>OZ004343.1:5153783-6442229 GCA_963924445.1 Philereme transversata | reverse complement strand
CAGCAGTGAGACATCATATGCTAGATAAAAAAATGAATATAAATAATGTATTCATAAATTTATTATTTAAAGATACTGTATTGCGCCTAAACCCCATTAATGTTCTGATTAAATACACTGGGTCTTTGCGGGTAAGTTTGAGGATTCTTCATGGCTTCCTCGTACTGCTGCCGATTGATCCACCAGATTGGCTGCTGGTTCACTGGGAGATTATCCAGCCGGTTTGCGGCGGCTCTGTCTCCGTTCAGCTGCGGGGGAAGCGGCGAGTCGTCTCCAAATCTGTCGGGTAATCAGTTAATTAGAAAATGTAGAATTTTAGACAAGTACTCGAGTAATTTAGGCCGAGACCCAACAGATACTGGAGACATTCGTGTTTTCTACATTCTTTCGGGGCGTGTAATCCAAATTTTGGTGCTTATTTGAGTAACGTATTTTGGGGACATTTCTGCCTGGTAGTGGATAACATAACTATTAACTGTTTAGGAGTGAAACTCACTTCTGGCGTATGTTTTTCTGGACTAATATAATCTCGGAGTCTTCAAGTCCAAAGTGAACAGAGTCTTTCTAGACAAGGGTGCTCCGTCTTCGACCACACCATCACTTACCATCAGGTGAGGTAGTGGTCAAGCGCTTGACTATCACTAATAAAAATAACTGTTCCTATAGTGTTAACATGTAACTGCTTGTTTATCATTATCACACTAATATTATAAATGCGAAAGTTTGGATGTTTGTTTGCTTATTTGTTACTCAATCATTATTTGTCGCTGTGTTTTGTAACTACGTGTATTTCGATTTATGATAGAATCGATCAAGGTATCTCCGATTAGAGAATAAGATGCGGGCTCGAGTTTCACTGTATCTTTGGGAAGCATTCCACAAATCATCTCTCTCTCTCTACCCTCAAAGGTTTGCTGGAAGAAAACTCTTCTTAGGGTTAAGCTCGCCTTTGTGCATGACCTCTATTTCTGTATATTTAAATATATTTTCTTGTGCCAATCACACTAATATTATAAATGGAAAAGTTTGGATGTTTCTTTATTTGTTTGTTTGTTACTCAATCACGTCGTAACGGCATAACCGATTTCGATGAAATTTGGTGTGTACGTAGATTATAACCCGGATTACCACATAGTGTATCCCATAAATCAGTTCCCATGGGATTCAAATGGGGTGTCAAGTCAAATTGCAACAGCGAGTTTAGCTTTATTTCTAGGTTACCTATAGATTTAGTATTTAGCATTTAGTAGCGTACGAAGTTGCGGGCAACAGCTAGTAAAGAATAAAGAATCATTATTTCAAGCATTTATTCAAGTGAGCTGTAACGCGGCAATAAGCAATCATCAGTGTTAAGTTTTGCCAAATACCTCCAAAATGTTGGTATCGTTTTTTTTTGTTCAAATATGCTATTTGGAAAATAAGTACTATTATTTTTATACCTACTCGTCGTAGGGTTAGCAGTTTCTGACACCGACGTCGGTAAATTAATGAAATTGGCTTAGTTGTCATATATTTTTGAAATTCCCAACACGTCTTGTCAGTCAGCATTTTGTGGTGTAAATAAAAAGCACTTTATTACACACCCCAAAAATAAAAAAAATACGAACAAAATACAAGACAAAGCAAATAGAATTATGGGCGGTCATATCGCTTTGAAACTATTTCATCCATCCAGAATTTTTTAGACTAAATTAAAATCATGTCATTGGCTTATTGCCTATAATTTACTTGTTTTGTAGTTGTGGTGTGTCCTCCGGGTAGCCGATGGGTCGGATGCCGGCATAGAAGGGACGCTGGCAGAGACAGGGGGTGATGGCGAGGATAAGAAGGATAGCTGCTTTAGACATCATGGTTTCTGTAAATAAAATAGCATTTTATGTACAGGTTAAACCAGGTCTATGATTAACTGTAAAAAAAATCACAAGGATCAATTTGAAACCTCAATTGTACTGCCTGTTCCTTCTCGACCAAGTCAGGAAAGAAAGGCAAGAAACAAGGCTGGTTGTTCTTTTTAATGATCCTTTTAGAATACATACAATAAAGAAAATAAATTAAGTCTAAATTGTAACATTTTTGAACGAGTTGGAACAATTTCAATCACAAGGATCTCTATCATATGTTATAGTAGGCTTTTTATAAAGATTTTGTTTTACGTGTTTAAATTTGTTAATTGTAAATTTTTGTGCATCACTTGGGAGTTTGTTATAAAAGCGTACACCTTGCCCTATATACGATTAACTATGATCATCCAATGGGCGGTTTGATGATGCACTGGCACTGAGGTAAATGATGGAATATTGGTGGGGTTTTAGTCGGTATGCCGTTGGTTGATAGCCTATGGAGAGTTCAACATACCTCTTCAGCTCTCTCCGAGTTGGAGGACATGCGTAAAGCATTTTCCCTTCGTAAAAAAAACGGTGTATGAGTAACTAAAAGGTCTTTCACCCTTGAATTAAATATTGATTTCCTTTAAAAACATTAAAAAAACACTTTAACAGACGCATGATAATGTAATCTATTGTTAGTGTTTATATGGATACTAAAACCAAAGGGGGTAAAATGCCTTTAATGACAGAAATAATATAAAATTATTTACAAGACTATATACAGGAGAAACAGTTGAATCATATAAACACCGTTGCAAACGATCTATAGATAGCTCAACTGCTCCAGATACCACTACCAGGCGGAAGTGTCCCCAAGACACTGGCTGCATTGCCCCGCTGAATTGCAATGCTTATGCGTTGACCCAGATAAGCGCCAGCTCTCGGATCACACGTCACTTCGACCAGAGACGCCCAGAAATAATTTTGAAAACGCGATGGGCTCCGGTTCACAACGAATCCAGGGTTTAGATTATATATAATTGAAATGTATCTCAGTTTATCGTACCTCATAGTAAGGGTTACATCAAATTAATTTAACCTGCGTTACTTTGCCACTTATCAACTCTTATCATAATCGCTTTTACCCAAACCAAAAATACGATTACAGCTAACGATTGAAACCGGTTTTTGTAAAAAAAAATATATATAAAAAATCACCTTTCTATATTCAGAACTTCACAACACGAGTATGCTATTCAGTTATTACCGGAGGAATGTACTGAGGTGTAAAAATGCTTCTAATTTATATAGTATTTTGTGCCGTATGTAAATCGTAAGCATAGGATAAACTTTATGCATTTGACATAGAGCTAAAAACCCCTGAATCAGTCATTCAATCAACGGATGACCCTCGTGGCGCAGTGGACGAATAGCTGAGACGCATGAGGTTACAGGTTCGATGTCCGCCGCGGAACAAATGTTTGCATGGTCTTTAGATATTTGTTCAAATTATGGGTGTTTCTAAAATAATTATATATATGAATTTACAAAAAAAAAATGTAAGTATTCAATTATTTATCTGGTTCCCATAGTACAAGCTTTGCTTAGTTTGGGGCTAGATAACGCTGTGTGAAATGTCCAGCATTATTTATTTTATTTATTCAAATCATGATTGACTTTAAAGTCAAAGGGCAGATGATTTCGATAGAAGAAACGAATGAAAAAATGAGGTATTCTAAATAGTTTTTATTTACAAAATCCCTACTATTCAAGTAAACTTTATATTCTGGGTTTAACTTTATTTATTCAACTAACAATACAAGGAAACAAATCTGGAATTTTGTAGGATAAACAGCTGTTTTTTTAAACTTTGTGACTAACTTAGGACCTATCTAAAACGCACACGATGACTTTGAGCTATTTGGTACTTAAGTAAAACACAGCTTATTTTATATATTCACGAACTGTTTTATTAACAAAAAAAAAACTATGTTTTGGAAATCGCATAACAAAAATCATACTTCCGAAAGTTTGGATGTTTGTTATTCAATCACGTCGTACTGGTTTAACTGATTTCGATGAAATTTGGTATAAATATAAATTACGACTTCGATTGAAACATAGACTATTGTTTATGGTCGACCTCCGTGGCGCAGTGGGCGAATAGCCGGCTGAGACGCAGGAAGTAGCGGGTTCGATTCCCGCTGCAAAACAAATGTTTG
Source organism: Philereme transversata (assembly GCA_963924445.1). Taxonomy (NCBI): domain Eukaryota; kingdom Metazoa; phylum Arthropoda; class Insecta; order Lepidoptera; family Geometridae; genus Philereme; species Philereme transversata. The sequence continues at coordinate 6,438,181 of OZ004343.1, read as the reverse complement.
CATAGTCTTCAGATATTTGTTCAAATTATGGGTGTTTCTAAAATAATTATGAATATGAATTTACAAAAAAAAAATACGTAAGTATTCAATTATTTATCTGGTTCCCATAGTACAAGCTCTGCTTAGTTTGGGGTTAGATAGCACTGTGTGAAATGTCCAGTAATATATATTTTTTTTATTTATTGACAAACCACGTGGGCGAAGCCGTATGACGAGGCTAGTAATGACATAAAAAGGTCGCGGATGCGTGCAGCACAGGGCCGGGAAGAGAGGTGTTTCTAAAGAGAAGTCTACATCCAGGAGTTGGTAATTATGGGCTGTGGATAGTGATGATTTAATTCGGTTCGACTTTGTGCATGTCCTTTTTATAAGTGGATTTTTGGGCAGGGCACATAGCTCGAAGAACTGATGGCCGTTCGGGCAGAAAGGTTCTCGAGTGGAGACCACGCACTGGAAAGCGTAGGACGGTCCCCCACTAGATGCTGTTGGATGCAGGCCGCACAACATCGGTCGTTCTGGACATTTATGGGGGAGACCTATGTCTCCCCAGTGCCCCCAGACAGCAGTGGACGTCCTTTGGCTTAAATTATGATAATGATGATAGTTGTTATCTAATTGTTTATATTGTATCAAAATAATTTGTTGCTTAGAATAATAGAATATTTATGCCATATGTTGTTTTGTGGTGTCGTGTTTTTAAGAGAAAACATCACATTCCCTGACATGAATGTAAATATTGCCCAATCTATTACATTTATAGCTCTGTAGATCTCTTATCTCTCACGACAGACGGTTCCAGGTTTTACTCGCAATTCGAAAACGTCATTGCTAGCATGCATCCTCATATTTGCATACTTGACTCATGCACAGCGAGAGACACGGACAAATGTCTCACGTTATACTAGTACTAAAAACATACTATAACTGTCCGTTATATTTACAATTAGGGACATAATTGATCGAGCGAAGCGAGATTTCCAAATCAACTTGGGCAAATCAGCGTTGTATGTATGTATGTTTGTTTGTCCGAGGATAACTTTCGATGATGATGGCACAATTTTGGTGTGACTCAAAGAGCTAAAAACTTTGGGGGGGTTATTGAGATATTGGGGTTCAAGAGGGGTAAAAAAAAATGAAAATGAGACTATTAGGTCAAGTGAGACGTCAAATGAAAGGTCTACATTAGTACGTTTCGACCCTGTTTTTATTTTTAGTAAAAATTTTGTGGTTTTTGAGTTATTAGCCATAATAAAAACTAAACTTTGACAAAATTCACAGGGTACACCAGTAAATCCACAGTGCTGTAATTTGGTATGCGTGTAGCTTAAGTATCACAAATATAGGCAAAAGTCTGAAATCTAGAATAACTGCAATTTGTACCCCAAAAAAGAGTAACCAATTAACATGAACTCCCGCTACCTGTAATTTGAATGAAACTGTAGGTCAAGTTTATTGGATATTTATTTCGTTGCACTATTTTGAAAGTCAAAGATTACGAATAATATTTTCTTTTGTTTTTATGGTAGACTCGCGAGATCTCAGTTCGGGACGAACCACAAAAAAAAAAGGAAATAAAAAAAAACAAAGGAAAGGACATAAAATCTAGCACATAGGGATAGCTTAGATTTCTTGTTTTTTTACTACCTGAAGATGAAACAATCATATGGCCCACCTGATGGTAGTAACCATCGTCTATAACAATGTATTGCCTACTAGGTCACGCACATTAGAAACGTGCCCTACAATGCACTGCCCTACGTCCATCAACTTGAGACATACACATATAAAGGCCTCATGTTCCTGTAATTTCCGGTAACCATACCCTTCAAACCGAAACACAGAGAGAAATACTTATTTTAGATATTACTGCAACAAACATAATAAATAGGTGAACAAAACTCACAAACTGTGAACAAAAAACTTTACCCCTTTATAATAACAGTATGTATAGGTAAACAAGTAAAGTTAATTAAAATATAATAAGTACCTTATAATATGTACAAAAAGATTAAAAAAAACCCCCCGACCTATTGTTTTGTGACAGGAATTTAAAACTAACATAGCTAAGTAATTACCACCCCAGTTAAGCTAGCTTCTAATAAAAAAAACTGCATCCGAAACGGTCTATCTGTCTGGGAACTAGGATGCCACAGACAAATAGACACACAGAACTTATAGCACCTCTTTTTGCTCAGGGATTACAAACAATTTACAAGGTTTAAGACTAAAAAGATGAAAGTGAAAACTGCAGTCGCAAATAATTTGTTTTTCAACTTTTAACAAAGTACTTAGACGACGAAGAAATGATGCTGATTGAGCATCATTACTGCATTTACTCTATTCACTGATAAATCATGATATGCAGGGTTTTTAAAACTACATATCTCAAAAACTTTCAAGTCGGAAGGGACTTAAACCCGATCATCTGAATTTTAATTATTATTAAAGTTTAACTTTTATTACATCGTCTCTAACTTTTTCGTCTGTGTGTTGCATGTCGCGTGACGGTTGGGCGCGGAGAAGGGATAAAGTGAAAGGCGCTCGTCAGAGCAGCCGATGCCAATATGGCGGCGCCTATAGTTCGCATGAGCTGACCGTGTAGTGTATAGACTATTACTCATTTGTGCCATAGAGGAAAAATGTCTATAATGTGAAACAAAGTTTCACTTTTACCGTGGTTTCATAAAACCACACAATCCTTTTTTTTTCTTTATTTTACACCTCGCACAATCTTCTCTCTATCGAAAGGTTTTCTGGAAAGGATCGTTTTCTTTAGTGATAAGACCGCCAATTATACTTTTACTTGTGTCTCGATTTATTGTATATAGCTTGTCAGATATAGAATTGTCATTACTTCATTAATTCATACAATTCTTCCTGTGTTATTTTACACTGTGCTTCAAGAAAAATCTTCCCAAAATATGCACTTTTTCTTCTTCTTCTCTCGTGTCAATGGCTGTTTGACTTCTAAATCTTATTAGCCCAGTAGAGAGCAACTTCCACACCCCTCTGTTGCCTGGTACAAGTCTTCCCGTGTGCAGGCGGCCGGGCATAGAGGACATGAGAGCAGGTGGGCCATTGTTTGTGAAGTGGCCCCGCAGTGGCACTGGCTCCGGAATGGGTCGATGTAGCCCCATTTGGCTAGATTGTCTCGGTAGTGGCCAATTGAGTGCGAAAATATGCACCAGGTATATAATAACGTAAGTAAGTCACAACAGGCTTCAGGGTTAAAGTGTGTTGTCCTTATTGTCAAATATCTTCGAAACAAAGGGCCACCACTGTTTGTCGATTGTCGACCTTCTGTGACAGACATATTCATGCCACGTCATTTTGTGGTTATAATGTTTGATTGAAGGGACTCATCCATCAGACATACTTGCACCCATTGTTTTACAGTCATCATCATCATCATCATCATCATCATATCAGCCACATGACGTCCACTGCTGAACCATAGACATCCAGAGCGACAAAAAAAGTTTTTTTTGTAAAAAAACAAACAAAGATAAATAACTGCTTAATCTGAAATACTCACTAGGTGCGTTATTCTAATATCTTCACTACATCGTCATTATAAGCAAGTAAGCTCTTTTTCACAGTAAATTATCGAAATCAGGACGAAAAAATTGTCCTGATTTCGATAATTTGTAATTTTACGTTATCCAAGTTCAAGATCCAAAACATAAAAATAGAAGAAATAGAATCATTTATTAATCACATTAGCACACGGTACACAATTACATTACATTTTAAGATATAGAAAAGACAAAAAATATAATGAAATAGTGTAAAAGTAAAAGATAAATAGAAGAATAGGTAACTTGGTAAATACTATGTGCTATGCAGTAAATAGGACTCGACTACAGGGATATCAGACGTACCAACTTATTGGTAAACATACCAGTTTTTAGTGTCACGTACACACGTACAAGGACCGAGTGGTCTTGGTACATGGGTATGTACCAAGACCACTCGGTCCTTGTATGCAATAAATAAATAAATAATAATCGCTGGACATTTCACACAGCACTATAAAGCCACAAACTAAGCAGAGCTTGTACTACGGGAACCAGATAACTGATATAATAAGTACTTACACACTTTTTTTTTTGTAAATACATACTTACGATATATAGAAAAACACCCAGACACGGAACAAATATCTGTAGATCATGAAAACATTTGTTCCGCGGCGGTAATCGAACCCGCTACCTCCTGCGTCTCAGCCGGCTATACGCCCACTGCGCCACGGAGGCAGTCTAATAATTCCAAGATTGGCCGTTGACCAGATAGTTCACCAGACAAATACCACATAAAATATCAAAAATATTATCCCCCATCCCCCAATCATCTTACTAATGATAATAGTGAAAGAAATTATTTGCACTTGAATCTCAAACTCAAAATGAATAGTTTCGAGTCTGAAAATGTTTTTTTGGCATCCAAATTCGTTTACTTCGGCTTCGGACTTCTTTTCTATTTGCTTGATAAAAATCTTCGATACGAATTATTTATATATTTTTCTCAATATATTTTACATTTTATATCCGAAATGGAATATAATATCAAAAAGAAAGGTTTGAAGTGACATTTCTTCGGTGCGTACGATAATTACTGCCCTCTATTAACGGTACACGAAATTAAAATATATTTTTTTTCACTAGGATGCGATTTCCGACTCAGTTTATTGATCGAGCGAAGAGAGATCTCCTAATCAACTTGGGCAAATCGGCGTTGTATGTATGTATGTCCGAGGATAACTTTCGAAGCGTTTATCCGATGATCATGAAATTTAGTATATATGTTGGTAGTGATGGCACAGTTTTGGTGTGACTCAATGAGCTAGAAATGTGGGGGGGGGGGGGTTGTTGAGATATTTTGGTTCAAGAGGGGTAAAAAAAATCCAAAATGGGACTATCTGGTCAAATGGCACGATTAATAAAAGGTACATTTCGACCCCGTTTTTATTTTTAGTTATACTTTGTAGTTTTTAAGTTATTAGCCATAATAAAAACTGAACTTTGACAAAATTCACAGGGTACACCATAATGCTGAAATTTGGTATGCGTGTAGCTTTAGTGACACAAATATAGGCAAAAGTCTGAAATCCAGAACAACTGCAATTTTTACCCCAAAAAAATGGAACTACCGTTAACTGTAATTTGAATAAAACTGTAGGTCAAGTAACTTGGTTATTATTTCGTGGACTATTTTGATAGTCAAAGATTATGATTTTTTTTTCTTTTTATTCGAGATTCGCGAGATCTCAGTTCGTGTTTTAGTGTTGGCAGCGCCGTAGCGGAGCACAGGGGTACTAGTTTTTCGTTTTAAATACCAGCTTTCAACTAGCTCGGTACAAGGATTTCTGAGTGGCCCTCTAACATCCCTGCTCGACTCAGGATTATGCCCACCGTAATGATAAGCGCTGATATTCTGTCGAGACCGCTCCAGTTAGCCACTAGACCCTGTGAGAATATTGTATTATCCAAGGTGCCTGACTCACCTGGGTATTGTGAAAACTCCTTATAAATGAGGTTTAATAAAGCATTTGTTGACTTGTACTTGTTCGATGATTACCGTACAAATAAATGATTACGATTAGAATGTCATTGACACACTTTGACAGTTGTCTTACACACAATAACTGAAACGTGTTTTTTCAAGTCATTAGAGCTATTTATTATGCCGTTAGCCCAATGTTAGACTGTCATCGAGTCGGCCACAGCGTGACTTATGACCTGCGTAATGTATTTTCGATAACGATAACGTCAGAATCTTTTGCTAACCCCACTAAATATATGAGTGTATGAGGGTACCCTATGAGTACTTGTTACTTGTTTTTTATTTTTGTATTATTTTTATGATTAACTTTATTATTAGCTGTGTTTTACTCGACATCTTAGGTAGGTAGGTACAATTGGTTGGGCAGGCAACTTGTAATTATTCTTTTACTAATATTCTTTTATTTTTTTATTTTCTTATCTTTTTCAAATAAGGCACTTATAAGTTTTAACTTTTGACTGACGCCCGTGACGCCAATGCAGGTTTAATGGCTGTAAACCAGCGCTGAGCAATAGGTTTATTGTTCAGCATAATGCTGAGCCATTCCCCTTTTTCGGCACAGGGCTCATAGTGACTGGATACGTATTTTTAGTACTATTTATTATTTTTTGCTTAAGAAATGTTTTTTAAATTGTCTGTATTTTATTGTGTTTATTTAATTGTCTATCTTCACTTATCCACTGTATGTAGTTTCTGTGTGTTTGTTACTTGTGTCGAAATAAATGTCTATATCTATCTATCTATCTATCTAAGTGTGTAAGCTACAAAATAGGTACGAAAGGCCAGCTTGGGCCGATATCTATATATATTATATCAATTGCTGTTCGTTAGTCTCACTAACACTCAAAAACAACTTGACTCATTTAAATATTTTTGTTGTTCTATTCGCTCTAGAGGGGTGGTTTAAAAGAAAAAAAGACCATTTTATATTGAAATGTATGCGAAGCCGGAGCGGGTCAACTAGTTGATTATAATTGACTTGAGAACCTTTCGGCTTCAAGGGCCATCAGTTCTTCGAGCAATGTGCCGCAGCCACTGCCACGTCGGCTTGCTAATCCTCTGGACTATGCCTACGACGTTAGTTTGTCTACGAATATCCTCATTTCTGATTCGATCACGTAGAGAAACTCCAAGCATAGCTTTACATAGCACGCTGAGTGTCCTTGAGCCTTCTTTTTCCACCTTTCCGTGCCAAATGTAACCTTAATAATAATAATAAGATCTTCAGACACAGGAATTTTGAACGAGACGTCTCGTAGTTTCCCGAACGTTGCCCAGCCGAATTGAATTCGTCAACTGACCTGTTTATCGAAATTTGACCTTCCTAACTGGACTGTTTGTCCTAGGTCCTAGGTACTCGTCAACTACTTCGAGATAAGGTTTTCCAATTGTACACTCAAATTGTATACTTTGTCATGTGTTTGTCCTAAACTCACTGCTTACTTGGAAATTTTACGAAGAAAAAGGGGTTTCCTGTTTCAAACCTGTCGATCTCACCTAGCAGCTTTCATTCTTGTATTAAAACATTGTGTAAACTTTTCGGGATTAATATTCAATTATGATTAAATTTAACTTTGGAGTTAAGCTAGCTTAAATTGCCTTTACGGAGCAGATTATAAGTTCCTGACGGGCTATGATGATCTTTAAAATGTAACTCAAACTAAATAGTGCAAAATAGAAATGTGACCTACGAATTAATACATTGTTATATGCGATGGTTACCACCTAACATTAGGAGAGCCATTGGACAAACCATGTTCCATCATGACATGTAAAAAAAGTTAAGGAACAATGTGATAAAAAAAAATCAAAATTCTTTATTATTTTAATATACTACACTTCATTGGAGTCCATCTACCAAACTAAGCTGTTGCCAACTTATATCTTGGTAGATAGTGCTTTCCTTTTTACTCAAATTAATATTACAGTGTACTATATGTGTATATCTAATTACATATGTATATCTAATTTTAATTCATTTATTAATTAGCTAGGATACAAAATTAAAAATGACATGCAAGCTATAAAAATAAGTTACAATTCTTGAATTTTATACATTTATAAAGACATTCTAAATTCTTATAATCAAAATTGGCGACATTGCTCATACAGGTATCACAAAATACATAATTAATTAATTAACTCATTCTAGGTGGTAAGTAGCTGTGTTAAAAAATATAATAATTAATTTAATGTAAAATGTATTGGATCATAATAAACTAAAACAATTATTTATTATACGTATGCATTCATCAAATAAATTAAATCAAAAAATATAAAGGTAAAATGTAGTTCATCAATTATTTATTTGTTATTCAAACAGCGAGTCATAATTTGTCATAATGTGGAATTAGATTAGCTATTTTTTTGCTGTTATTTATTCAACTTTAATTTGCCAAAATTAAACTAACAGCTGAAGTGGGAGTGGGCGGGCACATTACTTGAAGAACTGCCGGCCGTTAGGGCAGAAAGGTTTTCGAATGGAGACCACGCACTCAAAGACGACATGATTTATGTAGCTGGGAGCCGTTGCTTGCAGGTTGCACAAGATCGATCACTCTGGAGATCGTTGGGGAAGGCCTAAGCAGTGAAGCGTCCGACCGCTGATATGATGATGGTGGTGTCGGGAAATGTACGGGAAATGACCTTTAGATTTAAAACAAAAAATTTTACGACCTCTGTGGCTCAGTGGGCGAATAGTTGGCTGAGACGCCAGAGGCTGCAGGTTCGATTCCCGATGTGGGACAAATTTTTGCATGGAATACAGATATTTGTTCTGGGTTTGGGTATTTTTCTATTTTATAAGTTTTATTTACAAAAAAATATAAGTATTCTATCACTTGTCTGGTCCCCATAGTAGCTTTGCTTAGTTTGGGGCTAGATAGCGTTGTGTAAATTGTAAAATAATAATAAAAAAATTAAAAAATTATCAAGTAAGAATTGCCATTCAAACTTCCGAAACAAAACGTGTCAATGTCAAAACAACGATTGAGCTAACAACGTATTTCCGTCATCTGTTTTCCTGTTTTCATTCATAACTTTCTTTTAGATGTACATCGGGGAAACTCGAGTTATTTTCATATCGGAAATTTGCAGGATAAGACTATGTTTAACTTTATTGACATATTTAGAACTATGCGGGTCTTATCAGTGGGTTATTTGTATTTATCTTCATCAGTTATGAGTCAGACTGTATGCGACCCAACGCTACAGATATACGGGATAACTTTGATAGATAGATTACTTTAAAGAGTAGTAGAGTCCTTGTAAAGGGCTCGCCTGGAGAAGTACTATTTCAGCCGCCAAGTACCGGTGAAACTACAGACACATGTGACTTTACACCTGTATGCCTCAAGTTGATTAACGCAGATGCACCGTAGGGTACGTATCTAAGGTGCGTGACCTACGAAGCAATACATATAAAAAGGTTATACAATGGGCGGCCTTATCGCTGTTATTGATACACGGGTTGATATTGTAAACTTTTGACTTCTGAGGATCGATACTGCCCGTAGTTCTGAACAATAATCTGAATAGATTAGAATATAATTATTTGACACACACAAAGAAACACAGAGCGGATCACAAGCAAAATAGTAGACAGACAGGAAAAATACAGTAGATATTATAACATAGTTGAACACAGGTACCTACCCAGCCAGTAGGTAGGTGTACTAATCTGCTATATCTAATCAATTTTAATACTAGATAGTCCTGCGGCTTTCCTCTCCTGATTTGCCAATAAAAAATAGTCTTTGTCTAAATTCAGATAATCTAAAATCGCTCTAGCCGTTTAATTGGGAACTTTAAGCCACGGTCAGAGATGGGCAAAATACATGCTTTGCATTAATTAATATACAAATTATTATCTCGCACGTATTTAAATTTTAAAATATTTTTGAGTCGTGTATTTGAAATACAAAATACAGCATTTTGATTATTTTTATTTTATATACAAAATACAAATTACAAAATACATTTAGGTGTTGCTTGCTAACTTTAAAGATTGACATATGTATTTAGCGGTCGCCATTTTGCTTACGAAATCGAGCGCTATTTTCTGTAGAACGCATCAACATAAGATCGCTAAATGTATTTATGTTCAAATGTATTTTGGAGCCATAAGTATTTGAAATACTAACTACAAAATACCTCAGCGACAGGTATTTGAAATACCAATTACAAATTACATTTTTACGAAGTAATTGAATTACAAATACAAAATACGTATTTGTATATTACGTATTTTAATCACAAGTAATTCAAATACTGCCCACCCCTGGCCACGGTTAATGTTTGAGCAACATACATTCAAGAACGCCTAGGTATTTTTTTTATCAACTTATTTAATAAGACCTGCCTGGCTAACATGGCAGGCACGAGATAAAATCGAGACGAGATGAGAAAAAATTGTCGATTTCGAGATTTACTCGTTAGCGGTAACATACGTGTCAAGACAGAGAAATATCTCACAGTCTCTCGAGACAAAATGTCAAATTTTATTTAATAATGGGAACACTGACTTTTGAGCGTGTCTATGGACAAAAGCCCGCTATTCACACTGCGTTTGAACGAATGCATGAACGAATGGTTTTTTTTTTTCTCTTTTCTTCCTATGGAAAACGACAAGGATAGAGAAAATCTATTAAAGTATATTATTCTCTATGCTAAAGTTTCCCTGAAACGTCTGTAATGTCAGTTCAGTGTTTGTTGAAAGCGTTCATTTTGTGTTTGTTTTATGGAAATAACAACGACCGCGGAGAAAATTCATAATGTCAGTTCAACAGAAGAAATTGTAAGTATATTTACGACTTTTGAGTTTATTTGCGACCTTTCAATAGTTTTTATCTAGGTACTAAGATGAGTTTTTTACAAACAATTTTTTTTGTAGGATCAGGAGCAATAAAGCTCAAATACAATACTTGTGCCAATATATGGCGCAAGATCCGGCGTTTGCTGCTGGTGATTTCAAAACGCCGCAAGGTGCTGCGGCTATGGAGCGCCAGTGGCAAACGCTGAAAGCGGCACTAGACGAGCTAGGCCCCGACAGGTCGGTGGAGCAGTGGAAAGTAGTAAGTTTATGAACAAACAAATAAAACTTAAGTATTGAAATATTTTATGTTGTTATTAGGTAGGTACATTATAAGTAATGGTTATTTCCAGTGCTGGCGGGATCAGAAGAGGAAGGCGCGGGTAGAGGGTGGCGCAACAACGCGAGCAGTTAATGCCACGGGGAACTCTTTAGAGGTCCCCGAGCTGTCGGAGAACGCAGCTCTAGTGCTAAGCACTATTGGGGTGGAGATGGCCGCAGGATTTGGCCCCGACGAATCTCCTATTGGCGTAAGCATATTTGACTTTCTTGAAGAGTAAAACTATTGTCCTTTTACATAAATATGAATACAATATCTATAACAAAAACATAATAAAAGAAAGAAATTACAAATAAAAAGTGTCCGTCTCTTTAAGACATAGTTCCTAGCAGGCTGGCAGCATTTCCTATTTGGATTGCTATATTAATCAGTTGCGATAGGAAGCTGATATTATAGGAATGCATTTTGTCTTAGAATACAGAAGCTGTATCAGAAAATCATGCACAGTCGTTGCCTACACGTGCAGTTGTTGGAGGTCCGCCTACTGCAAGAAAATCCAGGGTACGGAAACCCAACCCGCCGGATCGTTTTCTTAAAGCTCAGAACGAGAACAATATGTTATTAAGGGTAAGAAAGTATGATAATTATTATATGTAATTAAAAAGTGATATCTAGTAAAATGTCTAATCCCAAAACCAAGAAACAAAGTTTAAGTTACATACTTACCTACTGCATACTATATATAAATATTAAATGATCGGTTGCTGGCTGACATCAACACAGAGCCCAAACCGCAGAGAAGGGATTTTTGGAAATTTTCCTCTAACGGAGTGAAACAGAAGAATAAAGTTTCAATGATATGAATCGAAATTACTCGTGCAAAGCCGCAGGCAGAAGTCTAGTATTTACCGATTTACTATGAATCAGTACCTCAAAATCTTGGCCTTCGTCTTACAGAGGCTATGCTATACCAAGGCTATACCAACTTAATAATGATTCATTAAATATTCACATATTATTATACTAATTATATCTACATTTTTTTTTCAGGAAATATTGGCAGAATTGCGCCGCAGTAATAGATTGAGAGAGGAACAAAATAATATAATGTAAGTAATGGAAAACATTCAATTTAATAAAATAAAAAATAATCAATTAAAATAATGAGCAATAAGTTCTGCCCGTCTGGCTTGACTCAGCCTGAGTAATTGACGAGGAGTCTGTGAATCGCTTTCATCATTTCCGTTGTCATTATCAGCCGTTTCCTCTGTTCTCTCCACCCTATAAAATAATGATAAATAATAGGAAAAAGTTATACATGACTATGTGAATTGGTCTCAGTACTTGTACATACCCAAAATGTATCATCAGATTATAGATGATGCACCCGGCATAAATGATGAGCGATGCTTTTTCGGGCGAATAATGCAGTGTTCTGTCTATACCCAAACACCGAAGACTTCCCTTGAGGTAGCCGTTCGTTCGCTCAACCGCATTGCGCACTCGGCAATGCCATTCAGTGTAGCGTTGTTCCGGGGTGTTGGGCTCTGTGTTCAGCACTGGAGTCATCAGCCATGGCTCTAGTGGGTATCCCGAATCTCCTGCATTAAAATATAATATTGTAAATATACTAAGAAATGTTTTTGTTACAGGAGGCGAAGAAGCAACAAAAAAAGATAACACCTGCAGTGCTAAAAATTAAACAGCTGATTATTTTTGTTCACAATAAAGACTGATTTATGTTAATTAAAAAGACTGTAGGTACATTAATTATTATTAAAATAAATAAATGGATGGATGCTGTATCTGTATTCTTAGTGTGTTTAATTAAATATGGTACAAACCCAAAAGAAAATAGCTCCCAATCCTGTTGTCGTGGAGCCGCTTCATCTCTTCCTTAACACGGGAGTGACTCCAAATGAATGAGTCATGCACTCGGCCCGGATACCTGGCGTTTACGCTCAGGATCCGGCAGTCCGCATCAGCAACCTGCAGGTAATTCAAGGTTAACAAGGTGCATCCATACAATATAGTGTAACAAAATTTTGCAAGCGTGATATATAATCGCAATAGTTGCTGCAACATATCTTACCAATTGCACATTTATAGTATGTGCGCTCTTGCGTCTATTCTTATACTGTGCTCCTTGGGGTCCGGGAGGTGGGAAAATTTTAATGTGTGTGCAGTCCACCAACCCCAGCACACTGGGCACACCATATTTTGACTCGAATAGTCCTGCCACCTCTCTCCGGGCTTGCTCATTTCCTGGAAAATGTACCCACTCTGCCAGAAGCCTGTAATAAAAATTGCAATCTTAAACCGTTCTTTGTTTACAAAATTGCTTATTTTGAAAAAAATAATAATAATACATACTAATCTAATAAATAACTTTTTTAAAATTTATATTACCTATTGTATACAGATGTCAGAAATTTGTCCAAAAAGCTGCTTATGGTGGTTTGTGCTTGGCACAAGGTGTGATCTTGGCCTAACTGGCGCTGGTAACCACCGTTAGCCAGCAACTGTATGGAGCATAATACCTATAACAAAGCATAAAATTAGTAGAGTGTGGTTTGTTTTGAGATGAATTTGACAGAAGAAAATATCTATAAGCAATCAAGTTAAGTACCTTACCTTTAAATGCACAGGCATAGTGTCGCCACTCCGAGGCTCGAGGTCCACTCGCAGTTTCTCTATAATATACAAAGCCATTGGCTTAGATATGCGCCAAAGCGCTTGAAACTCGCTGTCACGGAGATCAAACGGGTTGCAGATATCCCGTATCCGCTTTCTTTGAATTTTCCTTTGCCATCTCTCTTCATAAATTGTTGCAATATAGTTGTAATACGGCACTGCCATTTTTTCAGCAAATTGAACCGATTTCAATTTAATTTTTAGAAAATATCGCTGCTGTCTCTCAATCTCGTCGAAAAGAATGATGACGACAAATTAGTCAAGTCTAGTTGTCAAAAGTCGACTAGCGATGAGAAAATAAGACGCGCATGTTACGGTTTTAGAGAAATTTGTCACGAAGTCTACGTTTGACAGAACGACATGACATAAGTGAACTCTATGTTACCGACAGTCGAGATGTAGAGATACGACGACAAAATGGCGTGACAAAATTTTCTCGTACCTGCCATGTTAGCCGGGCTGGTAGTAGACTGTAGTCTGAGTAACGTTTGTTCACGAAAAACAGTGATTTCAATTTCAATGTCTAAATGGAACATTCTTTATTGACAAAAGCTCAAACACGTGCTCAGACTAAAAGTAACAACTTAATTAAGATTGCTTTCAGAAGAAATGGAAACAGCAACCGTATAGGGATTCGCAGCAATCTACTTCGATTGCTTTCCATTACAAATTAGACCCAACTCTCCCGTTGGACTCAACAAATCTAGATAAAATTGGAGAGAGTGAAAATTAGGGTACGATTTTACAAAGATAAGTACTAAATAAGTGATCCAAATAAGTGAGTAAGAGGAGATTGGGACCAGATTATCATTAAAAAATCACTCATTCGTGACACAATATTGTAAAACATCATCGGCTTTAAAAAAAACCACTAACAATTTTTGACAGTGTGTAATTAAATGTTACTAACCATCGAGACGTTGGAACTATTATTGTTGATGTGATACACTATTGACACGTCTGGGGGGTGAGGAGGGGGGAAGGGGGGGGGGGTAAGAGCGTCTCATATTCAAAATAATTAGGTAAAATGTCGTGTATCAAAAGTAACCTATGGATAAAGAATTGTTTGTCGTCACGCGTATTTATATTGTGTGAGATAAGATGATTATAAACGGTTTTCTTTATTTATAAATTCTGTTAATCAATTTAGATGTTTCACATCTGCCGAGCAATTAGTGAGGGCCACATTTTTTTAGGGCTTCTAATGTACGTCTCAGGTAGAATTGTCAATCGGCCATCATAGCTGCATTTAAGTATGAGAAAATGAATTTTCTTAATATTTTTTTTGTGTAAAATTTTTCAATATTTTGATAGTTATTCTGCTATTCGGGGCGGAGACAAATCCAACAAATCAAAGATCATCAAAATCGGTCCCGCCGTTCTTGAGTTATTAATCGTGTAACTAACCCGACTTTGTTTTATATATTAAGCCCTCATCTAAACATCTAAATTATGTTTCATTAGAAGGTCTAGATTATTCAACATTCTTGTGAGATGTCTAAACGTAATTATCGTAGTCTTCAAAACTTTTAGTATTTCTGGTTTTTCTCGTAATTGGAGCGCCGTGATCTCTTGACTTTAAGATAGGGTAAGGCTACTGAAGTACCGCAGTTAGTAATCATCATTATAATATCAGCCATATACGACGTTCACACGTGAATATAGGCCTTTCCGTAGATTTCCTTCTTGAATAACTTTTTATGCGGTCTGCATCAAACTTTCCATTAAGTGAGGTCGTCTTACCCGAGAACCTTTCAAGCACGACGGCCCACACTTAAGTTATATTTCTAAGTGTTCGTGATACTTATTACAATTATTATTGATCTAATTAGTGAATATTATTCAGATTACATACATAAAAACAAAAAAAAATATTATTTGTAAACTTTGACTATCAAATAGTGCCACGAAATGCATAACCATGTTTCTTGACCTACAGCTGCATTCAATTTACAGGTAATGGAAGTTCATGTAAAATGGTGAAACTTTCTTGAGGTAGAAATTGCAGTTATTCTGGATTTCAGACTTTTCCCTCTAAGTGTGTCACTAAAGCTACACGCATACCAAGTTTCAGCACTGTGGGGTCACTGGTGTACTGGTGTACCCTGTGAATTTTGTCAAAGTTCAGTTTCTATCATGGCTAATAACTTAAAATATACAAAATTTAAACTAAAAATAAAAACGGAGTTGAAATGTCCACCGGATAGTCCCATTTTGTTTTTTTTACCCCTTTTGAACACCAATATCTCACCCCACCCCCCCCGACCCTCCCCGACTTTTAGTTCATTTAGTCGTATCAAATTTGTGCCATCACTACCTACCTACTTATATACCAAATTTCACCAGGATCGGACGCTTCGAAAGTTATCCTCGGACAAACAAACATACATACAAGGCCGATTTTCCCAAGTCAATTTGGAGATCTCGCTTCGCTTGATCAACAAACATCGCATGCAGGCAGCATAATCGTATCGTTCACTCTGGAAATCTATCGGGGTTTCCTATTTTCAGCAGTGAAAGTCTGTGTTGCTGATATGATGATGATGATGGCACATCAGATATCAATAATTCATTATAATACCGAGAAAAAGATGACTTTGTTATGTCGTGTTCAATTTACAACGTATAAGAATTTATAACGTGTTCAACGTTACAATTCCAATGCATTTTATTTACCTACGTCATCATTCGTGCGTCATCAAATTTCCAAGACGGTGCGTTGATAATTCGTCTTATCGCAAAGCAAACCTGTTTAAAATTAATAAATCCAAATGATTATTTTTTTTCTGTACAATCCATATTTGAACCCGAACTTCGGATATCAGTACCACAATTATGCAAAAAAGTAACCTATAAAATTGGGATCACTTCATTGTCCGTGTGTCTGATTGTAGGTGTGTCTGTCAAGACCCTTTTTCTCAGGAAAGCGTGGAGGTATAAGTTTGAAATTAATATCAAATACTTAGGTTGACACTCGTTAATAATTCAAAATCTATAGGGTACTTTTAGTTGACCTAGAATCATGAAATTTGGGAAGAAGCAAGCTCTCACAGCACAAATAAAGGAAAAATTTGAAAATCAGTAATTTGTAGTTAAATCATTATAAACTTCATTATCATTATCAGAAGTTACTTTAATAGTGACGTAGAAGGTACTTAGGTTTACCTATATTAACTGTACGTACATACATGTATATCAAATAAATAAATATCGCTGGACATTTCACACAACGCTATCTAGCCCCAAACTAAGCAGAGCTTGTACTATGGGAACCAAATAACTGATAGAATACTTATATACTTTTTTTTTGTAAATACATATTAATATATAATATATAGAAAAACACCCAGACACGGAACAAATATCTGTAGATCATGCAAACATTTATTCCGCGACGGGAATTAAACCCACTACCTCCAGCGTCTCAGCCGGCTATACGCCCACTGCGCCACGGAAGCAGTCAATATTATTCCATGTTATCGTCAAGTGAGCTTTTGTGTACTTAAGTTCACATTATTGTAAGTTATATTGTTACTACGAGGCATGCCTTTTAAGTTTTGTCGTTTGAAGAAAAAAACACATCTAGAACCTTATAGTACTTTTTATTGTTTTTCAAAGTATTCACAACGTAGCTTAAAACACTTTTCCATTCGCTCAAACCAGTTATTATAACATTTATTCCACTCTAAAGTGGGGTGTTCAAAATGGCTGTCTTGAAAGCGTCGACTGCTTCTTCACCGGACTGGAACCTTTGACCACGAAGACTTTTCTTAATTTTAGGAAATGTAAAGAAATCGTTAGGGCTTAGGTCAGGACTGTATGGAGGATGGTCAAGAATGTCTACTTTTTCCTGCTTCAAATACTCAATCGTTTGACGAGCGCTGTGTGAGCTTGCGTTGTCGTGGTGCAGGATGATGCGTCGCTTTGAGTTAGATTTTCGAAGTTCGGCGATGACTTGTGGTAAACAAACTGTAGTATACCACTCTGCGTTAACCGTTCTACGATCTTCAAGTGCAATAGTCGCAACATGGCCGGTTTTTCCAACGAACGTGGCCACCATCTTCTTTGAAGTGCTTCGAGAACGAACAACTTTAGTCGGCTTTGGCTCGTCTTGAAAGACCCAGATTGTAGATTGTTGTTTGGTATCAGGATCGTAGGCATAGATCCAAGATTCGTCACCACTTATGATGTCGTAGACGTGATTTGACTCCCCTCGGTTGAACCTTTGCAGAGTTTTCTTACACCATCTGACGCGGGCCGCCTTGTGATCGTCGGAAAGCAGATGCGGTATCCAACGGCAAACTAGCTTTCTCACACCAAGCGCTTCATGCAAGATCTTCTGAATGGTTGTCCCTGAGATGCCTAATAGAGCCTCTATCTCTCGATACGTCACATGACGATCTTCGAGAATTAGTTGTCTCACAGCAATGATGTTATCTTCAGTGAAGGCGAATTTTGGGCGTCTTTCGCGAAATCTGTCACTAACACTAGTATGTCCACGCTGGAATTCTAAATACCAGCGTTCGACAGTCCGCAGACATGGGGCTACATCACTGAACACAGATGTTAGCTCTTCTAAACACTGAAGCCGTGTCAGGCCTCTTCTAAAGTTGTAGAAAATTATTGCACGAACATTTTCCTTAGAAAGATTCATTTTCGTACGTGACCTGACAGATTCAAATCGAAACTGTGACTAAACAATAGCATTAATCCTAATACTTTCAACTGTTTTGAGATTCAAAATGTAAACACATTCGAATATAGAACAGTTCCAAATTCAAAATTGCCGGAAAATATGGAAACGACAGAACTTAAAAGGCATGCCTCGTATACGTGAAAATCTGTAATTAGCTTGCTGAAATTATTACTGTAATCTATCTAGAATAAAAAAATGGCGGTTGATTTTTCAATAAATTAAATAAATAAACAAATATGAAACCTTCCGAGAAATTCGTAAAAATATAGATAGATAGATAGATAACTCTTTATTGAATTACCACACAAACAGAAATAATACAAAAATAAATATAAGGCTAGAATTAATAAGGCAATACAATGGGCGGCCTTATCGCTGAAAGCGATCTCTTCCAGGCAACCTTTGGATGGAGCGAAATTTACAATATGGAGTGCGGTGTACTTTGTAAGATATATTTACACAAATATTCTTAGGTATACTAAAAAAATACGATAAAGTTCCAATCCTAATACTTAAAATACTTATAAAATAGACTAAATATTTGTTTATGGAAAATCAACAGCTAGTTTTTATCTTAGATAGAATACAGTAATAATTTCAGAAAGCTTATTACAGATATTCACGTATAGTAACAATATAACTAACAATATTGTGAACTTAAGTACACAAAAGCTCACTTGACGATAATATGGAATAATTTACGTATGGCAGGAATATAGTCAATTTTCAAAATTTTCCGAGTACATGACGGTGCTAGTAAAGAATCACAGCTAAACCTATACTCGGCGCGGCGAACCTTGATCCCTATGACAGTTCGTGTTAGTGATGGATCGTGTCTTTGGTCGTGTCGATAATTTTTTTTTAGACAAAGGCGTGGCTTGCATTCAGCCACGTTGGTAAACATGTTTTAAAAAATATTATAATGTGCATTTTTAATGTCCATTATGTTGTTGTTGTATGAATTTAAGATTGTTGGCATAGATTAAGTAGGTAAGTAAAACGAAAGTTTCTAACCTTGTTATTTTTTAATAATGTTTAACCCGGTAAACACGTTTTTGCTATATAAGTATATATTTTATCATGAAAATGAATGTTCCCCATTTATTTATTTTGTCTGAAAAAAATTTGTTACCGACATTTTTTTATTGATACTTGCCGCCCTAGTCGATAAACGTCACACGACGTAAGTTTTGCAGGACGTAAACATAAATTCAGATTGAGATAACTTCTTGTAAATGTTAAGAATTGTTAAAAATATCAACGGAATATAATTACTAATGGTATAAAGCTACGTAAAATTTATAAATGGCATTTTTAGACGCCCCCAATATGATCCCAATTTAATGGTGACGCCACTACAATGTTATATGATGACATTAGCTGTCAGTGTCATAGGGATCAAGGTTCGCCGCGCCGAGTATAGCTAGAACTACTCCCTGTGATTTTTTAATAGAAGCTCAATACTCAATACATTTATTGCTTTCACATGGTCTTACCCAAAGTTTTTACAGTTAGGTAGTTTCACATATTTTATGAACCATAGCAGGATATAGCAACAGGAAGGCAGACAGTGTTTTTCATAAAAAAAATTGTTAATAGTTTTAAGCTACTGAGCTACCAGGCTACTGAGTTTTCACTTAGAAGTTGATTTCATCTGCGAAAATGCAGGTTGTATTCTGAATATCGTTTACTAATGGCGGGTTCCTATATCCGTCGGTAACGACAAGAAGAAACGAGACGTACGGTTACCGACGGATATAGGAACCCGCCATAAAACAGCGTTGCATGAAATATAGTACCTTTAGTGACAAGGACTCATGAAAAGGTCCAGTGACGACCCACATCAAGTATCCGGTTAGTCGACGCTCAGGAAAATCAGGGTATTATAGTCAGCGCTTTTTGGGTATTTCGTTTCGTAGAAAGATCACAGTAAAGTGTGATTTTTTGCGCATCAAATAGCAAAAGGGGCGTGATATTTTGATAGGTATCTTAGTAAACCAATCAAACCAGTTACTATCGACAGAATCATTCGTTAGCTGGTGTAAAATTCGCGTTAGAAGTGATCGGGCTACTGATCAAACAAAAATGCATGACATGTCGCGAACCGGTAAAATTAGCCACTGGGGTCCCATTGCAGCAACCCTATTTTATTTTACAAGCTTTTTATTAACTTGCAATTTATGCATGTTTGTCCGGGTGGAATCTTGCAACTCAATTTTAAACCCGATCCCCTCAACTGATTGAGCTGAAATTTGGAATACATGTATAACTTCGGTGACTATGCAATAATATGGTACCATGGAGGTGGTCTCATGATGGAGACGCATGCTAGACAACGGAACTTCTGAATAGATCATAGTAGGCTACTAGTGTTTGGGCTCATTTGAATCCGCTTGCGGTTCCGATTATGAATTTTATAAAAGCTTGTTTTGAAAAAGTAATTTTTCAACAAAAAACTTATTATTTATTAATCCACAAAACAGATTACAATCCATTTAGCACTATCCACGTTTAATAACAGGGCCCATCGCATTTTAGATTTTTTTTCTGGGCATCTTGGTCGAAGCGACGTGTGATCCGAGAGCTGGCGTACATCTGGGTCAACGCGTAAACATTGCAATTCAGCGGGGCAATGCAGCCAGTGTCTTGGGGACACTTCCACCTGTTATTTCCACCCGTTTGCAGCGGTCTTTACATGATTCAACTGTTTCTTTTGTATATTATAGTCATGTAAATAATTGTTTTCAGAAAATTCAGAAATTTAGAAGCAGAGAGACGAGATGTTACAGCGTTTGAATTTGACAATCAAGGCCGTCTCTGACTGGGGCGATGCCAATCTTGTCAAATTCAATGCTTCAAAAACGCAAGCATGTCTCTTCTCGGCGAAAAAGAGTCAGTTTACCCAAGTTCCAATTTTCCGAAAAAGTAACGTTATCTGTAAAAGGTCACCTCGAGCTCCTAGGGGTCTCGCTCACGCCTACTCTCAACTTTAGCTCATACATCGAGTCTAAAGCTAAAACAGCTGCCATGAAGCTGGGCATCCTCAACAAGGTCAGGAGATACTTCACACCAGGACAGCTTCTTAGTCTTTACAAAGCTCAAGTCCGGTCTGGTATGGAGTACTGCTGCCACCTTTGGGATGGTTCGGCCAAATACCAGCTCGCTACCTTAGACTCGATAGAACGTAGGGCTTTTAGGCTTATAGGTGAGCAATGTATGGCGGAGACTAAGACCTAAAGTCACAAACACCGCCGTAAAGTTGCAAGCCTATCGATCTTTTACAGAGAATCATTTTGGAGAATGTGCCCAGGAACTATACGATCTGATCCCGCCATCTCCCTTCCATCAAAGGGCAAGCAGGCGCACGGCTCAGTACCATCCGTACCTAGTCAATATACCACCCATTCGCACACACCGTTTTGGTTCTACGTTCTTGATGCGTACAGCTAAGGTATGGAACACTTTGCCGTCGTCTGTTTTTCCTAAAGAATACAATCCGGGCCTCTTTAAGGCAAGAGTAAATAGGTTTCTTCTAGATCTTCGTGCTTCATCTTAGACCACATCATCACTTACCATCAGGTGAAATTGTGGTCAAACGAAGTTCTATCCAATTAAAAAAAATTTTTTTTTTCTGGTAATAAATGTGTTAAGTTAGAACCTAGCACTAATTAAACTAAACATAAAATTTCGACTAGAGTGTAACCAACTATGCGAATATGATAAGATTGCATGCATTATGCCTTAGATATACGGATGAAACCGCTCAGTGACTCTAGAATGCACTTAGAGAATCCTATAAACTAGGGTTATGATGCCCTACTCTTGAAGGGAGTTCAGAGCAAAAAAGTGGGGTCCCCGAGTCCGTAATATAAACAATGCTGGTTCCTAACGAAACATAACAATACAACGTATTTTGTAAAACTTCCAAACAAGGAAGATGTGGTGATGATTCATACAAATAATATGAGAAGAATTTTATTGTTATATGATAATCGCTCATTCGTAAAACGAATGATCGTCCGATCAATCATGTAACACATTCGGTAAATGGGCCCATAGCAAATTAATGGATATTTTGTCATCGATTTTCGATCTTCGGCGAATAAGTTACAGGCGGTATCAGAATAACATTTATGACTGGAGTACATAATGCATAGCCATTTGCCTGTTCCATCTCCATAATGTATAAAAAAGGACTCAAAAATATGATGAACAAGAAACTTTTAACAAATATATAACTAACTTTAGATAACAGAACATTTTGATAAAATTTTTAAACATTAAAAATGAAATATGTGAAAATAATCGAGTAATTTTTTTATTAATATTTTTTTTTAATAAATAATATTTCTACAAATCATAAAGAATATCATAAAAATCCTTTCAAAATTATTTTCCAAATCGATTGATAAATGACGGAGCTCTGAGGTAACATACATAAAATAGTATTTATGTATAAAACAACCGTATTGAGAACCTCCTCCTTTTTTTAAGTCGGTTAATAATAATAAATTGCCTGCCTCTCTATTGCACGGCGTCTGCTGAAGTTTACTCACAGTAAGATGTTTCAAAATAATCCTTATCGATAATCGAATGATTGCATTCGCTCGCTCGTACGAAATATCTCGGGTGTAATTTGTAATTAATCGCTTTCAGTCCTTGTATAACAAATACTTCTCTATATAATCTGAAGGTACTTCCGATGACTATTGCAGCTCATTTCACAGTGCAAGCTATTATATATCCAGCTATTATATATAGCCTCGAGGTTCTACCTCATTGATAAGGTTCATACTAGAAAGAAAAATACATTTATTTGAACCCACATGATATCACACACAATAACAACAAAGAAAAAGACATAAAAACACATTAAAAATAAGTTTCACACTGACAGAAAATTATGGTGTTGCGTGGGGACAAAATGGTCCCTGTCTCAGCATAAGCTGTTTCGTACCACAGTGGATACGATGCAGCGCTGGTTTTCTGACAGGGCCTAGGTGACGACACGATAATTTGAGAAAATTTAAAATAAAAATAACATGTAGACAAAATAAACGAGAAAATACCCAATACATAAAATACACGGATCGCAGAATAAATAGCTACGAACATTACATGAATACATTGAAAAACAAATAACAAGAAGATGAGAAACAAAATAAATAAATAATTAAAATATCTAGATATTATTTAAATATATTAATATTAGATAACATTATTATTTAAACATTTAAAAAACCTTCGTAAGTGGAAAGAGAAAGTGTCTGTGTGAGTTTTAATTACATTGGCTCAATTGCTCAGTAAATAAATGTTTTTTGAGCGCTTTTCGGAAGACATTAACTGTTTTCAGAGCACGCAGAGGCGGAGGTAGATCATTCCAACACCGAGTTGCAGCGAATTTGAAAGAGCCACAGAATGCCATTGATCTGTGCCTCGGTGTGACAAAGATAAAGTTACACGTTCGGCTTGGATATCTGGATTGGGCTTGTGCCCACACAAACTTATCAAAGAGATATTTAGGATGCCTAAGATTGATGACTCCAAAAAGCAAGACCGCTACATGAAGCTTTCTGCGCGCTGTCATTTTTAGTAGATTTGACGAGTCCAAGAAAGGCGTGATACGAGTATGAGCTCGCGGTGGAACGTGAAAGCAAAAGCGAGCACATGCGTTTTGGACGCGTTGGATAAGATTCACAGTCCTATTCAACAGACATGGCCCGTAGACTACGTCGCAGTAGTTCAGGTTAGTAAGTATGAGGGAGTCACATAGGTTGATCCTCACTGCTTCGCTTAAGAATGGCCGAATCTTATAAAGAAGCTTCAGCCTGTAAAAACAGTTACGCACACTCTCGGCAATATGCTTCTCAAAGTGCAAGTTGCTGTCCATTATCAGACCAAGATTTTTTGTTTCTGAGACATGCTCCACCAATTCCCCATCAACCAATATACTAATAGAATTGTTTAGAAGTTCTTGCACTTTTTGCCTAGTACCAACAAGCATAAATTTAGATTTCTTTGGGTTGATCATGAGAGAGTTAGATTTGGACCAACTTAAGATATGGGCTAAGTCTGTATTTATTTTGTTTACAGCATTATCAAGATCTGAAAGTGGGAAAGCTAAGTAAAGTTGCAGATCATCCGCGTAAAGATGATACCTACAGTGAGTTATTGCCTTTATAATATCCGCGCTATACAATACAAACAAAAGTGGTCCCAAGATAGACCCTTGAGGCACACCCCTGGGCACTAGCTGGAGAGAGGACTGTAACCTACCACCATCTGGCATTGCTAGTTCCACTAACTGTTGTCTGCGATTTAAATAACTATGAAACCAGTTCACAGCCCGTGCATCAAATCCATAAAAAGAAAGCTTGGAAAGTAGGAGAGAGACATTTATAGAATCGAATGCACGCGTAAAATCTAGCAGCACCAGTATGTTGATTAGTCCCTGGTCTTGAGCCCCAAGTAGATTGTCGACAACATCCAGAAGAGCCGTTGAGGTGCTGTGGCCCTTGCGGAAACCGGATTGAGCCTGAGGAAGAATATTGTTGTCTTCTAAGTACTTAGTAAGCTGCAAGCTCACTGCTTTTTCAAGAATCTTAGACAAGCAGGGAAGCAAACTGATAGGCCTGAGCTCTTGGCAGGTTGATGGATTAGAGGTACTCTGTTCAGTAGATGCGGATTAATTTTCCACGTAGCTGCATGATGTCACTATACGGCTTACGGTGATTACTTGAGATAAGCTTAGCTCCGATGCATATAGCTGTAGCAAGTTCTAACCCCGCGGCCATACTTTGCGTAGAGCCTGACTTGCAAAACGACCTTTAAATGTATTTAGCACCTAAACGTGTTTAAATTTGTTTGATTTGACAACTCTCTAAATCATATTTAATCACATTTCCAGGTTAACTGGAAGAGAACGCTTGCTAGCATTGAGTTCGTCTATGTACAGATATATTAATTTTTGTGCAAAAAAAAAAATGTTCAATCAATCAATATTTAACCACTAAATACGTTTAGGCATCGTTGCGCAAGGAGTAGTAGTCCTTGTGAAAGGGCTCGTCCGGGAAAGTACTCCCACCATAGCTATTTCTGGCGGCAAGCAGCATTGCTGTGTTTCAGTAAGAAGGGTATGGTTGCCGGTGAAATAACAGACTTTTGTATGCATCAAGTTGATAGGCAGTGCACCGTAGGGCACGCTTCTAAGGTGCGTGAACTTCGAGGCAATACTTAGCTACAAGCCATGGTTCCCACTTAACATCACGTGCTTTTATATTTATATAGCTTTTATGCTATATTCCTGTTCCATCTCCAGGTGGAACAAGCGGTGGCTTCTATTCGCATTGTCGTGAATATTTATAACCCTATTTAGAAAGTTTTACCCTCATCGTTTGGGCTTTTTTGGCCTTCAAAATATTTTTGATTTTTTTTACTTGCAATAGCGGAAGGTCAATATTATTTATTACTTTTCCAAACAAGCCGATAAGTTCATTGTTGCTGAGATAATCATCTGTAAATCATCTGTGACTGACTGACATAGTCGTACCATAAATGTTCCGTTTCTGCCATTTTAGTCCGGATCCCTAAAAATTAATAGAAAGTTCTCAATTCGATTCGTATATTTTTTTTTACATAGAACATTTTTTTTCATCAATAACCAAAAACCGAACACTGAATTTTCGTCTATTTTTGTTTTAGAAGTTAAGTTAATCGCTTTTCCAGTTTTATATTATATTTTTTCTCTATATGCTCAAAATGTAATGATATTTTGTGCGTATGTAATAAAAATAAATTAATGTCTATGCCTGTAATTTTTTATTGCATGAAGGAATTTTGAATATATAGGGTGTTTAGTAATATACTGACGATATTCAAGTGACGATTTCTCAAAACATAAAAAAATACTTTTCGAAAAATAAACTAGTAGTAATATTATCAAATTATAAAGAAAATCGACTAAGTTTAGGTGATTAATTATTTTTATTTAATTCGATATAAATGTTACTGCCTGCTCTTGCAATCGACATCCAAAATTAAAGGTCGATTTGATATCTCTTTTGAAAATGGCTGCGGGTTTTGAGTTAGAAAGGAACAAGAGTTATCTCGAGACGTCAATACAGTATCTGTGGTTAGATGGCAAGCATTATGCAATAGCACAACATTAGTTTAATAAAATGTTTGTTTTACATGCCAAAATAAATTTCACATTTCTATGGTAAATATTACATAAATTTATTTATTATGCTCATCAAAATAACCCCTTTCCGTTTTGTGCGTATATTATCAAACACCCTATATTTTAATTGATTGGTTATAAGAACTCTAGGGTGTTTAATTAAAGTAAAATACCAGTTCCAGTATAATCTCGAAGTCTTCAAGTCCAGAGTGAATAGGTTCTTTCTAGGCAAGCGTGCTCCATCTTTGATCACACCATCACTTACCATCAAGTGAAGTGAATGGTCAAGCGCTTGGCTATCATCTATAAAAAAAAACAATAATAATGTTGAACGTACTTTCCTTCAAGGTAGAAAAAAATTGTTTGTTCCCAAGGTGTGTTGGAAAGCTCTTTAAAAAATAGGGATAAGTTCCATTAACTACTTAATTTTTAGCTTCGTAACGGTTTTTTTTATTTTCTGTTTTTAGATAGATAGATAGATAGAAAACGCTTTATTATAATCACATTTAAAATAAAAAAACAAACAACAATACACGCAGAATACAAGTGCCGGTCTTATCGCTAAAAGCGATCTCTTCCAGACAACTTTTGGATGGACTGGATTTCACGAGAACGTTATAGGACGGTAACTTTTAATAAAAATAATTAAATATTTAATAAACAGTGTTGTTACTTAAGCAAAAAAA
This sequence comes from Philereme transversata, assembly GCA_963924445.1. NCBI lineage: Eukaryota > Metazoa > Arthropoda > Insecta > Lepidoptera > Geometridae > Philereme > Philereme transversata. Next base: position 6,411,274 of record OZ004343.1, on the reverse strand, counting down.
AAAATATATATATATAAGTATTCATCAATGGATTAGGTACATATTAATATAATATAGTACATAAATATTCCATACTAATAATAAAAAAGGTATATCATATAAAATTCAATAAGTAGGTACATATAGGTGCATAATAGAAGGGTGAAAGAAAACCAAGTTTAGCGATAACGTAACGATAGATGAGAAAATGAGAAATCAGCATTGTAGCGCCGGCAGATGTTTAAATAAAGATGGGCGGGGTTTTGGCAATTCTAATGCGTGGAGAAAGAGAGTTCCATAGACGGATGGCTTGTACAGTGAAGGAGTTATGATAAAAGTTAGAAGAGTGTACAGGAGTTTTAAGTTGCAAGGTCTCAGAGGAGTGCAAGGCTCGAGGATTTGAGTGATGGAGCTACTCAAAGCGCTCTCTGAGATAAGGACTAGAAGGGTTAAACATGATACTGTACAAGAGAAGGAGAATATATTCTTTATTATAGCATTCCTGCGGCAGCGAATGGGCAACCACTTGAGCTTAATGCGAAATTTAGAGATGTGGTCATATATTCGCAGGCAAAAAATAAATCGAGTACAGACGATCTGAAGGTAGATTATATTTTGTTAAAAAGTCACTTGTGTTCTTAGAAACGCAGTTTTCCGTATGATTGTGACGTCTAAACTTGAAGGTTTACCGATAAGATGTTAATACATACACTTTTGCAGTTTTATGACTTTGTGAGTTAAATACAAATTAGGATTAAGGGTCAGACGTGACATTTAGCTCGTAGCTTAAATACCTACAACTGCGTCCAATAGAACCGATTAATTTAAATTGTATCTTTATAATCCGAGCCTCTTTATGGTAAAAGTAAATATCTTCTATGGATCTTATCGCTTAATAGCGATCTCTACCAGACAATCTTGAGAACTAGTAGGTATCTGTTCGAATAGGACATTATTAAACCATCGGTGTTAACGAAAATAAAGTCTGAAAGATCCACGCACTATCTAACGGGGCCGACCCAGATTTTGTTTGATAAGATTCTAGTCTTCGGAGAAACTTATACAATTGAGTGGAGGAAAATAGTGAGGCACAATTTCTAAAAGTGGCACAAGCTATTTTACGGCCGTGTTAGTCTAGTGAGTTCTACTCCTACTTCCGGACTGGAAGTAGGGTACAAAGTACCCTCACGTATTATATTACTAGCTGACCCACCAGCGGCTTCGCACGCGCAAATACCAAAATCATTATTCTATTGAAACCCTGACACCTATTTGTATCCCATGGGACCTGATTTATGGGATAAAAAGTAGCCTATATGTTAATCCAGGTTATATCTACGTAAATACTAAATTTCTTCGAAATCGGTTCAACAATCACGACGTAATTGAGTAACAAACAAACAAATAAATAAACAAACATCCAAACTTTCACATTTATAATATTAGTGTGATAGATTCAGTGGTCTTCATAAGACCATTTTGACTGCAAACCATGGCGCGGAGCTTCATGCATGGATGGGTTTTCGGTCAAAATGTTCTGCGGCATTTTAGCTAATTGCATACACGCTTTGTGACACCACTCCAGACAACTTTCACTCCTAAGATGCTGCGATTATGAACCCTAACTGTTCCTAAGGTTCAAAATTAAATTCACCTCTATACGGTGATCATGTGACGGTTACAGCTTCTTAGAAAATCCGAACGTGCGAAGAAAATGTTCTCGCAATAATACAAAACAACATCGTAAAATCTTAGAAGATTTTCACCGTAGATAATTTTATGTTTCCTTCGTTATCACGTTTTGAAATTGATTCTGTGAAATAGGTTCTTGGGTTATGTTGTACTTACTTAGTTTGACATTGCAACTCATTACAATAGGCGACACAATATTAGTTTTCTGATAGATATACAATTTATTTGGCATATTAAATAGCACAGCTTAGTTACAGAATATATATGAGACAGATTAAAAATAACTATCGTATTTACCACAGAATACAGATTGTATTTGTATTCTGTGGTATCTACTGAAGTTATGTGAGTATTTTGTGAGTATACTACGTGATTTGTTATGTGAGTGAGTTGTTATTTTCAACCTTACTATCAAGTCCTAAAATAACAAACAACGAAACGCCTTGTATAAAATAGGTAAACAAATCATATTCATTGATCATGTAGGTAGCCTGTTAAACTGACTAAGCGGCATCATCGCAAAGGCGCCGCCGATTCACGTTAAAAATTGTTTAATGAAAATGTATCGATTACTGGATAAATATTCAAGCCACTGGTATTAAACATCTAAAATCTGTTAATACGATTCCGGATATGTGTTTTAAATTAATTACGTACATAACAAAACAGGTTGTATAAGCGTGAATCTATTACACATATAGTTCGATTCCCGCCGCGGAACAAATGTTTGCATGATCTACAGATATTTGTTCCGTGTCTGGGTGTTTTTCTATCTATTATAAGTATGTATTTACAAAAAAAAGTATACAAGTATTCTATCAGTTATTTGGTTCCCATAGTACAAGCTCTGCTTAGTTTGGGGCTAGATAGCGCTGTGTGAAATGTCCAGCGATATTTATTTATTATTTATTTATATGTATTGCGAACCTTAGTATAAACTACAGATACTATTCCGAACGCCGCTGCCGACTGCAACTGCCAACTGCAAGTCGGCAGTTGCAGTCTGCACGCAGTCGGCTGCAGCTGTACTACTGCTTTGTTTGTATTTCTATTACAGACTTTCCGAGCGTCGCGGCAGCTGCACGTGAAGTCGGCACTTGCAGTCTGCACGCAGTCGGCTGCAGCTGTACTACTGCTTTGTTTGTATTTCTATGACAGACTTTCCGAGCGTCGCGGCAGCTGCACGTGAAGTCGGCACTTGCAGTCTGCACGCAGTCGGCTGCAGCTGTACTACTGCTTTGTTTGTATTTCTATGACAGACTTTCCGAGCGTCGCGGCAGCTGCACGTGAAGTCGGCACTTACAGTCTGCACGCAGTCGGCTGCAGCTGTACTACTGCTTTGTTTGTATTTCTATGACAGACTTTCCGAGCGTCGCGGCAGCTGCACGTGAAGTCGGCACTTGCAGTCTGCACGCAGTCGGCTGCAGCTGTACTACTGCTTTGTTTGTATTTCTATGACAGACTTTCCGAGCGTCGCGGCAGCTGCACGTGAAGTCGGCACTTACAGTCTGCACGCAGTCGGCTGCAGCTGTACTACTGCTTTGTTTGTATTTCTATGACAGACTTTCCGAGCGTCGCGGCAGCTGCACGTGAAGTCGGCACTTGCAGTCTGCACGCAGTCGGCTGCAGCTGTAGTACTGCTTTGTTTGTATTTCTATGACAGACTTTCCGAGCATCGCGGCAGCTGCACGTGAAGTCGGCAGTTGCAGTTGGAGTAACCCTCCGAGTTTGATCCGGAGACTCTGGGATGATTTAGTTGGCAGCAGATGTCACTGGATTCGTTTAGCGCAGGATCGGAAAGAGTGGCGTTGCAATGAGGGTGCCTAATATGCCTATACCCAGGAGTAAGTGGATGTGGGCTGATTAGATATATAGAAGTTTAATTTTAAATAATTGATCAAGCGAAGCGAGTCAATTTACATGTTCAGTTTAAATTCGGTATCTTGAAATCCACTTATTGACCATGTTACGATACTTTTCAACTGAGCAAAGTTTCTATCAAGAGTGGTCAAATGCTATCAAGAGGTAGGGACCGCCCATTATAGTTTTTGCTGTTCGTATCTATTCATATTTATTTTTGTTTTGTGATGTACAACAGTGTGTTCATTAATTTAAATAATGGTATTGTCAAATGAGTTTATCATTTAGTAATATAGTATAGAAAAGGTTCCCCCTAGGTCTTCTCTAGAAAAATATATTTCATCAAAATCACTTTCCACTTTTCAGCATCTTTTGTCGTTATATTTTTTTCTATACTAAACTCGTTCATTTAAAAACGTACAGTCATTTTTCTTACAATTCTAAGAGAAACAATGTGAAGAAAATCGAAAAGCAAGGCGGTATAATAGAAATATGAAGTTAAAGAGCAACTCTCAGCTGATTGATCAAGAAAGTTGGAAAACATGACTTTTCATTTACACGGCGAGAATGAAATAATATAAGATTGAATTTGGGTTCGGAGAGTACTTGAAATGTCTTTACGATCTAGGGTTTCAATGTATTTCTTGTGAAGATTGATAAAAGAAGAAATTCCAGTATTTTAGGAAGAGGGTAGGTATCATATGACTCGTTATACCGACGGTATAGATAGCTTGGCTGTTTCATTATTTTTTATATCACACCAATATTATAAATGCGAAAGTTTGGATGTTTGTTTGTTGCTCAATCACGCCGTAACGGCTGACCCGATTTCAATTAAATTTGGTATATACATAGATTATAACCCGGATTATCACATCGGGTATCCCATAAATCAGTTCCCATGGGATTAAAATGGGGTGTGAAGTCAAGTTGCAACAGCGAGTTTAGCTGTGGCGCTTGTCGCTCCAAACGATCACGTAAATCTTAGGCAAACTTATATGAAGTTGGTTTTTGTAAAGACGTATTCATGAGAAATACACGCAACAAGAAAATAAAGGGACTGAATGATACAAAAACCGGCAAACATATGAATCACGGCGAGATAGGACGTGCAGCGGCGCACGGAGAAGCGGGGGTGAAATTCGAGTTTGGAATACCATTATAGATAGCATTCCGTGGCTGAAGTATAGTCAACTCTTAAATGATCGTAATGGCACTTAAAGTCTACTAGTAAACGGCTGTTATTACGGACGGACCTACATACAAATTGATATGGCGAAACCATAAGCAGCTCTTCTGGCTGTCTGATCATTTAGCAGATTGACCTTTGCTTAGCAGTGGAACTGATTTTTTTTTCAATCATTTATTTTGAACATAATACACACAGGATAGCTTCATACATAAAAGAAACACTGAAAAGTGCAATAGTAAAAACTGTGTCGCACTTTCCAGTGCCCGACCTTATGACTAAGGAGACATTGATATTCCAGAGTATCTAGGTACAGAGATTTTGATGCAAAATTAGTTGTAACAAACAGAAAATAAATAAACAAGGAAAATTATTCTAAATTAATATTATGATATGTAGCAAGTTTTATAAAAAGCACTTTTATTATAAAGGTTATGTGTGTATTGGGTCTAGGGGTGCGCGTGTGTGTGTATATATGAGTGTGTGTGGGGGTGTATGTGTGGGGAGTTTGTATATGTGAAGTGAGTAATGTGGATTAATGCACATTCTCGCCTAGTTCTCCCCCATCATCTAAATTTTGGTTTTTTTGTAGTTACTTAATATAGCTATTTATTATTTATTTATTATTTTCTTAGTGTGGTAACTTATATCTATATATTCATATTTTTTGTAATTGTAGTACCGTGCGGGCAGTCATCCGTGATATCTTCATTTTTAAATGTTTCCAACGGAAGATCAGCGTTGTGCCAAAAGCACAACAAATGCTGATTTGGACGCCTTTTTGTGACGTCAGTCGTTTAGATATAGGTTCTTGTGTGCATGAATATGTTCTCTTGTGTGTACCTTACTTGTGACCTGTGTGTGTTTTGTACCGTCACAAATAAATATTTTTCTTTCTTTCTTTCTTTCTTTCTTTCTTTCATAAGGATTTCTTGTGGATTACAGTACCCTAAGAATTTGCTTAGGTACCTTATTCTAATTCTAGGGTAAACATTTTTTTAAAGAAATTTATCGATTTTAATATACAAATACAACATAGAAATATCATTTAATTTAAAAAGAAAAGAAATGATTTAAAATAAATCTATAAAATTAAAAATATTCAAAATTTGTAGGTGTTGCTTAGACTTTTTTGATGTAAAATGAGCATGCTCTTTCTAAGCTACGTTATAGGTATATATATTATTATATATATTATACTAGCTGTTTCCCGCGACTTCGTGCGCGTTACACTACTACATGTGTAGCCAGGTAATCTAGAAACAAAGCTAAAGTCGCTGTTGCAACTTGACTTGACACCCCATTTTTATCCCATGGGGACCAGATTTATGGGATAAAAAGTAGCCTATGTGTTAATCCAGATTATAATATACGTGCATACCTACTAAATTTCATCAAAATCGGTTCAGCCGTTACGACGTGATTGAGTAACAAACAAACATCCAAACTTTCGCATTTATAATATTAGTGTGATTATGATAATTAAAAAAGTAGAAATAATTGAATTTCACGGTATTTCGTTTACTACAAAATAAATTTAATTTATACTTTAGCCTCAATAACACGTGGTAATCATGCTATTGAATTGTAGCTTATATGACACGTTTGTCGGTTTACCATAGCAGTGCCATCTATTGATTACTTACTCAATCCAGTCAACAGATACCGCCATCTGTTAGAATCGTTTGGAGCTAACAGATAATTGTGACTGTCAAAACAAATAATTTGCAATAAAATAATATTGCGACTGTAAATTGTGATGTAAGCTATCCTATCTCTCAAGTTGGAGCAGACTGGTCACGGTGTGACAATTTAATTTAAAATCGGTTAAGTAGTTCAGTAATCCATCGCGGACAAACATCGTGGCAGGAGATTTATATATATTAAGATAGTTATTATATATATGTATACATTGTATGTATATACGAATGTAAGCAATATAAATGAACATGAATATGAAAACACGTAAGTAAGTAAGTACGTAAGTACGTAAGTCCAGTTCATAATATCCCCAATATTATGAACTGGACTTACGTCCCACATTGGGGTACACTGTGCATTACCCCCCTTCCAACCTGATCCCAGCCTATCTAACTAATAACTATAACTAAATAAAATTTGTCCAAAATCTAGAACCGAAGAAACATACGCATCGGATATTGCTCCAGTTAAGTGCGGAGTTCCACAGGGAAGCATACTAGGGCCACTTTTGTTTATAACATACATAAATGACCTTCCCCAATCAGTGAATCATCCTATGGTCCTATTTGCTGATGACAGCACGGTAATATTTTCCTCAAATAATTTAGAATGTGACATTAATAAAACTCTAGAGGACATTGTAATCTGGCTAAAATCTAATAAGCTATCAATAAATCTTAGTAAAACTAAAATAATGACATTTAATAATAAATCTTTGACATTAAATATAAATTACTTATGTAAGAAAATCGACGAAATCTCAACCACGAGATTTCTAGGACTCCATATTGACTGTAATTTGACGTGGTCAGATCAGGTTGAAGACGTATGTGTTAAATTGAATCGGTTCTCGTACGCTCTTTACATGCTTGCCAAAATAGTAAACCAGAAAACAGTCCTAACAGCTTACAATGCTTATGTCACATCCACCCTCCGATACGGAGTAATCTTTTGGGGTAACGCTACAGAGAGAGAACGAATTTTCAAAGCACAGAAGAAATGCTTACGAGCCGTCTGTAAATTACGACAAATTGATACATGTAAGCCTCATTTCCAGCAACTGAACATATTAACTTTTCCCTGTTTATACATATTTGAAACAATTGTATTTGTCAGACAAAACAAAAGTCAATTCGTAACATTGGGCAACAGACGTCAAATTAATAAAGTACAAATGCCTCCGCATAAAACCGCTCTTTTTGACAAAAGCGTAATGGGTATGGCACCTAGGTTATTTAATAAGTTACCAAAATCAATTTTAGAAACGGATAATGTACATATGTTTAAAAATAAATTAAAAAATTTTTTAATTGAGAAAGCCTACTACAGCATTCAGGAGTATTTACTAGATAAATGAATATTAATATTGACGTAATGTATAATTAATATTGCCTGACATCTGAATTTGATCAATTGATTTTGTTTGACATTTATTTTATTTTGGTTGTTTGTGTTAGTTTTATTAGTTCTTATTTTGTGATTTGTAATAATTTTATTTATGTTTTAATAATTTGCATGCCTCTGTGGTAGAAATAAGTTGGATCTATAATAATTTTAAGAACTTTGTTTAAACCATTATTTGATGCAAATAAATGATTTGATTTGATTTGATTTAACTCCTTAGGCACGGACAAATAGTGCAGGTACTGTCGCTTGCCCATATTTTAATTCTGTAAAAGATAAATAGTAGTAAGTTATACAAATTGTTTTGTTATGTACGACATTAATTTAAAACACACAGCCGGAATCATATTAGTTGATTTAAGAGGTGGGTTTAATACCGGTATTTATCCTTGAATTGCTTATTTATGCTTGAATATTTATCCATACATTTCCAATAAAGAATTTGTAACGTAAATCGGCGGCGCGTTTGCGGCGATGCCGCTTAGTTAGTTTAACAGGTTCCTACTTTCATTATAAATTAATATTATTTGCTTACCTGTTTTAAACGGGCTTTTTCATCGATATTTTAGGACTTGATATTGTTACGCCGAGGCTGTTAAACAATGAGTAATAATCGAAATTTCTCGAACACTTTTGTCTTGCTGTGTTATTGTTGTTATTGTTTGCGGTTTCGCAGAATGGGGAGTGGTCATTCTGTCGAAACACCGACCCTTTTCTGGAACGATCGAGATCGTTCTCGAACAATCAAAATGTGCGCGACATAAATAGGCCGGAGAGATGGCCGGACAGTGAGTCTCAGCAAGGCCCTGGAGGACTGACGTGGAGAAGGGTCTCGCGTGAACAGTAGTTGCTCGCGAGTCAGTCTGGATTTAGCTATACGTGCGAACATTTCGGTGACTTTATGTGGTGCAACAGTGGTGTGAATTAGTGTGTTGTGATTACGTGTGACCAAGTTCGTGTATTCATCGTTTAGTGCTGAATAAAGTGTTATTTTGGTTAGATCGATTCCCATTATTTTATCCCGAACCCTCAGCTCGTAACAATATTAAGGTTATTCAAAATTAAAAAATTTCTATAGGTTCTAAACAATCTATTTTACAACAACACTGGTCATTAGTCACGTGTTTTCATTTAATGTCGTACATAACAAAACATGTAGTATCATACATCATTCTTACTACTATTATAAAGAGGTAAAGTTTGATGTTTGTATGTTTGTAGAAGTTAATCTCAGAAACTACTGAACCGATTCTGTAAATTATTTTACTAATAGAAAGCTTCTCTAACCCTGAGTGCTATAATGCTATATTTTATTTTGATAAAAAAATTTGCGAAGCCGGGGCAGGTCAGCTAGTCCGTCGAAAAACTAATAAAAGAAGGATAATATATAAAATATGAAATAAAATATAATAAAATTTATTAATTATAATTGACGTCTAGAAAGTTAATAAGTACACTATTTATGAGGATTACTAATTATGGACAGTTATTTATGAGGAGGTAAGTAGGTACACACTGTTGGTTTTTGTTTTTGTAAAAGTAGATATCATTTGGTGATCAGACTTACGGGAGTGACATAACCATTGTCTGGTTAAAACTCCCAAGTAAAATAAAGAAATAAAAAAAATAGGTAATTACATACCTTACCACTTACCTACTGGCACCTAGAGGAGTGGTCGAGTATTTAATGATGATCAGGTTTACCGAACCAGAAAGCTGGTATCGTATTTACCACATATTTGTACCGATTGAATATTCTATTTGAATTAAGAACATATTGCTTGAGAATAGGATTGAAGGGCTGGACCCAATTAGTGGGTATTCAGACCACATGGTGACTTTGGAGAAAGTGGTTGTAGCTATAGGCATACTGCCTATGTTTTCCAAACTACAGCTTGAAATTTGAAATTGTTATAAATAATACTAACCTTTTACTATTGCAAGTAATTTTTTTTCATTTTGATGGCCAATAAAACCAAAATGGGGTGGATCCAAATTTAAAATAGGGTTACTAGGGGGGTATCATATCAAAGAGATTGATTTACTCATTCCAACATCAATTTATTTATTTTGTATCGTTTTGGAGTTATGATGAAAAACGACGAAAAAAATACAGTAAAATAATTATGTATGTATTCATCTTCCATTGCTTTCATTAGCAGAATACTTTTTTATCGAGCGAAGCGAGATCTCCAAATCAACTTGGGCATATCGGCGTTGTATGTATGTATGTATGTTTGTTTGTCCGAGGATAACTTTCGAAGCGTTGATCCGATCATTGCGTAATTTAATACATAGGTAGGTAGTGCAGGCACAATTTTGGTGTACTAAATCAGCTAAAAATGTTGGGGGGTTGTTGAGATATTGGGGTTTAAGAGGAATATAAATAAATGAAAATGAGACTATTAAGTCAAATAGGACGTCAAAATGAAAGGTCTTCATTAGTACATTTCAGCCCCATTTTTATTTTTAATTTTTTAATTAACACAACATTTTCCTTAGTAATAGAAAATTTCTGCACTAATGTTGGCTCAAAGGTCATCTTTGTACTTAAGAGGTTTATACTGACTTCGATATGTGTCTAAGATTAGTCTGTTCAATCGATTTCTTTTAGATCATTCCATTTCAGATCCAGTCGGCTCTCTTTATAAAAACTGTTCACGTTAATCACTATAGTTATGTATGATTCTTTAAAAATTTGAACACACATACAATACTATAACATTTCATTCGAAGAGATATAATTAAATATGTGTATTAAATGTAATAATGTGTATTAAACATTTTGTTATTTGTATGTCTTAATAAATAATGAGAACTTAATAAATAATGTTCAACGCATCTTTAGCAAAATTTAACTAGGCCAGTGATGGGCAAAGTACGGCCCGCGAAATGACATGAATAGTATATGGCCCGCGATAATTATATTTTGACGGTCCAGAAGTATAAAGTAGATTCTACTTAGTACAGTGCTCCATCTCTATAATTCCCAGCTCGGGGCTAAAACTCTAATAATTTCTTCTTAACATTCGAAAATATTATGGCAAATCAAAAGCAATTTAATATGTTTCACACGCCTACCATGGCAGGGCCTTCGAATAAAAGTTAAATTGTAATTTTTAACATTTGTGCAAGTGTGTCATGCTGTAATGTTTTTCTATGATTAAAAGTTTCAACACAAAATGCATTTTTTCTATAATTCTGGCCCTCCTCTGAATTTTTTTAAATTTTCTGGCCCCCCATTAAAATGTTTGCTCTTATTTATTCTTACTTAGTCAGTAGTTATGTTGGTACTTTGTTATTTATCATTTTTAAGTCATTGCGTGTTCTCAAATATTACTATCAAACTTAACAGCCCCATTTTCTTATCAGAAAACGCTTTTTCTAAACGATATTCAGTATCGATATTCAAGTATTAAAGTCCAAAATATTTGAGAACATTATAGTAAATAGGCTCTTTCGTCCAAGGTCCGTGAAAAGGGATCGAGAGCCGTGGTTTTGTGTTTATTTCAACACTTACCGCTGTTTGAGATATTTAGTTTGCTAAAGTGTTTTGGTACTAACGAGGTATTTATATTATTTGTCAGATGAGGTCAAGCATCCTCACTAGCGCAGACTTTTGATGTGAAACATCTTTTCTCTTGGTTTTTGGGAATGATTTTGGCAAAGGGGACGGAAATGTGTAACAGGAAACCGGGGAAGCGCGCGCTATTTGATTTGACCAATGAGCGCGTGAGGTGGTTAGATGTCATATACGACTACTGTAAGGCTCGTAGTTTTTTTTAACGTAGTTATGGAACGTTGATCACTCATGTGTCTATCTAATGGCGATATTACATGGTTCACTTCTGCCTTTCAATTTGGATGCAGCAATCAAGTTGATAAACAAAAAATATTGTATACGTAAGCTTTGATTAAAGCTTTTGAAATTTATACGTACCTATAATATCGACGAATGTGAGTACCCAGACAAACCTTGCACGGTATTTAGTGAATAATATTAAGGTTATATGTACTTACATTGTTGTAAAAATCTAAAAAAAAACCTCAAGAGAAGAGAATCATTCAATCTCATGGAATATCATTGTTTTCTTCTGCACCTTTTACATCCAATTCAATTAATTATTTCAAAACAAAAGAACACTCCCATTATCTATCCCTGTGTTGAAGTTGTAACTGCTTGTTAATTAATTATTACCATTTTTATGATTGCTAATTTTATTTTAATTACATTTGTGTTATGATTATTATTTTAGATTTATAGTATGTAGATATGTTTTTAATATTATATGAAGGCACTGCCATCATGTGATCAATTATTATTCTGTCCATACAAAGGTTGTCTGGAAGAGATCGCGTTTACCGATAAGACCGCCCATTGTGCTAAATCTATTTGTAACAATTATGTTCTGTATTTTAGTTTGGTTTACAATAAAGGGTTATCTTATCTTTTAACTAAAGGGAATAAATGTGGTCGAACCGTGTAATATCGCATTACTTCGAAAGAAAATGGCACAAATTTAGAACCGAATTATTTTATTCAACCTCGCACACGTCCTTTGTTGAATTTGGTTTTTACATTTATGTATTGGTAAGATACTGCTTATTATTACATCCAACGGTGAGGTGGGTCGACGATGTACGAGTTCACTTTGCGAGCCGTACCTGGATGTAGTTCAGGATGCTAGTGACTGGCACAAGCTCAAGCAGGTCCAGCAGTAAGTAAATTCAGGCAGTATGTGATGATAAGTGATCTTCATATTGTATTACTAGCTGACCTGCCCGTAGCTTTGCACGCGTGGTTTGTTAATAAAACATTACCCTACTTCTGCGCAGTTGGGTAAAAAGTAGCCTGTGTCTCAATCCCGGTTATGAATGAATGAATGAATGAAAATTCTTTATTATACCTTACAAGCTAAACACAACAGATACTTATAAAAATAAAAAATAAAACAAATAAATGTAAGCATAATGGGCGGTTTTATCGCTTAACAAAGCGATCTCTTCCAGACAACCTTTTGATGGAGAGGATCATTGCTTAATGGAAGATTGGCTGAGGATGATAAAAGAATAAACTTAATAATAGAAAAAGAAAAATTACTGAACCTTAAATACATAAATAATAGGTACATAAATAATTTTAAATTAATAAATATCATACATCAAATAAATAAATATGTACTTACATATATTAATATATACATATATTAATAATATTATAGATCAGATGAATAATCATGACTCTTCATGAAGATGAAAGTTTTTGAGTCTAGCTTTAAATACAGAAGGTTATAATAAATAAATAAATATTGCTGGACATTTCACACAACGCTATCTAGCCCCAAACTAAGCAGAGCTTGTACTATGGGAACCAGATAACTGATAGAGTACTTATATACATTTTTTTTTGTAAATACATACTTATAATATATAGAGAAACAACCAGACCCGGAACAAATATCTGTAGATCATGCAAACATTTGTTCCGCGGCGGGGATCGAACCCGCTACCTCCTGCATCTCAGCCGGCTATTCGCCCACTGCACCACGGAGGTCGTCAAATCTCAATCAATAATCAATAATAATAATCAATAGTCAACCCTAACTTGACGCAGTGTGACTGCGGTGATCCCACGCAGTCAATGCAGCACTTGCTAATGTGCCCTTTATGTCCGAACACATGCACGATGGAGGACCTAATGGCCGCCTCGCCTGATGCCTTTGCTGTGGCCAAACACCTGTCCAACATATTATGAATGCAAACGTAGAACTCTTGACACGCTAAGAAGAAGAAGAAGAATAGTCAATAATCTTTTTATATACCTAATTTCATCGAAATCGTTCCAGCCGTTTCATCCTGAAAACGTAACAACAGACAGAGAGACAGAGTTACTTTTGAATTTATAATATTAGTATGGATATGGATGTAACATGTATTTTATCAGAAACTAGCAAACCAATCTGCAGCTTCGCACGCGTGGTTTTTCAATAAAAACATTACACTCCTTCGGCGCGTTTGGGTAAAAAGTAGCCTATGTTCATCATCATCATCATCACCATCAGCCCACATTAGTCCACCGCTGGACGTAGGCCTCTCCCAATACGCACCACTGAGCCCGGTCTTCGGCTCTTCTTATCCAGTTTCTATCCGCCACCTTTCTTATGTCATCGCTCCACCTAGCCGGGGGGCGCCCCACACTACGTTTTCCGAGACGCGGTCTCCACTCAAGAACTCGTTTACCCCAACGGTTGTCAGTTCTCCGGCATATATGGCCAGTCCACTGCCACTTCAGTTTGCTAATCCGCTGGGCTATGTTGGTGACCTTGGTTCTCTGTCGGATAACCAAAGTCAAAGTCAAATATTTTTATTCATTAAAATCACAAGGATCACTTTGAAACGTCAATTTTACTGCCTGTTCCTTCGCGACCAAGCCAGGAAAGAAAGGCAAGAAAACCAGGCTGGTTATTTTTTTTTAATGATCCTTTTACAATAGGTACATAATACAGAAAAGAAATTACGTCTAAATTGTAACATTTTGAACGAGTTGGGGCAGTTTCAATCCCAAGCTTCTCTATCATCTAAATAATCCGATATTTTATAGTAGGCTCTTTTATAAAGATTTTGTTTAATTACGTTTTTAAATTTGTTAATTGTCAATTTTTGTACATCCCTTGGGAGTTTGTTATAAAAGCGCACACCTTGCCCTTTAAACGATTTACTAACTTTATGGAGTCTACATGTGGCAACAGCGAGTTTATCTTTATTTCTAGTATTAAAATTATGATTATCGCTATTTTTCTTAAACAAATTAAAATTTTTGTGAACATACATTAGATTTTCATAGATGTATTGACAAGGGAATGTCAAACCTCCTTACGGATTTTATCCTTCAGAGAAACTCCAAGCATAGCCCGTTCCATAGCTCGCTGCGCAACCTTAAATTGGTGGACTAGTCCTACCGTGAGCGTCCACGTCTCAGCACCGTAGGTCATTACGGCCGTAATGTGCCGATATTACTCCGGGATAATGTAGCATTCTAATGGTGAAAGAATATTTGAAATCGGACCAGTAATTTTTGAGTTTATTCGTTACAGACATGCAATAATACAAATCTTGCCTTTTTATAATATTAGTATTAGTTATTGGTACATACAAATCTTATAAAAACGTTTTTTTTCGAAAGTAACTCTGTCTGCCTGTTTGGTACGTTATCATGACTAATCGGCTGGACCGATATTGATGAAATGTTGTATTAAGATAGACCTGGATTGTACGTATATTAAGATAGACGTGCGAAGCCGCGTTCGAAAGCTTGATGTTAAATAATAATTAATAGGAAAAGAAATGGTTATTATGAAATATTTGTATAGGTAACCATATACCAGTACCTATATACACCTATATGGTTCGGATTTAACTGGGTAAGGTAATGGCATACTTATAATGGGGTTTACAGAACTGTTCTGTTCTATTATCGTATAAAAGGACTTCCGTGAGTTTACCCCAATTATAATAAATTCGCATCATGTTACCTTATTTGCAAAATTAATACATTATTCATTTTGATTTGAAGACATGGATGGACCCATGTTATGGGAAAATTTATATATTTGTTTCACTTTGTTGACCCTTTTTTATTCTTCGCAGTCGGGTAAATACAGCTAAAACAGGTAATTAATTTTTTTATGTGGATGACCCAAAGCCATCTTTAACGTTGAAGCAAAGTCTGTAAAACAGCTAATTTAGCAACAAAATTACCAATCAGCGCTACGAGATGATAAGTGAAGCAGCATCAGGGTTATCAATTACCCACTATAGCATTTTACGGGACTATAGTTGGCAACCACTGTTTATGTAGACACGAACGTAACTAGTCAGTGTAAAATAAACTTTGTAGGTCTTACCATAAAATAGTTAAACACCTGTTAACAGTTGTTTGTTTGTGGTACATTTCGGGTGATGTTGCGGCACCTGCGCTTCTGTAATGGCTCAATCTGGCGTAAACAGCCTCACTACTGCAAACGGTACAGCAACACCGTCATCGCCAACAAACTTGATTGTCCTTGAAGTAACAAGGTTATTTTTTTCTTTTAGATTCATCTACACTGTACGTATTTCAACACTACATATACAGGGTGTTTGGTAATATACTGACGATATTCAAGTGACGGTTTCTCAAAAAAAAATACTTCACGAAAAAAAAACTACTAAGTAGTTATATTATAAAAGTTTAAAGAAAATCGACTAAGTTTAGGTGATTAAATCGATATACAACTGCGGCCTACTCTTGCAATCGACATCCAAAAATAAAGGCCGATTTGATATCTCTTTCGGAATTGGCTGCGGGTTTTGAGTTAGAAAGGAACAACAAGAGATATCTCGAGACGTCACCAATGCAGTATCTGTGGTTAGATGGCAAGCATTATGCAATAGCACAACTTATATAATAAAGTGTTTGATTTTACATGCCAAAATAAATTTCCCATTTCTATGGTAAACATTTCACAAATTTATTTATTATGCTCATCAAAAGAACCCCTATATTTAAGGTTTGTGTCTAATACACTTATTTTTAAAATGTTCATGCATCTTTAAAAAAAATATTCTTGTTATTTAAGCTTTGTAGAGCTAGTATTTTTTCTTATTTATCTAACATGGTACCAACGTAATATCAGTGTCATTGCATACTCTGGAACTCCTGAAACTAGGTAACTTAGTCCGCGGTATGCATAGCTGATGAGATACCTAACTTATATAGGTGTAGACCTGAATAACACGAGCTTAATTTTATAACTTGGGATTACCGGTGTCTTGGTTGTCCTAGACTATTCTAGAACTTCTCTAATTAACTTTTAAATACATTAAAATAATACTAATTCAGGTATGACTATATATTTTTTATTTATTAAATAAAACAAAAGAGGTATGTACATTATTGTACACCCATACTAATATTATAAATTTGAAACTAACTTTGTCTCTTTGAATGTCTGTTACGTTTTCGCGACTAAACGGCTGGACCGATTTCGATGAAATGTGGTATAGGGTAAAAGCCGGATACTTGCCTCGGTGGGATTCTTGCCCCGGTTTTGAATACACCGTGTTAGGGACGTTAGTGGCGTTAGTGCTTTACTATAATTGTAAGTGCCCCTCCCACAGACCTCAGTATCATGTAAACCGTCAATATAGGCGAACACGTTTCCTCTATGGCAGCGAAAATCTTCCGCAGCGTAACTTCGACGGCCGTTGAATTTATATTGGTAAGTAATTTCTAGTGAATATTTTTAGTACTGAT
Organism: Philereme transversata; assembly: GCA_963924445.1. Taxonomy (NCBI): domain Eukaryota; kingdom Metazoa; phylum Arthropoda; class Insecta; order Lepidoptera; family Geometridae; genus Philereme; species Philereme transversata. Next base: position 6,394,154 of record OZ004343.1, on the reverse strand, counting down.
TGTGGTTTCAGTCAACTTTTTACTTCTTTGCATGCATTAGATTTTAAATTACACTGTTTATTAAGCTTTATTGTTGAATTGTTTTTATTTATTTTGTAAATAAAAAATAAATAAATATTGCTGGGCATTTCACACATCGCTATCTAGCCCCAAACTAAGCAGAGCTTGTATTATGGGAACCAGATAACTGATAGACTACTTATATACATTTTTTTAAATACATACTAATAATATATAGAAAAACACCCAGACACGGAACAAATATCTGTAGATCATGCAAACATTTGTTCAGTGGCGGGAATCGAACCCGCTACCTCCTGCGTCTCAGCCGGCTATACGCCCACTGCGCCACGGAGGTATTCAAAGTATCGTAGAGTAAAAAGACAAGTATCCGTATCAAAAAGGATAGTCGCCATAGTTACTTTTGCGGATAGTTGCTCTAGGGGAAATTATCAGCAACTATAAATTATTTAACAAGCAAAGACAGATTTCGTTTGGTGTTTTATCGAAATATTTAATCTAGCATAAATAAAATAAAAACTTAACTTTTTCTGGATTCATTCTTGGTGAGCAAAATTCCTCGCAAGTATCAGCGTAAATCAGACATGGTGCCGCGCCACATAAGATGGACAGAAGATAGTTCAGCCTTTGTGTTCAAAGAATTAACTGAATGAACCGTTTATCCTCGCTTGAGGCAAGTACCTATCCTCCAAAGCATTTTTAACGTAAGGCTACTATCCGCTAGAGTAGGCAACTATCCCTTTTTTGAGAGGTCTAATAAAACAGGATTTACTCAAAACCGTTATTAATTATGTTCAAAAAAATAGGACACTATCTATTAGATAAAAAACCTGTTTTGATATACATCTTGCATTATTCTAATTCTAATAAGTACATATTTTTTAACAACAGAGTTTTTCTGAAAAGTGAGGCAACTATCCGGCTTTTACCCTAAAGTTGGATTATAAAATATACTACTTTTTGTTTTTATTGATAAACCACGCGTGCGAAGCCGTGAGCAGGTAAGCTAGCTTTTTAAATAATTATTTTCCCGAATAGTGGTCTAAATTCAACCTTAACAAAAATGTTTAATCTAATTTTAACTTTCTGCACTTCTTCTCTATAAGAACTTTAACTATGCGAAATCTCACACTCCACCGTGTGCACAAAATGCTTAAAAAGGGGAACAAAGTTTTTTCACGTATTATTATAATGATTATTCTGTTCTTCTTCACTACTCTTGTCTTTAACAGACACAGCCTGTTAAATGCATGAATAATTATTTAGATAAAAGGGTTTACGTGTCCTTAATAGCTCTTATTTATCTTAACTAGTTAGGTAATATTTAGTTGAAACAAATCGCTATAGTTTGGACAGGTGAATTAATACACATTAAATTTTGGATCTTGAGACTTGAGAGCTTTTACCTTTGATTTCCTGACAAGTTACTTGATAAAACGCGCGATAAAAGTAATTGGGGCTAACGGAAAATGTAAAAGGAGGCACTAACCGGGGCATGGATAGAAGTGAGCAGAAAGTGTTAACAGTGAAACAAGAAGAAAAAATGTCTCACGGACTCGCGTGACAGAAAACTTCACTCATCGCTCACGTTAAAGTTAGGTGAGTAATAAGCGCTTTTGTAATAATAAAAGTGAGTTGAGTGCAAATTAAAAAAAAGAAGCTATTGTTATGTGTTCTTTGTATTTGTGAGACTCGACGTAAAGAGACTCGACGTGAAAAGACTCGACAACAAGAGACTCGACGTCAAGATACTCGTTTCAGGCCTGTGTAATCCGTTTGCGTCCTAACGCCACGCTGGCGGCGGTCTGACATCTTCCTTAGAATTTCATACTCGTACATTAAAACCGCCGCTGCTGCGTGGACGCTCACGCACGTCACGCACACGCATTCGTTATGCACTGGGCCTTTATATTATTTATATAGGTATTTAATGTAAGTAATTTAATTTATTCTTAGTTGACGTTTCAAAGTGATCCTTGTGATTTTAATTAATAAATACATTTTATCTTGAGTATTATAAAATTGAGTACTGTAAATTAGGTATCACTCTAATATCTTGTATCTAAATAAAAACTGACGTGCAATTAATATCTATAGTAGTTGATTTGCTTAGTATGAAAATACCGAATTGTTGAGGAAGTTCTATCTAGGCTTGCGTTTAAATATAGACTCAAGTATTCAATAAATTGATTGATGTAAACTAAGCGTAATTTATTTTAATATGGCTTCCTTTCCTTTCAACTAATTTATTTTAATATTTGTGTCTACATTTAAACGCAAGCCTAAACAGAACTTCCTCAACAATTCGGTAATTTAGGGCCAGAAATTTAAAATCTGGCTACGTATTCCTCTTATAACGTAGGCATCTACTAAGGAAGGATTTTTCATAATTCAACCCCCAAGGGGGTAAAATAGGAGATAAAAGTTTGTATGAAACTTTTTATTCATTGGACATATTTGCATAAAATTTCGTATGAATTGAATACCACAAAAACAATGAGTTACGTATTTCAGCGTTTTCCAAAATTCAACCCCTAAGGAGTAAAATAGGGGATGAAAGTTTTAAATAAACGCACAGGCCAAACCACTTAGGACCAGAAACTTAAAATTTCGCACACGTATTCTTCTTATAACGTAGGCATCCACATAGGAAGGATTTTTTAAAATTCATAGGGGATGTAAGTGTGTATGGAACTGTATATTCCGTTAAAAGGCTTACTTAAAATATTTTATAAGAATTATAATTTTAGTTTTTTTTTTATTAAACCTCAGGCGTTTTAAGTATATTAAAGTTTATTTACTCGATCTGTTTTGCTGGGCGAAGAGGCAGGAACTTTAAGTCGTTAGTAAGTAACTGTTTTTTCGGAAAAAAACTCGTGTGAAAAGAGTCTTTTATAAAAGACTACTAAAACTATAGTTTTAGAATGGAAAATTTCACGCGTGCGAAGCAGCGGGCGGGTTAGCTAGTTATTATTATAAAATTATTATTATGACTATTATACCGTCTTACTTTATTTATTTATTTCCAATTTTTCCAGTTTATTTCCACAGATTTAAATTAATATAAAATACAATAGACGCGTTCCCTGTGCTCACTCTGTCTTTAAATAGCGCTACGAAGGATACATTATGTTATCAAGCCATGTCAGCGTCTCATGTCATACTACTCACTCATATAAACCTACTTAATTTAATCTTGCTATGCTCACTCATGAAAATAAATTATGCATTATGTATAAACTTGAGATGAATTCGTGAATATTTAACTTCATTGTACGTCTACTGTAACTTCACTTTACTCACTTAGTCTGAGCTTACTCTGAGCCCCAAAACACAAGCTTAGCTTTAGGCTATCTGTAAGTAAGTGCCTGTAACAACCAAACTTGTGAACTAACACTATATCTTATTCCGGGTTCCTATATCCGTCGGTAACCAGCTACGCCTCGTTTCTCCTTGAAAACGTGTCAAAAGTTTGACATTAGTTTGACATTTTTTCAAGGGGATACGAGTCGTAGTCGGTTACTGACGGATATAGGAACCCGCTATTAAACAGCATTGTCAGCTCTGTAAATCTTCCTGAAAATAAATTATTTGATTTTTATTTTTATTTGATTCGCGTAGCGATGATCGTACGCAGAAACAACTAGTTCGGATAAGCTAGGCCATTAAGTCTTCATAATGTGCACAAATTAAAATGCCTAATTGTATAAACGGAAAGTATTCTGAAAAAAATCATTTATATAATAACATATTATGGACTTTTTAAAATTATTGTTCGCTACGACGACCCCGCCTACACAAAACGGTGTAACTTTTGATCTCGAAGCTCAATTACGATGATATAAACTCAATTAGGATTGGAAATAATAGGAGCTCCTCATTAAACAAAAACAAAAAACAAATCGATATCTTTCCCTTACCCCGCTATTATATAAATGTCAACAAAAATGTCTTCAGTAGCTCATACATAACACTGTCGTATGAAGAAACTGAAGACCTTTTAAAAGTTAATGTATAGACTGTAGGCCATACACACATAAGCACACGCAATTTCACACACACACACACACACAAACATCACACACATACAAACACACACACTCATACACACACACACTCATACACACATACGCACACATAATCTCGCATGCTTTTATAATTTTTATCAAAAATAATTGGAAATTATAAACTCGGGCAGGGGCGTTAGTTCTCGCGACACTGGTTATAACTTCTGCGAATACCATCGTGTTCCAATATTGTTGTGCCATGTTTTTTTTTACAAATAAAGTTATTTTGATTTTTGATTTGGTTTGATTAAAATAGAATTGTGATAAAAACAACAGTCATACATGTATGAACAATCATAATTTTTTTATCTATTTTTCTTAAATTGTAAAATTATTACATTTTTAGCTACATACATGTAGCATAGCTACATTTTTTATTACTTTACGTTATTAAACGTTGTATTCTCTATGTGATGGTAAAAATTGCATGTTCATATCTCAATCACAGCATTAACTACATACAAAAAAGCCTCGATACAAATAAGATCATAATTTGTTCCTACAATTTTTAAAATATGATAAGCCCGATTGTAATTTAATAGGAACAGTTTTTGAACTTGTTGTACATATTGTAATATTGTCTCATCTAAATATTTATTTCGATACCCATATCGCTATAATAAATAAATAAATATCGCTGGACATTACACACAGCGCTATCTAGCCCCAAACTAAGCAGAGCTTGTACTATGGGAACTAGATAACTGATAGAATAATTATATAGATTTATTTTTTATTTTGTTTTTGTAAATACATACTTATAATATATAGAAAAACACCCAGACACGGAACAAATATCTGTAGATCATGCAAACATTTGTTCCGCGGCGGGAATCGAACCCGCTACCTCTCTCGCGTCTCAGCCGGCTATACGCCCACTGCGCCACAGAGGCAGAGTTAAATAAATACCTATTTATTTAAAAATTGTTTATCAGTAAGTCAAAATAGTACATGCAGCCATTTTTTAATTGACTTATCACTTGTACTTAAACCCTCACTTGTACTTACTCTTGACTGCTAAACGATTATTTTGACCTCCCTATTATCCAAATCCACCCTTACTACTTTAATCTGTACTATTTTAAGCATTATAAAGAGTTAGTTTGTTGTTTTTAAGTTTTTTTGAAGGCAAAACTTCTTTATGCTCGTTGAACATTTTTGAGATTGGGAAAAAACCGTTACCGACACCTGTCACTGACTACTGACACTGACTGTTGACACCTGTCACTGACACTGCCACCTCTGTATATAAGTATTTGTAGTGTAGTCTGCTTTCAATCAAGTTTTCACTTCTATCAGCACTCCCGGAGTGCTACTTTTTTATCTCAGAAACTACTTAGCCGGTTTTAAAATTTTACTTATATACAGCTACACAATACAGTATACGTTTTATTTTATATTGAAAAAAGTCCGTGCAGAGCCGGGGTCAGCTAGTAGGTAAAAAAGAGTATAAAACACAATAGATACACGAGAAAAACATAGCCTAAAAACTTACTCATTTTTATGTAGCGTAAGTAATAAGCTGGCAACGGACTTGATGCACAGTTGACCTGGCATCTAGACAGCACTCACTGCCAAAACTTCAGTCTACTTTCTACACACATTTTCTTAAGTACTGCATTGATGTCTGCATATACCCCTTTCTTTCTTGCAAGCATTGGTTCTCCAGTGATATCATAATTGGATAACTCATTGTTGACGTAGTGTACAACTGAATACGTGCCAATTGACGCATCTACGAGTAGGTACTTAAGTAATTCAAGATTCTCGATTTAGGAAATGTACTGCCAATAGTGGAAATTCTATTGGCACTAAAATGACTGTCATACATTTTTGTTTTATACAGACAAAGTGTGTCAGTTTTTTTTTATGTCAAGACTTTTAGTTTTATTTTGTTCCAACAGAATTGCTCTCATTTTGGAAAGCAATGTATGAAAATGACTGTTAAAAAGTAGTTTCGAGAAATATACTCTTCTTTTTAAGTACTTAAGTCTAGTAGGACTCATTTATCTTATTTTTGTATAAAAACGTGAAGAGAAAACTATGTAGGGTACATAGTTTTCTCTTCACTTTTTCGAAGTTCAATGTGGCACGGAGGAGTGTGGTATTTGGTATTAGGTTTATATGGGAGAAGAAGGTGCGAATACTAAAATGAAACTAAATAAATATATTGTATATAAATATATTTATAAATATAATGTAATAAATATATATACATAATACAATTGACGACCTCCGTGGCGCAGAGGGCGAATAGCCGTCTAAGACGCAGGAGGTAGTGGGTTCGATTCCCGCTGCGGAACAAATGTTTGCATGATCTACAGATATTGGTTTCGGGCCTGGGTGTTTTTTCTATACATTATACGAATGTATTTACAAAAAATATATATATCAATATTCTATCAGTTCTGGTTCCCATAATACAAGCTCTGCTTAGTTTGGGGCTAGATAGTGTGGTGTGAAATGTCCAGCAAAATTTATATTTATTTATTTATACATAAATTACGGTCGAATTTTGACCACTGTGCACTATCAACTAGTTCTTATAAATAAATACGTTTTGAAAACAAACAGTAGAACTAAGTACTTGGTTGGTGTAAGTACTTGGAGAGTTGGAAGAAGTTCTTGGAGTTAAAATAACTGATCGCATCCGTAACACCATACTGCGCTCTAAAACTAAAATCGCCGATGTAGGGGAGAAGGCCACTAGGCTGAAGTAGGACTGGACCGGTCATGTCAGACGAGCTGTGGGCCAAAATTACCACGAAGTGGAGCCCTGAGACAGCAAAGCGGTGCCGCGGCAGACCACGCCGGAGGTGGCAGAACGAGCTGGACGCCTTTAAGAGTGACTGGCATACGGTGGCACTGGACCATTGTGAGTGGCGGAAATATGAGGAGGCCCAACAATAGGATAATATGCGCTAATAGTAAAAGTAGCAACTCTGGTGCATGAAAATGAAAATCCTTGTCTCTATGAGCGTAAACTGACAGTGGCAGAGATCTGCCAGGGGCAGCCCTAGGTGAGATGGTAGATTCCATCTCAGCTAGGGATGCCCCTGCGTACTAGTGATGTAGATCGCCACACCTTGTTTGTTTTCCAGCTGTAGTTTCACAGTTCATACATACATATTACTTAGATTTTTAACTAGAACACTACATCTAGCTACCTCAGTGTTTTATACTAAACCTAATATTATGTTGTAGTAAACTGAAGCAAAGGGCCCTCGCGTTTAATACGAGCTCTCACGTAGATAGAGTTGAATGAAAGCATTGACATTTTGTTTATTTTTTACTAGCTTCCGCCAGCGGCTTCGCACGCGTGGTTTGTCCACAAAAAGTAGCCTATGTGTTAATCCAGGTTATAATCTACGTACATACCAAATTTCATCGAAATCAATTCAGCCGTTACGACGTGAAAGAGTTAGAAACGGCGTAGCTTTCGTATTTTTACACTTCGTTGGATTCCGGAAAGGGGGATTTACAAGTGTTGTGTAATACATTTTCATGAGGTGTGATCATGCATTGCGGAGCTTTAAAACTAAGCACGTCCTAAAGCGTCTCAATAAAACAAGAAGAATACTACATTTAGTAAATGTTTATATTGATGGGCAATTGCGGTATATTTAATAATATTATTATAACTAAATTATGCTAAACATTTCACACAGCACCATTTAGCCCCAAACTAAGCAAAGCTTGTACGATGGGAACATAACTGATAGAATACATAAGTTTTTTTTTGTAAATAATATATACAACCTGTTTAGTTATGTACGACATTAATTTAAAACAACATCAGGAATAGTATTAACTGATTAGAGGTGGGTTTACTACCGGTAGGTAGGTTGAATATTTTATCCTGTAATCGATACATTTCCAATAAACAATTTTTTAAGTGAATCTGCGACCCCTTTTACTTACATGATGAATGAATATGATGAATTTGTTACAGGCTGTTTCATTAATATCTTAGAACTTGATAACAAATTAATTTGATTTTTTTAAATTTTAAATGGTAATAAATTTGAAAAAAAAAACTATTTTTCTCCAAATGAACTTAGGCAATTCGGCGTTGTATGTATGTATGTATGTATGTATGTTTGTTTGTCCGATGATAACTTTCGAAACGTTGATCCAATCGTCGTGAAAGTTGGTATTTAAATACTAGGTGTGACTAAATAAGCAAAAATGGTGTGGGGGGGGGTATCAAGATATTGTGGGGGTCAAGAGGGGGAAAAAACCAAAATGGGACTATCCAGTCAAGTGGCACGTTTATTGAAAGTACATTTCGACCCCGTTTTTATTGTTTTTAGTTTTTAAGTTATTAGCCATAATAAAAACTGAACTTTGAAGAAATTCACAGGATACACCATTTGGTATGCGTGTAGCTTTAGTGGCACAAATATAGGGAAATGTCTAAAATTCAGAATAACTGCAATTTCTACCCCAAAAAACAATACCAATAACTGAGCTCCCGTTACCTGTAATTTCAATGAAACTGTAGGTCAAGTTAATTGGTTATGTATATCATGGCACTATTTAGATAGTCGAAAATATTTTTTTTTTTTGCTTTTAAGGGATACTCACGAGATCTCAGTTCAGGGGGAACCACTTGTTATAACAATACTTGCTATTAGCTCTACCCGTGTTTTCGTTTATTCTCGTACTTATGAAAACACGTTGTATAATTAATTATACACTATTTATAACACCAAGTCAAAAATGTATAAGTCCTGCGGCACACACCTCAATAAAAGCCAATTTGGTTGCGGTTAAAGTTAATGATATTTTTCAGGATTTTGTGCTGATATTTGACTTTATATTTAGGAGGAGTTGTTCATTTTCTCTTTTAAGTTGCATCTTTCAAAGCACACTTATACATCTACGCTCATATTACAAATAGGTAAAACTTGTGAGTTTGTTTCTTTGGATGTAATGGGTAATCTCATGAACTACTCAACTGTTTTTGAAAATTATTTCATTGATAGATGAGAACTACACTATCCCAGCGTGCTATACGGTATATATAATTTTATGCAATTTGATTCAAAGCCGGGCGGGTCAGCTAGTTGATTGTACAAAATAAGCTGTTTCAATATGCATATTGCAAAGAGTATTCTCTAACAGTAATATCAAATAACAGACATTTTGTATTCAAAGTCAATCACTAAGACAGTTTCTATTGAAGTTGCTTTGTGCATTTGCACGCTTTGTCTGTGAACACCGAAGCTCGGATTCCTGCAAATTCCACGTTCCAGTTCCGTTGAGTTACAAAAATGTACAATCTGAAAATGCGAACACGCTGGGCGGAATATCTGTTGTTCGCCCTTACTACTGGTTGGACGTAATATTTCTCAGTTCTCTCGTTTTTGATATAAATTTGAATACACAATCATTTATTCACTACATTACACTATATACAACAATATACAATACACTTACATTTTAAGACAGAGAAAAAAAAGAATGAAATTGTATAAACGTAAACCAAATAAAAACAAGGGAGAACTTGGTAGCTAGACACTGCTGGCGATTCTGTTGTTTACGCTAACTAAAATTGTGTAAAATATGAACGGTCTTATTTTGTTCAAACTAAAGATCAAATTAGAATGACATTTAAAGTGACATTTCTAAATTTAAGTATTTTTAAATAACTTAATTTAAGAAATGTCACTTTAAATTTCATTCTAAATTCTCAAATTAGAATGACATTTAAAGTGACATTTCTAAATTTAAGTATTTTTAAATTACTTAATTTTAGAAATGTTAGTCATCGTAAACAATAGAATCACCACCACTGTGTGCTACAGCAGTAAATGGGACTCGACTCAGCATTATGCCCTCCGTAATGGTAAGCGCTGATATACTGTCGAGACCGCTCTATTGAGTCACTAGACCCTGTGAGAGTATTGTGCTGGCAAGTGAGAATATTATGTGTCATGGTAGGTATATCATATCAATACATCTATTTAGTTAGCGCCCTGTACCCAACAGTTTCCAGCAACCTTTATTAGGGTATCTTTTCATCTAGTCAAATCTCTCACAAGTGGTGGTATTTGTCACCGTCATAGTTGATATTTTGCATTGTCCAGATCTAGGGAGCTAATCTGAAGAAGATATAAGATTTTACTTAGAAAACTTTCGTGACTGATTTCTAACATTATTATAAATACGGGATTTATCACGTACCGTCTTATCGGTGTTTCGACCGAGACGTTATTCGGAGCGGATCGCACTCACCTAGATGAAGGTTCACGAATTGAACCGAAACATTCTCGGTCGAAACACCGATACGACGGTACAATCCTGGATTTATATTAATATAAGACTTTTATCAGCCTCTTCCGATTTCAACAAATAAAAACCGGACAAGTGTGAATCTGGCTCGCGCACCGAGTGTTCGGTAAAAATATTTTATTAATGTGATATAACCACAAATTAATTATTTTCAGACTTTTTCCTTTACTTGTGCTGTGAGACCTTCCTTTTTGCCAAATTTCATGATTCTAGGTCAACAGGAAGTAGGAAGATTTTGATTTATTTGCGAGCAAAATATACAGCAAAAATGGTCGTATTTTTTTATTGCTTTGTCGGACCCTAGATCTAGTATTTGACCTCCACGCGTTCCTGAGAAAAAAAGACAGACAGACAGACTGACAGTCAGTCAGACAGACAGTCGGATAACGAAGTATAAGAGTTTCATTATGCCTTTTGAGGTACGGAACACTAAAAAACGTTTTTCGTAATAGTTTTCAACGAAAATGAATGGAATACTCAAATAAAGTAGTTTCGTTATAATATAATCTAATTATTCTTGTTTGAAACCGCAGGTAGCGGAAAATACCTCGGTTTGTAATTTCATTTCCCCCTTGTTTTGAAGCAACACTAACAAAGTAAACAAAAGAAATTGGTTTCTCAGCTTGGATTATGTCCAGAATGGAGCCTTTTGATATATCTTTAGAGATTTCTGTTACATTTCTAGTGATTGTTTAGTAAAGTACTGCGTTTGAAGGTTGGAATGAGGAGTAATTTGAAGAAAAATTCTATATTTTTCTTATAGACATGGATTTTTTATTGAAATTTTAAACCAAATATAATAGTGAACATCAAATGATTTGTAATTATGAATATGTATTACTTACTTATGTTTCACAATACAAATTATCGTACCTATCTATATTATCTATACGTAAGGTACACACGGCTACACATTAAGCTATACGTTTCCAGTCTATGTTAACCTCTCATTGTACGGAAAACCAACACAGGTCAGGTGCGAGGTCAGCTTATACTAGAAAATTATAGCTTGAGGTGTAGCAGTGTGTACATACGCGATAAAAAAAAACAGCGCTCACTTACAAAAATTTGTGTTTCATCATCTGTCAGTCCGAGTACGCAACTTGTCAATCGATAAATTTAAACAAATTTTTTATAAAATCGTTATATTTTCGTGCGATCTTGACAGTTTTGCCGAATTTAAACGTCAATTATTCGACGAAAGCTTCCGTACAAATAATTCCGTAAATTGCTGTTTAAATTTTTCATACTCAGTACCAAATAGAAATTTTTTTCAAGTTTTGCAAGTTTCTTTTTTCGTCACTGTGTTACAATCGATCTCTTGCCAAACCAAAGTCATTGATATATCCCAGAGGATAATCAAACTGAAGCTTAGGAGACGACGTAGCTCGAGAGAACTGACGGATACTGCGATAAAAAAGTTCTCGAGTGGAGAACATGTACCTACTAGAAAGTGAAACATAGGACAGTCCCCCACTGGTTGGGAAGTTGATCTTATAAGTGTTGCTTAGATTCACTCTGGAAATTTGTGGGGAGGTCTATGTTCAGAGTGGACGTCCTGTGTCAGATATGATTAAGATCACTTGCCGCCTGAATATTTAGCGCTTTTAGCAATAAAGTCACCCATTGTACCTGTGATTTAAACATTATTTTTATGTTCTGGTTGTTTGTTTACATTTTAATGGTGTGCAATAAAGATATTATCTATCTATTTTGATAGATAGTAGATAAATAGATAGGTATAGACATTTACTTCGACACAAGTAACAAACACACAGAAACTACATACGGTGGATAAGTAAGAACAGACAGATAAAAACGCATTAACTTAATAAAAAAAAAGAAAAGATACGTACCTAGTCACTATGAGCCCTGTGCCGAAAAAGGGGAATAAATTTTGTCGATCGGCAACACTAATAGCTAAGAGTTATAATTCTTACTACATATTAAAGTCACTGTTTACTACAGTGTAACGAGTTTATGAGAAGTTCAAATAAAACAAAGCAAAAATGAAAACTGCGAAGTTCTTCGAATGTGTTCTAAGAATGGAAACGTGTAATTTATAACTCTAAAGTTGGAAATTCACTGAACAATACTAGTTGTCAGAGCCGGTAGAATTCAAGCGAATACGTTGCATTGTTATTCCAGGTATACGTCATTATATTCTCGCTCTCTTGGTTGCTATCTTCTGCACTTGATTTTCAAAAGAATACTCTAACGTATGCTGAAATAAAGCAAATACCTAACAGAATATTATTATTAAAAACTCATTTTTGAATGACATACATAGGTACATAAGAGTATTGTGGAACTTGATTATACTATTATGTATATTCAATTTCTGTTGTGAGTATTTAAGAGAAAGTTTGAAAGTAGCGCCAGTGATAGAAAAGTTGAGGAGTTAGGCTAGCGTTATATGAGCATGGCATGCGGAGGGAAGAAAATCATGTGACTAAATGAGTGTTAGATATGAATGTGGATTGTTATAGAAGTAGATGAAAGCCGATGAAGAGATGGATGGACTGTGTGAAGAATGATATGGGTAAGAAAGAAGTGACAACGGAGATGACGGCTGATAGATGTATGGAAAAAAAAATACATGTTGTGCCGACCCCACGTAATGTGGGAAAAGGGCAGGAAGAAGAAGTTCAATTTCTGTTTTGACGGATATTCAATTTATGGTATTGGATATGAATGCCACATTCCCGCAGTTTACACGACATGTGTCTTGGTTGATTTCTTTTTGTATAGCCTTCAAAAAATCATACTGCTTTATTGATGAATTGGTTACTGAGTGATTTTCGTAGGAGAGAGGACTTAAGGCATAAATTTTACGAACAATAGGTTAATTTTGATGCCATTAATAATTCATATCTCATAATGTATTCTGGACGCGACAAAAAAGACAGGTAAATGTTAATAATTACATTTTAATTACAAATTAATTGTATAGAGGCTTCGAATGCATTCATCGGAAGTGACGATACATTTTGGTTTCATTAATTACTTAGGACATTGGGATAAACTTAATGAACCGATTGTCCGTGATAATTTTTTGCTGAAAATTTAGTCTTTTGAGTTTATATGATGTTTATGTTAACATGTACCTATATTCATAAAACAAGGTCGCAACAACATATCCATATTCATGTAGTCTAGAAAAAAACTTCATAGAAACTTCATAAGATCACTTACAAACCAGATTTAGGTTACCCGTTAAAGATCCTTCGTAATTAGTAATTGATCGAGCGAAGCGAGATCTCCAAATCAACTTGGGCAAATCGGCGTTGTATGTATTATTGTATGTAAGTATGTATGTATGTATGTATGTTTGTTTGTCCGAGGGTAACATTCGAAGCGTTTATCCGATGATCGTGAAATTTGGTAAATAGGTAAGGTAGTGTGTAAAGTAGTGATGGCACAATAAGATAAAATTGTAAAATCGCTAACAAAGACGGTTAAAAAAAATGAGACTATTAAGTAAAATGGGATGTCATATGAAAGGTATTCATTAGTAAATTTCGACTCCGTTTTTAGTTTTAGTAAAGTTCTTGTCGTTTTTGAGTTATTAGACATAATAAAAACTGAGTTTTGACGATTTTCACAAGATACACCAGTGCCCCCACAGTGCTGAAATTTGTCTGAAATCCAAAATAACTGATATTTCTATCCCAAAAAAGAGTAACAGGAGTTCAGATTATGAACTCCCGTTACCTGTAATTTGAATAAGACTGGAGCTCAAGTTAAATGGTTATACATTTCGTGGCGCTATTTTGATTGTCAAAGATTACAAATAATATTTTTTTTTGTTTTAATGGGAGATTCACGATATCTCAGTTCGGGTCGAACCACTAGTTAGCAGTGGAATGGTTTTTGACTCGTTTTTTGGGATCACCAGATTATGTAGAATTTTTTTAGATTAAATAACGTTTATTTTTTCTGGCTAAATAGGTTTACATAATTATGAACCAAATAACCTAACCCACCTTAGCAAGCCTAAATTTGCTTTATAAGACCAGCCATTGTACCGATATTTTGAATTATTTTATTCGTTGTGCGTTATGTAGGCTAAATCTACCTTTATCACCGATGCTCATAGAATTCTAACTACGACACTTCACTGTATGCAACCGTCAACTTAATTGGAGCGTAGCACTTTTACAGTTATACCCCTTACATTGTTGCTGCGTTACCTGTAAACGAACCAGTTTCCACCTCGTTAGCGCCTTAACAAAACATTTGTGTTAATTTGCGGTCCAGCCGTGCGGTTTGCTAGTGCGGTCAAGTACAGACCTGCTAAACTGGGAGACCATTAAAAGTAAGCATACTTTATGTTGTACTTCAGAATCTGAAGTAATGACGCATCCACACTATCGTCCATCTATTGTTTCGTGCGTTCGTGAAAAATGCGGTGGTTTGCCCGGAGTTTGGATATTTGTACAGACGATAAAAAAAATACACCAAATAAATTTACAGTGTGTACAACTGTACACCTATAACTTTTGAAACTATCATGGTTATTAACACTATTTGTACTAAAAACGGGATATTTACCATGATTTGTGAGTTCTTGAGTGTCCCGAGACTGGTTCAAGAGGCAATTGAGATTACCAAACACAAGAATTTCAATCATGAAGATACTACAGACTACGACAGACTTACAATATTACAATATTATTATTACAATTACATTATTAAATTACAATATAACACCTCCGTGGTGCAGTGGGCGAATAGCCGGCTGAGACGCAGTAGGTAGCAGGTTCGATTCCCGCCGCGGAACAAATGCTTGCATGATCTACAGATATTTGTTCCGGGTCTGGTTGTTTCTCTATATATTATTAGTATGTATTTACAAAGAAAAAGCATTTAAGTATTCTATCAGTTATCTGGTTCCATAGTACAAGCTATGCTTAGATTGGGGCTAGATAGCGCTGTGTGAAATGTCCAGCAATATTTATTATTATTATTATTTTTTCGGTATTTATTGTCAAATTATATCCATATATTATAATGGTGGCAATTCAGTTTTTATGCAAACTGACCAGCATGACACTTAAATTGAATGAAAGAGTTACCCCAATTACGCAATCTTTGCGTTTCTGAGCAAAGTTCAACAGTGTTATTCAGCCAGACGGTAGGACGCTGGATACGACTGCTAAACTTTGCTCACGCACTCTGTCCTCAGACACACTCAAAAGACTTTTATAGGGTATTTTGTAGGCTTCGTCACCTTTATGTTGGTACCTTCGATCAACAATACATCTAGATAAAGGGTCGGCGCAAAAAATCCGTCTCGGTAAATAACAGCTCACTTGCGGCGTGAGCTCTTAATTTGTTTAGTCAGGTTGAAACACAGTCAACGTCAGTACGTACACAATGCCTCAATGTGCATTTAAAAGTTACAAAAATAATGCCCGGGAAAGCAATTTATCAGCCGGAGTGTCTTTCGGTAAGTACATGTGGAATAAGTTATATTTAAAGCTTTAAACTGACGATAAATATCAATTTTTTAACAATATTCCCGATTTTAATCGGCAATGGGTATTGATGATTAACACCGCTAAGAATGTTTGGCCAACGTCAAACGTGTGATATAGCGTTGGGCCAATAGACGCCAATAGCAAACAGAAACGAAATAAAACGATGTAGCTTGCAAGACAATAACAGGAAAAAGTACTTTATTTATTTCTACATAAGGTGGATTTCACAATATATGTTATATAATCTACGTCTTTTAATTTTTAAGTGACAGGTGTAATTTATTACTTTGTTTATTTTTTGAGACGAATGATCGTTACATTTAAAGGATTTGTGACATTATTACAAGGTGCTCTGGTTGTGATTAGGTTGAATTTAAATTATTTGTCTCATTCTATTGGTAAACGAATGTAGCTGTGTATATTTATATGTTTATGAGGACAACATTTAGCTTTGACTTTGTTTATGACCCGTAATCTAGCTGTTTTCGAAGGTTGGTACGCTCTTTGCTGTTTTTTTTGTTACTGCTAGATCTTTGTTTTACTACAATCTTACATAAGCCATGAAGTGGTCTCAGTCAGATGGTACTGATGGTCATGCTTCTGCTTGTTTTTTGATGGAAGTAGATGGCTAGATCTGGTTATGTAGTTTATGTTACGTAATTCCCTAAAACGTATCCTGCAAAATATTAAAAGGCTTGTAACTTTATGGCGATGTTAAAAACTTTTAATGTTAGTCTCCGCCCTAAATTGCTCGTCTATAAGCCTCTATGCTCTGCGTTAGATTAAGTCAAAGGTAAGTTTTGTGTGTAAAGCACACACAAAATTTACCTTTGCCTTGATCTATCACATTTTTAGTGTACGTGTGGTTAATGCTGGTACATGATAAGAAAGGGATACTAACAGTGTCCACCTGGCCTATGCTACTACTAAATTTACAGGGGAATGAACTTTGCCCGGAGTAATTCACTAGTTTTCAGTTAAATTCGTTGAAGATATTTAGCGCTGAGGTTATTTGAGTTAAATGTGGTCACCAAATTACATTATTACGTTTGCTGGCATAGAAGAATAATTAATTTTCTGCTAGAACAGATATGAGAGGGTAATTATCTGAATGCTGGTTTAACAGTGGTATATGTTCGAGAACTTTTTGTTAACAGTCAGATATTAAAAGTATGATGTCTTTTATCTGTTCGTGTATCTGTTGGTGCCAGTTCATGGTCTAGTTGCCGAATGAATGAGCTGATTTTGATACGGTTAATTTTTTTTAATCAAGGTTGGCAACATATCTATTTTTGTTGAAAGTAGGAGCTATCAGTGCTACTCGGGGGATTAAAAAAGATCGTTGACGTAGGTAGGAGTTAACTGGCCATGACCGTCTTTTCGGAGATCGAAATTTTTAAGATTTCAGACTACTTAGTTTTTTTATAGGTGATAAAAAAGCGCGTCAAGCGGTTGACGGGTAAGAGATGGCGTGGGATGAAGCACGTTTGCCTAGAAAGAACCTGTTCATTCTGTACTTAAAGACTTGAGATTATACAGGTCTGAAAAAACATACGCAGGAATTGAGGTCCACTCCTTACTCGTGCTAACAAGGAAAGTGAAGCAAATCGTTTGGACCGACCAGGTATGGGTGGTCCTTTTCAGTACGTTATTAATATTAACGTTACGTTAAGGGTCGTTCTTAGTGTTCATTTTTTGCGTATCCGAGGCAAAAACCGTGACGAATATAAAAACGATGATGAGGCGGAAAATTTCTAACAAAAGAAGTGAGCTTAATAAATTATTCATCCCTTAATTCATCGCTTAGCACACCGAAAAAATCCACCTTGTTGGATATAAAAGGTTGGAACGCAAAATCGACATTTTATTGTCATTCACACGAGTGACGAGGCAAGTGTCGAGACGAATAGTAAGTGCGAATATGTAACGGTCGCTCGCGTCGCCCTATCTACGCGAATATGTTAACGAGCATTTCGATAAATGACGATGCGCGTGACATGAACAAATGAGCAAATGCTGTTATTTATAAGTATACATAACAAGACTGGTCAAGTACGAATAGGACTCGCGCACCATCTGGTTATGTGACCGGTAAACCAAGAAAAAATTTACGACAGATCTAAAAAACTGTTCTAGTTAGAGACTTTGTTATAATTTTCCTGTAATTTTTGCATAAATGATTGATAAACTTCGACAAGATGGAGTTTTTTTTTACTATCCTTGCCCTCGAATTCTGGGGCAAAAGCTATATAGGTCTAATATAAATATAACTAAAACATTGATAAGCTTTTGCGAAACTATACTACTAGTGGTTCGCCCCGAACAGAGATCTCGCGAGTCTACCATAAAAACAAAAAATATTATTCGTAATCTTTGACTATCAAAGTAGTGCCACGAAATAAATAACCAAACACTTGATCTACAGTTTCATTCAAATTATAGGTAACGGGAGTTCATGTTAAATGGTTATCTGTTTTGGGGTATAAATTGCAGTTATTCTGGATTTAAGACTTTAGCCTATATTTGTAATACTAAAGCTACACACATATCAAATTACAGCACTGTGGGGTCACTGGTGTACCCTGTAAATTTAGTCAAACTTTGACTAAATTTACAGGGTATGACAGTGACCCAGTGAGTTTTTATCATGGCTAATAACTTAAAAACTACAAAAACTTTACTAAAAATAAAAACGGGGTAGAAATTTACCAATGAAGACCTTTCATTTGACGTCTCACTTGACCTAATGGTCTCATTTTCATTTTTTTTTATCCCTCTTGAACCCTAATATCACACGAAAATTGTGCCATCACAACCTTCTATGTATCAAGTTTCACGATCGGATCAACGCTTCGAAAGTTATCCTCGGACAAACATACATACATACATAGGTACAACGAAGATTTGCACAAGTGGATTAGGAGATCTCGCTTCGCTCGATCAATCATTAAAGAAAACGGAGTTTATTGTTAGACAGAAGTTTAATAATCGTGGTAATCGCGCAAATTCGTGACAACAACTTGTTCTTTGTAGATATTCTTCATTGCATGTTTCGGGCAGAATTCCAGCGGGACTTCTACGAAACCTAAAATATAAAAAAGCAACTTGTAATAAAAATATAACTGACTTCAAAAAACAGAAATTATTATTGGGCATCATGACTGGTGTCATGAAATTTGGACATAATAGAAGAATGGTAATAATAATTAATAAGTACATGAAAACGGACATATTTCATCTCATTTTTTTTGAGCAAAATGCCTTTATAAATAATATAAGAATCTTTATCTTTAACTAGTTAACCCGCCAAACTGTGTATCCCCTTGTCATGTATATGACGTGGGCTGCCAATGTATTGTCAATCGGCCATCATTAGCTACATCTATGTATGAGAAATGAATTTTCATCATAAATTGACACCAAGTCAGGATCTAATGATGGGACCCTCTAATTTTATAGGGGCGCATAATTGTTTTATGTTTTTACTCCATCACTTGCCCACGAATTTGGAAAATTTCATCATAATCAGTTCAGTAGTTTGGTTAAGTCAGTTATATTTTTGTTAAAAAGTTACTTCTCTTTTTTACTGAGTAGTTTTGAATAAAATGTTTTCTCTCTCTCTTTTTAGGAATCCGTACCCAAAGGATAAAACGGGACCCTATTACTAAGACTCTGCTGTCTGTCTGTCCGTCTGTCACCAGGCTGTATCTCATGAACCGTAATAGTTAGACAGTTGAAATATTTACAGATGATATATTTCTGTTGCCGCTATAACAACAAATACTACAAACAGAATAAAATAAAAATTTAAGGGGGCTCCCATACAACAAACGTGATTTTTTTGCTCGATTTTGCTCGATATTGATAACAGCAACAGGTAGACGAATTAAATAAAAATAAAATAAATATTTAAGAGGGCTCCTATACAGCAAACGGGATTTTTTTGCCGTTTTTATAGATAATGGTAAGGAACCATTCATGCGCGAGTCCGACTCGCACTTGGCCGGTTTTTATTTAATTACATGTAATTTGTTAAGGGATATAGATTTAAATAAAATGTGGCATCAGTTCTGATGATGACGGTTCAGTCGTTAGTATTTAGACGCAAAGACGCCACGACCAATCTTTGTCCCTTGAGTTTTGATGCTGACCTGAGAAGTCATCCTCGCCCCTACAGTTGACCATGTCCAAATAGCACCCATTGTTAAAGGTTCTGTACACATAAGACCTGAGTTTAGAAGCTCCACATACAGGCCGATAATGGTTAGGACAGAACAATGGACAAGACTCCACATACATACGCCTTGCGCTTTGACTCTTCACGCAGTACTTTAACGGAGTTTGGACGAGTTCTGAAATCAAAATTAATTTTAAGAATAGTATGTTATGGTTGTATCTGCCATGTTGAGAGGTTTTGAGAGTCTGTCACAGCACAAATGGTTTCCTAAAAGGTGGTATGCTTCAGTTTGTTTGTAAACACTTTGTCAGAAAAGAGCTGCCGATTTGTTGTAATTTTTGTTTTGTGATTATGTCATTTAGATTGAGTTCCAAATGTCGAGATCGAGAGGCCTATGTGATGATGACCTATGTATACCATGTTCTACATTTTGTAAATTATTGCGGCTAACGTTGACCGTCCTATTCTTGCGCATTGGATTGGGTTAATAATTTAGTAGGTACCTAATAATAATTTTATAATGATAAATTTGTCATCATCGACATATATATCCTGCCCATATTGACCTACGGAGCTCAGACTTGGTCCTTGACAGAAGCACAAAAGTTCCAACTCAAGATTTGTCAGAGAGCGATGGAGAGAAGTATCCTTGGAGTGAAACGAATCGATCGAGTCAGAAATACCGCCCTACGAGCCAATACCGGCAGCCGATGGCCATATGGTTCGAATGCATCCAGAACGTTGGACGAATCTAGTCACCCAGTGGGTACCGAAAGGATGACGCAGCCGTAGTAGGCCCAGAAAAAGATGGAGAGACGGTCTGGATGTATTTAAACCAGATTTGTCAGATTTGGATGTGGATTGTCATGGATGGAAGGGAGATGGGGAGACCTTTGCCCAGCAGTGGGACATAGGAAAGTAAAAAAAAAATTGTAATGCTACTTTTGTTTGTTATTAATTTATACATACATAATGAGTGTCTTGTGTTCCTTTATATATGTCAGTGTTGTAGTTTATTAACTGTATGTATTTTATCTTGCTGTAAAAACCTGTGTATTTTTGTGTGCGCCTAGTAACCTAGATGACCTAGTGGTCTGAAATAAAGATTTTATTAAAACAGTATTCTCTACAAGTATCTTTTTAACAAAAATATAACCGATTTAACCAAACTACTGATTTTGATGAAATTTCTATTATGAGACCAATAAAAAAGTATATCCATTCAAATAAAAACATAATTTTCCAAATCGGTTGATAAATGACGGAGTTCTGAGGTAAAAACATAAAACCTAATTGCGTCCCTATAAAATTTGAGGGTTGCCTCCGATTTTTTGGGATCCCATCACTATATCCTGACTTGGTGCCAATGGGACCACCTGGGAAGTATACAAAAAAAAAAGATTCCGAGAAATTCAGAACCTCCTTTTTTTGAAGTCGGTTAAAAATGAGTATACATAAAGATGCAAATTCTTTTGAAAGAAGCTTCGGCTGCAGATTTGGCTTTGTTCTGAAAAATCTGACAAGCGGACAATGAGAACCGTTCCTTTGCAGTCCGCAAAATGAATTTCAACGTGAATCGATTTCATATTTTATTCGAATATTGGAGAAACTATTTTACTTCGAGGATTAGGTATTCCTCGCTCTAGATCCAAACGAAAATGAATATTTTATGTTTGAAAATTCAGGCAGGTTACATGCGGCACATGAGGCTTTACACCTCTATGTCTCAACTTGATGGACAAAGAGCAGTGTATCGTAGGGCACATGCTCTTAAAGCGCGTGACCTACGAGGCAATACTTTGTTAAAGGCGATAGTTACCATTTAACATCAGGCATGTTCCATCTCCAGTTCGTTTAATAAACATTAATATTATAAATGTGAAAGTTTGGATGTTTGTTTGTTTATTTGTTACTCAATCACGTCGTAACGACTGAACTAATTTCGATGAAATTTGGTGTGTTGATAGATTATGACCTGGATTCGAACATATATTACTTTATATTGACAAACAACGCGTGCGAAGTCGCTGGCGGAAGTTAGTATAAAAAATAAAAATTACAGACATATGAGACTTTTCACCTGTGTCAGGGTGATGAGCGCAATGCAATGCCATGCAAACATGACTCGACCTGATGCAGGCGACCTTATGTGTGGATTTGTTGTGGAGAAACGCAATTGTTAAAACATACATATCGATATTTACATGACTTTATACAATTCAAAAGAAACAGTTTAATCATCCAAAGACCGTTGCAGACGATCTATAGATAGCTCAACTGATCCAGATCACATCAGATCTTTTCTGAGTCAACGTATAAGTATTGCAATTCAGCGGGACAATGTAGCCAGTGTTTTGGGGACACATCTGCCTGGTAGTGCGGTAATCTATCTGGTTAGATCTTACGAATTATATCATGTTTAATCGAATGAATAAATAAATAATTATTTATAACACAAAATAAAAATAATTATTTATTACACAAAATAAAACAATCTGTACACAGGCAAACTTAATGCTCGTAAGGATCCTCTTCTAATCACGTTTAATTGAGAGAAAGAGCAAACATTTTTCATCTGAAACTTTTTGTAAACGTGTTCTGCCTACCTCATTAAATCACCGTTTAATGTTACGCTTATTTAACAAGGCTAGATAAATAACATAAATGTATGAAAAGTTGTTTTCTTTGTTGACTGAGTTTAAGTTGCTGAGCGCACTTTGCCAAGTGTATCCTATAAACAAGATTAAAGTCATAAAACTTGGAATCAGACCACATCGTGTGGAAAATTGCAAATCTTTTCTGTACCTACTTTAAAAGACCTCTTCCATTTATACAATATCAATTAGCCAGATCAGTAAATTTTTATTTAAGGCAAGTAACTTTTTATAATGTTTGGGTGAATTTGACTATAATACAAAAATACGTTTTCATCAATCTTGAACAAAACAATTTTGAAAATAGAATGTTATGAGGCTCACTACATTCTTATTAATGCTATAATGAATTACAATTTCGGTTTAAAGATTTTATTCTCAAAAGAACTTAATATTATATACAGTTCACTTATATGAGATATAGTTTTATAATACCTAGGTAAGACCTAAGTATATTTATGGTACATATTAATATATTTGCTGGTGACAATCAATGCGTTTTATTGAGCTGTAGATACTTGTTACTTTAGTATAGTTAAAAATAATACAAATCACAAAAATGCAATACTATTAATTTGTGGGTAAATTTTAATAAATAATTACCCACTTCACTGGCGTTGTTTTGATCGGAAGGAGTAAGAGTGTGTGCGAGTTCGGTCTATGTGTGAGTGAAGGTGCCTAGAACACTGACCACTGTGGCGCAGTTATGTTATAGAATACGAAATGCAAAAATCAATGTGTGCGTAAAAATAGTGTAGGAGTAACATAACTGTTTTATTACAATATGCTTTTGAAGTCTTGCGAATATTCTAGGATTATTTTATGATTTTACATGTTTTATTATAGTAAATTATATATAAATATTTTTGTAATTAAAAGAGTAATGTAATATTTTATAAATAAAAGTAATGAATTAATGATTTAACTAAAGTGATTTGACTCCGATAATGTAGTGCTTAACTTTCTTTTTGTACATTGAAAAACTTTGGCATTCTTTTATTTCATTTGACAATTTATTATACATGTTTACGCCTTCAAATAATATATTCTTTCTTCCGTATTTTTCCGTTCTAGGTTGGCGAACATAGAGTTTATTTTTATTTCTTAGGTTATATTTGTACGTTTTTTTAGTTAGGGTTATATTGGTTTTTATGGTTTTATTCAAAATCTTTTTTATTAGGACACACATATTTAGTGTGTATGTTTGCGTCACATTTAATATTTTTGTTTTTTCATAAAGTATTTTGGTAGGTGTTAAGTAATCGTAGTTGTAAAGTCGTTTGATTAATTTATTTTGTGATATTTGTAAATCTTGAATAACGGTTTTAGATGCTGATCCCCATATCTCAATTAAATATTCTATATGGGGCTTTACAAGAGAGTTGTAGACTGTATTTCTGACCTTTGGGGGTAAACAGCCACTTATTTTGCGTAGGGCTCCGGTTAGAGATATCAATTTTGATCGGATGTGGTCGGTATGTGGTCTCCAAGACAAATTATCATCCAATAAGAGCCCCAGATATTTTTCTTGATTCGATTTGCAAATTATAGTATCATTTACTTTAAGTGGGGTATAGTATGGAATCAATTTATTTTTCGCAGCAAAGATCATTAAAGATGTTTTCGATGTATTTATTGTAAGAAGATTATGTAGAAACCATTCATTAAGTGTATTTATGTCTTTTTGAGCTTCATCAACCATATCTTGTATAGATTGACCAAAATAAAAAAGACTAGTGTCATCCGCGTACAACGTCAAACTACCTGATAGTCCTATATTGTTTATACTGTTGACATAGATGAGAAAAAGCAATGGGCCTAAGATGGAACCTTGCGGAATTCCACATGTAATTTTGCAGGGTGTGCTTGTATAGTCGCCTATTTTTACTATTTGTTGCCTGTTAGTGGTGTAAGATAAAAGAAGGTCATAGGCTTTTCCGGTAACACCCAGATTTATTAGTTTCTCGTGTAGTTTAGAGTGACTAACCGTATCAAACGCTTTTTTAAGGTCAATGAAAATCCCTAGGCATAGGTTTCTTGCATCAATGTTTGTCTTAATATTTGTTATTAGGTCGATGGTTGCCGAAAGCGTGTTTGATTTTGGCCGGAATCCATACTGTTCTTTGATGAGAAATTTTTTATCAGACAGATAATCATTCAGACGGGTGTAGATTATCTTCTCAAAAATTTTAGATATAACCGGTAATACGGAGATGGGCCTGTAATTACTGGGATCAGTTTTTACGCCAGATTTGTAGATAGGGGTCACTTTTGCCAATTTAAGATTATCCGGAAATATGCCTCGTTCAAAACATTTGTTTATACAGTCTGTTAACGGTTTGACAATAAAGCTCTTTATACATTTTAGTGCTTTGGTACTAATACCATCGATGCCTATACTAGTATTTTCATTCAGGTTTTCAATAATTTTAATTACCTCATTAGTTGAACAGGGGTGAAATTCAGTAAGTGTAATGTCGTGCACATATTCAGGGCTATACATTAACGTATTGCCAGAGTGAAGGTGATATTTAGTGGATATTTTGTTACCTAATTCAATTCCAATCGAAGAAAAGAAATCGTTAAAAGCATTGCAAATTTGTGTTCCGTCTGTAATAACTTGATTGTTTAACAAAATTTTGGGTGGGACACTATTCGACTTAATTTTATTTACGGCTAAGGTATTAATGAGATTTCAATGGCAAATCCTTATCTCTATTTAAAAATGGAACCGGCCACAGTCCGGTGCTTAAAAAATAAATAAAACAAGTGGCGTAGATCGCTTTTACGGAGCTGTTTTCGAGTTAACAACTACTTTCAGAGGATCAGTGATAAATAATACATTGTATCATGGGCTGTAAGCGATCTATTGTACACCCGAGATATTTTACGATCGAGCCGCTAATCGAGGGTGTTATTGATCGCTGAAACCCGATTATAACACATTATTTTTCATCACGAATGCAAGAAAATAAAAATAAAGTCTTATTATAGCTGTTTGTTGCTAAAAAGAAAATTTGCGTTCTCGGTATCAATTTTTTTTCGTACTAATCTTGTTATGGAGGTTGTATATCATTAAACCAAAATATGAGTCATGGACATTGTAAGTATTTCATTTTAGCTTATAATGAACTAGCTGACTCGGCAAAAGTTGTTCTGCCATATAAATTACCAAAGAAATCAAATGCAGAATGAAATGTCAAAGTGACGTGACACTTCATGTAAATGACTTCACTTCAATGAACGACAGTTAAATTATATGGAACTTTCAACACCTATTTTGCTCCTTTTTTTGAAACAAAAGATAGCCTATGTCCTTTCCCAGGATATAATCTATCTTCTTGCCAAATTTCACTACGATTCGTTCAGCCCTTTAGTTGTGAAAAGATAACAAACAAACTAACAGAGTTACTTTCTCATTTTTAATATTAGTATGGATGCAATGAGGGTCACCAAGACCACCAGGCTGAATAACAGCATTATCTCTTTGTTTCTTTTTATTATTAGTTTTTAAGTTTTAAAATTGTTATTTTTTTTTGTTTAATTTTTTATTTTTTGTATTTTAATTTGTACTGAAGTACCTATTATTTTCTTGTCTATGTTTTATTATTTACATAACTAACAGTCTGTCTGTATGTTTCAAATTTTATTGCAAATGCTGTGCGCCTGTTATTGGCACACATTTTATAGAATTGTTTTAAAAATACTTCGCAATATTGTATTTACTGTGTGAGCTGTTGGCGTTGGCCGCCTAATAATTAAATGAGCCTCATTCTATTTTCAAAAATTGGTTTATGGCCGTAAATCGCACTTTCGGAGCCGATATTGAGTTTACAATGACTAACTTTTAGAGCATAAGTGATGAAAAACTATTGTTATTATTTTTCATTTTATTACGCTTATGTACACAGTTAAATAAAAAGCTTAAGTTATAAAGCTACCGTCCTTTAACGTTCTCGTAAAATCCAGTCCATTCAAAGATTGTCTGGAAGAGCCCGCTTTTAGCGATAAGACCGCCAATTATACTATCGTGTACTTAGTTTTAAGTGTTTTAAATATGATTTGTTAATTTAAGTGTTTTTTTTTATAAATTATAGGCTAGCGTTTGACCACTATCTCGCCTGATGGTAAGCGATGATGCAGTCTACGATGGTACACGCTTGCCTAGAAGAAACCTTTTCACTCGTGACTTGAAGATCCCTAGGTTGTAGTTATCAAGAAACACAGACTCAGGCAAGGCATTCCACTCCTTGCCAAGTGTGGTGTACAATAAAGCGTTTTCTACATATATTCCATTCTTTTTTGTCCAAAACAGACATTACGCTAATGCACCGGGCTTTCTATCGCGTTGTCAGAAAGTAGAACACTCTTATGGATACCCCAACATTGCCGGGAATTAATGGATTCCACTGATTCTGTTTACAAACGGTTTAATTATCTTATGCAACCGTATAGTTTCTGTTTAGAAAGCTGGAAATGGTAAACAGGAAGCGAGAGGTGACTTATTTTAGATACAAGTATTTTAAATACAGATACAAATTCGTATTTCCATGTTAGGGGCCGTTTAAGTATTACCTACTTAAGCAAATTTTTTGCAGTTATTAACCCTCCCCCTTCCTAGTCAGTAAAAGTAAGCAAAGCTCTTACCTCCCCCCACCCCCCTCCCACGCTTACGTAAACATTAGTACATGCATTTTTCAATGAGTTCTGGTTTCTTTAGTGATTCATGAACAGCAGTTAAATCTAGAAATAGGGAATAGGCATACAGGACTTTAAGGTACATTAGCACGCGCATTTATATAAGCAAATTGTATTGACATGGTATTCAGTTGTTATAATCGATCAAAATAAACTTCTATTAAAATTTTGGTATATTAAGTCAAATTAACAGTCCCCAGTAAATTAACATAATTAGGTCGTCTATTTGAAACGAAATTTTAAGTCATTCAACTTTGGCGAAAGTGAATCAATGGTAAACCAAACATTAACATACGAGGTTTTTAAAACCATTTCATAAATTTTCAAGCCTAGACGGGACTTGGGTGAGACTGGCGCAGGATCGTGGTGTCGGCAGTGAGAAATCGTGGCAGGAAATGGTCTCCTTTTGCGAAGAGGTGATGACGCAGGAGACTGCGGAGCGGGCCAGGGAGGACGATGCCTCTACAGACCCGCTCCAGCGCAGACGAACGGGAGGAAGGAGGAGGCAGTTCGCTCGCCTCCTCACTCCTCCTTCATAAGCGAAGTCACTGGCTGAGAGTTGGGGGACTTTCAGCCGGCTTGCATGACCTCGCATGTCGTCTTGAGGAGGGGTCTTTGTGAGAAAGGCTGCCACCCTTACTTCCGGGGCCTGGTTAGTTGCAACTGGGCCAGCTGCTGGGGCCGGGTGGTGAATGTTAGCGCGACCCTACCTGGCCCCACCTCGGCTGATTGATTGCTCACCGTGGTGGTTTTAGCCGATAAGAGTCACCACTCTGGCGCCCCCGTGCTGGAGTGGTATCCAGATGGATTTCCCCACGTTAAAAATAAAGGATCGTGGTGGATGGCACAAACTTAGGGAGGCCTATACCCAACAATAGGTGAAGTCAGGTTGTGGATGATGATGATGATGATGACGGGACTTGAACCCGCAACCTTCCTATTGATACGAGGATGCACTGCCACTTTTGATAGTTTAAAAATAGAAAAGTTACATTTTTGTAATACCTTTGCCAATTTCACGCCAATCGAGAACTAAATTTACGTCGGAATATGAACGTCGTAATAAAAACGAAGAGACTGTAATGCTGAGTTTATCGATTCAATCGTAATATTTACCAACATTGTAACACTTGGAGTAGGCAGCCATAGCGCATTTGTTCCGGTACATTGTATAACTGTTCGTACCCAGATCGAGTCCACATTCCATGTCAGTATCTTCTGGAGGGCATATGATGTTGCACTCTTTTGAATATACTGTGCATAATGCTGAAAAAAGGCAATCATCATTATAATCATCAAACACAAACATTATATATGTATATATATTGTATATATATATATTGTAATACATTGTTATATAAGAGGTGTAAACGATCAATTGCTCGCTTACCTAACTTTACACGTAACTTTTCATCACGAATGCGAGAATATAAAAAAACCTTAATAACAGTTTGTTGCTAAATCGAAAAAAATGTTGTCCCCAGTATCCATTGTTTTTTTATTCACTACAAAACTTTTATTATGAATCTGGCCTCACCTAAATCTAATCACCTAAACTTAGTCGATTTTATTTAAAATTTGATAATACTCGTATAACTTGTAGTTTTTTTTTCGAGAAGTCTTTTTTTATGTTTTGAAAAACTGTCACTTGAATATCGTCGGTATATTACGAAACACCCTATATATAAAACAAAGTCGGGTTAGTTACACCATTTATAACTCAAGAACGGCTGGACCGAATTTGATGATCTTTGCTTTATTGGATTGCTCCTTTAATAGCAAAATAACTATTAAAGTATAGGAAAAACTCACGAAAAAAGAAATCAAGAAGAAAATTATTTTCTCATACATAGATGCAGCTAATGATGGCCGATTGACAATTCTACCGGGGCGTGGCAGCCCGCGTCATATGCATGTCAAGAGCGGTACGAAGTATTTTGGAGGTTGTATTTCATTTTAGTACGTATTTCATTTTAGCCTTAGTCTATTTTCAAATTTTCTAACGACCCTGAGGGCGTATATTGTAATTAGGCATCAGGTATCGAGCTAACAATGATAAACTTTCAGAGCATGGTTGTTGAAAAGGTCTTTAGTCGTCTGTCATGTCTGTAGGTCGTCATCAGAGCTTACCCTTGCTCTGAGATATGGTCTCATAACCCAGCGAATGCCTGGTATTAAGTGATACCTAAGTGCATGGATAAAAGTAAGTATCATATGGCTTAGTGGCCAAGTCTGTTGTCATGCAAGACTTCGAGACCTTGTTTTTTTATTCCCAGCCTCTCCCGTTCGCGAGTTATATTCAAAATAATCCTAAATGAATTATAAACATGGTTGGAGTTTTTGGCTCCAGAATATATCGATATCAAATCTTTACACTTATGAAAAAAGAAAAACTTTCTCAGAATTTTTAATATTATTTTCGCGGAGAGAAATCTACCGATCCCTATAATTCTGATAATACATTGTCCCAAAAATATTCCCAAGCCAAGAACCCACTAACCAAGAAAATAAATTACGCTTCGTAAAATATCGCACTTTCGAAAACGATTGTGGTTCGGTAAAAGATGAAAACCGGTTTAGAAAACCAATTTTCGGTTTGAATCCAAATTCATTGTCACAAGGTAGCACGCATTAGTTAAATACCTTGGTATTTAGGCATTGCGAGATATTCGAGCAAAACATAACGATAAAAAAAAAACAGTCATATCGCTGAGTAGCGATCTATAACAGACCAACTATGGATATAATTGACGACCTCCGTGGTGCTATGGGCGAATAACCGGCTGAGACGCAGGAGGTTGCGGGTTCGATTCCCGCCACAGAACGAATGTTTGTACGATTCAGATATTTGTTCCGGGTCTGATTGTTTCTCTATATATTAAATGTATATATTTGTAAAAAAAACGTAGATATAAGTATCAGTTATCTGGTTCGCATAGTAAAAGCTTTGGGGCTAGATGGCGCTGTGTGTTTTAATTGACTATGTATTATACCTGAGCCTTTAATACGCGTTGTCAAATACGCAAACTTCAATAGTTTTCCTGCCAAACTAAGGACGCTGCCAGGAAAATGCTCACGTAAACTGAGAAATTCGTACTCACCAATCAAGAATATAACAACAGACAAGTTCATTTCCTGAGTGTTAGCTGAACGCAATCCAATCAGTACGCCTGAGTAACTCATAGTAGGTATTTATTAAGTCCACTTCAATTATGTGATAAGCCAGTGATTTCATATTCGAGAAGGGACTTATAACACGGTTATTGGATATTGAAGATTGACGATTTTGTGAAATCGTCAATCCGTGCCAAAAAATAGAGAAATAATCGAATTTTTGGTACGGACCTTCCGCCGGTTTTGGAGAGTGAACCAACTTACTTATATTAATTTAATGGTTGCCTTTTATACTAATATTATAAATTCGAGAGTAACACTTCTCTCTATCTGTCTGTTTGTGTAGTTTTCACGAATAAACGGATTTTATAGTAAGTATTCAATACTACATATAGGTTCATATTGAGCTATCTGGGGTCTTAATGACCCCAATATATAATATAATATAGTTAATATATTATATAATATAAAATATATAGTTAATATATTAATAATTAATATGTTAATAATTAAGATTAAGTAAGTACTACTGCTACCCTAAAGCTTGATTAAAGACGATCTTGAAAACCACTCATACATAAACATTTTCCTGTCTTTTGTAATAATGTCTGACATTTAAAATTACCCTATTTTATCTAGAAAAACAGATCAATTTCTGCCTGAAGCGATATCAAAAGATGAGACGATTGGAAAGAGATTATATCTTTATAGAACAAACAACAAAGTTTAAAAAGGTTCCTCGCTGCACTCAGTTCAGCAAGCTTAGTTATAACTTGTCATAAAATACTAAAATGATCAAGTTTTCTACTTCAGAGTGGCGGTACATAATCTGTTGATGGAGTGGCTACATCCTTCATGGGATAAAGGCGCAGTATGAGGATGATACAATAAAGGACAAAAATAAAGTTTCAAAATTGCAAGTAATAATATAGGGGGCATAATAGAACCCTTACTTCTTTAGGAGCAACTTAATTCTTTTATTGCTAGGTTTATGAGTTTGAAAAGACTTGTGATTGTAAGTGTTCTCATATAGATTGAATGAATATAAATTATGCTAGTCACAGCGCTATCTTGACCCAAAATAAGCAAAGTTTGTGCCCTGGGAACCACCAATTTAATATTTTTTTAAATACGTACTTGTAATAAATAAAAACACCCAGAGCCCGGAACAAATACTGTAGATCATGCAAACCTTAAGAAAATACGACCTGATAAAGGTTTGCTGGGAGCCGTCCGGTGCAGGCCGCGAGATAGGTTGCTCTGGAAGATTCTTTGGGTGATGATGATGCAAGCATTGGTTCCGCGGCAGGAATCGACCCCAGTACCAACTACGTCTCAGCCAGTAGCTCACCACGGAGGTCATCCGATGAATCTAGCGGGACTACTGGAAATAAAATACAGACAAATCCAGGTCAGGAATGCAGTCGTAAGTGCCATGGAACCTGTGGGAAGAAAACTCCCCGTAGTCCCCTCACGGAACAACTGTAAAAAATTTATTTGATTGACTAAAATACTTTGTAGCAGACGGTCCTATGAAGTTTTTGACACTTGGGCTAGGTACAAAGGAGCTAGGTACCTGTGTTACAGAAGTCAGTGGCCAGTACAAAAGACTAGTGGGAATACTCCTCAATTTTGTTGTGTATTTATATTGAAATCAGCTGTTGTATCCATCTCAAAACTTTAAGGTAAGGTTTGACTTGGAGTTACATATATTATGCGAAAAACCAATTTACAAAAAAAATCCGATAACAGCAGATTTTTTCAATAAAAGCTTCGAAGTTATAACAGCTCGCAGTCTACTGTTTAAGAAACATGTAAATTATTCCATATATACCCGTGGTACATCGATTTTTAAGAAGTATCTCACTTCCCGCTACTATTATAAACGCGTAAATTTGTATGAATGTTTGTTCCACTTTCACGCAAAAACTACAAAATGGATTTTGATGAAATTTGGTATGTACGTAGATTATAACCTGGATACACACTTAGGCTACTTTTTATTGACAAAACACGCGTCCGAAGCCGCGCCGCAAGCTAGTTGGTTATAATGGTCATCGGATTTCAGAATTTAAATCACCAGAAAAAAAAATACAAATGCTTCGTATACATAGGCAAAAAACTAACAAAGAGAAATAATATATTAAACAGATTTTTACGTGGACACTGTAGCATTTTGTTATAAGAATAATTCAGATGACATTTCAGATACTCTTTTTAATCATCACAGAACAAAAATTAACAAAAAAATATATTAAAACGTGATTACGGTCATTATAACTAGGTAGAGAGGTTAGATGAATATCCATTGTTCGTCTTCCAATCAACAGTGTATCTCGGAAGGGATAATCCGACAATCTTGTCACCGGCCTATTATTTGAGACAAGGTTTGTACAGGGCCCCCTATAGCTAATATTAATTAACAGACTATCTGTTGACTGTATTCGTTGTTATACGCATAGACTGTTATATATTTTTTTAATATTCCTTGTTTTTAACGACATGTCTGGTATATAAAGCCATTGCAGTTTCCAGTTGTACCTAAATAAAGGGTGTCTCAATAAGAACGCACTTTTTAAATTTTGTGTAATTTTTTTTGTGTATGTGGCAACTCTGAAATTTAATAGCTGTCACCTATTATTATTCCGATTAATAAAAATGGAGCGTTACACAAACGAAGAACTTGTTATAATTGTGAAACCTCATTACAAAAAATGGACAGAGTTACCGCTCTCAAATTTCGCGGAATTTTTGATCGAGAAAGTGCACCTAATGTGTCCACAATTCGAAAAATCGGTGTTCGCTTCACTTTGCTCTATTACCCACTGAACGAATTGCCGACGCTTTGCATAATTTACTCGTTTAAGCTCCTGAGTAAGTTGAATCTTGTACGGGTGAAGGTGGAGGTTTTTCGTCAAAATTTGAAGTTATTGAGCACGATGCCGAATTGATGTTTTCGGCTTTTCAGCCACACTCAGCAATATTTTGCTACTGCAGCAGCAATATTTTGAAGAGATCTACGTCAACGCAGAGGAGACCTAATGTCCACAACCGATCCAGTTTCTTCAAATTTTTTGACTACTCTTCGAATTGCCTCAGTGTAACTTTCTCTATTTTAATAATGAGTTTTCACAATTAAAACACGTTCTTCTTTTGTGTAACGCTTAATTTTTATTAATCGGAACAATGACAGGTGATAGCTGTCAAATTTCAGAGTTGCCACATACACCAAAAAAAAATTACACAAAATTTAAAAAGTGCACTCTTATTGAGGCACCCTATACAAGCATACGTTTACTACGTTGCGCTGGTTCTGAGGGGTTTTGTGGCATGCCTAGGATAAAAAAGGGTTCTTTTACATGATCATGATGATTCAATATTCAATGAAGTAGTACCTACTGTTTTTTTCCGCTTTAACTATGAAAATCTGAAATCTGATAGATCTACCATAAGTCTACACATATGATGAATGATACCGTATATGATTTATTTACAAACGCGATTTAGCCTCGGCTTCTTTAGTTGTTAAAGTAGAATAAATATTGTATTTTAATGGTATATTTTGAAATTATTTGATATTATCTCATTTATTCTGTATTCAATTACTCGTATTTAGTGTTTAATTTAAACATTTGCATGTCTTACTAGGGTAGAAATGTGTGCAAGACCTACTGATATATCTTTAACTTTACATAGTATAAAATGAAGTCGCTTCCGCTGTCTGTTACCTTAGATATTTTTAACCACTCAACGGATTTTAATGCAGTTTTCAGCTATAGATAAAGTGATTCAACAGGGAATGTATAACTAGCTTCCTCCAGCAGCTTCGCAGGCGTTGTTTGTCAACGAAAAGTAGCATATGTGTTAATCCAGGTTTATAATACGTACATACCGATTTTAAAGTAACTCTGTCTCTCGGAATGTTTGTTACCTTTTCACGACTTAACGGCTCGACCGATTTCGATGGAATTTGGTACCTATATACAGATATAGATTATTAATGGACTTGAGATATAGGATACACTTTACGCGACTGCACAGAAGGAGGGTAATGTTTTATTAACAAACCACGCGTACGGTACCGTGGTAAGCCGCGGGCGGGTCAGCTAGTTTCCTATATTCTAAAAATAAACCTTATCCTATCTTATTTTCTAAAATGGCTAAACTGAAGCAACTACGTTCAGATAATTACTTTATAAATAAGATGGAAGTATTCCTGAAATCTGTTATACGGCGTCTCTGCAGACAGGTAACCTGATTTCTCTTCCATCAAGCAAAGATTACGTTTAGCGTATGAAACTAAATATTAGATATAATATTTCGTGTAGAAGGTGGACGAAACCATAGATAGGATATGTTAAGTAGCAATTACTTTAAAAAAATGATTTTATTTGAAATAGGACTTAGAATTATTACAAGATACAGAGATGTTTCGAGTTTGAATGCTGAGATTGAACTGAATTGTCTGAATGCTGAGATTGAACTGAATTCATTTTCCAACTAACACAAGGTATTTATACTTTAGAGGATCGTGGGATCGCTAATCATAATTAGGGTAGGTTCTTCGAACTATGAGCTGTTTCCAATGCAATTTGTCATAGGAATGGTATTTAAAAAGGGTCGTGAGATAGCTATACATGAGTAAGAGTTAAGTTAATGTTTCTAGAACCAATTAGTCATTCACAAAGTAATTTGGGATAGAATCCACTTAGATTATTCATGTTTACCAATAAGTAAAGTATGTAACACTAATTAGTCATTCACAAAGCAATTTGGGAAAGAACCAACTTATATTACTAATCCTTACTAATAGCTACTTACAATGTTTATTAATAGGTAAGGTATGTAAGAACTAATAGCTAGAGTATGTGAGATTACAATGTGTATTAATAGGTAAGGTATGTAACACCTCCCCCCTTAGAATAAAGATTGGGCGTTATCGCCTGATCTTTGAGAGTTATGTGATGCTGTTGAATTGGCGTCGTCCTCGTCGTCCGTTACGCAGGAAGCTGATGTTGTCTGATGCACGTGTCTCATTGGGATAGCGAGCTGAGTGTCTTGTCTTCAGGAGTTGTCGAAGCAGTTGTTGAAGATCTGGATGCACCCACTTTCGTTTGATGATCTTGTTCGATTGAATCTGTTTGGACATCTATTGCATAATTTAATTAAAATATAGGAAAGGAGAGCGATGCCAGTCATGAAGTAGAACTACGTGAAGATCGGGTTGTTTCGTTCTAAGAATGATTGTGTTTTGTGGTTGTTTTGAATCTTCTTTAGTTCGTCCGAATATCTGTCGAAGTGGCTTTTGATTGTGTTTAGAGAATCATTAATCTTGATTGGTATGAGATGTGGTGGAGCTTCAATTTTCTTTAATGTCTCGAAGCAGTCATCCATTCTTATATCGGGAATGATAACAGGATTCGTCGTGTTTTCCTCGATTGATTGGAATGCTGAAAGCGTACTGTAGCCAGTATAGAGTTTACATCCTTGTGGCAGAGTGATAATGCCTGAGCCTTGAAGTTTATGATTTGAGCCTTCATCACCGCAATGAAGGACGCAGTTTGTTTCGATGTTCAGAATGTAAAGCCATCTGTTGTGTTTCAGTGGTTGAAACGTTTGGATTTCTGCAGGGAATGTTGTCGTTATGCAGGTTTCAGGAATAGTTGTTTCTTGGCTGAAAAGTAGTTGTAGTTCACAGATGGGTCGTTCCGTAGAATCGTAGACTACGAGGTTCTTGCAGACTCTTCGTTTGGTCGCGAAGATGATGCAGTTGTCCAGCGAACTCGTTGACGCTTAATATTGCCCACTAGGATCGGTGGCCAAGTATATATGCTCGGGAAGGATTGTGGAATGGAATGAGGAATTGGGATGTTGAATTGGGATGGAATATATATGATACAGTGTTAGTGGATCATTCATGACGAGAGGGAATTCTAAAATGTAGACTAGACGATTTGAGTAGACATAAGCTGTCAAAGAAGAGGAATCCAGAATGGAATGTAAGTTGTTGATTGTTACTGAAGTGACTAACCTTTTGCTGGGTCTGATTTTGTTAGATTTTAGTAGTTCTTCGTATAATTTCTCAGAGTTGATAATTGAAGGATGAATTATATTAGATTTAGCAAAAAGAATACTAGAAAGACAATCGTCGATTTCGTTTTCTAAGCTAGTCACAAGCTCTAGGATTTGAAGGGAGATAGTCGAAATATCTTCGCTAACTTTGATATCGAAAATAAGGGTTTCTGTTTTGTTAAGGTACTTATTGAGACGATTTATATTTTCGTTTATAATTTGTTCGTCAAAAGAGATCTTGATGATATGTAGTTTCATTAAAGTTTTTTATAGTCGAAGATGTTATTTGTAGTTGCTTTTGCATGAGGTCGGTTAAATCTATTTCACTCCGTTCAAGTTGATTGATGCATTCGTCATAGCGTTTTGCGTCTTTCGCATCTGGCGTACCTATGAGCCATTTTAGAACAGAGCCAAGACCATCTAAGAGTTCTCTTTTAGCACGATAATTTTTTCCTAAGTACATATTGAGTTCTGCAAGTCTTAATTCGATTTTGTTTAAATTTACGTTAAGATAAGACTTTGTGGATTGGACGTTAGGATGATGTTGGAATTGAGCCGATGTTGTTTGAAAGTTATTGGAAAGGCGAATTAGAGAATCGAAAGCAATGAATAAAGGTTTGAGATCTCTATAAAGTATGAGTTTCCAAGATTCATCGGACACAGAGATTGTTCCTTCTTCTTCATAAAATATACCTGCATGCGAGGTAAGAAGATCAGATATACTTATGTATATGGGCAACGATTCCTGTGGTTGCACTGGAATAAAAACAATTGACGGGTTAGAATCGAATTAGAATTTAGATTGAATATGATATAGTTTGTATATAATAATACAAATGATGAGTTTGATTGTGGAACAAGCATTGAAGTTGTAAATATAATTTAGATCTAGGAGATAAATATAAGATGTTGACTTAATCTAAACCTAATATTATATTATTTCTAAAACTATCTTATGTTAGCTACCTTAGTTTGAATATGGACGCAAGCGATTGGCATGAACCCATTGATTTTTGCCTGTTTTCCTAATTGAATAATTTTCATTAAAACCTACGCGTACTACTTCGTAAGGACCGTCCCGTTTGGAATCGAGATTATTTGGATTTGGGACCCTTAACATTACTTTATCTCCTATTTTATATTCGACAGTGTTTTTTATTTTACTTTCGTAGCGTTCTTTAGCCTTTTCTTTCATGGTTTCTAAGTTTTTTAATGCGGCATCTCGAGAGAATCTAAGTCGTTCATTGAGATCTTTTAAGTAGTCGCATGCTGTGTAGTCAGGAATTGGTTTAAGAGAATAAAACGGACGAGGTTTATATCCAAAAAGGAGTTCGTGAGGCGTATAGCCAGTGGAAGTGTTAATTGAAGTATTATGACACATGATTGCAAAGGGAATGATTTGATCCCAATTCTTTAGTCGACGATTATGGTACATGCGAATGTGGTCCCGTAATGTGGCATGGAATCGCTCAAGGGCACCGTTAGTTTGAGGGTGATAAGTTGTATTAAAAGTATGTTTAGAGCCGAAAAACTTAATGAGTTGTTTGATAACATTATTCATGAATTCTGTGCCTTGATCTGAATGGAATCTTTTTGGGACACCGTAGTGTTGACAAAAGTGAAGTAGTTTTTGTGCTACAGTTATCGCTTCTTTATCAGGGATTGGATAAGCTTGAACATATCGCGTGAGGTTATCTTGTAGAGTAAGAACATATTTATTGTTACTTTCGCTAATGTCTTAATATGAAACTAAATCCATCGAAACTCTTTCGAAAGGTTCAGTGGATTGAGAAGTTATGACCATAGGAGCTTGAAATGATTTTCTTTGAATTTGGTTACGCTGACATATAACGCAAGATTCTACATAAGTTTTTATATCGTTAGTCATTCCTTTCTAAAAGAATTCGTCTCTAATTTTCCTAGTAGTTTCGACTATACCTCGATGTCCTGAAAGAGGTTCATCGTGATAAATTTTCAGAATGTTAGGAATTTCTTCCGGTTTGGGATACTTGACTTTGTTTTCGCAAATTATAATTTCACAATCATAATATTCAGCCAGGTATGTTGAAATACGGATTTGTTCATTTTTGGCCATTTTACATGTATGGTCATTTTTGAGATCAGGGACAAAAAGATGGGAAACAGTATGTCGTTGAAGACATGAAAGTAGGGCTTTAAAATAGCTTTCTGAATCCCAAGGATCGAAGTGATTGGGCCTTGTGTAGCAAAATATGAGATTTTGTTTTTCGTTTGAAATTAGAAGATCTGCGTCATAAAGATTTTTGATTTTTTCTATGTAAGGTTCAACCCCGGAACATAAGGTTAAGGCTTCTTTGGTTAGATCATTTTGATCCGAGAGTGTGCAAGACGTAGGAATAAAGACATTTTTATGTCTAGAATCTAGTAATCGATCTGGTGAGAATTTGATTTTAGATGATTCGAAACATTTGCGTTCTGTGTTATCTAAGCCAGCATAATGTTCGTAGTTGACTTGAAGATAGTCCTCTGATGGAGGTTCTTGAGGAGAGTTAGGTGGTGAGTCTGTTAGGTCAATGATGTTAGAATTCATAACAGGTGGGCGAGAAAGAGCATCTGCGTTGGTGTTAGTTTTACCTGACTTATGTTTCATTTCATAGTCGTACTCTTCAAGTTTCAGTCTCCAACGGACTAAACGACTACCTGGATCTTTGACATTCATAAGCCAAATAAGAGGTTTATGATCTGTTAGTATTTTAAACCTTCGACCAAAAAGATATGGTCGGAAATGCTTTGCTGCCCATACTATGGCTAGTAATTCACGCTCTATAGTTGAATAATTCGATTCGGCTTTATTTAAAGTACGTGAGGCGTATGCGATTGGTAGGTCTTTACCGATTTCACCTTGAGAAAGGATTGCGCCGATTGCATATTTTGATGCGTCAGTAGTTAAGTTGAATTCTTTGCTAAAATCAGGATATTGTAAGATGGGTGTTCTTGTAAGAATATCTTTACAGCTATCGAAAGCGCGTTATTGTTCTTCACCCCAAATGAATGGAACCTCTTTTTTAAGAAGGCTTGTCATTGGTTTAGTGAGTTTACTAAAGTTTGGAATGAACCTGCGGTAATAACCTGCAAGGCCTAGAAATGATTTGATATCTCTGCAAGATTTCGGGACAGGAAATTCTCTAACAGCTTTTACTTTGTCAGGATTAGGTTTTACACCTTCACTAGAAATTATGTGACCTAGGTAAGCTACTTCTTTCCTAATGAATTCGCATTTGTCTGGCTGTATCTTCAGACCGTGTTTTCTAAGGCGATTGAAGATTTCAGTGAGTTTTTGTTCGTGTTCTTGAAGACTGGAAGCAAAAATTACGATATCGTCTAGGTAAACGAAACATCGTTCACCTTGTAATCCATAGAGTACGCTATCCATGGCACGTTGGAATGTAGCTGGTGCATTTTTTAATCCGAATGACATTCTTAGGAATTCGTAATGACCGTAAGGTGTGTTAAAAGCTGTTTTGGAACGTCTTTAGGGTCCATTTCAATCTGATGGAACCCTGAAGCTAGATCTAGTGTTGTGAAATAGATGGAGTGTCCTAGTTTGTCTAGAATGTCAGTTATGTTGGGTAAGGGATAGCTATCTCCTACTGTAATGTCGTTTAATTTGCGATAGTCGATAACTACGCGCCACTTTTGCTTTCCTGAGGCGTCTACCTTTTTTGGTACTACCCAAATAGGACTGCTCCAAGGTAAGGTACTAGGTTCAATTATGTTTTGGTCTAACATTGTTTGAACTTGTGTTTTGACCTCTTGTTGATGTACGAATGGGAACCTGTAAGTTTTCGTATGGATTGGTACATCTGAAGTTGTAGGAATCGAATGTTTAGTATGGTTTGTGAAAGTCAAAGGGTCACCTTCGGAATAGAATATGTCTGAGAATTCGCTGATAATTTGATTTAGAGAATCTCGTTCTTCAGTGTTGAGATGGTCTTGTCGGATGAGTTTATCAATCGAGTGGTTATCGTTAACCATACTTGATAAATTTATTGGACACTTGAGCTCGTTAGTTACTTCGTCATCGTCTGTTATCGGTAAAGTCGCATGAATTTTGGGAATAGTTATGATTTTGTCATTATTACTGGAATTTACACAAGTTATTAGGAATTTGTTATTATTTACTGTTACAAATGCGTTAGGAATGGTGATATCGTCGGTTATTTGTTGTTTTTCGATGATGGCACATCCGTTTTGAATATCTTCGGTAAAACACGTGATAACGGTTTCTGAACGTTGGCATATGAATTGTTTGTTTTTATCACCGTTTGGTTCCTTTTCATTGATATAGAATAGTCTATAAGAACGATCACGGATTCTCATTGATTTTGATTGGACGTAAATGTTGACATTGAATTTTGACATAAAGTCATTACTTAGAATACCATCGACTTGAATGTTTAGGTTAGCTACCTGGAACTTGAATTTAGGGAGATTGTCTAGGGATATTTGAGCTGTGCCAAAGCTTTGAATTGAGGATTGGTTACTTGAAATACCTACGATTGATACGATGTTCGATACATCTAGAGGTGCCGTTCCTATCTTTGCCTTATTTATGACTGAAATAGCGGCTCCTGTATCAACGAGTAGTATGACCGGTTTACCTTCGATATGGAATTGACAATGCAGAAGATTTTCTGGAGGCACATTGAGTGAGGAGATAGTAATGGTGTCTGGAGATTGGATGTTCTTCGATTTAGGTTTTGATTTAGATTTCGATTTAGATTTTGATTTAGGATTTGATTTCGAGTTTGTGTTTGATTTAGTAGTTTGTATTGGCATTGATTTGGGATTTGGATTGGGACCGTCGGTTTGGGGCTGGTTACCCTGTTGGTTAGTCCTTGGATTTAGAATGGGACTGTCAGTTTGGGGCTGGTTACCCTGTCGGTTAGTCCTCGATTGAGTTAGATTTAGGAACTCTGTTTGAGTTGATTTGGTAGATTTAGAGTTAGGACTTGATTTGTCATTGATTTTGGAGTTAGTCTTCGATTGAGTTGGATTTAGTGGTTCAGTTTGAGTGCTAGCATCACAAAATTGTCTCCGATAGACTGGTCTGTTTTGTGACACCTTTGTGCAACTCTCGCTGATAGGAAGCATGGTCGCTTGTCCCCGATGGACTGAATGAAGCGACTCGTGGTTCCTAGGACTTAGAGCTAGAGTTTATTTTGTTTTTAGATGTCTAATTGGAGTGCCTCCGCCTCGACATTCGTGTACTGGCTCGAGTTGAGGCTCGACATCTGTGGCTGGGCATTGAAGTAACAAGTTGAAGCGGTTTCCAAGGAAATGCCCGTCTCCTCGGCCGCCTGTGAGTTTAAATGATTGACTCTAGCAGGAGGTGTTGGTCGTTGTTGTGGAACTGGTTGATTCGAGTTTAGAGTTTGTTTAAAATTGTTATTATAAGCGCGTTTCCAGCACTCTGTAATTAGATGTCCCGGTAGCTTGCAGTAGTTGCAGACTTTCATGGGATTGCGAGGCTGTTGCGGGATATTATTTTTATTTGGAACTTGCCTAGCGTCATTTGTACATATGTACATGTTAGAGCGTGAGTTGAATGATGGGGCACTGTTTTTATAAAGATTTTGCCTGGCGCTATTCATATTTCGTATTTTTTCTTCTTGAATAGCGATGTTTCCTGCTTCGGTGAGGTTGGTTATTGATCGAACCCGAAGCATCATACCTATATCTGAGCTTAAGCCGTTTACAAAGACGTTAAGTGCTGTCTCTTCGGTTGTGGTAACGCGACCTGGTAATGTTTCGTCATTAATCTCGGTTGTTAGTTTTTCAATGAGTTTGCTCCTACTCAGATCAACTCTATGAAAATAGTCAGTGATGGACTCACTGGGCTTTTGAAATAATGACTGTAGCTCCAGTTGAAGATGTCCTAGAGTCTTTGTTTGCGAATATTTTTGTATGAGGAAACCTTTTAGGTCGTACCAAGTTGCAAATTGTTTAATGTAAACGTCTGATGACCCTGGCCCCGTGATTTTATTTAATGTATAAGGCAAAAGTATTTGCTCCTGGGTAGATGACGCGAGTTTAAAAGCTGCATCGCATGATCGAATGAAGCGATACACTTGTGGAGTTTTTATAGTGTCAAACTCTGGTATTAATTGAAGTAATGTTCTGAGATCGACCTCCATGCTTGATTCAGTTTTCAATGTTTTGGATTCGATAGACATGGTAATTTAAAATCAATAGAGTTAGATGAATGATCTAGAATTAGGATATTAGGTAAAGATTTAGGATTTAAGGATTTAGGATTTAGAGCATATAGTAATTGAGCCACTTATCACAG
The DNA here is from genome assembly GCA_963924445.1 of Philereme transversata. Taxonomy (NCBI): domain Eukaryota; kingdom Metazoa; phylum Arthropoda; class Insecta; order Lepidoptera; family Geometridae; genus Philereme; species Philereme transversata. Next base: position 6,351,240 of record OZ004343.1, on the reverse strand, counting down.
TTACAATATAAATGCTTGGATGCACATCGCCGTCGTCAGGTTCGGCAGGGAAGATTTAAACCCTTCAGGTACCGTAGAAACGTTATCCCCGTCTTATTACGCGACTTGCGAATCCTCTACCGGCTGCGCCAAAATGTTAAGTAGCAATTCGCACAATTACTTTAAAAAAATGATTTTATTTGAAATAGGACTTAGAATTATTACAAGATACAGAGATGTTTCGAGTTTGAATGCTGAGATTGAACTGAATTGTCTGAATGCTGAGATTGAACTGAATTCATTTTCCAACTAACACAAGGTATTTATACTTTAGAGGATCGTGGGATCGCTAATCATAATTAGGGTAGGTTCTTCGAACTATGAGCTGTTTACAATGCAATTTGTCATAGGAATGGTATTTAAAAAGGGTCGTGAGATAGCTATACATGAGTAAGAGTTAAGTTAATGTTTCTAGAACCAATTAGTCATTCACAAAGTAATTTGGGAAAGAATCCACTTAGATTATTCATGTTTACCAATAAGTAAAGTATGTAACACTAATTAGTCATTCACAAAGCAATTTGGGAAAGAACCAACTTATATTACTAATCCTTACTAATAGCTACTTACAATGTTTATTAATAGGTAAGGTATATAAGAACTAATAGCTAGAGTATGTGAGATTACAATGTGTATTAATAGGTAAGGTATGTAACACCTCCCCCCTTAGAATAAAGATTGGGCGTTATCGCCTGATCTTTGAGAGTTATGTGATGCTGTTGAATTGGCGTCGTCCTCGTCGTCCGTTACGCAGGAAGCTGATGTTGTCTGATGCACGTGTCTCATTGGGATAGCGAGCTGAGTGTCTTGTCTTCAGGAGTTGTCGAAGCAGTTGTTGAAGATCTGGATGCACCCACTTTCGTTTGATGATCTTGTTCGATTGAATCTGTTTGGACATCTATTGCATAATTTAATTAAAATATAGGAAAGGAGAGCGATGCCAGTCATGAAGTAGAACTACGTGAAGATCGGGTTGTTTCGTTCTAAGAATGATTGTGTTTTGTGGTTGTTTTGAATCTTCTTTAGTTCGTCCGAATATCTGTCGAAGTGCCTTTTGATTGTGTTTAGAGAATCATTAATCTTGATTGGTATGAGATGTGGTGGAGGTTCAATTTTCTTTAATGTCTCGAAGCAGTCATCCATTCTTATATCGGGAATGATAACAGGATTCGTCGTGTTTTCCTCGATTGATTGGAATGCTGAAAGCGTACTGTAGCCAGTATAAAGTTTACATCCTTGTGGCAGAGTGATAATGCCTGAGCCTTGAAGTTTATGATTTGAGCCTTCATCACCGCAATGAAGGACGCAGTTTGTTTCGATGTTCAGAATGTAAAGCCATCTGTTGTATTTCAGTGGTTGAAACGTTTGGACTTCTGCAGGGAATGTTGTCGTTATGCAGGTTTCAGGAATAGTTGTTTCTTGGCTGAAAAGTAGTTGTAGTTCACAGATGGGTCGTTCCGTAGAATCGTAGACTACGAGGTTCTTGCAGACTCTTCGTTTGGTCGCGAAGATGATGCAGTTGTCCAGCGAACTCGTTGACGCTTAATATTGCCCACTAGGATCGGTGGCCAAGTATATATGCTCGGGAAGGATTGTGGAATGGAATGAGGAATTGGGATGTTGAATTGGGATGGAATATATATGATACAGTGTTAGTGGATCATTCATGACGAGAGGGAATTCTAAAATGTAGACTAGACGATTTGAGTAGACATAAGCTGTCAAAGAAGAGGAATCCAGAATGGAATGTAAGTTGTTGATTGTTACTGAAGTGACTAACCTTTTGCTGGGTCTGATTTTGTTAGATTTTAGTAGTTCTTCGTATAATTTCTCAGAGTTGATAATTGAAGGATGAATTATATTAGATTTAGCAAAAAGAATACTAGAAAGACAATCGTCGATTTCGTTTTCTAAGCTAGTCACAAGCTCTAGGATTTGAAGGGAGATAGTCGAAATATCTTCGCTAACTTTGATATCGAAAATAAGGGTTTCTGTTTTGTTAAGGTACTTATTGAGACGATTTATATTTTCGTTTATAATTTGTTCGTCAAAAGAGATCTTGATGATATGTAGTTTCATTAAAGTTTTTTATAGTCGAAGATGTTATTTGTAGTTGCTTTTGCATGAGGTCGGTTAAATCTATTTCACTCCGTTCAAGTTGATTGATGCATTCGTCATAGCGTTTTGCGTCTTTCGCACCTGGCGTACCTATGAGCCATTTTAGAACAGAGACAAGACCATCTAAGAGTTCTCTTTTAGCACGATAATTTTTTCCTAAGTACATATTGAGTTCTGCAAGTCTTAATTCGATTTTGTTTAAATTTACGTTAAGATAAGACTTTGTGGATTGGACGTTAGGATGATGTTGGAATTGAGCCGATGTTGTTTGAAAGTTATTGGAAAGGCGAATTAGAGAATCGAAAGCAATGAATAAAGGTTTGAGATCTCTATAAAGTATGAGTTTCCAAGATTCATCGGACACAGAGATTGTTCCTTCTTCTTCATAAAATATACCTGCATGCGAGGTAAGAAGATCAGATATACTTATATGGGCAACGATTCCTGTGGTTGCACTGGAATAAAAACAATTGACGGGTTAGAATCGAATTAGAATTTAGATTGAATATGATACAGTTTGTATATAATAATACAAATGATGAGTTTGATTGTGGAACAAGCATTGAAGTTGTAAATATAATTTAGATCTAGGAGATAAATATAAGATGTTGACTTAATCTAAACCTAATATTATATTATTTCTAAAACTATCTTATGTTAGCTAGCTTAGTTTGAATATGGACGCAAGCGATTGGCATGAACCCATTGATTTTTGCATGCTTTCCTAATTGAATAATTTTCATTAAAACCTACGCGTACTACTTCGTAAGGACCGTCCCGTTTGGAATCGAGATTATTTGGATTTGGGACCCTTAACATTACTTTATCTCCTATTTTATATTCGACAGTGTTTTTTATTTTACTTTCGTAGCGTTCTTTAGCCTTTTCTTCCATGGTTTCTAAGTTTTTTAATGCGGCATCTCGAGAGAATCTAAGTCGTTCATTGAGATCTTTTAAGTAGTCGCATGCTGTGTAGTCAGGAATTGGTTTAAGAGAATAAAACGGACGAGGTTTATATCCAAAAAGGAGTTCGTGAGGCGTATAGCCAGTGGAAGTGTTAATTGAAGTATTATGACACATGATTGCAAAGGGAATGATTTGATCCCAATTCTTTAGTCGACGATTATGGTACATGCGAATGTGGTCCCGTAATGTGGCATGGAATCGCTCAAGGGCACCGTTAGTTTGAGGGTGATAAGTTGTATTAAAAGTATGTTTAGAGCCGAAAAACTTAATGAGTTGTTTGATAACATTATTCATGAATTCTGTGCCTTGATCTGAATGGAATCTTTTTGGGACACCGTAGTGTTGACAAAAGTGAAGTAGTTTTTGTGCTACAGTTATCGCTTCTTTATCAGGGATTGGATAAGCTTGAACATATCGCGTGAGGTTATCTTGTAGAGTAAGAACATATTTATTGTTACTTTCGCTAATGTCTGAATATGAAACTAAATCCATCGAAACTCTTTCGAAAGGTTCAGTGGATTGAGAAGTTATGACCATAGGAGCTTGAAATGATTTTCTTTGAATTTGGTTACGCTGACATATAACGCAAGATTCTACATAAGTTTTTATATCGTTAGTCATTCCTTTCCAAAAGAATTCGTCTCTAATTTTCCTAGTAGTTTCGACCATACCTCGATGTCCTGAAAGAGGTTCATCGTGATAAATTTTCAGAATGTTAGGAATTTCTTCCGGTTTGGGATACTTGACTTTGTTTTCGCAAATTATAATTTCACAATCATAATATTCAGCCAGGTATGTTGAAATACGGATTTGTTCATTTTTGGCCATTTTACATGTATGGTCATTTTTGAGATCAGGGACAAAAAGATAGGAAACAGTATGTCGTTGAAGACATTAAAGTAGGGCTTTAAAATAGCTTTCTGAATCCCAAGGATCGAAGTGATTGGGCCTTGTGTAGCAAAATATGAGATTTTGTTTTTCGTTTGAAATTAGAAGATCTGCGTCATAAAGATTTTTGATTTTTTCTATGTAAGGTTCAACCCCGGAACATAAGGTTAAGGCTTCTTTGGTTAGATCATTTTGATCCGAGAGTGTGCAAGACGTAGGAATAAAGACATTTTTATGTCTAGAATCTAGTAATCGATCTGGTGAGAATTTGATTTTAGATGATTCGAAACATTTGCGTTCTGTGTTATCTAAGCCAGCATAATGTTCGTAGTTGACTTGAAGATAGTCCTCTGATGGAGGTTCTTGAGGAGAGTTAGGTGGTGAGTCTGTTAGGTCAATGATGTTAGAATTCATAACAGGTGGGCGAGAAAGAGCATCTGCGTTGGTGTTAGTTTTACCTGACTTATGTTTCATTTCATAGTCGTACTCTTCAAGTTTCAGTCTCCAACGGACTAAACGACTACCTGGATCTTTGACATTCATAAGCCAAATAAGAGGTTTATGATCTGTTAGTATTTTAAACCTTCGACCAAAAAGATATGGTCGGAAATGCTTTGCTGCCCATACTATGGCTAGTAATTCACGCTCTATAGTTGAATAATTCGATTCGGCTTTATTTAAAGTACGTGAGGCGTATGCGATTGGTAGGTCTTTACCGATTTCACCTTGAGAAAGGATTGCGCCGATTGCATATTTTGATGCGTCAGTAGTTAAGTTGAATTCTTTGCTAAAATCAGGATATTGTAAGATGGGTGTTCTTGTAAGAATATCTTTACAGCTATCGAAAGCGCGTTATTGTTCTTCACCCCAAATGAATGGAACCTCTTTTTTAAGAAGGCTTGTCATTGGTTTAGTGAGTTTACTAAAGTTTGGAATGAACCTGCGGTAATAACCTGCAAGGCCTAGAAATGATTTGATATCTCTGCAAGATTTCGGGACAGGAAATTCTCTAACAGCTTTTACTTTGTCAGGATTAGGTTTTACACCTTCACTAGAAATTATGTGACCTAGGTAAGCTACTTCTTTCCTAATGAATTCGCATTTGTCTGGCTGTATCTTCAGACCGTGTTTTCTAAGGCGATTGAAGATTTCAGTGAGTTTTTGTTCGTGTTCTTGAAGACTGGAAGCAAAAATTACGATATCGTCTAGGTAAACGAAACATCGTTCACCTTGTAATCCATAGAGTACGCTATCCATGGCACGTTGGAATGTAGCTGGTGCATTTTTTAATCCGAATGACATTCTTAGGAATTCGTAATGACCGTAAGGTGTGTTAAAAGCTGTTTTTGGAACGTCTTTAGGGTCCATTTCAATCTGATGGAACCCTGAAGCTAGATCTAGTGTTGTGAAATAGATGGAGTGTCCTAGTTTGTCTAGAATGTCAGTTATGTTGGGTAAGGGATAGCTATCTCCTACTGTAATGTCGTTTAATTTGCGATAGTCGATAACTACGCGCCACTTTTGCTTTCCTAAGGCGTCTACCTTTTTTGGTACTACCCAAATAGGACTGCTCCAAGGTAAGGTACTAGGTTCAATTATGTTTTGGTCTAACATTGTTTGAACTTGTGTTTTGACCTCTTGTTGATGTACGAATGGGAACCTGTAAGTTTTCGTATGGATTGGTACATCTGAAGTTGTAGGAATCGAATGTTTAGTATGGTTTGTGAAAGTCAAAGGGTCACCTTCGGAATAGAATATGTCTGAGAATTCGCTGATAATTTGATTTAGAGAATCTCGTTCTTCAGTGTTGAGATGGTCTTGTCGGATGAGTTTATCAATCGAGTGGTTATCGTTAACCGTACTTGATAAATTTATTTGACACTTGAGCTCGTTAGTTACTTCGTCATCGTCTGTTATCGGTAAAGTCGCATGAATTTTGGGAATAGTTATGATTTTGTCATTATTACTGGAATTTACACAAGTTATTAGGAATTTGTTATTATTTACTGTTACAAATGCGTTAGGAATGGTGATATCGTCGGTTATTTGTTGTTTTTCGATGATGGCACATCCGTTTTGAATATCTTCGGTAAAACACGTGATAACGGTTTCTGAACGTTGGCATATGAATTGTTTGTTTTTATCACCGTTTGGTTCCTTTTCATTGATATAGAATAGTCTATAAGAACGATCACGGATTCTCATTGATTTTGATTGGACGTAAATGTTGACATTGAATTTTGACATAAAGTCATTACTTAGAATACCATCGACTTGAATGTTTAGGTTAGCTACCTGGAACTTGAATTTAGGGAGATTGTCTAGGGATATTTGAGCTGTGCCAAAGCTTTGAATTGAGGATTGGTTACTTGAAATACCTACGATTGATACGATGTTCGATACATCTAGAGGTGCCGTTCCTATCTTTGCCTTATTTATGACTGAAATAGCGGCTCCTGTATCAACGAGTAGTATGACCGGTTTACCTTCGATATGGAATTGACAATGCAGAAGATTTTCTGGAGGCACATTGAGTGAGGAGATAGTAATGGTGTCTGGAGATTGGATGTTCTTCGATTTAGGTTTTGATTTAGATTTCGATTTAGATTTTGATTTAGGATTTGATTTCGAGTTTGTGTTTGATTTAGTAGTTTGTATTGGCATTGATTTGGGATTTGGATTGGGACCGTCGGTTTGGGGCTGGTTACCCTGTCGGTTAGTCCTTGAATTTAGAATGGGACTGTCAGTTTGGGGCTGGTTACCCTGTCGGTTAGTCCTCGATTGAGTTAGATTTAGGAACTCTGTTTGAGTTGATTTGGTAGATTTAGAGTTAGGACTTGATTTGTCATTGATTTTGGAGTTAGTCTTCGATTGAGTTGGATTTAGTGGTTCAGTTTGAGTGCTAGCATCACAAAATTGTCTCCGATAGACTGGTCTGTTTTGTGACACCTTTGTGCAACTCTCGCTGATAGGAAGCATGGTCGCTTGTCCCCGATGGACTGAATGAAGCGACTCGTGGTTCCTAGGACTTAGAGCTAGAGTTTATTTTGTTTTTAGATGTCTAATTGGAGTGCCTCCGCCTCGACATTCGTGTACTGGCTCGAGTTGAGGCTCGACATCTGTGGCTGGGCATTGAAGTAACAAGTTGAAGCGGTTTCCAAGGAAATGCCCGTCTCCTCGGCCGCCTGTGAGTTTAAATGATTGACTCTAGCAGGAGGTGTTGGTCGTTGTTGTGGAACTGGTTGATTCGAGTTTAGAGTTTGTTTAAAATTGTTATTATAAGCGCGTTTCCGGCACTCTGTAATTAGATGTCCCGGTAGCTTGCAGTAGTTGCAGACTTTCATGGGATTGCGAGGCTGTTGCGGGATATTATTTTTATTTGGAACTTGCCTAGCGTCATTTGTACGTATGTACATGTTAGAGCGTGAGTTGAATGATGGGGCACTGTTTTTATAAAGATTTTGCCTGGCGCTATTCATATTTCGTATTTTTTCTTCTTGAATAGCGATGTTTCCTGCTTCGGTGAGGTTGGTTATTGATCGAACCCGAAGCATCATACCTATATCTGAGCTTAAGCCGTTTACAAAGACGTTAAGTGCTGTCTCTTCGGTTGTGGTAACGCGACCTGGTAATGTTTCGTCATTAATCTCGGTTGTTAGTTTTTCAATGAGTTTGCTCCTACTCAGATCAACTCTATGAAAATAGTCAGTGATGGACTCACTGGGCTTTTGAAATAATGACTGTAGCTCCAGTTGAAGATGTCCTAGAGTCTTTGTTTGCGAATATTTTTGTATGAGGAAACCTTTTAGGTCGTACCAAGTTGCAAATTGTTTAATGTAAACGTCTGATGACCCTGGCCCCGTGATTTTATTTAATGTATAAGGCAAAAGTATTTGCTCCTGGGTAGATGACGCGAGTTTAAAAGCTGCATCGCATGATCGAATGAAGCGATACACTTGTGGAGTTTTTATAGTGTCAAACTCTGGTATTAATTGAAGTAATGTTCTGAGATCGACCTCCATGCTTGATTCAGTTTTCAATGTTTTGGATTCGATAGACATGGTAATTTAAAATCAATAGAGTTAGATGAATGATCTAGAATTAGGAGTTAGGTAAAGATTTAGGATTTAAGGATTTAGGATTTAGAGCATATAGTAATTGAGCCACTTATCACAGTTACAATATAAATGCTTGGATGCACATCGCCGTCGTCAGGTTCGGCAGGGAAGATTTAAACCCTTCAGGTACCGTAGAAACGTTATCCCCGTCTTATTACGCGACTTGCGAATCCTCTACCGGCTGCGCCAAAATGTTAAGTAGCAATTCGCACAATTACTTTAAAAAAATGATTTTATTTGAAATAGGACTTAGAATTATTACAAGATACAGAGATGTTTCGAGTTTGAATGCTGAGATTGAACTGAATTGTCTGAATGCTGAGATTGAACTGAATTCATTTTCCAACTAACACAAGGTATTTATACTTTAGAGGATCGTGGGATCGCTAATCATAATTAGGGTAGGTTCTTCGAACTATGAGCTGTTTACAATGCAATTTGTCATAGGAATGGTATTTAAAAAGGGTCGTGAGATAGCTATACATGAGTAAGAGTTAAGTTAATGTTTCTAGAACCAATTAGTCATTCACAAAGTAATTTGGGAAAGAATCCACTTAGATTATTCATGTTTACCAATAAGTAAAGTATGTAACACTAATTAGTCATTCACAAAGCAATTTGGGAAAGAACCAACTTATATTACTAATCCTTACTAATAGCTACTTACAATGTTTATTAATAGGTAAGGTATGTAAGAACTAATAGCTAGAGTATGTGAGATTACAATGTGTATTAATAGGTAAGGTATGTAACAGATAGATAACATCTTTAATGCACACCATTAAAAATATAATTATATACAAAAGGATTGTGTGGTTTTATGAAACCACGGTAAAAGTGAAACTTCGTTTCACATTAGACATTTAACTAAAAATTTTCGTTGGCACAAATGAGTAAGTCTATACACTACACGGTCAGCTGATGCGAACTATAGGCGCCGCCATATTGGCCTCGGCTGCTCTGACGAGCGCCTTTCACTTTATCCCTACTCTGCGGCCGACCGTCACGCGACATGCAACACACAGACGAAAAAGTTTGAGACGATGTAATATAAGTTTCACTTTAAAAGAAAATACACTAATTGAACCGGGTATTTATCGCGTATGTACCTTTTTTATTTGATATCCCGACGTTTCGGCTGTGTTACAACAGCCGTGGTCACGGGTGGACCGTGGGTCACAGTGGGCGTTTATCCGGCTGAGACGCAGGAGATAGCGGGTTCGATTCCCGCCGCGGAACAAATGTTTGCATGATCTACAGATATTAGTTCCCGGTCTGGATGTTTTACTATATATTAAAAAAAATTACATAAGTATTCTATTAGTTATCTGGTTCCCATAGTACAAGCTTTGTTTAGTTTGGGGCTAGATAGCGCTGTGCGAAATGTCCAGAAATATTTATTTATTTATAATCAGTAATTATGTACAGTGATCGCGAAAGTTTGAAAAATACTAGAAAAGACACTATTATTAAATCATAGGTCACAATGGGCGCCTTATCGCTTATAGGGTTTCTTATAGATACTCAGGAAATATGCTAAGCAGCAGTCATTTGAAAGGCTACAAAGTTTTTAAGCGTTTATTTAGAAAATGTTTGAAATTTATGTAGTATTTTTATTAGAATTCTTAGATGAATACTAATTAAATACTAAAATACTAATTTCGCATTATTAAAGTTACAAATGAACACATAAATGAAGCCTCAGCTAAATTTATAAAAAAATGTTGGTGCAACAAATATTGTCTCCTACTATTCCGTATATTCAGACCTGGGCCCGTAGCCAAATTACATTCGCTACGAATCTATTCGTTTTCTACATACATTTGTTGTCGTTGTATCACGTAGTACCTATTTATATAGCATGTGTCAAATCCCATACATTTTCGGACTTATCGACTCTCAGGCCTTAGGGATGTTACGGAGCTTCGACTCCGACTCCGATAAGTCGGAACTTCCGATTGAAATTCCACCTCCGATTCCGACTTCGGCCGACACTCCGAAATCGGAGATTTAAAGCGGAGGTAAAAGCATAGCGCTTCTGTAGTGCCTCAGGCATGTTTGCCGAAGCAAGCGCAGACAACTTTGATGCCATCTGGCGTAAAAAAACAGCCTCACTACTGCGCACGGTGCGCGAGTGCAACAACACCATCCTGAACGTCATTGCCAATAAATTCGACTGTCCTCTGATGTAGAAGCTCACGCAGAGGACTAAATCGCAATTAGTAATTAAGTACTAACTCCCCTAGATTTAAGCTTTTTACTAACATAATAGATCCATTGTTATCTGATTAAAAAATAAATAATAATAATAATAGCCGATAGAGGCGGCGGCGGTCAGCATGTACGAATAGGGAACCCCCTTCCCCACTTGTTTTCTGTAGTCGATTACTCTTTCACTTGTTGTTGGTTACGCAATATAGAGTATTCGTTTTGTTTTTTGCGGAGTTTCAATTAAAGTTATATGTTTTTGATTTGGACAATGAAGCCAAACTCAAGTGTTATTTGGAACTACTTCATTGAACCACCACCACCTCTGAATCCGACTCCAATTCTGATTCCGACAAATCAAATTTAAAAACCCCGACTCTGACTTCGGTTCCGTTAAAACAACTTCCGTAACATCCCTAATACAGATTTCACATAAATGGGCTATACATCCAGAGGCTATTAAGTTGGAGCCCAAATATTTGATAGACGAGTATTTTTTCCACAAAAGAAACTTATAGCCTTATTTTGACGTGTCCTATTAGAAGGAAATTGTAATAACACGGTTCATCTAACGGACCCAGAGATTTTTAAGTATAGAAGTTTCATCGAGTGACTTGAGCGCGGGTCGGTGGGATCCCCGTAAATAACATACGGCTTAGATTTTTAAGATCAGAAATCATGTAATCTTGTATCCCAAAATGTAATCTTAGGCTTAACTTACACTGAACCACTTATAATGTATTGTACCAAAAAAATTCATCACGTATCAGAGTAATTGATCGAGCGAAGCGAGTTCTCCAAATCAACTTGGGCAAATCGGCGTTGTATGTATGTATGTTTGTTTGTCCAAGGATTACTTTCGAAGCATTTATCCGATCATCGTGAAATTTGGTGTATAGGTAGGTAGTGATAGCACAATTTTGGTGTGACTAAATGAGCTAAAACTGTGAGGGGGTTGTTGGGTTCAAGAGGGGTAAAAAAGGTCGTTGTGAGTAAAAGGTCTTTCGACCACGTTTTTATTATTAGTTTAAACCTTTTAGTTTTTAAGTTATTAGTCATAATAAAAATTGAACTTTGACAAAATTCACAGGGTACACCAGTGACCCCACAGTGCTGAAATTTGGTATGCGTGTAGCTTTCGTGACACAAATATAGGGAAAAGTCTGAAATCTAGAATAACTGCATTTTGTACCGTAAAAAAGAATCTATTTTTATAGTATTTTTTTTATGGGAGACTCGCGAGATCTCAGTTCGGGGCAACCCACTAGTTAGACAGTTGAAATTTTCACAGATGACGTACTTCTGTTGCTGCTGTACAACAAATACTAAAAACCGGCCAAGTGCGAGTCGTACTTGCGCACGAAGGGTTCCGCACCATTACTTATAAAAACGGCAAAAAATAAATCATGTCTGTTGTATGGGAGGCCCACTTAAATATTTTTTTATCCTGTTTTAGTATTTGTTGTTATAGCGGCAACAGAAATACATCATCTGTGAAATATTCTTACTTTTCGATTATTAGTTTTGATAAAATCTATAATGAATTTTTGCCGTTTTTATAGATAATGGTACGGAACCCTTCGTGCGCGAGTCCGACTTGCACTTGCCCGGTTTTGTTTAAATTATCTTTTCGCTGTATTTATGTCACCGTTAAGTACGTTAAGGCGTTCAAATTTCACCACTAAGGTGCCTTATTTAGCCTTACAGCTGATAGAAATCGAAAGATTTTCTTATGGGTGATAACTGTTCTCTAGGCTAAGGATATGATTGCCCAGATGAATGCTATGTTTGGGCATTAGTGGAGCACACTCGCCTAACAGATGTAGGTAGGTGTGATTCTGCCGCCTCATTACAGAATCCGCAGGTTTGTGTATCGCACAGTCCTAATTTGAATGAATGAATGAATGAAATACTCTTTATTACACACCAAACAAAAATACAGTAACGAAGGAAATAAACAATAAATAACGGTACAATGATCGGTCTTTTCGCTTAAAGGAATCTCTTTCAGACAACCTTTGGATGGACATGATAAACAAAAATCAAAACACGGCGGTGTAAGAGTACCTAATAAGCATACATAAAACATACATAAACATAACCCATAAAATAATATATACCTATTGATTATGTATAATAATAAACATAAACTTAAATACATACAAATAATATACAGGGTGTCCCAGAACTAGTATGTTATCCCGAGGGGGGGCGATTCTGGACACTTAGGAGAACAACAATAGTTCTACGACTTTTGTAAATTCGATGATTTTCATTGAAGTACAGTGCAGCAAAGTTTGCTTGAAAACTGAACGTACGACAAGTGGTGACAACCCTAAAATCAGCTGATTTTAGAGTTTATTGTACTCTGAGCTTGACCTGAAGATGAAGCATCGTTTGAGTTCACTGGACTGGTAGGCTCAGCCCACAAAATCTTTATGAAATAAGTTACATACATATTTCATATTTAAAGGGTTTCGTACAAAATATTTTTATCTTTTTTTATGGTGGTGTTCAGTCATTTATTCATAATGTCATTGGTTCTTTCTTGGTCACTCTAGGTTGAATTCTTTCGTCCTACCACTGGTTATTTCTTGGTTACTCTGCGTTAGCTCAGTGATCAAGTCGGGGTATGAGGGTCGTGAATCGTGTCTGATGGTGAAAAAACCAGTGTGGTGAAAAGTTTCTGTGACCAAAAATCCGTATCCAAGGTCATGGTGGTTTCTTATGATGTTTGACGAATGAGTGACCAGGAAAACCCAGTGCTGCAGTGACATGACAACCAAATAAACTACCTAATTAGGTAACTAAGAACCAAACTAGTAAGAACCTACCTACAAACATGAGTGTCATCAAGTAGTCCGGTCCAATTAGCCCTAAAAATTGAAGTGAAGCTATAAAAGTTCGCATAGAGAATGCTGAAAAGTCCCCATCGATCCCATACCTGGTTTTTTTTATTCAAGGTCTCGAAAATTGATTATTCGGGTTTTTCAGCAAAATGGTAAGTTTTATCATAAAATTAAACCGATCAAAATTATTGTAGATCATGTTATTATTTATTAAAAATGTCTTTTTTTCCTAAGAGCCACGGTTTCTGAGATAAAACGAAAAACTAATTTTAGAGACCTTTGACCTTGAATAAAAAAAAAACCAGGTACGGGATCGATGGGGACTTTTTAGCATTCATATGGTGTTCCGAACATTCATAACAATTTTTAGCTCTATGCGAATTTTTTTTACCCTTGCATGTCTAAATTGACCGGACTAATGATGGTTTTTAATTTTCACATCAAAAATGAACCCTAAAATATGACGGCAATTTCAATTATGGATTATCCCGAACAATGGGTTTTACCCATTTTTTGCGCTGTTCGCCGGCCCTTCGCCTACAATGTTCCGTATGCCGTTGCGTATACGGTTGATTATTGTGGCTCTGGTGCTTGGTGCCCCAAAGACCTAACGGGATTTTTGGACGCCAGGTAAAGGTAAGATTGCTAAAAAGACCTCCGCACGGAAACGGTTCATTTGTTTTTTGATTTTCACTTCAGTCACTTGTTCGCGTTGGCTTTGATAACGTCATTAATTCAGAGTTCTGATTCCTTCTGAGCTCCGATCCAAGCGAGAATGTCGAGTTACACAACATGATTTTGTGTGTTGGTGCCGCACGAATCCGTACGCGTTCCACCAGTCCAGATTCCAGCACCGTTGGTCCATAAACGTTTGGGCCGCTGTCATCGGAGACAGGATTATTGGTTCTGCTCGACCGGCTGAACGGAGAGAACTACTTAGAGTTCCTGAGGGGGGAGGTAGAGGATCGACTGGAGGAATTCCCGTTGCGCGTGTACCGGGACATGGTGTTCCAGCAGGACGGAGCCCCAGCACACTGCGCACGCGCCGTGCGCGACTACCTAAATAGGCGCTTCACTTCGTGGATAGGCCGTGGCGGCCCAGTGGCCTGGCCGCCTCGCTCTCCAGACCTGACTCCACTCGACTTCTTTTTGTGGAGCAACTGTTCCTACGTGATTTTTAACTTAAGTGATTGTTACCTACGTACCTACGTGATACCTATGTGATTTTTATGTTCTGACTTCAAAAACAGACTAAAAAGTGTTTAAGTAGGTAGTTATCTACCTACCTGCTTACCGTGTTATGTGATTTTTGTTAAGTGCCGTGATGAACTTAAAAACTCTACGGAGCACGTGCCGATTAATTAAATGGTATGTACCTACCTACCTACCTAAGATTTTTAAAACCATCTCAAAAATCGTCAAGCTGGACGGGGCTACCTACACCTAACTAGGTATTTAGCATTGCACAAAATTTGAATTAATGAATGAATGAAAATACTTTATTGTACACCACACAAGAAACAAACAAAAAGATAAAATAACAAAGCAACAAGTACAATGGTGGTTGGTAACAATGGGTGAAGACGCGCGGATTTATGTAGGTAGATAACGTACTTACCTACTTATGTTAGAACATTGTTGACAAATTAGGGTTGTCAAGTTTATTTTTTTTAAATAAAATTAAAAGTTTTGTATGGAAATGTGAAAATAAGAATTTTCAGGCATTGTACCTTCACAACTGTCATTGGACATTTTCATGGTCCAAATCACCCCGTTCAGGCTTAACATACTAGTTCCGGGACACCCTGTATAATTAAACTATACTACATATCTGTACAATATTTTGAAGAATTATCCTTCAAAGTCGATTTCTGAAAAAAGTGGTTTTCGGAAATAAGACGTTCTTGTCGCAAGGGCGCGATATGGAGGATAAATAACATAAACACTAACGAGCAGTTACGAGGCAACAAAAGAAAATGGTTGTATACCTTGACTTTGAAAATACGAAGAGATTGGGACGACCTTATGGACAAAGGTAAGGCGTTCCACAGGCGCACAGCTTGTACTGTGAAGGAGTCACCATAAAATTGTGAACTATGAAGTACGAATCTGTAGAGCTTCGGAAGAACGAAGGGTTCGAGAGTGTGCCTGATACAAAAACTCAAAACGCTCATTTAGATAAGAAGGTGAAGTGGGATTAAAGAGAATGTTATAAAGAAGTGATAGAATATGTGCATTCCGGCGAAGACGGATAGGGAGCCACTTGAGTTTTGCGCGGAATTCTGAGACATGGTCATACTTGCGCAAGCCGAATATGAACCGAATACAAAAGTTTTGAAAGCGCTCAAGTACTAATTTGCTAGGGTATATAACTTAGCAAAAGGAAAATCGATAAATAGGACCATAGCACCATTTTGTGGTAATAGGTACGTGTGTGTTCAGCCTTATAGCACATGCTTGATTTACTTTTCCATCTCAGTCCCAAACACACATCTCATATCATTAATGCTCAAAGAGCCAAGAAATAGGCTATTTGATCTGATATTAAAATTACTGGTATAACATTCCCGAAGATATCATTTAGAATCTTGTTTAAAAAGATCTAAGTAAAAAATATCTAAGTAAAATATCTAAGTAAAATAATAAAGACGTGGTATTTCTTGAATTGCTTTCCTGCTGCTTTCAGCAATATTGAGACGAGACCCTACAGGGCCGTAAAATGCTCATTAGTGGGAGTCGACCCAACACCATGTAATATAACTGGTGCTAATAGGTACCTACTACGCCCTATATTTTTTTTACGTTGTATTACGTGTTTTTTTTTATTTTATTTAAGCCAATAGGGTGGTTTTACACAGTTTAATTCACAAGTATAGAGTTATCTAAATAACTTTGAGTTATTTTTGTATCTACAGTGGAAAATAAATGAACTAAAACTAAATTTTGTTCAATTTAAAGAAATCATTTTGCCGAAGTATGAATGAATGAATAAAATACTCTTTATTGCACACCAAACAAAAATATAGTAACAAAGAAAATAAACAATAAATAACAGTACAATGGGCGGTATTATCGCTAAAAGCGATCTCTTCCAGACAACCTTTGGATGGACAGGATAAACAAAAATCCTAAGACGGCGGTGTAAGAGTAAGGTACTCTAAGCATACATAAAACATACATAAACAGAACCATAAAATAATATATACCAATTGATTATGTATAATAATAAACATAAACTTAAATACAAATGAATATAAAGTATTGACCGCCTCCGTGGCGCAGTGGGTGTATAGCCGACTGAGACGCAGGAGGTAGCGGGTTCAATTCCCGCCGCGGAACAAATGTTTGCATGATCTACATACAGATATTTGTTCCGTGTCTAGGTGTTTTTCTATATATTATAAGTATGTATATACAAAAAAAAAAGAAAAGTATTTAAGTATTCTATCAGTTATCTGGTTCCCATAGTACAAGCTTTGCTTAGTTTGGGGCTAGATAGCGCTGTGTGAAATGTCCAGCGATATTTATTTATTTATTATTTTTTTATGAATAATATGAATATGAAGTATGTCAGTTTTTTCTTTAATTTGTTTTTTTTTCAGCGTCTCTGAAATACTATGTTTAATTCCTAAAACTCTCATTTTCGAGTAATACTGCGTTTGATTTATTAAAAATTGTACGAAATCATCTTATAATAGTCGAGATTTTTCGACCGTAATTATTTTATTAAGTACCTATGTGCTAAAATAAAAATACAGATTTTATTTCAGCAAATAGACAGCTTGTCATATTTTGTACACTTCGGTTTCTAAATCAACGACACGTCACTTCAATGTGGCATTTTATTACAACATCGAAACAAATACATTTAATATATTATACAGGCTGTCCCAAAAATTAGCTACCTGATGAGTAAATAGGTTTTGGCCATTTTATCATTCCTAAGTTTAATTCGTTTGTTAACTAACCATAACTTAATTTAGTTAATTTTAAGAATTTTCCACCTCGCCGTCTTTGAAGGCCAATTTTCGCCAAAGTAGCCCATTAAGTACTTTTTTTAATGATTATGAAAGCTGAAAGTCTGGAAAATTCTTAAGACTTATTGAAAACCCATGAAATTACTTGTTAAGATTTTTAATTTAAAGTTGAAAATTTAAGTCATAATTCACCGAATGTAATTTTTTGAATTTACACCAACATTTTCATAGTTTTCATCAGTCACGTAGCTGATTATTTTATGCATACATATATAAGAACAACTCATAAAAATTCACTAGCAAAAAAAAATCTCAAGAAAGTTTTCTACTTTTTTTTAAAGAATTTTTTAAGTTGTTCAAGTCGAAAATTTTCAAAAATGCGGAAAAAAATTCATAACTCGGAAACTATAAAAAATCGCGAAACATACATAGGGGTGATTCGGGTACCCCAAGGGGTATTCTATTTCTGAACTTTCGCTTGACACTATTTTTTGGGACACCCTGTATATATGGTTACCTGTACCTGTACTAGTGGTTCGCCTCGAACTGAGATCTCGCGAGTCTCCCAGAAAAACATAAAAAATATTGTTTGTAATCTTTGACCATCAAAATAGTGCCACGAAATGCATAACCAAATTATTTGACCTGCAGTTTCATTCAAATTACAGGTAACGAATGTTCATGTAAATTGGTTACATTTTTTTAGGGTAGAAATTACAGTTATTCTGGAGTATGACTGTAGTTCTGGGTACGACCGTTGGGTGTTATTGATTCATTTATTATAGGTATATTTACATTTATTATCAGAAATAATATACAATTATTTACATGATTATAAAACACATAAGAATCAGTTGAATCGTCTAAATACCGTTGCAAACGATCTATAGATAGCTCAACTGATCACTACCAGGCAGAAGTATCCCCAAGAAACTGGCTGAATTACCCTGCTGAATCCTTGCCTGCTTATCGATTTAACGTCGCACTGTCATCTTAAGTGCAAAACGTGGTTGCTCGTTAAAAACTTGACAGGTTGAGTTGTGCTATAGTCTTAAAAAAGCTTGCGATAATGTTACCTTTTTCAATTACCTGTCTACTCATATAAAACATTGCGATTATTAATACCTTTGTTTTTTTAAAGAAAACCGCTAAACCGCTCTGAAGGCGCAGCACCATCAAGGTATAGAAGGGGTAACATTGTCAAATCCACATTCAGATCAAATCAAATAGAAACAAGTAACTTTTTAACAAATATATAACCAACTTAACCAAACTACTGAACTGATTTTGATGAAATTTTTATGAGACCAATATATCCTTTTAAATGAATAAATAATTTTCCAAATGGCCTGATAAATGACGGAGTTCTGAGGTAAAAACATAAAACCAAATTGCGTCCCAAGGTTTTTTGGGATCCCATCATAAGATCCTGACTTGGTGCCAATGGGACCATCGGGGATGTTAAACAAAAAAATAATTCCTCGAATCGCTCTTGGCGTCTTCGAGTAATCGGGGAACATATATAAAAAACTTAAAAAAAAAATCCGTCGAATTGAGAACCTCCTTTTTTAGAAGTCGGTTTTAACAGTTACGCTGTATCTATTGAAGTTTAACTCAGATCATTGACTGATCTCAGTTAAACTTTAACTCAATTTAAGGTTGTTGATTCCTAGAAGTAATTCATTATTTATTTAGTCCGTAATGTGTTTTTGTTGATTTAACCGAGCGGCATAAAGCTCATTAATAAAGATATTAAAAAACTGTTTACACCCATCATAATAGTAAGTAATACTTGGGTTTTAAGGATTATCGAATTCAGGTACTTACGCCCTCTTACGTACCTTCCACGGTGCCCTAATCCCTTTTAACCTAATGCGTCCTGTCGTCACTCTGATTTTTCCCCCTGTCACCTTCCGAGTTACTTTTAGCTTCGTAAATC
Organism: Philereme transversata; assembly: GCA_963924445.1. Taxonomy (NCBI): domain Eukaryota; kingdom Metazoa; phylum Arthropoda; class Insecta; order Lepidoptera; family Geometridae; genus Philereme; species Philereme transversata. Next base: position 6,332,138 of record OZ004343.1, on the reverse strand, counting down.
ACAAGAATTTTTATAACATACCTACATGACGCAACAAAAAAACACTAAGACGAATACACAAAAAATATCCAGCTTTTGTGTTTCGTATTTTTATTTTTAATTAATACAGAGAAGCGAGATCTCCAAATCAACTTGGGCAAATCGGCGTTGTATGTTTGTATGTATGTTTGTTGGTCCGAGGATAATTTTCGAAGCGTTGATCCGATCATCGTGATATTTGATATATAGATAGGTAGTGATAGCTCAATCCTGGTGTGACTAAATGAGCTATAAATGTCGTGGGGTTGTTGAGATATTGGGGTTCAAGAGGGATTAAAAAAATCAAAATGAGACTATTAGGTCAAGTGGGACGTCTAATAAAAGGTGTGTATTAGTACACTTTGACCCCGTTTTTAGTTTAATCTTTGCCATAAGAAAAAACTGAACTTTGACAGAATTTACAGGACACACCAGCGACCCCGCATTGCTGAAACTTAGTATTCATGTAGCTTTAGTAACACAAATATAGGAAAAAGTCTGAAATCAAGAATAATTGCAATTTCTACACGTAAAAAACATAATATAATAATTACCTGGATCACCACATAGGCTACCTTTTATCCCATAAATCAGTTTCCGTAGGATAAAAATGGGGTATCAAGTCAAGCTGCAACAGCGAGTTTAGCTTAGAAATTAAAGCTAAACTAGCTTTAATTTCTAGGTTACCTACACATTTAGTAGTGTAACGCGTACGAAGTCGCGGGCAACAGCTAGTTTTATAATAAAATATAATGCATGTCTTGATGGAGTGTGCCCTTAACGAGGCATATCAATCTAATAATTGCAAACAATTTCTGAAAGAATCTGCTGATTGCAACATTATATAATCAAATCCACTTTCAGATAAAATTAAATATTTACATAATACATAATACATAAGTAATTTGGTTTTTTTTGTGACCCTTTTTTTTGTCTTTTTCTTTTCTCTGGGCAAAGGTCTCCCCCAAATCGTTCCAAGACTATTTATTAGTCAAATACTATGAATATTAGGTATTTGTTTTAGGTTTTTTGGGAGACTCGCGAGATCTAAGTTCGGGGCGAACCAGTATTAGATACACAAGTGACGGGCCTCCTGATGTTAAGCGGTTAATTTGTTTTTGCGATTTCCAATCGAACACTTTATTATATCAATTGGTGGCAACTACATTATTTTAATATCTTGTAATATTTATTGTTTAGTCATTTTATTGATTATTTTTAATGTGTGACATATTTTTTAATTATTGTATATTATTGTATTTTATTCTCTGTATTATGTTAATATCAGATACGATTGAATCCTAGTGGCCTTGTGGGATGACTTCCGATTCGGAGGTTGTGCATTCGAATCCCGGCAGTGCAGCAATAGATTTTTGCTACTAGAAAAATGTATTTGCTAATTTACACGTGTTCAAAACTGTATCTTGAGGAAACCGACAAGTCCTAGAACCAAAAATTATAAAGTATGTGCTATTGAATGCCCAACGGCCGTCGGTTCTTCGAGCTATGTGCCCCGCCACCTGCCACATCAGCTTACTAAGCCTTTGTGCTACTCGTATGTTAGTGACTTTGGTTTGTGTACGATTCTCCTCATTTCTGATAGGATCTCGAAGAAAAATACGAAGCTTAGCCCTCTCCATAGCACTCTGAGCTACCATGAGCCTTCTTATGAGGGCCATAGTAAAATACCATGTTTGTACCATATGCCAATGTTTGTATAATCTGCAAATATTTGTTCCAGGTCTGGGTGCTGTGGTACCGTGCTAATCATAGCTTCTGATACCAACGATGTAGGCAATCCTTGTGCGGGGTTATGTAGGGCTATGTATGTGATTGTGGGGTTTTACAATCAGAAGCCCTTATTGTTATTATTTTATTGTTATTATTATATTTTTTTAATATTCACTAATGAGCTTAATCACAATGACAATTATGCCGCTCAGATGTTACAACAAAAACACATTAATAACTAATCAATTAGGTAGATAATCTAGGAATCAACAACAATAGCTTGAATTAAAGTGCAACTGAGATCAATGATCCGAGTTGAACCTCAACTCCTAAAACATAACTAAATATTTAATTTTATCTGAAAGTGGATTTGACAATATAATGTTGCAATCAGCAGATTCTTTCAGAAATTGTTTGCAATTATTAGATTGATATGCCTCGTTAAGGGCACACTCCATCAAGACATGCATTATATTTTATTATAAAACTAGCTGTTGCCCGCGACTTCGTACGCGTTACACTACTAAATGTGTAGGTAACCTAGAAATTAAAGCTAGTTTAGCTTTAATTTCTAAGCTAAACTCGCTGTTGCAGCTTGACTTGATACCCCATTTTTATCCTACGGAAACTGATTTATGGGATAAAAGGTAGCCTATGTGGTGATCCAGGTAATAATCTAAGTGGTATATACCATAATGTAATATATACCAAATTTCATCGAAATCGGTCGGCCGTTACGACGTGATTGAGTAACAAACAAACAGACATCCAAACTTTCACATTTATAATAATTTCAATTAAATTTTTTATTTATTATTAAAACTTGCCGTGTTAGTATGGGTCAAATCTTGCAGCTGTAAAAACAAATACTTTATTAAACTTATGTTGTGGTATTGCATAATGCTTGCCATCTAACCACAGGTACTGTATTGGTAACGTCTCAAGATATCTCTTGTTGTCCCTTTCTAACCCAAAACCAGCAGTCATTTCCGAAAGAGATATCAAATCGGCCTTTATTTATGGATGTCGATTGCAAGAGTAGGCAGTAAGTTTTATATCGAATTACTCACCTAAACTTAGTCGATTTTCTTTAATATTTGATTTTATAACTAGTAGTTTTTTTTTTCGAGAAGTCTTTTTTATGTTTTGAGAAACCATCACTTGAATATCGTCCGTATATTACCAAACACCCTGTATGTAACTTCGGTAACAATGCAATAATATACCATGGAGGTGGTAGAAACGGATGCTAGACAATGGAACTTGTGAACGGATTATTGTATGCTAGCGGTTCCGATTAAGAATTTCATTTGTAAAAGGAATATTCCAAAAATAAAACTTTTTTATATAACTCTTAATATCGTATAAGTTTTATTTTTGATTAATTAGGTAAATTTTAAAATGTCTACTTATTTCATCGTTATATGAGGACCACCGCAATTTAAAAACCAAAGCTTCCGAGAATTAAATACGAATTAAATGGCATATAGGCACCTGCCTGCCAGGGCTTACTGAATATTAATTCATTTGTGCTTAGGTTGAGGTGGAATATGCCTTGATTACTTTTTAAAAAGATCCCATTTTTTACTCCGGATCAACCCTAAGCAGAAATTGCTATTTACAATAAGCTTCCGTTAGAAATAACACGTCTTCCTTTGAAAGGATTTAAACTCGAACTAAAAACGATCTTGGAAAACCACCCAGTTTATCATTTAAATGAATACATGAGCTGTTCATTTTCTCATCTGCATGAGTAGTATATGTAGATGTACCTAATCTCTGAGTTTAAATAGCTTAGCTCTTAGCCTCTCTGCTTAGTTGTAATTAATTAATTTTTATATTTAATTATTATATAGTTAACTGACATTTGTAATATATTCTTGACTAGCTGTTGCCCGCGATTTCGTACACGTTACACTACTAAATGTGTTGGTAGCCTAGAAATAAAGCTAACCTCGCTGTTGCAACTTGACTTGACACCCCATTTTTATCCCATGGGAACTGATTTATGGGGTAAATGATAGCCTATGTGGTAATCCAGGTTTTAATCTACATCTACTTAGACCAAATTTCATCGATATCGATTCAGTCGTTACGACGTGATTGAGTAACAAACAAACAAACAAACGAACAAACAAACAAACAAACAAACAAATAAATAAACAAACATCCAAACTTTCACATTTATAATATTAGAGTGATACACGAATATTATGAAATGGTGAATAAATGAATACTGAATACCGAAATGATGATAACACGAAAAGTTTGCACCTTGTAAAATTTAACAGCAAATTGGTAAAGTTTGCTCATGCGTGTGCAGTTGTCGGGCCAAATAAATAAATAAATATAGCTAGACATTTCTGACAGCGCTATCCAGCCCCAAGCTAAGCAGAGCTTGTACTATGGGAACCAGATAACTGATAGAATACTTATACATATACATATGTATACTTTTATTTTTTTGTAAATACATACTAATGATGTATAGAAAAATATCCAGACCAACAAATATCTGTAGATCATACAAACATTTGTTCCGCAGTGGGAATCGAACCCGCTACCTCCTACGTCTCAGCCGGCTATTCGCCCACTGCACCACGGAGGTCGTCAAAATTTGAAGGTTTCGTGTTGGTGATTCAACTGCTAAGCATTCTAAGCAAGCAAGCAAAATTGCCCAGCAGGATTAATGTGTTCCGGTGTGAAGGGTATGGTTGCCGGTGAATTCACAGGCACATGATGTTTACACATGTATGCCTCAAGTTGACGCAGTGCAGTGCATCATAGGGCACGTTATTATGCATGACCTACGAGATAATGCTTTGTTCTAGGCGATGGTTACTTAACATCAGGTGCTCAACTATAAAAAGAATCTTCCAATGTGCGTCACTGAGCCCGATCTTCGGTTCTTCATACCCACAGCGCGTAGATTGTCGTTCCATCTAGCCGGCAAGCGTTCTACACTACGCTTGCCTTATGCTACGTGGTTTGTTATGTACGACATTAAATGAAAACACGGGTAGGGCTAATGGCTAGTATTGTTGTAAAATAGGTTTTTTAAATTCATTACCATCGATAATTTTAAATTCAAGCAACCAATATAAAGTCCTAAAATATCAATGAAACAGCCTGTATAAAATAGGTAAACAAATCATTTTCATTCATCGCGTAAGTAGGTTACCTGTTAAACTGACTAAGTGGCATCGTCGCAAAGGCACCGCCAATTTACGTTACTCATTGTTTATTGGAAATGTATCGATTACAGGATAAATATTCAAGCAACCGGTATTAAAACCACCTCTAAAATAAGCTAATACGATTCCGGATGTGTGTTTGAAATTAATGTCGTACATAACAAACCAGGTTGTATAACATCCTTTGAGGTGTTGTAGGTTGAAAATCAGACGCTGAGAAAATTACTGAGTTTCCTGCTAATAATAACCTCACTCAGGTTATTATTAGCAGGAAACTCAGTAAATCTTCAAGTCGCGGATGGACAGGGTTCTTCTGGGCAAGTGTTCCGTTACCATCAGGCAGATCATGGTCAAACCTCTAATAAATAAAAAAAAAACAGAATGTTAATATACATTTATTTTAACATTCTTATTATTAGAGTGGAGTGAAACCACTCCGAGATAACAAGCAAAATCTCTACTTTGTTGAAAGACCTCTTGAATATTTTACCGAAGTTCAAAGAAAGCTTATATATTGAATTGAATCGAAAAGTAACTTGATTGTGTTGAGACAATGGATAAAATTAAATGTTATCAAACGCTGTTTTGAATCTGTTAATGGCAAATACGAAAAACAGAATTGATATTCTAAAGACTCAGTGGAAAGAAATTTAAAAATACTGTTTAAAATGTACATTACTTACTTTAGAAAACAAAAATATTAACGTTAATTTCGCTATTTATACTTCATTCTATGCTATTACTTAATACATGAAATAAAAAACGAACTACATATGAAAATGCACATACATAATTACAATACTTGAAACAAGAAAAATATAAACAAGGTACTTGTATAAAGCTGGCTATGTACACTTCTATATGTATATGTATTCTATAAGTACTTGTATATGCTTCCGCGAGAAATAACACGACCTCATTTGAAAGGATTTACTGAAACTAAAAAAGTTCTTCTCTCTCTCTGTGTGCATCGTTTCCTCAATGTAGAGGTTCGTGACCGCATTGCATGATTTTTTCTTTTACAATCTTTTTCCATTTGTCGCGATCTCCGGCGTGACGAATAGCGTTGTGTAGTGGTGTGTCGAGAGCGGTGCGGATTTGATCGGTCCAGCGGATGGGGCTGCGTCCTCTTGATCTGCGTCCCTCGATTTTCCCCGTGATTGTAAGTTTTTTTTCTAAGTTCTTTTAAAACCACCCATTTTATCATTTAATTGAATACATGAGCTGTGTTTCAGCTGTGTTCGTTTTCTCATCTGCATGAGTAAGTGGTTTCTACTACAACTAATTGGTTTTTTCCAATGTGTTCCTGGGTTGAAATTAGTTTATTTTTGTTTTTATCTAATAAATAATTAATTTTTATTTATAGAATCTGAAATTGTGAATAAATTAAATTAAATTAAATTAAATAGTCATTTATTTCAGATATCCATGATCCATATGTTAATAGTATAAAGGTTCTTATAAACTATGTTAGTAAATTAAAGTGAAAAAAATGAAAATAAATGAATACTGAAATACTTTACTAACTAGCTGACTTGCCCCGACTTCGTACGGATTTTAATCAAAATAAAATTATTTAGATTATATTAGTCAGGAATAAGGTAGCTTTCTATTGGTGAAAGAATTTTCAAAATCGGATCAGTAGGTAGTTCCGGCGATTTCCCACTACTTCCAAATAAAGTAAGTGCATAAAGTCATGTACAGAAAACAACAAGACTGGTCAAGAATCTTCTCACCTAGGATTCCGTACTTACTTAAATTCTTGTTTTTTGCATTATTAGCCATATTATTTTGTGAGCGGTAAACACTGAAAACGGCAAATTTATTTAAAACTGTTCTACTTAGATAGAGACTACGTTTGACTTTTCCTGTAATATTTGCATATAAAATAAAATAAAAAATAGATATTGCTGGACATTTCACACAGAGCTATCTAGGCCCCAAACTAAGCAACGTTTGTACTATGGGAACCAGATAACTGAAAGAATACTTATTTACTTTTTTTTTGTAAATACATACTTATAATATATAGAAAAACATCCAGACACGGAACAAATATCTGTAGATCATGCAAACATTTGTTCCGTGACGGGAATCGAACCCGCTACCTCCTGCGTCTCAGCTGGCTATACGCCAAATGCGCCACGGAGGTCGTCAATTAATTAATTAAATAAATAAATAAATATCGCTGGACATTTCACACAGCGCTATCTAGCCCCAAACTAAGCAGAGCTTGTACTTTGGGAACCAGATAACTGATAGAATACTTATATACTTTTTTTGTAAATACATACTTATAATATATACAAAAACACGCAGACACGGAACAAATATCTGTAGATCATGCAAACATTTGTTCCGCGGCGGGAATCGAACCCGCTACCTCCTGCGTCTCAGCTGGCTATTCGCCCACTGCGCCACGGAGGCAGTCAAATATATATAAACATATCAATTAATAATAATAATAATAATCAATTAATAAGCCTATCAATTATCCCTATTTATTACAGATTTTATGGTTTGTAAACTCTGGAGATAAGGGGCAGGGTGGAATTTTTTCTGTAATTTTTAATCATCACTCCAAAACTATAAAAAAAAACAACTTGCGGAATGCGCAAATAAAGCTCTTTCATAAACCCATTTAAACCAGTCGCTAAATTTTGAAACGCTCCCCACCATTTTGGGCCCAAAATAATCAAAATCTCAGTAGTTGGTGATATTGCCTTGCCCGATTGCAGCTGTGCCAGACGGACGGACGGAAACCTCATAAGAGTTCCGTTTTTACCATTTTAGTGCGTAACCCTAAATGAGAGATTAAACTAAAGTTGCACAATATAAGACATATATTTCTAATGTTTTGTTCATAGAAGTGATAATAACGCCTAGTTAGTTGGTAATTGGCAAGCGAAGATAAAGATAAATCGATTAACTTGTGAGTATACTTCATTATTCATCGATTTAGATACTTCGTAATCAATTATAACTTGTAAGTTATGTGGTAGGGTTTTCCGCATAATTGTGATATACAGGCAGTGACTATGTATTTTTTATTTTAATAGTTTTCCATGAATATATCATCATATAATATATCATCTGGGTCAGAATGATGATGCACAACACAACTAATGCTAGCGTGCTAACTAATATTATTTTGAAAGTAACTCTGTATCTATGTTTGTTACGTTTTAACGACAACGGCTGGACAGATTTCCAGCCGAGAGATCTTCAGAAATTTGGTATATAAAGGGATTATGACTGGGATTGGGGCATAGCCTATTTTGACCCGACTGCGTAATGTTTTTTGTTATATTAATGTTTTTATTGACAAACCACGCGTGCGAAGCCGCGGCGGGGCAGCTATTAATTGATCGAGCGAAGCTAGATCTCCAAATGTACTTGGGCAAATCGGCGTTGTATGTATGTATGCATGTATGTATGTATGTATGTATGTATGTATGCATGTATGTATGTATGTTTGTTTGTCCGAGGATAACTTTCGAAGCGTGTATCCGATCATCGTGAAATTTGGTATATAGGTAGCGTGGTAAGGCGACCCTTTTCAAAAACATTACATTATATACTAGTGGTTCGCCCCGAACTGAGATCTCGCAAGTCTACCCTAAAAACAAAAAAATATTGTTCGTAATCTTTGGCTATAAAAATAGTGCCACGAAATAAAAACCAATAAACTTGACCTACCTACAGTTTAATTCAAATTACAGGTAACGGGAGTTCATGTTAATTGGTTACGCTTTTTTGCGGTACAAATTGCAGTTATTCTAGATTTCAGACTTTTGCCTATATTTGTTATTATTAACCTACACGCATACCAAATTACAGCACTGTGGGATCACTGGTGTACCCTGTGAATTTTGTCAAAGTTTAGTTTTTATTATGGCTAATAACTCAAAAACTACAAAAACTTTACTATAAGTAAAAACAGGGTTGAAATGTACTAATGAAGATCTTTCATTTGAGGTCTCATTTTAATTTTTTTTTACCCCTCTTGAACCCCGATATCTCAACAACCCCCCAAAATTTTTAGCTCATTGAGTCACACCAAAATTGTGCCATCATTACCTATATACCAAATTTCACGATGATCGGATAAACGCATCGAAAGTTATCCTCGGACAAACAAACATACATACATACATACAACGCCGATTTGCCCAAGTGGATTTGGAGATCTCGCTTTGCTGGATGAATTATTAATTGTCCATTCAAAGGTTGCCTGGAAGAGATCGCTGTTAGCGATAAGACCGCTCATTGTATTATACTTACCTTTATTTTTGTGTATTTCTTCGTCTATTTAACTTTGTTTGGTGTGCATTAAAGATTATATCTATCTATTTACTTTTAATAAGAATTACGTACCACATGCGAAATAACCGGTTAATTGGTCAAACAAAAAATAATCATAAAAATATGAGAGCACTTTATAATTTTGTTAAAATTACAACGCTCGGGAACTACCTACTGTTTTTTATACAAAATGAATGATTATGAACCAGTTGAATACTCACCTGTAGGCAAAATAAAGAGGTATCTGAGATAGCGGGAGTGTTATGTAACGGTCGTAACGGTAAAGTTTATAAAGTACATATAATTGTTGTAATCGAGACGACCGACGCGATGTCACTAGTCACCGTCAGAGCTAATTTTAGTGTCCGGCTTGCACAACGATCCCTAAACGTGTTTAAGTTTGACGTATTTGTATGGTTTGACAACTCTGTAAATCATATTTAGCCACTAAATACGTTTAGGAATCGTTGCGCAAGTCGCCCTACGTCCATAATTGACCAGATAATTTAGAGCACTGTCCGTCTTATTTAATTTGTTAGACGTAGTTTCCCGGGAGATTTATTTCTTAAAAAATAGCTGATTTTTTATACCATAAACTTATCGTTTTTTCTTTTTCTTACTAACGTTCAGTTAACGAGATTGAAAGTCAAGTCAATCTGTGTACTTTTTAACAGACTTCAAAAAAAGGAAAAGGTTCTCAATTCATCGTAATCTTTTTTTTCGTTATGTATGTACTGACCGTGGACCGATTCGAGATACGAGTATTCTTTTTTTGTTTAAAAGTGTATATCCATTGTTTTATGTTTTACCTCAGAACTCCGTCATTTATCAAACCGTTTTGGAAATTTTTTTTTTCTTTGAAAGGATATTTTTTCATATTGTTCTCATATAAATTTCATTAAAATCAGTTCAGCAGTTTGATTAAGTCGGTTATATTTTTGTTAAAAAGTTACTTGTTTGTACTGTTGTATGGCGTCAGCTATCTTAACAAACCCTGACTAAATAATCCTGCTAATAAGTAATGATAATAGGTAATGTCAACATTATCAATCACATAGAAGTGTAACTCAATTGTATCATTTTCGAGTATATACGAGATGTTAGTTTAACTTTGTTTGTTTATTACATACATTTGATACATTTCCCCTGATATTTCCTATGAATGATGATGGTCAATAGAAAAGTATGATTAAGTTACACGCTAGGTGTAGTTTTAACTTACGAACTTTGGTTGATATGATGATGATGGGTTTTCTATACATTTTAGCTAAGTAGTTTTGTTAAACAGTGTTGAAGCCACAGTTTTGATAGAGAGTCAGAACATTTGACAATGCAGAAGTTGCCTTCTTAATAGAGATAATGTTGCAGAAATTTATACTCATACAATGCCAAATTTTTGCATGCGCTCAAGTTTATCTAGCTGCTTGAATAGCAGGTAGATATCTAGATAATCGTGAGATCTAGATAAGAAGCATCAGCATCGTCAAGTCTGGGGAGAAGAAGCGACTGCGCAAGCGAAATTTTTGTGACAATCGGAAGGAAGTTGCGCAATCTCCTAAGAGAACCTGCTGAGGCAAACATCTTACGGCTGACTTCAGATATCTGAGGTCCCCATGAAAATCAAAAAAATTTAGGCGTTCTCATTAGAACGCATAAATTTTTCACCGTCTGCTTAATGTAGGTGCCATCAATCACATAGAAATGTAACTCAATTGTATCATTTTCGAGTATATACGAGATGTTAGTTTAACTTTGTTTGTTTATTACATACATTTGATACATTTCCCCTGATATTTCTTATGAATGATGATGGTCAATAGAAAAGTATGATTAAGTTACACGCTAGGTGTAGTTTTAACTTACGAACTTTGGTTGATATGATGATGATGGGTTTTCTATACATTTTAGCTAAGTAGTTTTGTTAAACAGTGTTGAAGCCACAGTTTTGACAGAGAGTCAGAACATTTGACAATGCAGAAGTTGCCTTCTTAATAGAGATAATGTTGCAGAAATTTATACTCATACAATGCCAAATTTTTGCATGCGCTCAAGTTTATCTAGCTGCTTGAATAGCAGGTAGATATCTAGATAATCGTGAGATCTAGATAAGAAGCATCAGCATAGTCAAGTCTGGGGAGAAGAAGCGACTGCGCAAGCGAAATTTTTGTGACAATCGGAAGGAAGTTGCGCAATCTCCTAAGAGAACCTGCTGAGGCAAACATCTTACGGCTGACTTCAGATATCTGAGGTCCCCATGAAAATCAAAAAAATTTAGGCGTTCTCATTAGAACGCATAAATTTTTCACCGTCTGCTTAATGTAGGTGCCATCAAAAATAATTTGTGTTAGGCAAGGCCAATACGTAGATAGGTACTATAAATTTCTACTAATATTATAAATACAAGAGTGAAATTGTTTTTTAAGCTTTCACGTCGTAACGGCTGAACCAATTTTGATGAAATTTGGTACATAAATCTTCTAAACGTATCTTTAAAAATCACCCAGGGAACGTTTGACAAGTAAAACGCTTATCAACTGCTCAAAATTACTTACAAGAAAAGTCGGATGTTCTTAAAAATGAGTGCTTTTAACGGTCGTGTTGTTAGAACAGATGGCGCTGCTCTATCGTAAGCTGTCAACAAAAGAGAGTGAATTTTCAATGTACATTGCCGTGTCAATATTTAACGAGGAGCATCGGTCAGGCACCACAGGCTTACAAAAACGTATTGGTGTGATCACAGACGGGTAAAATACAAAATAAATCATTTGTGTTTGTTTACAAACTAAAGTGAAATGGTTTTAGACAAATTTTGATATTTTTTCTTTCTATGATTAGGACAGTTTGGCATTTAAGCCATCTATTACACCGGTTGGAACTAGTTATTTTTAATCTAAAATTAAAAGCCCTCATTGTCAAATCACTCAGCGACCAACTCTCGCTGGGTGACTTTTAAGATAAAAAATAGGGGGGCTGGTAACCTTTGAATACTCTTACTCATTTATTTAAACAAATAAAACACTTGGTTACGTCATTAATAATCTATTTATATTATAACGAGGTATATAGAATATATAGATAATAATCTATATATATATATATATATTAAAATTAATATTTTAGTATGTTTGTAACGAATAAACTCAAAAACTACTGGTCCGATTTCAAAAATTATTTCACCATTAGAATGCTTCATTATCTCTGAGCAACATAGGCTACTTTTTACCCAACTGTGCAGAAGGAAGTTAATGTTTTTACTGTTTTTAAGTTAATGTCTTTATCTACCTAGTAGCTCATTGCACTATAATTTTGGAGGTGCTAGAAACAGACGAACATTTCATATACATTAATAAAATAGATAGAAAGTAATGAGAGAAGCAGTAACAGACGGTCCTACTACCCCAAATAATAAATAAATAAATATAGCTGGACATTTCACACAGCGGCATCTAGCTCCAAACTACAACAACCTTGTACTATGAGACTTAGATAACTGATAGAATAATTATACCTATACGTTACGGTACGGGAATCGAACCCGCAACCTCCTGCGTCTCAGCCACTGCGCCACGGAGGTAGTCAATAGTCCTCGTCGAACCCTGTGAACTATGCAAACCATTTCGGTTTAATAATGATGTCCCTCATTATCTATGGTATTGAATGGAATCCAAACTATGTTTATAGATATTTCTCTTATTTTTATATTTCCAAGCAAATTGCTTGAACATTGAAGTATCTACGTATTTCACATAAAGGTATCGTCAAGTTCAAGTTGTTATCGAAACTATCAAGAATACTATTCATTGATATTTGAGGAAAAGGAAAAGGTTTTCTTTTTTATAATAAATAAATGAAAGAGGAAAAAAAGGTTCTCTATTATATTGTACGTGTAGAAAACCAAAATCAATAAAGATGTTTTTTCTAAAGAGATATTTAAAACTATTCAGTTAAAAAAAATTTAGGCAAAATAGAAACTACACCATGATGAAGTTTTATCCGTTTTTTTATCTGAGACCACTATATTTATTTATCTTTAAATCTGTCCAATATTATGTATATTTCTATTTCTTAATTCTAACTAAAATACCTAATACCTTAACTAATTTTACTAGGATATAAAGATCATTGCAACTTAACAGAGGAGATCCCAACCGATGTTACCCACAGTTTTGTACATTTATAACGAATGGTCTAAGAGCCCATGACCGGCTACCTGTATGTATTTGACCAGACCTGAGTTTTTGTACATTAAGACCCCTATACCTACCATACATAAGTAGGGGACTCACTAAGCTCAAAGTGGTGGACGCGTCGAGCGCTCAGGTAAGACAGGTATCGATTTTTGACTAATTTTAAATCCATTTGACCACGTCTGCCGTTTTAAAATTTGAAAATATATTATTATTACTATCGGAAAATAAGGATGGCAGACCATTATCGCGCATTTTATTTTGTGGCAGACAATTTTGAAAATGCTAAAAAAATAAAATTTTGAAAGTATTTGACCAAATCTGCCATTGATATATTTTATTTATTATAGTCTTAAAAACTTATATTGAACACGGCAGACGTCTACATTGCGTACACACATCAACAAATAATAAAATCTTAGCTACTATCCGGCCAGATGTATATGTATTCCGTTCGCTGTTTTACATCAATGTAATTTACTTTATCACTGTATTTAGATAAATTAATTTTTTTTCGTATTCTATATACTAAACTTCATTAGTTAGATGAGAAATAAGTAGATTTTTTATGGAATCATAAATAATCAATCAAATCAATCAAAATCAATATAATATGGTATAATGCTTTTAAAAAGATAATTCTATTACTCATTTAAATTTTTTTCTTTTTATTTGTTAAGAAAAAATTGAAAAGTGTTAAATGAGTTAAAAAAATATATCATGCATGCATTACAATATATATATATCTGTAGCGGACGCCGAGCTATAGATTAAGTTAGGAAAATGTTACGTTTAATTGCCCTGTATAGTATAGAGATTAGAGGCGAACGATGATCCTGGCTTCGGCAACCTCTTGAGGTCATCTAAGGCTCGGTCGATGATGGCGTCAGGTCGCCCGAAGCATTGTTTGAGCGTCTTCAGGATGATGTCCGGGTTGCTTGCAGTGCACAGCAGGGCAGACACCAGTTCCCTGGCTTCTCCTCTCAGGCAGCTTCTTAGCCGCTGCAGATTTTCTGCCGGTGTCAGCCGGTATATTGTTGTTGAATCTTGAAAGGCGGCCTTAAATGCCAACCATTCATTTGAAGCTCCGGAGAATGGTTGCAAGTCAGGACACTTGATCCTGGGTCTGGCCAGCTTTTCCATGACCTCGGTCAAGGCGTCAACATTACTTCTTGGTCTGACGGGAGTGGTTGATCTGTCCGTCACGTTGAACCTTAGGTGTCGGTCGTCCTTGGTTCCGGACTTCGGCACGTCCCGTCGTTCCCTTCGCGCATCAAGGGTGTTCGATTGGAGCCAGGCGTCAACCTTCTGATGATGATCGGTTCCGTTATCACCGTGAAGGCTTTCCTGGTCATCCTGAATGACTGCTAGGCTCACAGACAACCGCTTCCTAATAAGGTCTGCCTCGATCTGAAGCTCCTTTCTTCGCAGGGCGGCTAACTTTTCTTCAGCCTCCAGCTCCACCATCCGTGTCCTCGTGGTAGTGCTTGCGGTCGATCGTACCGATTGTGCGGGGAACCGGGGTCTGGCACCCCCAGCACAGTCATCGGTGGCCACGTTCGTAGGCCTTGGTTCGATCGCGACACCGCCTCGTGGGTTTGGTGACGCAGGTGGATCCAGCGATAGCCTTCGCCTTTGTTCTTGTTCGATGGCTTGAAGATCGACTCCGGCTTCTCCCTACAGCTCGCGTTCCGTGTCGCGACGCTCCTGGTCTGCGGCGTCCGCTTGGCTCCGGGTTACCACCATGGTAACGTCGTCGATTTTTCAATTCTTCAATCCGTCGAAATATTCCTGTTCTGATCCAGGTTCTGATTCGGGTTCTGATCCAGGTTCTGATCCGGGTTCGTAGGACCAAACTGTTCTGATCCGGGTTCGAAGGACTAAACTGTTGTGGACTGTATGTTGTTGAAAGTAAACCTTCGATCACTGTTAATTAATATTTATTTCTTTGAACTGTTCTAGACGAAGTCTTAATGCTGAATAATTTTGAGGGCGGGCGCCGCTGCCTTTATAGGCCGGTATCTGCAATATAATATTGCTGATCCGATAGTGTGGGAGAGGGACGGGTCGCGCCCTCTCGCTCGCACACTATAAATATTATACTGCCGATCCGATAAGTGTGGGAGAGGGACGGGTTGCGCCCTCTCGCTCGCACACTATAAATATACAAAACGGCGGTGCCCGGCTGCCGCCTATTCCGGTTTACCCGTTGGATCCGCCCGCCAACAAAATCCTCCGTCGTCCGAGACACGTTCTCGGAGACCCGGATGACGAAATCACCTCTGCTAATGCGGAAGGTGAGTCATCTATATCAGACAGAGCAAACACTTCACAGAAACACCGACCTCGCCGGCGAGGTCGACGAGTCCCTTCAGTCGCCGCTTATACGAGGTACAGACATGTACCCGGGCGTTTCTCTCCTATCCCCACCCCGGCAACAGCCCAAGCCGAGGTTCGTACCTAAGTGGTGCCCTTGCGCTAGTTGCCTAAAAAACTTACAGGGCTGAGCGCCATCTGCGCTCGCCAAAAGTTCGGTTAAGCTGTCACGGCCTCAGAGGCCAACAGCGAGATTAGTCCATTCGAAAAAAAAAAAAAAAAAAAACCCGGCTGCCGCGCCCAGTTCGGCGGCAGCAACCCCAATTCTAATTCTAATTCTAGGGTGGGGGGGAATAAGATCTGCACTGACGTCCCGCATTGGGGTGTATTGTGCATTACCCCCCTTCTAACCTGACCCCAGCCATCCTAGCTCCTTGAAGTAACGGAGCAGGATTTTGGGTTGATGGATGCAGCTTTCCAAGATCCCCGTGGATGCCGTTGTGTTAGCGGATGAGGATTCGATGAGCTCTAGCAGACCCGTCCTCAGCCTGATATCGCTCGTGGCCGTACAGTGAAGCACCACGTGCTCCACCGTTTCTTCCTCCTGAAGACATGCGCGACAGAGCCCACTGTCCGTGGCCCCGGTCTTCAAGAGGTGATGGTTAAGTTCGCAGTGTCCTGTGATGATTCCCACCATCATCCTTAGATCCTCTCGTTTCATTTTTAACAGGGTATTTGTTGTTTTTCGATTCTTTGCAGGGAACATTGTTTTTGTTTGCTTGCAGTCTGTTCTGCGTTCCCAGACTCTCTGGTGCTCCTTTTCGGAGTTCATCCTCAGTCTATTTTTGATTTCCACCGTTGGCGGATTGGAGAGGTTGTTATCGCGGATTGGAGAGGTTGTTATCGAAAAAAAAAACCCGGCTGCCGCGCCCAGTTCGGCGGCAGCAACCCTATCGTTCGCCTCTAATCTCTATACTATACAGGGCAATTAAACGTAACATTTTCCTAACTTAATCTATAGCTCGGCGTCCGCTACAGATATATATATATATTGTAATGCATGCATGATATATTTTTTTAACTCATTTAACACTTTTCAATTTTTTCTTAACAAAAAAAAAGAAAAAAATTTAAATGAGTAATCGAATTATCTTTTTAAAAGCATTATACCATATTATTTATGATTCCATAAAAAATCTACTTATTTCTCATCTAACTAATGAAGTTTAGTATATAGAATACGAAAAAAAATTAATTTATCTAAATACAGTGATAAAGTAAATTACATTGATGTAAAACAGCGAACGGAATACATATACATCTGGCCGGATAGTAGCTAAGATTTTATTATTTGTTGATGTGTGTACGCAATGTAGACGTCTGCCGTGTTCAATATAAGTTTTTAAGACTATAATAAATAAAATATTTCAATGGCAGATTTGGTCAAATACTTTCAAAATTTTATTTTTTTAGCATTTTCAAAATTGTCTGCCACAAAATAAAATGCGCGATAATGGTCTGCCATTCTTATTTTCCGTTAGTAATAATAATATATTTTCAAATTTTAAAACGGCAGACGTGGTCAAATGGATTTAAAATTAGTCAAAAATCGATACCTGTCTTACCTGAGCGCTCGACGCGTCCACCACTTTGAGCTTAGTGAATCCCCTACTTATGTATGGTAGGTATAGGGGCCTTAATGTACAAAAACTCAGGTCTGGTCAAATACATACAGGTAGCCGGTCATGGGCTCTTAGACCAGAACTAGCATACCCGCCCGCGGCTGCGCACGCGTGGTTTGTCATTAAACACATTTTACCCTTACGCGCAGTCAAGTAAAAAGTAGCCTATGTCCCAATCCCGGTCACAATCTATCTATAAATGGTTCTTATGTACCGTATACCACTCCCTATATTGAGTGTATCTAAGGAATACCCCACACACTCTACCCCCCCCCCCCCCACTTTATTAGGGATGATTTTGCAAAAAAGTTGAAACACGTATTTCTTTATTTTTTACCCAAAGACTACATATGCATTTTTAGATCCCTAACTTAAGGAATTATGGATTGCCCATACAAATTTTCAATCCCTATTTCACCCCCTTTAAGATTATTTTGATTTTTTAGAAAAAAGATAGCCTATATCCTTCTCAAGGATATCTATCTCCTTGCCAAATTTCATTACGATCCGTTCAACCGTTTAGTCGTGAACAAACAGACTAACAAACAAACAGAGTTACTTTCGTATTAATATTAATATGGATTTTTGATTTGGTCTGTCAATAAATGTCAAGTTCAGCTTCCTCGTCGTGGTCAAATTACATAGTTTAACTGGTTGATCCAACAGGAATAATTTTCCTTGTTGTCAAGTTTCTAGACTTGGATAAAAAAAGTGACGACTGGATGGAAGTAAGTCGTTGGTTTTTTTTATAACAAAGCAAGGGTCTTTATTTTCTAACATTAACCCGTCAAAGTTATTCCTGTTGGGCAAATCAGTTATACTCAAAAGCTTGACAAAGTAAACAGCCTCTGCAGGAACAGGATTTTTGATATAGAGTAGACTTGACCAGTGCTTATACGAGACCATCCTCTCAGCTTAATCTTTAATAGGTACCTACTCCATGGTAAGGTCAGAAAAGGAAACACTGAAAACATTTATAAAAAGGTTTTACTGCAATGTTACAGTTACAACGGGAATTCAAACACAATCGTTTTACTTTTTGCTTTCTTTGTTGATTTGTAATCCGTTATTTACTCGCATTAGTTATACTTTCAAAGCCTATTTATTTACTAGTCTAGCACAATTTTTTTTGTAGTTTTAATGTTGTGTCTTCTACTTCTCAAATTGTTTATCTTTAAATATTAGCGCTAGATCACTTCACTTTTTCTCACTGAAATCCCATCATCTGAATGGCGATTTCTTTTTCAAACTCGATCTTCACGCGATCCGACAATTTACAGCTCAAGCAATTTCAATTTAAAATCTACTTCCTGAATCTATGAATGAAAGAGTTCTGCCTTTGCGGGTATGTTTGTGGCTGCTGTCTCAAGGCATCATACTGCCTCCAATTCAAATACCAAAAAGGTTGGTTATCTATTGGCATGGCATTGAACCTGTTGATTAAATTCCCATCACCTCGGGCCTCGATCGGTTGAGCTTCGTCTTCACCAAATCTGTTTGATAGTAGATCGTTGTCAGCTGTTTGGGGGTATCCGATCGGACTCAGTCCAGCGTAGAATGGTCTCTGAGCTTGCACGACACAGACAAAAGCCAGAGCTAATACGATTCTGTGAGCAGCCATTTTATCTGTAAAAGAAAATACGGTTTTAAATTGTTATCGGAACATGTACGTTTCATTTGTAGTGCTCAACCAGTTAAGTTTTTTTTCTGTATCGTGCATTTTATGTTCTGCAAGGAAGCTAATTGCTTTGTTATTTATAGTTTCTAGTAAATATGCGTAAATGTCAGTAAAACCAGTTCCGTGGTCCCAAGTAAGTATATCAAGATGCTTTTTACTTCATTTGGTACCATAATAAGTAGAGAAGCTTAAATTTTCAAAACCATTTTGTGATCAAAAAATCATAATAACAACATGTTTTCATATAGTCAAACACGGACTATTAATATAAATTTTGAAATTTAATAAATTATGCCCACCAATAATAATTTATCATGATTTTTCTACTACGACACACGATCATTTATCAATTTTGTGTTAGCATGAGCCCGAATAAAACAATATCCTGATATTATTTCAAACTTTCATTTTCATCTATATTTATTAGAAGGAACCGAATAAATAAAGGTTCTATCCGTCACAAATTTCTTATTGTTTTTACTGTTTTATTATAAATTTGGGC
Source organism: Philereme transversata (assembly GCA_963924445.1). Taxonomy (NCBI): domain Eukaryota; kingdom Metazoa; phylum Arthropoda; class Insecta; order Lepidoptera; family Geometridae; genus Philereme; species Philereme transversata. Next base: position 6,312,525 of record OZ004343.1, on the reverse strand, counting down.
TCAGTCTTGCAAAACTTCGACGCTTCAAATGTTGGGAAACGACAAAGTAAACAAGGATTTTTTATGCTGTTTTAGAAGTATGATGGAAGCACCAAAATAAGTTAATTGTTAACAAAGTTCCTGACAAAATTAATCACTTTAGAATATATGTATATCCAAACAAACAATACAACTTATTCTCATTTATTAATGACTTTTTCGTTTTCTAAACCTATCTCTGGCACCAGTCCCTCAAGAAACAGGTTTTCAAATATAGGCTTACTCAATGTAATTATTAAGTTTCTGTAACTGAACTTGCCTACTTTTAAAATTTTATTGGAAAACCTATTTGTGATGGGAAAAAAACGTTTTTTTTATTATTGATGATGATATTAAAGTAAGAGGAAAGGTTTCTTTTCTCTTTCTCTTTATCAGAAACCTAAATCAAAATTTGCAGAAAAATGTAGCAACAGGACATACTCCATCATACTTATTCTTAAAGCGTCTTAGCAAGTTTCAGCACTAACTAAATAAAGGACCTGAACGATTCAGTTAGTGGTGAAAGGCTAAAGGCAGATGGAGAAAGCTTGTCGAACACGTCAACCATAAATAAAAAAAGATAACATGTGTATTTACCTGATTTATAAATCAAAGAGTTGACTTAAAAGATCGAACAAATGCACTAATTATTTATAAGATCTGTCCAGAGTGGCGATGCACTGTTGACTGTGGCGTGATACATACAGACTGAGCTTAAATAAGGAACTAACTCGCCTGTATCAAGCGTATCAGTTGACATAGAGCGGCGTCAATATAGAGCAGGCGCTTTAGTCATTTATTTTTACAAATATTCCGGTTTACTCTTTTCTCTCTTTTGAAGCACGTACGAGTTGGGAAGCAAGTGCGAGTAAGTTCTTTAAACCCGGTAGTGTAGTTATATATGCTACCTGTTTGCTCATCATGTTTTTTATTTGAAAGGTTAAAAATACCTTTATTTTTTAGTTACTTGCTACGCTGGATAGGAAATTAAATTTATAGACAATAGACAATAATTTATTTGCTAAATAGCACACATAATACATTTACAAAAGATGATTTAAAATATAAAAGATGAAAACATGTAAGACATAAACAAACAATAGGTGTAATAAATAATTAATTTTAAATATGAGGTAGGTATGTTGTGTGCTATAGCAGCAAAAGGGCCTCGACTCAGCATTATGTCAACTGGGTTAGTAGTTGACGCTGTTATTCTGCCTAGACCGCTTAATCACCCACCAGACCCCGTGAGAGCAAAATTATAATTGTGTGATGTCAATGATGAAATTATGTGATGTGTATGATAAATAAAAATATAATAATGCCAGGTGAATTAATTATGAAAATTACATACCTAAATAAATTACAAAAAAAAAGTATTAAAATAAAAATTAAATAATTAGAATTGGATTAGAATAATAAAAATAATGAAAAAATAGCCTAAAACTAGCAGGTAAACGGGGCGTTCGTACCAGGCAACCCAGTTTTCTGCCTATCTATCACCACTCGTTTGAAATGTTTTTTAAACGTGTATTGGGTGGATATTGGGTGGACATTAATTATGACATGACTATTTATTGTATAAATTTATTTTTATTGTATACATATTTTAAAGTATGTAGGTATGTAATGTACTATAATATCGTACACATTGATACCCTAGGTAAAACTCACATGATCCATTCCGTCCAAAGGTTATCTGGTAGAGGTTGCTAATTAGCGATAAGACCGTCAATTATATACATTCATTTGAATACTGTTACTTTTAATTGTTTTGTTGTTTATGGTGTGCCATAAAGTATCTATTATCTAATCTAATCTAATTTTCTATTATTATTGATTTGTAATGTAATGCTAAAGTCTACATTTATGCTGATTATATTTAAACATATTCTATAAATCGTTTTTTATCACCACACATAAATTATAATAGCTTATTGAATTAAAATAATCTGGAGACTGCATTATCATTAATTTCGAAGTATATATTAAATAAGCTTATGTCATAGTCTGGTTTTACACCAAATATAAAAATAAACAATATTACTAAACTACTCTAAGAAATTATAAAGGCAACGTAAAAACCCATTCAACTACCTACTGTTACTCTCAGAGCACGATGATGACGTCACGGTCTCAGCATCAACGAATCAACTATTACCAATTTATGAAGACCTCCGTTTACGATCTCGCTTCCCCTGTGCTCTTCAAGATAGCTTGTATGGTGGGAGAGGTGGGAGGTCTGGCCTAATTGGTATCTTGGTTTTCTCATTGGAGATGGGAGTTGTGAGTATCGTGTATGACGTAGCATGCTTCGGGTTTTTATTTTAACACATTCCTCAATCTTTACGCTGTTCACAGTAATATTTGTGTAATTTAAAATTTGGTAAAAAACTTGCTTCATTAAAAATCAGACTGGTATTTTGTGTATTACGAGTAAGTACCTTGGTATTCGTAAGTTATATTCAAAGAGAGTTACTATAGGGTATCTCAACAAAAGCCCCGGATTTAAATTTGCCGCCATTTTATTAATACGAGTTGCACGGTGATTTTTTTTAATAGTGGTCACGTACTTAAGAATATGGACAACAACGTTTAATGATTGTATGTTAATGTTATTGTACGATTAATGATTTTCTTCGAAAAATCCGCAAAATTATACACTTAACTTCGTTTGGGATCGTCAGTTTTGTTGAGGTTTGGATTAGAAATATCTGTTTCCCGAACCTCAGTGCCCTCCATTAGATAATTGGTTTGGATTGTATTTTAATCTTATTTATTTATGCCTTACGAAGGTAAATTATTAAGTATTTATTCATTTAAATAGTCTTACCTATCTAAACTAGTTTATTGTTGTATTTTGTTCCACTGATTAATTTAAATGTTTTGATTTACATTGCCTTTGAATGAGAAATTACTCGTATGAGATCATTTACAAGCTGCGTAATTATAATAAATTTTCCTTCAATATAATTATCCTTTGGCTATTATGGTAATTTAGAAGTAGGTATTAATACATCAATATAAATTGTTATTCCCTAACTACCGGTCTTAGTTTTACTTGTTAGAAAACAAGATTATTGAAATCAATTAACGGTTAATTAACTATTGAACAATTAACAATTGAAGGTTAACATCAAATTAAAGAAACCCCCGGTTCCCTAGTTTTGCATCGGGGATTTATGACTGACGTAGCTAAGAACTCCCGTGGTGGCCGAGTGTGATGTACCCCGATTTCCAATTTGAAAGTCGTGGGTTCGAATCCCGGCCGTATAACAATGGATTTTTTTCAAGAATTTTTTATGCGCGGTGACACGTGCTCATAACTGGCATTTCTTAGAACCAAATAATTCGAAGACGTGTGTGCCATCGGATTAGTACTATTCTATTAAGCGGCGATGGGCTTGCAACCTGTCACGTGAATGCCTAACTTCTATTCAAAATGTCGGCATGTCACGGATCTGCGTACTGAGTAAGAACCGAGTATGTCGAGCATGGGGATAATAATAGAGTCATGAGCTATATTGTTATTAAGTACCTACATATTTATTATGATTCAGGGTCGCGAACTCTAATTTTTCGTACATTTTACATTGTATATGAACTCGGCGCAGACGGTTGACGCCAGCGGTCGCTACACGTCACGAGGCGCCCTTTTCTGATTTTAAAGATTTTTTTTTTAACGAATTAGAGTGTATTTGTACAATATAACCTTTTCTCGCTAAGTCGAGGTTAACAAATATATGACTTTTGGCCAAATTATCAATCAATCAATCAATCATTTATTTTGAACATAAATACCCACAGGATAGCTTTATACGTAGATGAAACACTGAAAAGTGCAATAGTTAAAACTGTGTCGCACTATTTTAGAGATTTTTTTTATTTAAGAGATTGGTTTAATACCGGTAACTTGAATATTTATCCAGTAATCGATACATTTCCAATAAACAATTTTTAACGTAAATCAGCGGCGCCTTTGTGCCGATGCCGCGTAGTCTGTTAGGTACCTACCTACTTACATGATGAATGAATATGATTTGTTTACCTATCTTATACAGGCTGTTTTATTTTTTTACAGAAGTAACAAACACACAGAAACTACATACAGTGGATAAGTAAAGACAGACAATTAAATAAAGACAATAAAATACAGATAATTAAAAACACGTTACTTAAACAAAAAATAATAAATAATACTAAAAATACGTACCTAGTCACTATGAGCCCTGTGCCGAAAAAGGGGAATGGCTCAGCATTATGCTGAACAATAAACTTATTGCTCAGCGCTGGTTTACAGCCATTAAACCTGCATTGGCGTCACGGACGTCAGTCAAAAGTTAAAACTTATAAGTGCCTTATTTGAAAAAGATAAGAAAAAAAATGATTAGTAAAGAATAATTACAAGTTAACTGCCCAGCCAATTGTACCTACTTACCTAAAATGTCGAGTAAAACACAGCAAATAATAAAGTTATAAGCTAGATTTAAAATTTAAAAAAATCATGATAATGAATTTGAAGAAAAAACAACTATTTTACAACAATAATAATCAGCCCTACCTGTGATTTAAATTAATGTCGTAAATGCGGTGACACGCAGTATGTTAATCTGCAAGTATGTTAACGGTATGTATAGATATGGACCTTGTAAACATAATTATGTTGTGTGTACATTGTTGCTTGAAATAAACGTTATACATATTATTATTTTTATTCCAATTATATATTTTACAACTACACTAAGACACACACTAACAGACACTAAGCCTCCGGAGCCAATGAGAAAGAGACCTGTTTTCATTAGTCATATATATATAGATAAAATTCATATATTACAAGATTGAGTTAAGGTAGATGGTTAAATTATTGCAACAATGGATTATGAGTAGGTGGTTGTTAGAGTAATTCTAATGCATTGTTATTATTACTAGTGGTTCACCCCGAACTGAGATCTCGCGAGTCTCCGATTAAAACAAAAAAATATTATTTGTAATATTTCACGATCAAAATAGTGCCACGAAATACATAACCACCTAACTTGGCCTACAGTTTCATTGAAATTATAGGTAACGGCAGTTCATGTAAATTGGTATTTTTTTTGGGGTACAAATGGCAGTTATTCTGGATTTCAGACTTTTACCTATATTTAAGCTACACATATACCAAATTACAGTCACTGATGTACCCTGTGAATTTTGTCAAAGTTCAGTTTTTATGATGGCTGATAACTCAAAAACTATAAAAACTTCACTAAAAATAAAAACGGAGTCAAAATTACGCTTCGAAAGTTATTCTCGGACAAACAAACATACATACATAAATACAACGCCGATTTGCCCAAGTTGATTTAGAGATCTCTCTTCGCTCGATCGATTATTTTGGATGGTCCATCATCTCATGATTATAAAAAATAATACTCACATTATTTTCTGGTAAAAAATGTATCCTGTTTAAATCCTAGGTTTTTTAGATGAGCAGTTTTGCCGCGATGGAATGACAAAGACACAGCTTCGTTTTGTATTTGTTAGTTGGTATAGAAATCAAACTATTGAAGTTCACACGCAGACAAGGTTCGTTATTAAAACAATAGATATATAATAGAATCAAATCACGACTTGTAGAATCCTTTGTCTAGAAAAAAAGGTAGTACCTACCTACCTAACAATTATAAAACGAGAAGGCAAATATACGATCGGATCTTGAATCTTTAAAGGTGAAGTAGGCTCATAGAAAATTACCCTAGGTGCGGAGAAAAATAATTTCTTAAAACATCGCTTTAAATTTAGCAATGAGACCGCCCATTGTACCGTTATTTATTGTATATTTCCTTTGTTACTGTATTTTTATTTGGTATGCAATAAAGAGTATATCTATCTATCTTAATTTTCACCAAACAACTAGGTAACTTTAAAAATAAATATAACCGAACAGTAGCTCCACGGTTCCAGGGCATTCCTCTCCCCGTCTCGGCGAGTATAGGGATTCTGGGAGACGAAATTTCTAATGAGGTATGGAAGTCACTTAGAAGCAAAAGCTGTGCTCACCTCCGTAAAACTTGGGAGTCCTTAACCGTGCCAAACAGTATTTTACGGCACAACAACGGATATTGCTGTACAAAGCGCAAGTTCGGCCACACGTAGAATATTGTTCCCATCTTTGGCACGGAGCTCCAAAGTACCAATTGCTTCGTTTTGACTCCCTTCAGAGAAGAGCCATTAGAATCATCGGCGATCCCAAACTCACCGACAGGCTAGAACCACTGAGTCAACGCCGTGACATCGGATCGCTCAGTGTATTCTACCGCCTGTATAATGGGGAATGTTCTGAGGAGCTATTTGAATCTATCCCGTCATTAAGATTTTACCACCGCACTTCTCGACAACGTAATAAAGCTCATCCACATATCGTCGACAATTGGGTATCGCGTACCACACGCTTCACGCGATCTTTTCTACCCCATACTTGCAAGATGTGGAATGAGCACTTCAAGAGAAATGTAAAGAGGTTTCTACAGGGTTGGGAACGCATCGACAACACCCCGGGTGTCGCCGGTGTCATAGGCGACGGTGACCGCTTACCATCAGGTGGGCCGTAAGCCTGTTTCCCCACAAATAACATTAAAAGAACCGACTTCTGATAATCCTCGAAATTGTTTAACGTTGTAAAGCATTATTCGCCTATATGTCGCACAGATGCCAATTGAAGAGTTTAATCATTTTCTCATGGATCCCATCATCAGATCTTGACCACATTTATATGGGACTATCCCTGAGGCACCCTCTTTCTAACAAAAGAAGAATCATTGAAATAAGAAGGTAAAGAATTTTTGCTGAACATACTCACAACATCTCCACAATACAGGGAATCCTAGTGTGGAGGTCAAAGTTAATGCATAACATTGTTAAATAATTATTACTTAAGCTGATTTATATAATTTCCAAATGATTAAGCATACATAAAAATTATAATTAGTACCTATATGTAAACTAGCACCTATATTTAAAATTGTTTATGACATTCTTTCTGGTTCCAATAAAAGTTTATTTTTATTCACACATATTTATTTTAAAACTCGTTTATAAAAAATACATTTTTCACTACAAAGTATCTTACAAAAAACAAACATTATAGTAAAAAATATATTTATAAAAACGGTAAACCCCCGACCGCGAAGCAAGGCCCAAGCGATCGGTGGCTAGGGCTGCAGAGAGAGGAACCTCCTGACTATGCGTGCCGAGTCCAGGAGTACCGCCTTCTGTATCTGACCCTTGATCCAATTTCCTAGCGAGAGCCTCTTAAGGTATTGGTCGAGGCTCTTCGCTATCAGTCCGTTGACCGACACAACTATCGGAACGATAATTGTTGATTCCACATCCCACATGGCGGTAATCTCATGAGCCAAGTCAAGGTACTTGCTTAGCTTGTCCTTCTCGGCCTTCACGAGATTAGCATCATGTGGGATAGTAATATCAACAAGTATCGCTCGGCGCTCTGACCGGTCTACCAGCACGATATCTGGCTTATTGGCAACAATAGTCCTGTCCGTGATGATAGACCGGTCCCAATAGAGCGTGGCACGGCCATTTTCCAGAACTGGCTCTGGCACATATTTATAATATGGCACCTCAGGTCCAACAAGGCCATACTGAAGAGCAAGCTGCTGATGGATAATTCTGGCAACTTGATTATGTCTATGCAAATACTCAGAGTTAGCAAGGTGCGAACAACCCGAAAGCACATGTCTAAGGGACTCTCCGGGCTGGTGACAAGCTCTGCAGATGTCGACCGTCCCATCCTTCATAATATACTTTCGGTAATTGTTCGTCTTGATAACCTCATCCATAATTGCACAGACACAGAAACCTTCAGTTTCTCCGAAGAGATCACCGAAGCGTAACCAGATTACCGAGTCGAGCGGGTCTACATCTGGTCCTGTTAGGGCTTTGTAGAACCGCCCATGAAGCTCCTTACTCTTCCATATGGCCTCGCGATCCTGAGTGGTCAGCATCGATGGTTTATGCCAGTTCTCGTTTGCCAAAGAGAGCGGGGTAAAGTTTTTGTCAACTGCAACGACATCCCGATGCATCCCACACACATTATTAAGGAAATACTCCCTGAGATTGTACACCTCGCGGTTATGAAGGGTTTTGGCATTTAAAAAGCCCCGACCACCACATTTCCGCGGGATGTACATTCTCATTACCGAAGAGCGTGGGTGCCGCATACGATGGGTCGTGAGCTGTTCGCAAACTCTACAATCCAGGGCTTCTAATTCTGTCTGAGTCCATCTCAGTATGCCAAAGGTGTATATGAGTAGGGGCATAACCCAGCCGTTGAAGGCACGGACCTTGTTGCCACCTGACAAAAGACTGTTAAGAACTTTTGTCAAGCGGCAAAAGAAACGTTCCCGCACCGACTTTTTTATCTCCCTATCTATAATACCCAACGACTCCGACATACCGAGATATTTGTATGTCTCGACTTCAGAGAGAGATCTGAGAGATATCGTCTCGGAAAGCTGCACATTTGAAGAATTTACAACTCTCCCACGCCGTACTTGCATGACCGCGCACTTCTCAACACCGAATTCCATGCTGATGGCGTTGCTAAATACCTGTGTGATATTAAGCAATGTCTCCAACTCCGAACTCTTAGATGCAAAAAGCTTGAGGTCATCCATGTACAGCAGATGAGAAATGATTTCCCCCTCTCTCCGAAGTCGATGGCCTAGACCTGAATCCTTTAGCAAAGTGCTAAGAGGATTCAGTGCCAGGCAAAACCACAAAGGACTCAGACTATCTCCCTGGAATATACCCCGCTCAATCCTTATGAGATCATGCGGAATAGAGGAATCCCATCTGCTACCTGGATGATGAAGAATTGTATTCCACTGTCTCATACACGATCCTAAAAAGAGTCTCAAAGTTGCATTTACTTTATACAACTCTAAGACCCTCTCTAGCCATGTATGAGGCACCGAATCATATGCCTTCTTATAGTCAATCCAAGCAACTGAGAGGTTTCCTCTGCTGCGCCTGATCTGCTGGCTAATGGCCATGTCAATGAGGAGAAGCTCCTTAGTACCACGGGACCCAACCCTACATCCATTCTGTGCAGGTGCCAAAATATTGTTCGCAACAATATGCGAGTTAATTTTTGCAGTCAGAATAAGTCAGAAGTAAGGAGCTTGTAGATGGTAGGCAAGCACGTGATGGGTCTATAGTTTTTGGCTTCCGCGGTACTACCGGACTTATGGAGCAGGAAGGTGACACCTGTGGTTAGAAACATTGGGAGAGATCCAAGTACGAGGGCTTCCTGGAATTGTGTGGCAAGCACCGAATGTGAGCATCGGAACCACTTCAGCCAGAAGTTGTGCAGTCCATCCGGCCCAGGACTTTTCCAGTTCTGAGCCGAACGGATAGCACAACTAACGTCCAAAGGGCAGATGGTAAAATCTTCCATATCTTCAATCGACTCACACTCGCCCCTCACAACACTCATCCACGCCCTCCGTGTGTTCGATAGGTGCAGACCAGATGTTTCGCCAAAAGTTATTTGCAGTTTCAACATCTGGTAGTTCCGCTACACGCCCATCATGAACACTGTTATCGGGTTTCTCCCAGTTTCTATACACCTTCCTTTGGTCGCTTTGAAAGTTGCGATTCTGCCAGTATCTATCCACACGTTCTCTATAGCGACGAATACGGCTAGCCCATGCAGATACTTTCTGCTTTAAAAAGTCAATACGCTCTGTGACACTAGCCATGTAGTCCTGGGGCCGGGTTTCGGTTCCAGCAAATGCCTGTGTCACAAAGCGCATTACACGCGGGCGATGGTTACCCCCTCTAAAACAGATTAGTTTCGCAATAAGAGTCCTAAACCCACTGATACGCCGTTCGATCCGCACTTGCCAAGAAGGGACACCGCCAGCAGGCCGCGGTGCTCGCTCAGTATCCGGTAACTTGACACGAGCAACGCGACACGCTGCAACAGCTCCGCAGTACAGGATCGCATTTGTATCAGCAAGATCTTTGCTAGTTAATAAGTGCGGAACTAGCAATGGGTTCAGGGCCCGGACTATCGCCAAATTTCGTCTGTGCGTAGGGAAGCGAGGAAGCCGTGGTCTAGTTTCGAAAGGTGTGGACCGATATGACAAGATCGCATCGTCCAAAGCCCTCCTCAAAAGCTCATTTTCTTGGGTACTCACGCTGCTATATCCGAAGTCGACGTCTTCAGCTACGGGGTCCGCCTGCGTTGCCACCGATATCAGAGGTGCCGAAACCGGCGGCGTAACAGTCGGGCCCCGTTGCGAGTGGTCAACCACTTGATCTCTCAGCGCTTCTGATCGAAGCCGATCAAGTACATTGTCGTCCAACAATTTCAACCGTTGGATGGCACGTACTTGATCCGACAGTCGTTGTGCGGTGACGGACACGGTTGGTTCAAGGGCCTGAAACAGAGGAAGCATCCGAACCCGGTACACGGTCAGGTAGGTTCCTCCCACTGTAGCTCTATAAAATGCGCGCATGACGTTCACATTCATTTGGTTTGTCCACTTCATGCGACGCACTATGCTGCTGGAGGCGGGAGCCGGACGCGGGACTGAGTGTCCCACAGGCCCCAAGCCGACCGACAGCGGAGGCCGCCCTCGCCGTACAGGTGATCGCGACGGCGGAGGCGACGGCAGTCCGCTCTCATCACTCGACACACAGCTGGTGTCCGGGGGGGTCCCATACGCCTCATCCCCGGATGACGACGCCGCGGAGCTCGACGAGGCGGGCGGCGGTGGTGGTGGTTGTGCGTTCCTTCTCGTATCCGCTCGTAGTACTTTCGTCTGAGATCTTGTGATCATTATTGAGATATTGTGATTTTTATGGTTTGCATTGTAGGATAAAAAATTTAAATGTATTCTGCAGTAAAAATATCACTTTGAATTGTAAAATGTTAATAAAAAACATATTTGTAAAAAATCTCAGAGAAAATTTCGACTGACAGGAGCGGTGACATTTTTGTTTTTTTATTATTATTATTATACATTAAAAATGGTGAATTGAGAAGAAGAGCGCGTAGAGAGCGGGAAGAGAGCGGGAAAGGTATATTAAAAGTATAGCATATTTATGATACGAGTATTATTAAGTGCTTATTTAAGTACCTTATAATTTAAAGCCATGTTATAAGTCATACTAAAACGGAATTTAGATTAAGTCAGTCAAAGCTTAGACCAAGTCCATGGTAATCCCAGGCTTGAATTTCCTCGTGAAGTTATTCCAGAAACCGAGATAGTTTAATATATTGTATAAACTTAATATTTCATTCATGATTCATTAAACTTCCTATAATTTCCACGATTCTAATAAAGGTAAATTAAAATTTAGATCAATAATAATATCAATGGGATTTCCAGTGTCGGTAGTGAACAAATGGAACAATGCAATGACGCATTAGATAGAACAAATAGGTTCATTAGATAAAACATTAAGTATGATTTATCTATTATTAGTTGACCCGGCGAACTTCGTACCGCCTTGACATGCATACCTATGACGCGGGCTGCAAATGTACGTCACCGGTAGAATTGTCAATCGGCCATCATTAGCTGCATCTTTGTATGAGGAAATGAATTTTCTTCACAATATTTTTTCGTGAGTTTTCCCATGTTTTAATGGTTATTCTGCTATTCAGGGCGGAGACAAATCCAACAAATTAAAGATCATCAAAATGAATCAAGCCGTTCTTGAGTTATAAATGGTGTAACTAACCCGACTTTTTTAAAAATTGACTATTGATGGATTATTGACTTATCCGCAGTAGAATTACCACTTGTCAGTATCCAAAGTTATAGTTAAATATTCACTACCAGTCCATTTGAACAGGTCCAACTTCAAGAAAGAGGTCCAACTCGGCTGGGTAGAGCGTTCGGGAAACTACGTGACATTTTCTCGTCCAAAATAACTCAGGGCGACTTGCGCAACGACGCCTAAACGTATTTAGTAGCAAACATATCATACAACAACGTCAAATTTAAACATGTTTAGTCACTAAATACGTTTAGGAATCGTTATGCCAGCCGGGCGTATCTGAAGATAAATGTCTTCGATCAGTGTGTGTTACCGTGATGACATATGGGACAGGAACGTAGTGTGTCACTATCGAACTCATATGAAGGCACACAGAATGAGAGAGCTATATGCTTGGTGTTTCTCTATGAGATCAAATCAGAAATAAGGAGATAGATAGACAAACTAAAGTCACTGACATAGCTCATAGGTTTAGCAATGTGGCAGTGGGCAGGGCACATATCTGGAAAAACTGACCACCGTTGGGGCAGAAAAGTCCTTGAGTAAAACCAAAGCAGCGTAAACGGCCGTTATAGAAGATGACCTCACCAGAGCCCCAATCTATGGGGAAAGTCTATGTTCGGCAGTGGACGACCTAAAGCTGATATGATGATAATGATGATGACAGTTCAATGCAGGTCATACTCCCAGAGATGTAGTATTGAATCGGATCTTTGGCTTATCAGCACGGGTATTAATAATAACTCAGTGCTTATCAGTGCCATTGCGTAGGTTATCGCTCAAACAGCCGAAGGGACACACTTGTTTTGTTAATGTAAAATACTTCATCATCAGTGATTCTTTAAAAATTAGTCATTGTAAACTCGATATCGGCTACGTTAATGCGATTTACGGCCCTGAGGCCGTAAGTAAATTTGAAAACAGAATAATATTCATTTAAGTAATATTAACAATTAATATAAGCTAACATGAAATACAACCTCCATGACAAATTCTTATTTCTATTAAATGAAAGAGGCCATAGTCTAGTAGTGAAAAAAAACAATGGATAAATGGAAAGCAAATTTTCTTTGCATTCGTGATGAAAAGTTATGTGTTATACTTGGGTGTAAGCGATCTATAGATACCTACCAGTAACTATTTGTTATATAGGATATATTGATATATATGATATTATCTCTGAATTAGTTTTTCTAATATAAGTATTTAAATAACGTATCTTACAATAATATATGTACTAATATGTAATAATCAAGACCCAAACCAAGCCTAGTTCAAAACAATCGATCAAATCTACGATCCCTCGTGATGTACTGTTATTGCCACTTTGACAGTTGAAAGCCGCAATATTAGACGGATATTGCATGCGGACCGCGTACAAACTACAACCCCCTTGTCCTATGAAGGAAAGCGAAGCGATACTTCTATCAAACCACCATCATCTTATCAGTCACTGCAGAATATAGGTGATATAGGACGATTGGACCCAAACACGTCTGGGGATGAAGTCCTGAAGTATGTGAATGAGCGTTTCCAGAGTCGGAATATCGAGCCACCTTCGAAGCTGCTTTCGACGCGTCTGGAGTTGACAAAGGAAACTGTCGTTGTATTTATTTCTCTTCATTTATAATTTTACTCTGTCCATTAATGCTTTGCTCATTACTTTCCATTCTAGTTATTAAAGTATCCCTGGTATTATTCTGGTATCCGTGGCTTATAAAGCATTATTCTATTCGATTCTTCTATCATGTCGCGTCGCATCGCATCGCATCCTCCCCAAGGACAGCGTGTACATACATCCAAAGTTCCGAATACATCGTAAACATGACTTATTGCACTCCACTGCCTGCAACGTAAACTCAACACACGACTGAATACTCACATCGCATCGCATCACAACTTCTCCAAGGACAACATGTAGATACCTCCAAACAAATCGCTAACGTGACTTAGTGCGCTTCACTACCCACAGCGTCGACCAAACACATTCAGCGAGGATCGGAAGCTTAAAAGCCTAAATAAGTTTGGGTTTATCAACACCGACAGGGTATGGATGTTAGAACTTTGGAAATAGGGTATGTAGTTTGGTACAGTGATTTTAGCAAGGTCACACCAGCCAGGCTAGAATGATCGCCTAAGAAAAGTTTCATTCTACGGTAGAATATGAATAAAATTTACTTTAAGTGTATAGAGTTTGAAGTTCGAAGGAATGTTTCTACAATGTCATTTTACGCTATTATTCGGTAGGGAGAAACTTTTATAGGGCGCTGATGCAAGCCTGACAGGTATACCTCGCTCTAGCTCAGTTTCTGCATATCACTCGTAGTAGAACTAGCTGTAAGAAATTATAAATTTTTGAGGTTTCTTCTAGGTTTCCACAGCCAGCAACTATTTCTCAGGATGAGCAAAATAACAACTTCTAATGTTCTGATGATAAGATCTTCTTTATTTTGGAGGTCAGCTGGTGGTTGAAGCAGCTGGCCACAGTTGATTTGCTTCCACTTTACAAGTAGAGTTTTTTACGTGACTTGTAGCGACATCGACTTTTCCTATTAGCATGTTTCGGGTGGTTTGTTAATCAATCATGAAATTGTGCTCATTTATAGGTACTTTATCACCTATAGGACAAGAACACTTACTCAAATCCATACACTTGCACCTAGAAATGTCGAAAAAAGCTTTCCTACCACTATGATTTCCTGCAAAAAATTTCGCGTCATTTTAGGACTTTGCTTAGATAGATTTTAACATTTCAATTAAATTTGTAACACTTTTGAATGTGAAACTATGGGAATTATCCATATACTTTCAATTCGTTCTTTGTGACAATACTCGCAACTTCTAGAATATTGGTTTATAATGGCCATCGAATTTTTTTTTTATATATAAATTATAGGCTAGCGTTTGACCACTATCTCCCCTGATGGTAAGCGATGATGCAGTCTACGATGGTACACGCTTGCCTAGAAGAAACCTATTCACTGTTTTCAATTCCTCTGCCACCTCGACCACTTATCTATTAATATTTTCGTAAGTTAACAGCATATTGTCTTTAATATTACAAATTTTACCCAGTAAATGACATCTAAATAAGTTTCTAGTTCATTTCTTAAGTAGCTCGTTGTTAATGCGTAAAAAGTGCTATGTAAAGTGCATTTTTGGTAAATTTCGAACCCTCCTAGGGTCTCACTCAGTCCTTAGTATAATTAAAACAGAGTAATTGTTCTAGCAAAAATGCTATATTGTCTCGTCTTTAGCAGCAAAAATATAGTGTTACGCCGAGGCTGTTAAACAATGAGTAATAATCGGACCTTCTCGAACGCTTTTGTCTTGCTGTGTTATTGTTGCTATTGTTTGTGGTTTCGCAGAATGGGGAGTGGCCATTGTGTCGAGGGACCGACCCTTTCCTGGAAGGATCGACATCGTTCTCGAACAATCGAAATGTGTGCGATATAAATAGGCCGGAGAGATGGCCGGACAGTCAGTCTCAGTCAGTCTGAGTGTCTCAGCGAGGCCCTGGAGGACTGACGTGTGGAAGGGTCTCGCGAGTCAGTCTGGATTAAGCTATACGTGCGATCATTTCGGTGACTTTAAGTGGTGTACAAGTGGTGTGAATTAGTGTGTTGTGATACGTGTGACCAAGTTCGTGTATTCATCGTCATCGTGTTGAATAAAAGTGTTATTTTGGTCAGACCGATTCCCATTATTTTATCCCGAACCCTCAGCTCGTAACAATAGCATAAAACAACCCTAAAGTTTTATGATAGGTTTACGAAGGACGCTCTCAAAACTTAATTTATTTATCTTCAAAATTAATCTGGAGACAGTTACAATCCGCGAGGTATAAGCTGAGCTTTGCATTTGTGTGAGTGTACATGGATAGTGTAGGTGTGACAACCGGCCTTAGGCGCGGCGCCATTTTCGCCCGGTAAAAACCGGTTTAAACTGATTTTGGGTAACCGGCCTGAGGCGCGGCGCCATTCTGTCTCGCCGCGCTCCTGCCGCTTTTGGTGATCACTCACACTAATGCAAAGCTCAGCTTATACCTCGCGGACTGTACCATTATTGAAAAGGTATCATATTTTGCACATATGATTTCTACCACGTTTTATCAGTATTAGAAAATAAAAAACTAAAACAATAGTTTTTGGCCCTAGTATTTGGCCCTTGGTATACCTAGATTAGTTGTAGTTTTTTAGTTATACCTTCGATCCTAATAATAAACTGATTGAAATAAGTGATTAATTTAAATTAAATATTGTACATATACAGAGTGTCCCAAAAAATAGTGTCAAGCGATAGTCCAGAGATAGAACACCCCTTGGGTTACCCGAATCACCCCCATGTATGTTCCGCTATTTTTAATAGTTTTCGAGTTATGAATTTTTTCCGAGTTTTTGAAAATTTTCGACTTGAACAACTTAAAAAATTCTTTAAAAAAAAGTAGCAAACTTTCTTGAGATTTTTTTTCTACTGAATTTTTATGAGCTGTTTTTGAGTATGCATAAAATAATCAGCTACGTGACTTTGATGAAAACTATGAAAATGTTGGTGTAAAGTCAAAAAATTACATTCGGTGAATTATGACTTAAATTTTCAACTTTAAATTAAAAACCTTAACAAGTGATTTCATGGTTCTTAAATAAGTCTTAAGAACTCTCCAGACTCTCAGCTTTCGTAAACATTAAAAAAAATAGTACTTAATGGGCTACTTTGGCGAAAATCGGCCTTCAAAGACGGTGAAATGGAAAATTCTTAAAATTAGCTATCTGATTAGAAAATCGATTTTGGCCATTTTATCATTCCTAAACTTAATTAGTTTCTTAACTAACCAAAAATGACTGCAGAGAAGCTTTTTAGAGCTTTTTTTTAAATGTTTAATTTAAGTTTTATTAATTTTGCGCGATGTGTTCTCACCCATGATTGTAAACGTGGGCGCAAATCTTTTACCTGTAATAACAATAGGCCGATAAGAGACCGAATTATCGCTATGTCTGTAACTCTCCTAGGTGACAACAGAGCAGCGCGCAACCGAAGCTTTATTATGTTTTTGTATTCAAAATGCTCCTTATTTGTAACAAGTATTTGTTTTAATATGTGGATAACGTTGTGGGCTACATAATCAATAACTTTTACATTCTCAGAATGTACCTACTTGGATTGTATTTAAACAGTATAATGCAGTTGTTTGTTGTTCCTTAATAAATAATATAAAATTAAATTAATAAATCACATTGCAAAACAAGGGGTTACCAACATTTTGTAAACAATGCTTTTCATTTAGCTACTAACGCGTCTCGGGTCAAGTTTAATTAGATTAATTATGATTCTGCATACGTGAAAGGACATTAATTACTTTTGGGCCCTATCACAGAAGGAGTGTTAGTTGCTCAGAAATGTGCAGAATTTTCACTGTTCTTAGGTGTAGTTTACTGTGTGTGTGTAGTTACTGTAGTTTGCTACACGGAACGCGACTGCTAAGAATTCCCGGGCCCATGGTTGGCGAACAGTTAGTCCTGGTTAGTATATTGTTTGAAAACTATTCCTCTATAGTTTTAGTCAGAGAATTAATTCTTTGAATTGATCCTTTGATTCTCCTTTTGAGACAAGCCTGTGAATTTGATATCAGCCGACAAATGTGGAACGCCTCTGTCAGTAATCCATGACAAAAATGTGTATTATTTGAAGCCTGCAAAAAAGTTGAAAGTTCACCAAGCCTATCGTGGAGTTGAAAATCCACCTTCTCATACATTGTAGCGTCTGGATTACGGGCAGATTTTATGACCAGGGATGTTTGCGGATACAGATTTTTTGACATCCGCGGACGCGGATGCAAAATTTCGAGTGGTCGCATCCGCGGATCTGCATGAAAATCCGTATCGATGATTGCGGATGCGGATGCAGATGTACAAATTGATGCGGAGGCTCCGCATTTGCGGATGTGGATGCGAATATTTGCAACATCCCTGTTTATGACATTCTGCATTCTTCGACTAACCGCAAATTCATCTTGAATGACTAAATTCAATCCAAAAGTTATTTTAATCCTCTAAGCTGGCAAACAAGTGGCATCGTAGTTCCCAAACGGTTGGATTGATTCGGAAGCGGGTTTTTAAACAGAAAGCTAGCTTATCTAAGGTGGTTCTTAGTTAAGTCATTTTTTAACCCCGGCCGAAAAAAGGGAATAGCGGGGTTTTTACCTTTTTATATGTTCCACTATGAATTAGGAGTGGCACAGACCCGTTTCCCAGCGCTTGGGCAATATTTCACAGAAGACTTCTCGTGTGTCGAGACAAACGCGGTTGAATTTGTAAATTTATTACGTGACATTACGCGTGAAATTAAATTTGAATTACCCAGTTGATATAATCATTCTGTAGGGCTGTTTTATCAAGGCAATTACTTATGAGAATAAACTTCGTAAACCACCAACGTGTGGTTTTCTTCAAGTAACGTGATATGATCTTATGGCAGAGTGAGGACCGGTATCGATCATAGTTGAGCGGTGCGAAGTGAAGATGAGTCGCTTGTCGATGACGTGACTTTGCACAATAGGTGTTTTTTATCTTAAATACCAGTACTTGGTATTTATGAACATATGCTGAATAAAGAGGCTGAATAAATGTAATAAACAATTAAACTATAAGATCTTGTAAGTAATCTACGCTACTTCTATACAGAGTGTTTGGTAATATACTGACGATATACAAGTGACGGTTTCTCAAAATATAACATTTTACAAATGTATTTATTATGCTCATCAAAATAACCCCCTTTCATTTTTGTGCGTATATTATCAAACACCCTATATATAAAAAAGTCGGGTTAGTTACACCATTTATAACTCAAGAACGGCAGGACCGATTTTGATGATCTTTGATTTGTTGGATTTGTCTCCGCCGCGAATAGCAGAATAACTATTCAAAAATCGGAAAAATTTATGCAATATAAAATTATGAAGAAAATTAATTTTCTCATGCAGATAATGATGGCCGATTGACAATTTAACTGATGACGTCCGCGTCATATGCATGTTAAGGCGGTACGAAGTTCGCCAGGTCAACTAGTTTGTGAATAAATCTGATATAATCGGAGTCAAACTGTGGAATTCTCTACACACTATCCACGCAACTCCATCACTAAAGATTTTTAACCTTAACCTAAAAAAGCATTACCTATCCATGTGTTTATCTGTAATGTAGGTATATTTAATATGCATAAATATTGTTATGGTATTATGTAGTATGTACCCACCACTAT
Source organism: Philereme transversata (assembly GCA_963924445.1). Lineage (NCBI taxonomy): Eukaryota > Metazoa > Arthropoda > Insecta > Lepidoptera > Geometridae > Philereme > Philereme transversata. The sequence continues at coordinate 6,293,448 of OZ004343.1, read as the reverse complement.
AACCAATCATCTCTATCTTCAAAGGTTTGCTGGAAGAAAACTCTTATTAGGGTTATCTGTAATCTGTTTGTGCACAATAAAGAATAAGGAATAAATGTATTATTATCAGTTATCATTAAAGGAGATTTAAGAATGTCTAGACCTACGTCTAACCCTGAAAAATTCACTTACCCTAGACACAATACTATAAAACATTTTTTCAGATCAAAGATCAAAAAGTAGGTTATGTGTGTTACAGAGAAAGTTATACTTTTTTAAGTTTCGTTTAACTATATTGCTTGGGTCCAGTTCCGCTAATCGTCTGTTATAACTGTCTGTGTGTCTGTCTGTACAGTGCATTTGTATAACTATAATTTCAGTCTGCAGGTTGCCTAGTAAGTAAAGTTTTACATTATTTACCTCTTCATGTAGAACACAGCATAGCATCACCATATTTCGTAGACGCTTCTAAATCTAGCATTTGAAAATGATTTATTTCAACACGTAGACAGAACAGGTACACAGTTCTAACTTAACTCCAGGATTCCGTGTGTCGTGGATATCACAGGAGGAAACATCGAGCACCATGGTACAAAAAAACCCAGTTTAGTCTTAATCGGGTACTGATACGTGAAAAAAAGATACTTTCTGTCACTAAGTCACTGGTCAATCACTCAATCACTATTAACATGCTATTAACCGACACATAATTGTTACCAATCTCTAATCAAAGTCAAAGTCAAATATTTTTATTCATTAAAATCACAAGGATCACTTTGAAACGTCAATTTTACTGCCTGTTCCTTCGCGACCAAGCCAGGAAAGAAAGGCAAGAAAACAAGGCTGGTTGTTTTTTTAATGATCCTTTTACAATACATAATAAAGAAAAGAAATTACGTCTAAATTGTAACATTTTGAACGAGTTGGAGCAGTTTCAATCCCAAGCTTCTCTATCATCTTAATAATCCGATATTTTATAGTAGGCTCTTTTATAAAGATTTTGTTTAATTACGTTTTTAAATTTGTTAATTGTCAATTTTTGTACATCCCTTGGGAGTTTCTGAGAATATTCTGAATCCTATAAGATTCAAGAGATTGCATGCTTTATTCGCAGAACAGCTAGATGCATCAGCTCATGCAACTGGTAGTAAAAACTACATTTTAGTGTAGAAAGTAGAAACGCAACCGTACAAATATTACGATTCTCTACGCTCAAATGTAATTTTACTCAATTCCGTCGAGAGAACATTTTCTAGCACGGTCATGCAAGCCTCCTAATTCATAATAAAACCCATGTTGTGTACGAGCTATGTAGGTATCATGTGATTGCTGGGTAATGTCTGCCAGTAAAATATGACGATACGAGTCCTCAGAATCGCTACCAAATTAGTAAACCTCATTTTCCTTCTGTTATATGAAATTAGGTTACTCCGTTCCAAGAATTAGTCTCACGTTTGTAAACCCACAAGACATTTTGTTTGTAATTAATAAAATTGTAACAATTAAAACTCAGGGCTTTCGTTAGAAATTAAAGTTATGGAGTTGGAAGCCATATTGTGTTTGAGGATTGTTGCTTTAACGAGTTGCCTAATTAAATTTACTCGTTGCAATAAATACTAGAGTGAGATGAAAAATTTACTGAAAATTGTGTAACATCCACTTACCATAGCGTTTTCAGGAAGGCAAAAAGCTTGGCTTGAGGAGTGCTTAACACAAAAAGCTATTTTTTGTAAGTATGTTTACGAGTATTCAGACTAGTATCGTAATAGCTTCCCCATACCGTAATATGGTTTCCTTTGGTCATAACCATAACATAAAAAAATATGATGATCGCTATTTACCACATGAATTTATAGAGGGTGTTTGGTAATACACTAACGATATTCAAATGACTGTTTCTACTAAAAAACTATTAGTAATATCAAATTTTAAAGAAAATCTACTAAGTTTAGGTTATTAATTCGATATAAAACTTACTGCCTACTCTTGGAATCGACATCCAAAACCAAAGGCCGATTTGATATCTCTTTCGGAAATGGCTGCGGGTTTTGGGTTAGAAAGGGACAACAAGGGATATCTCGAGACATCACCAATACAGTACTTGTGATTAGATGGCAAACATTATGCAATAGCACAACATAAAACCAATAAAGTGTTTGTATTTACATGCCAATATAAATTTCACGTTTCTATGGTAAACAGTTTACAAATTTATTTATTATACTCACCAATATAACCCATTTCATTTTTTTTGCGTATATTATCAAACACCCTATATACTTTGGTATTTAAGTCTATTGGTTATACTAGGGGTCTTCAAGTCGCGGGTGAAGAGGTTTCTTCTAAGATGGCGTGTACTATCGGTCAAACGCTAGCCTATAATTTATAAAAAAAAAAACTACGAGGCTTACTGTACAGTAGTTGCATCTGACCACCGCGCTCGCTCATTGGTCGAATCAAATAGGGCGCACTTCCCCGGTTTCCAGTTACACATTCCGTCCCTTTTGCCAAAATCACTCCCACAAATCGAGAGGAAAGATGTATAAAAAAAAATTAATATATAAGAAAAATTAAACTAGGCAAAGTAATTGTACAATTTTTTTTAAATTGTTGTTTTCCGCAACACAGTGTAAACTAACGCAGGGAACAGTGAATTACTAAATTTGTGACTATGTAATTTTTTATTTTGAATTTTTGTTTGGGATTTTCTGGGTCAGAAAATATTTTTGGCCTGTAATACAGGTTTTTAAAACCAATTTCAGGCGTTCTCAAAATAAGTTAACGATGGTTTTTCATTATTCTAAGAATCCTCTGTGTGAGAAAATAAATGTAAAATATTTTTAATATATTTTAGACCAAAATAAACAAAGTTTATACAAAATAAAATACAAAGCTAATAAATAATTGTATCCGATAATTAAACAATAACAAAAGCTTTGGAACGTCTATTTATTTATAGAAGACAGTTTATTTCGAACATCAAGACCTGTTTATGTGAAATTTATATTACAAATTTGTAGAGTTCAAACATTTAGGGCTAGTTGAGATGATAAAGGAGTAGATATAAAATCATCAATGAAATCACCGTAAACGTCATTCATACTACAGTGTTAAAGCATTCGTGCTCGTCACTCGTTGCTTGACTAGCATACCGTTCACACATGCATACTCGCTATTCACCTCGTCACTTGCCCCGTCGCTCACGCGAATGTGTAAACGAAGTGTTAGAAATTTTGTAGTCTTAGATTGCGCCATCAATTCTTATATTTCTCCTAACAGTACTCTTGTTACTTCGGAGAAGGGTAGCCCTTTACTCGCTACTGTGAGACGCCATGTACGTCGACACCCTTGCGCCATCTCATGGCTGGGCCAGCAGTTGAGCCGGTGGCAAATTCAGCCGAAGATCTCAAGCGGTGCATTTAAGGAAATCTCGACAGAGCTTACGAATTAGACCTATTTGTGATTCCGTGACCCTTCGTGTTTTTTTTAATATTCCAGGGTATCTGGTCGATGCGGCGTGTGACCCTAGATCCCGAAGTTTATCTGGGTCAACGCATAAGCATTGCAATTCAGCGGGGCAATGCAGCCAATCTGGAGCAGTTGATATATCTGTACAACAATCTTTAGATGATTCAATTGTTTTTTGAAAGAGATATGTAAATAATTGTTAAGCTATTTCTGTTATTAAATGTATTTAAATCTTTATTAATTGCAATCATAAAGTTCTGTTTTAAAAGGCTTATTGTGAGTAAACTTGTAGACGCGGCGAAGAGGCATCACACAAGGACTGTTTTCTACCCACAAGCAATTATAAGGTACCGGTCTTTTGCATTTAGTCAAAAAAAAAAATTGACAGAAATTCTTAACTACCTAAGTATAAATTTTACAATATACATGCGAAGTTATTAACAAAGAAGTAATTACTTAAACTCTACTGTAGATTTTTACACAGCTGTAATGATTTTATCTTAATTCTAAGTTGTTTTAAATTTCCAATGATATAATTTTCTTTATCATTTTGTTAATACATACATTTTTGGTCTTTTATTTATCATCATTTATAACTATAGTTTTTCGTAAACACATTGACAATTATACAATTAACTACGAATGTGAAAAATGCCCTCATTTAAATTTACATTTTCGGTTACAATCAATTCCTTTTCATCATCATTTCACAATAAATACTTATTACATAAATATGTACACATATTTTTTAAAATACCTATCTAACTCTATACAACTTTGGATCGTATTACTTCACTTTCCGTCTTTGGTACACAATTAACAGTTTCTATATTTTTGATCCTCATCATCCAAATGGATCTAGAGAGAACCAGCATCCAGCGAGTAGATTAGACCTTGACAAGACCACCCTAAAAAAGTTTATCACTAAAATTTATAAATAACATTTTAGCTTAGAGTAAAAACATTCCTATGCTGGTTTTTTCAAACTTTCGCGATCACTGTACATAATTATTGATTAAAAGGGATATTTATCGCGTATGTACCTTTTTATTTGTTATCCCGACGATTCGGCTGTGCTGCAACGGCGTGGTCACGGGTTGACTGGAGTACTTGGAGCTACCGTCGAGAAGTGTGGGTAGCTGCAGCAACTACCCTCACTTGGTCTTCAGAATTAGAAATGTCCTCGTTCATATTACGACACACTACATTAACCGTATCTACGCACTGAGACGACCGATCAGGACGCGCACACCTAGCAATCACCGGGTTCCAGGACGCTGAGAGTCTTCTGCCCGATTGAAATTTTGAAATTTCTTGATTTCAATCGCTTAACGAACCATTCTCTTGTGATAATGGCGTTTACTAGAGAGAACCTTAGGATCATGAAGTTCAATCCAATGATTCGGTCCCTAGTCTATCAGATGCTCTGCTACGCTGACTTGTTTACCTGGCAATTTTTGACAGCTGCGCTACAACACGCTCGGCTATGGTACATATGTTTGGTTTGCCCGATGTAAGAGCGGCCACAGCTACAGTCTTATAAACACCAGGCATCTGCAAAGATATTTCTAAGCTAGACCGTACAGAATATGTTACTCTCTACGCTAAAATGTCATTTTACTCTATTTTTCTGTATACTTTTAGTGTCTAGGGCGTATATGACTTCATAATTATTGATTATGCAAAGTCATTTGGCAATACTCATATTGCGTCGAAAGAGAACAATTGTACACATGAGAGTTGAACAACTTTTTCTAAAATAAAATACAATCGCAACTAAAACAAATTCACTAATGTCCGGTTCCTATAAACGGCTGTCACCACCAATGAAATTGTTAGAAAAGAGAACCAATGTTTGTAGGAACCGGCCAGTGATCCCCAAATGTTTATCAAGTCATTCTTATACACATCTTATTTCGAAAAGTCTTACAAATATTTCAAAAAGGTTATCTTGCATTTCAAATAACACTTAATAATTTTATTATGACGTCAACTCATCAAGCAAGATGTCAAAACGTCAAGCTTCTAGATTCAATTTATTAGGTCCTGCTTCGATGGACACCAGCCCTAACCACTCTATCTTTTCACACACTTTTCATCCACATCTTCCGTTAAGAAGTTGTTCGTATCTCGTATTGTCATGATGGTGACGGCATCAGCGCTATTCCTCGATATTATGTTGGACTTCTTCTTAGTGCTTCCGCAGTCGTAGTTTGATATCACCACACTGTCTGTAAGGTTCCTGCAATAGTTGATAGAACAATCACTGTTGAAATGAATAAAATAAAAAAACTGACAAAAATTGTTTAATCAACATAAAATTTGTGAAAATTTGGATGTTAGTTTGTTTGTTATTCAATCACGTCATAATGGCTGAACCAATTTCGATGAACGTTGGTATGTTGATAGATTATTACCTGTATTGACACATAAGCTTCTTTTGGATCGAATGAAGCGAGATCTCTAAATCAACTTGGGCAAATCGGCGTTGTATGTATGTATGTTTGTTTGTCCGAGGATAACTTTCGAAGCGTTGATCCGATCATCGTGAAATTTGGTACATAGGTAGGAAGTGATGGCACAATTTTGGTGTGACTAAATGAGCTAAAAGTGTTGGGGGGTTGTTGAGATATTGGGGTTCAAGAGGGGTAAAAAAAAATGAGACTATTAGGTCAAGTGGAATATCAAATGAAAGGTCTTTATTTATTATTTACATTTGAATTCCGTTTTTATTTTTAGTAAAATCTTTATAGCTTTTGAGTTATTACTCATAATAAAAACTGAACTTTGACACATTCACAGGGTACACCAATGACCCCATAGTGCTGTAATTTGGTATGCGTGTAGCTTTAGTGACACGAATATAGGCAAAAGTCTGAAATCCAGAATAACTGCAATTTCTACCCCAAAAAAGTTGTACCACAATACATGAACTACCGTTACCTGTAATTTGAATGAAACTGTAGGTCAAGTTATTCGGTTATTTATTTCGTGGCACTATTTTCATAGTCAAAGATTACAAATATAATTTTATTGTTTAATCAGAGATTCGGGAGATCTCAGTTCGGGGCGAACCACTAGTTATTGACAAACCACGCGTGCGAAGCCGCTGGCGGAAGCTAGTCCTTACTTTTATTATAAAATTGAAAGTAACTTTGTCTATCTGTCTCTCTGTTTGTTACGTTTTCACCACTCCACTACACGGCTGAACTGATATCCAGGAAATTTGGTTTATGAGGTTATGACCGGTATTGGGTCTGTGCAGGAGGGTAATAGTATTGGCGAACCACGTAGAAAATGACACATTCTGAGTCGAAGGCCTCTTTTCAACCGACTTCAAAAAAGGAGGAATTCGACTGGATTTTTTTTATGTTTCAGAACCTTATAACTTTCGGCTGGGTGAACCGATTTTGATGAATCTTTTTTTATTTGAAAAAAAGTGCTTCCTTTGTGGTCCCAATTTGGTCCAGTTCTGACAATGAGAAAACCATAAAAGTCTTAAATTTGCATTAAGTATGTGCGCGACAAATGGACGAAACTCAATATCACGTCAACCGATTTCGATGATTCTTTTTTTATTGGAAAGGATGTACTTCAAGGATAGTTTGATGAGAGTTTGGTTAACCGACTTCAAAAAAGGAGGAGGTTCTCAGTTCGACTGTATTTTTCACTGTGAATATTCCAGGTAACTTTGAAGTCGGTTGTTAGATTTTTGTAATAATTATATTATTTTTATAAGAACAAGCTTAATGCCCACCTGATGTTAAGTGGTAACCATCGCCTTTATCAAAGTATTGTCTCGTAAGTCACGCACCTTAGATACGTGCCCTACAATGCATCGCTCTGCGTCCATCAATTTGAGGCATACAGGCGTAAAGCCTCGTGTGCTTGTAATTTCACCGGAAACCATACCTTTCATACCGAAACAATGCAAATGCAATGCGGCTTAGCGCAGAAATAGGTTTGGAAATATGTTTGACGTCCGCTTGTAAATACGTAGCTCTAAGCACATGTTTGTCGTACAGCGTCGATCGTGGCTCATTGATAAATAGAACAGTGTTGATTCTCTTTGTATCAAATCACGCATCGATATGAGTAAAGTAAAGGCACAAGGTTATTTACTTTTATTACAATCTATATTATTTTAACTCTTGAAATATATTGAAGGTTTGACTGATAGAAGGATCTTGATTTGTATACAAATAAAATAAAATACGAAAAAAGTTTGAGGCACCTTATTGCGATTTAAATATCTGGTGTATTTGGTTCTTTATTCCGAGTGTACTAAATGTAAAGGAAAAAGTGAAGGAATAATGATAAGATCAAGTGTTCACTCTTAGATCGAGTTCCCAATACCGAAATTCGCAAGCAGACTTAAAGTACAAGACGTCAGCAAGCGAATATTGAGGCTCAAGTGGAGTTGGGCAGGACACTTGGCCAGACGTAGTGACGATAGTTGGACAGAGTGGATGCCGAGAACTGGGCATCAAAATAGGGGGCGTCCACCTGGGAGATGGGTCGACAACATCCAGAAGTTCATGATCGTACGTGGTTCAGGATCGGGAAGAATGGCAGAAACAAAAAGAAGCCTATGCCCAGCAGTGGGTCGATACAGGCTGAGAATGATGAAGGTGTTCAAGAAATCCAATTATTTTGATTTGTGTGAATTTAATGATTTTTTTAACAAAAATACAAATAAGCCATCGTTTAGTATTCTAAGTGGCAATAAACTTACAATCTGTCACGTGAATGCCTAACTTGAATACAAAAAAAGTGTGCATGTTTCAAACGTAATGTTTGGACTTGTCTCTTACAACCCCTTGTGGGATATCTTCACGGGTCTGCGTACTGAGTAAGAGATTCAAAAATGTCCATCATGGGAAATAATATAGTCGTGAGCTGAATTACGAAACGAATATATTTTTCACATGATTAGTTCTAATATAATCCCCACACTAAGTCACACTGGACGCGACCCTAAATCCTCTAGTACAGACATGCTCGTTAAAAATTAAAACTACACTGAATTTTTTACTTTGAAGGATTACAATGGCAGCGCTGGGATCGCCTACGTGTTACTTTACTTTAGTTACTTGAACCGAAACCTTTTAAATCTATTTTGTGTACTTTTATGTTAGCCAGCGTTTTGTTCAACGTTTTGGCCAACCTGAAGTGGGGTCACGTGTTTCTCAGGGAAACACATTAGTAGATATTGTGTCAGATGCTGGCCGTGATCCGCTGTCGCCACTGTTGTTCAGCAAGGCCGTCTTTTTCACACCCACAGTGCGTATCTTACGTGTGTAAAGGATGAACTGACCTAGCGACAACGATAGTGACAGCAACCGGCTTACGTAACAAGGCTATGGAATGACCGACAAAATGTGTAGATGCTATACAGTGTGTCCCTGGATAAAGTGCAACCCCGAAAGGGGGTGAAACTAGATCAAAAATTATCGACAAAAAATAGAAAAAAAAATTAAATTTTTTTTTTGTTTTTTATTTTTTTTTTATTTAATTGGCGTGCCTTGTTGTGAGTCCTGTTTCGATCCCCACCCTTCATCTTTCATAGAACAGGCCCAGCGACCATAATCTACAACAATATAAGTTAAAAAAGGGTCTCTACCTGAGTGGTGACGTAATCAGTGGTCAACTTTAAATGCTCCTAGCCAGCACATTTTTTATGTTAGAACGTAGGTTTTTATTTTATTTAAAAGCTATTATGATAGACAATAATAAAAAGTCATAAAAATTTCTAGTATTATAGGCTTAATTTTAAGATTTTTGGAGTTTATTGGAAAAAAACAGCCTAAAAAATGTAATTTTAATACAAAAATTAAACTTTAAGTCACGATAGCCACTTGTTTGTGAGTTATTTGTTATTTTATCGTCATCGTCACATATCTGACATGATTATGGTTTTTATTTTAACAAAATAGACCTACTACTTTGGAAGAAATCATTTTTTTATTAAATAGAGTCATTAGTGAGCAATAAAAATTTTAATTCATCAATAAAGTATATACTAAATTTTTTTAATTTTTTTTTTCTATTTTTTTGTCGATAATTTTTGATCTAGTTTCACCCCCTTTCGGGGTTGCACTTTATCCAGGGACACACTGTATATTTGACGACCTCTGTGGCGCAGTGGGTGAATAGCCGGCTGAGACGCTGGAGGTAGCGGGTTCGATTCCCGTCGTGGAATAAATGTTTGCATGACCTACAGATATTTAATGCATTTCTATGTGTTATAAGTATCTTCAAAAAAAAACAAGTAGGTATATAAGTATTTTATCAGTTATTTGGTTCCCATAATACAAGCTCTGCTTAGTTTGGGGCTAGATAGCGCTGTGTAAAATGTCCAGCATTATTTATTTATACCTATCATCTGCTCAAGTGCATTGTAAATGAGAAGAGGAAAGAAATATTTTAGGATTGGTATCGATTACAACGGAACGAATGCGAAAAGCTGTCCTCTCAGACCTACATGTCATACTTCCAAATAGGTAGTAAGTTTATCATAAATAAACCTTAACACTCAGTAATAATATAAAATTGGTTTTAACAGGCTTATACTAATATGAGGTAACTTTTAGTATGTTTATAAAAGGTAATCTCAGAAACGAATTACCCGAATCTGAAAATTAGTTCCATGACAGAAAGCTACACTAATCTTGTGTGCTATATAGTCTATATTTTATTAATTAAAATCTGTGTGAAGCCGGGACGTGTCAGTTAGTTTAAAATAAGCCCTTCCCTTGAGTATGCCATTCTTTTTCAGTCTGTACCACTTATTTCGCATAATCGATATAAAAATGCATTATTGTCACCCCAGTAATGTTTTAGCAATTATTTTTATATTTTTTTAAAAATTTTATCAATTTATTATATATTTTACTTGTAAGTTTTGTATACAAAGATAGGTGTGTATTATTTTATAACTATTTAATGCATTTGAATTATAAATTAATTACTTTTATAAATAGGGCATTCATTCAAATATTTTTTTATTTTTTTTATTATGATAGTCAAGCGCTTGACGACTACCTCACCGTAAGTGATGGTGTGATCAAAGATGTAGCACGCTTGCCTAGAAAGAACCTAATCAGTCTGGACTTGAAGACTCCGAGATTATACTGGTTCGGAAAAACATACGCTGGAAGTAAGTTCCACTCCTTACTTGTGCTAACAAAAAAAGTTGAAGCAAATCATTTGGTACTGCAAGGTGGTATGCCGACCAGGTCTGGCTACACGGCGTCTGTGCTTTAGACTTTATAAATTGGCTTCCACTAGGAAGTCAACACCAATGAGTCTAGCAGCACGTCGCTCAATCAAATCAAGGGCTTCAGCTGATACCTGGCCGAGCCATCCCAATGATGGCAGCAGTACTCCATACATGAGCGGACTTGTGCTTTATATAAACTAAGCAGCTGTCCCGGTGAGAAGTACCGCCGAACCTTAGTTAGGATGCCCAGCTTCATAGCAGCAATTTTGGCCCTAGATTCGATGCGTGAGCCGAAGTTCAGGTTGGACGTGAGCTCAATTCCCAACAAGCTCAGACTTTCAGTAATTACGAGAGGGATGATTACGATTATAATCTGTAGTACACCGCACTCCGTTGAACTTCACTAACTTCTTTCCATTCAAAGGTTGCTTGGAAGAGATCGCTCTGAGCGATAAGGTCGCTTATTTTAATGCCTATTGTATTCGGGACAAAACCGCGTTCTGTTTGGTTGAGCCCTTATAGTTGATTAAGGCGAAACTCTCGATCGCTGGGGAATAGCGTGTCGCTGAATTAATCTTGCAACAGAAAGTTACCTGTTTGCTGGAAGCTGGACATCGGATACTAATTATCTATGAGATTATGTTATACCTATCTATGTATACTGTATTAGTTTAGTCTAGTTTTGTAAGTTGTACCTATGTTTACATTGTAAAACATTCCGTCTATAATCATTTTCATCATATCAGCCATTGACCTGACTTGAATGAAAACAAAATACAAATTTTGATTACATTTAAGTGCATAAATTATGAATATTAGATCGAGCGAAGCGAGATCTCTAAATCAACATAGGCAAATTGGCGTTATAGGTATGTATGTATGTTTGTGTCCGAGGATAATTTTCGAAGCGTTTGTCCGATCATCGTGAAATTTGGTTTATAGGTGATAGTGATGGCACAATTTTCGTGTGACTAAATGAGCTAAAAATGTGAGTAAAAATGGGGGGGGTTGTTGAGATATTGGAGTTAAAGATGTGAAAAAAAAACTATCTGGTCAAATGGCACATGTAATAAAAGGTCTTTGTCAGTACATTTCGACCCCGATTTTATTTTAAGTTTAAACCTTGTAGTTCTTAAGTTATTAGCCATAATAAAAACTGAACTTTGACAAAATTCACCAGTGACCCCAAAGTGCTGAAATTTGGTATGCGTGTAGCTTTAGTGACACACATATAGGGAAAAGTCTGAAATCCAGAATTACTGCAATTTCTACCCCAAATAACCAGTTAACATGGACTCCTCTAATTTGAATGAAACTGTAGGTCAAGTAAGTTGGTTGTGTATTTCATATATTTATTTCGGAGCACTATTTTGATGGTGAAAGATTACAAATCATGTTTTTTTTTATGGGAGATCTTAGTTCGGGGCGAACAACTAGTCATAATACGATTCGAATTTATGGATAGTAGAGTTCCTTGTGAAAGGCCTACTCCGGGGAAGTACTACCACCATATATGTATATTTCGGCCGCCAAGCAGCATTGCTGTGTTTCTGTTTGAAGAGTATGGCTGCTGATGGAATTACAGGCACGTGAAAGAAAGAAACAAAGAAAATACATTTATTTGAACCCACATGATATCACACACAATAAAAATAAAGGAAAAGTCAAGATTCACCCAGACAGACAATGATGGTGTTACGTGGGGATAAAATGGTCCCTGTCTCAGCATAAGCTGTATCGTACAGTCGGTACGATGTAGCGCTGGTTTTCTGACAGGGCCTAGGTGACGATACGATCACTTGAAAAGACAATACAAATAGAAAATATAAAATAAAATGTAGACAAAATAAAGGAGAGGATACCCAATAAAATAACAATACATAAAATACACGAATCGCAGAAAAAATAGCTACGAACATTACATAAATACATTGGAAAACAAAGAACAAGAAGAAAACAAAAAATAAATAAATATTAAAAATATAAAATAGATACACTGTTCAACCTAGACGCAACTCCCAGACGATAAATCGAATTAATACAGCAGCAGCAAACAGCTAGTAAATTAATATTTACTGTCCAGGATTGATTCACCGTGTACAATTTTGTACATTATTAACACATTTTCTTGGTTTATGTTTGACTAAGTGATTAAAGTATTTCCATCAAAAATTACTTTCAAGTCGTTATCAGTTCGAGATAATTAATAGCCATGACTTGCGTAACCCCTTTCAAAATAAGTGAAAGAAAACCTTCCACGAAGATTTTATTCACTTTATTACACCATTCAAATATGAAATTAAGGTTCATAAATATAAGGCTACATTTATGTAGAAAGCTGAAGATTGCTCAAAATTAAAATCGACATTCAAGTATGTAAATTGGCACAATTGACAAAGACATTACAGTGTATTAAAAACGGATCCTTGTCTACTCTTCGAAGAGACGACAAAGCTCTGACCGCCACTTGTATTGCTATTTGTTTTTTTGATATTGCTTTTTAAATTTAGGTGTGATCACACTAATATTATACATGTGAAAGTTTGAATGTTTGTTTATTTATTTGTTTGTTTGTTACTCAATCAAGTCGTAACGGCTGAATCGATTTCCATGCAATTTGGTATATACGTAGACTAGTCGTTCACCCCGAACTGAGATCTCGTCAGTCTACCATAAAAACAAAAAAAAATTACTCATAATCTTTGGCCATCAAAATAGTGCCACGCAATTAATAACCAACTAACTTGACCTACAGTTTCATTCAAATTATAGGTAACGGGAGTTTATATTAGTTGTTTTTTTTTGGTGTCCAAATGGCAGTTAATCTGGATTTCAGACTTTTGCCTATATTTGTGATATTTAAGCTACACGCATACCAAATTACAGCACTGTGAGGTCACTGGTGTACCCTGTGAATTGTGTCAAAGTTTAGTTTTTATGATGGTTCTGGATGATGGACTCAAAAACAACAAGAATTTTACTAAAAATAAAAACGGGGTCGAAATGTACTAACTAGTGGTTCGCCCCGAACTGAGATCACACGAATCTCCCAAATAAATATTATATTTAGGGCGACTTGCACAACGATGCCTAAACGTATTTAGTGACTGAAATATGATTTAAGGAGGATGTCGCTAAATGTGTTTAGGGATCGTTGTGCAAGCCAGCCTTAATCTTTGACTAATAAAATAGTGCCACGGAATGTCTATCCAATTAACTTGACCTACAGTTTAATTCAAATTACAGGTAACGGAAGTTCATGTTAATTGGTTACTCTTTTTTGGGAAGAAATTGCAGTTATTCTGGATTTTAGACTTTTGCCTATATTTGTGTAACTAAAGCTACACGAATACCAAATTTCAGCATTGTGGGGTCACTGGTGTACCCTGTGGATGGCCCAAGTTGATTTAGAGATCTCGCTTCGCTCGATCAATTATAACCTGGATTGCCACATAGGCTACCTTTTATGCCATAAATCAGTTCCCATTGGATAAAAATGGGGTTAAAGTCAAGTCAAGTTGCAATAGCGAGTTTAGCTTCATTTACCTACACATTTAGAATTGTAACGCGTACGAAGTCGCGGGCAACAGCTAATCTACAATAAAGCGTTATTCTATTCTATTCTCTGTCGATTCTTCCGAAATCGTCTTTGCCAATTTCAATTTGACAATTTCTCAAGAATGTTGTCTATCCTTAAATGTCAAGGATGATGAAAATGATTGATATCGTGCTCGGCGTTGTAGACAACTGTATCGACATCATTTTATTCCGTTCACTCTCTCAATCGCGATGCTCGAGACGGTCGACAAGTGTCTTCTTTCTTCTGAAAAATTAATCAAGACAAAACCCTTCCTTACAGTCACTGTGCTAGGCCTACTGGCCTCACAAAAATGTATTGGCGTGATATGACGGGATAAAAGAGACTAATATTTATTTGACAATTTTCGTATACGTCTGTTTTTTTAGTCATTGCAGAAGTAAAATGAAATTTCGTTTATGAGTTAAAATGGCTAACTTTTAGTTCAGACGGTAAGCAAGTAGGTAGGTACCTAAAATGTTATACAAACGTAACAAATTTTTGTATATCAACACGAAAAGCTTTGGGGGTTGTTGTGGACTGTATTTGATGTGAATAAAACCTTCGATTTCTTCTTCACTTGTTATTATTTATTGAACTGTTCTAAACGAAGTCTTAACGCTGAATACAATTTTGAGGGCGGCCGCCGCTACTTTTATAGGCCGGGATCTAAAATGTTATACTGCTGATCCGATAGTCTGGGAGAGAGACGGGTGTATCTCGCTCACACACCATAACATTTTACTGCCGATTCGATAGTGTGGGAGAGGGACGGGTGTATCGCGCCCTCCCGCTCGCACACTATAAATATACAAAAACGGCGGCGCCCGGCTGCCGCGCTCAGTTCGGCGGCGGCGACCCTATCGTTCGTTTCTAATTTCTAAATTTACACAATGCATGTTCTATCCTAGATCTAGCTCGGCGTCCGCTACAGTTCCTCCCACCGGCGCAGCTTGCGTAGCCTCTTCTTTTTTCAGGACGATGAGCTTTCTTACGGGCCGCTTGAAGACGCCAGTCCTCGTTCGGACGTCTGCCACTCGTACTCCGCCGTCTGGACCCGGATAGGCGCGCTCGACGATTCCCATGGGCCACACGTTCCGTGGCAAGGTGTGGTCGACTACGATGACGATGTCCCCGACTTGTAGTCGCCTCTTGTCGTCCGAGGGTTCTCCTCGTGGCACTAATGTGGGCAGGTATTCTCGGACCCAGCGCTGCCAGAAATGGTCAGCGAGCGCTAGGCTGGCCTTCCAGGTGCGTCGATCGGTTTCGCTGTGCTGTCCGGCGGTGGGCAGGCCGGCGGATGACCCCAAGAGGAAATGGTTTGGAGTCAAAGCTTCTGGATCTTCATGACTCACGCTGACATGTGTCAAAGGTCTCGCGTTCACAGAGAACTCGGCTTCTGTCAGTAGGGTGAGCAGGACTTCCTCGGTCGGTTCCTTTTCGTTCAGTGTGGCGGCTAATGCGACTTTGATGGATCGCACCAGTCGTTCCCAGGCTCCTCCCTGGTTGGGAGCCCCTGGCGCGATGAAATGCCACTCCAGTCGGTGTAGCAGGGCTTCGTCTTGCAGCGCTGGTACCCACTCAGCGTAGGCTGCTCGCAGCTCGTTGTTGGCCCCTCGAAAATTGGTCGCGTTGTCTGAGTACATGGCGCGCGGCCAACCTCTTCGCGCCGCCATTCTTCGCAGTGCCATGATCGCAGAGCTCGTGGATAATGACGACACGAGCTCCAGGTGTACCGCGCGTGTGGTGAGGCACGTAAACAGTGCGCCCCATCTTTTCTCTCGGCGGCGTCCAATCTTCACTATCATCGGCCCGAAATAGTCCACCCCGCAGTGGGTGAATGGGCGGTGGTAGGGCTCGAGGCGTGCCCGTGGCAGGTCCCCTGTCGCCGGAATCAGAGGTCTCGATCGCTTCCTTCGGCAGAGGGCGCAGTCCTTCTCAATGGTGCGCACGGTGGGTCGTAGATGAATGATCCAATATTTCTGACGGAGATCATTTGTCACGCGCTCTCGGTTCGCGTGCCCTGCTGCGCAATGCTCTCGCAGCACGATGAGTTTGGTGATCCGGTGGCGGCCGTCGAGGATGATGGGCTGTTTGACTTCAAGAGGTGCAGTGGCCGCCCCGATGCGGCCTCTGACTCGCAGGATGCCGTCTTCCAGGACCGGGTCCAGCCGAAACAGTCGGCTCGTCCTGGTGATCGGACGAGATGCTTTTAGTTTCTGCAGCTCGTCTTGGAAGCTCTCCTGTTGGGCTTGACGTAGGAGAGTGCGTTCCGCTTCCTCGATGTGTCGATGTTCTAATCCCGAGGCTCGGCGCCGACACAAGTCGATGAATGCCAGCACGCGGGCCGACGCTCTGACTAGCGTCTCGTATTTGGAGAAGCGTGCGGGATCTGGCAGCCACTCCCCTGCTTTGTTTTCTTCCGTAACATGCAGGATCACTTCTTCCTCGCCATCTTCGCTTGACGTCGTTTCTGTCGGCCACTGATTCTCGGGGCGGAGCAAGAATTCTGGGCCCTGGAACCAGCGGTCTTCTATGGAGATTGGTGTGCTCGCGAATCTCGTCGCATCGTCGGCTATGTTCTCCCTGGTGGGCACCCATCGCCATTCTTCCTTGTGAGTGAGCTCTGCTAGCTCACCCAAGCGATGGGCGACGAACGGAGTGTACCGTCTCGCGTCGTGCCGCACCCAGTGAATCACCGTCATTGAATCGGTCCAGTACACTGTTCTCTTGACTTGGACTCGATGTTCTCTCTTGATGGTGTCAGCCAGTCTGGCACCGATGACAGCCGCCTGCAGTTCCAGGCGGGGAATGGTCTGCGCGCGTTTCGGAGCCACTTTTGACTTGGCGGCCACGAGACTCAGTCTGACGCTTCCGTCGGGTCGTGTGTCGCGCCAGTATGCCACAGCAGAGTAGGCCTGTTCGCTGGCGTCACACAGAACGTGCAGCTCCAAGTTTTGGTCGTCTTCCATCGCGTAGCGTCGTTCCAGTCGCAGACCCGAAAGATTGGCGAGGTGTCCCAGCCACGTGGCGAAAAGGTCGTTCTCCTCATCAGGGATAGGCTCGTCCCAGGAGATGTTCAAGCGCCACAGGCTCTGCAGGATGATCTTCGCGCGTATGGTGCAGTGGCTCAGCAGTCCAAGAGGGTCGTATATGGACATGACCGCGCTGAGTGCTTCTCTCTTGGTAGGCGCGCGACTTCGTGCACGCACTTCGGTGGGGACTCTGTTCATTGAAGTGTTAAACCCCAATTCATCTCGCTCGGCGTTCCAGTGCAGCCCGAGTATCTTGTTCGTCTTCTTTATAGTTCGCTCGATTATTCTAGCGGCTCGCTGATCCGCGTCACTCACATGTGGCTTATGAGTGATGCCGAGCGCTTCGATGCTGAAGTGGTGTTCCACCAAGTTGTGGAGATGATTGTCCTGCTGCTCTCTCGCCTCCACTCTTCGTTCCGGAGTGTAGACGTGCAGGACGCTGTTTCGATCTTCGATGATGGTGCGTGGCACAGTCCCGTGCACCACCCATCCTAGTCGAGTTCGGGATGCGGCCGGTTGGTTCCGTTTACCGACGCGCAGTTCTTGCGTTACGATGTATTCCCAGTGGTCTGCTCCCACCAGTATTCCAGGCCGTACGGTATCGTAGCACACTTCCTCTTGCGATAGATCTCGGAGATGTTCGTACTCCAGAAGCGTGCTCGGTATGGATTGTTGAATCAACTTCATGCCTCTGATTGTTCTTGCTTGAAATTTGTGCAGCTCTCTGTCGGCTCCCCTCAAATGTATGGTGACCAGCTTGCTATTATTTTCTTCTTGTGTCACGTTGACTCCTTGCATCCGTAGCGGTAGCAGCGATCCCTTGGCACCGATGTTCTGCGCCAACTCCTCATCGATCAGCGAGATTGTAGCCCCTTCATCCAGGAGGGCGTGTGTGCGGATCTCCCCCCGTGGACCCACGACAGTGACTGGACACATCTTCAGCAGCACTGTCCTCTTGCTGGTGGCGGTCGGTGTTGCCATCGTCAGGACAGACTCTGCGGTGCCTGCTTCGGACCTCGGGTTTTCGGGACGTTCCTCCTTATCTTGCTGATGCAGACTCGTGTGATGAGGTCGTAGGCATTGTCCTATGCTGCACCGCTTGGCCTTGCAGTGGAGGCGCATGTGTCTCTTGGCAACACATTTGAAGCAGAGCTTGTTCTTGCGCACAAGCTCCCACCGTTCGTCTACGGATAGCGCTGCGTATTTCGGGCAGTCCGGTAGCTTGTGCGGCTTCTCACACATCGGGCACTTGTCTGGCTGTTCGTCTTCAGCTTCATTGTACACGGCGTTCGGTTTCCTTTTCGGCCTGGCATCGGTGATGGTCGGCCTGGGGTCTCTCTTGGCAGCTGTTGCTATTGCAGATGGAGCGTAACTATATCGGAGCGCTCGGTCTGCCTCTCGCATGAGGAAGCGAGATAGCACGACGATTTCTGGGTCCGCTGTTCCTTCTTGTTCACTTGCGTAGTCGCACCACCGCGCCTTGATGTGAGGGCTCAGCTTTTCCAGCACTTCTCGGGCCAGCATGGGGTTAAAGAGGTACCCCTGGCGGTTGATGCCCTTGATTACGCAGACCACGTTCTGAAGCTTAACAGCGAACACGTTCAGTTCTACCGCTGATGATCCTGGCTTCGGCAGCCTCTTGAGGTCATCTAAGGCTCGGTCGATGATGGCCTCAGGTCGCCCGAAGCATTGTTCAAGTGTCTTCAGGATGACCTCCGGATTGCTTGCAGTGTACAGCAGGGCAGACACCAGTTCCCTAGCTTCTCCTTTCAGGCAGCTCCTTAGCCGCTGCAGATTTTCTGCCGGTGTCAGCCGGTATATCGTCGTCGAATCTTGAAAGGCGGCCTTAAATGCCAACCACTCATTTGAAGCTCCGGAGAATGGTTGCAAGTCAGGACACTTGATCCTGGGTCTGGCCAGCTTTTCCATAGCCTCGGTCAAGGCGTCGACATTACTTCTTGATCTGACGGGGGTGGTTGATCTGTCCCTCACGTTGAACCTCAGGTGTCGGTCGTCCTTGGTTCCGGACCTCGGCACGTCCCGTCGTTCCCTTCGTGTATCAAGGGTGTTCGATTGGAGCCAGGCGTCAACCTTCTGATGATGATCGGTTCCGTTATCACCGTGAAGGCTTTCCTGGTCATCCTGAATGACTGCTAGGCTCACAGCCAACCGCTTCTTGATAAGGTCTGCCTCGATCTGAAGCTCCTTTCTTCGCAGGGCAGCTAGCTTTTCTTCAGCCTCCAGCTCCACCATCCGTGTCCTCGTGGCAGTGCTTGCGGTCGACCGTACCGATTGTGCGGGGGACCGGGGTCTGGCACCCCCCGCACCGTCATCGGCGGCCACGTTCGTTGGCCTTGGTTCGATCGCGACACCGCCTCGTGGGTTTGGTGACGCAGGTGGATCCAGCGATAGTCTTCGTCTTCGTTCTCGTTCGATGGCCTGAAGATCGGCTCCGGCTTCTCCCTGCAGCTCGCGTTCCAGTTCGCGACGTTCCGTGTCGCGACGCTCCTGGTCTGCGGCGTCTGCTTGGCTCCGGGTTACCACCATGGTAACGTCGTCGATTTTTCAATTCTTCAATCCGTCGAATTTTCTGTTCTGATCCGGCTTCTGATCCGTGTTCTGATCCGTGTTCTGATCCGCGTTCTGATCCGGCTCCTGAAGGACCAAACTGTTGTGGACTGTATTTGATGTGAATAAAACCTTCGATTTCTTCTTCACTTGTTATTATTTATTGAACTGTTCTAAACGAAGTCTTAACGCTGAATACAATTTTGAGGGCGGCCGCCGCTACTTTTATAGGCCGGGATCTAAAATGTTATACTGCTGATCCGATAGTCTGGGAGAGAGACGGGTGTATCTCGCTCACACACCATAACATTTTACTGCCGATTCGATAGTGTGGGAGAGGGACGGGTGTATCGCGCCCTCCCGCTCGCACACTATAAATATACAAAAACGGCGGCGCCCGGCTGCCGCGCTCAGTTCGGCGGCGGCGACCCTATCGTTCGTTTCTAATTTCTAAATTTACACAATGCATGTTCTATCCTAGATCTAGCTCGGCGTCCGCTACAGGGGTTTTTGTAAAATTAAATAACACATTGAACAGTACTGGGTACTTGACATGTTTATATTTACTTATTACTCAAACTTCCTCTGTTTAAAGTTTACATATGTGTGAAGTGTTTTTGAACGGAATTGGCATTGCCTGCTTACCGGCATAACTCCTGGCACCGGCAGCCCGATTTTTACATAAATGAGTTTATTGGAAAAACAATTTTCTTCATGATCTTTATACTACTCGCGTACAAAGGCAAATGCATTGTAGAGCCCACAATGAACAGGAAATTGTCTGAATAGCACAAAAATAGACTTGTCGTTATGATTTCGCGGAAAATGGCCTTTATCTTGTTTACTTAGGTTAACTTAAAATGTTTAAAGGAAAACATTCTTTTGTAGTCTAAAAGGATTATTTGCTGTTCTAATTGATCAGCAATTAATCCTTGTAGCTTGAATAGCTAGCTGAGACGCAGGAGGTTGCGTGCGGATTCAATTACCGCCGTGGAACAAATTTTTGAATTTTCTACAGATATTTTTCCTGGTTTGGATGGTGCTCTAATATTTATTAATCGAGCGAATCGAAGCGAGATCTCCAAATCAACTTAAGCAAAACGGCGTTGTATGTATGTTTGTTTGTTCGACGATAACTTTCGAAGCGTTTATCCGATCATCGTGAAATTTGGTATACATATAGATAGGTAGTGATGGCACAATTTTAGTGTAACTAAATAACCTAAAAATGTGGTGCGTTGTTGAGATATTGGGATTCAAGAGGGGTAATTAAAAACAAAAAGGAATATCCGGTCAAGTGGCACGTCTAGTAAAAAGTGTTTGTGTACACTTCAACCCAGTTTTTAGTTTCATTTTTAACCTTGTAGCTTTTAAGTTATTATCCATGATGAAAACTGGACTTTGGACAAAATTTACAGTACATCATTAACCCCACTGCGGAAATTTAGTATGCGTGTAGCTTTAGTGACACAAATATAGGGAAAAGTCTAAAATACGGAATAACTGCAATTTATACCCAAAAAAATATCCAATTAACATGAACTCCCGTTACCTGTAATTTGAATGAAACTGTAGGTTAAGTCAGTTGGTTATGCATTTCGTGGCACTATTTTGATATTCAATATTAGTACAAATATTTTTTTTTTTTGATAAGGGAGACTCACGAGATCTCAGTTCGGGGCGAACCACTAGTATAGTATTGTATCGGTTATCTGTTCCTATGCTCGTAATAGAAGCTTTCCTTAGTTTGAGGCTAAATAACGCTGAAATTTATTTTAGTTAGTAATCCCCAGTGAGTTAAAATGTTTATTTTATTTTATTGTCTTCATTGTTCGTCTGTTGGGGTTAGATTCGTATGATCTAGATTGTAAAACGTCTGTGAGCAAAATATCAGGGCGAAAAACGTCGGTCCACCTTTATTTGTACGATGTGTGGTTTTCAGCAACCACCTGTCCTGTCTGTATAGATAGACAGGGATCTAATTAGCTTGATGAGCTTGAGATGAAGTATAATCGATCGTAATTAACAATGTTTCATAATTTACGCTCTGAAAGTTTGTTATTGTTGCGATGCGTAAATGCTATTAGGCCCCTAGGCCTAGGGGGTGTAAGCAAGTAAGTAAGGAAATTTGAAAATAGGATGAGACTCATTGCATTCATAATGTACTAAAATGAAATGCAACCTCCATAAAAAAATCCTTATTTCTATTTAAAATAAAAGAGGCCATAGTTTAGTAGTGAAAAAAAACAATGGATACCGGGAACACAAATGTTCTCAATAGAAACTAACTGATATAAATACTTTTTTAATTAAATCAAGCATTTCAGTTCAACTTCAATATGTAGGGGATTACCCAGATAGCGATGTTGCTCGTATCTGGAATTATCACACTAATCACACGAATATTATAAATGTGAAAGTTTGGATGTTTGTTTATTTGTTTGTTACTCAATAACATCGTAATAGCTGAACCAATTTCGATGAAATTTGGTGTGTCAATAGATTATGACGTGGATTCGAACATAAGATATTTTTTGCTGACCATTTTAGTTACTTATCCATAATCAAGAAACCTTAAATTTTCTCACCTGGTTGTACATCGATGTCGATGCGTGCTTCTAAAAGAAGTCTCACAAATGGCCGTCCTGGATAGTCGGGAGCTGCAGGTCGGATGCAGGGCACTACGTTTGCAGCACAGGTACCGGTTGAAGTGCTGCCTGAAGACCCCACTCACGCAGTATAGCGCCACCGGGTTTACGCAGGAGTTTAGGAAACTATAGAAAATATAGGATATCAGTTATGCACAGTTCTTTAGATGTATAATGGTTATTTTTAATCGAGGTTATTTATGTATGTATGTTTGTTTGTCCGAGGATAACTTTCGAAGCTTTGATCCGATCATTGTGAACTTTAGTATATAGGTAGATAGTGATGGCACAATTTTGTTGTGACTTCGAGTGAAAATTATGGTGGGGTTGTTGAGACATTGGGGTTCAAAAGAGATAAAAAAAAATGGGACTATGCGGTCAAGTGGCACATCACATACAGGCATAAAGGTCTGCATCAGTACATTTTGACCCCGTTTTTGTTTTATACCTTGTAGTTTTTTTAAGTTATTAGCAATAATAAAAACTGAACCAATTCACAGGGTACACCAGTGACCCCATTTGCTGAAATTTGGTATGCGTGTAGCTTTAGTGACACAAATATAGGCAAAAGTCTGAAATCCAGAATAACTGCAATTTGTACCCCAAAAAAGAATAACCAATTTACATGAACTCCCGTTACCTGTAATTTGAATCCAACTGTAGGTCAAGTAATTTGGTTATGT
Source organism: Philereme transversata (assembly GCA_963924445.1). Lineage (NCBI taxonomy): Eukaryota > Metazoa > Arthropoda > Insecta > Lepidoptera > Geometridae > Philereme > Philereme transversata. The sequence goes on along the minus strand of OZ004343.1, from coordinate 6,270,268 downwards.
ATTTCGTGGGGCTTATTTTTATATGTAGTTAAAGATTACGCGAGATCTCAGTTCGGGGCGAACCACTAGTTTATTTATTATTAATAGTTTTAGTTCAGTTATAATTATCGCAGATAAGTTAATAGTGGTTATATAGGGATTGAAATTGCTCAAACTTGGTCAAACATATTACAATTTAGACGTATTTTATTTTCTTTATTGTTATTTGTTCTAAAAGGATCATCAAGAACCAGCCTCGTTTCTTTCCTGGCTTGGTCGCAAAGGAAAAGACAGTACAATTGACGTTTCAAAGTGATCCTTGTAATTTTAATTAATAAAAACATTTTGATTTTTATGCGATCGTATTTTCAAATTATTTGATTTGAATAGTATCATAATCATCATCATATGAGCCAAAAGACGTCCACTGCTGAACATAGGCCTCCCACATAGATTTCCAGAGCGAGCGATCTTGTGTGACCTGCACCCAACGGCTCATTTACCTTTAGTCTGGTCTTATTTCTATCCAGGGGGGGTCCAATAGTCATCATAATTGTGATTACCTTACCTACTTAATATCGAAATATCAAAAACTACAAAGAATCAAATATTCAAAGATTAGAAGAACTGACGGCCGTTGGGGCAGAAAGATTCTCGACTGAAGACCACGCACTGGAAAGCGCAGTGTAGGACGGCCTCCCACTAGATGGAAAGACGACCTGGGTCCGTAGCCAAGTAACATTCGGTTCGAATCAATTCAATTTGTACATAAGTTTATCGTCGATATATCACGTGATATTTCCATAGCATGTGTCAAATCCTTGAAAAAAATCATTTTCTGACTTATCGACTAGCGTCATCGAATGTAATTTGGCTAAGCCCTCTGATATAAATTGCATTGAGCCGCTGGCACAGCTAGACTAGTTTACTTCAGCTACTTCCACAGCATTATGTCACACGGAATATTGCTGTGGGGGAGTGCTGCAGATATAAACACCGTTTTTGTGCTGCAGAAGAGAGCTGTTCGTGCAGTTTGTAATATGGGCCCCAGAGAATCATTACGCAATAAGTATAAAGAAATAAATATTATGACATTCCCTTGTCAATACATCTATGAACATATATGTGTACATGCACATGTATGTTCACAAAAATATTAATTTATCTAAGAAAAATAGCGATAATCATAATTTTAATACTAGAAATATAGATAAACTCGCTGTTGCCACTTGTAGACTCAATAAAGTTAGTAAATCGTTTAAAGGGCAAGCTGTACGCTTTTAAAATTGACAATTAACAAATTTAAAAACTTAATTAAACAAAATCTTTATAAAAAAGCCTACTATAAAATATCGGATTATTTAGATGATAGAGAAGCTTGGGATTGAAATTGCTCCAACTCGTTCAAAATGTTATAATTTAGACGTAATTTATTTTCTGTATTGTTATGTATTCTAAGAGGATCATTAATAAAAAACAACCAGCCTTGTTTCCCACCTTTCTTTTCGCGAAAGAACAGGCAGTAAAATTGACGTTTCAAAGTGATTCTTGTGATTTTAATGAATAAAAATATTTGAATTTGGCTACAGATCAGATACAGGCCGCAAAAGAGCGGTTGCTCTGGAAGTCTACGGGGGACGCCTATATTCAGCAGCTGACGTCCTATAGTTAATACATAATATATGATGATGAAAAATAAATCATAAATAAATAAATATTGCTGGACATTTCACACAACGCTATCTAGCCCCAAACTAAGCAGAGCTTGTACTATGGGAACCAGATAACTGATAGAATACTTATATACATTTTTTTTTGTAAATACATACTGTTACGAGCTGAGGGTTCGGGATAAAATAATGGGAATCGATCTAACCAAAATAACACTTTTATTCAACACGATGACGATGAATACACGAACTTGGTCACACGTATCAGAACACACTAATTCACACCACTGGTGCACCACTTAAAGTCACCGAAATGTTCGCACGTATAGCTAAATCCAGACTGACTCGGGAGCAACCACTGTTCACGCGAGACCCTTCCCACGTCAGTCCTCCAGGGCCTCGCTGAGACTAACTCACTCACTAAGACTAACTCAGACTCGAGACTGACTGGCCGGCCATCTCTCCGGCCTATTTATATCGCACACATTTCGATTGTTCGAGAACGATGTCGATCCTTCCAGGAAAGGGTCGGTCCCTCGACACAATGGCCACTCCCCATTCTGCGAAACCACAAACAATAGCAACAATAACACAGCAAGACAAAAGCGTTCGAGAAGGTTCGATTATTACTCATTGTTTAACAGCCTCGGCGTAACACTGCCCCCTCCTAAAACATGCTCGTCCCGAGCATTCTTAGCCCCATATCGCGGCAGCCGATCAACATGAACAATTTTAGGCGCACCTCGCGCTGAAGATGTAGCAACTAGAGGAGCCACATTGCCGTCTCCAGTACTTTAGGACACCCAGAGTCCCTTTCTCATCAGCGATCCCAATTCCAGCCTCCAAAACACGGCTCTCATGATTTCTATCTGTTCTTTCACTTCCTGAAATTCCTTTCCAGATGAACCGAACAATTCCCTCATCAGTCGAGCACGCTCTTATGGCCAACGTCGCTGATCTTCCTGTTGACGACGCTGCTCTTCTTTATCCTGACGTCGCTGTCCCTCTTGCAACCGAGTCTGCTCCACCTGTTCACGTCGCTGTTCCTTCTGCAACCGAGCCTGCTTTTCCTGCTGACGACGCTTCTCTTCTTAATGCTGACGGCGTTCTTCCTCCTGCAACCGAGCCTGCTCTTCTTGCTGACGACGCTGCTCTTCCTTATCCTGACGTCGCTGTTCTGCCTGCAACCGAGCCTGCTCTTCTTGCTGACGACGCTGCTCTTCCTTATCCTGACGTCGCTGTTCTTCCTGCCAATGTTGCTGCTCTTCTTGTGGACGGCAAAGCATGGCCATAATAGCAGAAAGATCACCTGTCACAGGAGCTTGGCCCACGGGTGATGATGATGAAGCTCCAAATGGTTTGGTGGCGGCTGATTCCATCTCCATCGGCTGACGACTCTGCCGAGCTTCTTGAACCGGAGACTCCCCAAACCGCCTTTCATCCATTTCCTGTTGTCGTTGTCCTCTCGTCCTGACACCGTCCACGTTATGCTTTGGTAGAACCGGCATTATTTTATCCCACTTCTGACACCAAATTGTTACGAGCTGAGGGTTCGGGATAAAATAATGGGAATCGATCTAACCAAAATAACACTTTTATTCAACACGATGACGATGAATACACGAACTTAGTCACACGTGTCACAACACACTAATTCACACCACTGGTGCACCACTTAAAGTCACCGAAATGTTCGCACGTATAGCTAAATCCAGACTGACTCGGGAGCAACCACTGTTCACGCGAGACCCTTCCCACGTCAGTCCTCCAGGGCCTCGCTGAGACTAACTCACTCACTAAGACTAACTCAGACTCGAGACTGACTGGCCGGCCATCTCTCCGGCCTATTTATATCGCACACATTTCGATTGTTCGAGAACGATGTCGATCCTTCCAGGAAAGGGTCGGTCCCTCGACACAATGGCCACTCCCCATTCTGCGAAACCACAAACAATAGCAACAATAACACAGCAAGACAAAAGCGTTCGAGAAGGTTCGATTATTACTCATTGTTTAACAGCCTCGGCGTAACAATACATTTTACATTACATTATAATATATGTATAGAGAAACAACCAGACCCGGAACAAATATCTATAGATCATGCAAACATTTGTTCCGCGGCGGGGATCGAACCCGCTACCTCCTGCATCTCAGCCGGCTATTCGCCCACTACACCACGGAGGTCGTCATGATGATGAAGTATTAATAGGCGCTATATCTTCTCAGTGCTAGATGAGATAAAAGCCCGGATGAAAACTACTAAAGCTGGGTAAACAATGAATGGGTAAGTGCTTAGTTGGTTACTACAGTGAGCCATTAGGTTGCGATTCTCATAGAAATGAGGATTTAAGAGGCTAATAATACACATCGTGTAACCAGTGATTTTGGATGTGATTGTATGTTTGGAAGTGATTGAAGACCTCTGTGGCGCAGTGGGCGAATAGCCGGCTGAGACGCAGGTGGCGGGTTCGATTCTCAAAAAGTATATAAGTATAGGTATTCTATCAGTTAACTGATTTCCATAGTACAAGCTAATCTTAGTTAGTTTAGCACTGTGTGAAATGTCCAGTAATATTTATTATTATTTATTTCAATAGTGATGGTATGATTCAAAGAACAAGATTTTTCAAAGAACACATTAGCAAATAAAACAACAATACTATCTCTCTTCTCGAAAAGGTCGTGTGAACGGTAATGGTATCTATACAGTATTTTGACTCGGCCCTGTCCTTGAAATAATTACCTACACCCGCGCGGTGCGTAAACACGCCATATGGGTGCCCGCGTGCAGTATTTTAATTTCATCTACCTACTTGAATTTCTTTCTAGTTTTGTAATTGTATATTGAAGTTATACTTCTTTTGGCGCGATGGAGAAAATTGATGAGAGTGAATTTTTACGATGCGCGCGCACACCGACACCTAAATTTAACAGCATGAAGTTAGTTCTAGGTGGTGTGAAAATTGATAACTATGTTCAAGTTGTATATTCTAGTATTTTTATATGTAGAACACGTGTTTCGTAAGGGTACAATTAAACAGTGTGAATAAATAAATATTATTTTGGTGTTTTTATTAAATCAATTTCATATACGACGGTGATACTAATAATTTATTATTTATTTAAATAAAATCTTTTTGATTAATTTTAATATTTATCGTTAATCACTACTGCATTTTAGTTATTTTTTTTCCATACGCCAAAGAAGTATAACTTCTAACGCGTGTACATAAGTACACACACTCTTTTTTTTTACATATAAAAAAATTAAATTCGTTGTGACTGAAATAGGAAGTGTTAAATAAAAATACATGTGTTTATAAATTAGTAGATTTAATAAAGAAATTCACCCTTATTTTGATATAGAAAATATTTGCGCCTCAACTGAGACGTACGAAAAGCTTTATTGTTAAATTTAATAGTATAAAAAATGCGCATTCTGATAAATAGTTTAATGAAAAACATTACCGTGCTGCGCCGCATTCGCGACTAGTTGTGTACCGAGTGGGTACCGAAAACGAGGTGCGTAGGTATGACTCACGTTCCGGCCGTTTGTATAAAGACAGAATACTGTATAGATAACACTACCGTGGCGAAGTCGTTAGAAGGTACTAATATTTAAACTGTGGGAGAGTGTAACAGAGCAAAGGTAAATGAGTGACCATAAATATGTTAACCTTGTACTTGCAACACCTTTACCAAACAGACAGACGATTTACTAAGTAGAATACCCTATTTATTTTGTTGTAGGCACAGGTGATATTGCCCATTCAATTTGGGCAGGCGCTATGAATCCTACAAAATTGAAAGGATTTTCAACTACAACACTGATTTTCTTTAGCCTTTATTACAAAATAAAGTAAGTATTAATTTCCTTACCGGAAATCAAAATATGGGCCATCCTATGAAGATGTAAAAATCGAGGAAAGGATAGATGTTATTTCCTGTCAGTCAGTTATGACACCCTGTAGAGACCTTTGTCCGGTGGTGGACATCCATTGATATTTCTTACCTCAAACAGAATCCCAGTATCCTCAATGCATGTGTCCAATCATTGTAGTCAATCTCAGAAGTCGGAGAAAGGTGGAACCAGATTTCGAAAGCGTGGTATGGCAGGAAGCAAATGAAGAACACTGTAATAAATCGTTTATTAGATAACTAGCTGTTGCCCGCGACTTCGTACGAGTTACACTAGTAAATGTGTAAGTTACCTAGAAATAAAGCTAAACTGGCTGTTGCAATTTGACTTGACACCCCATTTTTATACTATGGGATCTGATTTATGGGATAAAAAGTAGCCTATGTGTTAGGTTATATTCCACGTATATACTAAATTTCATCGAAATCGGTTCAGCCGTTACGACGCGATTGAGTAACAAACAAAGAAACAAATAAATAAACAAACATAACTAGATACAGAACATAACATGATAAACATAAATAGCTTTTATAATATTAGGGTGATGATCGACTATTTCTAAAAATTACTTTAATCCTATCGACTAAAGGTTTCAGGACCAATGCTGAGAGTATTGGTCCTGAATCCTCGTGCTGCGTCGTGTAAAAAGTCGGACACGTCTCACTCCAGGTCATAATCTACCTATATATCTATCGATCTAAATCTCGTTTAGTCTTGAAAACGTAACAAACAGACAGTTAGGGTAGAGTAGGGTAATGGGAATCAGCGGGCAATGGGAGTCACCCACACCACCACGAAGCACTACATGAGACCGACGCGTAAACAGCGTCCTCAGCCCCCACTTCGGGCCCCCGCGCAGCCGCGAACGGCTCGCGCCAGTCGACCCATGCACCACTGAGAAACGACCGTCTTTTGTTTTTGCGCTCCGCTGATGTAATTTTACGTAAATGCAAATTAGAAGGTAAGTGCCAAATATCTTGCAGTATGCGATTATGACATTTACACTTACTTAGTTAGACGTTTCAAATTGTGATGTGCAGTCCAGATTATATCAGTGTATTAAAGATTTTTTTGTTTCTATTTTTTACTCATCAGTGTAGTTGTGGGAAATGAGAGTCAGGTGACTCCCATTACCCGCAAGTAATTATTATTGCCCGCAACTGTGCGTTACTGTTGAATCATGTTTTTATTATTTCTTTCTAGATGCCGAAAGTACGCGTCAGGAGAACTGAAAAGGCTTCCTGGTCTTCTGATAGCCTAGATAAAGCTATCAGCTCATTGATGGCGGTTCTTCTATAAGAAATGCTGCTAAAGTAATGGGAATCCCTTTTTCAAGCCTACAGAAGAGGATAAAAAAAGGTTCTACCTTAGGACCACATCAAGGACGATTCACTGTCTTTAGTCCTGAGGCAGAAGCCGAGCTAGCGAACTTGGTGAAGAAAATGGCAAATACCCCCAGGGTGATCACCATTACCCCTACGTTGGTGTAATGGGAGTCAAATCTGTTTTTTATTTAAACTTTTATAATTTCCAAAGTTGATTGCCAAAGTGACTGAAATTGATCTCTAATGTTAGTTACTAATTACATTATGTTTACAGGCGGTTGCAATAAATATTTTCTTTTTAATTAAAATTTTATTTGAGTTCTCGCTTAAGTGACCCCCATTACCCTCTTTTACCCTACTTTCGAATTTGTATGGAATTTACATGAGCTTTACATCATTAGATTGCGAGTGATTTTAGGTCAAAGAGTTCAAGGTCAAAGAGACATAAACAAAATGTCATAAACAACTAAATTGCCAGTTTTTGTTGTGACCCCACGGCGTGGAAGTAATGCTGTTCGTGTAGTTTTGGTAAAATGAAAAAGTTATAGCTCGGTTTGTATGTTTTATGGCTTCGGAGTTCAATGTAGTCACAAGAAAGTAGGCAATCTAAAATCCTGGATATCACGTAAACATTTCAGAGTCAACGTACCTATTCCTATTAAAAGGGTCCTGTATTTATACGCTTGTAAAGAATCCCGCTTGACTCATAGGTTCTTAAGCTTTGGCACATTGATAGAAGTAAAACTAATACAGTAAATTAGAAACTTGATTTTGACAGACAACAATGAGAACCACAATAGCACTAAAATAGCTGAAATGACGGTCCCTTTGTTAGGAAAACACCGAGTTATTGTTCTTTCAATTACTTTTGGGTATTGCTAAGCCCCAATCATTTTGATGGAAAGTGAATTCTGGTGCTTTGTTTAGAGCGAGAATATTCCTTCAAAATATAAAGTTCCAAGAGTCTTATGACAAATTGATGGACTTTAGATCTCCTCAACAACAGTCTCAATTTGACTCAACTAACTCCTGCATACGGAATTGTTTGTCTGCTTTGCAAATATTATAACAGAGTTTGTAGACATTAATTTGCGCTTTTGCATAAAGTATGTTTTTAATTTTATCAATAGTTATTTTCATTAATTTCTGAAAATTTCATGGTTTCGTTATTTATCTAGGCGGCGAACAAAGTGAAATTTTGACGACGAATCCTAACTCCGAAAGACTTAAATTTACTTAAAATTTTAGAATAAATCCTCAAGACAGACCATAAATTTTGCTCCTGAAAAATAATCCAACTTCCAAGTTGAATTAAGTCGAAACTACTTTAAATTTATCTGAAGTAACACCAGTTGCCATGCAAATTTATACAAAATGGGTGAAGACTTCATCGCAAAGCTATAAACTTTGTATTAGAAACAATATTAGTTTTCTAATAAGCTGTATTATGACTTTGATGAGGTATAGACGGTGTTATTTAATTAACAATATTTATTTTAGCGTCTTATACTTTTCTCAACACCTCGACTTTAGTTCCAAAATAGTCTCATAATTTTGGTGCAAAAACAGTACAAATTAAAAACGGTACGAGGCAGTCATGACTAAACGCGTATTTCATTTGATTACAAGGTACATAAAACAGAAATCATATTCACAAACAAAATTACAATAAAATATATAAAAAAATACGTTCGCATAGTGAGTCCCATGATCAATTAATTCTTATTATTACTATGCTATGATTCTAGCAATAAAGGGTATAAGAGGTAGTATTTTTATCGTTAAAAAACTGGAGATGGAACATGCATACGGCCCACCTGATACTAAGGAACATGAGGTGAAATTACAGGCACATGAGTCTTTATACCTGTGTGCCTCAAGTTAATGGACGCAGACCAGTGTATCATGGGTCACGCACCTTAGGAACGTGCCCCACAATACGAGGCAATATTCTGGATGGTTACCACTAACCACCACTGAGCAACAGCATATCCTTGTTCCATCTCCAATTGTATAAAAAAATGATAAAGATTTAAAAAGGATTCTCGACTTACCACTTACAAACACGAGAACCATACAAGCGACTGACTTCCTCGCCTTTGCCTGAGCCTCTCCCTGCCCTCCGTGCAATGCTCCTGGCATTTCCCGTGTACTCGCCAGTAGACGTTGTGCCATCAGGGTGTAGAATACTGCGATCACCACTAAGGGAAGACCGTAGTATATAACTGCTTTAAAAATCGTCATCCATCTGGAAAAAAATTTACATCAGTACGCAGATAATTTTAACTATCTTATCCAAGTAACTTATCTTACGATATTGTATTTATTTCGTTTCACACAAGTATACAATTCTTTTTAACAGCTCGTAAGTTAAGAGCTCAGAAGTCTTACAAAATATGCGACCACATCCTGCACAATATATCTTGTACCAAGACCTAGGAGTTACAGTCCTGGAATGGAATAAGAGGACCTAGCACGAATGTGTACGTTATAGATTCGACACTCCGAATCCGTTGGCTGGCTAGGCTGTGTCGGTAGTTGTCGGCAACTTCCACCTGCGCGTGCGTCCCAGTGACTTGTGTTGATATTTCGATGACATGTTCGCTACTTGCGAACTAGCACAGTTGCAAAATAAGTTTCTGATTGCGATTTCGTTCGTACGAGTAGACAATGTTTTTCAACTTGTAACAAGATGTGATGCTGCCGACTAACCCGCTGGCGACAGCCACTGAGCTGTATCGGCGGGTCGACGTGTTCGGAAGGTCCTTAGGCGTTTAATCCTTTGGCCCGTAAGATCAATATCAATTTTTAGTTTAAACTTCGAATTTTAGTTTAAACTGCTATTGATCTTACGGGCCTTAGGAAAATGGTAAAATTCTAATAAATGTCAGAAGTTCCTATGGATTTCTAAAACGCCAATGACACAACTCTGCGTTGGCTAAAACTGTACTTTTAGTATCATATCGCTAGTGTTTAACTTAAATATTGATTTGAGGTTATATCGAAACTTTCATTTTACCTGCCTAATTTAGGTTATTACAGGAATCGGTATATTTGTTTGACAAAATGACGATATACTTCGAAAAAAATAAATAAACGAAATGAATAAGCCTGTTTGCTTTAAGTAGGCCTATTAATATGCCTACATAATTGTGCCTGATATATTTGGGTAATAATATTTGGATATCTCAATTCCTCTTTTCATACTTTATAACAATTTTCTCAAAAAAATATTGGATCAAGAATGTAATATCCAATATTTGACTTATATTGCTGACGATTTTAAGAGGAGCGTATATCAAATGCTATGCAAAAAATTAAACATGTTCTACCTTTCAATATGATCCGATCTCAATGATTTATTTTATTTCGTGTTAACTTTTCGCGAATGATGAAGGCGTAACCAACCAAAAGGTAAGGAACCTTATGGGTTCCGTTTTTGGTCTGTCAGTCCGTCTGTCTGTCACAGTTGATTATCTCAGCACGACTAAAGCTGGTAACTCGAAATATTAAATAGTTTTAAGGAATACAAGTCTTCATCTGCGATTATCAAAATTAGGAAGCTTGTTTACATAGACATATATTCTACCGATAGACAAGAACATTCTTGAAAAAAGTTTGTTCAAATGCTGGTGAGTTAGAACTAAAGTTCGCTGCAAACATTATTTATGTGATCTAACCATACTAATAAAACATGCAGCGCTAGATCGCTTATAGAGTTTAGTTTACTCGCGACCAAAACGTTGTAAGCGCCGTTCAAATTCCGTTCAACATAATGTAACAACCTGTCGTCCCTATAGATTTTACACCACAGACGTGTTACTGCTTTTGTACCTACAAAACTTCATTAGAGTTCATACTCTATTTCCAAATGTATAATAGTAATGTAATCATTGAAAATATGCTAAAGTAGAAAATGAAATGTTATGCGTTTATTTAATCTCAAGTACGTTAACAATAGTTTGAAATCAAACTGTCACCTGATGATTCACTGACACTTCTTGATATATTTTTGTAGTATCGAATTACGCACGTCGTCATATTTTCTGACCTTTGACAGATATTATATACCAAAAAGAAATAACATAAAATGAATATGTATTAAAAAATATCAAACTGGCTATTGTTTAAATAAACAAAATAAAACACTTTCTAAAAACACCACGTCAAGTCCGTGTTTAGTCACATATTTTTACCTACAACCGGTTTTGTAATGGAATATCTGCATATTTTAGTCTATGATTTTAGATGGCGTGGCATTATAATACACATTTTTTTTTCAGATGTGTTATTACGATATGATTACCTATTTATTCACTTGAACAACCAATAATTTTACTTACTTGACTAATGAATTATTATTTATGTCATACTTTGATTCAAATTCTCGTAATAATAGTGCCGCTCCGTACGCGTCCAAACTGCGTGAATGTCGAAGCCGCACTAAAGTAAGGTGTACGTATTGCAGTACAGTTCAATGGAACAGAGTGAGTGTTGGGATCACGATATCTAGTGCATAGTACATATATATCGATGCTTGTTTATTTCTTTTCAGTTCGTTTTGCAGGGTATTTTGTTTTATCGATATTTTTCGTGATTTTAGTGCTGTGGAATGATATTTAGCACACAAATTGATTTTATATATTTTGGAATGGTTTTTCATATACCTTTATTTTGATACCTCACTCGACTGGTTTGATAAATGTTTGGCTCACTGAAATCCAATTTCACGGCTGCAAGTCGCTGTATTGTAACTTCTTATAGCCTATTTCACTCTCGTGATTTAGACGATTCTAAATGGCACCCAATGTTACAAAATTCGCCAAGCCCTTTAGCTTACACGATGCGCCAAATGAACAGACATACATAAAAACATACAGTCTAAAAAATTACCATCCTTCTTCGCAGTCAGGTAATAATTTGATCATGTTCCGTCTCTAATATTTGCAAATGAAGAATATCAAATCAAGTCTACACCTATGCGAATCAGCTTTTGTCTCGTTTGTGAAGTCAAAGGTGCCAGGTTCATTGAATTTAAAGTCTTTACATTTTATGTGACGATACGTTTTCTCGATGTCTTGATTTTCTTACGTTGATTGCAGATTGTGTTAAATGTAATTTGGTTTTCCGTTTTGGATCATTGTAGGTAGTGATCTGTGACGCCTAAATATGCGAATGAGGTAAAAGATTAACGAAGGCTATACTTAGGTATATTCAATCTGAAATATATTAGAATATTGTTCAATTATTTAAGCATTGAACTATAGACAACTTCCATTATAATAATTATTGACGTGGTAATTTTATTTACTTATGTAATTATCAAAAAACAGCAAATATACTGGTTATTATCATACAGAGCTAAGAATTCATATTGGATATAATGAGGAGATCCGTAGACAATTAACTCGATGAATTAACCGCCATTTTGGCCGAAAAGCTATTTAGTGGAGACCGCGTAGCAGCGTTGAATGGCCCCACAAGTTGAAAAGATGAACTAACAAATGTTGCTGGGATCCAATAGGTCCTTTTTGTAAATCTCTGGAAGAGGCCCATGTTCAGCAGTGGATGTCCTATGGCGATATCATGATGATGATTTACGGATAAATCATAAATTTAACTACGTACTGGAAAATTATTCCTTAATTATTTCCGAATTTAGACATTCAAATTGAATGTCTAAATTACGGAACAACGTAGAACACGCCGCAAAGCTGATGAATGTGCCCGAATCAATCAGTTCACATCTGGCAATCAATCACAAATTGATTTCTAGGGTTACTACTCGCGATAAACAGCTACAAATAAGTGTTTCCAAAATATAAAAACATGTCACCCTAACGACATTACAATATTAGTCACAAATTAATGAATGAATGAATGTTTTGTTGAATGTAATTGGTATTTCAAATACCTAACGCTGAGGTATTTTGTAGTTAGTATTTTAAATACATATGGCTTCAAAATACATCTGCACATAAATACATTTAGCGATCTTATTAATGGTGGCTTCTACAGAAAATAGTGCTCGATAGTTTTCGTAACTTATTTATTAATAATTTAATAATAGTATTCGTAAGCAAAATAGCGACCGCTAAATATGTCAATCTTTAAAGTTGTCAATACTGCACCTGTACAGTACATCAAGTTGTCAAGTACCTTGACTTACACTTGACTGTACTTTGTAATTTGTATTTTAAATAAAAGTAGTTAAAATAAGGTATTTTGTATACAAATATACGACTTAAAAGTATTTTGTATTTCGTATTTTAAATACGTGAGAAATAGTATTTTGTAATTTGTATTTTAATTAACACAAGGTATTTATTTTGCCCAGCTCTGTTTCCCTTGTTAACCGTCTAAGGCAAAGCCAAAAGGAAAATATCTAAGTACTCATATTTTTCACTTAATTGAAAGATCATTACAAAAGTATTTTAATTTTTGAATTATTTCTATTGTTATTAATATTATTTTTTTCTATTATTATTATTTCTATTAATTTTTTTTTTATTATGTATTTTAATAAATAAATAAATATTGCTGGACATTTCACACAGCGCTATCTAGCCCCAAACTAAGCAGAGCTTGTACTATGGGAACCAGATAACTGATAAAATACTTATATACTTTTTTTTTAAATATATTTTTATAATATATAGAAAAACAACCAGACCCGAAACAAATATATGTAGATCATGCAAACATTTGTTCCGCGGTGGGAATCGAACCCGCTACCTCCTGCGTCTCAGCCGGCTATTAGCCCACTGCACCACGGAGGTCGTCAAATGTGTTCAAATAAAATTTGTGCAGTTTTATTGATTTTGCGACAGTAATATGATGTAACTAATTCGATACGCTTATTTATATTTAGATATTTCTACTGTTCAGTGGCGATACACTAGATAACCGAATCTAGTGAATCGCCACTGAACGTTATAGGAATCGAACCACCTTAAGTGATCATACTGCACATTTTTCTCTTAAAGCATCAATATTACTTAAGTGAATACTCTGATTAATGTGGATTGGGATGCTATACGAATTATTCTGTGGCCGTTCTAATCTAGCTAAGAGACCAATTCCCTAACATCTACAATGCTAGCCGAAGTAGCACAGATCAAATGTTATGTTTCATAGAAATCTGCTGGGTGATTGATACAGGATTTTCAGCCTTGGAAATGATATAATAAAGTTGAGATTATTACTTAGGGTATTCTTTCCAGGTTGGTGGATACGGTGTGCAGTATACAAATGTGACGTTGTGTTGTAGATTCATCGTCACTGTGCTGGAGAATAGAGCTGCTGGGGTTGCGAAGAGAAGGGATGCTCCCCATATAAAAGTCGCGCAAGCTAGGGGCAGCTTGCGGAGCTGAAACAAAGATCAAATATTAGGCAGAAATTATGGCAGGTGTTTATTTATTAACTAGCTGATCCGCCTGCGGCTTCGTACGCGTGGTTTGTCAATAAAACATTACCCTCCTTCTGTGCAGTTGCGTAAAACGTATCCTATGTCTCAAGTCCATTCATAATCTATCAAGATATATAGGTACTAAATTCCATCGAAATCGGTCGAGCCGTTAAGTCATGAAAAAGTAACAAACATACAGAGAGACAGAGTTACTTTCAAATCACTTAGGATTAACACATAGGCTACTTACTGTTGACAAACAACGCGTGCAAAGCCGCTGGCGGAAGCAAGTTATACATATTAATCTTCCTCTTGAATCACTCTATATATTGCTGAAACTGCATTCAAATCCGTTGAGTAGTTTAAAAGATCTAAGCAGAAGCGACTTCATTTTATACTATGTAAAGATACTTAGTTATAATATATAACCATCTAACAAGTAACATTTTAAGAAAAAAATAACCGAATATATTAAATAGAATATCAAAAAACTGTACAGATGCCATTGCAAATTGGAGAACTTGACGATTTTCATAAGGGTCCCATTATTAAATCTTGATCAAATGTGACCACACCTGTACACGCTTTCAAAACAAATGAATCATTGAAATCGGACAATGTAAAAACGAAAAGGTAAATAATTATCGCTGAATATACAAAATAAAAAACATATGGCAGCGAATTGAGAACCTTCTCCTTTTTTGAAGTCGGTTAATAACCAAATTGAATCTATAAACGTTTAGTTATATAATCCGAAGCTGCAAACTAGCCCGCCTGTTTACTAGATTAAAAAACTTGATAAAAATCAAAAATAAAAGATAAAAAGGAAACAGTGGTGCTTTAACTAAGTAATTCATCATCACCATCACGGCTATAGTGCATGCATTTTAAAAAAAATAATTATAGGCTAGCGTTGACCACGATGTTGCCTGATGATAAGCAATGATGCAGTCTACGATGGTACACGCTTACCTAGTAAAAACCTATTCACTCGCGACTTGAAGAGCCCTAGGTAGGTTGTAGTTATCAGGAAACACAGAATCAGGCAAGGCATTCCACTCCTTGGCGGTGCGCATAATAAAGGTGGAAGAGTACCGCTTTGTGCATATGGGAGGTATGTCTACCATGTAGGGCACCACGGAGCGTCTGGTTGTCCGATGATAGTGTGGGGATGGTGGAATCAGATTGAAGAGCTCTGCAGCACACTCTCCGAAATGTATCCGATAAAAAGCCTGCTGAACTTATACTTCTCCCATAGATGTCCATAGCGATTGCTCTTGTGCGGCCTACACCTAACAGTTGCCAGCAACCTTTCTACTTTCTACGCTGGTCTTTCTGGTGCGTGGTCTCCATTCTAGAACTTTTTTGTCCCAACAGCCATCAGTTTTTCGAGTTATCGAAAATGCTCTGCTGGTGGAATGTAATCAGGAGGGGCAGGATACTAAATACTTCTAAATATGAAGGTATCTTAAAAATACAAAGTTAATTCGATATTTTTTTTACTTGCTTGTTTGTTAGAACTTCGTTGACCACAACCTTATCTGATGGTAAGCGTTGATGTGGTCTAAGGTGAAGCACGACATCTTAGACAGATCTGCCAATTAATAGCACTTTGTTTCTCGTACAAAGTGAGACTTTTTAGAAAATTAAATCAACTTGATTTTACAGCGAACTACGCCAATTAATTTGAACACAAGGACGCGCTCGGCCCATTTCTGTCAAACTTAAATTATTTTATGTTGAAAACTCCACAAAATACTTCACATAAGTTGACACCTATTTCATACTGCTGTTAATTAACGAGCTACGTTGGCCTAGTTGGATATTATCTGACTTCCAATACAGAAGTCAGCTTCAAATCTCGGTCATGTACCAACCTTAGTCATCATCATATGAGCCATAGGATGTCCACAGCTAAACATAGGCCTCTCTCATAGATATCCAGAGAGATTGATCATGTGTGCCCTACACCCAACGGCTCTCAACAACTGTTATAAGGTTATCCGTTATCTGTTTCCTGCTGAAGGGACCATCCTACCAACAGATACTTACGTGCACTTATATATTTTCCTATGCGAAAAACGTAGTTCCGCATTTAAACTGTGTAACTAAGCTTACGCTGAATAAATCTCCTTCAATAGATGTAAAAGGACTTAATTTTAATTAACCAGGCTTGGATTTTATCGTGCAATTTTTCTCATTTTTCGTGATTTACGTTGAAAACTTTCTAAAAGGGTTAGGATAATCGCTTTGTCAACAAAATTTCCGTAACTTTTACTAACGGACGGCACATAGATTGCTTAATTGTTCATTAGCGAGCAATATTCCGGATGCAGCTTGGATATTTGACATCTTGTGGTATTTTTGTGTGGCACATAAAAATCTTCAATCAAGCCATGTCAGTTTGATGAATGCCAGGTTTGACTACCTACAAACCAGGTTTGGCCACCCCGTAGATTTTAAATGCGACCGATCTGGTGCGGCCTGCTAGATACAGCTCCTAATAACTGCGCTTTCCATTTGGTGGTCTACACTCGAGAACTTGTTTACCTCAATGACGAAATGCTATCGAATATTGAACTCACACATACATACACGCACCATGGGAAGAGCCTTTGTGCGGTGCGTGGCTATCTGTGGCCGTTGACTGTGCATGGTATCATCCGTAAAAACACGGATCATGGGAAGCCACTGTGAGAAGAACGCCAAGCTAAAATAATATTCACTCACCTGTAGTTTTCTGAACGGGTTAACGATAGCGCAGTATCTCTCAGCTGACAGAGCTGTCAATGTGAACACTGACACTCCTATACTGACATCCTTCCCAGTTTCTGATATCCGGCAGATCAGCGACCCCCAAGGCCAGGATTCCAATGTGTAAATTGTGGAGACGAAGGGAACGCAGATCAAGATGACTAAGAGATCTGCTAGTGCCAGGGAGAAGATGTACCTGTGGGTAAAGCTTTTATTGAACAAGAATATGCACAACTAAAATAAGGTGAGATTATGAGATAATTTATATATTGTACAAAAAACTAAGAACCAACTTTAAAGAGCTGTTTATCATTGAGGTATAGTCAAAGAACATAGCCTGATCAACCAACAAGTACCTAAAAAGGTATTGCCTGTGATTTCCAATACAATACCTCGTCTCAATACATAAGATGTTTGTCGTTGAGGAGGTATGTAAGTATCTTCCGCCAAATAGATATTATCTTGCGAATAATCGTGAAACCTTCAGACTGGTCCCATATAAGTTTGTTGAGGATCTGATGATGGAGTACAAGATAGAACTCCTAAACGGATGACAATAAACGCATCGCGATTAATCGCAAGAGAATATCTACATGAGGGATTAACCAAACCCGATCATGTACTTAAAATAATGAAAAGGGATACCGTCAATCACTAGTATTTTATAAAGTTCTGCGCCAACAAGCCACAAGCCACAGCCACGGTGGCTGTCGCGTGTCTGCAGCATGTTGCCGACACTGCTGTAGCGAGTGGCCGCCACCGGCCACACTTATGCCGCAAATCCTTACAAAACGTATGAAAAAGCGTTTAAACTGCTTGTCGTTGGCATCGGTGGCTGTGGCCGGTGGCTCGTTTGCGCAGGAAATCTTTATCTTTAATACCTTTCCCATGTTATTTACTTTTCTTCTTACTTTTATCAAGTTTAATTAAATCCAAATGGTCCGCAGCTAAACATGAAATGAAATGACCGTCAGGATTTCCTTAGAAGACAGTACTTTATATGCCTTAGAAAAATAATTAATTATGCTATTTTTAATGTCGAATGAGCGTTGTGATTTATCCCAACTTTGCTGACAACATGCTTTAAATCACCTTCTTTCCAGTGAGGGATTTTCCATTCCTCCTAAAGTAGATAAAAGAAATTCTTAATTAGACCCCCTCTAATTAAGAATTTCTTTTATCTACATAAGGGTCTAAAAAGTAACGAATTATTTCATATGGGGCTTTGCCAACACTATGAACTGTTTTTTGTTTTTTTTCGAATGGACTAATCTCGCTTTTGGCATCTGAGGCCGTTGCAGCTTAACCGAACTTTTGGCGAGCGTACCTAGATGGCGCTCAGCCCTGTAAGTTTTTTGAAAAGGCAACTAGCGCAAGGGCACCACTTAGGTACGAGCCTCGGCTTGGGCAGTTGCCGGGGTGGGGATAGGAGAGAAACGCCCGTACAGAAACGAGAGAGAAGAGAGAAACGAGGTACATGTCTGTACCTCGTATAGGCGGCGACTGAAGGGACTCGGCCACCTCGCCGGCGAGGTTGGTGTATCTGTGAAGTGTTTGCTCTGTCTGATGTAGATGACTCAGAGATCGCTTCGGCGTTAGCGGAGGTGATTTCGTCATCCGGGTCTCCGAGAATGTGTCTCGGACGACGGAGGATTTACTATGAACTATGTGTCTATTTTTAATACTTATATAGGTCGCGTTATATAAAAAGAACACTGGTAGAAAGTGTTTCCGCATGGGTACACTCGCGCAATAAAGTACTAAGTCTATTGTCTTATTTTTGAACTAGCCTTTCGTTTGCAGCTTCGTATATTGGTTATTGATAGGTAAATTGTAAAATATATTAAATAGAATATCATTAAATAGAATTAAAAACATGTTTGATTCAGTAGGTATACCTAGTGTTTAATCTAATTACAAAAAAATAAAGTAATATTGAAACTTCTTCCATTAAGTTGTCGTTGGTGACGTGAAAACCAGATGAAGACGCGGTGTTGGTGCTAGAGGTTGCTATTTCACCGTCGTCGCTGTCGTCACTTGAGTTTTCATCATCCAGACAGTAAAAAATTCCGAATCTTTTGAACTTTTTACATTTCGTGTCACTGTACACTTGGAACATTTTATTGCCTCTGTGGTCCGTTTCATACAATGTTTTAAATTATCAACTGCATTATTATCAGCCTCTCTCTTCATAAACGCCATAAATAATTTTTCCCACTTTTGTACGTAAAACAATTTCATAATTAAAAACTTTTGTGCGCGATGGTATTTTGAGAACGAACATAACGTGGACACAGCGCGGAAAGTAAAGATCGACTGACGAACCAATAACGCACCCCAGTGTTGCCAGATAAAAGGCTCACTTTCCCCCCATTTCGTACCTCAAATCCCCCCAAAATTCAGGGTTTCAAGAAAAAACCCCCATTATGAGATTTTTTTATTTTTATGTTATAATAATTTCAGCTATGGCTTCCGTTACTGAATCAGCATCTGCACACTCTTCGCCTGCAGTTCCATACATTTTTTCGGAGCTGAATCTGCTGATCATCTTGAGACTTGGTTTAAATTTAGGCATCCTTCCGTCAACGAATATCTTCCAGTGCGTAGTTCCAGTATAGCGCGGCATGCACGGGCGCGAGTGGACTCGAGTGAACCAACTTCCGGATCAGAGTTACTTCTTGGAGCGTTCAATTTTCGTAAAAATTAGATTATTTTATTAAATACCACGGCTTGTTCCAGACTTTCAATAATTCCCCCATTTCCCCCAATTTAATTTTTCCCCCTCCTAACATCTTATCCCCCAAATGTCCCCCCATAGCTATAAAAAACCCCAAATTTGGGGGGATTCACCCAATCTAGTATCAGTGGCGCACACGCAAGCATGTGGCGCGTGACCCGCCCGCCCCGCGTCGCACCTCATAGCACCAAATAGACCGATAAATTTGACCGCCAGCGTTCTTTTTCCATGACGCGGCCTATACTTAAAGTTTAAAGCCTTGCCCCAGGATATTTTGTCTATCCCTTATTATCACAGAAAGAATCTCGACACAAGATGTTTAGCAACACATGTACTGGTAACTTGTCACCTAATGAATAATACGTTTAAGTTTACTTACGTATTAGGAGCGTTTCTCATGCCCCGATGCCTCACGTACACAATAACTAGAGTCCCGTTTCCTAGTACTCCCACTATGAAGATTATGGCGAACAGTACAGGAACTAGGTACGTCTCTAGCCGCTCCCCATAAGGGGTATAGTCTGTACTATTGTCCTCAGGCGAGACCGTCGTGAAGTTCAGATCTGACATGGTTGATACCTGCAACAAAATATAGAAATAAATACAGATAGGAAAACGATTTATTAAACGTTAACATCCTTTGGCTGATGATACGCACAGTTTAGACATTGGTGGCAATTCTGTTGGTTACGCTAACTAACAAAAATTGTGTAAAATACGAACGGTCTTATTTTGTTCACGCTAAAGCTCCAATTAGAATAAAATTGACGACCTCTGTGGTGCAGTGGGCTAATAGCCGGCTGAGACGTAGGAGGTAGCGGGTTTGATTCCCGCTGCGGAACAAATGTTTGCATGATCTACAGATATTTGTTCCGGGTCTGGTTGTTTCTCTATATATTATAGTATGTATTTACTAAAAAAATGTATATTATCAATATATAAGTATTCTATCAGTTATCTGGTTCCCATAGTACAAGCTCTGCTTAGTTTAGGGCTAGATAGCGCTATGTGAAATGTCCAGCAATATTTTTTTATTATTATTGATTTAAATTGGCATTTCTAAATTTAAGTATTTTTAAATAAGAAGGCGTGTTTGCGGGCTAGTTTTAGTCAACACCAATTTGATTGATCACTAAACTAGCCCGCAAACATGCCATCATAACAAAAATTACTTAATTTTAGAAATGTCACTTTAAATGTCTTTATTCTGTTATGTTCTAATTTGATCTTTGTGTGAACAAAATAAGACCGTTCGTATTTCACATAATTTTAGTTCGTCAGTGTAAACAACAGAATTGCCACCAGTGACCACTTTTTACCAGAATGTCCACCATAGCATAATGACAATAGAACGTAATGTAGTAACCTAGTAAAACATAAACGTAAAATAAACTAGAAGCAAAACGTCTAGATTGCTCTGTGTAAGTACTATCAATATAGATAGATACGAGTAGATAGCTACTCGTAGATAGATGAACACTTTATTGTATTAGCAACAAATAAAGAACATATAAAATAACTTGATTCCTAAAACAAAAAACAACAGAAATGTATAACTAGTGGTTCGCCCCGAACTGAAATCTCGCGAGTCTACCATAAAAACAAAAAAAATGTTATTCGTAATCTTTGACTATCAAAATAGTGCCACGAAATAAATAACCAACCTACTTGACCTACAGTTTCATTCAAATTACAGGTAACGGGAGTTCATGTTAATTGGTTCTCTTGTTTGGGGTACAAATCGTAGTTATTCTAGATTTCAGACTTTTGCCTAAATTTGTGCTACTTAAGCTACACACTACAAAAACTTTACTAAAAATAAAAACGGGGTAGAAATGCACTAATGAAGACCTTTCATTTCGTCTCACTTGACCTAATAGTCTCATTTTCATTTCCTTGAACCCCAATATCTCAACAACCCCCCAAAATGTTTAGCTCATTGAGTCACAGCAAAATTGTGCCATCATATACCAAATATACCTAGGTATATACCAAATTTCTCGATGATCGGATAAACGCTTCGAAAGTTATCCTCGGACAAACAAACATACATACATACAACGCCGATTTGCCCAAGTTGATTTGGAGATCTCGCTTCGCTCGATTAATAAATAATTAATGCTGGACAAAATTTCACACATCGCTGTCTAGCCCCAAACTAAGCAAAGCTCACGAAGAGTTCCGTACCATTATCTATAAAAACGGCAAAAAAATAATGTCTGTTGTATAGGGAGGGAGCCCCCCTTAAATATTTGTTATATTTCAATATCATTATTTATTTTTAAAGGGAATATATAACTAAATATTCTGTGAATATTTCAAGCGTCTACCTGTTGCCGTTATCAGTATCGAGCAAAAAAATCACGTTTGTAGTATGGGAGTCCCCTTAAATATTTATTTTATTCTGTTTTTCTATTTATTGTTATAGCTGCAACAGAAATATATCATCTGTGAAAATTTCAACTGTCTAACTATCACGGTTCATGAGATACAGCCTGGTGACAGACGGACAGACAGACAGCGGAGTCTTAGTAATAGAGTCCCGTTTTACCCTTTGGGTACGGAATCTTAGAAATATGGATAAATAAAAAAACGTAACTAAATATAAATACAATAAAGTAACTTAAATAATAATAGTTACCCTATTTCAATAAGTTTCAGTGAGTTAGGAGGATATGGCAGCAGCAGCTCCCATGCATAATGTATCGCGGCTATTGTAATGTCGTTGCCAACTCTTTGAACATTAGCATAATAAGCTCAAACCTTCAACTTTCAACTTTCAGCTTTCAATGATGTGTAGTTTATAATCTTGCAGATATAAGCGCTATTTCATCAACCACCTTAATAAGTTATACAAGAAACACCTTTACATTGGTTGCCCCAATTTCTACCTAAAGAATATCACGCACTTGTCCATTCTTAAGCTAAACATTTTCTATTCCTAATTAATATGTTTTTTTAGGAATAAAAAAAAATAATAAAAGGAATTGATTAACAATATAGAAAACTACCCTTAAGGATTTATATTTTTTCAAATATTATAACAGTTTAAGAGTTATAGGCACCTTAAATTACTTTTTTTGTGTTAAAACTTATACATAAACAAAGAAATATTTCGTCGCTCGCAACGTGGCTCGCGAAGTGGTACAACAAATTATATCGCAAAAAATCGCATTGAAATCGGGGGGTGTTCCGAGTCTAATTCAAATTCTAGGGTGAGGAGAATAAGATCCACATAGGGGTGTATTGTGCATTACCCCCCTTTCTGTCCCGAGTACTAATCTAATCCAATCTAAAGAGCCCGCTCAATGATCTCTGTTGGGAATTGCTGGGAAAAGACCTGCATTCCCTTCTTTCGATTATCCCGAATACTGTTCCGAGTCTGCAACATGAAAAATTAGGATACGATTTCGTGTTCTACTCATCAAATTACGCTTTAGGAGACACCTCAGAAATTGTATAAATAGTTGTTAATTATTATATTCAATGGGTATTTATATTTACCGTTTTATTTATTATCCCGACGTTAAATCCCGTTTAATATTAGTAATTAAGTAGAATGATGACTTGTTAAGGTTGGAAATTTATTGTTTTATTAACAAAATGGACCTCAAACCGTCCAAATTCTACATTATCACTTTCACATGCAAAAAAATATCACTGCCATCTTCTTATCATTTAAAGCACCATACCTTGCAAATTTCTAATCTTGTTATGGACCTTGGTGTGCTGCATGACTCAAAACTGTTGTTTGATGATCATATCGAATCTACAGTATCAAATCATCTAAAGCCTTGGCCTTTGTAAAGAGGAGCTCAGCTAGTTTCAATCGAGCTAAAACTTTCAAGATCCTGTACTCTACATTCGTTAGAAGCACTCTCGAATATTCATCACAGGTTTGGAACCCACGGTATGAGAAATACATAACTAGAATTGAACGTATTCAAATAAAATTCAATAAATAATGTTTTCGTCTCAAAATTCCATATTCATCTTTCAATTATACAGAACTATGCAAAAAATTCCATCTCCTTCCCTTGGTAAAGTGGCGCGAAGTCATTAACTGTCCTGACTTATTAAATAAAATTATAATTAATGTTCCATTTAAACAAACTAGATTCATTCCGCCTATAAATTTACCCATAGTTCGCACAAACTACAGGCAAAACTCATTTTTGTGGCGAGCAAGTGACAATTTCAATAAGCTGTGTCAGCGCACGGACTGAGACTTTCTGCATGAGCGTCAGTTCGATTCGACAGCGGTTGAATCGTGAATTTTTTAGTGATTAATAATAGTATATTTTAATATACCTAAGATAATATAGGTAGGCCCTCTTTCTTCATTGTATCTGTAATGGGAGAGATGTCGAATGGTTGTTCACATTTTTTCTATTTCTATTCTATTGTTGTTTAACTGTCTGGCTTTCTGGTTAACATACTGTCTTAATCATAAGTTATAACAGCTATTGGTTTTTCTACAAATCAATTAAATTTAAATTTAAAAAAAATTATCGCGGATGTTTAAAAAATAGGTGTTCCTTAGAAGAAACCTCGTCTTGGTTCAAGATTGCTCAGTGCTTTGGAATGGGCTGTTTGGTATTTCTCTACGAGATCGAATCAGAAATGAGAAGATTAGTACACAAACCAAATTCAATGACATATCCCAGAAGCTAAAATGGCAGTGAGCAGGGCACATAGCTCGAAGATCAAAGCCCGACGGCTGTTGGGGCAGAAAGGTTACCAAATGGAAACCACGTACTGGAAAACGCAGGGTAGGATGGCTCCTGACTAGATTGAAATATGCCCTGATATAGGTTGTTGGCCGCAAAAGATCGGTCATTCTGGAAACCTATGGAGGAGGTCTATGTTCAGCTGCGGACGTTACATGTCTGATATGATGATGATGATGATTACTTAAAAATGATATACTACTTTGTCCTTGGACTTGTCCGTATCAAGAATAATGCAGCGCAGTGATTTCATTAAGAGGAAATCTGGCCTGCGTTTCACCCATACAAACGTAGTTCCCTGTTTTCTCTCTGGATAGTGATACTAGAGCAAATATTTTTTTATCATACACTCTACAAGTACCACGGTCATGTCCCTACGTTTAGTTTTTCTCCATAAATTAATTATTATAAGAACTAGGAGCCTTCTAAAGTCACAGAAATTGCTAATTTTTACTGCCCCTTTTCATACATCCAGCAAACAAATTTGACGAATAGAAATAAAAAAACGAAACGTACAAACATAGCCAAAGCCCTTTTTATTACATATTTGAAAAAAAAATTAAAATCGGTTCAGTTTTGGAGGAGGAAACAGGGGTCTATGAAACAGTGATTTCGTCTATTTTAAATAGGTATAATCAGTCCGACCTGCAGTTGTCTCTATCGCACGCACATAGGGCATATGGGGCACAGCGTGACAGCAATAGATTTGTTAAATACCTAATTTCCAAATGTCTTGTTTCCGGATTTCCTCTTAATATAGATTAATAAAAGTCAAGTTAGTAAAATGTCATGTCTAATCGGAAGAGTTTCCAATAGTAGTTTGAGGTCGATAACCTGAGTACGTGAGATCTGACGGGGTACCGGAGCCCTTCTCGTTTTTAAAATTATTTTTTGTAGCTTTGAGACGGTGGCGAGTGAGAGCCTCTTAAATGGGTCACTTGAAGAAGCAGTGGAGTGTTCATTAACATCGACAATTTCTTTTTAAGTGGTTTCAAGAAGCTGTAGTCATAGCGGCCACTTTCCGACCCACGTTAGTGGATTAAACCTAGAGAAAACAGGTTCTAGACCTAAAACCACCCCCTAGTTATGATAAAATTGAAGGCATAGGCTCACTAATGTCGCTTTTAGATAATGCTTTCACGTTGACTGACAATAACTGGCAGATATTTTTAGTGACAGGAGCGCTGTATGACGTCTGTCTATAAGTATTATTTTCTGACAGGACTGTGTCCTTGTGCCGTCAAAAGGATATTTAATATAAAATAAACAGATAGCTGTCACGAGCAGCGGTTGCAAATTGTATAGAAATTATTATAGCACAGAACCCAAATTATATAATTTTAATTTATCAGACTCATTTGAAAATAGTGAATTTGATTTTGTCACATTTAGTTTTATTAGACGTTTTTACATTTTGCATAGTGTTTTTTTGGGGTTTTAATTGAAATTTGGTATGCTATTTAGTATGTTTATTTGAAGTTTTATATGTTCTGTTTTTTTGTTGTGAGGCCGGAATTTTCTGATTTTTTCCTTCACTGTATTAACCTTACTACCAAATTTCATTTTTCTAGGTCAACGGGAAGTACTCCATAGGTTTTCGTTTATTTGCGAGCAAAATATGCGACATAAAATGGCCTAATTTTTTGATTGCGTTGACTTAGAAGCTTGATTTTTTTACAGCTTCAAGGGACCGTAGACCTACGTACCAGAGAAAAAAGGTATTGACATTCATAATATACTAAAAATTAAATACAACCTCCATGGTAAATCCTTATTTCTATTAAATAAAAGAGGCAATAGTTTAAAAAACAATGGATAGAGAACACAAATTTTCTTATTAGCAACAAACTGTTATAAAAACTTTTTAATTTCCTCGCATTCGTGATAAAAAGTTGTGTGTTATACTCGGTCAATAACACTCGACTCATTAGCCGCTTCCCATCCCATGGCAATACCATGTGAGACATTTCTTTTTAAAACAGAAAGATAGATAGACAGAGACGGATAACATGAATTCGCCAAATCTATACATAAATACGTGAAGAGTAAACTTTGTACCCGATTTGTACTTGTTACAACTTTTTAAGCTTATTGCGTGCACGGAAGAGTTATTGATTTGGCATAGTGAAAGTTTATCATTATATAGAGAAGGAGGGATGAATGCTAAAATAAGTTTTTTGTTGAAAAATTACTTTTTCAAAACAAGCTTTTATAAAATTCATAATCGGAACCGCAAGCAGATTCAAATGAGCCCAAAGCCTACTAAAATCCATTCAGAAGTTCCGTTGTCTAACATCCGTCTACATCATGAAACCTCCATGGTACCATATTATTGCATTGTCACCGAAGTTACATATGTATTCCAAATTTCAGCTCAATCGGTTGAGGGGAACGGGTTTAAAATTCAGTTTCAAGATTCCACCCGGACAAACACACATACATTGCAAGATAATAAAACTTGTAAGCTTGTAAAAAAAGTAAAAATATAGGAATGACTGTCGAATTTCGACCACTGTACGCTGGCATCTAGTACCGATAATATGACCGCAGGCTTTCTGACTATACCATCAAACTCATTGTGTTCCAGTCGAGCAAACATGTCGAAAACATGGACGATGGCCTGTCGCCAACTGATATCAAGCTTATGTGTATTATATACAGTATATTGCCATTATTACAGACACAATTACATTTTAATTAAATACGCTAATCTGACAAATGTGGAGGACTAGCCAAATGGAACTGAATCGTTGCGAAATACTGATTTTATGAAATCAATGAGTTATAAATTTTGTCCATTTCTACCCGCCCATTGTACATTTCTGTTGTTTATAGATTTTAGGTATCTTGTTTCTGTACTGTGTTCTGTAATTGTTATGCACAATAAAGTTCATATAACTATCTTTCTATCTATGTATCTTTTTTTTGCAGATACTCGTAGTCAAGCGCTTGACCACTATCTCATCTGATGGTGATGGCATGCTTGCCCAGAATGAACTTATCTTTTCACCTCCTGGTCTCTACGTAACTAAATAGTAATAGGCACACCTGATGCAGTTTTAGCTTACGACCTTTCAGTTTTTTTTTTTACTAGCTTTTGCAGCTTTAGTTTCACTACGGCCACGAGGCCTATTGTGATCGGCACTTGTTTTTGTGTCGCCGCTAGGTTATCGGGGCGTTTAAAGTTCAACACTAAGTCCTACAGCTGCTAAAAACTGTAGAATATTCTTAGGGGTGATAACTGTTAGCTCCTCCGGGCACATCTAAGATCACAGCTCACTACGTCAACCCGGCACCCGACCCGCACCGCCTCGCCTCGAGCGGTTAGTATTATTAATATGAAATTGTATGGACGTGCGCTCACTACATCACCTCCGGATTGCCGTTCACGCGCGGACGACGAGTTGACCACTTGGTGACCCCGCGCGGCCCGCGCGTTCGGGTGAACGCGTTGACCGCGTGCGGCCCGCGAGTGATTCACGCGAGCACAATGCGGCGGCGATGCTTCGCTTAAATAAATAAATAAATATTGATGGACATTCCACACAGCGCTATCTAGCCCCAAACTAAGCAGAACTTGTACTATGGGAACCAGATAACTTGTACTATGGGAACCAGATAACTGATAGAATACTTTTATACTTTTTTTTTCTAAATACTTACATTTAATATATAGAAAAACAACCAGACCAGAAACAAATATATGTAAATCATGCAAACATTTGTTCCGCGGTGGGAATGGAACCCGCTACCTCCTGTGTCTCAGCCGGCTATTAGCCCACTGCACCACGGGGGTCGCTTCCCGCCTAACCGCCTTTCTTTTCCAATTATCATCCAATTTCGCCAGCCTTACTAACTTGTTGGTGCCCATCCGTTGACAGTGCGTCCACTGGTTGACCACGCGGCGTTCACTGGTAATAACGAGGCGTCCATCCTTGGCCCACCCGCTGTCAACGAGTGAACGCCGAGCGGCCAGGCGGTGCGGGTCGGGTGCCGGGGTTGATGTGAGCTGTGCCTTGAGAATGTGTTTGCCCAGATGAATGCTACGTTTATGCATTAGTGGACCACACTCGCCTAACAGATGTAAGGGTGATTCTGCCGCCTCATTACAGAATCTGCAGGTTAATGTATCATTTTTCAATTTGTAAAAAGAATATTTTTGTCAAAGAACATAATAATAGTATGGTATATAATAAATATAATATATTACTACGCCAAGGTTTAATCTACTTTTTAATGTGAAAAAGTACAATAGCCCAAATAAACATTATAATATCTTTCTTTCAAACGCCGAACAAAACTTTATGAAACCGTAAAATTTATTCTAGCGTAAAAATCTTATTAGAGCTATAAACTCGACAAAGCTATTTCGTTTGAAAATTAGTTGAATTTTTTAAAATGAAATTATTTTATAAATTTCAGACTTGTTTCTTAATATCAAATTTTAGTGAATCAAATTCAATAACAATCCAGGCAACACAACCTTTGGATAAGTTAATTATAAGTAGGTATCTTTTGTATGTTGTCCTTAATATGAGCTACATAATATCTGGAAATATGAAATGACAGGCCATATTTTTTATTTTAATTTGTGATTTTATGGCCGAAGTCATTTAAGATCTTCGTCTGACCAACATATTGCGGTATTTAATGAAATTCATTATTTTGATTACTAGTTTAGTATCAAAATAACTAGAAATCAGCAAATAAAAACGGGACCTTCGCTGCATACAAATTTGCGATAACTCCATTCAATTAAATAGATTAGATTAGATTAGATAATGCTTTATTGCTCACCATGAAACAAATACAAATAAAAAAATAACAACGTAAACCTATGAATACAATTGGCGGTCTTATCGTTAAATAGCAATCTCTACCAGACAACCTTTGGATGGAATGGACTGTGTGGACATTACCTGGGGTGTACCTAACATACTACATGTACATACATACTAATACTAATGATATAAGATAAAAAAATTACATAAATGAAAATTACATGAATGAACCTAAATAATAACTACTCATAACAATTTATATATACATACTTAGAAACAAATAATTAACCATAAATACATATATATTTAGCGACAAATACTCAGATAGTGTTCTCTGAGCATACGTTTAAAAATGGGAAGTGACTTGGCACATCTGATAGCTACCGGCAGTGCGTTCCATAACCGAACACCCTGCACAGTAAAATACTTATCAAAGTAGGAGGAGGAGTGTACAGGTGTCCTGAGTTGGAGTGTGTCAGATGAACGCAAGGATCGAGGATTGGATTGATGGAGGAAATGGAAGCGTTCTTTAAGATAGGAAGGTGAGGAAGGGTTAAGCAGGGTGTTATATAAATGGTAAATACCATGCAAGCTGAAAGCCAAATTCTTACACGGAAATACAAAGGGCCACCTTTCAATCCCACAATACTGTGAAAGTCGCCAAAAGGGAACTTTTCAGTCGACACTTCATTACGTGCTAACTCGGCAGTTTTGGCACACGCGCCTGTCGCACGATAAATTACAAACAAAGAGAAAGCTCATATCGCATTTTCAAGCCAGACCAAGTAAAGTAGCCAAGTAAAGTAGTGTTAAGCCTCAAAACGCAACGCACAAATACTTTCTTAATGGAGCGCGTGGAATTTTTTCACGCGCTCCTTAAAGAATGTAGTTCTACAAATTATTTTGAGGGCTCTGTAACTGAAAATGAAACATCAAAACCATTAAAAGGTCGCCCTTGTATAAGGTTCCAAGATTAAAAAATCGAAATTCCGGTGTAAATTCCTGATATAATGATGAAAATTCCTGTCTTTCTTGTAAATATAATGTTAAGTCGTGCATAATATAATTAAAGATTCCGATGTATTGCAGAATATTTCTGGGAGAAATAAATATCAGTAATGATCAAAATGACAAACATAACGCGCCGTAGGTACCGAATGTTGATTGTTAATTTATTTGTAATAAAAATATTTGCTTTATTTTATGTTTTATTTTACTCGTTACCTACTTAAATTGTTGAAATTCCGGACGGTTTAGGAATCTCCCCGTATTCCGGACAAAGACCTATATTACCGGACATGTCCGGAAAATCTCTGTATCAAAGATTTTCTAATTTAAATAAAAAACTGTCAACGGCTCCGTATAAGTTTAAGCAGGGGCCCAACTCTACTAAACCAATCGCTTCACTATAACAATGATGGTATCTTTGCAAAATAGCCGCTGTAGATACTTTTTGGTAATATACTAACACAATATTTTATCAATGCCGTCGTTGCTATGACAACACCATTGAAAATTTATGAGAGGAACAACAATCATAATCGTTAAATGGCATTCATAATTACAATTAAGGGATTTATCACGTACCTAGCGTTTTATCAATGCTTCGACCGACAATGTTCCGGTTTAATTCGTGAACCTTCATTAGGGTGAGTGCGATCCGCTCCGATCAACGTCTCTCCTCCCGTATTTTTAATTATGATTGAAATAAATAACGAATTTTTTCTAAGTAAAAATGATATGGCATAATCGTTTTTCATATAAATTAGCAGAATTAGGGGCCCGACACAATTG
The DNA here is from genome assembly GCA_963924445.1 of Philereme transversata. Classification (NCBI taxonomy): domain Eukaryota; kingdom Metazoa; phylum Arthropoda; class Insecta; order Lepidoptera; family Geometridae; genus Philereme; species Philereme transversata. Next base: position 6,239,168 of record OZ004343.1, on the reverse strand, counting down.
AATACGTCTGCACGACATTTTTTGTATATCGTTTCCGTATATATTTCTGGCACCCAAATCGTTTATTATCGGAGTTTGTCCTGTCGTATACAGGGTGTTTGGTAATATACAGACGATATTCAAGTGACGGTTTCTCAAAACATAAAAAAAGACTTCTCGCAAAAAACAATTACTCGTTATATTATTAAATTTTAAAGAAAATCGACTAAGTTTAGGTGATTATCTATCTATATATATAAAAATCAATTGCTGTTCGTTAGTCTCACTAAAACTCATAAGCGGCTGAACCGATTTGCCTAATTTGGGTTTCGAAATATTTGTAGAAGTCCAAGGAAGGTTTAAAAGGTGAGAAAAAATAAAGAAATTGCAATGAAAGTAGTAAAAAAAGTAGTTAGTAACTATTTTATTTTCCCATACAAACTGTTCGTACCTGTCAAACTGGATGCGTTTATTTCATTTGTTATCAAAACGTTATTTTAATCATTTAATTTCTGTTTCTTTAATTTCTAACGCACTATAAACTAAATAATTTGGCCACAGACAAATGTGACATATATGTTTGTTTTCAAATATTGGTGAATCCTTGGATATCTTCTTTATAATTTGTGTTTGTGAATTCGTGAAGTGCGCGAAACTTTTTATGTATCCATATAATTTAACCGTCGTTCATTGGCGTGAATTCATTTACATGAAGTGTCGCGTCACTTTGACAAGAGTGTTTTATATAGTTTTTATCCCGAAGTTCCGCGGGAACGGGAAATTTCAAGCGTGCGAAGCCGCGGGCGGGTCAACTAGTTTCGATATAAAACTTACTGCCTACTCTTGCAATCGACATCCAAAATCAAAGGCCAATATGATATCTCTTTCGGAAATGGCTGCGGGTTTTGGGTTAGAAAGGGACAACAAGAGATATCTCGAGACATCATCAATACAGTATCTGTGGTTAGATGGCCAGCATTATGCAATAGCACAACATAAGTTTAATTATTATAATTAAACACCCTATATTATTTATACGTAAAACAATCCCATGAAGTTTGTTTGGAAACTGAGTTGAGAGAAAAACTAGTTTATATACTTAGTAATATAAATTAATTGAATAACACCCAACAGTCAAACATATAAAATGTAAACGTTCAAAATTCATGTAACTCACAATAATTAATTTGAAACGCCAATTTTACTGCCTGTTCCTCCGGGACAAAGCCAGGAAAGAATCAGGCAAGAAACAAGGCTGGTTATTCTATTTTTGGTCCTTTTACTAAACATAAATTCTTCTTCTTCTTAGCCACTTTCGACGCTAAGGCCTCCATTTCTGTCGGTCTCGGAATCCTGTATCGTGGTTAAGAAGAATCATACTCTCATTACCAAGAGTATAGTACCGCAATATCGTGTCAACTTATTAAAAAATGTAGCTGGTTGTTGCCCTGGTTTTGGCAATTTTAAGTCGATTTATAAGCTTTTCCTCTGTATTTCTCTCTATTGTGCCAGTTCTGCACCATTTTGTTTCCGTTTCTGTCATTACCATTTTTTGAAAGCTGCTTTCATATTACAAAGTTACCTACGTATTTTTCTAACCATATACTTTTATACCCGTTGCCTGGTTTATTTCCAAAATGGCTTCTTCGGTATTCACTAAATATAATGAGGTAGCATTTTATAATTTGGAACTCTTTAGAACTGTAAATGGGCTGGGCATATGATAAGAGAGAAGAAGGAGAAATGGACGAGACTAATAACTGAATGGCAACCACGAGATAGCAAAAGAAAAAGAGGCAGACAGACTAGAAGATGGGAGGACGACATCAGAAAAGTGGCGGGTCCAATATGGACCCGCATAGCGAAAGATAGAATAGAGTGGAAATCTTTAGAGGAGGCCTATGTCGAAAGACAAATAAAAAAAAAATATTTGTACTAATAAAGTACAGTACCTAGTAAGTCAAGTCAAGTCAAGTCAAATATTTTTATTCATTAAAATCACAAGGATCACTTTGAAACGTCAATTTTACTGCCTGTTCCTTCGCGACCAAGCCAGGAAAGAAAGGCAAGAAACAAGGCTGGTTGTTTTTTTTAGTGATCCTTTTACATAATACAGAGAATAAATTACGTCTAAATTCTAACATTTTCAACGAGTTGGAGCAATTTCAATCCCAAGCTTCTCTATCATCTAAATAATCCGATATTTTATAGTAGGCTTTTTTATAAAGATTTAGTTTAATTACGTTTTTAAATTTATTAATTGTCAATTTTGTACATCCCTTGGGAGTTTGTTATAAAAGCGTACACCTTGCCCTTTAAACGATTTACTAACTTTATGGAGTCTACAAGTGGCAACAGCGAGTATAAAGTTACAAATTATAATTTCTTTTTAGAATGATTCTTAATTAGGTACAAGTACATCATAATCATAACATAACAGTATAATTTGTACACGAGCTCGCTATTGATGTGAAACTGTGATTAGGTAATTATAATAGTAGGTAAGCGTGTTCTGAACTTCACGATACAACCTATAATTTTACCTATTCATTTGATTATGGTCATTTGACGTTATATGGGAAAGCCAAATAATTAACATTATGTTGTAAGTAATTAGTTTTGACGTCATGATAAATACCAAATGTACGTAACATATTTTTGAGAAAATTATCAACGCTTCGAAAAGTATGGTGTAGGCCAGACACAAGAGAAATAAGGCGAAGCCGAAGCAAACACGTGGCGCCCTTCTAATGTACAGTGACCAAATGAAAATGTTCGTCACCTTAGAGTCGGGTTACGCTTAGGAAAGAGTTTCATGGAGGCCTCTTAATGGATCACACCATTAGGGTCCTCCAGTGCAATCTCAACCACTGCCGAGCTGCGCAGGACCTCCTCCTGCAAACGCTCGCGCAGTGGTCAATTGCACTTGCCGTAATGTCAGAGCCCTATCGTGCCCCGATTCATCCTCGCTGGTTTGGGGACGACGGGGGCTCTGTTGCTATCTATTGGGACGGTGGTGAAGGTGATCCCCCTTGCGCCCTTATTGAAAAGGGCGAGGGTTTCGTAGCTGTAGAGTGGGGCCACATAGCCGTTGTGGGCTGTTACGTCTCTCCCAACTGTACTCTCGCCGATTACGAGGTGTACCTGGACAAGGTGGGAAGCTGCATTCGCAGATGCCTGCCCCGTCCTGTGCTTGTCTTGGGTGACTTCAACGCTCACTCTCGCGAGTGGGGGAGTCCTCGAAACAACCCAAGGGGAGTAAAGGTTCTTGACTGGGCGGCTGGATTTGACCTCCGGCTTTTAAATCGGGGGTCCGTAAGCACGTGTGTGCGGTGGCAGGAAGAGTCAATCGTGGATTTATCCTGGGCGACTCCTTCTGTCACACACATGGTGTCGGGATGGAGGGTAGCAGAGGAGATGGTCACACTAAGCGACCATCGCCACATCGTTTTCGATGTAGCTCTTCGCCCTCCCGACCATGTGCCCCGCCGCAGTAGCGACCTGCCGCGATGATGGGCCTTCAAGCGGCTAGATAGCGATCTGTTGAAAGCCGCAGCCATCGTCGCGGCCTGGCCGGAGGTCGAGGAAGAACTGCCTGATCCTGAGAGGGAAGCAGCCTGGTTCCGGACAACGATGACGTCCATTTGTGATGCATCGATGCCCCGAACCGGGCTAACCAAGCGTAGGGCGGTGTACTGGTGGTCGAACGAGATTGCAAGGCTGCGGGAGGCGTGCCTGCGTGCTCGACACTAGTACACTAGAGCCCGGAGGAGACGGCGAGCCCTTGCCGAAGAGACGGAGAGAGTTTAAGTAGTTTACCGATGCGCTACCAAGGCACTCCAAGGCTCTATTGCAGATGCCAAGTCTCGGTGTTGGAGTGAACTCCTCGAGGGGCTGGACTGGGATCCGTGGGGGCTACCGTACAAAGCTGTACTGGGTAAACTCTGGCCCTGGGTTCCACCGCTGACGGAAACCCTGGACCCTGCTTTTGTTGGGAGAGTGGTAGACACCCTCTTCCCCAGGGTTCAGGACAGTCCCTCATCCCCCGGGCCACCTTCGGACCCGAACACCTGGTCCGATGAACTGGGGGTAACCGAAGAGGAGTTGCACCGAGCTGTGAAGCGCCTCGGGGCACGTAACACCGCGCCAGGCCCGGATGGGATTCCTGGTCGGGCGTGGGTGCTGGCTCTTTCCGCCGGATTGGGGGACAGGCTGAGGCGACTATTTGATAGTTGCTTCTGCTCTGAAACTTTCCCCAAGGATTGGAAGGAGGCAAGGGTGGTCCTCTTGAAGAAGGGTGGCAGGGCCACGGATTCTCCGTCTGCGTGTCGTCCCATATGCCTGCTGGACGAGGCTGGCAAATTGTTTGAAAGAATAATTGCCGCTCGTCTATGCACTCATCTGCAGCAGGAAGGTCCCGACCTGTCGGATAACCAGTTTGGTTTCTGACGGGCGCGGTCGACAGTTGACGCGATTCTTCGCGTCCAGTCACTATCGAAGCAGGCCGTGTCCCGGGGCGGGAAGATGTTGGCGGTGTCTTTGGATATCGTCAACGCGTTTAATTCCTTGCCCTGGAGGGCGATCAGGGAGGCGCTCGTTTTTCATGGAGTGCCCCTCTACCTGCAGCGCATAGTTGGCGCCTATCTGCGCGACAGGTGTGTGCAGTATGTGGGCCGGGACGGTGCATTGCACCGGAGGGAGGTGTTTTGTGGGGTTCCGCAAGGGTCCGTTTTGGGCCAGCTCTTGTGGAACCTTGCATACGATGTGGTCTTGCGCGTCGATCTCCCCGTCGGCATACACGTTGTCTGCTACGCGGATGACACTTTAGTGTTAGCTGACGGGGACTCCTTCGACGGGACCAGAGAGCTCGCCGAGCTTGGGGTGGCTTGCGTCGTCAACAAGTTCCACGAGCTGGGTTTGCGGATAGCGCCTCAGAAGACCGAAGCGCTGTGGTTCCACAAGTTCCCGAGGGGAAAGGAACCACCCAGCATGTCCGTTCGCGTGGGTGACGTTGATGTCCAGGTGGGGCGGTACCTCAAGTACCTGGGGCTCACCTTGGACAGTCGCTGGGGTTTCGAAGAGCACTTCAGCTGTGCGGTTCTTCGGATCCAGAAGGTAGTGGGTGCTCTGCACAGACTGCTGCCCAATCTCGGGGGGCCAAGGGAGGGGGTTCGCCGACTCTACGCGGGGGTCGTGCGATCGATAGCTCTCTACGGAGCACCTGTGTGGTCCAGTAGACTGACGGGTGTTAGGCGCTGCAGGACTATGTATTCGTATCGCGCGAGGATACCGGACGATATCGTTTGAGGCGGCAACTCTCTTGGCGCGGTTTCCGCCATTTAACATCTTGGCAGCGATGGACGCACGTGTGTACGTTCGTCTTCGACAGGATGACGGGGGCGGAGCAGCGCCGGTGGAGGTAAGGCATGAGGAGCGACAACGTGCGCTCGTAGAATGGTGCGAGCGGTTCGACGAACCGCGGTACTTGCGCCAGCGCATCGTTGGCGCAATTCTGCCGAGCTTCGAAGGCTGGCTAGGGAGGGAATGGGGAAATGTCACCTATCGACTTACCCAGGTACTCACCGGGCACGGGTGCTTCGGTGAGTACATAAATAGGATTGGACGCGAACGGACACCGCAATGTCACCATTGTGGGTGGGACCGGGATTCTCCCCAGCATACGCTCGAGGAATGCTCAGCGTGGTGCGTGGAAAGGCGGAACCTGATCACCAGGATCGGGCAGGACCTCCGTCTGCCAAACGTAGTAGCGGCTATGTTGGCAGACGAGGACGGATGGAAGGCCGTGGCCTCTTTCTGTGAGACCGTATTGGTTCGGAAAGAGGCCGCTGAGCGAGATCGGGAGAGGGCTGATCCCGCTCGGAGAAGGCAGCGGCGGGGTGCAGGCAACGGCCATCCCGCGCCGCCCGCCTCGTGAAGGGGCAGAGTAATGGTTTCCCCTGCCATACAGGGGACTTTTCGGGTACGTGGGTAGTCAGAGGGAGGGCTCTGGCCAACCCGGATAGCGGACTCAGGGAGGGCAGCCGCACAATGTGGCATGTGCTGCTGTGCACGCACCGTGAGGGTGCTGGGGCAACAGCTCCTGGGACGTGCTCTTTATGGGCGTTGTGCATGAGGGGGCTCTGGTGCGTTTCTTGTGAGATCCCAGAACCCTATCACATGCATTGAGGCCGGCCACCGGGGAGGTTTTAGTGGGCCGTTGAGTCCGACAACCTCACATAACCCGTATTGTACCCTGCATGCAATACGGGTATCTGGATACAGATTTACTTCTCGAAAAAAAAAACAAATAGGTAAGAGTTAAAACAATGTCACAGATTTTAAGTTTATTGATATCATACGCCGGGCTTTTTGCAGCGTCAACGTTCCAGCCGTTCTCGAACCGAACGGTCTGATACGTGACGATGGTAAGCATCCTGACGGTATGACTCGTGTACCTTGGGAGAAGGGTAGGCCTTTGGTGTCGGACGACACGTGCGTCGATACCCTTGCGCCATCTCATCTGTCTGGTACAGCAACAAATTCAGCCAACGATACTATGCGGAAGTTTCGACAGAGCTTACGTATTTAATCCATTTAGGGTTGAGACCCTGGGTCCATGGGGTACCAGGACCCATCGCGTTTTCAAAATTCTTTCTGGGCGTCTGGTCGAAGCGACGTGTGATCCGAGAGCGCTTATCTGGGTCAACGCATAACCATTGCAATTCAGCAAGGAACAATGCAGCGGTTGAGCTACCTATAGATTTATTTATTTATTTAATACTTTATTACACAAAAATACAAATTACATGTAGAAAAGGTGGGTTTAATGCTAATAGCCGATTCAACTGTGACTCCTGTTTCTTGTAAATAATGTTCTTTGTAATAAATATGATTTTCTGTCATTAAAGGCATTTTGCCCAGAAAAAAAAAATTTTTGATAAGTTACAATAAACAGAGCTAACAGAAATGATGGCGTTACTGCTTTATTTTCGTAGTGCAAAATAAACGTTTTTCTATTCTATTCTATTCTAGTTATACAGTAGTAGTAAATAAGCAATTGAATAACTTTTTTGGTTTCGTTGCCGTAAATGTTTTCAGTAATAGGGCCACCATATCCTCTAAACACCTCATTGTCTAATCAAAAGTAATCTATCAGTGTATGTTATAAAATATTGCACAGAAACGTGGTCTCTCACTTTGGACCTCATACGAAGGCTCAAGATCGCCCAGTGTGCTTAAAGGGCTATGCTTGGAGAGAAATAGCAACGAATAAAAATCTAGTAAAAAGAGGTAAAAAGCTCATGCGAGAGTAGGTAAAAGTAGATTATTAAACGAAGGGATAAAGCCGTGTCATACGTCACAGGCGCTATATTGAATGTAAGGAGGAGGGAGTTACTAGAATTTTGATTACAGAGAAGGATATAAGTACGCCCAAGATGCAGACAGCTTTATCCTCGAGGAGACTTTTCACACTTTCTGCTAGACAATAAAAACCAAATCTAACCTAAATTTGGTACATTTATTGTAGTGGTTAGTTCGATTAACGAATAAGTTCTCATTGTGTGGGTCTCTTTGGTTCAAATTTTAATAAAAATGTGGTTCCAAAATCAAATCACACTATAGTGTTGTGAAAATATTTTTTTTTCTAAACGTGCGTAATATTGAAAGAGTAGGATTTAGTATTAGCTTAGTCATTTTGAATGATATTACTGTAATATTAGGTACAATGCGATAGGTATTATATATTTGTTTTTCTACTTTTGCGGTGGTAAGCTATTTTGTGTTATTCCAGTTAGATAACTTTTCCTTATACGATGAATACTCCCTACCTTTTGCACAAATATATAAATTGAATCTCTTAATGTGTTAAGGGCCCTAAAAAACGTCATAATAGTGTCCGCGTAAACTTTTCTTGTTACTTTTTTTAACTTTTCTAGCAAAGTTGAGGGGAAAAGACCACGGGGTCGTAGCGCGTTGGTCTGACCAGATCGGCACAACTCTCGACTCTGGGCTTCGTGATGCCGTATGGCATCACGAAGCCATTTCGCCGCCAACAGACACCGATGGCGAATCATAGTCAAGGAAAAAATCACCCATGGAGGAGGTCACGACCCTCAGCATTGACGATAACGACTTGAAAAGAGAGAGAAACTTTTTTTCCAAACTCAATCAAGCATCGATTTATAAATCGATGCTCGATTGAGTTCATCGTCATTATTATAATGACGATGTCCTCCAAACCGGTATTGGCTGTAGCGACATTAAATAAATAAAAAATAAATACATATTGCTGGACATTTCACACAGCGCTATCTAGCCCCAAACTAAGCAGAGCTTGTACTATGGGAACCTGCTAAAATACATATATACTTTTTTTTTTGTAAATACATACTTATAATATATAAAAAACACCCAAACACGGAATAAATATCTGTAAATCATGCAAACATTTGTTCCGGGGCGGGAATCGAACCCGCTAACCACTTGACCTACCTCCTGCGTCTCAGCCTATACGCCCACTGCGCCACGGAGGTCGTCAAAATGATCGTCATTGATCCTAACTCGTTTCCAATGCTCTAGGCTATGTCAGTGACTGATTTGTTTAAGAATCTACTCATTTCTGATTCGATTGCGTAAAGAAACTCCAAGCATAGCTCTCTTCATAGTATGCGTTACATGGTAAAGTTTTTTTGTAAAGTGATCAACTTCTGCTCTCCCATTTTTTTACTTGAATCAATGAAAAGAAACGAAAGAAAAAAGTAGAACTTAGTGCTACCTTTTAATAATTTTGATAAAAACACAAAACAAAAGCATTGTTTTGTTATTTTACTTTTCTATTATTTGAAGACATACCCAATAAATACTTTTAGGCAGAGGGACCACGACAGCATTACTGGACGTAGTTGACAATATACTTGCAGAACAAGACCAGGGGTTGGGTTCAATGCTGGTATTACTCGACTTCTATCGTGCCTTTGACTCCATTAATGTCCCACTGCTTCTCTCAAAACTGTCATAATACGTAGTAGACGTCGCTTCCATAAAATGGTTTGACAGTTATCTGAGTGAAGGTTATCAGTTTGTGCAAATCACTCAAGAGGACGGCATGCAGCTCGCATCATCATTGAGAGGGGTGGGTCGCGGCGTGACCCAGGGATCCATCCTAGGCCCACTACTTTTTATAATTTATAGTGCTCATATTTGTTGGGGCATTAAGCACTGTTGATTCCACCTTTACACTGATGACGTGCAGTTGTACCTTTCTATGCGTCCCGAGGATGTGCCGAGTGAAATTATAAAAATAAATGACGATTTGGGACGCATAGCTCTCTGGTCACATACCAACGCTCTTGTTATGAATCCCTCTAAGTCTAAGTTTATGGTTTTGGGTTCGAAGCATCTGCTAAATGGTGTAGCAAAACACTCTCTAGATTTAAAAATCCTTGGTCAAAACTATGAAGCAAGAAACCTTGGAATATTATTTGACAGTTCCCTCCGATTTGGGGTCATATTTTGGGATTGGTAAAACCTTGTTTTTTTGGTTAAAGCTGCTGTAATAATGTAAGAAAATTTCTAAGAGAAGCAGTCCGTATCAAATTGTGTGAATTCCTTGTCTTATCGAAGCTGAATTATGGTGATCTGGTGTAAAGCCCACGCTTAACAGAAAAACATCCCGTCTTGTTCAGAGAGTTCAGAACGCATGTTGCAGATTCTGCTATGACACTCCTCCACGAACACATATCTCACCTTATCTCAATAGTTCATCCACTCTCAACATGGCCTCACGGAGGTATTTACACTTGGCCGTACTTGTTCATGGCATTGTAATGGCTGGATCACCAGAATATCTCTTCTCCAAACTGAATCGTCACTCCAAGCACAAAACGGTAGCATTTAGAGGCAGCTTCCGATACCAGGCAACCAAGTGTCGGAGCAATATTCCCCCACCACTTCGACATTTAAAATCACAGATTATCTTTAGAAAGCGTTTAAAATCAATAAATATTGGTAAACAAAAAACAGGGTAGCCTGGTGCAGGAAACATTAATGCACCTTTCACGTGCTAGCCGATTGGGATATTCTTTTAACCAATTTATTAATTTGATTTTTATGTTGTGACTTTTTTTATTTTATTACTTTATACTATTTTGTCATTTTCTATTATTATATTTTGACACAACATGACATACCTACCATGACACATAATATTCTCACTTGACAGCACAATACTCTCACAGGGTCTGGTGGCTAGATGGAGCGGTCTCGACAGAATATAGCGCTTACCATTACGGTGGGCATAATGCTGGGTCGAATCCCATTTACTGCTGTAGCACACAGTATCTACCAGGTTCTCCCTGGTTTTTGTTTATGTTTATGCCATTTAATTGTTTCTTTGTTTGTATTTTCTTGTCTTAAAATTTAACTGTATTGTATATTTTGTGCTAATGTAGTGGATAAATGATTGTTTATGTCTATGTCTTACTTTTCTATTTATTTTCTATACGATGGAACAAACATATAGCCCACCTTATGTTAAGTGGTAACCATCGCCTATAATAAAGTATTGCCTCGTAGGCCACCTTAGAAACGTGCCCTACATACACCGCCCTGTGTCCATCAACTTGATATACAGGCATACAGCTATAAAGCCTCATGTGCCTGTAATTTCACCGGCAATCCTTCAAACTTCAATGCTGCTTGGTTGCAGAAATAGGTATGGTGGTAGTTCTTCCCCGGGCGAGCCCTTTCGCAAGGAACTATACTACTCTTTTAATAAGTGAGTAATAATAATTAATTCCTGTGGTTCCTGTATTTCTACCTACAATAACTTTCTGTCATAACTTGCCATATAGTAGCATTTTATAAAGAAAATAAAATAATTCATCATTATAAATTCAAAATTCTTTATTCAACAAAATCTTTAAGATCATTTTGAATCGCCAGTTTACCCATGTTCCTCGCCTGCTGGATACAAAGGGTTGATAATAATGTCTATATTGCTACATTTGTTGGGTTTGGACAGTTATATAATTTAGAATGTATTCTAAAAAGTATTCTTAACTTGTTCTAAACTATATAAAAATATTAAATTACTTAAATATCAATTCTATTTTCACAAAAAAGTAACGCTCTCGTCACGCATTCACCAGCTTACTCCCCAAGTCAAGCGTACGTAAAGAAGTTTTACTTCAAAAATATTAAAGCTAATACTCAATCGGTTGACACAAAATTTACATATATGTAATTTTAGCAGTTGAGCTCTTTCTACAGATATGTATAACGGCCGCAATCTATATTCTATCTGATAGCTGTGCGCCAAACTTTTGTGCACAGAAAAATATTGACATTTGATTTGCTTACACAAGGACTTATGTAGGCCAAAAGCAGAGATGGATAGAATATAGGATTCCGCCTAACGCACCAGATTTGCAACTGACAATCTTGCTGTCAAATACTTTTCCATTGCACATTTGACGTATGACAACAATCTGTAGATGGTCATTTGTACTAGGGCTAGTTATCTTCCTTCGATAACGGACAAAGTTTATCAAGATCTGTCATTGACTTTGCGTTAGTATATTGTGGTTCATCGGATAATGGTTCGGAGTCAGATAACGGCATCAGATAGCCCGAAGCATTGCCGTAACTTACAATTACATTTCTTCTTCGAGGTGATGGTGGAGTTTCATATACATCGTTGTGTAGTACGGGCATTGGTGGAAAGTCGTATAAATTGTTTTGTGGTCTAGGTGGTGGTGGATGGTCATATATTTCAGCTTGAATATATTTTTCGTCTTCTAACTCTCTAACATTCTCTTCACTGTTAACTTGTATCTTCTTTTCGTCTAAATTTACATTAAGTTTGACTTCGTCTGTACTGGATTTTATTAAGATTATATCTTTTATTTTATTTTCATCTTGTTTGGCCTTAATTTCTTCATGAATTAGTTTTGAATTGATTTCGGCTAGATTGGTTTTCGGCGATGATTTATTATAGTCTTCAGGCTTCACTTCGTCTTCACTGTCTTTAGGCATTATTTCATCGTCATCAACATTTAACTTGATTTCGTCATCATTGACATTTGATATGGCATCATCTTTATTAAATTTTGCTTTAATTTCTTGTTGTAGCTTCGATTCTATTGACGTAGGTCCAAATACTGGTAGTTTTTTGATTGGTAGTGGGGATGGCAATACATCATAAACATCTAATTCAGGAGTAGAAGCACTTACGTCGAAGGATTTGACTTTGTCTTCTTCTTTAGCATCGTTTACGATTTTGTCTAACTCAGATAAGCTAGTAGATTCCTTCATACGATATTTTAATAACACAGCTTGGCAAATTGCATTCATTTGTTCTTCGTGCATTTGAGGAAAAATCGGTATTTTCTGTTTTTTATGAACTTTCTTTTCTTGAATCAAGTGACTGGCGTCAGTTTCAGTGGCATCTTCGATGATACACATATCTCTATTTTCCCTAGTATTTATTTGATCTGAATTTATACTGTCTCTCCTTGCTCCTTGCGAGTTTCCGGAAAATTGTCGTTCGTATTTACTTATCGAAACATGTCTATCGTTTCCAAAAATAGCAAGTTCACTGCCTTTTCTTTGCCTTTGCCTACATACCATTGCTCCTAATGCAACTGTTGATAAAAACAATATTGCTATCGTTATTGCGTTGAGGATAACTGCGTACAGAGGAAATAAAATTCCACTAGCGCAACCAGAATTTGCTGAGCAATCTGAAAAGACCAAGATAATCATTATAATTTGCCACATATCATTCACAGTCTGACTTCGCTTCCCAGGGTATAGTTTTCCCATAGCTGTAAGTTTGTCCCATACCAAAATTATATTTCCGAATTTATGCATTTATCACGAGGTGTGGTATATATATGATATTATTGGATGTGTGTGGTACTGTCAAAATTTATTTAAGGCAAAAATAAGAAAGGTCTAATACTGTTCCCATAATAATACATTATAGGAACAGTATTACAGCTAATAATTGTATATATAATAATGACGACCTCCCTGGCGCAGTCGGCGAATAGCCGGCTGAGACGCAGGAGATTCCCGCCGCGGAACAAATGTTTGCAAGATTTACAGATATTTGTTCCGGGTCTGGATGTTTTTCTATTATTATTAGTAGATTTAGAGTATTTACAAAAGAAAATGTATATAAGGATTATATCAGTTATCTGATTCCCATAGTACAAGCTTTGCTTAGTTTGGGGCTAGATAGCGCTGTGTGAAATGTCCAGCATTATTTATTTTATTGATTTAATTATAATCACTAATATCAATTAAGTGCAAATATACTTACAGCAAATTTGTATCACTAAAATTAAAATAATGTGGTGAAACATTTTGAAAAATTACATCAGTGTTAGTGTAACTGTCCAAGCTTACATTTAACAACTGATTGACGATGAACACATATTCTTACTTACTACTTAGTCGAGGAAAATGGCCTAGTTTAATTGATTTTGAGCCCTCATGTCCACGCAAGTAAAGTTCATTTTGCTTATTACGATGTACTAAGGATATAACTAAAGCTGAATTTAATTTATCCTTATTTGTTATAAAAATAAAGTGGATTAATTATATACATTGACAGTAAAATAAGCATATTTACCCAATTGATTAGTAATAAAGTAGTAATTGTTTATAAGTTAACAAGTAAATAAGTATGTATTTGAAAAAATTAAGTTTCATTCTTGCCATTAAAAGTAAAGATACATTTATACACTATAGCTCTAAATCTGTATAAACATTGTTTTTTTTAGGTTCCGTAGATGAACTTAATACTCTAAGTCGAACTAGGAACATTTATAGTTTCGCCATGTCCGTCTGTCTGTCTGTCCAACCGTAGCCGTTTTGGGTTAGTCAGGAATGCATCTGCTAGACTGAGCAAGGTTAATTGACATTTAGGATTTTTTTAACAAACATGTGAACAACAAATTATTAAATAAAACTTCGGACTGATTTATAAATGGCTACTTTAATTAAGCGATGCCACTGTATTTTATTTTTTCAGGCAGCTTTTTCACGAAATCGCCTCGTTCATTAATTCAATAAACGAGGCGATTATTAACCTGACTGTACCCTTTTTTGCAAATGAACTTAGTGTGTCTAGTTCGCAAAAACATAAAAGTGATTTAATTAAAGTTTCACTATCTGGACACGCGTTAATCTTGGCGTGTCCAGATGGCGAAATGATATACTAATTTTGAGTTTCACCAACTGGACACACGTGTGTCTGATCTCTTGTGTCGAGTTAGTGAGTAACCCGCCGTTTTACTTGTAGATTTTGAGTGTAAAGCTAGACATGGTAGGTATAAGATTTAGTGACGCCTTATCACACTAATATTATAAATGCACAAGTTTGGATGTTTGTTTGTTTGTTACTCAATTACGTCATAATCGCTGAACCAATTTCAATGAAATTTGGTATGTCGATAGATTATAAACCTGGATTGACACAATGGCTACTTTTTATTGACAAACCGTGTGCGTAGCCGCTGGCGGAAGCTAGTGAGTTATAAAAATATAACGAAAAAAACTTGTCTTTTGGGACTCTCTTTTAGGAAGTCGAAGGTAATTTTTTTACTCACGCACCCCACTGTTTGGGCTGTCGTTGAATAGGTCTTCTAAAACCACTATAAGAAGAAGAAGATTTACATACACTACACGGTATAAATATAACCGAGCGATTGAATCCACACACGGCTTTATTTCATCTTGTTTCCGTCAAAATCTCCACTCGGTTCGAAAACTTATTGAAGTTTATAAGCCTTTAATGCTGAAACTTCTGCCATTTAGCTTTATGAGAGTGATGAGCGTAACTAAAGGAAATTAAGCTGCCCAGATCATCGGGCGCATGTTAATTAAGCAATTTCCTATGAGCAGTTCAGCGGCCTTTGATGCATTTGACGTTGTGGCATAATTATAAAATTTACTACGGAATGTTTTTATGGGCATAATTAAGAAGTATTGAGTGAGTGAATGAATGAGTGAACATTCTTTATAATCACTTACAAGCTAGACACATCAGATATAAAAATATAAAAAAAAACAAATATGTTTTTCCGAACCAGTATAATCTTCAAGTCCAGATTATACTGTCTTCAAGTCAACCTATTCACTCTGAATAGGTTCTTCCTAGGCAACTAAATCTTCGATCACACCATCACTTACCATCAGGTGAGGTAGTGGTCAAGCGCTTGACTATCATCATCATCATCTCAGCCCGTCTGCACCCACTGTTGGGTATATACCTCCTCTTTATTACGCCGTTCTTTCCGATGCCTTGCGAGTCTCATTATTGACTATCATCCATTCTACATTATGCCTTATGAAGTATTGAGGTTTTTAAAATATTTAACTTTATACTTAAATTAAACAAGTTTATAAATTATAAAAATACACATTATACAAGAATCCCTATTTGTCTTCACAATAACCTCCTTTAGCGCTAATACATAGAGACAAAGGCTTAGTAATTTTTAAAAAAAATTCCTCACTTCCTCCACAGATATTAATTATTCCTCTCTCGCGTGAGAGTAGCCTCGTACCACAGTATTTTGATTCTAAGATAGACCATAAGCTGTAGGTAATCCATTACAAACGAGCATTAATGTTAAAATTAGGCATAAGTACACATTAACCTCAAGAAAACACATGCATGTACTATTATTATATATTAAAAGTACATAATAACACAAATTACATAACTATTTATAAATGGAAATTGTTGTACTCTTTACCTTTGAGAGTTCGTTGAGGTTCGGACAAGAAATATCTGTTTCCCGAACTTCAGCGCCCCCCATCGAATCATTTGGTGGTCGGTTGTAGTTACATTTTATTTATTATATCTTAATATATATAAATTACGCGTCACGTTGTTTGTCCGCGATGGACTCCTAAACTACTTAACGGATTTTAATCAAATTTGCACACCGTGTGCAGTTTGATCTAACTTAAAAGATAGGATAGCTTACATCTCAATTTATAGCCGCAATATTATTTTATTGCAAATTATTTATTTTGACAGTCACAATTATCTGTTAGCTTCAAACAATTCTAACAGATGGCGGTATCTGTTGACTGGATTGAGTAAGTATTCTAACAGATGGCGCTGTGTTGAAAGTACCAACGTTTCACATAAGCTACAAAATTATAAGTAAGGAAATATTATAGAAGTTTTACGATCATTACGTATTAGTTTTACGTGTTCCGCACTGCGTCTCGCCTCGCACTAACGTCACCCGTAATGGAGCCACACGTCAACGATTTATTTGCGCACGCCTCTGTGGGAAGAATTCTTTTCGTTTTCGATAATTGAAAGCAAGCTTTAGCATTGCAAGCATTGCATTTAGCAAATGTAAAGAAATCGTTGACACGTTTTGAGTCAAAACCAATAAAACGGTACGTGATAAATCCCGTACTTATTTATAATAATAATTATAAGATTTTAATAATGAACATGCCGATATTTCAACGCAGTTACATGCACCATGATCATGGGTAAACTGAAGTCTGCGAGTGGATGGTTATTGGCAGATATAACGATCTACCATCTTTCTCGGTGCAAATAGTGTTCATAATCATGATAGTTTCAAAAGTTATATAGTAACTGTGTTGTACTGTGCCTTTGCAAAACGTGCTTCAGTTTATTTTTAAAAAGTCTGTATTCAGCCTTTTAGAGATCAAATAAACACATTTATATCAGGTCGTTGGTAGATAAAGTCTGGTCTCTGTATTCATAAAATTACTCAGTGAATTTTAAATTTCATTGCGGTTGGAGCTCATTTAAAATCCCGACAACAGATGGTCGGTACAAACGCAAATATTCAACTTTACTCCCTGGACAGCTCCGACTTAAATTGTATGCCATTAGAGCAAAGCTTGGCTCGCTTTGCCAAAAGGAATTCAGAATGTATTGAAAGGGTCCCGTGGAATGCTAGCGACAAACACTCATACTATTTTACGCAACAACTAATAGGTATCATGTGGTTACAAAGAGCTCTATTATTTGCTCTCTAGGCACCTTTGACTTAAATTGTATGCCATTAGAGCGAAGCTCGGCTGGCTTTGCCAAAAGCCATTCAGAATGTATTGAAGGGGTGCCGTGTAATTCTAGCGACAAAAACTCATACTATTTTACGCAACAACTAATATCATGCGGTTACCAAGAGCTCTATTATTTGCCCTCTAGGCATCTTTGACTTAAATTGTATGCCATTAGAGCGAAGCTCGGCTGGATTTGCCAAAAGCCATTCAGAATGTGTTGAAGTGGTGCCGTAGAATGCTAGCGACAATAACTCATACTTTTTTCACACCATGAAATAAACAAACAAAAGAAAATACACTTTAAAGCCCGGCTTGCATACCGATCCCTAAACGTATTTAGCGACGAAACATTTTTAAATTAGACGTATTTGTATGATTTGACAACCCTCTTAATCATATATTATTTAGACACTAAATGCGATTAGGCATCGTTGGCCAGTGACCCTAATTCATAGGTAAAATGGTTACTGAATAGGTACGGCTTATTCCCAGCCATGCCAGATCGATAGTTCTCTGAATTTAAACCTTTATACATTGATTCCCAAGCAATGCAATGAATTTTATGCAGGTACAGTTAGCTCAAACAGCCTATGACTCACTTACCTATATTGTGGCTACTTTGAATGGCAGGGGCATGTTATTGGAATATTCACATTAATATTTAAACTTTTATAATAAAAACACCATGTCGAAATCCTAAATAATTACCTACCTGCAGAAAATAATGAAACATCTTTTAGTCAGATGTTTTTGTTGGCTGTACTTGCTTTTCATCGTATTGCCTGGGAAGAAATTTCGCATTGGATGGAAATAAGTGCCTAAAACAACGTATGTACTTTTTGTATTTGTTTATTTTTTTCAAATCCACGCTATGAAATTTGAATATTGTACAAAAATTCTGCCACACATTCTTAGATATTAAAAGTATGTAATAATAATCGTCGACCTTTCATTAAAACTTAGAACAAAGGAAGTTTCATGCCATGATCTCAGGTTTTCATTAAAAAATTACGCACTTTCAATTTCCAACAATATCAAAATCTTCTTTGTGAAACTTCCTGCAAGATTCCCGCTTCTTATTTATACAGCAAATTTGTTAATTTTGATTTTTATACTAATCTTAATTGCATAACATTATTTAAACGGTCTTACTTTAGTCCAAGAAAAGAGGAATCTTTTTACATAATGAGGTATCACAAAAACTATTAAAATAATACACTTCTAAGGTGTTGCAATTTATACTACAAATAATGACGAAGTATATTTTTGAGACCATAAATAATATAAATATATATATATCGCATCCAGTCATGATTAGGACACAAAATGGAATAACAGCGGTCGGCTGTGATTGGTCATTGGTTTCAACGGAACGCAAGCGCCATTGTGCGGCGCTAGGCGGAGTCTACTACTTATACGGCGATTTTATCGAGCGAGTGCTCAGTCTCCGTTCTCGGAGACCCGGATGACGAAATCACCTCCGCTAATGCGGAAGCTGAGTCATCTATATCAGACAAAGCAAACACTTCACAGAAACACCGACCTCGCCGGCGAGGTCGACGAGTCCCTTCAGTCGCCGCCTATACGAGGTACAGACATGTACCCGGGCGTTTCTCTCCTATCGCCACCCCGGAAACTGCCCAAGCCGAGGCTCGTACCTAAGTGGTGCCCTTGCGCTAGTTGCCTAAACAACTTACTGGGCTGAGCGCCATCTACGCTCGCCAAAAGTTCGGTTAAGCTGTCACGGCCTCAGAGGCTCACAGCGAGACTAGTCCATCAGAAAAAAAAAAGCGAGTACTCCGTTGTTGTTGGTCAGTCGTACAATACGGTCGTAGGAACTGTTCGCTTTCCGTGACGTACCTACTTGTAGTACGACACTATGCGTACTTAATTATACCGTATGATTAGTGAAGTGTTAATTTAGTAAAGTTTCGATTAGACGTTGTTTCTGTAATTTGTATGCGTATCATTTGAATTGACATTTACCTACCCACTACACGCCCACAGGTTATAGACTATCATGACTGATGGAGACGGTGCTGGTGTTCCATCCTGCCAGCCGCCTCCGATATATATTATTTATTTAATCCAAAACCAAAACATTTTTGAGTTTTTGTGTCTAACATGTTGGTACTTATCGCCCTGTCGTACGCACTGTATGCGCTCTGTTGACTGGTTGAGTTCATTGGCACTCTATAATTGGCTCGTAATAACTTTTTAGTAATCTATGGCATCGTACAATACGCTAGTTCTCTAATATTTCGTCGATAAGCATTTTATAGATTTTCTCGAGATTTTGATAATACAACAAGAAATTTTTATAGATTATTTATTTATAAATTTTTGTGTAAAAATAGTATAAAAATTAGTTTAAATTGTAACACATTAACGACGACGACGACCTCGGTGGCGCAGTGGGCGAATAGCCGACTGAGACGCAGGAGGTAGCAGGTTCGAATCTCGCCGCGGAGCAAATGTTTGCATGATCTACAGATATTTGTTCCAGGTCTGGATGTGTTTCTATATATTATAAGTATGTATTTACAAAAAATTATCTGGTTCCCATAGTACAAGCTCGGCTTAGTTTGGGGCTAGATAGCGCTATGTGAAATGTCCAGCAATATTTATTTATTTATTATTAAATAGTACATTATATAAATATTTATAGTGGAATGATTCATTCTGAGACTGCATATTTATATCTCATCAAATCAGCCATTTGACTTTCGGTCAATGGATGCGGATGCGGTCTACGGTAGTGTGTATTTGAGTGCATATCTCTCCAGGCTGCGTGAGCCAAACGGACCCTGTCTGCTACTTTCCTTTGCGCCCACTGACACTACTTTTGAAATAAAACTACTTCCCCATTTACAACATCAAAACAAAATAGTCTCTAAGAAGTCTAGCAATACTCATTAAAAAATTATGCAATAGCTGATTTAGTCGGACCTTCACTTCTGACTTCCAGTCTTCTAAATGTTATCTAAATAGATGAGATCGCTTGTAGTGATTAGGCCGCTGCTTGTACTTCCACAATTTGATTAATTACTTTTTAATTAGTGGTTTCATTCAAATTACAGGTAACGGGAGTTTATGTTAATTGGTTATTCTTTTTGAGGGAAAAAATGCAGTTATTCTAGATTTTAGACTTTTGCCTATATTTGTGTCACTAAAGCTATAAGTACGAATTTTTCAGCATTGTGGGGTCACTGGTGTACCCTGTGATTTTGGTCAAAGTTTTGTTTTTATTATGGCTAATAACTCAAAAACTACATGGATTAAACTAAAAATAAAAAACCGGGTTGAAATATACTAATAAAGACCTTTCATTTGACGTCCCACTTGACCTAATAGTCTCATTTTAATTATTTTTTATTCCGTTGAACCCCAATACCCCCCCACATTTTTAGCTCATTTAGTCACACCAAAAATGGTGCCATCACTACCTACCTATGTATCTTATCTCACAATGATCGGATCAACACTTCGAAAGTTATCCTCGGATAAACAAACATACATACATACTTACATACAACGCCGATTTGCCCAAGTTGATTTGGAGATCTCGCTTAGCTCGATCAATAAAATGTGGTTTGTTAATTTTAATTTGGTTTAAAAAGAAGTGATTTCTATCTCTTAATCTTATCACATCCTCTATATGTTCAAGCACAGCTAAATGATAAACCATTTACCACCAAATTCCGTACATAAATGCGATAACTTGTTCTAAAGTTAGATACTTGATATTCAGTTCCACACAATCCTTTACAAACTCCTAAACACTGTTCTTCACTTAGAATTCTCGAACTTAACGTTTGGGATAAGCTGTAAGTATTCATTGTCTATAGACAATTGATAAATTGCTTTCTTTGGTGGGCTATATTGCTACATCTTCCGTGTTCAATGGCCTACCAACAATATTTTGAATTAAATTTGGTTTTGAATAATATCATACAGTTAGACAGAGGTACGGTAGTATAAATAACTATAACACGCAGAAGTTAACTAGGCACCTCCCTGTAATGATGTCATAGTGATGTACTAACTGCATAAAAAGTCACAATGTCAGGTTTTTGTGTTAGAAATAAGCGTGAATTTTACATTTTTTAAATTTGTAGCCAAGTTGATCCTTCATGATTTTTCTCAAGGTGTCTATGCCTGCAAGAAAATTCAAATCCGCTTTAGCAACAGCCAGAGTTTTTCTCATTGTTGGAATTTCCTTTTTTACTGTGTTAAAGCTATTTATAATATTTCTAATAGCACAAAAGTCAAAGTTATCCATATTTATTTTTATGGCACTCGATTTCCTCTTTTTACACGGTGTAGATAATTTAACCTCATGCGACGAAGGGCCTGGCGACGACGATTGTTGCATAACGAGGTTATCCGAAGAAGTGCTCGCTGTTTCAAAAGATGCATCTTGCCTGACAATTTCTGTAGCAGCCTCGTTTTTTATTCGCATCAATATTATTGTTATATTATGTGTTATATATGTTATGAAAGGGTTCCCCCGGGGAGGTACTACCACCATATAACCCGCAGAAATCAACTTGGCACCTGCGTGGAATGTGCTTCCCCTCCCACCACACCCCACCGCCTACCGCTCTCGCCCTCGACGCGTCAGTATGGTCAGTAAATTAAATACTACCGTTTCGCGCGCGCGTCCTTTGTGTTTGTTTTTTTTCGTTGTTATTATTGTTGGCCAGATTTTTGAGTGATTATGGGGAAAACTATTCATAGTAGGGAAAGAAACATTATCTTGAAAGTGATGCAGTTTTTTGAAAATGAAAAAAAGAATAAACGTTTGGCAGCTTGATCGACAGGAATGACGAAACGTTTATTCTTTTTTTCATTTTCAAAACACTGCATCACTTTCAAGATAATGTTTCTTTCCCTACTATGAATAGTTTTCCCCATAATCACTCAAAAATCTGGCCAACAATAATAACAACGAAAAAAAACAAACACAAAGGACGCGCGCGCGAAACGGTAGTATTTAATTTACTGACCGTACTGACGCGTCGAGGGCGAGAGCGGTAGGCGGTGGGGTGTGGTGGGAGGGGAAGCACATTCCACGCAGGTGCCAAGTTGATTTCTGCGGGTTATATGGTGGTAGTACCTCCCCGGGGGAACCCTTTCATAAAGAGTTAAGTGTATTACTACTCTCTCAGAAATGTTTCTACTCTGTACTCTGAAATGTTCTGTTATTTTACTCAATTCTTCTACTAGAAAACTTTTCTAGTGCAGTCATGAATGATAGATAGATAATATGTATCTATATTGCGCACCATTAAAATTAAACATTAACATTTTTCCGTACAGCGCACAAGTTTTTACAATTTAAAATAAACATGGTAAAAATCAAAACAATAATAAAAATAACATAAACATTTAAATTCGTAGAAAAATAAAATGTCCAAAATCAATAATAAGGAAAATATTACGAAAATAGTATTTATCTAAGATTTAAATTAGGATTCATGTAAATTTACGGCGTAAATTAATATTTTGATCATCTTAAAACTCACATTATAATAAGTTTGAAAGTACTTACTTACTGGATATTCATAAAATTATGAGACCTTTTACAAAACGATAAATATTTCCAATCTTCAAACGAATATTTACAACCATTCAGACCGATTTAAAGTTGGGATCCTAGGAATTGAAACCGTAAGACCCTTGGTTAGAACAAAAGCTGTGATATAATGAAACTTAAGTTTCAATAAACGTTGACGACCCGCTTTTCTTGCAATTGAATAAAGGTCGCGCTGAATTGATAGCTCTCATTAGATGCTGATAAAATGAGCAGAATGATTTACATAACCGTTAATGAAACCTGAAAATTTGTAAAGATTTTGCGTGTAGATATTCTGTTTAGGGTCAGAGAGACAAATCAGGTAACTTAAAATAGTAAAATTCAAGCTTCAAACTAGTTTCGATATGTTTAATATCATAACCTTTAACATCATGTACTTAGTTGATATACCACCCATCCGCACACACCGTTTTGGTTCCACATTCTTCATATAGCTAAGGTATGGAACACTTTGCCGTCGTCTGTTTTTCCTAAAGAATACAATCCGGGTCTCTTTAAGGTAAGAGTAGAAAGGTTTCTTCTAGATCTTCGTGCTTCATCTTAGACCACATCATCGCTTACCATCAGGTGAGATTGTGGTCAAACGAAATCTATCCAATTAAAAAAAATAAAAAATAAACCGCATTCACGTAATGACAAGACAATCAATAGTTGACTGACATGCGATTATAGACTTTAATTTTATGATGATATTGTAATATTAGTGGAGCAGAATACCAAAACGTATTCAATTCATAATCCAATCTCGGTTGGGTGGGAACTGTCGTTAAGTTTTTAATTTTTTTTTGCGTTTTATAAACGTGAATTGGACCTCAGAGCGCTAACCTTGTAGCAGACTAAAACCATTGCCCATATTTAGAGAACATTTTACGGAAAATAAAATCAGCTATTAAATCTTACTTACTAGCTGACCCGCCGGCGGCTTCGCACGCTTGAAATTTCCCGTTCCTGCGGGAACTTCAGGATAAAAACTATATAAAACACTCTTGTCAAAGTGACGCGACACTTCATGTAAATGACTTCACGTCAATGAACGACGGTTAAATTATATGGATATTGTTCATACAAAAATAATAAAAACGCGAGAACAAAATGGGGGTAGGAGTAGAAGAGGGTGAAAAATACTTTACGACCTAGTCTCATTCCTACCATTTATACAAAAAAAATCATTAAAATCTGTCGACCCGTTTCGGAGGAGTGCGACTACAAACACCGTGACACAAGATATTTATATATTAGAAAAAATAAAGCTAACAGCTTATAAAATCATACATTTTCTAGATAAAGATTTATTTACAGAATTATAAAGTCGTCACACAAATAGAAAGTTATTTTGGCATACGTCTTGCAGATTTTTTTATAGGTTTTTATACGGTGGCTCCAAGCATCGTGGCCGTTAGTCCTAAGAATAAAGATAGCATAACGAAAAGAATATCAAATATTTAATCGAGCGAAGCGAGATCTCCAAATCAACTTTGGCAAATCGGTGTTGTATGTATGTTTGTTTGTCCGAGGATAACTTTCGAAGCGTTTATCCGATCATCGATCATCGTGATGGCACAATTTTGGTGTGATTGAATCAGCTAAAAATGTGAGGGTGTTGTTGAGATATTGGGGTTCAAGAGGGGTAAAAAAAAACAAAATGGGAGTATCCGGTCAAGTGGCACGTCTAATAAAAGGTATTTATGAGTAAATATTGACCATGTTTTTATTTTTAGTTTAAACCTTGTAGTTTTTAAGTTATTAGCCTCAGATTATACAAACAAACAGATAGAGCGCGCCGAACGTGCGAGTGAAGCCACACAAGCGAATACAAATTTAAAAGCGAATACAATCTCGCGGCAGTACTAAAGATAGCGTCGTACTGCTTGAACGTCTCGAGTAATTCATTATTTTCTGTCAAAAATGCCGTCTTGTGTTATTAAACAGTGTAAAAGTTGTTCACAAACACAAAAAAAAAGTGGATGGAATATCATTTCACAAGTAACTATAAATTATTTAATTGATTTTATTATTTATTCACCCAATATTTAAACGGTTGTCTCGAAACACAACACCTCGACATTAGATCGACTGTGTTGCCAGTTTTCGGCAAAATGTTTGCCCTTCAATTGGGGAAACTACCTGTTGATCTAGGCGTTAGCTAGCCTGACTGTTAAATGTACGGACGTGGGTTCGATTCCCACGCGTAATCTCACGCCTAAATTGTTAGTCCGAATTTGGATGTATTTCTATAATTATGTTATTGCCGTTTACTGTGATTCGGTGATTAATATCTTATGCGGGATTTTAAATATAATTGTATATGTATAACAATTTAGTTCCGTATGTATATATGTAATGTATATACATTATGTATATACATTATATATACATATTCACATATATAATAAATGGTATATATAGAGAAGTAATAGCGATCCGCCCTCGCTTCGCTTCGGGAAAAATATCCTACCAGAACATTTTACCGGGATAAAAATATCCTATATGTTAATCCAGATCATATTCAATATGTGCAAAATTTCATTAAAATCCGTTCAGCCGTTTACGCGTGATTGAGTCTCAAACATCCAAACATCCTCACCAACGTTTGCATTTATATTATTAGTGGAATGAATTGAGGATGCTAGTTATATTTAACGTGTACTTACTGTAATCAGTGTCAAGTTTTATTATTTTATGATTTTTGCAGATTGCCGACAGATGTTGTTATATAGTACAGGCAACGGGGAAATATTTACTCTTGTCCAATTTGCACTACATACGCGAATTTTTTTTATATAGGTTCAGTATCACGTACTGAATATAAAAAAACAAAATGCTTACAAATTTTGCGAACGGAAGTGCCTTAAATTTGCGACAAACCGTTTTGGCCTATATCTCCGTAGCCGTGCGCTTGAGGCCAAAAATTATCAGGACCTTTTTTGTAGACAATTAAATGTACTATCTTTTTTGTTTAATAATTTTTTTTGTGACACTTACCGTTTACAACTTATACGATTATTATTGTTTATTTATCGACTTTTGGACCTATACCTCTTTTAATAATTGTTTAAGTAATAAAATGCTCATAAGCTAAGTTGTAAATTGACACATTGTCTGCAACTTTGTCTGAGAACTTTTTTTGCTGAAGTTAATATTTTCGGAGTTATCACGCGTTCATTTTGAAAGTTCTGTGCCTTGGCGGTCAAGGTCACTAATGAAATACATCTAATGAAATCTCCGTGAGCTGTCTTAATGGGATCTCATTAAAATCTCATTATGCAGCCATACTACGTATATACATGTACCGTGTTTGGGTGTTTTTCTATATATTATAAGTATGTATTTACAAAAAAAAAAGTATATAAGTATTCTATAAGTTATCTGGTTCCCATAGTACAAGCTCTGCTTAGTTTGGGGCTAGATAGCGCTGTGTGAAATGTCCAGAAATATTTATTTATTTATATATATATTATATATATACGAGGCATGCCTTTTAAGTTCTGTCGTTTCCATATTTTCCGGCAATTTTGAATTTGGAACTGTTCTATATTCGAATGTGTTTACATTTTGAATCTCAAAACAGTTGAAAGTATTAGGATTAATGCTATTGTTTAGTCACAGTTTCGATTTGAATCTGTCAGGTCACGTACGAAAATGAATCTTTCTAAGGAAAATGTTCGTGCAATAATTTTCTACAACTTTAGAAGAGGCCTGACACGGCTTCAGTGTTTAGAAGAGCTAACATCTGTGTTCAGTGATGTAGCCCCATGTCTGCGGACTGTCGAACGCTGGTATTTAGAATTCCAGCGTGGACATACTAGTGTTAGTGACAGATTTCGCGAAGGACGCCCAAAATCCGCCTTCACTGAAGATAACATCATTGCTGTGAGACAACTAATTCTCGAAGATCGTCATGTGACGTATCGAGAGATAGAGGCTCTATTAGGCATCTCAGGGACAACCATTCAGAAGATCTTGCATGAAGCGCTTGGTGTGAGAAAGCTAGTTTGCCGTTGGATACCGCATCTGCTTTCCGACGATCACAAGGCGGCCCGCGTCAGATGGTGTAAGAAAACTCTGCAAAGGTTCAACCGAGGGGAGTCAAATCACGTCTACGACATCATAAGTGGTGACGAATCTTGGATCTATGCCTACGATCCTGATTCCAAACAACAATCTACAATCTGGGTCTTTCAAGACGAGCCAAAGCCGACTAAAGTTGTTCGTTCTCGAAGCACTTCAAAGAAGATGGTGGCCACGTTCGTTGGAAAAACCGGCCATGTTGCGACTATTGCACTTGAAGATCGTAGAACGGTTAACGCAGAGTGGTATACTACAGTTTGTTTACCACAAGTCATCGCCGAACTTCGAAAATCTAACTCAAAGCGACGCATCATCCTGCACCACGACAACGCAAGCTCACACAGCGCTCGTCAAACGATTGAGTATTTGAAGCAGGAAAAAGTAGAAATTCTTGACCATCCTCCATACAGTCCTGACCTAAGCCCTAACGATTTCTTTACATTTCCTAAAATTAAGAAAAGTCTTCGTGGTCAAAAGTTCCAGTCCGGTGAAGAAGCAGTCGACGCTTTCAAGTCAGCCATTTTGAACACCCCCACTTTAGAGTAGAATAAATGTTATAATAACTGGTTTGAGCGAATGGAAAAGTGTATTAAGCTACGCGGTGAATACTTTGAAAAACAATAAAAAGTACTATAAGGTTCTAGTTGTGTTTTTTTCTTCAAACGACAAAACTTAAAAGGCATGCCTCGTATATACGTAGTATGGCTGTATAATGAGATTTCAATGAGATCCCATTAAGACAGCTCACGGAGATTTCATTAGATGTATTTCATTAGTGACCTTGACCGCCAAGGCACAGAACTTTCAAAATGAACGCGTGATAACTCCGAAAATATTAACTTCAGCAAAAAAAGTTCTAAGACAAAGTTGCAGACAATGTGTCAATTTACAACTTAACTTATGAGCATTTTATTGTTTAAACAATTATTAAAAGAGATATAGGTCCAAAAGTCGATAAATAAACAATAATAATCGTATAAGTTGTAAACGGTAAGTGTCACAAAAAAAATTATTAAACAAAAAAGATAGTAAATTTAATTGTCTACAAAAAAGGTGATGATAATTTTTGACCTCAAGCGCATGGCTACGGAGATATAGGCCAAATCGGTTTTTCGCAAATTTAAGGCACTTCCGTTCGCAAAATTTGTAAGCATTTTGTTTTTTTTTTATATTTAGTACGTGATACTGAAGCTATATAAAAAAAATCACGTATGTAATTTAGTGCAGCAAAAAGTTCCCCGTTGCCTGTAGTATTACGCGAGGAATGGGTTTCTATTATTCGCCAAAGTGTTATTGTAATTTTTCAAATTCTAATAACAGTCCGGAGTCAGGAATATATCCTGAGTTGTTGGCTAGTCTCTTGCGAGATGGCCGCCGTAGCCGTACTTCGGCCAGGAGGACATTAAAGTCCATGTCAACCTCAATAAACACCGGACGGACCGCTAGTTATAAAAATCTTCACATGTTATTTCTTCTGTAATTTTACAATGCGTTTACAATGGTACATGAAATATTTAAGTGTTTAATAAACTTGTTAATTAAACACTCCTACTTAAACCTTCAATCCTAATACTTATACATATTTGTATTCAATTAGTAACAAATTCATGTCTCCAAATAAAATTTTAGAACCTGTTGTCGTAAAAGGACATTAATAAAAATACAGGGAGTTTTTTCCTTTTCTGGTATCATTACACGCACACTGATGCACGTGTCCCTACAGAGCTATTTCTAAACGCCACGCACACATGAATGAAAAGTGGCGTCATACTGTTTGTTGCGTACACTCTATCTGCCTTTTGTGTAATCTGTGTTATTAGCCATAACATAAATTGAATTTGCTCAGTGCTGAAATTTGGTATGCGTGTAGCTTTAGTGACACAAATATAGGCAAAAGTCTGAAATCCAGATTAACTGCAATTTCTACCCCAAAAATAAAACCAATTGACGTGAACTCCCGTTACCTGAAATTTGAATGACAAGTTATTTGGTTATGTATTTCGTAGTACTATTTTGATAGTCGATGATTACTAATTATATTTTTTTGTTTTATTGGAGACTCGCGAGTTCTCAGTTCGGGGAGAACCACTAGTATAAGACAAATTCTGCTATCATTGGCACCAACCATCGTCTCTATAGCTTCTAAAGTCAATCATTCGTTCACTAACTACACATACCTGGGATGTTTTCACCTTTGTTTTTGGTAAACTTAAACTAAATTCAACAAAAAAACACCCTTGACCACCAACCTCGCTTAAAAGTTTACATGAGCCTGATCAGAAGTGCATTTGGCAAGCTGGATTAGTTAATTCAACATTGAACTTTCGCTGAAAAAGGGATTCTAAAATCCATCAGAATAAAAAACTAAAAGATCCGACTGCAATTAAGTTTATTGGAATAGTTTTTCATAACTTAATTTAAATACCTATAATAAATCTTGAATTTAAAAGCTTTTTAGTTATAGTTATTTTTTGGTTATAGTCAAGCGCTTGACCACTACCTCACCTGATGGTAAGTGATGGAAGTCGAAGATGGAGCTCGCTTGCCTAATAGAAAGAATCTGTTCACTGTGGACTTTAAAACGCCAAGATACTACGCCCGAAGTGAGTTCCACTCGTGCTCAAAGTCAGAATCAAATATTTTATTCATTAAAAACACAAGAATCACTTTGAAACGTGAATTTTACTGCGTGTTCCTTCGCGACCAAGCCAGGAAAGAAAGGTAAGAAACACTAACAATATAGATATCATATCATATACGCTAGAACAAGTAGAAAAAAGCGATATGGCCGCCCATTTTACCACTGCATATTAGTCTAAGTTTTTTAGGTAAGGTTATTGTAATTTGGTGTATCAATAAAGAGTTATTTATTGATCGAGCGAAGCGAGATCTCTAAATCAACTTGGGCAAATCGGCGTTGTATGTATGAATGTTTGTTTGTCCGAGGATAACTTTCGAAGCGTTGATTCAATCATCGTGAAATTTGATACATAGTGATGGCACAATTTTGGTGTGACTAAGTGAGCTAAAATATTGGGGGGTTGTTGAGATATTGGGATTCAAGAGTGGTAAAAAAAATGAAAATGAGACTATTAGGTCAAGTGGGACGTCAAATGAAATGTTTAGTACGTAGAATTAGTACGTTTAGATTCCTTTTTTATTTTTAGTACAGTTTTTGAGTTATTAGCCATAATAAAAAATAAACTTTGACAAAATTCACAGGATACATCAGTGACCCCACAGTGTTGTAATTTGGTGTGCGTGTACCTTAAGTGACACAAATATAGGCAAAAGTCTAAAATCTATAATAATTGCTGTTTGTACCCCAAAAAAAAGGAACCAATTAACATGAACTCCCGTTACCTGTAATTTGAATGAAACTGTAGGTCAAGTAATTTGGTTATTTATTTTGGGGCACTATTTTGATAGTGCAAAGATTATTATTATTTTTTTTTTATTGGATAGAACTTCGTTTGATTACAATCTCACCTGATGGTAAGTGATGATGTGGTCTAAGATGAAGCACGAAGATCTAGAAGAAACATATTTACCTTAAAGAGGCCCGGATTGTATTATTTAAGAAAAACAGACGACGGCAAAGTGTTCCATACCTTTGCTGTACGCATCAAGAACGTAGTGTGCGAATAGGTGGTATATTGACTAAGTACGGATGGTACTGAGCCGTGCGCCTGCTTGTCCTTTGATGGAAGGGAGATGGCGGGATCAGATCGTATAGTTCCTGGGCACATTCCCCAAAATGTATTCTGTAAAAGATCGATAGGCTTGCAACTTAATAATATTATTATAATAATATTGTTTTGTTTTAATCGAGATCTAAGTTCAGGGTGAACCACTAGTTTATCAATAGAACACAAAAAGTTAGAATTCTTGTTGAAGAGATACAAACAAAGAATGGTTTGTGTATTGGGAAGGTTTCAGTTCAATCTAAACTCAATATTGAAATGAAAATTGATACTGCTTCACAGTTCAGAGTAATTCTATACAGAACTGTTTATTATGGTTTGTATTACTTTGAATGATTTTAGGGTTCCGTAGTCGAACTAGGATCCCATATAGTTTCGACATGTCCGTCTGTCTGTCTGTCCCACCAGCCACAGCCGTTTTATTCATAGACTATTGATGCTGTAAAGCTGAAATTTGGCGCGTTCAAACGTTTTAGTGACACCTAGAAAGTTATTTAAAAAAAAAAGTGGCACTGCCGACAGAAATGAAAACTTGAACAATTACGATTATATACAGAGGTTTCGGTAACGGTAACGGTAATAGTGTCGCAAGTTCAATGGTTTTTTCCCATCTCAAAAAATACCCAACGCGCCTAAAGAACTTTTTACTACTTATATACAGAGGTATCGGTAACGGTAATAGTGTCGCAAGTTCAATGGTTTTTTCCCATCTTAAAAAATCCCCAACGTGCCTAAAGAAGTTTTCACTACTTATATGTATACAGAGGTGTCGGTAACGGTAATAGTGTCGCGAGTTCAATGGTTTTTTCTCATCTCAACGTGCCTAAAGAAGTTTTCACTTCAAAATGAAAAAAAAAGTTTCTAGGTTACCTGGAAGTGGAGGTGTTTTTTTTTGCCCCCGTACCTCATATCGTGTGGGGGTCATTTAGCACATATACAGTAGTTAATACAAGAATGATAAAAGCTGAGTAGACTCTATTAGCTCTATTAGACTGCATCATCGCTTACAATCAAGCGAGATCGTGGTCAATTTTTTTTTATTAGCTTTTGCGGCTTTAGTTTCACTGGGGCCACGAGGCCTATTGCGATCGGCACTTGATTTTGTGTCGCCCCTAGGTAATGGGGGCGTTTAAAGTTCACCACTAAGTCCTACACCTGCTAAGAACTGTAGAATATTCTTAGGGGCGATCACGGTTAGCTCCTCCGGGCAAAGAATGTGTTTGCCCAGATGAATGCTACGTTTACGCATTAGTGGACCACGCTCGCCTAACAGATGTAAGGGCGATTCTGCCGCCTCATTACAGAATCTGCAGGTTTGTGGTTAAACCTGGGCGTGGTCTGACTCGCGCTTGATCAATTATTTGTTGTTGGTAGAAAGTTTATCAAGAACTATGAAAAGCATTCGATCTACCTCGAAAGTTATCTTAATAAATATTGAAGAAGAAGAAGAACTTTCTTTGAAAACAATTCAACTCTTCTTACAGATTTAGCTAAATGAAACGCAATACGATATTTTATATGTTCAAGAAACTTACTGTGTTGAGAACCAAAGGTACCTTGATTAGATTAGATTAGATAGTTGCAAAGCATTAAAAAAGCTAGATTAGCTAGATTGGACCTGGATATAGAACGTCCTTAGGGCCCCCTGATGTTAAGTGGTCACCACCGCCTAAAACAAAGTGGCTTCCTTCCATCAACTTGCGGCATACAAGTGTAAAGCCTAATGTGCCTCTAATTTCAGAGGCAACCATACCCTCAATGCTTTAAAGTAGGGATGTTACGGAGCTTCGACTCCGACTCCGACACTCGGAAGTCGGAACTTCCGATTGATTTCCACCTCCGGTTCCAACTTCCGCTCCGACACTTTTAAATCGGAGGTAAAAGCATAGCCGATAGCGGCGGCGGCGGTCAGCATGTACGAACAGGTGTATAAATGTCGCGCGGGGAACACCCTTCCCCACGAGCTTTCTGTGATTGATTACTCTTTCAATTGTTGTTTGTTACGCAATACAATTGGATTAGATTGAAGCCAAACTCAAGTGTTATTTGGAATACTTCATTGAACCACCACCAGCACCGAACCTCCGTAACATCCCTAATTTAAACCGAAACAGCAATGCTGCTTGGTGGCAGAAATGTACGATGGTGGTACTTCTCTGGACGAGCCCTTTCACAAGGAAGTCTACTACTCCTACAACTAAATTAAAAAGCTGAATTATCTCCTAAAAAGCGCGGCAGTTGTAAAAATGATCTAAAAACCTGACCTATAAATATTATCCGTATCACGCACAAAAAATATGGTAAGTGTGAATCATGCATCTGTTATAAATTGCAAATTGTTATTTTTAATAATAAGATTAACAATGATTTGAAAGTTATTGAGTTTCCCAATATTTCGGCTTAGTTGCATGCACCGATGATGCACCGTGATCACGGGTACCATAACTGAAGTCTGCTAGTGAACGTTATTAGCAGAAATATCGATCTACACTCTTTCTCAATCTCTAGGAATGAAATCATTATAATAATATAAATATTTTTATATTGTTGTTATCCGACACGGAAAATTCTAATAATTTTAAAACCATTTCAAAAACTTTCAAGCCGGACGGGACTTGACACGCAACCATCTTCTTGATACGAGGATGCACTGCCAATTGTGCTACAGGCTCTTGTCAGTCAGGGTCAAAATTAGTGAGACGAATCAGTTTACGACTCAAGAGCCGTTAGCTCCATCAGCAGTAAAACTTTTTGACCTGCTCAATGCCAAATAAAAATGTTAAGATGGTTTTCAAAATCTTAGAACTCATTATATTACTCGGGTCATTCAAAACCATGATCAACCCCAAGAACCATGATGGTTTCAAAATTAAAAAATAGTTCGAAATACAGCCATTTTTTAATTCTAGTGAAAATATATGCAACAAATGCGCTACTTTCAAAGCTAATCGAATCCGATTGTGTGCTAGAAAATTACTCCGCCCATTGAGAGCCTTTAATCTGACGCTAAACTTGACTGGATTTTCACTAGAAAATAAATAACAATATTTTTAAGCTCATGCCTGTTTCACAGAGGGATAGATAAACCGTTATTTAGTTTAGGGACTGTCAGAAAAAGTGGGTAAATATAATATAACCTCGCATGGAAGGCAAAGAGATTAGGGGACATGCTTACGAGGAGAAAATATTTACTGATAAAGATGTCATATATAACGATGTAACGAAATTTATTATGTGTTGAAGCAGTAATTTATATTTTTTGTTACTAAAATACATTTATTTTTGGATTTCTATACAGTGTCTACAAAACAATGTATTGTTATGAGCTGGGGGTTCGGGATAAAATAATGAAAACCAATTTAAACAAATTAAACCAATAATTTAAGCCAACTTTAGTCATGACATTATTATGAATTTTAAATTGCTCTGAATTAGTTTAAGCCAAAAATTTACTGCCGGTTTGTTTTGTGAATTAGGTAAGACCTTCGAATTATACAAGAACTTATGTACTTTCTAGTACATAAATATTGTCAATTTTGATTTGATTCAAAACTACTATAATAAACTGTTCACAAGAAGTATAACGCTTTAAAGTCGCTTGATTAATTCGCAGTTCTAGCCAAGTAGAAACTACTGCTATTTTTTTTTTCTGATTGACTACTCGACGTCCATACAGCTACGCTTGTGGGAGCATCATAAGGACTTCTGTTTGATATTTAATTTGTTTTAATTCAATGATGAAATTTAAAACTGTACTGTCTAAAAACACAGCAGTGTTATTTAAAAAGGTAGTTCCAACTACTTTACTGGATTGAAATAAACACCGGATTACTGGAAAGAGTCATACTCTTAATTACAAATTAATCCTGTGTAATAAAAATATTAAATAAACTAGTGGTTCACCCCGAACTGAGATCTCGCGAATCTCCCAAAATAAATATTATACTTAGGGCGACTTGCACAACGATGCCTAAGCGTATTTAGTGGCTAAATATGATTTAAGGAGTTGTCAAATCATACAAATACTTCAAATTTAAACATGTTTAGTCGCTAAATACGTTTAGTGATCTTTGTGCATGCCGGCTTTCATCTTTGACTAATAAATTGGTGCCACGAAATGCATAACCAACCTACTTGACCCACAGTTTCATTCAATTTAGATGTAACGGGGGTTCTTGTGATATGGTTAATTTTTTTGGGGTAAAAATGGCAGTTATTCTGGATTTTAGACTTTTGCCTATATTTGTGTCACTAAAGATACACGAATACCACAAAACCACAAAAATTAAACTAAAACTAAAAACGGGGTTCAAATGTACTAATAAAGACCTTTCATTTGACGTTCTTTTTGACCTAATAGTCTGATTTTCATTTTTTTTCACTTCTCTTGAACCCCAATATCTCAACAACCCCCCAATTTTTTTAGCTCATTGAGTCACACCAAAATTGTGCCATCACTACTTACCTATGTATCAAATTTCACGATGATTGAATTTATTAATATTATTTAATTATGAATTCGTTAATTTTATTAATATTCAAAATAATTCTTGTTATAGTCTCCAAAAAGTATTGTTTATCTTATTGAGTTTCATGCTAGGCTGGCTCGGAGTGTCACGTCGGAAAATGTTCTCGAATCGCTTGGCCAGGCCCCCAATTGTGCTAGCAAAATAGACACCAAAGTTGGTATTCAGGTGCAGCCAGTGATATGGGAATTGTTGGGGATTCTCGAGTTTAAAATGAGGAACTTTTCAACTATTCCCCGTTCCAATATCAAACATTCCCATTTCAAGTTTTAAAAGTTTTAAGTTTGGATGTCTGTCAAAAAGTTTCATTGCAATTTAGTTAGTGCGATTCGGGGTCAGAATGTGGTTTGAATGAGAATGTGGCATACAATTGGCGGTAGCACACACGTCATACGCACTGGTCTGTTACTAAGCCGACTTTCGGCTTGCATGACTAAACAAAAGGCTTACCTTTGTATACCTGCAGCTAAATTGAATTACAGTTATAGATGAAAGTGATAGGATTTCATTAATATACCTATGTTTTTTTATATCACAAAAGTGAAAATCAGCATACGACCCACTTGATTACAAGTGGTTATTATAATGTAGACTATGGACATTTGTAATACAAAAGGCATAACCATCACGTTGGCGACCTTTCAAAAACTTCTAAAACTCCCTTTTTAAAGAACTGCTTACTTTAGTCTCTAGGGAAAACCTCGACAGGGAGGTTCACAAACTCCGATACTCGACGACATCCAAAATGCATTGAACTTCATGTAAAGTTCTAACAGTTAAGAAGCTATTTATACGATACATAGTTTTAAGACAACACAGAGCACTTCCCTATAGCGCTGAAAGTACTAACAAAAGACGAAAAGATATCGTCCGCACTAACAACAACCCAGTAAAGCATGCATTTGCATCCAGATTTTTAATGTTCCTAGGACCATACCTATACAACAGGCTAAATCGTAAATTGAGCATCCACTAATGAATTTCTCAAACTGTAAAAGAGCCTTACAGTCTGCTCTATCCAATCTTTCTTAAGAGGAAACTGAGGAGTTACCTACTAAGCGTAATAAAATAATATGACCTCCGTGGTGTAGTGGGCGAATAGCCGGCTGAGACGCAGGAGGTAGCGGGTTTGATTCCCGCCGCGGAACAAATAATGTTTGCATGATTTACAGATATTTGTTCCGGGTCTGGTGGTTTTAAGTTATATACACGCATTTACCAAAATGGATCTTACAGAAAACTGAAATTTTGCAAACTCGGTGTCTGTGATCGGGGCTTTGTAACTTCCACTAGCGAATTCTAATTGATAACGACATTGATACGTCTTATAATGAATAGACGTAAATAAAAAAAAACGTAGTTAGTTTAGACTAATTAGGGCTATTCATTACGGGATCAGAATTAAGGGATCCATTTGATTGACTTATACTTTAGCCTAAAGGCTAGGTGAAAATAAAAATGTTAAGATAAAATATTGTTCGTCATATAATCCAATGGATCATCATACACGGCAAAGATAATATATATTATTACTGATTAAAACGGGTATTTATCGCGTATGTACCTTTTTTGTTTGTTATCCCGACGTTTCGGCTATGTTACAACAGCCGAGGTCACAGGAGTCCACCCGTATAAGAAATAAAAAGGGTACCTACATACGCGATAAATACTCGTTTTAATCAGTAATCATGTACAATGATCGTGAATGTTTGAAAAATACTATCACACTATTATTATAAATGCGAAAGTTTGGATGTTTGTTTATTTATGCTTGACGACCTCCGTGGTGCAGTGGGCGAATAGCCGGCTGAGACGCAGGAGTTAGCGGGTTCGATCCCCGCCGCGGAACAAATGTTTGCAAGATCTTCAGATATTTGTTCCGGGTCTGGTTGTTTATCTATGTATTATAAGTATGTATTTACAAAAAAAAATGTATGTAAGTATTCTATCAGTTATCTGGTTCCCATAGTACAAGCTTTGCTTAGTTTGGGGCTAGATAGCGCTGTGTGAAATGTCCAGCAATACTTTTTTTTTATTTTTTTTTATTTATTTATTTGTTTGTTTGTTACTCAATCACTCGTAACGGCTGAACCGATTTCGATTAAATTTAATACACGTTTTATCCCATAAATCAGGTCCCATGAG
This sequence comes from Philereme transversata, assembly GCA_963924445.1. NCBI lineage: Eukaryota > Metazoa > Arthropoda > Insecta > Lepidoptera > Geometridae > Philereme > Philereme transversata. Next base: position 6,202,071 of record OZ004343.1, on the reverse strand, counting down.
ATAAAAATGGGGTGTAACGTCAAGTTGCAACAGCGAGTTTAGTTTTACATTGAGTTTAGGTTACCTACTCATTTAGTAGTGTAACGCGTACGAAGTCGCGGGCAACAGCTAGTAATATATACATATTTCCATCTTCCATAGCGATATATTTTTTTCAACATAAAATATTATAGCATCTTCACCGTATGTGACGCACTTAGTTCCATCTGATGCATTGCTATGTAGCAACTGTCAGGTGTACAGAACATTTTGTCAGTGCTCATTGATCACCCTCATCTATAGATGTTCCGGACTTCTTTGGCCTGTTCTTGGCCATCGTATGTTAAAAAAAATATTCCACCTGCCATCACCTCGCCTAGCCAATTGTCCTGCCCAATCCACTAGGGTTCCATCACCCTGTTCCGTCCGATGTCTTGCCTTTTTCCAGTGTCGGATTTCGGTTTGAATTTGATCTAGCAGATTGGTGTCAAACATAGTCTGCTACAAAATAATGATGCTCATAAATTAGTAACCTAGATTAGTAACAGTAGTAGAGCTCTTTGTGCAAGGGCTCGCCGGAAGTACTACCACCTACTATTACACCAAGCAGCATTGCTATGTTTCGGTATAAAGGGTATGAATATAATAGAATAATTCTTTATTGTACACCAGGAATACTTAAAAAAACAATTTCAAGCTAAATAATTTTTTTCACACAGCGCTATCTAGCCCCAAACTAACCAACTTATAATATATACAAAAACACCCAGACACGGAACAAATATCTGTAGATCATGCAAACATTTGTTCCGCGGCGGGAATCGAACCCGCTACCTCCTGCATCTCAGCCGGCTATACGCCCACTGCACCACGGAGGCAGTCAATATAGTACAATGGGCGGCTTTATCGCTAAAAGTGATTTCTTCCAGGCAACCTTTGGATGGAAAGTAATCAGCGAAGCAGTAATGGACGCGGTGCACAGAGTATATTTACAAATGAAAGAAATAATAAAATATATATCTAATAAAAAACTGTACTTATAATCCTAATACATAAATAAATAGCTAAATATAGACTAACATATAACCTAAATCATAAATAGGTAACTCAAATGACAAGAAAGCTAGGAATTAAGGTAACGCTGCTTTAATCTCAGCTTAAAAGAGTACATACTGTGAAGGAGCCCGTCTAATTTCCATAGGCAAAGAGCATTCCACAGGCGCACTGCTTCGTCAATGAATGATTTCCCGTAGAAGGAACTAGTGTATGGGTGTTTTGAGAGATAAGTATGTATGTAGAGGGGTATGGTTTCCGGTAATATTACAGGCACATTAAGCTTGACACCTGTATGTCTCATGCTGATGGACGCAGGGCAGTTTATCGTAGGGCATACCATTTAAGAATACATAAAGGCATAAAGTTCATAAAAAAGTTGTTAAATTTCGACTTTATTTCAAATTATCTACTTTGTCAGTAGAAAGTCTTGAGATATTAAACGTCTCAAGACTTTCTTTTTATTAAATTTTCGACAAATCCTTTGAAGTCAGCCAAAACAACAACAATAAAACATAGTTTGTAGACTTCTAAAACATTATTTAAGATCTCAAGTTACTAAGATAATCCTTAGCTTTTAATTGAGAAATATTCACAGTTCTGTATTGGCTTATCATCATCATATCGGCCACAGGAAGTCCACTGCTGAACTTAAGCCTCGACCTCACCCATGAATTTCCATAGCGACTGATCCTGTGCAGCTTGCACCCAACTGCAACCTTTATCAGGTCATCTCTCCATCTGGTGGGGGCCTACGCTGCGCTTTCCAGTGCGTGGTCTCCACTCGAGAACCTTTCAGCCCCAACTGCCGTCAGTTCTTAGAGCTATGTGCCCTGCCCACTGCCACCTACTACTATTACTTTGTGCTATGCCAGTAAATAAATAAATAAATATAGCAGGACATTTCACACAACGCTATCTAGCCCGAAACTAAGCAGAGCTTGTACTATAGGAACCAGATAACTGATAGAATACTTATATATATTTTTTTGTAAATACGTACTTATAATAAATAGAGAAACAACCAGACACGGAACAAATATCTGTAGATCATGCAAACATTTGTTCCGTGGCGGGAATCGAAGCCGCTAACCGCTTGACAACATGGAAAATTATTACTAGTGCACAAATTAGTTACGAGTAGACTAGTATAAGTTGACGACTCCCGTGGGGCAGTGGGCGACTAGCCGGCTGAGGCACAGGCTCAGGATGTTACGGGTTCAATTCCCACCGCGGAACAAATGTTTGCATGATCTACAGATATTGTTTTCGGGTCTGGGTGTTTTTTTATATATTAAGAGAACGCACTTACAAAAAAAAATATAAGTATTCTATCAGTTATCGGGTTCCTATAGTACATGCTTTGCTTAGTTTGGGGGTAGATAGCGCTGTGTGAAATGTCCAATATTATTTATAAAAAAAGGTAGTAAAAAAGCTTGTCCACGAGGAAGAACCTCTTGATGGCTGAAATTAGCACGGTTAATATTAAAATAGAATCTACTATGATTTACTAAAAATCAGCTCATATTAAAACAAAATGTTGTGCACAAGTTTGAACATAAATAAATTTTACGATATAGATTAATTCATTAAAACTGGCCTAAATAATAACGAACATTATTAAAACATTGCAAAGCTAAATAAGAACAGATACGTCGTAAATTGTTTGCAACATAACATCTTGTTTGTTATAAACACCGGTAGTTTTAAAACAAACAGAACAACCGTGGTATAAAGGCATAGTCCTACTACAAAATCTACTATGATAAAGAGGTGCTTCTGATTTATGTCAACCTAAATGGGAACACTCTATGCTTGATATTTCTCTACGAGATAAATCAGATTCGTAGAGAAACGAAAGTCACTAACAGCCCCGAGGATTAGCAAGCTGAAGTTGCAAAAAATAGGGCACATAGCTCAAAGAACTGACGGCCGTTGGGGCAGAAAGAGTGTTTACTCTTTTCGAGTTTCGAGTTCAGTGTGGGGTGGAGACCCAACACTGGAAAGCTCAGTGTAAAAGGAAAGACTTAATTTTGGCGTGGCATAATTAAGAGGAAGGTATAGCTGCTCGGCAAGCCTACCCCATTTATAAATTGTCCCGTTCATTAAAGCGACTGTGTCTTCTTTCTTTTTTGAATATATTGTATTCGTTTTTAATTATCACTATTTTTAATTTAATTAGTAAGAACCTGTGTATGTCAAATAAATTCTTTTTCTTTTCTTCTTTACTTTCTTTAACTGGCCATGACCGTTCTAGTTACACAAATAAACATATCATTATGATCATCCACAGCCTGACTTCACCCATTGTTGGGTATAGGCCTCCCCAAGTCTGTATCACCCACCACAATCCTGCGCTAGTCAAAGTCAAAGTCAAATATTTTTATTCATTAAAATAACAAGGATCACTTTGAAACGTCAATTTAACTGCCTGTTCCTTCGCAACCAAGCCAGGAAAAAAAGGCAAGAAACAAGGCTGATTGTTTTTTTAATGATCCTTTTAGAATACATAACAATACAGAAAATAAATTACGTCTAAATTGTAACAATTTGAACGAGTTGGATCAATTTCAATCCCAATCATCTATCATCTCTATCATCTAAATAATCCGATATTTTACAGTAGGATTTTTCATAAACATTTTGTTTAATTACGTTTTTAAATTTGTTAATTATCAATTTTCGTACATCCCTTGGTAGTTTGTTATAAAAGCGTTTGTTTGTTTAAAATATTCACTAACTTTATGGGGTCTACAAGTGGCAACAGCGAGTTTATCTTTCTGTCTAGTATTAAAATGATGATTATCGCTATTTTCCTTAAACAAATTAAGTCTCACCCACTGACGGCCCGCGACTTTTACGATGTCGTCCACCAACTCACCACGACGCACTGGCTAGTGCGGTGTTTTATGGCTAAACCCCGAATAAAAAATGATAACAAATAAATTGAAGACTTGCCGTAAAGAAATTTATCAAAGAATATGAATAGTATAAATAGTAAACATACGATTTTTTGACGGTAGATTTGCATTACGCACAGTTCAACAACCGCGCAACTTGTAAACTGTGAAAGATTGCTTCTTGAAAAGATGGCTTCAATCTTGAACGGATGGTTTCATTCTCAACTGACTTCAAAAAACGAGGAGGTTCTCAATTCGACTGTATTTTGAAGTGAAAACTTCTTTAGCATCGTTGTGATTTGAAAGTCGATGAAACAAAAAACGACAGTAAAAGAGACAGACACATGAATTCATAAGATTTAACGTGGGAGAAAATGAGATAGGAAGCATTATACAGTTTTTCTTATGTTCGTGGTTCTCTTTGCGCTTTGCTTCGTACTCCCTCCACTCGTGTTAATAATTATCTAGCTTTGCATCACTATGATCATTACCAAAACTTTCAATTATCATCTTCCCGAAATTTTACATTCGTCTCATTGTCTTGAAACCAAAATTTTTGAAAGTTTCACTTCACCACGTGTGAATTGCACACATGCTTTTTTATGTTTGTTACCTCAGAACTTTCGACTTGATGAACCGATTTTGATGATTCTTTTTTATTTGAAAGCTGATGTTTCCCGTGTGGTCCCATTTCAATTTGGTCCAGTTCTGACAATGGCATCCATGAGAAAACCATATAAGTCTTAAATTTGTTTAATTTTTATGTTTCGTTATGTTTGTTAGCTCAGAACTCCGTTATATACCAACCAATTTAGAAAATTAGTTTTTTATTTGAAATGATATACTTTTAGATTGATCCCATGGAAATTTCATCAAAATTGATAGAGTAGTTTGGTTTTTACTGTTATCTGAAGTCGGTTATATTTTTGTTAAACATATACTTGTATAGCTTTCACTAGGACTACAGCCGTAAGTGAAGTACAAAGTGTAACTATAGCTGTAAGACTTGGCAGTTACAGCCCGCATACCAACAGAAAGAAACTGCCAAGACATGGTTTTATTACCTGTCAATGGATACGCTTCCCAACTGAAGAGCTACGTTTTTGTTCTATTAGACCTAACGCACACAACCCATGAATAAACTGCGTTAGCATGTGTCAGTAACATCCCTTTTCCACGGCAACACTCCGTTTTTTGCAGGTACAGTTTTTTGCAGGATCCTGTTTAGTAGTGTACGTGCTTCAAACAAGTATTCACACGAGTATCCTGTTTGCAGTAGTATTGATACTACTACACTACTAAATGGGATCCTGTAAAAAACGGGATGTTGCCGTGGGAAAGGGCTGTTACGGGGCATGACTATGACGAAAATGTCCACTTCAAAGCTTTTTATTTTGTAAATAGACTCCTGTATCTAAATAGTGTTGATAAAACTTCATAGTGTTTTTAAAAGACCTATCCAACGATAGATGATATGCGCAAGAAAAAATAACACAAAAACCGTTTTTAAATCCTAATTTTAACTTACTCTGCGTCACTTAAATTGCTTAAATGTAATAACTGCGTCACCCAAACGCCTCAAACTTATTGCCAATGTTATTAACTTATTAACTTTTTACCTCAATAATTGGATCCGATCAGTGCGCGGCGAGTGTCTGATCCGATTTGTCTGATTGCTGGTTCTAAAAATATCGTATTCTAGTTTGGGCAACTGTTGTCGGGCCGATTATTGTCAGCCGTCTGCGGTCGACCTAAGCGTGGTACATGTATACCGATAGGAAGAAACTGGCAATACATTGTTTCATTACCTGTCAATGGATATGCTTCCCATCTGGTGGTCCTATCTATTCGTACTGAGTAGGTTAGTTACACCCGAAATAGCGTTTTATTATTTAAAAATTGTTCTTACCGATATAGATTTAGCAAGGTCAACGGTGATAGGTCTAAATAAAATACGAATAATTTTATAAAATAATATAATATAATATATAATAATAATATATTTTTATAATATATTTTTATATTTTATTTTTTTTTATAATTTTTTAATTTTCTATGTATCATAAATACATTTTTTTAATAAAAAATAACCATGGAGCACGATTGTTTGTTACTCAATCACGTCGTTACGGTGGAACCGATTTCGATGAAATTTGGTATATACGTAGCATATAACCTGGAATACCACATAGGCTACATTTTATCCCCTAAATCAAATCCCATGGGATAAAAATGGGGTGTCAAGTCAAGTTGCAACAGCGAGCTTAGCTTTATTTATATGTTACCTACACATTTAGTCGTGTAACGCGTACGAAGTCGCGGGCAACAGCTAGTAAAGTATAAAATAAACACAGCATTGTTTTGGATCACGGACAATGGACAGAGCTATTTCTTAAAATCTTACAAATACTAAGTATTCCAGTGTGTTTCAGAAAAAGAGATTAATATCTTTATTTACGAGAACTACCGAAATGGCATTCAGTAGTACTCATAATAGTAGAGGAGACCGTGGAGATCGACCTTCACCGATCTGATAGGCAAGTAATTATAGGCATATTTGTTTATAAATTATATTTGATAAAAAATATGTTTCATCTGGTTATCAGATCGGTGAAGGTCGATCTTCACCGGCTCTTAGACCATAAGAACAATGAGCCACGCGCCATACCAACTAAACGCCGCCACGGAACTGCTGACTGCATTTTTCGTACATTTTATATGATCTTGCCGCACACGGTTAACACAAGTAGTAGCTGCACGCCACGATACGCCGCGTCACGCTTCATGTGGTCGTGTGGCCGCCACCGACCGAAAGTGAAGGAAAAAAGTAAAAAAGTGGTGTCACGCGCTTCCGATACTAACAATAAGTCGGCGCTTCCAGCTTCATATGGCGGCGTTTTGTGGCTGTGGCTCGTGTGCGAGGAGGGTTACCCTTTTTAGGCAATCTTACATATATGCCACAGTAGTTTGTATGTATGCGAATATACTGGATCTGTCAGTGAACTCCTCAATTGAAATACTGCCGTTTTATTTCCGTCCCCATCAAGAATCAAATGTGTTCAATAAAATTCCACAGCTTGCTTTTACTGACGTGGCTTGCAAATGTTTCTCAAAAGGTCAGAGAGAACATTTTAAAATTTTACAAGCCATATATTTTATAGTTCAACCAAATGTTGGTACAATTGTAAATGACGAGCTCCGTGGCGCAGTGGGCGAATAGCCTGCTGAGACGCAGAAGATAGCGGGTTCGATCTAAATAAATATAGCAGGACATTTCACACAACGCTATCTAGCCCCAAACTAAGCAGAGCTTGTACTATGGGAACCAGATAACTGATAGTATACTTATATACTTTTTTTTTGTAAATACATACTTATAATATATAGAGAAACAACCAGACCCGGAACAAATATCTGTAGATCATGCAAACATTTGTTCCGCGGCGGGGATCGAACCCGCTACCTCCTACGTCTCAGCCGGCTATTCGCCCACTGCGCCACGGAGGTCGTCATTTACAATTGTACCAACATTTGGTTGAACTATAAAATATCACGATTAACATTGAAAAAAAAAACATTTTGCAACCACTTCGTAGGTAAGCCATGTCTGTCTGGTGCATTTAAGCTTTAACCCAACCATAACTTAGCTCATCGTAAGGTTACTTTTTAATGAGCCCTATTCATCTTTGCTAAAGGTATTAATCACTTGACCCTTATTATGGGGGTTGATGATGACGGCATTATGATGTGACCTCTCCTTTATCCACCCGGGCTAACATGACAACCCTAGCAATGTTTGTCTCGACAAAAGAATAGAGTAAAATGACATTTTAGCGTAGTGTAAAAATACGAAAAAAAAATTCTAGTCTATGTGAAATATCTTTTTACTCTGTTCTTCCCTAATGATAACTAAGGTGGTCTATTCTTTTGTTTATAATGTTGATTATTTTGTCTTCTTACATGAAATTTTAGATAGATAACCTGACCTTTTTCATGGCCTGGGCGGTAGAATTTGGAATACTTTCTCAAATACAGTATGCGATAAATACCACTGCGGGAAACGACAAAGGCCTCGTAAACGGGCTATGAAAATTGCATCCTGCTGACAATCTTGTGAAGGGAAAAGTTGATAATCTTAGGCAAAATAAGTTTTAAACCTCTGTCTGTCTGTTTGTGGAATCGTGGTTACCAAACGATTACTTTTTTATATGTATTTTTGTGAAACGAGGTACAGAGGTTACGCAGCACAAACCGCAGAGTGAAATTCTCTTCTTGTTCCTCTATTTGTTTTTATAAAAGCTTAAAAAATGTTTTATGTATGAACTAGCCATGTGCAGCATAAACTCACTGAGTCAATTTTACTAATGGGTATTGAATATTCAGTCACTTTGTTTGATTGCGCTAAATAAATGTGTTTTTTATTAAAATATATATTGCCTTTTGTATAGTGTATACAGAGTTGGTGTATGTAACCATGTATTCATTAGGTGACTAATTCCACGCTCGTCTGTATGTCAGTATACATATAAAAAGCATGCACAAAATACCATTCTTTAAAAGTTTGGCAATGTTTCAACTATTTTATTCCGGCTCTATCTCAGAAACGGATATCAATGATTTCCAAATTGTGCTTGTTATAAGATATAAACAACAAATACTAAAAAATAGTACGGAATCATGTTTGTCGAGACACTCGAACATTATTCTTTCTTCACAGCTTCTTTGGGTAGGTGTTTCTACGTGCTCCGATAACTAAGTGACTCTTTAAGTAGACAGATTAATAGCTCATTGTGTTACATATTAGTAGCACAGTATAAAGGATTTATAGTCTATGTTAGTAAATACAATTTGGCATGTTATATCACCATGTGCTTGACGACTGACGTGTTTAAATTAGGTATACTCGTATCAGGCAGGAATAAGGATTGGATCCTGTATTTCGATACTGGGCTCATGTTTTGGACCAAAAATAAAAATAAAAATAAAAAATGTTGCTGGACATTTCACACAGCGCTATCTAGCCCCAAACTAAGCAGAGCTTGTACTATGGGAACCAGATAACTGATAGAATACTTATATACTTTTTTTTGTAAATATATACTTATAATATATAGAAAAACATCCAGACCCGGAACAAATATCTGTAAATCATGCAAACATTTGTTCCGCAGCGGGAATCGAACCCGCTTCCTCCTGCGTCTCAGCCGGCTATTCACCCACTGCGCCACGGAGGTCGTCGTCAACAATTTTTTTTCAACCTGTGTCATCTCACTGCTGGGCAAAGATCTCCCCCACTGTCTTCCAGGACTTTCGCTCGCATGCCAAATGCCACCAAACAGTCTCAAAAAAAAACACATATGAAATTATTTGTTATTTTTTATGTGTTTATTGAATGTCACAATGTGGAATCTACAATGATGATAAAGTTACTTTGCTTGTACTTGTGAATATTGCACACCCTAGTAGGTAGAATACATTGAAACTCTATAATTATTACTGACCGCTCTGTACATGTGTTTCATGCAATCAATATTATTTGATTTGATTTACTCACATTATCCTCAATTTATCAACCAAATTATTCATTACATCTTGTTTTCTAACAGTATTCAGTATTAATTTATTCAAAATTTTAACAATATTCTATAAATTACTATATTTTACTATGTTGGCCTTGCCTAAATAAATAAATAAATATTGGTATGTCAAAAATATATTATAACTAGATGTCCCGCCGAACTTCGTACCGCCTTGACATGCATATAACGCGGGCTGTCAACGTACGTCACCCGGTGCATTTGTGTATGAGAAAATGAATTATCTTAATTATTTCTTTTTGCGTGAATTTTCTATTAATCTGCTATTCAGGGAGGAGACAAATCCAAAAAATCAAAAACCATCACAATCGGTCCGTTCTCGAACAAACCCGACTTTATTTTATATATTAAAAATTGTCAGTTAATATAGAATAAAATAAGCTGTGATTGATGTTAATCTACGTAAACCATGTATGATCTTCAAATATCTCTTTTGAGAAATGAGAACTCTGTCAACCTAAGGAGCATTATCCCAAATTGTTATGGCATAGCTAATAATAGAATGACAGTAAGCATTATAAACAGCTGTAAGAGTTTTCTTATCTAATAAAGGCTTCAGTTTAAATTTCCGAAGATCTTTTTTGCGAAAACCGAATTGTCATTCTGAAAACAATTTATTTGATTCAAAATAGACGATCATAAATTAAATAATCTTAATAGCGGTTTCTAGAATTTTTGACAAAACAGGTAAATACACACTGGTATATAGTTACTAACATCGTCGGTCTCGCCCTTCTTATGTAATGGTACTATTTTACCTATCTTAAGACAGTCTGCGAAAATACGTTGTGAAAGACATTCATTCAAGATTTTTAAAATAATTTTAAACATATAATCATTACATAAAATTGCCACGTCATTTATATCTTTCTAACGACAATATTTTCGACTTAGGCTCATAAACACAAAAAAATTACCATTCCAAAACGATATTTATGATTCTTTTGATTCAGCTATTTTTCTCTATTCCATATTCATATTACATATCATTCATATATTTTAGTATTTCAGCTCTCTTGATTAAAATTAAACATTAATTTATTTCAGACCACGATGCATTGAGTTTCCAATTTTTGTAAACACACGCTAAACAGTATTTAATTTTTTTGTGGTAAGACTCCTACAATCTGGAATTAGACGAATAAGGTGAATTTATGATGTTCCGACTTACTACGGGAAACACGCTACTAAAGTATTTTTTTTTATTCTAAAGTCATATTTTTCAAACTATGCATAATATTATATGTAAATATGCCCTGACAATATTTATAGACAAAGGCTTTTTTTATACTACTGAAGATGGAACAAGCCTATGGCCCACCTGATGTTAAGTGGTAACCATCACCTATAACAAGTTGGCCTCGTAGGTCACGTTCCTTAGAAATGTGCTCTACTATACACTTCCAACCGTCCATCAACTTGAGGCATACAGGTGTAAAGCCTCATGTGCCTGTAATTTCACCGGCAACCATACTCTTCAAACAGAAACACAGCAATGCTGCTTGGCGGTAGAAATAGGTATGGTGGTAGTTATTCCCCGGGCGAGCCCTTTCACAAACAACTCTACTACTCTTAACTCTCTTACTCTTGTTGCTAATAAATAAATATATAAAAGACCATTCAATAGCGCCTACTTTAAAAATAATAATAATATTTCTAGTTATAAATTAACTCTACTTGTTATGTTCAAATACAAATACACTATTATATTACTTTAGAAGAGAAACTAATTAATTTCTTTATTATTTACTAGCTGTTGCCTGCGACTTAGTACACGTTTTTTATTAATTATCTATTAATAAGCCCATTTATTTCCAATCTTCAATTATGTACATTCATTTTTTAAATTAAATTAATTACAATAATTATTAATACATTTATATACATATCGCTACTAATATGACAGAAACTAATAATTCTTAAATTATACAAAAATTAATATTTAATAAATAAATTTTATTTCATTTTAATCACTATCGCTCTGTTTCTATCACCGGTGATCGGAACCCCTTCTTGGGTATAGGCCTCCTCCAGCTTGCTCCAGGCCTCTCTGTCTGTTGCTCTCCTTCTCCATTCACTTCCTGCAGTAGATTTTATATCTTCTATTCATTTTTTTTTAGGATGTCCTCTTCTTCTTTTTCCTGTTGCTCCTTCCTATATAATTATCTCTACTGTCCATCTTTTATCTGTTCGTCTCACTATATGCCCTGTCCACCACCACTTTTTGTACGCGTTACACTTCTAAAATGTGCAGGTAACCTAGAAATAAAGGTAAACTCGCTATTGCAGCTTGACTTGACACACCATTTTTCCCATGTGACCTAATTTATGAGATTAAAAGTAGCCTATGTGTTTCAGGTTACAATCTACATACATACTAAATTTCATCGAAATCGGTTTAGCCGTTACGACGTGATTGAGTAACAAACAGGGAAATAAATAAACAAACACCAAACTTTCGCATTTATGATATTAATGTGATTTATACTGTGTGCTATTACCGTCATGGATAACAAAATACATTATTAATGGGTAGGTACTATGAGGAAGTCTTCTTTCAACGTTGTGTTTATATTATCAGTATAATAACAAACACTGAAGAATCAGAAATGAAAGATTTCAAGGAATTCATCATCAAACATCTTCATTCAAACGCCTTTAAGAAATTTCATTGCTTAAATGAGGGAGTCCTTAATTTATACCATACATAGGAATACAACGGAAAACAGCAATGCCGAACTGCAAATGATTTCAGATTGCCGGCAGAAATAAGCATAGTGGTAGTATTTCCCTTGTGTAAAATTCTGCCGAAATTATTTTCTGAAATCCCTTCCGATATTTAGGCCTGCTTGCACAACGTTCTCTATACGTATTATGCAACTAAACATGTTTAAATTTGGCGTATGTATATGATTTGACAAGTCCTTAAATCATATTTAGCCACTTAATACGTTTAGGCATCGTTGCGCAAGTCTCCTAAGTTTCACTTTATCAAAATTTTTATCCACTTTATTGACTTATTAATGCTAATAAATCCGATGATAAGAAGTTTCCACGCTTTTGTGTGGTTTCATATTTTGTTTCAAACACGCAAAATATACAAATTCATTTTGGCAGAGAGATTACGTATTATGAATCCGTACTAATATTATAAATCTGGAGGTAAATAATTCATAATTTCTTCAAAATTTCGCATGAAAATAACGCGTGCAAAAACGCGTTAATGAATAACTAGTAATGAAATAAAATTCAAACTTATGTATAAGAAGCAATGCTGTACCCCTTTTTAAGCTTATTGCGCGCATGGAGAATTTGGTGTGAGCTTAGGCATAGTTAAAGTTTTTAATATGGAGAAGAAGGGGCGAATGCTAAAATTAAGCTAAAAATATGAATCATTATCATCATCTCAGTCCACATCCACCCACTGCTGGGCATAGGCCTCCTCGTTATCACGCCACTCTCTCCGGTCATGTGCCAAGCGCATCCATTGCCTTCCCGCAACTCTCGCGATGTCGTCCGACCTGGCTGGTGGTCTGCCAACTGGTCTGCGTCCTTCTCGCGGCCACCACTCGGTTGCTGCCCTCGTCCATCTTCCGTCTTTCCTCCTTGCCAAGTGTCCAGCCCCTCTCCAAACATATCAATAATAGTATTTTATTTTTTATAGTGTTATCCGAACACTTACGGAAAATTCTAAGATTTCAGGGTTCAAGGCCCTTTTGGGCTTGAACATTTTTTAAATGGTTTAATTTTTTTTTATATATTATACATATAGGGTGTTTGATAATATACGCATAAAAATGAAACGGGTTATTTTGATGAGCATTATTATGCTCATCAAATCACAAATTTATTTATTCATAAATTTGTGAAATAATTACCATAGAAATGCTAAATTTATTTTGGCATGTAAAAACAAACATTTTATTAAACTTATGTTGTGCTATTGCATAATGCTTGCCATCTAACCACAGATATTGTATTGGTAATGTCTCGAGATATCTCTTGTTGTCCCTTTCTAATTCAAAACCCGCAGCTATTTCCGAAAGAGATATTAAATCGGCCTTTATTTTTGGATGTCGATTGTAAGAGTAGGCAGTAAGTTTTATATCGAAATAATCGACTAAACTTAGTCGATTTTCTTTTAAAATTCAATAACTAGTAGTTTTTTTCCGAGAAGTCTTTTTTTACGTTTTGAGAAACCATCACTTGAATATCGTCAGTAATTACTAAACACCCTGTATACCTACTTAGGTATGTTTATAAATACGGTCGATTTTAAAGCACTGTGCACTGGCAACTAGAATGTATATCGTGACTATCGTGATGCAATGTAGGTATTTTTATTCTTATCAAAGTGTGTGGATTTGTTCTATCTACAAATTATAATAGTATAGACACTTTTTGATGTGAAGTGCACTCTAGAAACCTGAAAAGCAATGAAGCAATGAAACATTACGACCTTCATGATTTTATTTTAGTCTTGAAAAACGCAATTTGATTTATACAATATGTTCAGTTGTTGATCGTTTTACGTTTGATTTAACGTAAAAATACTATTTATATTTTCTCTTGACCGCGCGTTGATTGTGAATAAAATACAACTAAAATTATTTAATAATTTTTTTTGTTGATCGTTTTACGTTTGATTTAACGTAAAAATACTATTTATATTTTCTCTTGACCGCGCGTTGATTGTGAATAAAATACAACTAAAATTATTTAATAATTTTTTTTGTTGATCGTTTTACGTTTGATTTAACGTAAAAATACTATTTATATTTTCTCTTGACCGCGCGTTGATTGTGAATAAAATACAACTAAAATTATTTAATAATTTTTTTTGTGCTTACGTATTTGAGCCATTTGGGGTCGAGACCCATAAGGTTCCGGAGACTTTCGCGTTTTCAAAATTATTACCTGAGAGCTACACTTATACGTTAACGCATTGCAATTCAGCGAGGTAATAAATGCAGCCAGTGGCTTCGAAACACTTCCGCCTGGTACTGATCTGAAGCAGTATAGATATATCTATATCTATAGATCGTTTGCAACGGTCTTTAGATGATTCAACTGTTTGTTTTGTATAGGTATTAAAACTTCCTGTCTGCTTGTTATATTTTCATAACTAAACGGCTTAACCGATTTCGATTAAATTTAGTTTACGATTATGACCTCAGACATAGGTTACTTTTATTGACCACGTGTGCGATGCTACAGGCGGAAACAAGTATATTAATATTATAAATGCGACAGTAACTCTGTTTGTTTGTTTGTTACCTTTTCACGACTAAACGGCTAAACGGAACGTAATGAAATTTATGAAGGAGATAGATTATATCCTGGAGAACGACAAAGGCTGTCTTTTGTCTCAAAAAAAAATCTTGAAAGGGGTGAAATAGGGGATGAAAGTTTGTATGACTAATCCATAATTCCTCAGGTTAGGGATCTGATAATTCATATTATAAGGTAAAAAAATAAATAAATACGTCTTTCAACTTTAAAAACAAAAAAAAACAATAAAAACACTTTTTTGCAAAATCATCCCTAAAGGGATGGCTAAAGTAAGGGGTTAAAATTATGAATGAATGAATGAAAATTCTTTATTATACCTTACAAGCTAAACACAACAGATATAAAAATAAAACAAATAAATGTAGTATAATGGGCGGTCTTATCGCTTAACACAGCGATCTCTTCCAGACAACCTTATGAGTTTCTTTATGAGTTATTCTTTAGGCGCACTCCCTATGTACAGTTGGTATATAAATAAAATAAATAAAAAAATAAATATTGCTGAACGTTTCACACAGCGCTATCTAGCCCCAAATTAAGCAGAGCCTGTACTATGGGAACCAGATAACTGATAGAATACTTATATTCATTTTTTTTTGTAAATACATACTTATAATATATAGAGAAACAACCAGACCCGGAACAAATATCTGTAGATCATGCAAACATTTATTCAGCAGCGGGGATCGAACCCGCTACCTCCTGCGTCTCAGCCGGCTATTCGCCCACTGCACCACGGAGTATATAGATAGATTGTGACCGGGATTGGGACATAGGCTACTTTTTACCCGACTGCGCTGAGGGTAATGTTTTTATTGACAAACCACGCGTCCGAAGCCGCGGGCGGGTCACCTAGTAATATATAGTCGTAGACCTGACCGTACTCTCAACACTTAGAATTCCCTGTATCGTTCGAAACAGGAACGAGTACCCTAGTTTTAAAACATACAGGTTGACATCTGCCATAAAGGACCAAAATTACCGGGGAAAGACTATTCTGGGGTCCTAAGTCCTAATCTTGTGAAAAGTTTAATTTTGGAATTAAAATACAAAGCTGCGTGTGCACGATGTCGACGTTTATTGATAGAGAATGATGAACCACAATGCACAATGTGTATGAGAATGGAGTCAAAAACAAAACATAATCCTTAATCCCAAAAAATATAACAAGTGTTTATCGTGTGTTTAAATAATTCCTTATCAACTTTTGTATATAATTTAATTAAACACGCGATAGATAAACTGTGTTTAAATTTCTGTGATAAGACCCGAACTACTACATCATACCTATTTCTGCCGCCAACCAGCATTTCTGTTTGAAGGGTTTTATTGCCGGCGAAATTACAGGCACATGAGGCTTTACACTGCATGCCTTAAGTTGATGGAAAGTGCTAAGATGCACATTTCAAAGGTGCGTGACCAACGAGGCAATTCTGTGTTATACGCGATGGTTGCCACTTTACATCAGGTGAGCCATAAGCGTGTTCCATCTCGTTGAAGTATAAAAAAAGAAAAAACTTCATAATAAGACCGAAAAATGACCCTTAAATTATAAGAATTAGGGTAGTACTGTTAATCTTATTATTAGTAAAGTTATTTCAAGTTACGATCAAATTAATATATTTTTTAATTTGCATCTAAACATAGTAGTAAAGTAAAATGGAAAAAGGTGACGTCAGCAATATTTATGCAGTATTTCCCAGGCGCGTGGTAATTTTGGTGTTTATTGATCTCGCTGCGCTTCGGCGTTGTATGCATGTATGTAAGTATGTATGTATGTTTGTTTGTCCGAGGATAACTTTCGAAGCGTTTATCCGATCATCGTGACATTTGGTATACAGGTAGGTAGTGATGGCACAATTTTGGTGTGACTCAATGAGCTAAAAATGTTAGGGGGTTGTTGAGATATTGGGGTTCAAGAGGGGTAAAAAAAAACAAAATGGGACTATCCGGAAAAGTGGCACGTCTAATAAAAGGTCTTTTGTGGGTACATTTTGACCCCGTTTTTATTTTTGTTTACCTATGTAGTTTTTAAGTTTTCAACCATAATATAAACTGAACTTTGACAAAATTCACAGGGTACACCAGTAACCCTACAATGCTGAAATTTGATATGCGTGTTGCTTTAGTGACACAAATATAGTCTGAAATCCAGAATAACTGCAATTTCTGCCCCAAAAAGACTAACCAATTAACATGAACTCCCGTTACCTGTAATTTGAATGAAACTGTAGTATTAGTATTTTGGTTATGCTTTTCGTTGCACTATTTTGATAGTCACAGATTACGAATAATATTTTTTGTTTTTATGGGAGACTTCCGAGATCTCAGTTCGGGGCGAATGACTAGTAAACATAAATTTCGTAAAATATGGTTTTTATTTCATTCACGCTAAATACCAAATTAATAGTGATATTTCTAGCATTAAATTATTGCGCCTGATGATAAGCGATGATGCGGTTTAAGATGAAATAATCTTGCCTAGAAGAAATTTATTCACTCGCGACTTGAAGGCCCCTAGGTTTTATTTTATTTATTAAGGAACAACAAACAATTACATATCATGGCTTAAATAAGGTTAGTCAATAAGGTTGTAGTTATCAGGAAACACAGACTCAGGCAAGGCGTTCCACTAGGCGGTGCGCATAATAAAGGTGCAAGAGTACCGCTTTGTGAATACGGGAGGTATGTCTACTTGGACGTAGTGTTGCCTGTTAGGTAATTGAGGTGTAGGTGTGAGGCATGACGCACCTACATCAAAGCATCCACTGGATTATTTTACCATCCTTGAAGTTGTTAAGCAGTACACCGCATACACGCTGACATAGTTTTCCAAATAGTATGCCATCGTTATCATATCAGCCACATGACGTCCACTGCTAAACATAGGCCTCCCCCATAACTTTCCATAGTGACTGATTTTGTGCGGCCTGCACCCAACGGCTCCCAGGAACCTTTATCAGGTCGTCTTTCCATCTAGTGGGAGGCCGTCCTACGCTGCGCTTTCCAGTGCGTGGTCTCCACTGGAGAACCGACGGCCGTCGGTACGGTAGTAGGTATGCCATAAGTACATAAATCATCATCATCATCATCGTCAGCCCTTCTCATCCCACTGCTGGGCATAGGCCTCTCTTCGTTGTTGCCATTCGCCTCTGTCCTGCACTGTTCTGACCCACATACGACCTGCGATTTTTATAATGTCGTCCACCCATCTTGCCGGTGGACGACCTGCGTTCCTGGGAGCAGCATAAAGTGCATAAATATCAACAGATAATTTATTTCGTGTAAAAACAACGTCAAATAACGTTTATCGGTTTGCTCCGTTAATTATTATGACAGCAATAAATTAATAGTTAATGTTTCGAAGCAATAAAGTAAATATGTTAGTATATGTGTATGAATTGAAGGTCAATGACCAAAATAAATATCGGGAGTTGGATGAATAAATTTCGTTTACATAACGCAAGTTCGGCCGCACGTAGAATACTGTTCCCATCTTTGGCATGGAGCTCCAAATTACTAATTGCTTCGTTTTGACTGCCTTCAGAGAAGAGCCATTAGAATCATCGGCAATCCCAAACTCGCCAACAGGCTGGAACCACTGAGTCAACCCCGTGACATCGGATCGCTCAGTGTTTTCTTCTAATGTATTCAATCTGATCCCGTCGTCGAGATTTTATCACCGCACTTCTCGACAACGTAATAAAGCTCATTCACATATAATCGACAATTGGGTATCGCGCACCACACGCTTCACGCGATCTTTTCTACCCCATACTTGCAAGATGTGGAATGAGCTACCATCTGAGGTTTTCCCGTTAGGCTACGACATGGCACGATTCAAGAGAAATGTTAAAAGGTTTCTACAGGGTACGGAACGCATCGACAATACCCCGGGTGTTGCCGGTGTCAATAGGCGACGGTACCGCTTACCATCAGGTGGGCCGTAAGCCGGTTCCCTCACAAAACACATAAAAAAAAAAAGTGTCAGCGAATAAGCTTTTATCGAAAATTAGGGTATCGCGTAAAATTTTGGTAAAAAATACTCAATAAAATTATAAAAAATAAGGGTCCCGTGACCCTAATTTTTTATAAGAATAAGTGCCATGACAAGGATTTTAACCCAATTACGTTGTCGGCTATAATCTATACTTCACAAAATTCGAGGAGCAAGGTCACGTAATATAATATATAATATGTAATAGCTTGTTAATTTTTTAACAGAATTTTATCTTTTTGTCATATCTTACCTTCATTTTAAATCAATTTAAATTCTGACAAAAAATACTTTTAAATTAAGTATGGGTGGTTTATATACAAACATTTTGTGTTGTTTTTGTCTTTGCAATAATATTGCCAATTTCTTCTATATATTGAAACGAAAAAAATCCGTGAAATGTAGTGCTGTAAAATATAGTTTTCTTCAGTCGACGGCAGAATTGGGATTATTTAATTATATATTAGGCAAACCCACAGGAAAGACAATGTTTACATTTCCAACCACTTCAGATACAATTTCGTGCGTTGCCAAGATCGATTTCTGTTTTTGAAGGCTACCGTTCATAGATCTAACTGACATCCGAATTCGCGGTTGCAGCGAATCGCTCCATAAACTGAAATGTAATCAACTAACCACGTTTAATCTATTCCTGTTGATTTATTTGAAGTGAGTATTGCAGGGTACATTAATCAACATCTTTAGATAGTTCAGTTTACAGATTAGGGTAAGGTTAACGGAATCCGTCAAATTAAATGGATTGACGCGATGGCTTTGTTTATTTTCATACTACATGCTGCACGGTAGATTATTTGAAGTGCATCACTATTCTTGGTATTTGATTTAGATATTTATTTCATTTGTATCTGACTATATTTACGCCGCCGTCTTTATTTTGTTCACATAGATCCTGTCCATCCAAAGGTTGCCTGGAAGAGATCGCTTTTAGCGATAAGGCCGCCCATTGTACCTATTATTTAAGTGTATTTTCTTATAAATGTTTGTATTTAAATGGTGTGCAATAAAGAAATTATCTATCTATCTATCTATATTTTCATCATTACTCAAATAAAGTGTCTGAAAAAGTGACCATCCCATTTATTAGCCATGTATAGATAATTTATAGTAGGTATCTAAATATATTTAGGTAGGCGACGTTTTGCAACTCGATTCAATTCATCTCGGCGCGCGTGGTGGACGATCTTCCAATTTCAACATTCTTAAATTGAAATCAATAGGGAAATTGGGGCAGAATTGGGGACTGCCATTTCATGCCAATACGAGATCAAATATTGAAAATTTAATTTCTGTTTTACGAAAGATATATATATATATATATATACAATACATTTTGATACAAGCAAATTGGAGATGTGGCCACTGTGAAGACGCCTGTAATATAATGGTGAACTCAGAGTCATAAATAAATATAAAATAATGCTAGACGTTTCACACAGCGGTATATGGTCCCAAACTAATCAAAACTTTAACTATACCAGATAACTGATAGAATACTTATTTAAATAGTGTAGCAGGAGCCTTATTTTGTTTTTATGAACGCACGCCGATGACGTAGCGATCGGGGAATAGGGAACGCATCTTTTTGCCTCTGCCGAGCGAGAACGCAATACGTGCGAGCGGGAAGAGAGATTCGCCCACGCCACCGCGAAGGACGCGTCGGCTCCGTTGACTTTAATTATTTTTTTTCGTGTTTACCATCATATTTGTGTACAATCACTGTTGCTACTTGTTTATCGTGTCTCAATATACAGTTTTACCAATTGATCGTGTGCCGAACTCATTTATTCACGCCCTGAGAGAACCGCCTTACAGTGACGCCCAACTCGCGGGCACGATCAAATCAGTGAAACCCACGAAATAACGAAAGAAACTAACAGTGCAGTGTACTTATCGCGAGTGCAGTTATCATAGGACATCCTCCGATAGTGGCATTCACGGGCACTTTGAGAAAAGTGCATAAAGCAATAGGATCCGGCACACACGCGGGCGAGTCCACTTCCGCCCGCCGCCGCTCCCGACGCGACGCTTTGCTACACGTAAAACGGACGAATTCAACGTTCCCGCCAACGGTTATACCGGCCTGGAAAAGTGACGAACGGAAGATAGAGCGCTGCCGGTCGCGTGAGAAACGGATCATCACCGAGCTGTGCGCCTTACACGTTCTACCGGCCAAGGATATTACCAACGTGCGAAGATTTACCGCCTTCATCACCCAAGCGACCGAGCGAGGTTATGCCGCCGAAGAAACGCATTGGCAGAGATGACGCGCAGGAGTCTTATACCGATAGTGAACCGAATTGCACGGAAAAGGTGACAAACGTGACTATGTCTGAAAGCATGTTGCAGGCATTGGTCGCTAATATTTCGAGGAACCAGATCGAAGCGAACCAAGTCCTAATCGAGAATATGTTAGCGAGTAACAAAGAATTGTTATCAAACGCTTCGTCGCCGAGACCCGAGGGGCAGTTTCACCCGTCGCCGCCGCCACAAAGCGGTAACTTTGTGAAGTGTACGGCGCGTTTCAACGGCGAGTCGAAGGACGCGGATGAGCTCGAGGCGTTTATAGACGCGATCGAGGTATTCCGCGATTGCACCAACGTCAGCGACGAGAACGCCCTACGCGGTTTGCCTATGCTGCTTGTAGGCGAGGCAGCCGTCTGGTGGCAGGGTGTAAAGGCGTCCGTGACGGCATGGACCGACGCCCTGCAGCGACTTCGCGGGATGTACGGAGTGCCGCGACCCGCCTACAAAATCTTCCGCGATATATTCGCGACGGAACAAACAAGTGAACGTGCCGATGTGTTTGTTTGTAAAGTGCGAGCTTTGTTGGCTAAATTACCGTACTCTGTTTCAGAAGTGATGAAACTCGACATCGTGTACGGGTTGTTAGACCGTAGAATAAGAAAGCGCATATCTCGCGATGGCGTGGACGACTTAGAACAACTCGTAACCAAGGTCAGGTTAGTGGAGGAATCCTTGGCGGAGGTAAGCTCAAATCGTATTGCTAGTAACAGTAGCAGTGCATGCCCCGTTAACCCGTTCGCTACCGCGCGGGGTATTGTCAACCCGGCGATTGCCGCAGGCTCCTGCTCGACCCTAGAAAAACCTAGTTCTAAGTCGTTACCTGAATTACGCGTAGTAGGTTCTTCAGATAACCGGTCCGCACTTAACACGAAGCGTAGCTTCAATGAGGTACATAAGCGTGTGCGACCGAAGTGTGGGTTTTGTAGAAGATATGGCCACACAAGTGATGAGTGTCGTAATAAAGAAGACAAATCTAACGATAGGGCAGGCAGGTCTTATATCAGCCCAGCTAAGTCTAGTAATAGTGCCCAGGTGCGTTGCTACGGATGCGGTCAGTTGGGAGTGATCCGGTCTAAATGTGAAACATGTAAAAACACTCCCAGCGATAGTAAATCTAACTTTTGCAGTGCTTATGTGAATGATAATGACGACCCACGCCCCCTAGTGGAAATAAAAGTAGCAGGTCATGTAGGTGTAGCCATTCTAGATACAGGGGCAACCCATTCAATCGCAGGGCCTTTATTATACAGCTTGTTAGTTGATGCCGGAGTTGAATTTAAGGAAACATCCCGTACCATAGCCTTCGCTAATGGTACACAACATTTATATAAAGCACTTGAGTGCGAGGTTAGTGTCAACTTAGGAGGCCGAGCTATACCTATCTCGTTCATAGTACTTCCGGATGCACAGACCCGGACTCTTTTGGGTAGAGATTTTATTATGAAAGCCTGCATAATGCTAGACCTACCACAAAGTAGCTGGTGTTTTAACGATGACCCCCAGAAATGGTACCCGTTTATTACCAGCTTTGACTTATCTACAGCTAGCGGAACGGAGCTGATGAAGATGGAGGCAGCCAACCTGATGCTGAGGGACGACGAGGGCACCAAGCTGACGTCAGACCAGCGGGGCCAGCTAAACGCCCTACTTGTGAGGAGAGCCGACCGCTTTGCGAAGGAAGGGCCTCCGACCGAGTATGCAACACATCGGTTGAAGATTAATGCTAGCCAGGAACCCGTCGCAGCACCCCCGTACCGGATGTCCCCTGGTAAAAGGGCCATCCTGGAGAAAGAATTACGGAAGCTCCTAGATGATGATGTCATAGAGGAACGCGATTCACCATGGGAAGCCTGCTATGCCGAGATAGATCTTCTTTCGAGGAGCCCGAAAGATGTTCGGGAGAATCAATTAAAGGATCCCGAAGTACGGAAAATTATTGAAGACCTAGAGGACACTGACGATCCGTTTAGGGGGAGAGGTTGGTCAGACCGAGGTTTCATAATTTCCGACGGCATCTTATACCGGTACGGACCGGACGAATGTGAAGAAGAGACCGCATGCCTAGTAATACCAGAGCATGAAC
The DNA here is from genome assembly GCA_963924445.1 of Philereme transversata. Lineage (NCBI taxonomy): Eukaryota > Metazoa > Arthropoda > Insecta > Lepidoptera > Geometridae > Philereme > Philereme transversata. The sequence continues at coordinate 6,178,845 of OZ004343.1, read as the reverse complement.
GTGAGAAGCTCCTTGCAGAATACCACAACGCACCCACGGCTGGACATTTTGGAGTCGAGCGAACGCTGGACCGACTGAAAGGAAAATACTACTGGCCTGGGATGCGACAGACTATAACAAAGTACCTCAAAACCTGTATTGATTGCCAGAGATACAAGGCAGATAACCGGAAACCGGCTGGCCTGTTGCAGACACCCGCAGTGAACCGCCGCTTTGAAGTCGTTGCCATCGATCTCTTCGGACCTTTACCCGAGACCGCTGACGGCAACAAGTGGATTCTGATAGTGGAAGACACATGTTCCCGCTGGGTGGAGGTATTCGCCCTACAGAAGGCCACAAGTGCCGAATGCGCCAAGATCCTTATTTCAGAGGTGTTCCTGAGATACGGAATCCCGCGTCGAGTTCTGAGTGACAACGGAGTCCAATTCATTAGTGAGGTCATGCAGCAGGTATGCCATACATTTGGTATTTCTCAGTCACTCTCGCCGGTGTACCACCCGCAAGCGAACCCTGTGGAGAGGAAGAACAGAGATCTGAAGCCGCTACTCGCCATTCTTGTGGGGAAGGACCACAAGAGTTGGGACGCCCATCTAGCTGCGGTACGATTCGCGATGAATTCCGCAACCACGAGCAGCACGGGGCACTCTCCTGCGTTTCTTACTTTTGGTCGTGAGATACGAGCGCCAGTCGATGTAACGACAGATATGCGCGCCGTCATAGAGAGCGACAACGCCGTGACGAGCCTTACCCCTTACCTTCGACGGATGTCGAATGCGCTATTTGAAGCCAGGGAAGTGCATGAGAGAATACAGGCAACGCAGAAGCGTTTCGCAGATGAAAGTCGACGCCCAGCGCCTGATTACTTTCCAGGAGACCTCGTCCTCTTGAAAACGCAAGGAAGCAACGACGCAACCCGAGGTCAGACGCCCAAGTTCCTGCCTCGACGAGACGGTCCATATCGCGTCAAGGAAGCTGTGAGTTCATCCACGTATACCTTGGAAACGATAAGTACTGGGCTTATTTTAGGCAGATACCACGTCTCCCAATTGACCCCGTTTGTAGGCGACATACCACCGCTACCCGTTCACGAGAAACGTAGGCGCGGTCGACCCAAACGTTACCTGAACTAACCCAGACGCGAGGGCGCATAGTCTAGGTTAGAGGGGGAGGTTGTAGCAGGAGCCTTATTTTGTTTTTATGAACGCACGCCGATGACGTAGCGATCGGGGAATAGGGAACGCATCTTTTTGCCTCTGCCGAGCGAGAACGCAATACGTGCGAGCGGGAAGAGAGATTCGCCCACGCCACCGCGAAGGACGCGTCGGCTCCGTTGACTTTAATTATTTTTTTTCGTGTTTACCATCATATTTGTGTACAATCACTGTTGCTACTTGTTTATCGTGTCTCAATATACAGTTTTACCAATTGATCGTGTGCCGAACTCATTTATTCACGCCCTGAGAGAACCGCCTTACAATAGTTTTTTTTTGTAAATAACCGAACAAATATCCGTTTATCAAACATTTGTTCCGCGGCGGGAATCGAACCCACAACTACCTTTGCCACAGCCATCTATCCGCCCACTGTGCCACAAGGAACAACATTTTTAACTTAGAAAACATCAGGTGGAGCAAGCCCACCTGATGTTAAGTGGTAACCATCGCCTACAACAAAGCATTGCTTCGTAGGTCACGCACCTTAGAAGTGTGCAATGCACTGCCCTGGGTCTATCATCTTGGCGCAGCGGGCGAATAGCCAGCTGAGACGCAGGAGGTAGCGGGTTCGATTCCCGCCGCGGAACAAATGTTTGCATGATCTACAGATATTTGTTTCGGGTCTGGATGTTTTTCTATGTATTATAAGTATGTATTTACAAGAAAAAGTATATAAGTATTCTATCAGTTATCTGGTTCCCATAGTACAAGCTCTGCTTAGTTTGGGGCTAGATAGCGCTGTGTGAAACGTCCTGCAATATTTATATTTATTTATTTATACAGGTGTAAAGCTTCACGTACCTGTAATTTTACCGAAACCCTTCAAACCGAAACAGCAATGTTGCTTGGCGGCAGAAATAGATAAGTTGGTGATATTTGCCCGGGCGAGCTCGTTCACAAGAAACTCTATCTACTACTCTTACAGTCTGCAAATAACTAGGGAAACCAAGGCTCATTGTTAATCAAAATCAAAACATATTTCAGATCATACCAAACTCACGCATGTTACTCTCGGTGGTGGAGAGTTTAAACCAATTCTAATTAAGTTGTTTTAGACCTATTTAATTGAGGTGGATCTTTTCCTTAATTAATAATTGGTCAGAATTTGTACACAAACAAATATTGTTTTATTTAAAAACAAATTAATTTTCACTCAAAATAGAATATTATCATGATTTGTAGGTTACAAATCATGATAATATTCTATTTTCAGCCGCGTATATACTCTATCTGAATTCTGTCACTACTTTCGATAAAGATAATGGACTGATAGTGTTATCTAGAAATACAAGTAAAAAAAAATAGTATAAAGTCGCGGGAAACAGCTAGTATTTCTATAAAGCGGTAACTATCAGATGACGGCAGTAAGTAAGCAGTGAATTTTCAATCTAACGCTAAAGAAAACAAAGATTTCTCGTCGCTACTAAACCTTTTCCAAAACATGTCCCTTAAAATTAACCCAAAAAGAGTAATGGTGGAAGCGATGGGTACGACAATGACCAACATTTATTTAAAACTAGCTGCCGCACGCGGCTTCTCGCGCGTGGTTTGTCAATAAAAAATTTACCCTCCTTTTGCGCAGCTGGGTAAAATGTAGACTGTCTGAATCACGATCGTAATCTATTTATATAACAAATTAGTGTTATATGAGCCCTTACCTATTTTTTTTTATAAATTGTAAAGTATAACCAGATAGCTATATTACATCATAACTAGTGGTTCGCCCTGAACCGAGATCTCGCGAGTCTATCATAAAAACAAAAAAAATATTATTCGTAATCTTTGACTATCAAAATAGTGTCACGAAATAATGACCAAATTACTTGACCTACAGTTTCATTCAAATTACAGGTAACGGGAGTTCATGTTAATTGGTTATCTTTTTTGGGGTACAAATTGCAGTTATTCTGGATTTCAGACTTTTGCCTATATTTGTGATACTTAAGCTACACGCATACCAAATTACAGCACTGTGGGGTCACTGGTGTACCTAGTGAATTTTGTCAAAGTTTAGTTTTTATTATGGCTAATAACTCAAAAACTACAAAAACTTTACTAAAAATAAAAACGGGATCGAAATGTACTAATGAAAAACACTAACCTTTCATTTGACGTCTCACTTGACCTAATATTCTCCTTTTAATTTGTTTTTACCCCTCTTGAACCCCAATATCTCAAATATCCCCCAAAATTTTTAGCTCATTGAGTCACACCAAAATTGTGCCATCATTACCTACCTATATACCAAATTTCACGATGATCGGATAAACGCTTAGAAAGTTATCCTCGGACAAACAAACATACATACATACAACGCCAATTTGCCCAAGTTGATTTGGAGATCTCGCTTCGCTTGATCAATAAACTTACCTACTTTTGATAACTGCATTCTAGAAGCCCAAGACAAGCTCCATGCTTAGATTGGGTCTCGCTGTAAAGCTCTTAAAAAAAGTTTGTATCTGGTTTAAGTAACCTGGCAAATGATGTATTTTCTTTTGGCAATAAACATTTTTATCTTTAAATATCATCGAAATCGGTCCAGCCGTTTAGACGTGAAAACATAACAGACAGACAGAGAGACAGAGCTACTTAGTACGGATAATGTCGACTTTACATAATCGAAACTCCTTACTAAGGCTGTATTAATAGCAGTGCTTGCTACCTAGGAAACAAGGCTGAAGCTTATACTGCTTTACTATTAATAGTCAAACACTAAGCATTATACTCTGTAAGCGCTTTTCTTCAGACAAGAAGCTAGGCAAAGACCATGTGGTTTAACATTTCAAGGTGTCCTTTGTCGTAAGAGCATTATTGAGACCAAAAGGCATAGTTAAAATAACTAACGTTGCTGGCGTGACGATAGCAAAATGTCAAATACTATACAGTGACGTCACTGTTTGTTATGTGACATAAATCACACTAATATTATAAATGCGAAAGTTTGGATGTTTGTTTATGTATTTGTTTGATTTTTTCTTTGTTCCTCAAACACGTCGTCAATCGAAATCAACCGATTTCGATGTAATTTGGTATATACGTAGATTATAACCTGGATTTCCACATAGGCTACCTTTTATTCCATAAATGAGTTCCCATGGGATAAAAATGGAGTGTCTAATCAAGTTGCAACAGCGAGTTTAGTTTTATTTCTAGGTTAGCTACAAATTTAGTAGTGTAACGCGTATGAAGTCGCAGGCAATAGCTAGTTAATAATAATTGGCTACAAATTAGCATTTGTTTGTGTTGTGCCAACTAAAAATACATGTGCATTTGTTTGGGTAAAGGTTAGAAATTATAAACGTTTGTCTACCACAAGTTTCACACTATGTTCAGTCGAACAAACGCGTTTATAATCTGAACAAGCCTTTAGGCAATCTATGGGTAAACATTTCGCTTTTGTCAATTCGATCATAAATGTTTGTTAATATAACTGCCAGTGACTTATCCGTGGCCTGAATTTTTTTTTATTATAACTTGTTTTACTCAGAAAACTTTCGTGATTGATTTCAAACATTATCACGATTTATCACGTACCGTCTTATCGGTGTTTCGACCGACAATGTTTTGGTTCAATTTGTGAACCTTCATCAGGGCGAGTGCGATCCGCTCCGAATAACGTCTCGCCTCCCACTGCGCGCGAGTCAACAGGCGTGGTGGTGGGGATTGCGTCAAAGATGGTAAACGTGTAAACAGGCTGCGTCGTCATCATTATCATCACTGCTGCTCTCTTCGGTAGTTCCCGGTACAGGCAAGCACACAACACTAACTATGTCTCTACTAGGTTCACTCACTCTTCTGTCGCTTGCATCATGAAGACATGGCCTCCAGGTTGGCGGTAGAACCCATCCCCTATCTCTGTTAAAGTTCGGCACACGACTTAATTCTATCGCCTCTCGGATCTTGCGAGGAACGAATGACTTCGCTAAGACCCGGGCTAAGACTGGGACATGGTTACAGTGGTATAAAAAATATTTTTCCACGTGGTTGTTGTCTGCGCAGTTAATGTTTAGTTACTGTGGCGACGCCAGACTTACCTATGCATGTCACTATTTGACTTCAAGCTCGCCATTGCTGAACATTATTGCAAGGCTGGCATGTTGGCCCATTTCTCCGGAAGCATTCGACTTACGTGCCCTGCCCAATCCCACTTGAGCTTCGCGGTGTTGTCTCACACATCGGCAATGCCAGTTAATGAACGAAACGTGGTATTCCTCATCTGATCGGTTCAACCACATAATGACAAATATCTAATATGTAACTAATAACTAATATGGTTGAATTATGTTATACACTAGTTAAGGCACTTGTCTCACCGCCGGCGATGAGCGAGAAGCGAGTAGAGCTAGAAACTAGAAACGAGTTGGCGAGCAGCTAGACGCGAGTGTGTAGTTCCTATAGTTATTTCACTGGGCTAGTGCAGCGAGTGAGCAAGTGTGGCGAGCGATACTCATCATCTCACGGCGTGTGTTCTGACTGTCAAGCGAGTATGGCTGAGCGAGTGTTGTAGTCTCTGCGACAAAATAGCGGAGAGCGAGTTCTCACCGGCAGTGTCAACGGCCAGCGATCAACTATACGTTTCTCTTTTACTGACACGGAATCTACCTATATATTTGGTTTTTTTCTTGAGCGAGAATAGTTGATAGCTAATCGCTTACTCTGAGACAAGTGCCTAATCCAGGATCAATACAAGGACAATAAAATACCCCAAATATTCCAATGTTGTGTTCCGTTGTTCGTTCATAATATTTTGACACCTGTCAAATTTTAGCTATTATATTTCCACGGTGTAGTTTGGTTTAGTCTGGCGTAAATGACTTTCCACCGAATAAAGACAGGCATGTGTCACTTGATATCAGCTGACTTATCAGTAAGCTGATAAGTCAGTGTTTCGAAACTGATTAATCCGTACTAATATTATAAGCCGAAAGTAACTCTGTCTCTGTCAGTCTGTCTGTTTGTTACGTTTTCACGACTTGACCGATTTCGATGAAATTTGGTCTAGAGATAGATTACGTCTAGACTTGGGCTACTTTTTACCCAACTGCGCTAGAGGGTAATGTTTTTATTGACATACGCGTGTGAAGCCGCGTGCGGATCAGCTAGTAATCTGTATAATAAAACGTGAAGAGAAAACTTTGTACCCCTTTTTATTTATTTAATACTTTCACACAAAACAGAATAGTGGTAGGAGGATTAAATGCTAGTAGCATTATCTACCAGTCATCCTTTTTAAGCTTAAAGAGAAGTGTGAGATTTGGCATAGGTAATTTATGTGGAGAAGAACGAACAAAATTAAATGTTAAATCTATTTAAAAAATGAATTACGGCTGAATTTTGACCACTGTGCACTAACTAGTTTCAATAAATTCAAAAAGAATAGACAAGTATCTGCATTCTATTATAAAATACAATACAAAAGAAACAGTTGCCAACTAAACTGCCCTCCTAATTTAGACAACCGTAAGTAGGGTTTTTATCAAAAATGAGTTAGCTATAGATTCGGAATGAGCGTGATGAGATCTATAATGTTCTCTTTGACGTATTTTTGATAAAACCTACATTTACGAAGTTATTTGAGTCATGAGAACCGTAACCGCGAATTGTTTCATAGCATTCCTATACATTAATACCGTATGAGCCCTTACGGTTCTTTTCCTTATCGCGATTATATGAATTTGGTCATGCATCCAAATTAGTAACCTTATGAATAGCACCGTATAGTAATATACGGCGGATATCTTAAGTATTTTATTTATTTTACAAGACTATAACCTACACGTAAGAACAGTAACGTTAATTACGGTGCTTAGTACTAGTGTTGATAATCTTTAGTGTTCCTAGTTACTTCTGAATACAAGGGTATCGCTACTTACCTTCGTCTTATTAGGTAAATACGGGTTTGTACGAGAGCTTTCCTTAACATGACCACCGTAGGTATAGACTTACGGTTGTAATATGTAGCATCACATAAGGCCGACGCAGGGGAGTCGTGGCGGGGGGTAACTCCAAGCAAGCAATTACATTCGTCCGTCACATTCACAGTCACTCGCCTAAGCTAAGCTCTAGTGGGTACGTCGTGTGTCGCTAGAATGCGCGGCATTATACGCGTAAGATTGCCCGGGAAAATGTACCTACCTAGTTATGTATTTTTATTATTCGTTTGCTTACATTGTATAAACGCGCCAAAACCAAGGTTCTAATAAATACGATTATTTCTCTGTATATTTCGCCCAAAGTTGAGCTAAAATCAGTGTCAAATACGAAAGTTGAGAAGCTTGTATTTTTCAAATGTATACATTTTTTTACGGTTTTGTGTGCTTACAAACATAGTTACTGACAAGACTTACAACCGCAGTGTTATCAATCATTTGCAAATGATTTAATAAGCTAATAAATTTACTCGCTTTGTTTCAGCTAAAATGGCGGCTCAAGCCCGACGTGACAGAATACTAACTATTTTTAAAAAGTCTTACACTAATTTGAAACTTCCTAATACTGTCCTACGTAACGAGAACAACCCAGAAAACGTATACGAACAAACCAGTAATGATGAAAATAAATCAGTGCTTAATCCCACAGTTTCTGATATTAAAGTCCTATTTAGAAGACCATTAGAATGGGGCCCATTCCATCCGAGTGAATATGAAACTTCGTACAATTTTATACAAACATATGATATCAACTCCTTAAAAATCAAAGGTGGGGTGGACCGCTCAGGTTTAGATAATGTTTTTAATGAAAATGTTGACATTTTCCACGATTCGGATGATGATTACAGATGAGACAGTGACTACATTCCTGAACTAGATGAAACTCTGTCAAATGATGAAAACGATGAGCAAAAGGACCAAAAAAAAAGAAAGACAATCAAAAAGCTTGGAAATGCACGAAGTAACTATGATGATTCACCAAGCATTATTACTGAAACAGTTGCAAACACAAGTAAAGATGATACTAAGAGAGATAAGAAAGAGACTCGGAACCAAAATACTAACAATAAAAATGAAGAGATACAAAATTATAATATTGAGAAAGACAAAAATAATATAAACAAATCCGGTTTGGATTTATTATTGTGTCATGAAGTTTTTAATGACAAAGATATTCTCGATTCAAATGATGACAATGATTGCATTCTTGATGTTGAAGAAACTGAAGCGCAAAAAAGAAAGAATTATGAGATTCAAACTAAAGAGTCATGGGACAGTGTTATTGTCACTCAAACTGCAGAGACACGGAACAGTAATATTGGGACTCAAAATGTACAAACACGGAACGATGACCAGGACACGGAAAGAGGACGAAACAATGATATTGAAATCAGAAACGCAGAGACTAGTAACAATGTTGCTGTAAATGAAGAAACACGGAACAATGGTCTTGAAACAGAAATTGGTTTAACAAAAGCTGGGAATCCAAGGAAAAGAAAAAAATATAAAATTTCGATACAAGAAAGACAAGAAATAATGAAACAGAAAGAAGAACAAAAACTGGAATTGAAAGATCCATGTGGTTTTACTTGTAGACTTAAATGTACAACCAAAATAAATAACAGCCAAAGAAAAGAAATTAACAGCAAATACGTAAAACTGAACTACGAAGCGCAAGGTTTATATGTCAAATGTTTAGTGGACACAAAAGAGGTTGCAAATAGGGCTAACACAGGTAAAGAAGAACCTAGACGAAAATGCACTTATACTTACTTTATGAAACCTAGTGATTGTGAACGAACCGAAGTATGCAAAACCTTTTTTTTAAGTACGCTTGGCTATAAACCTACAAACGACATGCGACTAATGAGCATTTTGAAAAAAGCCGTGGATTGCCAACAAAGTAAGCGCGGATCATATGAAAGAACAAATACAATTAATAAAGAAGTTATAAAAGAACATGTCATGACGTACAACCCTAGTGTTTCGCACTACCGACGAGAACATGCGCCCAACAAATTATATCTGCCCAGTGACTTAACAATTACTTATATGCACAGTCAGTTTCACGAATTTAATGTATCACTGGAAGTATATAGAAAAGTGGTAACAAATGACATGAATATTTCCTTTGCTCATTTAGGCCATGAAGAGTGTGAGCATTGCGCTTATTTTAAATTACATGACAGATTACACAATGAAAGCCCAGATACATTCAGATACGTGCGACAAATGCAAAAACTTTTTGTTACATAAAACACGATACACTGAAAATCGCATAGATTACAAAAATGACGTAAAGCTTGTAAAAAATAAGAATGATACCATTTTTTATTCCGCTGACTTGCAGAAAGTAGTTATGCTGCCTCGTATGGAACAGTTTAAACAAGCAATATTTTGCCCAAGAATTATAGCATTCAATGAGAGCTTTGTCCCTTTGGGAAAATCAAGTAAAGACATACCTTTTGCGGCAGTTTGGCATGAATGTATTTCTGGCAGAAAACAAGAAGATCTTATTTCGACTTTCCGGGCATTTTTATCCTTCCACCGGGATGCCAAAAATGTAATTCTGTGGTTAGATAACTGTGCAGCACAGAACAAAAACTGGGCATTCCTGTCATTCCTCGTAAACATTATCAACAGTGATTTGATTGGGACAGATTCGATAACAATCAAGTACTTTGAGCCGGGCCACAGTTTTATGTCGGCAGATTCATTTCATCATCAGGTGGAACTTGCTATGAAAGCGAAATCTAAAGTTTATGACTTTCGGGACTTTGTAAATTGTGTTCGAATGGCAAATTCAAAAAAAAACTACGTGAAAGTAATGGAGCTACCTGATTTTTATAATTATAAAGATCATTCATCACAACACAAGCTCCGGATGAATGAACAGCGAACATATTTAAAAGATGTTATGGCTGTGAAGGTCGAAAGAGGATCTTTTACTCTGAAATATAAGTCAAGTCACAGTGCTGAGTTTGAATCATCCTTGGATTTTCTTCAAACAAAAATTTCCAAAACACGTTGTTTTCCGGAAACCATGCAAAAAGTTACAGCAAGAGGTATAACTGCAGAAAGAAAAGCGGAGATTATAAACAAATTAGTACCACTCATGCCGGAAAACAGGCGGTTTTTCTGGGACAATATTCCAACTGGTAGCTCCGATATAGTTGATTTAACAAGGGAATACTGAGTCCTCTAAAAGTTTAATTTTAGATAGAAGGCATAAGCAGTTACAGTTCCTATTTATATTTTATCTTGACTTCTTATTTAAGACTGAACCTGGTTTTAAAAAAACTAGGAATAACAAGCAATTTATCAGTATTGTGGTTATTTTTTGTATTTTTTTATATAGTCTTACTTTATGACTGATTTTTATATTTCGTTTAGTGTACCTAATAATGTAAGTCTGATGACTGAGCTAATAATAATTATGTACCTAGTGTGTAAGATTTATTCGCCTATTTTCCTAGCGGAGAAGTGATTTTGAAAGTGCCATTGAAAACTTAATAAATAAGTAAATTACTTTTAAAAAGTAAGATTTGATTAGTACTTAGATTTTGATTTGTTATTATGGTGGTGTTATTGTAATTTCTTACCAATAATATGTTCTTATTTGCATGTTGATCTCATTGGAATATATTATTACTTGATAACTAGTTGTTTTACTTAAATATTTTTCCTTTTTCTATCTATGCGTTTGTACGTAAAAATAAGTTAGTGCTGTTTGTTATGCCAAGTAAAATCGATTCCTAGGCATATGAACCGTAACTACTTGACATACGGTGCTCATGCTCAGGATAAGCACATAAAATATTTTCACTGTGCTAAGCATAAATATTACTTGCTAAATTAAATTAAAAGTAATAACGCTATCCCAACACTATACCAATCATTCTGTAGGGAATCATCGCAACTATGCACCAAAATAATCAAAATCAAATACTTCTTAAAACTGCGACACTGGTCACTTTTTTAAGAAAAAAAACTTTAGGCGCGATTATCTCGAAACTATACTTTTAGTAGTTACGGTTGTCTAAATTAGGAGGGCAGTAAAGGCCAAAGGTCTTTCTGTCTATTGTGTGTCTCAGGGTGATGGACACGAATATTGTCATATACGCAGTCTTTAACCTAACCTAATCTGTTAGATAATGTTATAGATATTGATAACCGATTAACATAAGATGGTCCATCGGCTTGTTCGATCTCCAGGTCGTATAAAAAACTTCCAAAGAACAAAATAGGATATGTATAAAAAGTAATTTTAATTTAAACCCGGCTTGTACAACGATCCCTAAACGTATTTAGCAATTTTTTTAACCTATACTTTCCCACTGCTGGGCAAAGGTCTCCCCCATGTTCCTCCACATCTCCGATCACTCGCCACGTCCCACCAGCCATCTTGGAATGCATCGAGGTCGTCACGCCAACGCTTCCTCGGCCTGTCCCGGCAATTAAACATGTTTAAATTTGACGTATTTGTATGCTTTGAGAACTTCTTAGATCATAATTACCCAATTAACATATGTAAAAAAATTGTTTCTGAATGGCTAATATCATTAACTTACGACAAGACACTTTTAGAAATTGTTAAGTAATTAGTACTATAATATAAATCACGTTGAAAGGATAATCTAACACCTACCGTCACATAGAAGCGCCTGTACTGTACCAACATTTTCTTTACGCCTAAATACAAACACTATACTCATGTACATACTCACGCACACACAATACATGCATCATTGCACTCACAAACATGCATACACACACATATACTCATGCACGCAAACACACACCCACACATACTCTTATGCAAGCTTACACACTCACTTATTCAGTGTACACTATTACCTATAAAAGATAAAATAAATATGTATATATAAAATGTTAGTAAGTCAGTTTAAAATTCATTATTTTTTGCAATATTTGTAAAACTTAAATATTTTATTTGTATTAAAAACGGGATATTTACCATGATTTGTGAGTTATTGAGTGTCCCGATATTTCGACGCAGTTGCATGCCATAATAGTTGTTCATGCATATTTAGTACAAATAGTGTTAATAACCATGATCGTTTCAAAAGTTATATCTTAAATGTTTTTCTTTTTTTATAAGTAAGGCCTATTTTTATACTAAACAATTTATATTACAGAAGATCGAAGCCTCCTAATACAGGTATTATTATAAGGAAACACACTTACACTACACTTACAGATACACTTATAAGGAGGTTTCAACTATTAGTTATGCTATTGTTACAAGTTATTGAAATAAAAACATTTGTTTTTGTAATTAGCCACCAAATACGTCTAAGCATCGTTGCGCAAGTCGGCCTTAGTCATAGAAACTATCAGGTTTATAGACTCGACCTATTACATAGAACAATTAGCTGACCCGCCCGCGAATTTGCACGCTTGAAATTTCCCATTCCCATGGAAACTTCGGAATAAAAAACATATAAAACACTCTTGTCAAAGTGACGGGACACTTCATGTAAATGACTTCACGTCAACGAACGACGGTTAAACTATATGGATATTGTGCATACAAAAATACATATACATATATTGTGCATATAAATAAAATCGCGATAAAAAATTGGGGGGGGGAGGAGGGTGAAAATACTTATGACTTATTTCATACCTACCAACTACACAAAAAAAAACATTAAAATCGGTCGACCCGTTTCGGAGGAGTGCGACCACTAAAACCGTGACACGAGACTTTTATATATTAGAAAAAGATATAAAAAAGGGATTGCGTGGTTTTATGAAACCACGGTAAAAGTGGAACTTTGTTTCACATTATAGACATTTTTCCTCTTTGGCACAAATGAGTAATAGTCTATACACTACACGGTCAGCTGATGCGAACTATAGGCGCCGCTATATTGGCCTCGGCTGCTCTGACGAGCGCCTTTCACTTTATCCCTACCCCGCGGCCGACCGTCACGTGACATGCAACACACAGACGAAAAAGTTTGAGACGATGTAATAAAAGTTTCACTTTGAAAAGAAATAAAGGACAATAAAATTAATTGCTATAATTAGTTGACATGACAACAGTAACTATTATGGCATCAGTAATTGAGTAAATATGTAGGACTCTTTTAAACTACTTTTGTTTAATAATAATAATAAATAAGGATGATTAAAATGTTTGAAGCTGCCAAACCAATCTAACCACAATAATTATTCATCCATATATAATATATGCTACGTGTTTTGCTATGTACGACATTCAATAACGATAATAATAAATGAGACGCAGGAGGTTAGCGGGTTCGATTCCCGCCACGGAACAAATGTTTGCGTGATCTACATATATTTGTTCCATGTCTGGGTGTTTTTCTATGTATTATAAGTATGTATTTACAAAAAAAAAGTATATAAGTAATCTATCAGTTATTTGGTTCCCATAGTACAAGCTCTGCTTAGTTTGGGGCTAGATAGCGCTGTGTGAAATGTCCAGCAATATTTATTTATTTATTTAATAAATAAACGGGCTAATGGCTAGAATTATTAATAAATAGTTTTTTTTAAACTCATTACGAAAGAAAATTATAAATTTTCATCAACCTTATTATCAAGTCCTAAGATATCAATGAAACAGCCTGTATAAAATACGAGTAGGTAATCAAATCATATTCATTCAACAACAAAAAATTAGTAGGGTTTTTTGTGTTTAAGTTTTTGTTGAAAAATTACTTTTTCAAAACATTGTTTTATAAAATTCATAATCGGAAAAGCAAGCAGATTCAAATGAGCTCAAACACTAGTTGCCTACTATAATATATTTAGAAGTTCTGTTGTCTAGCATCCGCCTCCAACATGAGACCACCTCCATGGTATTATTGCATTGTCATCGAAGTTACCTACATCAAATTTCAGCTCTATCTGGTAAGGGGAACGGGTTTAAAATTCAGTTGCATGATTCCACCCGGACAAACACACATTGCAAGTTAATAAAAAGCTAGTAAAATCAATTGCCGCATGTACCTATTAAAGATAATCACTTGAGAACAGCTCGACCGATTTGGCTGATGTTTTTTTTTGGTTATGTTCCTAATTTTGACGACAAGGTTTGTATGAAAGACCATTTTGAAAAGTTGCCCGGAATATTGAAAATTCTGGAAAATTAAAAAGTGCTATTTTTTCGATGGGTTTTTGAACTCAAGCCAGACCATTAGGCTAATTTAGTTTGATCTGTGCGAAGCTAGTTGCCTTTATTAGTTATGGTATTTAAAGGTAACACCCATCCAAATAAAATACTCCCAACATTCCTCAGATCGTGGCTATCAGGAACTGACAGTACCATGCAGTATCACACAATCCGGAACACATATTTGTAGACTATGCAAATAATCGAACATTCAACCTCTTGCGATTCAGTCAGCTACTTACCTGCCACCCAACAGAGGTCAGTGTCGAATCACAATGCTTATAACCCCAGACGCAAGGCTGTGTCTATTTATCTGCGGCATCTTAGTTCGCAAACGGATGGACTGATTTAGATGCGATTTTTTGTAATAGAAAGCTTATATTACTGAGGTGATTCTTAGCTATCTGTGATGAAGATCAGGTCAGCTGGTCCAAAGACTAACAGCACTTATCCTGTTTGGTGAAAGGATCTCAGCTGTAAAATGTTTTTGAAGTGGTAACTAAAACTTCTTTAGGCGTTTAAAAACCATTGAACTCGCGACACTGTTACAGTTACCGTCACCGATACCTCTGTATATGAAGTGAAAACTTCTTTAGGCGCGTTGGGCATTTTTTGAGATGGGAAACAACCATTAAACTCACGATACTGTTACCGTTACCGACACCTCTTCTAATGAAGTGAACAACACAGCAGAACGTCGGACAAACATATGTGCATGCTAGAACATCCCAAGATCTAAGTTTGGGGCGTAATACCTACCTAAATTAGTTTGAATAATGTCTCTCTTAATAAAAGATATGTTTTGTTTTATCTCGTGCCACGACCCTCCTGGTACCTACTGTCACCCCGGCAATTCTGCCACTTGGCTAGAATCACTCTATTCCGTTGTATGGCAACCTTGCGGTTGCCAGTAATTTGCTCATGACGTTGCCGTCATGAGCAAATTACTGTGACAAACACACAAAGGACCTTACGTGTTTTCTAACTTTGAAGCTATTTGAAGGTTAAGTTAATATATATATCATTCTTTTTAGGGGTCCGTACCTCAAAAGGTAAAAAAGGAACCCTTAAAAGATCACTCTCTTGTCCGTCTGTCCGTCGTCTGTCTGTCCGTTCGTCACCACCGATTTTTTCAGGAACGGGTGAAACTAGCAAGCTGAAATTTGTACCAATGTACCTTAATTTTCAACTTTTTTTACTTATTGGAATTTTTCCTTTACATGTGCTGAAGACCTTGCTTTTAACCAAAATTGACATGTCAACCGCAAGTACACTATATATATGATACTATATATATAGGTCGAAAACCTATATGACAGTTCCCGTTGTTTGAACCGTTGAATTTTATCATGGCGGTATTATGGTAATGGGTAGGTACGGAAACCTCGGCGCACGATTTCAACTCGCACTTGACCGTTTTTTTTTTCTTTTATCTTACAGTGTTTTTTAGTATAAGTCCTACCTACTTTATGTAATCCTTAATTATGAATTCAGGCGATGCATATTTTAATATGTCGATACTTATGTAAATTAGGTTTTTTTATTAGTTATGTACTTACCCATATACGATCATTATAATTGAATATTAAATATTTTAAATTGCATGATACGATCATTTCATTATATTTAATAAGAACATACTTAAATCTGAGAATTAAATAAATATGAAGAAAGTGGAGAATAACTAATAAAATTAAAGTACTTACCTAAACCACGTCAATCACGGAGTATTAAAATTTTCCAAGCTGCCGCGTCTGTGGCGACCATCATAAATCACCTAAAACCAACAAACTTTCAGCACTTCAACCGAAATAGCGTTTCAAAACATTTGGTCAATCAAACTTTTTTAATAAAACAAGAAAAACGTTTCCTCACTGGCACATCACAATTAAAAAATAAAGTTTCAAAATTCAAACCGATATTCGAAGTTCAAAAAAGTATCGAACATCGCTCGAAGTTGGCGGCGATCGGCATCACGTTCTGCCCGCGACCACGCAGCAGTCTCTCGCAGTACAGACTGGGAGCTGTACTAAAACTCGGGACAAAATGGGAGTAATGCGCATGGTTCGGTATGATAATCTGAAAAAAAGCAAGCTGAATGGCTGTAGCTTTCAATGCGAAGGCATCTATTGTAAAGGAATGCAGACAGCTGATTAGCTATGGGCCTAAGAGGCTATGGGGTAAACAACGCGGGAGTTTTCAGTTGAGCATATGTATTTGCTGTTTTTTGTGGAGTTTGGTAACGGATAAGAATACTATCTTCGCATGTTTTTTTCAATTTCCATAAAAACAAAGGGCATTACCACAAAAAAGTTAAACACCCGTTACCGTTAGAAAAACACCCGTTGAACACCTGTTGTCCGAAACCAACAAATTCCTTACCAATTATTGTTAAGGAATTTAAAACAGGTGTTCAATGACGGGTGTTTAACTTTTATGTGGAAAGACCCTAATCCCAGCTTACACAACGATCCCTAAACGTATTTAGTGATTAAACATGTTTAAATTTGACGTATTTGTATGATTTGACAACACCAAAATCATATTTAGCCACTAAATATGTTTAGACATCGTTGCGCAAGTCGCCCTAGCATTTTGCTTTATGATACATCAATGATCGAACTATTATGTACTAGTGGTTCGCCCCGAATTGAGATCTCGCGAATCTCCCAAAATAAATATTTCTTAGGGCGACTTGCACAACGATGCCTAAACGTATTTAGTGTCTAAATATGATTTAAGGAGTTGTCAAATCTTACAAATAGTTACTTCAAATTTAAACATGTTTGGTCGCTAAATACGTTTAGTGATCTTTGTGCATGCCGGCTTTAATCTTTGACTAATAAATTGGTGCCACGAAATGCATAACCAACTTACTTGATATGTCAGTTTCATTCAAATTAGATGTAACGGGGGTTCTTGTCAATTGGTTATATTTTTTGGGGTACAAATGGCAGTTATTCTGGATTTCAGACTTTTGCCTATATTTGTGTCACTAAAGCTAAACGAATACCAAATTTCAGCATTGTGGGGTCACTGGTATACCCTGTGAATTTTGTCAAAGTTTTGTTTTTATTATGGCTCATAACTCAAAAACTACAAAAAATAAACTAAAAATAAAAACGGTGTTCAAAGGTATTAATAAAGACCTTTCATTTAACGTCCTACTTGACCTAATAGTCTCATTATCATTTTTTTTTACTCCACTTGAACCCCATAGTGTAAGACCCGGCTGCAGAATCAGTGTACCCACCGAGTTTTTGCTAAAAACCAAATTTTCACACATATTTATGATTAGGAGAATTTATATCTACCAGGGTGCCTATAAAAATGTGGCCGCTAGTATTTTTAATTAAATTATTAATAATGCATATTCCGTAAGAAATTTCACTGACTTGTTTTTTCAATAAAATATAGTCCACTTCACGGCAACATCTATAAAGACTCTGAAAAATCATGGCTGCCGTTGCACAACTGGCCGCACCTCTTCGCAGCCAGGTGTACACAGGTATGATTTTGTTACATTTATACACCCATAACGTACATTCATAATTTATATATCAAATTAAAGCTAATTTTTTTCTGTTTATTATGATATACGGCTGCCCAATTAAATCTGGCCGCAAGGGGTGCTGGCTGTTAAAGACGGTAAACATTGAAAGTAGAATGAAAGAGAGCTAGCGTGTAACGTCACTAGTCAGACGAGGATAGCGATTGCCAGCTGTTGGACGGTTTAAAGCCATTGCGAAAGTTAGACCTTTGAATGTATTTATTAAGCACCCACAAATTCAACAAGTTTTTGCGTCTGAAGAATCCTAATGACATTTATAACGAAACAAAAATCGATGCAGTCCAATATTTTACGTGCCTTATGTATGGACTCCCAAAGTGCCAAAGTGTAAATGCCACAAGATTTTTATTATTCAACAAAATGTACGCTTCAAAAGAAAGTTATGAAAAATTTATGAAAAAAATTAAAGGTTTCGACTCAACGCACATTCCACCGTGCTGGAAATCTTAGAAACAAAAATTGTTGCGGACAATATTTGTCATTCGATGTGGTTAAATGCTACTGAGCCGGATTGCGTCAAGTTTAGCGCGGAAAATAATGGCTGGCTGCAGTTAGATGGTTTTTTAAGACCAACATGGTTCCTGGGAGACTCAACTCCAGCGCAAGTTGAGAGTGTGCTGTGTAATTCCACGAAGAAGTCTTCCGATAATGACGACGATACCGATATTTGCGATGAAAGTGATAGCTATGATGATAGTGTGAGTGAAAGCTCCGATGATTCAGATTTTTAAAAAAGAGTCACGGAAATATAAAATACATTTAAAGAATTTATAATTTGCGTAAATATTTGATTAATATGTAAAATAGATGTAATACTTGAATAAAATCAAATCTTTTTTCATACAGTACTTGCACAATACAATCTTTTTTTACATAAGTAACCTTGGTTTTATTGATCATCAATATCCATTTTTTTGTAATTTTTAAATTTGTCATTTTGAAAAGAAAGACGTTTCTTTTGAAGCGTTTATTATTTTAAGGCGTACCTACTATTGTTTGAATCGGATGAGGAGAACAGTAGCATCAGACGCATGCGCAATGGCTTTAAACCGTCCAACAGCTGGCAATCGCTATCCTCGTCTGACTAGTGACATTACACGCTAGCTCTCTTTCATTCTACTTTCAATGTTTACTGTCTTTAACAGCCAGCACCCCTTGCGGCCAGATTTAATTGGGCAGCCGTATATCATAATAAACAGAAAACAAATTAGCTTTAATTTGATACATAAATTATGAATGTACGTTATGGGTGTATAAATGTAACAAAATCATACCTGTGTACACCTGGCTGCGAAGAGGTGCGGCCAGTTGCGCAACGGCAGCCATGATTTTTCAGAGTCTTTATAGATGTTACCGTGAAGTGGACGATATTTTATTGAAAAAACAAGTCAGTGAAATTTCTTACGGAATATGCATTATTAATAATTTAATTAAAAATACTAGCCGCCACATTTTTACAGGTACCCTGGTAGATATAAATTCTCCTAATCATAAATATGTGTGAAAATTTGGTTTTTAGCAAAAACTCGATGGGTACACTGATTCTGCAGCCGGATCTTAGACCACCACTATCTCATCAATCCCCCAATATTTTTAGCTCATTGAGTCACACCAAAATTGTTTCATCACTACCTACCTATATACCAAATTTCATGATGATCCGATAAACGCTACGAAAGTTATCATCGGACATACAAACATACATACATACACACATATATACATACATACATAGATACAACGCCGATTTGCCCAAGTTGGTTTGGAGATCTCGCTTTGCTCGATCAATTAGGTAGGCACAAAAAAATCTTACAAGTATTTAGGAAGGTATTTGTTTGTTTTACCTATATGATTTGAGTGAAAACATATTTACGTACTTAACACGTAAAACATTAAGTTAGAAAATAAACAGGAACCTAAGAAAAGTATAAATTCAAATCTGTTTATTTTTCCACGAGGGCAATCAAAAAGAAAGGGTTCCAGCAATAAAAAGGGCTATAAATAATGTTTTACCCGAACATAACGCTGTCTCTGCCATTGTCATGGTTTTAAATATTACTAGCTTTTACCCACAGCTTCCGCTTAGCGTAAGTAAAAGGTTTTTTCCCTGAGGCCTAGTGCTCACAAAGCAGCCAATCTATTTTATGATGGCTTATCCCCATGGCCCAGGCCCACGACATTAATAATTCTCACGATGAATATCCTTGAATCTCTTACCGTAAGAGATCTGACGATATCCATTGTGGGAAATAACAGACTTATCATCATCCGTGAAGGTTGGTTCATTCTGCTGAGAAAGAGATGTGAGAATATTTAGAGGCAAGACCAAATCTTACTTTTTGATACTGCCAACTTTTTGCATTATAGTTTAGCATTGAATACTAATCGTTAACATATATCTTCCAACTTTTTGTCCTACTCCATGGGCTACATTTGTTATTTCTCTACTCTACAAGATCGATCGAATGAGGAATGAGGAATATTAACCATTGGCACGTCATCACTTCCAACTTTTTTTTCTAGGTTCAAGTAGGCTATACTTGGTATTTCACTACGAGATCGAATCAGAATCGAAGAGATTCGTAGACAAACCAAAGTCCCGTGCCCAGTGGATTAGAAAATTAAAGAGCCAGTGGCTGCGACACAGCTCGAAAGCTGATGGCCGTTGGCGCAGAAAAGTTTTCGAGTAGAGACGCGGAAAAGCGCACCCCAGGACTTTTTTATGTAATAACTGTAACCAAGCTTTTCAGCCCAGATAATAATAATAATAATAAGTAATAGGTATATAATTGACAGAAACTTCTGACCCTTGGTTTGCCTTAGTTGGCCGGTCAAGGGTGGAGGCGCAAGAGCGGAACCTATGCTCCAAGGGTTGAAGTGTTAAAGGCATAAAGGCAAAAAAGTAGCGCTTAGTGAAACTGCAGCACACTTCTCAAAACCCTTTAGCCGCCCACATCAACGTTGCCCCTTACGCTGCCTTCTGTTGGCGGCACTTATGGGGGCCCGTTTAGTGGACGGCTAGTCACCATCTGCATCAATCATTCTAAATATTACAGGATTGGCAGGTGCCGTATCTCATTTCTCTGATAACCCGTACTCTATTTCATAAGCATTACTCTAACAATAGCCCGAACTCTAATCCATGTGTTGCAATAGTACTACCATCTGTCTCACCATCTTGTCATAGTGATTTTTATAAAACAAACGGGTCTTTTACTCGTTGGCTTCGGCTCCGGTAATGCCTTTATAAAGGTCCAGGCCTAAAGCCTGTGTTAAGTAATAAATGTGTGGATAATAATAATAATGCTGGACATGTCACGCTATCCAGCCCCAAATTAAGCAGATCTTGTACTATGAGAACCAGATAACTGTAGATACTTATATACTTTTTTTTGTAAATACATATTTATTATATATAGAAAAATATCCAGACCCGGACAAATATCTGTAGATCAGGCAAACATTTGTTCCGCGGCGGGAATCGAACCCGCTACCTCCTGCGTTTCAGTCGGCTATTCGCCCACTGCACCACGGAGGTGGTCAAATGTGGAATGACCTTCCTCCGGAGGTTTTCCCGGTAGGCGTCAACATGAACGCCTTCAAGAGAGGTGTAAATAAGCCATTAAGTTTTAGGCAACGCAACTGCAGTTGTTTACAGTCGACGGTGACCACATAACATCAAGAGGCCCGTCTGCTTGTGTCTAAATATACAATATAAAAAAAAGATAACTTTACGGACTTCTCAACATTCGTTTTTTAATGCATTAGCAAAAGTTATCTCATAAACTTTTTCCTCATAAACTTTTATTGGTAAGTATGAAGTTTTATTACACATTCTGAGTGCTCTAACCTCCAATAATATAGGTAAATTTGTTATGTTCTCCTATATCCACCTTTTACCACTAACCTACTTTGAGGAAAAGCCTCCAGAGGAGTTCAAAAATATTTGAAATATAACGCGGTGAATCTGAGAGACGTTTTCCTGGAAAAATATTGCTGGTTGTTTTATCCATTTTATTATACGGTATTGTATATTTTGAGTGTATTGCATGAATATATTTAGAAATGGATAAAGTTATGCTCGAAGTGCTTCTGAATCATAGAATCAGCAATGAGGTTATCCGACAGAGAACTAAGGTGGTCTACATAGCACAGAGGGTCGGTATGCTGAAGTGGCAATGGGCTGGTCCTATCTGCCGAAGAACTGATAACCGTTGTGGTAAACGTGTTCTGGTATGTGAGATCACGCTCAGGTAAGCGAAGTTTAGGACGGCTAGATGAAGCGATGATCTGCGCGCTGTAGGTGGTAGAGACTGAATGAGAAGAGCCGAAGATCGGGCTCAGTTACTCACTACCTCCAGCAGTGGATTGTTATAGATGATGATGATGATACTGGTATGAATAAAAAGGCTTCAACCGATCTACGTTATGACGTGCATGCATCCTTTAATATTCAAAACAAAGAGTTTTTTTTTCAATCAGGTCGCTTCCCGTTATTCACGTTAATTAAGTTTATGAGAACCACTTGTTATAGAAATAAAGAAGAAATCATTAATTTTTTCAGGAATATGTCCAAGTGATAAAAATTCCACGTAACGTCTTCTATTTTCATATTCATATTTATTTATTGATTCTTCTTTATTTTACAATAGGTGTTTAGTTCAAATTTTTGGTCCAAAACATGAGCGCCGCTGGGACTATTTAATAATATTATGTAAACATATTACATAAGTACCTTTACTAATATCACAAGGCAAATTAAGTAAAATGAGCAGTCAATTAGTCAATTTAACTATTTGAATATTTTTTTGTTAATTAATACATTTATTATTAACAGAAAGAATATGCAATTATTTACAAGTCTATTAAATACAGTAAGAACAGTAATCTAAAGACCGTTGCAAACGATCTATAGGTACCTACTTTGAGACTACTTTTCTTTTTAGATTTTACTTTTGCTTTTTACATGCAGTTTTGAAATACCTACACAGTTAATTTGAGAGATCGTGGTCCAGAATTCGATTTCTGCCCACGTTCCTCTCAATAGAAGCGTAGATGGCTCGGCTTTTTGCTTTCGGTCAGTGACCTTCAGATTAATAGCTATTCCCTTTTCTATGATCGAATGTCAATCAATATGCCCAATGTTATTCTCCAAAAAATGTACGCTGTGACAGTTTATCTTCTTGCGATGACCTCTGTGGCGCAGTGGGCGAATGGCTGAGACGCAGGAGGTAGCGGGTTTGATTCCCGCTGCAGGACAAATGTTTGCATGATCTTCAGGTATTTGTTCCAGGTTTGGGTATTTTTCTATAAATTATATGTATTTACAAATAAATATATAATATATAGGTATTATTTATGTTATCTGGATTTTTGCTTAGTTTATTATGCTATGTTAATTAACGAGCGCCATCTAGTTATGTGACCCGTAAACTAAGAAAACTTTTAAGACAGTGTAGCGTTGAAGTCTCAAGTCTCAAGTTGAAGTGTCAAGTTGAATTTAGACCTACCTAACGGTTTAAAAAGAAAGAGGGATTTTACAATGTGTTATGATTTAATACAGTGACTGACTATTAATACGATAGTTATCAAAAACACTAATTGTCCCACTATGGCGCGCACAATCGATATATCCGGGAGTCTGCAGGACCGGTAGAATGTGCGCTGATTAAGGGCTAGTGAAGCCTCTAGCCGACGTCGACGAGAGGACGAAGTAGCTCCACCGTGTTCGGGCTGCGCTGACTGATTGATAAAATGAGACTGTTTAAAGCGTTTCTTTCTGAGATCTTTCACCCGCTGTTCCCAAGTCCAGACTGTCTTTTTCAAGGATGCTCTCGATGTCATCCGGACCTGTTCCAAAATTACATTACAAAATTATAGTTAGCGGCCAGTACAGCCTCACTTCAAATTCAGAGGTTATATGTTAATTCACGGTAAAACCGTAAGGTTTTACCGTGAATAAATAAATAGTGTATAAGTAAATAAATATATGTCTAAAATGTCATGTTAGTACCCATGTCAAGTCTGTTTGTTTTTGTGTTTCTAGCCCTTAAAAGTTAAAATAAATGTAGCGTCATTTATACTCATGTGACGAGAAAATTCTGCTTTTTCTTCCCATATAAAAATGTAATAATGGGCATTTTTAAGGTTTAGAGACTGAAGTTTTCTGACCAAAATAAGGGTAAAAATGTTAAAGTAAAGTAAAAAGGTAAAAGTAAGGTAAAAAAAAAAGTATGGTAAAAGGAAACACAGAATCTATCTCCCCGTGGAAGTATTTACATTAGATAACTTGAATATCACGATCAAAATCTAGATCAAAAAGTGAGTGATATTAGAACAGATATCTAAAAAACTGTTCTGTGAGACTTTGTTATAATTTTCCTGTAATCTTTGCATATACACACATTTGTCCTCAGATTATACAAACAAACAGATAGAGCGCGCCGAACGTGCGAGTGAAGCCACAAAAGCGAATACAAATTTAAAAGCGAATACAATCTCGCGGCAGTGCTAAAGATAGTGTCGTACTGCTTAAACGTCTCGAGTGATTCATTATTTTCTGTCAAAAATGCCGTCTTGTGTTATTAAACAGTGTAAAAGTTGTTCCCAACAACAAAAAAGTGGATGGAATATCATTTCACAAGTAACTATAAATTATTTAATTGATTTTATTATTTATTCACCCAATAATTAAACGGTGGTCTCGAAACACAAAACTTCGACATTAGTTCGACTGTGTTGCCAGTTTTCGGCAAAATGTTTTCCCTTCAATTGGGGAAACTACCCGTTGATCTAGGCGTTAGCTAGCCTGACTGTTAAATGTCCCGTACATTTAACAGTCAGGCTAATATCTTATGCGGGATTTTAAATATAATTGTATATGTATAACAATTTAGTTCCGTATGTATATACATTACATATACATATACACATATATAATAAATGGTATATATAGAGAAGTAATAGCGATCTGCCCTCGCTTCGCTTCGGGAAAAATATCCTACCAGAACATTTTACCGGGATACAAATATCCTATATGTTAATCCAGATCATATTCAATATGTGCAAAATTTCATTAAAATCCGTTCAGCCGTTTACGCGTGATTGAATCTCAAACATCCAAACATTCTCACCAACTTTATATTTATATATATATATATATATTTATATATATTAACTAAATTATTAGTGGAATGAATGGAGGATGCTAGTTATAATTAACGTGTCATTACTGTAATCAGTGTCAAGTTTTATTATTTTATGATTTTTGCAGATTGCCGACAGATGTTGTTCTACGCAAGGAATTGGTTTCTATTATTCACTAAAGTATTATTATAAAGTCCATTTTTCCAAAAAGTGTTATTGTAATTTTTCAAATTCTAATAACAGTTCGGAGTCAGGAATATATCCTGCGTTGTTGGCTAGTCTCTTGCGAGATGGCCGCCGTAGCCGTAATTCGGCCAGGAGGTCATTAAAGTCCATGTAAACCTCAATAAACACCGGACGGATCGCTAGTTATAAAAATCTTCACATATTTTTTCTTCTGTAATTTTACAATGCGTTTACAATGGTACATGAAATATTTAAGTGTTTAATAAACTAGTTAATTAAACAATTGTTCAATCCTAATACTCACACAAATTTGTATTCAATTAGTAACAAATTCATGTATCTAAATAAAATTTTAGAACCTGTTGGTAAAAGGACATTAAAAAAATACAGGGAGTTTTTTCTTTTTCTGGTATCATTACACGCACACTGATGCACGTGTCCCTACAGAGCTATTTCTAATCGCCACGCACACATGAATGATAAGTGCCGTCATACTGTTAGTTGGGTACACTCCATCTGTTTGTTTGTATAATCTGAGCATCTGTCAATCATATTCATTACAGTTTTTTCTTTAAACTTCTTAGATATTGTTGGTTATAGAACGGTAGTTTTTTTCGTCAATTTTCATCATAATTCCAAAACAGTAAATAAAAAAAAATAAAAAATGGTTATGGAATGTATGGTGATGTAAATCATTCTCTTTGATATGACACCCACTCGACTTAGTTACGCACGGATAGAAACGCACGCAAAGGATCTTGGATCGATTTGTTCGAAGCTTCGATCGACTTGACCCGAGATCATCGTACGCGCCAGTTCCTATCTAATTAGTGATTTATTTATTTATTATATAAGTGGTAGTCAAACTTACATTAAAAGTAAAGAGACTACTTCACGTTACACAGGACCCCGTCAATGTTTTATCATTTATCTTTGTGAACGATGCGAACAAAAATTAGGTTTTCATTTTTCAGACAATTACAATTTGTTTTTGATTGGTCTCTCTCTGGTCTTTTTTTAATGGCTCTTGCCATAATCCCGCCCTTTATTTAATTTATTAAAATTATTTCTACGTAGGTACTTTATATGTATTTTACTAATGTCTTTTTTTCAAGCTTTTTATTAACTTGCAATGTTTGTCCGGGGGAAATCTTGCAACTGAATTTTAAGCCCGTTCCCTTCAACATGAGTAACTTCGGTGATAATGCAATAATATGGTACCATTGAGGTGGTTTCATGATGGAGACGGATGCTAGACAACGGAACTTCTGAATGGATTATTGTATGCACTATTGTTTGGGCTCATTTGAATCTGCTTGCGGTTCTGATTATGAGTTTTATAAAAGCTTGTTTTGATAAAGCAATTTTTCAACAAAAAACTTATTTCATCTTTCTTCCGTCTCTCTCTGGCCGTGAGGTCACGGTAATAGTACCTATCAGTCTGAAAAGCAGCGTTGGTCTGCGCTAAGTGCCTAAGCGTGGAACAACACAAAACTGAGACTATGTTTTTGGCAGACCACGCATCACAGAACCTTATACCACGTACTTATGTAGCTCTCGTTTGGTATCGTTACCTTTTCTCTCCAAGTTCTCGAACGCTTGGTCCATAATCAATTAAACTCCTTTTTTCCTCCTATAGTATCCTTAATCCTCTGCAGTCTGGCTTTCGTAAAGGCCACAGTACTGTCACTGCTCTAGTCAAAATCACGGACGACATACGTATGGGCATGGAAAATGGGCAACTTACCGTGCTGACTTTACTCGATTTCAGTAATGCGTTCAACACCGTTGATTTTGATATTCTCCTGGCAATACTTAGCTCCCTTAAAGTATCTCCAGCGGTGGTTGGTTGGTTTTTCAATTACTTGCACGGGCGCCGTCAGCGTGTCCGACTCGAGGAATCTGTTTCTTCGTGGTGTAATACGTCTGCTGGTGTACCTCAAGGTGGCGTTTTATCTTCTCTTCTTTTTGCAATCTTCATAAACTCTATTTCTCTCAATCTTTCTTCGTCCTTTCACCTCTACGCAGACGATCTTCAGATTTATAATCAGGCTACGCTAAGTAATATTGCTGATGCTGTTGACGTTACCAACTGTGATTTACGCCGTACTGCAGAGTGGAGCAAGCTCCACGGTTTGAAAGTGAATCCTACCAAAACGCAAACCATTATTGTAGGTAGTTCAAGAACGCTTAGCAAAATTGACTGGTCCACCCTCCCACAAGTGGTTTTTGACGGAATAGTAATCCCATAAAGCGAAAGTGTTAAGAATTTAGGTATCATCATTGACCGCAACTTTTCATGGAAGGCTCAGCTTGAATTAACCAGCCGAAAGTTGTTTGCGTCAGCTGGTTCACTAAGAAGACTACGCAACTTTTTACCTACGTCCACCAAGACTGCGCTTGCACAATCGCTTTTACATCCCGTTTTAGATTATGCCGATGCTTGTTATCTGGACCTCACTGAAGAACAGCTTAACAAGCTCGAGCGCCTACAAAATTTTTGTATCAGATTCATATTTGGCCTCCGTAAATATGATCATGTATCTCCCTTTCGTTCAAAGCTTAAGTGGCTTCAAATTCCAAAATCTTCGTCGGAATACGCATATCCTCTCTCTTCTCTATTCTATTCTTTTCAATCCTTTCACTCCTCACTATCTGAAAGATAGATTTCAATTTCTTCATTCTTCAAACAACTACACTCTTAGGTCATCAGAAAACTTGATACTCAGAACTCCTTCGCACAGCACTTCCTTTTACAGCGCTTCTTTTACTGTCCAGGCTGTTCGGCTGTGGAATGCTCTGCCCGAAGAAATAAGACGGTCATCCTCCTTACACACATTCAAGCTGAAGGTGAAGCAACATTACCTAACGATGTCATCTTCCTAGCGTTATTTATTTACTATTTAAACATTTTATCTGTTAGTATAGTTAGCTATTTGTATATATCTATATATTAGTCTATTTTATAAGTATTTTAAGTATTAGGATTGGAACCTTATCATATTTTTTAGTATACCTAAGAATATTTGTGTAAATATATCCTACAATGTACACCGCACTCCATATTGTAAATTTCGCTCCATCCAAAGGTTGCCTGGAAGAGATCGCTTTCAGCGATAAGGCCGCCCATTGTATTGCCTTATTTATTCTAGCCTTATATTTATTTTTGTATTATTTCTGTTTGTGTGGTAATTCAATAAAGAGTTATCTATCTATCTATCGTAAGGTATATGTGTTCCTTCTTAATTTGTTGTTTTTTATCTGTCCTGCGTTTTTATAGGTGCCTACCATTTTCATACTCAGTGTCGTGTTTAATGTCTTTTTTAGTGTATGTTTTAATTTATTACCTACTGTTTTGTCTGTGCTGTATATATGCCCCAAATAAATGTCTTTTACTTTACATTACGTCCCCCCAAAGCATATTCTCTCTGTCTTTCAATGACACGTAATACATCGAATCATTAGTATTGAATCGTATTGAATCAGCTAATGCGCTTATCAGTCCATCCCTAATGAATATACGAGTGTTTGCTCCATTCGCAGGGATTAGCATTGTTTGAATTAGGATCAGTAAGGGGTACGAGGACGTGATAAAATATATCTCTTTACAAACACAAGTGAAGACATTGGAGGACATAAATTGATTTACAACGCACTGCCAGTGAGCTCTTCATCACATCTCTGCCATATCATTATCATCTCTGCCATAGGTTCGTTCAATGTCTGTAAACCTAGGTACAAAAGATGGTTGGGCTTACTAAATAACTATACTAGGTTTCGCCATTTTAGCGTAAAGGCAACCACATCGCAGCGCGAGGAGATGAGTGAGACACGCAGGTTACACCATATTTATGAGAACTAATAAGTTTATCATATGGTATGATACCATTCTTAAATGGGTGAAGAAGTATAACAATTATCAGGGAGACATTACAATTAGTCACATAAATTAATACAACAAAATAGAATGAAATCAAATACATAATTAATTATAAATGTAAAAGGTTTAGATATTTGAGTACAATTGATACAACAATATTGTTAGCAACTCCCCCACTAAGATACGTTTGCTGAAGCAACCACACTATAAATAGCGTGCGAAACCGTTGCTCGCTCAGTTTAATTCACAGTTCAATTAACAGTGACACAAATATAGGCAAAAGACTGAAATCCTGAATAACTGCAATTGGTACCCCAAAAATGTGTAACCAAATAACATGAACTCCCGTCACCTGTAATTTGAATGAAACTGTAGGTAGTTTTTAGTTACTTATTTCGTGGAACTATTTTGTTAGTCAAAGATTATGAATAATTTAATTTTGTTTTTATGGGAGACTCGCGAGATCTCAGTTCGGGGCGAGCCACTAGTTATTAATAATATATATATATATATATATATACTATTATTGTTTACGTGTTGTTCCAAACGTTTATACGTTCAAACTTTTCAAACGCAATTTCAGAATGTTTTGGTAAATTACGTATTATATTACTAGTGGTTCGTCCCGAACTGAGATCTAGCGAGTCTACCATAAAAACAAAAAAAATATTATTCGTAATCTTTGACTATCAAAATAGTGCCACGAAATAAATAACCATATAACTTGACCTACCGTTTCATTTAAATTACAGGTAACGGGAGTTCATGTTAATGGGTTACGCTTTTTTGAGGTACAAACTGCAGGTATTCTAGATTTCAAACTTTTGCCTAAATTTGTGATACTTAAGCTACACCCATACCAAATCACAGCACTGTGGTGTCACTGGTGTACCCTGTGAATTTTGTCAAAGATTAGTTTTACTATGGCTAATAACGCAAAAACTACAAGAACTTTACTAAAAATAAAAACGGGGTCGAAATGTACTAATGAAGACCTTTCATTTGACGTCTCACTTGACTTAATAGTCTCATTTTAATTTTTTTTACCCCTGTTGAACCCCAATATCTCAACCCCCCCCCCCCCCCCCCCAATTTTTAATTCATTGAGCCACACCAAAATTGTGCCATTATTACCAAATTTCACGATATGATCGGATAAACGCTTCGAAAGTTATCCTCGGACAAACATATATACATACATACTTACATAAGTACATACTTACATACATACTTACATACATACAACGCGCTTTTGCCCAAGTTGATTTGGAGATCACGCTTCGCTCGATCAACAATATTTCACGAAGATAATCCTCGCTAAATGCGGGAGCTGTTGAGATATTGAGGTTCAAGTGGGGTCAACGACATAAATATTTCTCACAAAGCGCTTTCGTCATTTATCTCTTGTCTTTCCGTTTCCTCCAAAGTCTGTAATCGTTGTCTTTTTCAAGGTGACTTTACCACAAAGCATTTTATTGCTGAACTGTACGTACATGCTCGACTGACAGCACCTGGGAAACCACGATCAAAAGAGCCAGCTCTGAAAATTCTGGGTCAAAAATACAATAAGTGGATAATGGGTATTATGACAAATGGATAAAAATGGATATTACGGCTGAACCGACTTCGATGAAATTTGGTATGTACGTAGATTATAACCTGGATTAACGCATACGCTACTTTTTGTTGACAAACAACGCGTGGGAAGCCGCTGGCGGAAGCTAGTAATAATAATAAATCTTTAATTCAGGTAACAATAAAATAGTTATACGATGGTAAATAACTTATTCTATGGCCCATAAAGATATTTACCTTAGCCTAAAATAGTCACCGTCTTCATTTGTTCACACAGATCTTGTCCTTCAAAATGTTGCCTGGGAGAGATTGCTTTTAGCGATAAACCCGCCCATTGTAGCTTTGATTTAATTGTGTATTCTCTTTTATTTTTAATGGTAAGCAATAAATAAATTATCTAATCTAATCTAAAATACATATATATTATAATAAAAAAAAACTATTTATTTACTTTACTACTTAAACACTGCAATATTAAAAGTGAGTTCTCCTTGTGATGTGATGGCACTGCAACGATTGTTAAGATGACTTAAAATGTACAAAACAGTTGTCACGTGTAGTGCGAGGCGAGACGCAGTGCGGAGCAGATTGCACGTACCCTGATGACGGTTAACAAATTGAACCGAAACATTGTCGGTCGGAACACCATTAAACGGTACGTGATAAGTCCCGTATATATATTAATGAGTTGTCATGTTATTCATGTTAGACCAAAGTTTGTTTGTATTTGTAAGTTTATACCTCAGAAACTTCAGAACGGATTCTGAAAATTATTTCTGTCCCAGAAGCGGTTGCTTAGAATTTAACTACCTACCAACACAAGCAGACGTACCGAGAAGTACCACCCATACCTGGTCGGCATACCACCTTGCCGTACCAAACAATTTGCTTGGTCTTACATTTCAGTTATTTGGTTTCTATTTATTTTATTTAATGGTTTTACAACACACAACATAAAACACAATCATTTCAGATACTAATACTCTTTGATTATAACTATAAAATAGGATAACGGCTGTGGATGTTTTTGTTTTGTACCCTACATATTTTCTTACAATGTTCAAAAGTAGAAACCTGTATTAGCCTTACACCTTGGGCTAATACAGGTTTCCTTGGGTTCACCTTGGGTTACAAAATGCAGTTATTCTGGATTTCAGACTTTTGACTATATTTGTGTCACTAAAGCTACACGAATACCACATTTCAGCATTGTGAAGTCACTAGTGTACCCTGTGAATTTTGTCAAAGTTTTGTTGTTATTATGGCTAATAACTCAAAAACTACAAGGATTAAACATGGATTAAACTAAAAATAAAAACAAGGTAGAAATTGATTAATAAATACCTTTAACTCGACGTCGTATTTGACCTAATAGTCCCATTTTCATTTTTTTTTACCCCTCTTGAACCTCAATATCTCAACAACCCCCCAACATTTTTAGCTGATTGAGTCACACCAAAACTGCACAAAAAATTGCGATCATCCAAAAAATATGTTACATTTTTTCGTTATTCTACGTATCAATCGATTAACCCTTAACTACCTACCCGCGGTGTCACAGACACTCGTGAACATATTTTTGTGAAAATCTAAGTGTACGCGCCATTTTACATTTCGTGCGTCCATGTACCTTCTCCCCGCACACCGCAGTACCGTGCCTGAGCTCGTCGAGGTCACACGTGCGTTCGTTTGTCGGTGGTGAGTAAAAAATTTTTGCCAGCGGACTAAATGACCGCAGGTAGGTAGTTACGGGAGTTTTTTCACCAAATACTTTTATCTGTTTTAGTGTAAAATGGCATCTAATGAAGAAATTATTGCGCGCTGGTTAGAGGATGATCCTTCAGAAGAAGATGATTTACCCAACGGAGACGATAGTGATGTGGAAAGTGATATAGGAGAAGATTTTGTCTTAGAAGAGTTTCACGAATCCGGTTCTCAAATGTGATTCGCGCCATCGACAAGTTGATTCAACCATCTTTGGTTTTACTAAAGACAAAACCATTGTATCGTTTGTGCCAAAACAAAATAAAGTGGTCATCCTAGTTTCAAGCATGCATCATGCGCAAGATGTTGATGACAGCTCTAAGAAACCAGAGATTATATTATTTTATAATCAAACCAAAAGCAGATGGCCGCTGGCCATATTCTACAGGTTGCTTGACACTGCAGCATCGAACTCTTATGTCGTAAGTTTGTCCACCCTACCAGAAAAGACTGAGAGCAGATTCTGTTTCATGAAGAAACTGGCTGGACAGCTCACGAGGCCACATATAGAACGAAGACAACTCAACATGTCGATTCCGCGAGATATCAAGATGTCTCTTAGTCGGGTGCTTCATCTAAATGATGGAACGCCTCTGGCTGCTGCAGGGAGTAGTGCTGATGAAGATAGGTTGGAAATTCGAAAGACCTGTTCTACTTGTGATCCCAAAAAAAAACGTAAGACCCAATACTTGTGGTTTCAATGCAAAAAAACAATTTGCCTTGGGTGCTCCAAAATGGCGTGCATAAACTGCCGCGAAAAACTGTAAGTTGGTGACTTGCAATTTTGGTGAAATAAGTATTTTTTGATTGATATTTTTATTTAGATGTAAGAGTTGATTATTGAACTAAGCTCAATTAGTAAGGAAAAGTTCCTAAATTATGGTCCTTGGATCATGGATCCCATTTTCTAGATATGTTAATTTTTTTCGATGTTTTCTGACTCTCTGAGAAGATTTTGAATTATGTGGTAAACAATGTTGATTTTTTATGTTTCATTAATTTTTATAAATGTTAAAAACTACTACAATTTG
Organism: Philereme transversata; assembly: GCA_963924445.1. Classification (NCBI taxonomy): domain Eukaryota; kingdom Metazoa; phylum Arthropoda; class Insecta; order Lepidoptera; family Geometridae; genus Philereme; species Philereme transversata. Next base: position 6,145,380 of record OZ004343.1, on the reverse strand, counting down.
AAGTTTTAATTAAATTTAACCCCAAAAGTCATAGTTTTTCTTTGCGACAGCATTATATTGCAAGAGTCTCAGAGACCGCGGGTAGGTAGTTATGTGACAAAAATAGGGGGTAGGTAGTAGAGGGTTAACACGAAAAGTATCCTACAATATTTTAAAATAATAATGAATATGAAAACAACAGGAAATGAAATGGTAGCAAATTGCCTCCAGTTGCAAACATTAGTGTTGAGCCAGAGTTGTTCTGAGACAATAATCGATTGTTGATAAAAGACCGTAAATAAAACAATCGATTTATTTGACTGTATTTTCACTGACACGAAAAATCGGTCACCGATTTTAGAAGTACGAAACCAAAACGATATTTGTTTCCAAATGAGCGTTTTGTAAATCGTTTTTTTTTTCTCTTTAATTAACCCGGGGGTGGTATTATGCTTGACTCGCGCTGGTAGCGAGCGCCCGAGCGAGATAATCTCAGCCAATCGCAGTGCGCGCTGAATTTGCGCTCAGCTGTTGACGCACCGCAATTGATCTAAATCCTCTCGCTCTCAGCTAACCTTGATCATAATCAGCGGGCCGTTGATCTCAGCGCCACCTTCTAGATGGCTTTAAGATTAACCAGTGGAGAGAAAAAAAGCGGAAAAAAAATAACACGGCTTATCTGTAGCATTATCTCGATTTTAATTCGATCAACAGATGAGAGGTTAAAGCTTCGCACGATTTTTGCATAAGGCCATGCAGAGACGAGTTAATGACACAGACATGAGATATTTTTTAGTTAGGCACCTATCACTCGTTATTCCTCCCAAATCATCGAATTAAGAACTAACTCAAACGATATTCGATATCGATCGATATCGACTACCTATTCAATCCAAGTTTACAAAATCAACACAGAAATACATAATGAATTCTATTAAACATCTCCAAAGGCAAATAAGTACATTTTTTTCGCTTGGGTACAATTGGTACTTGCATTTTTCGTACATTTTATTACCTTATTACTACCCCTGACACACTAAATATCTGATTTTCAGAAGTAAATAGGTAGGTATATTTTTGTATTTATCTGCGGCGCTCGTGTTTAATCGAAAAAAACTCGATTTTACTTCGATTCAACATTTGCTCAACAGAATCAGATGATTATTATTTCTTTGCATTAAAATATTGAATTTTGATTTACTGGAATAATTGCCCTCGTCTGTTGATTGTACAGGAGCGCGATGTTAAAAATGGCACTTCTGTGCGCGCGCGCCTTGAGATTAAATATAATCGATTGCTCGATTTGACCGATTATTTTGCGCCGATAAATCGATATTTCGGATAATAGTCGATGGTCGATATGCCAATCCCTATGACTGTGCGCGTACGTCATTCACAAACAAGTACCTACACAAGCCGTTTCCTGTGATCTGTGTCTGTGGCAGTTTCGTTTGTTTTCTCGCGTATTTTTGTTTGTTTGCTGACTTAAAGCTTAAACGATTAAATTGATAGTAATTATCAATATCATAATTTATCTAGGAATCGTTATAATTACAATAATAAACTATTTAAATTGTAGTTGAATACAGTGATGTAAAACTAGTTGTTTGTGAAAAATAAAAACTGATTTTTCTCTTTATAGTAAACTTTTTTATAACTAACTTCTTAGCTCTTTTATTACTAACTAAGCCTAGAATCATTAGCAATTAGTTTCAAGTGTGTGCAGTGACAACATTTTTTACAAGAGAGAGTGGGCATGCCCCTTTCACGATGATCGGATAAACGCTTCGAAAGTTATCCTCGGACAAACAAACATACATACATACATATCACGCCGATTTGCCCAAGTTGATTTAGAGATCTCGCTTCGCTCGATCAATAATTTATATTTGTGCACCATCTGTATGGAATATATAAGGATCAACAAAATGTAACATCAAAACTTATGTACCTACCTATATTCTGGCAAATAAACGTTCTGATTTCTTATCTCTATTGTATTCATTAGAATTGTTGTGGACTGTATTTGATGTGAATAAAACCTTCGATTTCTTCTTTACTTGTTATTATTTATTGAACTGTTCTAAACGAAGTCTTAACGCTGAATACAATTTTGAGGGCGGCCGCCGCTACTTTTATAGGCCGGGATCTAAAATGTTATACTGCTGATCCGATAGTCTGGGAGAGAGACGGGTGTATCTCGCTCACACACCATAACATTTTACTGCCGATTCGATAGTGTGGGAGAGGGACGGGTGTATCGCGCCCTCCCGCTCGCACACTATAAATATACAAAAACGGCGGCGCCCGGCTGCCGTTCAATCCTCCGTCGTCCGAGACACGTTCTCGGAGACCCGGATGACGAAATCACCTCCGCTAATGCGGAAGGTGAGTCATCTACATCAGACAGAGTAAACACTTCACAGAAACACCGATCTCGCCGGCGAGGTCGACGAATCCCTTCAGTCGCCGCCTATACGAGGTACAAACATTGTACCCGGGCGTTTCTCTCCTATCCCCATCCCGGCAACAGCCCAAGCCGAGGTTCGTACCTAAGTGGTGCCCTTGCGCTAGTTGCCTAAAAAACTTACTGGGCTGAGCGCCATCTGCGCTCGCCAAAAGTTCGGTTAAGCTGTCACGGCCTCAGAGGCCAACAGCGAGATTAGTCCATTCGAAAAAAAAAAAAAAAAAAGCCCGGCTGCCGCGCTCAGTTCGGCGGCGGCGACCCTATCGTTCGTTTCTAATTTCTAAATTTACACAATGCATGTTCTATCCTAGATCTAGCTCGGCGTCCGCTACAGTTCCTCCCACCGGCGCAGCTTGCGTAGCCTCTTCTTTTTTCAGGACGATGAGCTTTCTCACGGGCCGCTTGAAGACGCCAGTCCTCGTTCGGACGTCTGCCACTCGTACTCCGCCGTCTGGACCCGGATAGGCGCGCTCGACGATTCCCATGGGCCACACGTTCCGTGGCAAGGTGTGGTCGACTACGATGACGATGTCCCCGACTTGTAGTCGCCTCTTGTCGTCCGAGGGTTCTCCTCGTGGCACCAATGTGGGCAGGTATTCTCGGATCCAGCGCTGCCAGAAATGGTCAGCGAGCGCTAGGCTGGCCTTCCAGGTGCGTCGATCGGTTTCGCTGTGCTGTCCGGCGGTGGGCAGGCCGGCGGATGACCCCAAGAGGAAATGGTTTGGAGTCAAAGCTTCTGGATCTTCATGACTCACGCTGACATGTGTCAAAGGTCTCGCGTTCACAGAGAACTCGGCTCCTGTCAGTAGGGTGAGCAGGACTTCCTCGGTCGGTTCCTTTTCGTTCAGTGTGGCGGCTAATGCGACTTTGATGGATCGCACCAGTCGTTCTCAGGCTCCTCCCTGGTTGGGAGCCCCTGGCGCGATGAAATGCCACTCCAGTCGGTGTAGCAGGGCTTCGTCTTGCAGCGCTGGTACCCACTCAGCGTAGGCTGCTCGCAGCTCGTTGTTGGCCCCTCGAAAATTGGTCGCGTTATCTGAGTGCATGGCGCGCGGCCAACCTCTTCGCGCCGCCATTCTTCGCAGTGCCATGATCGCAGAGCTCGTGGATAATGACGACACGAGCTCCAGGTGTACCGCGCGTGTGGTGAGGCACGTAAACAGTGCGCCCCATCTTTTCTCTCGGCGGCGTCCAATCTTCACTATCATCGGCCCGAAATAGTCCACCCCGCAGTGGGTGAATGGGCGGTGGTAGGGCTCGAGGCGTGCCCGTGGCAGGTCCCCTGTCGCCGGAATCAGAGGTCTCGATCGTTTCCTTCGGCAGAGGGCGCAGTCCTTCTCAATGGTGCGCACGGTGGGTCGTAGATGAATGATCCAATATTTCTGACGGAGATCATTTGTCACGCGCTCTCGGTTCGCGTGCCCTGCTGCGCAATGCTCTCGCAGCACGATGAGTTTGGTGATCCGGTGGCGGCCGTCGAGGATGATGGGCTGTTTGACTTCAAGAGGTGCAGTGGCCGCCCCGATGCGGCCTCTGACTCGCAGGATGCCGTCTTCCAGGACCGGGTCCAGCCGAAACAGTCGGCTCGTCCTGGTGATCGGACGAGATGCTTTTAGTTTCTGCAGCTCGTCTTGGAAGCTCTCCTGTTGGGCTTGACGTAGGAGAGTGCGTTCCGCTTCCTCGATGTGTCGATGTTCTAATCCCGAGGCTCGGCGCCGACACAAGTCGATGAATGCCAGCACGCGGGCCGACGCTCTGACTAGCGTCTCGTATTTGGAGAAGCGTGCGGGATCTGGCAGCCACTCCCCTGCTTTGTTTTCTTCCGTAACATGCAGGATCACTTCTTCCTCGCCATCTTCGCTTGACGTCGTTTCTGTCGGCCACTGATTCTCGGGGCGGAGCAAGAATTCTGGGCCCTGGAACCAGCGGTCTTCTATGGAGATTGGTGTGCTCGCGAATCTCGTCGCATCGTCGGCTATGTTCTCCCTGGTGGGCACCCATCGCCATTCTTCCTTGTGAGTGAGCTCTGCTAGCTCACCCAAGCGATGGGCGACGAACGGAGTGTACCGTCTCGCGTCGTGCCGCACCCAGTGAATCACCGTCATTGAATCGGTCCAGTACACTGTTCTCTTGACTTGGACTCGATGTTCTCTCTTGATGGTGTCAGCTAGTCTGGCACCGATGACAGCCGCCTGCAGTTCCAGGCGGGGAATGGTCTGCGCGCGTTTCGGAGCCACTTTTGACTTGGCGGCCACGAGACTCAGTCTGACGCTTCCGTCGGGTCGTGTGTCGCGCCAGTATGCCACAGCAGAGTAGGCCTGTTCGCTGGCGTCACACAGAACGTGCAGCTCCAAGTTTTGGTCGTCTTCCATCGCGTAGCGTCGTTCCAGTCGCAGACCCGAAAGATCGGCGAGGTGTCCCAGCCACGTGGCGAAAAGGTCGTTCTCCTCATCAGGGATAGGCTCGTCCCAGGAGATGTTCAAGCGCCACAGGCTCTGCAGGATGATCTTTGCGCGTATGGTGCAGTGGCTCAGCAGTCCAAGAGGGTCGTATATGGACATGACCGCGCTGAGTGCTTCTCTCTTGGTAGGCGCGCGACTTCGTGCACGCACTTCGGCGGGGACTCTGTTCATTGAAGTGTTAAACCCCAATTCATCTCGCTCGGCGTTCCAGTGCAGCCCGAGTATCTTGTTCTCTGGCCCGTTTCTTCCAAGTTGAGTCGGTGTGGTCGCTCGCAGTTCTTCGGGTACGTCTCGCAGTACGCTATTGTTGCTAGCGCTCCAGCCTCGCAGAGTGAACCCTGCCGCCGCGTGAACTGCTTGTACTTCAGTAATCACGCGGTGGGCTTCCTGTTCATCCTCGTAGCTCGCTACCAAGTCATCCATGTAGTGATCTCGAGTGATGGCTTCGTAGGCGAGAGGGTGAGTTTGAGCGTGTTCTTTCGCATTGTGGTTGCGTACGTAATGCGCCATGAAGGGAGAGCTCGCGGCGCCGAATATCATGCTCGTCATCTTGAAGTGATGAGGTGGTTTCTCTCTGTCGGCGCCTCTCCATAAGAACTGTTGTGCCGGTTGATCTTCCCGACGAATCTTCACTTGGAGAAACATCTCCTGTACATCTGCCGTGACTGCGATGCGTTTCTCCCGGAATCGAAACAGGATGCCTGGTAGTGACATCAGTAGGTCCGGCCCTTCCAGGAGATGGTCGTTCAGGCTGACTCCGCGACTTTTCGCTGCCGCGTCGAAGACAAGCCTCTGTTTCCCCGGTTTGTTGACGTTCTGTACCGCGAAGTGTGGCAGGTACCAACAGACCGGACTTGTCTTCTCAGTGCCGTCGCATGGTTCGGCGTATCCTTTCTGCAGTAGGTTCTCTATCTGCTCGGTGTATTTTCTAGCGAAGCCTGGGTCGGTGTCCATCTTCATTTCCATTTTGTGGAAGCGACGGAGCGTTCCACTGTAGCTCGGAGGCAATGTCATGCCGTCCGCCTTCCAGGGCAGCCCGATCTCGTAGCCCTTGTTCGTCTTCTTTATAGTTCGCTCGATTATTCTAGCGGCTCGCTGATCCGCGTCACTCACATGTGGCTTATGAGTGATGCCGAGCACTTCGATGCTGAAGTGGTGTTCCACCAAGTTGTGGAGATGATTGTCCTGCTGCTCTCTCGCCTCCACTCTTCGTTCCGGAGTGTAGACGTGCAGGACGCTGTTTCGATCTTCGATGATGGTGCGTGGCACAGTCCCGTGTACCACCCATCCTAGTCGAGTTCGGGATGCGGCCGGTTGGTTCCGTTTACCGACGCGCAGTTCTTGCGTTACGATGTATTCCCAGTGGTCTGCTCCCACCAGTATTCCAGGCCGTACGGTATCGTAGCACACTTCCTCTTGCGATAGATCTCGGAGATGTTCGTACTCCAGAAGCGTGCTCGGTATGGATTGTTGAATCAACTTCATGCCTCTGATTGTTCTTGCTTGAAATTTGTGCAGCTCTCTGTCGGCTCCCCTCAAATGTATGGTGACCAGCTTGCTATTATTTTCTTCTTGTGTCACGTTGACTCCTTGCATCCGTAGTGGTAGCAGCGATCCCTTGGCACCGATGTTCTGCGCCAACTCCTCATCGATCAGCGAGATTGTAGCCCCTTCATCCAGGAGGGCGTGTGTGCGGATCTCCCCCCGTGGACCCACGACAGTGACTGGACACATCTTCAGCAGCACTGTCCTCTTGCTGGTGGCGGTCGGTGTTGCCATCGTCAGGACAGACTCTGCGGTGCCTGCTTCGGACCTCGGGTTTTCGGGACGTTCCTCCTTATCTTGCTGATGCAGACTCGTGTGATGAGGTCATAGGCATTGTCCTATGCTGCACCGCTTGGCCTTGCAGTGGAGGCGCATGTGTCTCTTGGCAATACATTTGAAGCAGAGCTTGTTCTTGCGCACAAGCTCCCACCGTTCGTCTACGGATAGCGCTGCGTATTTCGGGCAGTCCGGTAGCTTGTGCGGCTTCTCACACATCGGGCACTTGTCTGGCTGTTCGTCTTCAGCTACATTGTACACGGCGTTCGGTTTCCTTTTCGGCCTGGCATCGGTGATGGTCGGCCTGGGGTCTCTCTTGGCAGCTGTTGCTATTGCAGATGGAGCGTAACTATATCGGAGCGCTCGGTCTGCCTCTCGCATGAGGAAGCGAGATAGCACGACGATTTCTGGGTCCGCTGTTCCTTCTTGTTCACTTGCGTAGTCGCACCACCGCGCCTTGATGTGAGGGCTCAGCTTTTCCAACACTTCTCGGGCCAGCATGGGGTTAAAGAGGTACCCCTGGCGGTTGATGCCCTTGATTACGCAGATCACGTTCTGAAGCTTAACAGCGAACACGTTCAGTTCTACCGCTGATGATCCTGGCTTCGGCAGCCTCTTGAGGTCATCTAAGGCTCGGTCGATGATGGCCTCAGGTCGCCCGAAGCATTGTTCAAGTGTCTTCAGGATGACCTCCGGATTGCTTGCAGTGTACAGCAGGGCAGACACCAGTTCCCTAGCTTCTCCTTTCAGGCAGCTTCTTAGCCGCTGCAGATTTTCTGCCGGTGTCAGCCGGTATATCGTCGTCGAATCTTGAAAGGCGGCCTTAAATGCCAACCACTCATTTGAAGCTCCGGAGAATGGTTGCAAGTCAGGACACTTGATCCTGGGTCTGGCCAGCTTTTCCATAGCCTCGGTCAAGGCGTCGACATTACTTCTTGATCTGACGGGGGTGGTTGATCTGTCCCTCACGTTGAACCTCAGGTGTCGGTCGTCCTTGGTTCCGGACCTCGGCACGTCCCGTCGTTCCCTTCGTGTATCAAGGGTGTTCGATTGGAGCCAGGCGTCAACCTTCTGATGATGATCGGTTCCGTTATCACCGTGAAGGCTTTCCTGGTCATCCTGAATGACTGCTAGGCTCACAGCCAACCGCTTCTTGATAAGGTCTGCCTCGATCTGAAGCTCCTTTCTTCGCAGGGCGGCTAGCTTTTCTTCAGCCTCCAGCTCCACCATCCGTGTCCTCGTGGCAGTGCTTGCGGTCGACCGTACCGATTGTGCGGGGGACCGGGGTCTGGCACCCCCCGCACCGTCATCGGCGGCCACGTTCGTTGGCCTTGGTTCGATCGCGACACCGCCTCGTGGGTTTGGTGACGCAGGTGGATCCAGCGATAGTCTTCGTCTTCGTTCTCGTTCGATGGCCTGAAGATCGGCTCCGGCTTCTCCCTGCAGCTCGCGTTCCAGTTCGCGACGTTCCGTGTCGCGACGCTCCTGGTCTGCGGCGTCTGCTTGGCTCCGGGTTACCACCATGGTAACGTCGTCGATTTTTCAATTCTTCAATCCGTCGAATTTTCTGTTCTGATCCGGCTTCTGATCCGTGTTCTGATCCGTGTTCTGATCCGCGTTCTGATCCGGCTCCTGAAGGACCAAACTGTTGTGGACTGTATTTGATGTGAATAAAACCTTCGATTTCTTCTTTACTTGTTATTATTTATTGAACTGTTCTAAACGAAGTCTTAACGCTGAATACAATTTTGAGGGCGGCCGCCGCTACTTTTATAGGCCGGGATCTAAAATGTTATACTGCTGATCCGATAGTCTGGGAGAGAGACGGGTGTATCTCGCTCACACACCATAACATTTTACTGCCGATTCGATAGTGTGGGAGAGGGACGGGTGTATCGCGCCCTCCCGCTCGCACACTATAAATATACAAAAACGGCGGCGCCCGGCTGCCGCGCTCAGTTCGGCGGCGGCGACCCTATCGTTCGTTTCTAATTTCTAAATTTACACAATGCATTTTCTATCCTAGATCTAGCTCGGCGTCCGCTACAAGAATGATCACAAATCCTAATAATATTCTTAGAGCTATTATATTTATATTAGGGTTTTTACTGATTTGTTATATTTACAAGTACATATGTCCTGTTTGAGCCTGGTACATAACGGTAAAACCGCTACAGTGATGAAAGGGTTTTATTCCACAAATCCCTCGAGAATAGCGAGTAAGGTATATTAAAATAATTATTAAAGCCACTTCTTCATGCGCTGCGTTTAATATTCATAATTATGTAAACTGCCCAAACCAAAACCCAAAGCTGGCAGTAAGGACGAATTATTAACACCCTCTTTAATTATAATCGACCCTTTTAAGTATTGCCTGAAACTGCTTTGTGTCTACGACGGCCTATTCGACACCGAAAATAAAAATTGCTACGACGCTGAAATAACCTGACGACGTTGCGGGTTCAATCATATTCCTTCATCATATCATCATGTCCCTGTTAAACTGACTAAACAGCATAGCCACCGATTTAATGTTTAAAAATGTTCAAAATTGTTTATTGGAAATGTATCGATTACTGGATAAATATTTAAGCTCTAAAATCTGTAAATACGATTCCGGATGTGTGTTTTAAATTAATGTCGTACATAACAAAAGAGGTGGTATAGGAATAGGGTTACCTAATATAGCTCATCGGGGTGTACGTATCTTATCTATGGTTCAAGGGCTTTTTGTTATAGTGATGAATAGATAACCTACTTTGGCTAATCAATTAATTCACCCGTGAGCCGTGAAAACGCGGCTACATGTTTTTTTTTATACCACTAAGGTAGCAAACAAGCATACGGCCCATCTGATGGTAAGCGGTTACCGTAGTCTATGGACGTTTGTAACACCAAAGGTATTACTCGCGCGTTGCCGAGCCTTTAAAATTTTCAAAACGGCCTCTTTGAAGAACCCCATACTGTAGTCCCTAGGGAAAACCTCGGCAGGGAGACCATTCCACAAGCGAAGTGTTCGCGGGTGGAAGTTCCTCTGGAACCTCACGGTACGCGACCAGATCGTCTCCAAGGTATGTGGATGGATTCCCTGCCGATGGCGAACGGTGCGATGATAAAACGTACCTGAAGGCACTATATCAAACAACTCCTCAGAGCACAACCCATTATACAAGCGGTAGAACACACACAGGGAGGCTAAATCTCTCCTGAGTCTTAAGGGTTCAACACCGCTTGTGAGAATGGGATCATCAAAAATTCTCACAGCTCGTCTTTGAACAAAGTCAAGTGGCCCTAGTTGACATCCAAGTGCTCCTGCCTATAAATGACAACAATACTCCATGTGGGGCCGGGTTTGCGCCTTATACAGAAGCAGTCTTTGCCCCGCACTAAAGTACTGCTTTGCCCTGTTGAGCACACCGAGCTTTTTGGATGCCAACTTTGCCTTGTCTTCTAATTTACTCCGAAACTGCACCTCACTGGAGATGTCGATACCCAGGATCCCAATGCTCTTAGAGATAGTTAAGAGTGTGTTCTGGAATTGCGGACCTACGGTAAATGGGGGGTTTTTAGCGGTGAACGCACAAACCTGTGTCTTAGTGGGGTAGAACTGAATCAGGTTTAATTCTTCCCAATCGGACACTCTGGTTAATATGCCCTCGATATCAGACACAAGTTGTCTTCGGCTTTCTCCACACCGGAACGAGGGATGTTGGCACAGCCCCTATAAAAAGCGTCCCCAGTACTATCATCCGCGTAACAATGAATGCTTTCAATGGTCAGCATATCATTGATATTTTTTTATATGCAGCAAAAATAGCGTTAGCGACAGTACAGGGCCTTGCGGGACGCCGGCATTAATGTCCATGCAATCAGAGCTACTGCCGTCAACAACGGCTCTAATGCATCTGCCGGACAAAAAGCTAGCGACCTACTTGCACAAACCCTCGGGTAGTCCGTAAGATGGCAACTTTAACAGAAGACTGCGGTGCCAGACCCGATCAAAGGCTTTCGCTATGTCCAGGCCTACAGCCAAGGCCTCACCTTGACTTTCAATAGCTTGGGCCCATCTGTGTGTGAGATACACTAGAAGGTCACCAGTCGAACGACCGTGGCGAAAGCCATACTGACGGTCACTGATGAAGTCGTGTCCTTGTAGGTATCTGATATGCTTTCGATATGGAAGAGAAATGCTGCGAGGTCATGAATAAATACATAATACGCAAACATATCAATGAAATAAACAATAGCGAGTACATCACTCGCTCTGAAAATCTATGATGTAGGCCTATTATATTCAGCAGTGGACGTCCTGTGACTGATATGAGGATGATGATGCCTTAGTAAGGTACATACTCTTTGTGAATCTGTTGAAATTCCTTTGTTTGACTAGACAGCTTTTGGAAAATCACTTGGGAAGCTTCTCAGTCACACTTGACTAAAAATTAACGTCTCCGTCAAGTACGGGTCTTGGAGTTTCTTGTCAAAGTCAGCAAATAAGGAACGGTTCCGCGACGGGATGCAAATTTATAAACCAAAATTTAAAAAAAAATTATTTAAAACCTAATTCTTTCGTTAAATGCAAGACTTGCGCAACGATCCTTAAATGTATTTAGCGACTAAACATGTCTAAATTTGACGTATTTGTATAATTTGACAACTCATATTAGACACTAATTACGATTAGGCATTATTATGTAAGTCGCCGACCCGCCCACGGCTTCGTACGCGTGGTTTGTCCATAAAAACATTACCCTCCTGCGAAGTGGGGTAAAAAGTAGCCTATGTTTTAATCCCGATCATAATCTATCTATATACCAAATTTTACAGAAATAAGTCCTGCCGTTCCTGAGTTATAAATAGTGTAACTAACCCGACTTTGTTTTATATATTAGACTAACTGTCCCGCCGAACTTCGTACCGCCTTGACATGCATATGACGCGGGCTATCAATGTACGTCACCCGCTGCATCTATGTATGAGAAAATGAATTATCTTCATTATTTCTTTTTGCGTGAATGTTTCCGATATTTTAATAGTTATTCTGCTATTCGGGACGGAGACAAATCCAACAAAATCGGTCCAGCCGTTCTCGATTTATTAGTGTTCGAACAAACCCGACTTTGTTTTATATATATTAAGACTAGCTGGTGTCCGCGACTTCATCTGCGCAGAATTAGTAAGTACTTCGAGTAGCTTATTATCTTCTCAATATCTATCTTTATACCAAAATTCATCAAAATTGGTTCTGCGGATTACTTGTGAAGGCGTAACAGACAGACAGAAATACTTTGAGAGACCCTTGTTCTATATTGAGTAACTTACGTACGTACATTGAAACTAAGTATTTTCGATAATGATTTCACTGATCTCATGATCTCATCGCAGAATGGACACGACCGTCAATGACGTCTTCCCTCGCGCGTCTACCCACGTTCGGGTCGCGCACTCAGCCATCAGCGACTTCTTCCCCCACCTCGCCCGCCGCCACAGTAACGCGTACTCGAGTAATAAAATCTTCGTAACTATTAATATATTAATTATCGTCTAAATGATGTAGTGTACAAGACGAAGTTTAATAAAAGTATTTATTTTGATATAAAAATCAATTTGTTACTACCAAATGTGCATTAGAAATATATTATTAATTTTTATTGTATTTATGTTCATCATACTGTTACGCCGAGGCTGTCACAGAATAAGTCATAGTCTGCATTTCTCGATGGCTCTCAGCTTACCTACTGTGTCACAGAATAAGTAATACTTGTTATGGAATATATCTACATGCTACGTTTTTACCTACAGTTGCACAGAATAAAAAATAGTAGTTCGGTCGAAATACCTACACTTTCCTGGAACGATCGAGAACGTTCGAGTGTTATGAACTGTGCGCGGTATAAATAGGCCAGAAAGACGGCCGGAGGAGTCAGTCTGGTTATGGCTATACGTGCGAACATTTCGGTGACTTTTAGTAGTTTATTGTGCAACAGTGGTGTGAATGAGTGTGTTGTGATTACTTGTGATTACTTGTGATTAAGATCGTGTATTTATCGTTTTAGTGTTGAATAAAAGTATTATTTTGGTTAGATTGATTTTCATTATTTTATCCCGAATCCTCAGCTCGTAACAATACTATATTATATATAAACTTAACAGAACTGTGCTCACTAGTTGTTTGGAATAGCGATCTCCAGCCGTCACTATACCTTATACTTCATGAATATGTAAGTATTGAGCGACATACATCCGGTACAAGTTACGACGATTGTTTTCTCTGAACGTTGTATGGAAGCTGTGGGTTGAAACTGGAATACATTTTGGACTGAAACTTGTCAATAGTAGTGGGATGAAAACTTAAACTGAAACCAATTACTTACTCTCAATATTAGCGTATACATAAACATAGTTAATAGGATTAAAATATGCTCTAAGCCCTTAGCCTAAGCCTTTGTTTGTATTTAAGTTTATGTTAATTATTATACATAATCAATATGTAGGTATATATTATTTTATGGGTTCTGTTTACGTATGTTTATGCTTAAAGGTACTCTTACACCGCCGTCTTTTGATTTTTATTTATCCTGTCCATCCAAAGGTTGTCTGGAAGAGATCGCTTTTAGCTATAAGACCACCCATTGTACCGTTATTTATTGTTTATTTCCTTTGTTACTGTATTTTTGTTTGGTGTGCAATAAAGAGTATTTCATTCATTCATTCATTCATTCTGATTCTGATTCTTTTGACTGCCTCCGTGGCGCAGTGGGCGTATAGCCGGCTGAGACGCAGGAGGAAGCGGGTTCGATTCCCGCCGCAGAACAAATGTTTTCATGATCTACAGATATTTGTTCCGTGTCTGGGTGTTTTTCTATATATTATAAGTATGTATTTACAAAAAAAGGTATATAAGTATTCTATCAGTTATCTGGTTCCCATAGTACAAGTTCTGCTTAGTTTGGGGCTAGATAGCGCTGTGTGAAAAATGTCCAGCAATATTCTAAGCCGGGCTTGGACAACCATGGATTGTTATTAAAATAAAATATAGCCAACTAGCATCTGCTAGCGACTTTGCTCGCGTTGCTTGTCAACAAAAAGTAGTCTATGTTTTAATCCAGGTTATAATCTACGTACATACCAAATATAATCAAAATCTTTTTTTTTTATATACATGGAGATGGAACAAGCTTATGGTCCACCTGATGTTAAGTAGTAACCATCGCCTATAACAAAGTATTGCCTCATAGATCACACAATGCCACTGTCACTGCGTCCATCAATTTGAGGCGTACGCCTCAATGCGTGTAAAGCCTCTTGTGCCTGTAATTTCACCACTGTAATTTCACCCTTCAAACCGAAATACAGCAATGCTGCTTGGCGGCAGAAATAGGTATGGTGGTAGTACATCCCCGGGCGAACCCTTTCAAAAGGAATTCTACTACTCTTAAAAGTAGCTTCAGCCGTTACGACGTGATTGACAAACAAACAAATAAACATCCAAACTTTCGCATTTATAATATTAGTGTGATAGCATTCAGGGATAGTGTAGCACAAAGTTAGCCTTTTATATCCCTATCAAGAAATATTTTAAAAAATTGCTGGGACCTATCTAATTATTTGTTAAATAAATAATTTTAATTATTTTTTCAATTTATAAACGCGTTTTTAAATTTATTTTAATATAAACCTTTCTTTGCTCCTAGATCCCTTCCGTATTTTGTGATATAAAATATTTCATTTTTCGGTATTTTTTGGACATTTTTCATCATAACTCCAAAACTATAAAAAAATAATAAAATAATTTTGGAATGTGCAAATCAATTTCTTTGATTATGATATCCCACTTGGCCTAGTTACCCTATTTTGAAATTTTGTACCCCACCATTTTGACTCTTTTGGCAATCATAATTAAAATATTTTAGAATATTTTTACTTGCAATAGAAGAAGGTCAGTATTAATTATAACTATCTAAATTTCAAGCCGATAACTTCAGCAGTTGCTGAGATAATCAGTTGTAACAGACGGACGGACGGACGGACAAGCCCTACAAAAACGGTTCCGTTTTTACCATTTTGGTCTGAATTTTGGACTACAAAGCACATCTATGTACTACTGCCATCTCTGGGATGGCTCGGCCAAGTATCAGATTGAAGCCCTTGATTCGATTGAGCAACGTGCTGCTAGACTCATTGGTGATGACTCCCTAGTGGAAACCAATTTACAAAGTCACAGACGCCGAGTGGCCAGACTTTCAGCTTTTTACAAGATTAATGTTGCTGAATATGCGCAAGATCTTCACGGCCGTATCCCTCCTTCCCCCTTCCCCCTTTCACCAGACAAGCAGATGTGCCGAGAAGTACCAAACGATTTGCTTCAACTTTTCTTGTTAGCACAATTAAGGAGTGGAACTCACTTCCGGCGTATGTTTTTCCGTACCAGTATAATATCGGAGTCTTCAAGACCAGAGTGAATAGATTCTTTCTAGGTAAGCGTGCTCCATCTTCGATCACACCATCACTTACATCAGGTAAGGTAGGGGTCAAGCGTTGGCGTTTAGGAAACTGAAAATGTTGAATACATATAAACAGATATAAACATTTTATTAATAATTTGTCAAATTATACGTCACATTATGTTACAATATTCATTAAAAAAGTATTTCATTGTGAAATTGATTATAAAATAAAATAAATTCAAATTAATTCATTGTTCATTCCTTTATACTCTTCAAATTCGAGGACACTGTAGAAGGTCCTCTCGACAAGCCAGTTTTTTAATTTTAACTTAAAGTTAATTATGTTCGCGCATCCTTCACCTTGTCTGGCAGCGCGTTGTATACGCGAGGAGCCATCACGTGCGGCAATGAGGCCGACTTGGCCAGCTTTCGTACTGTGGCCGCCAGCATGCGGCCGCGGCAGCTCGTGTGTTGAGTATGTGTATGTCTGCCTGTTTTGGAAATAATTCCAGATTTTGGCGAACATACACCGCCATTTGAAATATAACGAAGGACGGGAAAGTCTCTGATCCGCTTAAATAGACCTATATTTACACAGTAGTTATAGGCGACGAGACACGTGCTATCGCCCGTATAGCCCTTTTTTGCATTCGGAAGACGCGCTCCCTTTCGGCAGCGCGTCCCCACAGCTCGGCGCCGGCGCCGTGCTGAATGGCGCAAGGAATGTACCGTCGCGAAATAGCATGTGCGCACTACATACTCAAGCGACGCAGGTTTAAATAGCAACTTTTAGTTCCTAACAATTTATTAGAATCACAGAATTCGGATGCTCGAATAGGGCTTATAACCTAAAAAGAACATTTGTAGTCAGAACACGTAGCACATTTAAATGATTTACGTCGCTAAAGGTTTTCTCAAGTGTTTATTTACTTGGGAATTAGTCAAAGGAAAACGAATTAACGTTGGATAGCACTGCGCTTTCTTAAGAAATAAGTTTACCTTTGGAACTGCTATGCGTACAAAGTCCCTCGCACAGGGATGGAATAAGGGATGAAAACCTCAGTGGCGCAGTGGGCCGGCAAAGCCAGCTGAGACGCAGGAGGTTGCGGGTTTGATTCCCGCTGCGGGACAAATAATAATAATGATAATAATAATAAATCTTTATTCAGACAACTTGGTTACATTTAACATTGATAACAATGATCTTCTTGTAGGTGGTAAAACAGTGTAAATGTAATTATCACTAAGTATTCTCTGGCTGCTTAAACTAGGTTGATCCTGTGCTATAAGCGCCAGTTGCATTCGCGGTTGGTCAATTTAGTTTCAACTATTTGGGTTTTAATGTGGAATAAGTACATATGTATATGAGGGTTAACAAAATTGTGTTTCTTACATATAGACAAGGATGTATATTTTTAACGTAAGATGATAACATAAATATATATATATATATATATGAATATTAGATATTAAAAATAATTAAATATTATAATTAAGATAAATATTAGATAAATGTGATATAATGAAAAGTTTGTACGAGTTACAACTTTGGTTTGAGAGTGTGTTTGTGTGCGTGTGTGTATGTAAGTGTATGTGTGAGTGGGTGTATGTGAGTGCGTGTGTGTATATATATATATGTGTGTGTGTGTGTGTGTGTGTGTGTGTGTGTGTGTGTGTGTGTGTATTGTATTCATAGGTTTACTTGGGATGGTGTAAAAGGTTTTCAGTTGCGTCATAATCTAGAGTGCGTAGATATATTTTAACTTGTTTTTTACATTTATATAGGTTGAGGTTACGCAAGTTTAAGGTGCGGCTAACTTTATTGTACAGGAATGGAGCAACAACATATGGATGTCTTGCAGCAAATACCGTTCTATGTGCGATTTGTTTATAAACCCGATCCTTTCTTCTTCTTCTTTCAGTTTCGTTATCCGATGGTAGATAGGTGTGTGCATAAATAATGTTACTAAGAATGAAGAGTTGCCGAATAGTGAGGACACAACATTCTTTATACAGGTAGGTTGTTGGGTGTAAGCGTGGTTTTGAAGTCATCCCTTTGAGTACTGCTCTCTGTGCTCTTTCCAATTTAAGTAGATTAGTTTTATGAGTCCCTCCCCAGACCGAGACACAATACCCAAGAATGGATTGACACAGTGCATAATAAATAGTTCTGAGTAACGGAAGTTCGCCTATATGCCGAATACGTCTAAAGATTGGCATGAGCTTTCTTATTCTATTAGTAAGGAGTTCTACGTGTCTATGCCAGTTCAATTCTTCGTCAACCCACACACCAAGATATTTTATGTTTGTCACTTTTTCTAGAATTATGCATTGGCACGAGTGGTTATTCCAATTTAAGCATGTATGGGCTTTAATTGAGACGGAGTTTGGTTGACCTTGCTGTGTGATGGAGAAAGTAAGGTATTTGGTTTTGTTTAGGTTTATAGTTAATTTGTTGCAGCATAACCAATTTATTATTTGTTTAAGACCAGATTCTGTTTCCCTAATTGCATCACTCCAACTACACCCCTGGAAAATTACCACAGTGTCATCGGCAAACGTTACAACTCGCGCATTGTTTAGTTCCAGGTCACATAATTGGTTAATAAAAATAAAAAATAAGGTAGGCCCGAGTATGCTACCTTGCGGCACGCCGTGGGTTATATCAGCGTTAGATGCAATCTTAACCCGTTGGGTTCTACCTGTTAAATAACTTTTAAATAATTCTAGTGTGGTACCTCTAATTCCTTTCCTTTCCAGTTTGTCAATAAGGATTGGTATAGAGACAGTATCAAACGCCTTTGCCAGTTCTAAAAAGACACCTATACATTTCATATTGTTATCTAGACCTTTTACCAGATATTCTGTGAGTGTTCTTAATGCGTCTTCCGTAGATTTTCCAGGCGTAAATCCAAACTGGTTTTTAGAAAGAACATGGAATTTCTGTAAGTATTTTATCAGTCTTGAGTTCATTAACTCTAATTCTAACTCTAATCTAATTCTAATATTTTAGACATCACTGGGAGAACTGATATTGGCCTATAGTTGTTGATACTGTCTCTATTACCTGCCTTGTAGATCGGATGAATGAGGCCAGTCTTAAAGTGCTTTGGGAAAACACCAGTATGGAAACTTTGATTACATATGTATGTGATTACTGGGGTCAGAATATGAGCAGCCTTTTTTATGAGTTTTGGATGGATTTCGTCAAAACCAGTAGCACAATCGTCTCTAAGCCTCATTATAGTCGAGAAAACCTCATCATCATCCGTGTCCAGAAGAACCATAGAGTTTTGAGAGGTTTTGAGTGGGTTGTGTTCGGGAGCCACTTTAGCAATATTTTCCGCTAACTTAGGGCCGACACTGGCGAAGAAATTATTTATATTGTTGATTGATTCTTGTCTATTCTGCGCGGGATCTAGAAGCGCTGTATTTGGGTCTTTTTGATTATTTAGTCCCGCGATGTCCTTGATGATTTTCCATGTCTTTTTAGGATTTGTTTCAGCTTTTTGCATTTCAGATTGTTCATAGGCACACTTGACTTTACGTATAATTGTATTGCAAAAGTTTCTGTAACGCAAATAGATTTTTTTAGTTTCTATATTATCTGGAGACTTTTTAACCTTGTAGTGTAGACTGTCCCTATGCCTGATGCATCTTAGCAGGCCAGGTGTTATCCACGGCTTTATTATTCTTTTCCTATGACAAGTGATTTTTAAGATAGAATGTGTATTTATTGCTTCAATTATTATATTTATCAACATATCTAAGGCATTATTTACATGGTTATGTTTATATATTACACTATAATCTATTTCACAAATGTTTGCATGATCTACAGATATTTGTTCCGTGTTTAGGTATTATTCTATATATTATAAGTATGTATACACACCAAAAAAATACACATATATAAGTATTCTATCAGTTATCTGGTTCCCATAGCACAAGCTTTGCTTAGTTTGAGGCTAGTAGAGAGCGCTATGTGAAATGTCCAGGCACACCATGTAGGTGTGCGTGCACCTAACACTACCGTAGGTATGTTTGTTCTGTTCTGAATGGTATGTCCTATGTATGTGTCAAATAAATGTATTTTCTTTCTTTCTTTTTTCTTTCTGATTATCAGATTTTTTGCCAAAAACAGATTTTTTAATAAATTATTAAAATATCCATGTTTAAAATCAATCTCTTAAAAAACGCTACATAGCAGTAATTTACTAACTGGTGATGTTTACATATTATATTATATCATCAATGTAACAAATGGATCGTTTTCCCATAAATCAAAACTGAAAGGCAAATTTACCTATATTTAATAGTAAATCTAAGTACCTACAGGAGTAGTACTTTCCATTCGTCCCAGTGTTCAGTACTGCATAACCGTGTTGTACTGTTCTTGCCTTCCGCCACTTCCATTTCGTAAGCCCTATTTATATAACAGAATTAATAAACACCATAATATCTACCCATTAACTACAACATATTATGTAAAGACAAAGTAAAAAAAAAATTATCTACACTTACATACGAATAAACCGAAGAAATTATACAAGTAAAACAATAAACTTCTCTATATCACTAAATTACTGTTATATGCTTACAAGTACACCCTTGCCCACCAGACACACATAACCCACACAAACACCCACCCTTACAAATACATACTCTACCACACACTCATGCACACACTACCACAAACTCACACACCTTCGAACCCTCACACACGCAGACCCCCCGAAGACACAACTACACACATCCACACCCTCACTCACACACACCCAATCCCCTAACACACTCTAAAACACACTAACACACACATACATACACAAAAAAGCAGGGTTATAATGGCATAGCATGTTAATTTATTTAAATTTTCTTTATTATTACGTTTCTTTTTAAATCAATTTTATAAATGGGTAAATTGTATATTGTATCATCATCATCCACAGGCCATAAGTACCCACTGCTGGGTGTAGGCATCCCTTTGTAAGCCCTTGTATATTGTATAAGTATAAATAAATACTCAGGAACGTCAACCTCATTTAGTTATGTATATGTACGGGCACTGGAAATTGCGACACAGCATTTTATTTTACTGATGCATTTTCCAGTGTTCACATTGTTTTAGTTACATGTAAAAAGTTCACTGAAATAAATAAATTACATATTGCCTCAGAAGTAGTATTTCCCATTCGTCCCAGCGTTGTCCATTTCTACCTTATAATTAACATAGACTGCAGTTCGCTATAATTTTCTTTTGTGCATCGAATTGCACCGACCCTGTCGTTTCGCTTCGAATTCGTATTGTAAATCGCTTTGCCGAGTTTCTAGGTCCTTGATCCTTGAGCACAAATCAAATTTATTTAGGTCTGAAACTTAAGTGGAAGAAACTACCGACCACTTCAAAAGTTTAGGAGTTCTGTTTAGTTCAAGAGTTGGCGGTAAATAAGATACTTTCTTTACATTAATTGAGGTAAAGGTGTTGTTGACATTTGTTTAGGTAATTGCGGTTTTAGTAGAGTTATCTTTGACTTAGACTTAGCGCCTATTTCACCACCTCAGAGTGACGCTATCCAACTGATAACAAATATATATATACAGGGGATTTGGCAATATACTGATGATATTCAAGTGACGGTTTCTCAAAACATAAAATAATACTACTCGAAAAAAAAAAGTAGTTTTTTTTCAAAAGTAGTTACAACAAATTTTAAAGAAAATCGACTACGTTTAGGTGATTAATTCGACATAAAACTTACTGCCTACTCATGCAATCGACATCCAAAAATAAATCCGCTTTGATATCTCTTTCGGAAATGGCTGCGGGTTTTGGGTTAGAAAGGGACAACAAGAGATATCTCAAGACGTCGCCAACACAGTATCTGTGGTTAGATGGCAAGCATTATGCAATAGCACAACATAAGTTTAATAAAGTGTTTGTTTATACATGCCAAAATTAATTTTCATCTTTTATATTATATTCATATTTCTATTTCTATTTATACATTTTCTATACTTTCACAAATTTATTTATTATGCTCATTAAGATAACCCCTTTCATGTTTGTGCGTATCAAACACCCTATATACCTAGTCAGGTCATAAATTCTGTCACATGTTTAATATAAAATAATTGAAACAAGTTTATTCATTATGTAACCATTTATATACCAAAATGAACTTAACAAAACATAGATTCCTATGACACTAAAGTTTATTCAAAATGACCTCCATGATTTTGAATACAGGCCTTCAATCTGCGCGGCCAGTCGCCATCGCAGCATGAACGAGGTCCATGTCAATACCGGCGGCTGCCTTAATCAAGGATGTATTGAGTGACTCCAAATTAGGATGAGGCTTTGAGCACGCCTTTTCCTCCAAGTGTTGCCATATCTTGTAATCTAACGGATTCAAATCTGGACTGGAGGAGGGCCAGTCTTCGTGCCGGATGAAGTCGATTTCACGCGCCGCCAGCCAGTCTTGTGTGCTCTTCGCTCTATGAGCTGGCGCCGAATCTTGTTGGAATACCCTGTGCCTGTTATTGAACATGGTATGAGAAACAGGTTCCACAAGGTTCGTCAGGACTGTATTTTGATACACAACTGCATTCGTATTTACACCTTTCTCACAAAAATGTACCTCTGTTAAGCCCCAATAAGAAACTCCCAACCATACCATGAGCGATGATGGAAAATGACCTCGTTGGACACGCGGAATACAGTTGCTCGCTTCTTCACTACTGTGTGCGTACACCTTATCATTTTGTTTGTTGTAGCTCTCTTCTACGGTAAAAATTTTTCCATCAGAAAAAAGAATTTCCCGATATTTTTTCCCGCGTACCGCTGCAACAAAGCGCGGCATCTCTTCAGTCTCAGGTCCATTAGACGAGCATTCAAACGATGTCCTGTTTTTCTTCGATATGCCCGAAGCCCTAAGTCTTCATTTAACACCCTTTTCACCGTGGTTCTGCTTAACCCCATCTGAAGGGCCAACAGTTTCTGCTTACGTTTGGGATTTCTTTGAATTCGCGCCTTCACAGCTTTTATCACTGCTGGAGTCCTAACAGACCGAGGGCGACCACTTCTTGACCTGTCATCTACACTAGAGTCTTCATTGTATCGTTTGATGGTGCGATAAACGAATCTTTTGGTTATATTCAAATTTTTCAGTATGTCAAAAATTTGAATTGGCGCGTAACCGCAACGATGCAACGCAATAACTGCAACACGGTCTTCTTTAAGCGTCCATTCCATATTTAAAAATGAGTAAAATTCTAAAAAGTATACATTTTTATTTTCATGAACAATTCGAAATTCGAATTCTATAAACTTTTTTGTGGCCAGCATTCTAAAAGAAAAGTTTTTACTGTGTGACAATACTTATGACCTGACTAGGTATTATATACGTCGTTTGATTGCACATTAAAACAGATAAGCAGAATTATTTTTATCCATCAATTAAAGTTACTCGGTCGTGAAACAGGCACTTAGCGTAATGTTTTGAGTCATTTACCAGTCCTTTAGTAGCTGTGTGAAATGTCCAGCAATATTTACATTTATATTTTTTATTTATGACCGCCATACAAAGTATTTTCTCTATGGAAGAATCAAAGGAAAGATTAGATTAAAATTATATATTAGCGTAGAGACTAAAAACTGCCGTACCTACAAATGTTTCTACTGTATACGTTAAAATGCCTTTTCACTCTACTCTTCCACAGAGATAAACTTTTCTAGATCGGGCATGGTAGCCCGACAAGAAATTGCTTATTGAAATTGCAAGTTTTACCAAATGATTTTCATCCAAAGTAAATGTTTAGTTTAACCTCTTTGGTTTTCACAAGTGGTTACACTAACTGGTCGATTTTTTTCTACAAGCTCCTGAAAAACTTTATCAAACATAACTTTTCATTATTCTATCTCCATCTAAGAGCTACAATGCCACGTCAGACATGTCTGTCGACAAACACACTCAGATTATTGATCGCAAACACATGAACACACACGCACAAATGCTTCAAAGTTACACCAGCCTTTTTAATGGCGGAACTAAAAAATCCATACGAAGATAACGAAGCTAAAAATAAACCCAGAATAAAGGTTAGGTACTTGTTTATCACTAACAAAGCAGCAATCTTTGCGTTCGTTCTAATTCCAAACACAGGTATTTCCTCCATAAAGTCTAAAATAAAAACTATCTGTAATCAGAACTGCGTGACAACCTGTTGTGTAATAAGTGCCATCGCTTCAGATCGTTATGAACAAATCACCAGTCATAAAAGACCTGCTTCTTCTTCAAAGGAAGCTGACTGGAAATGTCAATTTAAACTGGATGTATATTATCAGCGTCCACTCAAGCCAGATCTGTATTTTCCTCAAGAATACGGAAAGGAAGGGATCTTAAGATCCTGGGCAAATATTTATCTGCTATAAAGTTAACAACGCACCGTTAAGGCGTAAAACATTGAATAGATAACAAGTTAAAGGATAAGGGATGGGGAAGCCCAGTTCTTAAGTTTATGTTCTTGGACGCTAGAAAAGTATGGAGTTTACCTATTTTTAGCAATGGAAGAATGATCCTCCTAGTTCAGGCAATGTATAAAGTGTTACCTATAAGTAGATACTAATCCGTAATGTTAATCTCAGCAATATGAAAAATGAATGAAGATTTTATTATTATTATTTATTTATTATTAATGAAAGAACTGCTTCGACGCCACCGTAGATGTGGCAACGTACCAGTCAGAATAGTTTTAAACTTTTGAGACGACACTAAAGAAGAAAGAGAATAATGTGACCAAATCCAAACCAAATCTTCTACCAAAGAGTTCTACCTCCTACTCCTACAACTATATTGTCTCTGTCCCACTCGATTAACGTTTCTCAACCCTAAAGTAAATTTCCAAACAAACAAACTGCGTGTGGGCAGGCCGCTGCGACTGTAGCAGTAATAGGTGCTAATAAAATCAGTTCGATTGTATGAAGTGTTACGGGCTTTCTACTAACTACTACTAAGTCAGGTCTTTTTGTCGTGAGTTTCTGATCGGCCTTTCGACGACTTTGAGAAGCCGAAAATAATCAACTGACATCATTGACCTCCGACATCTAGGAATGATTATGCGACGCTAGTTGTAAGATAAGTAGGCGTTTACATTGATGGCTTATGGGGAGCGATAGCTAAGACCACATTTTCTCGCAATGACCCTGTAGTTGGCAAGAGAAGAGCAACACTTTTCCCCAGGGTACGAGGTTCTACAAAAAGGGTGCTAAAAATTTTTAAAGGGTTGGCAACGCGCGAGGTGCTAACCTTTTTCGTGTTACAAATGTCCATAGGCAACGGTAACCGTTTACCATCAGGTGGGTCGTATGCTTGTTTGCTACCTTAATAGTATAAAAAACAGTTGGCCGTAATTAAAACACAAATCGGAGACCATGATCAGTCTAAGCCTTTCCCTCAATTTGTAGTCTGGAACAATTCTTTACCCTCTCTGCAACTGGGGCATACTAATGAACGCATCATTATTTAGAATAAATTACAGCCTAGTGGTCATGCCTCATATTGAACCTTACTTAGTTCAGCACTTAGGTTGCTTACCCTATTAGACCCATGGGAGCTCATAAATCATTTTCATAAAGCTAAGCCCTGTAGCGCACACTTACTTTTCATAAAGTTTTTTTTTGATGTTTCTTTTTTAGGTATTCCTTAGGCCAAAGATGAGCACCCAAATTCAATAAATAATCAATAATAATGTGGCATTATTAATATTGTGAGATAGTGGATGTAAATTATTTGTAATATGTAATTTTGGGAATAAATGGGTAATATTAATAAAGACAAATATGCATGTAAATTATGGATATGTCCCTGAGCTTCCAGATGGTAATCATCACGGATACAGAATAAGCGATCTCAGAATAATAAAATAAATAATAAATATCGCTGGACATTTCACACAGCGCTATCTAGCCCCAAACTAAGCAGAGCTTGTACTATGGGAACCAGATAGCTGATAGAATACTTATATACTTTTTTTTGTAAATGCATACTTATAATATAGAAAAACATCCAGACACGGAACAAACATCTGTAGATCATGCAAATATTTGTTCCGCGGCGGGAATCGAACCCGCTACCTCCTGCGTCTCAGCCGGCTATACACCTACGGAGGAATGACCGGCTAGGTAATAAAGGCTTGCTAGCCTATTTATTTTTACTCTTATTTTCCTTTCTTGAAATTTGAATAGATTTTTCCGGGAATGAGGAAGCCACTTTTCAAAGAGTCTGCTTAAACAAATATCCGGAGAGGAAACGCCAATTATTCTTAAGGTCTCGTCGCCGGATGCTTGTATAGGTACATGTTTTATTTCATTTGAAATAATTTAAAAAACTATGCTTTATCAAGATTCCCTTTTAAGTATTTGTCTTCTACTTGAAACCTATTTGACTTATTTTATATTCTGTAATTTATTTTAATTTCATATATGTTACATTATGTTCATATACATCCGGAACCAGTCGTCGTACAAGGCCATCCACTCGAAGTCGTTCAAGACTACGTATACCTCGGCCAGATAGTGCAATTGGGTAGACACAACTTCGAGAAGGAGGCCAAGAGGAGGATTCAGTTAGGTTGGGCAGCATTTGGGAAATTATGTCGAATCTTCTCGTCACCTATACCACAATGCCTTAAAACCAAAGTGTTCAATCAGTGCGTCCTACCCGTAATGACCTACGGTGCTGAGACGTGGACGCTCACGGTAGGACTAGTCCACCAATTTAAGGTTGCGCAGCGAGCTATGGAACGGGCTATGCTTGGAGTTTCTCTGAAGGATAAAATCCGTAACGAGATTATCCGACAGAGAACCAACGTCACCGACATAGCTCAACGGATTAGCAAACTGAAGTGGCAGTGGGCTGGCCATATATGCCGGAGAACCGACAACCGTTGGGGTAAACGAGTTCTTGAGTGGAGACCGCGTCTCGGAAAACGTAGTGTGGGGCGCCCCCCGGCTAGGTGGAGCGATGACATAAGAAAGGTGGCGGACAGAAACTGGATGAGAAGAGCCGAAGACCGGGCTCAGTGGCGCGTTTTGGAAGAGGCCTATGTCCAGCAGTGGACTAATGTGGGCTGATGATGATGATGATGAATTTATTTTAATTGAACAAACTAAGCGAGATCTCCAAATCAATTTGGGCAAATCGGCGTTGTATGTACATATGTATGTTTGTTTGTCCAAGGTTAACTTTCGAAATGTTTATCCGATCATCGTGAAATTCGATACATAGGTAGGTAGTGATGGCACAGTTCTGGTGTGACTAAATGTGGGAGAGGGTTGTTGAGATATTGGGGTTCAAGATGGGTAAGAAAAATGAAAATGAAACTATTAGGTCAAGTGGGACGTCAAATGAAAGGTCCTCATTAGTACATTTCGACCCTGTTTTTATTTTTAGTTAAGGCCTTGCAGGTTTTTAGCCATAATAAAAACTGAACGTTGACGAAATTCACAGCGTACACCAGTCACCCCGCAGTGTTGTAATTAAAAACATGAAGAGAGTAGGTATAACCTAGAGTTTTCTAGGGTAAAAAAACAGTCATAAATCCAAATTAGACACCTTTGGGTATTCCAATGACTCCAAAATGATTTGTTGTTTGGTATTTACTGTCCGAATCAGCTGACAGAGCTTCTAATGGGTATAGAGACACATAAAACAAATCAATTCAAAATACTTCTACCGTATTTTGACGTGTACACACAGCCTGCGCATTAGAATTAGTTTCTAAAATGTATTCTTGATTGAAATCAAGATCCGTCCAAAATGTGTTGGCTGCTTAATAATTGATGTGTACCGACTTCAAATTCTTTATTAGCAAGTTCAGTAACCAAATGGAAACAAATTTTTTAGATTGTTCTGATTGATGGCCTGTCCGGCTGTCTATCACTAGTTCCTAATACTTTCAAATGTTACTTATTTTTAGATTCAGGCAGTAGGTTTGGGTGTAGACCAGACTGTAAGCTAAGACTGTACGAAAAGTTTTTGCCTTTGGTACCCCAAAACCTCCAAAACGATTTGCTAGTTTATTAGCGTACAGTCTGGTGTTCAGGAAATGATTTTCAGGAGATCAACTATCACCAAAGTTGGTCAGGAGCTTTATTGTAATTTTAAGAAAGAGTGATTAATTTTGCAAACAATTTCATATAGTACTAGCTGACCCGCCGAATTTCGTACTGCCTTGACATGGATATAACGCGGGCTGCCAATGTACGTCACCAGTAGAATTGTCGATCAGCCATCATTAGCTGTATCTATGTATGAGATCTTCATATATATATCTTCATAATAATATGTATCTTCATAATTTTTTTTTTTTGCGAGAATTTTTCCGATGTTTTAATAGTTATTCTGCTATTCGGGGCGGAACAAATCCAACAAATTAAAGATCACAAAATCGGTTACGCCGTTCTTGAGTTATAAATGGTGTAACTAACCCGACTTTGTTTATATGATTTTTAGATTTATTTATAACTTTTGCGATCAATGTGCATAATAACTGGTAGCGATTTTTTGTAATTAAGTACTAAATTGAATAATTTGATGACACCCCATTTTTATACAAAGAGCAATATTTATTATTTTATAATTCATTGAAAAACAGAAGTCGCTTTATGGGACGCCATCGAGTTGTTTGTCGGCTTGTGCTGCCAACCACAGCGCACGTGTCTCACCGCCGGCGATGAGCGAGAAGCGAGTAGAGCTAGAAACTAGAAACGAGTTGGCGAGCAGCTAGAAGCGAATGTGTAGTTCCTATAGTTGGCTCGCTGGGCGAGTGAGCGAGTGCATAATCTCACGTCGTGTGTTCTGACCGCCAAGCGAGTATCGCTGAGCGCGTATCAAGCAGCAAGTGTTGTAGTCGCTGCGACAAAATAGTGGAGAGCCAGTTCTCGCCGGTACACAGTGTGTCCCGTAGAACAAGCCAGGTGGACAAAATTCATTATCAATTTCCTAGAATTTAAGAACAGTTTTCAGTAAACAACACCCCCCCCCCCCGATTCCAGGAATTGTTTACATACCACATTCCAGATCGATGAGTCACAGGGTCTCAATGCTAGGTAATAAGTTAATTGCATTTTAAAAAATAAATGCGACAACATCTCCTGTGGTTGTTTATTTTAAAGTGAAAAGTTTTAGTGATGGATTTTATAAGGTATGTATTTCACTTTTATAAAATTATAAACTTTCTGCACCGTTTTATAATTAATATATATTTGTTTGAAAACACGCATATTTTTGTATCATTTACGTTTTTGAAAGCTTGAAAAAGTAATGTACACTCATGTACCCCCCCCCCCCCACTGTATTTTCTATATATTGTAGATACACCTTCTCTTATTAGAATCATACTAAGTATTTTCAGCAGAGTCGAGTCGAACACTGATTTTTTTTATTCTTTCAGATACTCGTATCGTGAACTCTATTACAAAAATGGAGTTATTTGACGAGTGGCTTAAATACCACAAAGTTGTAAAGAACGATCGTCTTTTTGACTTCATTTCTTCTAAATTTAATTTTGGTGATATAATTGAAGAATCTAGAAAAAGAATTAAAACGACAATAGCGACCTTTTCCTCAAAAGTTACCTCAAAATGGGCTACATCAGGAAAATCAAAGGAGGACTTTTTGAAAAGGAATAAGACGTGGATTGAGGGCACGGACGTTGAGTTTCACGTTATTCGCGTTCATTATGCTGAACCACAACCGTCTACCTCAGCTGGAAGGCCAAAGAAAAGCTTTGGAGAGTCTTCATTTAAGACCAAAAAACGGAAAGTAGAAGAACTCGTACAATCGCGTAGTGCAAGTGAACTAATAACTGCTGCTGAAGTAGTAGCGCGATCATCTGGACAACGAAATGTTGCCAAAGTGTTAAAAGACATAAGTGAATATCCAGAGTCTGCTAATGTTTGTCTAACAACTAAAAAATCCGCTTCTAGGCAAGTTTATAGACCATTGAACAGTGACGAAGCTTTGGCATATTATATAGATTTAAAATCCACCACACACACCTACAAACAAACAAGAAAGTAGGACATCATGTGTTTCCATCGTATAAGTGCGTACAAAAGTCGAAGCGTGCGTGTTATCGTCCTGAAGAACTTATTAGTATAACTGAGTCCAGTGCTGAAATCAATCTTCAAGCCATATTAAATAAAACCGTAGAGCGTCTAGTAGAAGCACAAAAAGTGGCGATCGAAAGCTTGCTTCCTTGTTCATCTGAAGATTATCTTTTATCGGAAACTTCTGATGAATCCGATATGGATGATTAGTTGTTTTTGTATATTTTATTATATAAACGAAATTTTACATTTCGTAAAAATAACACTGACTCTCTATTTTTTTTATTTATGTGTGATAGTTATTGTAATATTTGTTGTATATAGTAGTTTATTAATATTTGTTGTTTATAGTAATTTTAGTTGGGTGAATAATTATTTTTCTGTAAATTTATAATATGCATTTAGGTATATAATAATAAGTTTTTTATTTTTTATTTTGCGTTTTTATTATAATAAACACTAACTGTTATCATTTAAGTACTATAACGACATACTATATTTACATACAATTACGATAATCAGGAAAAATAATTTTGTCCATCTGGCTTGTTCTACGGGACACACTGTGCGGTAGTGTTAGGGCCCCCGCGCACTAGGCAGCCATGGCTGCGCAGCCAGGCTGCGGCAGCCAGTCAAACATATGACGTTGTATGGGAGCCCGCGCACTTGGCAGCCACGAAATCTCGGCTGCGGGAGCCAATGAAACGCGCCTGTTTGCACGGCAGCCAGCTGGCTGCGCGCAGCCAGAACGTGTGTAGGCGAATGTATGTGGCTGCGGTCAGTCTCCGCGCACTAGTTGTAGCAGCCAGGCGTATTTTGCGTTCCGAACTTTGATAACATGACTTTAAACAAACAGGCAAAATTATGATGGTGTACAGATCAGATCAGTCTGTCAGTCTGAAATGACAGTGACATTCGAGTCAGTCTCCCTTGTGTCCGTTTCATTACACGCTGATTTCTGTTTTAATTTTTTACGTAGGTACCTAGTGTTTGTGTCTTAAAAAATATGGTTTTTTTTTTTTCTTCTTTTTTTGTAGAACTCATGTTGTGTACAACTTTACTATTTTTGTTTTTAGCTAGTTGCGGAGGGTGTAAGATTACTTTTATTTAGCTCTTGTTTTGTAACGTTGTTCCTTGTAAGTGTTGTTATGTTTAGTTATGATCGTATTAAGTAATGTTTATCATATATAAATATTTAAATTTTTACTGTTATACCAATGCACAACCGGCAGGTGGAGTAACGAGCGCTGGCAACATTTGAGCACATTTGGTGGAGTATCTATGTACTAATTTAATTTAAAGTATATTAAATTTAAGTACATACCTATATTAGTCTACATATTTTAGTAGGTAATATTTTAGTAGTAATATTTATTTTATTTTGTGTAATTTATTTGGGTTTTTTAGTAGGTACCTATATAGTAGGTATATATACTGTATGTAACAATGTTAGATCTTATTAGTAACTCTGATGACAGTGATGCTTATTTTTCTTTCTCTTCGTCTAGTGAATCTGTTAGTAGTGACGATAGCTTCGTCAGCATCCCGCCTCTTTCCGAAAACCTATCATCCCAGTTTTCTGATGTACCAAAGAATTTCAATATCATTCATATAAATGCTCAAAGTGTTCCGGCTCATTTTCCGGACATGTTGGCATCATTCGAGCACAAATCTATTCATGCTATTCTCATCTCTGAATCTTTCTTAAAGCCATGTCTCCCCTCCACTACTTTCTGTTTACCTGGTTTTCGTCTGATTCGCAATGACCGGATTGGCAGTGGATGTGGTGGCGTGGCTATTTATCTTCGTTCACATCTTCCATTTTCTATCATAAGCATGTCAGCTCAGCCACCGCCACCCTCGGCTGGTGAGCATCTATTTATTGAAGTAATTCTTGCCCACTCCAAAATTCTTCTTGGAGTTTACTACTGTCCCTCTCTTCGTATTAACTTCTTTTCCTCGTTTGAGAAGCTATTAGAGGATTTTGTGCCCTCTTATAGCCAATCCATTATTATGGGTGACTTTAACACTTGCCTCTTAAAAAAAGATACCCGCTCTTCTTCTCTTGAAACCATTGTCCAGTCATGTAATATGCATATTCTCCCCCTTAGCGCAACTCACCATTTTCCAAATTGTGAGCCATCACTTCTTGACCTCATTATTGTTTCCTCTCCACATCTCGCTGTTAAACACGGCCAGTTTTCAGCTGACTCCTTTTCCTATCATGACCTCATATTTCTTTCGTATAAACTACGTCCTCCTAAAGTTAAACCCAAGGTCATCCTGCAGCGCAATTTTGGTGGCATTGACAAAGAAAGGTTTCTTGATGATGTCAGAGAATTAGACTGGTCATCGGTAGAAGGGGCTGTCTCGATTGATGATAAAACTGCTATCTTCAATAACATCATCACGCAAATTTTTGATAAGCATGCTCCTTTCCGCACTATAAAACTAAAACATCTTCCGGCACCCTGGCTTACCGCTGAAATTAAGGGACTTATGCACAAAAAATCGGTAGCAAAGACCAAGTACAAGATTAAGCCTAGTGATAATAATAAGACCAAATATGACGAATTACGAAATCGCTGCAATAGAGTGTGCAGGGACGCTCAACGTCGCCACATTCATGAATCCGTTTCTGAGGAGGATCCAGCTAAAGTCTGGAAGTTTCTTAGATCTTTAGGAGTTGGTAAATCCAAACAAGATTCTATCCCTAACAATTTAGATATTGACTCCCTCAATCAGCATTTCTCATCTGCTTCTTCTATCAGTGACTCCGATAAATATAATACTATCAACTACCTCTCTTCTCTACCAACTCCTGATCATTCTCAGTTTACTTTTAGTCAGGTCACCCCATGGGATGTTAAGAAGAGTGTCCTGTCCATAACTTCCAATGCTGTTGGACTTGACGGTATCAGCCGCAACATGCTCATCCCCATTCTAGATCTTATCCTTCCGATCCTTTGTCATCTCCTGAATCATTCCCTATTAAATGGAGAGTTTCCATCAATTTGGAAGGAAGCCCAAATTATTCCTCTGCCAAAGAAACCTAACCCTAAATCCTTCTCCGAATATCGGCCAATATCCATTCTTCCATTCCTTTCTAAAGTCCTTGAACGTCTCGTCCATAACCAGTTAAACTCCTTTCTCTCATCTAATAATCTCCTTAATCCTATGCAGTCTGGCTTTCGTAAAGGCCATAGTACAGTCACTGCTCTTGTCAAGATTACTGACGACATCCGATTAGGCATGGAAAAGAGGCAACTTACAGTGCTAACCTTGCTTGACTTCAGTAATGCCTTCAATACCGTTAATTTCGACATACTCCTTGCAACACTCCGCTCGCTTAACATTTCGTTGGAGGTGACTGATTGGTTTTCCAGTTACTTATACGGACGCCGGCAGCGGGTTCGTCTTGAGGGGTCTCTCTCCTCATGGTGCAACACGTCAGCCGGTGTACCTCAGGGCGGCGTGCTATCTCCTCTCCTTTTCGCTGTTTTTATAAATTCAATTTCTCAAAATCTTACTTCATCCTATCACCTCTATGCAGACGATCTTCAGATTTACACTCAGGCTCCTCCTAATCATATAGCTGATGCTGTGGAAGAGACAAACGCTAACTTACGTCGAATTACTGATTGGAGCAAGGCATACGGGCTGACAATCAATCCTATCAAAACCCAAACTATTATCGTTGGCAGCTCAAGAATAATGTGCCATTTGGATTGGTCTGTCATTCCTCAAGTTATTTTTGACGGAATGCACATTCCATACAGTGAGTCTGTTAAAAATCTGGGGTTAACGATAGATCGTAACTTGTCTTGGGGAAATCAACTTAAAGTCACCTCTCAAAAACTTTTTGCCTCAGCAGGCTCACTGAGACGACTGCGGAACTTTCTCCCAACTACCACCAAAATTGCACTTGCACAATCCCTTCTTCTACCTGTGTTGGATTACGCGGATGCTTGCTACCTAGATCTGACAGAAGAGCAGCTAGATAAGCTTGAGCGTCTCCAGAACTTCTGCATCAGGTTTATATTTGGGTTGCGCAAATATGACCATGTTTCCCCTTATCGCATCATTCTCAAGTGGCTCCCTATTCGCCTTCGCCGAGATTCTCATATTCTGTCTCTTCTCTATTCTATTCTATTCAATCCCTTCTCCCCTTGCTATCTTAAAGAGAGGTTTGCTTATCTCCATTCTTCCAATACTTTTACTCTCAGGTCATCGGAAAACTTATCCCTCAAAACACCCTTACACTCTAGTTCCTTCTACGGGAAATCATTCACTGTCGAAGCAGTGCGCTTGTGGAATGCTTTGCCTGTGGAAATTAGACGGGCTCCTTCACAGCACTCTTTTAAGCTGAGATTAAAGCAGCATTACCTTAATGCCTAGCTTTCTTGTCATTTGAGTTACCTATTTATTTATTATTTTATTTTATTGTCCTCATTTTAGAATATCTGTAAGGTTATTATTTGGGTATATATTAGTCTATCTTTAGGTATTTATTTATGTATTAGGATTATAAGTAGGTACCTACAGTTTTTATTTGATATAATTTTATATAGATTATTTCATTCATTTGTAAATATACTCTGTGCACCGCTGCCCATTACTGCTCCGTTATTTACTTTCCATCCAAAGGTTGCCTGGAAGAAATCGCTTTCAGCGATAAGGCCGCCCATTGTACTTTATTTAAGTAGCTTAAATTTGTTTTTTTTAGTATTCCTGGTGTACAATAAAGAATTATTCTATTCTATTCTATTCTATTCTATTCGATACAGAGAATTTTATTCGGGAAATTGAAAGCCGTAAAGCAATTTGGGATATAACATCGGAAGAATACAGTGATCGGGATTTAAAGAAAAGAAGATGGGAAGAAATCACGAACAAAATGTGCTCGGAAAGTTTATCAGAAAACCTCGACCACTGAAGGCCGCCGTGGGTCTTCTACGGCTGTTCCAGACAGGCAAGACAATAGTGTTTATACTGATGCGTTATCACCAACTGACACAAATGTAACAGATATGTCTCAGGGTTCTGAAATACTAGAATTATTTACTACACAGGACAACTTGAACTAGGTAATTCATTACCATACATGTAAGAAATAAATAATAAATGTTAAGACTAATTAACAATATCTTTCATTTTCGTACTCACCTCAAAGTTATCACCAGTTTTTCTTCAGGTTTTATACAAGCTCGCATAGAAGTATCAATGCCCTTGATTGAATTTCGTATTTTTTCCAAAAGGTTATCAAACGATGGAATCATCAGGTTATCAAAGGATGAATCCAGTGTCTTTTCTTTGTTTTGCGTTTTGCCTAGTGCGCGGGAGGCCTTAACGGCCAGCTATCAACTATTAATATACGTGTCTCTTTTGCTGACACGGAATCTTTTGTTCGTTTTTTGAGCGAGAAAACAGTTGATAGCTAATCGCTTACTTGCCGGTGGTGAGATACGTGCTTAAAGCGATGACAGCTGATGGTCAGAGCTCAACTGTGTTGTTCGTCGGTCATCCTGTGCAAATGTAAGTACGTTGGTGGTATATTCAATTACTGTAGCCATTGTGTTTAAGCTGTTCTTATTTGTCCATAAAATTGTTCATAAAGTAAATCCATGTTGAATAAGATTGATGCTATAAAATAATGCAAAATAAATACTATATCTCTCTGGAAGTTCTTGTTTCTTACATAATTAATACCAAGTGACGGCCATATGAAGACCAAGTGTAGGTAGTTCTGCAGCTGCCATCACTTCTCGACGGTAGCTCCAAGTACTTCAGTCTGGCCGTGGCCACGGTTGTTGCAAAACAATCGAACGCCGGGATAATAAACAAAAAAGGTAAATATTTGATAAATACACGTTTAATATTAGTAATTAAGTTAATATGGTAACTTTATTAGGTTGATCATCCTTTCATTTCATCCCTAGTTAGATTTGTTTTTCGGTATAGGCAAGAAACACCACAAACAGATACCCATCAATATGTATATCGTACGCGTATAACACAGTCTCATTTGAACGACAGTCATTAAGTCTCATTTGTTCAACCACGAACAAACTTGGTTACGAGCGCTCTGCGTTCTTTTCTGAAAGGAGATTCTATTTCGTAAGTTAATTTCATTTCTGTTGGGTAAATCATGCTAATCTCCATTTCATTCTCTCGTTGCTCAGTGAAATAGTGTTTACCAACTTGAACAATGAACTCCACATTTTGTTACGAAATTTGATAACTAAATCACGCTAGTTACAGAACTATCCTGACACAATAACTTCACTCAATCAAAGTTTCTGCCAACTTGGGTTTTCTGCTAAGTCATTAAAGTTAATTAATCGACTTTCTAGCACGTTGCATAAAACTTGGGCAAATTCTTGAAATCGAAGTTAAAGGAAACTAAAAGTTAAAAGTAAGTTATAAAAGTACCTAATAGTAATAAGTAGGTAAGTCACTAATTCGATTTCTGATTATGATTGTTATTCCTGTCATAAGCTGCCAAATTTTCAATGGTGTTTTCATAGCAACGGCAGTAATTGAAAAAATATTGTTTTAGTAGAATACCATAAGGTATATTTAATTTAATTTCATTAATTATTCCAAAGCAAGCGAATATTGGGGCTCAAGTGGGCAGGACACTTGGCCAGACGTAGTGACGACAGGTGGACTAAGACACTAACAAGGTGGAGGCCTAGAACTGGCCATCGAAATAGGGGACGTCCACCAGCGAGATGGGTCGACGACATCCATAAGACCGTGGGTCGTACGTGGTTCAGACTGGCACAGGATCGGGAAGAGTGGCAGAAACAAGGAGAGGCCTATGCCCAGCAGTGGGTCAACACGGGCTGAGAATGATGATGATGATGATGACGAATTATACCAAAAAGAAAAAAAAATTGTGGGCGGAAAATTAATTTAATACAATAAATAATAAATTTAAACAAAACAAAATAATATCATAAATCAATTAACATTATATAAAAACATTTTATTATATTATATAAAAACCTACCACCACACGTAAAAAATAATAATTAGGTATACTTAATGTTACTGGGTTCAAAAATATTCAGTGCTGTCCAATATTAAATATTATGTCAAGATACAAGGGATAATACTTAGTCTTATAATGCCATTTTGCGATGATACCATTGTGATTGTGAAGCGATTGGTTTAATAGAATTGCTACTTTTTACCCAACTGGGGGTAATGTTTTTATTTACAAACTACGCGTGCGAAGCCTCGGACGGCAGCTCCATAACATAATACAAAACAAAAGAAGTTCGTATCCATACTAACCTTGCACTAACAAGCTACAGCGTACTGTAAAAAGTTGTCTAAATGATCTTTTTGCCAGTACTGCAGCACATTCGCAACGCAGCAATGGCGTTGTTATTCAACTTTTTATTTTGCTCAGTGTTACTCTACTCGGCTTCGTATTGTATACCCATTCTACCCATTGAATACCAAGGTTTGTATTATTTTCATACGTTACCAATAACTTGTTTTTTTCTATTGTCATTTGTTATTTGTTTCGTTCTTGTTGAAACAAATAAATCATGATTCTTTCGCAAACTTCAGGACGATGGAAAATTGTTTATGTTACGAAATAGTATACCTATAGACTTTAGTAATATCGTTGATACAAATGTCGATTATTCAGTATCATTTATATAAATTAATATGTCAATATTTTATATGAATATTATTCTTCGCAGTCGAGTAAAAAGTATGTCCCAATCCCGGTCATAATCTATCTATAGGTATACCAAATTCCATCGAAATCGGTCAGACAGACAGAGGGACTAGAGAGACGGGGTTTCTTTCAAATTATAATCACATCACACTCATATTATAAATGCGAAAGTTTGGGTGTTTGTTTGATTGTTTGTTACTCAATCACATCGTAACGGCTGAAACGATTTTGATGAAATTTGGTATATAGATAGATTATGTCCTGGATTGAAACATAGGCTACTTTTTATTGAAAAACTTCGCGAGTGAAGCCGCGTGCTGAAGCCAGTATTAGTATAGATTAACGTCACAAAAGAAACACAAGTAACAATAAACCCCAATCACAAAGAATAAATACATACCTAAACCCCATACCTCATACAGCCAAATTTAGTTTTAATGCTTTTAAGCTATCAGAAATTTATTTTTAGTGACACCCTCTTATAGCGAATATTTTAAGTTATATCTATTTTGCAACTATTACATTTTTTATGCTATTTTAATGTTATCTGAGGAGAAGGTGATGATAATACTCACTACTTTATTAATATAATTGTATAGTACATTACTGCAGCAGCCTGCAAAAGAGGCATTGATGGACGAACGTGTAATACACACATACGTAAGTCCATCAATGCCTAGTTGTGGCCAAGGCTTGTATAGTACTTTTCTCAAATAATGCGTGGAAATTAAAACTAAGTACCTGGGCAGAACTTTTTATTTGAAATACAATTACTTTTCAACATCAATGACGAACAACGAACAACAATAATTTTTCCCGTGTGTTCATTTGTTTTTTTTTTTCAATAAACATCTCTCTATTTGCAAGCCAGTTCGAAATTTAAATAAAACCTTTGATAAGTTACCTCCTTGTTTGCCATGTTTCTGAGTGAAAGATCGTTCCATTTTTAAATTACACGACAGATATGAGTTTACTGTGTAATTTATTTGGCCGCTACGTCAGATATGGATTTTCATGCCGGCTGCTGCTCGCATGTACAGGCCAGTTCAGCAATTTCGATTTACCTCGAAGAAGGTTATCAAAGTAATGCTCAAATTTCCAAGCATGTTTGAGAAAATAAATATTTCTATGTATTCCTTATTTTCAATAAATAATTTTCATTTAATTTCATTATAATACAAAGTATTGAATCACTTTTCAGTCAATCCCTACTTACGTGGGGTAAGAATGGCCGCGCCTAGCTTGCTGGATATTTGCGCTTACTCTCGCAACCAAATGTTGAGTAGAAAGGTAAGAAATTATTGATTAAATACATTATAGCCTAGCTTGCTAGATATTTAATCAATTAGAATTTAATTAAACTTCTCCCTCTTCCAAATATACTACCTACAATAACTGTTTGTCCGCATTACACAATGATTAACTGGAAGAGAATGCTATCTAACTTTAAGTTCGCCTATGAACAGAATATTTTTATTTTGTGCAATAAAAATATTCATTCATTGATATTTGCGCTTAATCTTGCAACCAAATGTTGAATAAAAAGGTAATAAATTATTGATTAAAAATACTATTCGTAAAGGTGAGGTAAAAAAACTAGTATTTTTTAGTTTTAACTTATTATGCCACCGCTTCTTAGGCCTTCCTCGGTGTCGCTTTCCATCCACAGGGCTCGACGTTACGACCTTAGCCCACCTATTTGCTGGCATGCGGGAGACATGACCCGCCCAATCCCACTTCAACTTGGCAGCCTTTATACCGACGTCAGCGATGATTTGGACGCCTTTTATGGGGACTGGCGGGATTTGGTACAAGATCGAGATAAGTTGAGAGATGAGGGAGAGGCCTTTGCCCAGCAATGGGACAGCATAGGCTAGATAAAAAAAAACTTATTAAGCGGCACTAATAGTCTACAAGTAAAGCGGTCTGATCGGACAGACAGACAGACAGACATGGGAAAACTATAAGGGCTCCGGAACCTAGTAGTTTGGCTACGAAACGCTAAAAATCTAAAATATTCCAAGAAAATAAATACAATCTAAACACGCCCAAAAGTTTAAAGTCACTTAAAAACTAGCTCGTTCTAAAATCGTAACTTAGCATCCATAAAGTATACTTAAGTTAAATGAAATCCCTGCCAAGGACAGAGATTAAGTGCAAACACTTAACATAATGTACTAGATCTGGCGTGATACCAACTTGCTCTGTAAGTTTGCTGAAGGTTTATTTTCTTGTAAATTGTTCATCCTGTTACACAATTTTCAGTTTACCGGTATTCCGAACAACTAGCTACATTGAATTGAATGTGTGCATTGAATGATCACATTTACATAGGTAAAAATATTTTCACGTATCGAATCGCGAAAGGGCAAAAATATTGATTAAATTTCGATTTGTCACTATTGATAGGTATTTAATTAAGTAGGTCAATAAAATATATAATATGTATTGCTGGTCATTTCACACAGCGCTATCTAGCCCCAAACTTAGCAAAGCTACTACGGGAACCGGATAACTGATAAAATATTTATATACTTTTTTGTAAATACCTACATTCTTATAACGTAGGTAAAGAAAAACATCCAGACCCAGAACAAATATCTATAGATCATGCAAATATTTGTTCCGCGGCGGGAATCGAACCTTCCTGCGTCTCAGCCGGCTATTCGCCCACTGCGCCACGGAGGTCAGTGCAA
Source organism: Philereme transversata (assembly GCA_963924445.1). Classification (NCBI taxonomy): domain Eukaryota; kingdom Metazoa; phylum Arthropoda; class Insecta; order Lepidoptera; family Geometridae; genus Philereme; species Philereme transversata. Next base: position 6,105,699 of record OZ004343.1, on the reverse strand, counting down.
AAAGAATGCGTGTGCGTGACGTGAGCGTGCACGCAGCGGTTGTAGTGTATCAAATAGTTATATTCAATTAAATTGTATTTCAGATATTACATCCATAATTTGTTAGTAAAAAATAAAATTTACAATACATAGGTAATTAATTTATGAAACTCTGAGAAAGATGTCACACCGCCGCCGCGCTTTGATGGTGTACGCGTCATAACGCCACGCAGGTGAACGGGAAGTAGCCGGCGGGCGCCACGCAGGTGGTCTGACATCTTTTTTTAATTTCATCTTAATACATAAACAACCGCTGCGTGCACGCTCACGTCACGCATATTCCACGCGCACGCATTCGGTATGCACCGGCCTTTAATCGACAGCTAGCTCATAGTCAAAATCGACGCTAACGATAACAGTGTGGTGATCGGGCTACGTTTTAAAACGACTTAAATGAGATTGCTATACAAGGTGCTTCGGAATTTGAAAGTAACCTTTTAGTAATTCCCGTATTTGTCTGAGAAAATTAACGATTCTTAATAAAAAAAGATATACAGATATATATTTTTATTGTTTATTTATATGTTATAGTTTGTCATAAAAACATTTGTTTTATAGAATTAACCGTAAATTTTATTATTTCAGTTTATTTGCATTATATGCAAAGGTTTTGACCCTTCATGTTTCCACAAGATCACCACGACCACCCCCACATATACAACTGAAAGTCCTACCACTGCAAATCCAACCACCAAAAGTTCTACCACTACAAGTTCTACTACTACAAGTTCTACTACTGCAAAAGCTACCACTGCAAAAACTACTACAGCTGAAGAATAATAATAGACGTAACTTTGTATCTGCTTGTTTTCTAATTTAGATAAGGTTAACTGTGGGACATTTTATTTTAAATTAAATGTTTTTATCGTATTGAACTGTTTTTTTTATTTGGTCGAGACGTTTTGGTCCACTGAGTGGGTCCCACAAGGACCACGTGGTCGGCCCAGGCGGAAATGGCGCAACAAACTTGACGCCTTTTTGGTATCCTGGCTAGCGATATCTAATTAGATTGCGATTTTTGGTTGACACCCTAAATCCATGAGGTACCGACGACGCCATCGCGTTTCCGTAATTCTTTCTTGGCGTCTGATCGAAGCGATGGATGATCCGAGAGCTGGCATTTATCTGTGTCAACGCATAATCATTGCAATGCAGCAAGTCTTGGGGACACTTGCGCCTGGTAGTGCTTGAGCAGTTGAGCTATCTATAAATAGTTTTCAACGGTCTTTAGATGATTCAACTGTTTCTTTTATATTTTTATTGTGTTATGTAAATAATTGTATATATTATTTCTGTTAATAAACGGGAGCACTCGTAGCGTCTTGCGTCTCGGTTAACTAGCTTACTGTATCACAGCATTCATAAAAGTTGAAAAGTGATGTCGCCACACACGAGCCATGTAACGGGCCGGACCTGAATGATTCCTCCACAGTAATAAATTCGGAAGATAACATTCGTTTTCGTAATATTATAAAACATTAATATTTATGAATAGCACATACTTGTTCATTCAGTCATTACGTATTTAAATCAATCTGGGATTTGGAAAAAGCTTCAATATATTATAACGCCTTGTGCCATCTCTTGGATTACTCATCTATTGTATGCGGTGTTTGATCTAGATAAATTGTAAATTGACATACTATCATGACGCTAGATGACAGTGGCTGATAGATGAAGTGACGTGGAGATTGTACAAAATGGTCTGTCGTCTATGGGAAGAGTTGCGCTACTCGCCGGTAGGGGGTCGACTGACTAGCAATTTGTCAATGGGAAGTGATCCACTGCTCACCGGTAGGGGGATCGACAGACTATCAAGTTCTCTATGGAATAGGTTTCAATACACGGCATTATGGGTATGCAAGTAGAAGGCGAAGCTGGATAGAACGGAATATTGTCTATGATATCATAAATTCGGGGATGAATTAATATGAAACTTCGTGATATTACAAAATAATAATATTATTAATAGAAAATAATTGATTGTGCATTTTTTCTTTGAATTACATGAAGCCATTTGTTTACTGTTGAATAAGTTTAGTATTTGTAGGCATAGACCTGCGACTTCAGAAAACCCCACAAGAAAAAGTCTAGCGGAGTCAAATCACACGATCTTGGTGGCCAATTCACATCACGTCTGCGAGAGATAACTCTACCCTCAAACCGTTCATGCAGAATGTCGATTGTGTCGTTCGCTGTGTGGCAAGTAGCGCCATCTTGCTGGAACCACATGTCGTTCACGTCCATATTGTTCAATTCAAGCCAAAAGAAATTGTTTATCATTGATCTGTAGGTCTGCGAAAGGCCGAGTTCTTGAGCACGGCGAGAAATCGACTGCCTCGGAGTCTCCTGAACACTCTCACGTACAGCGGCGATGTTCTCGGCCGATCTGGCGTTCCTTTGACGTAAAGGTGTTGGTTGGTTGTTTACCGAACCGGTCGTTTTAAATTTAGTCACCAATCGTTGGAGAGTGGACTTTGAAGGGCCACCGCGTCTGCCGTAAAAAGGGCGCAATGCGCGCAACGTTTGCACTAACGAACACTCATTTTGATAATAAAGTTTTATCATTTACACATGCTGCTCAACCGTGTAACTTGCCATGGTGATTTGGCATCAGTGACTGAATAAGAAAAAACAGATTTGACAGATGCCGCCAAAACAAAATGGCCGCCACAGATTATTAACATCGATAGTTTTCGCTACTCGCCGCTAGAGGTCGGAGACGGGGATTCGAGGGCTGAAGTACGGGGGGAAGGGACTGAACGCCTTAAATACGACGGAGCGGCGACGCTCGATCTCTCTTCGGTTAAGCTGTCACGGCCTCAGAGGCCAACAGCGAGATTAGTCCATTCGAAAAAAAAAAAGCTCGATCTCTTGTTCCTCGTGAACTTCTCGGGACGTTTTACCGCGGGGATCTCTTTTCTCGTGCTCTTTCCCTGGCTCTTGTTCCTCGTGAACTTCTCGGGACGTTTTACCGCGGGGATCTCTTTTCTCGTGCTCTTGTTCCTCGTGAACTTCCCGGGACGTTTTACCGCGGGGCTCTTTTCTCGTGCGCTTTTCCCTGGCTCTTGTTCCTCGTGAACTTCTCGGGACGTTTTACCGCGGGGGGCTCTTTTCTCGTGCTCTTTTTCCTGGTGATCTTCTCGGGGCTCTGGTTATCTCGTGACCTTCTCGGGGCGCTTTCTCGGGCTCTTCTCGGGAGTGGTGATATCTCGGTATCTTTTCGTTGGGGACATTGCTCGTGGGCTCTTGGGTCACGCTCTTTGCTCGTGGGCTTTTTCCTCGTGGTCTTTCCCTCGTGGTTCTTCACCCGCTAGCAGCCTGAGGAGACACCCAGAGAATACCAAGGTACGTGCTTGTTAATTTTTACTTACTGCCATTTTAATTATTGTTCTTGTGTTAATGTTTGGTAACCGGATTCGTGCAGGAATGTATTGAATTGGATCCAAACAGAGTAATTTATTTGTGTGAATTTAAATGTAATTGTTGTATATCCGAGTTATTTACATTGAGGGTTAAATGGGGTAAATTTTGGATGGAAAATGTTAGAAGTCTAGATTTATTTTATTTTGAGGGTAGGAATTTTTGCTTACTGCCATTGGCAATTATTATTCTTGTGTTAATGTTTGGTAATCAGATTCGTGCAGGAATGTATTGAAGTGGATCCAAAAAGAGTAAATTATTTGTGTGAATTTAAATGTAATTATTGGATATCCGTGTTATTTACATTGAGGGTTAAATGGGGTGAATTTTGTATGGAAAATCTTAGGAGCCGAGATTTATTTTATTTTGAGGGTAGGAAAAATTAGTGACGGTTAAAGTGATTGTTCCTGAAATACAGAATGTGGAATTTGGATTCCATATATTGGTTCGGGAATAATTGTTTTGAATTGCGGGGTGATTATTTAATAAGATAGTTAACGTTGGGGATTGACATCTTACCGTGGCATTTTCTGTTAGTTTAACAATGTTGTCAGTAGGAATCTTGTTAACCGGTAGGGTAGGAAACGTCCCTGATGACGGTGGATTCTATAATAGTCTAATAATCAAATTAATTTGGATCATATGATGGGATGGGAGGCGTTAGGAAATACTTTCCATTACGTTCTATTTATTCTAAAGATGTACGGACAGATTGGCATCAGTATTGCATTTTAAGAAATGATTGGCTCAGGATTATATTACACTAAATACAAAATAACCTTTCACGTTTGGTGTTTGTATTGGCAGCGATTTGTTTAACTACTTCTATATTCTATTTCTATTTCTATGGTCATAAAAGAACGGTGGATTCATTGGAAAACATAGCTTATGTTATAACAAGACACAGGAATGTGTAACCTATTGACGGTATAATATTTCTTAGATTGAGTTTTCTAGTAAAGGAAAAAATGTGGGTAGGAAGATTGGATTCCTAAGTTTGATACGAGTATCTGTTGTTATTCTACATTGGAAAAGGAAATATTTTAATGTAGCATACGGTATAAAAATATATCAGTATGTAGAACAAAATTCATGTAATAAACTAAACTAAAATGAGAGGGCAATTGTGCTTTTAAGGACGGTGGTTTCTAAAAATACACTTTGTAAGATTGAATACAATGTTGAAATTATAAGATGGAACTTGTGAAGTTTGACAATGAAATGTGCTCGGATTCAAGGGAGTAAATAATCTAAGTAAGTTGATCTGATGTCGATAGAATCTTTGAAGGCTAAAGCGCTGGGCTTAATTAGAAACAGATGCGAGAAAAAGGTCTGTTTTCTATTCTACGGAGCCAAGGAAATGAAATTCCGTTAAGATTCATCAGCATTGTTAACTGAAAAGGTACTATAAACATGAATTGAAGTAATATTCATGGTCAAACTACAGTAAACTAAAGACTTTGATAGCTGATTAAAGCACTTATCTACTTCATGCAAACTAGCCGTTCGGAAAAGTACTAAATACGTCTAGCTTCATTATGGGGTTTTACTAAGTTCTACATTTTAGTGCATTCTGGTAGTGAATTTAAGAATGGGTTAATTGATAGGTTGCCTAGGTATGTTTAGGCTGAGTGTTTTGGCAGATAGATAGTAGGGGGCGGCTATTTTTAGGATCGGAATCGAAAAGGGTAGGGTTCTAGAATAGGCTACGAAGAACCTAACTCGAATGGGTTGAGTTCTAAAAATAAGAACTGTACTGATTCGCAAGATAACCAAAAAAGAATCTACACTTTGCAAAAGATTATGACCTCTAATTACCTTAATAACGAGTAGGAACAACAGACTACCCACATACAATTTTTATGTTGTCTCAAATATAAGGTTAAGTATACCTAATAATACTTTTAAATTGTGGAAGAGAGATGTCCAGTCTGGTAGTCGAATCTCATTGTCTTCACAGCGGTGGTGGGGCTGTAGACCTAAGATATTTAAACAAGTGTCTTAGCCACAATTATTAATGTCGATAATCAGTTTGTAGGTAGATCAATACGTTCCCAGTGGGTGGGCTATAACTTTAGCACCAAGCTTACAATAGGTAGATCACAATTATCACTAACTAGAATTCTATGGGTATGTCAATGTGTTTAGATAGGTTTAATTCTCTCATAAAGTAGGTAGCATGATCTTTGGTACTAGACTCAAATTCCTTAAAAGAAACTGAGTTATTACGGATATCGCGACGCATGGGTTCCTACCGCAATACTAGATAAATCACGAGGCCAAAATTATTAATCACAATACACTCTTATAGCAGATGTTAATAGGGTTGAATATTTTATAAAGTAGGTAGGTCATGACTAAATTGTAGACAGGTAATATGGATTATTGTCTGGGTTAAACGTGTGTAAATGCGTTAGGGGTTGGGGGGGTCGTGTTTGATTTCATTCGGGGGATTTCTTTGGGGGTTGGGGGGGTTACAGCCACGCGCCACAGCCAGAAACCGCCGCCACCGAGCTGCGGACTGCATTTTTCGTACATTGTATATGAACTCGATGCACACGGTTAATGCCAGTGGTTACTACACGCCACAAGGTGCCGCTTCGTGTGGTCGTGTGGCCGCCACCGATCGAAAGTGAAGGAAAATAGTAAAAAGTTGCTGTCACACGCTTCCTCCCGCTTCCAGCTTCAGGTGGTGGCGTTTTGTGTCTGTGGCGTGTGGCCCGTGTACGGGGAGCCTAGTAATGTTTCTACGTTACTCTTTTTTGGTGTCACTAGTTCTTTTTTTTATTGCTGATAGCCAAGCGCTTGACCACTACCTCACCTGGTGGTAAGTGAAAGTGTGATCGAAGATGGAGCACGCTTGCCTAGAAAGAACCTATTTACTCTGGACTTGAAGACTCCGAGATTATACTGGTTCGGAAAAACATACGCCAGAAGTGAGTTCCACTCCTTACTTGTGCTAACAAGAAAAGTTGAAGCAAATCGCAAGGTGGTATGCCAACCAGGTATGAGTGGTATTTATTGGTGCGTCTGCTTGTCCGGTGGTGGAAAGGGGAAGGAGGGATAAGGTTATGAAGATCTTGCGCCCATTCACCAAAATGAATCTGGTAAAAACTGAAAGTCAGGCCACTCGGCGTCTGTGCTCTAGACTTTGTAAATTGGCTTCCACTAGGGAGTCATCACCAATGAGTCTAGCAGCACGTTGCTCAATCGAATAAAGGGCTTCAAGCTGATACTTTGCCGAGCCATCCCAGAGATGGCAGCAGTACTCCATACATGAGCGGAGCGGACTTGTGCTTTGTAGAGACTGAGCAGCTGTCCCGGTGAGAAGTACCGCCGAACCTTAGCTAGGATGCCCAGCTTCATTCTCGTAGCAGCAATTTTGGCCCAAGATTCGTAGTTATTTCTTAGTGACTCTGTTATTAGGTACCGTCTTTACACCGATTAGATTAATTTAGCGTAAGAATGACTTGACAATATATTTTTAAAATACCAGCTAAAAGGAACGACATACATTAATTTCCCTTTCTCATAAATTTCCTTTGTAATTTGCATAATTCAATAGAGCTTAAGGTGTTTGCCGTTACTGTATATTTTGTTACATTTAATAGAAAATTCTGGGTGACAAGTAGTTTGTCTCTCTCTAGTTTTTATCTCTATCTCTATTTATTAATGACTACTCTTTATTTATTGAACAAAAACACAAAACAGAAAAAGTTTTACACTAAGGATAAAGAGATGTTTCTACAAGTTTTCTACAAGTATTCAATATCTGAAGAGTGAAAATATAATAACCTAATAGAAAAAGTTTTACACTAGTAACTGATAAAGAGCTACGCTCCTTCAAGTTTTCTTGGCAGAATTCAAAATCTGAATAAAGTGAAATTATAAGTTTAGAATGAACCGCTGGAGATAAGGAATGTCTGGTCGAATGATGGATGGTGTGCAGCGAACGAGTAATTTATAGCCACCAGCTAGATTGCTTTACATGTCTACGCATAAGTTAGATAAAGTATTTACATGACCTAAATGCATTAGTGTAATGATGCCTCTACACGTACGTTCATGTTCGATGAGCATGTTTAATCGGACAACCAGCTTGTCGTTTTGTGAGCATTTCGGTTTAGTTTATGATCTAATCCAACCATCTCCTTTCCATCAAAGGACAAGCAGACGCACGGCTCAGTACCATCCATACCTCGTTAATGTACCACCTATTCGCATACACCGTTTTGGTTATTAAGACTAACACTTTACCGTCGTCTATTTTTGTTTTGAAGACTACAATCCAGACCTCTTTAAGATAAGAGTGAATAGGTGTCTTCTAAATCTTCGCGCTTCATCGTAGACCACATGATCGCTTACCGTCAGGTCAAATTATGGTTAAAAGAAGACCTATAGGTACGTGATAAAAAATAAACTATAAAAGTTTTATCGTTTTAAACGTTCGATCTTAGTTTATTAGACGCAAAAACGTCGTACATGTACGCACGCGGCGACTAAGCATAAAGGTACGTTCATGCTCGAAGAACAAGTATAATCGTGGTCGACGTTTTGACGTTTGGAGCATTTCGGTTCGACTTCTCTAACATTTAAGTTATATGAGTTCGATCTTACTCAATTAAACGCACGTGGGAAGTGGGGTCTTACCATAACACTTAAATACATTTCAGTTATAAATTACGGAATGATAATTAAGGAAACGGAATAATTATGAAAACCGTAACCATCGGAGATTATTGCTATCACTAACAAAGACCATATTTATTCTACGATTTACAAAGTTTAATTCGTTTTATTGAAGAAATACTGGGTATAAACGATTAAATCGGCTGTTTTAGATACAACTCGAAATTATAGAAGGCAACCATAGTGGTATATATAAAAAACCACCTGAAAAATATTGTTTTTTTTTTTTTTGTTAATAATATGGAGATGGAAAAAGCCTATGGCCCACCTGATGTTAAATGGTAACCATCGCCTATAACAAAGTTTGCCTCGTAGGTCACGCTCCTTAGAAATGTGCCCTACGATGCACTTCCCTGCGTCCATCAACTTGAGGCATAAAGGTGTAAAGCCTCATGTGCCTGTACCGGCAACCATTCCCTTCAAACCGAAACACATCAATGCTGCTTGGCGGTAGAAATAGGTATGGTAGTAGCACTTCCCTTTCAAAAGAAACTCTACTACTCTCATTTGCTTTGAAATTTGCTTTGTTTCGATGATAAGAAGGGAAATGTAACAGGAAATACCAACGATAGAACTTGGTTTTTTTCTAGAAGAGTTAATAATTAATATTAAATAAATATATATAAAATAAATATTACTTGATATTTCACATAGCGCTATTTAGCCCCAAACTAAGCAGATATTTTACCATGGGAACCAGATAACTAGAATATAGAATAAAGTATGTTTTACAAAATAAAAACATACAACTTACATACGAAATTTAAAACTGAAAAATAATTTAGAACTAAGCACCTGGGAAGCGTAAACTGGTAGAATATGTACTTATTTCAAAGATTAAAAAAATTTAAAAATTATAGTAAAACATCCAGAACTGGAACAAATATATGTAGATCATGCAAATATTTGTTCCGCAGCGGGAATCGAACCCGCTAGCTTCTGCGGCTCAGCCGCAAACTGCGCCGCGGAGGTCGTCAAGTAATAGCTTTTAAAATGGACATATCAACATCACTTTATTTACTTTTATAAGTTGTGTACAAACAAAACCTTTACAAAAGTATTTTTGCTACAAACGATACCATAAAAACAACAATTATTTTAAAACATCAATGTTTCAACATAAATTCTACTGAAATTTCAAAATTGTAATACTTATCTTTTTAGGATTCCGGACCAAAATAGTAAAAACGGAAACCATGGTGCGACAGTGTCCGTCTATCTGACACAGCTGATTATCTCAACAACTTCTCAAGCTATTGACATGAAATCTTCTAATATATATAAAACAAAGTCGGGATAGTTACACCATATATAACTCAACAACGGCTGAACCGATTTTGATGATCTTTGATTGGTGGATTTCTGTCCGCCCCAAATAGCAGAATAACTATTAAACTATCGGAATAAGTAACAGGAGAAAAATTATGAAGAAAATTCATTTTCTCATACACAGATGCAGCTAATGGCTGATTGACATAGGCATTCCGCGTCATATGCATGTCAAAGCGGTATGAAGTTTCGCGGGTTAGCTAGTGTAGAAAAATGTAAATAATACTGGCTCACATCTACTGCAAGTAAAAAAAATCAAAAAGATTTCCATTTTGATTACCAAAAAATATTTGATGACTGGATGAACCAACGTAAGGGATAAGTGGCGAACCTAGGTTTATTTCCTTACAACTGCAAAAAGACTTGATACAGGTGAAGTACCCGTACTATCAATCGAATCAGCGCGCACTCGTTAAGGCGAGCGTCGAACTTGCATCACTCTATCCCCTTACCTATTCTCGTTTTGTTTGCGAAAGAGAAAACGGTGAAATTCGATTCAGATTTGCACAACATTATGAAGTTTTCATCGTCTGTAAGAAAATCTACCTTTCTAAAAATAAATATTAGAATGGTTCACCGTAAATAACGATCTATGTGACGAGATGGACTACTGACTATGACGTAGGCAATAGAGCAAATGTTTTCATGACTTGCAAATATTTGTATCATAGTAGTTCCTGATACCCAAGATACAGGGAATTCTACATTGGGATCGGTAACCTAATAACGTAACCAGTTGCTGTCGCTCACCTGTCGTTCGGCCTGTCCGACAGTGATAGCGACAGCAACCAGCCTACGTAATAACTAATAAGGCTAGAGGACTGTTTGGTTACGCGCGTCACTACTAAATTTTTAGGATTCAATCTTGACCGTATTTTAAATTGGAATCCGCACGCTAACACTATATGTATGTAAGAAACTTAGTAAATGTTCATATATGCTCGGTAATAGTACATTATGACATAAGTGCGGTAAGTTGAAAATTACAGCCGAGGCGATATTGCTAGCTCGAGCCGTAGGCGAGGGCTACAAGTAAGCAGAGGTACACCCTGTATATCGTAAGATACGAAAGATTCGTATACCTGGTTTGACAGACTGACAAGGGAATAAAATAATTTCTTATAGGCATTAACTTTATTGTAATATATCTTACCCATGTGTGGTGATGTGACACCTTAAGATACTATAATTTAATACCATCAGATATCGTAAATATGATTATAGCATTTTCACCACTTTATCACCATCATCTTCCTGTTCATAGCTCACATTACGTGGGGTCGGTACGACATGTTTTCTTCTTTCATATCGTTTTATGATCCGTCATCTAGCAAATAGCGAATAGCTCAGATGTAGGAGATTACTGGTTCGATTTCGTCTACGGAACAAATATTTGCATGTTTTACAGATATTTGTTTCTAGTCTGAGTGTTCCTCTATTAATTTACGTGTGTATTTATAATAAAAAAAGTATTATATCAGTTTTCAGATTATTCTGATTAGTTTGAGACCAGATGACGCTGTGTAAAAAATCCATCATTTTTTTTATTGAAATTAACAATTAAACTTGTACGTTAGTAGGTATTCACTCCGTTCTGTTTGGTTACTAAATATTGGATGTTATTTATTAAATAAGCGATTTTTGCGGAACTGTTTATTTAAAATCTAACAAATACAAATATTTCAATTAGTATGGGACTTGTGATGAGACTTTCCATGGTGCTTGCCACTTAAAGGAATTGGATTTGGAGTCGTTGTCTGAAACAAAAGATGCATTTAGGGCGTTATCGTGTGATGGTGTAGTCGGAGATGAAACACGCTTGCCTAAAAAACCTATACAGGGTGTCTTGGAACTAGTATTTTAAGCCTGAACGGGGTGGTTCCCCGAACATGAAAACGAAAACAAAAAAATTGCTTCAAATAAATGTATTTTATTTTTATTTATTTATTTCTTACTAGCTGACCCGCCCGCGGCTTCGCACAGGTGGTTTTTAATTAAAACATTACCCTCATTTCCGCAGTTGGCTAAAAAGTAGCCATTGTCCTTTCCCAGGATATAATTTTTTTTTAATATTGTTGGACATTTCACACATCGCTATCAAGCCCCAAACTAAACAGAGCTTGTACTATGATAACTGATAGAATACTTTGTATACTTTTTTTTGGTAAATAATATATATACTTATAATATATAGAAAAACATCCAGACCCGGAACAAATATCTGTAGATCATGCAAACATTTGTTCCGCGGCGGGGATCGAACCCACTACCTCCTGCGTCCCAGCCGACTGTTCGCCTGCTGCGTCACGGAGGTCGTCAATCTATCTCCATGCAAAATTTAATTACGATCCGTTCAGCCGTTTAGTCGTGTAAAGGTAAAAAACAAACTAACATTCAAACAGAGTTATGTATGTATTATACATATAAACCTTTTTCTTGAATCACTCTATCTATAGCTGAAAATTGCATTAAAATCTGTGGAGTAGTTTAAAAGATCTAAGCGAACAGACAGCGGAAGCGACTTCATTTTATAATATGTAAAGATAAAAAAGAAGATACTCGTATATACATATAAAAAAGATACCCTAACAAAAAATTCTATGCTAATAATAATTTATTTTTCCATTTTGTTTTGTAAACAATAGAAAAATAAATTACTTTTTGCTTTTACTTGCAGACTCCGAGATTATAATGGTCAACAAAAACAGAAGGCAGTGTCGTGTTTCACTCTTTACTCTACTTATGCTACAAGTTAAATCTTTTGATCCGATAAGGGGGAACGTCGATCAAGTAAAGTATTTTTGATGTGTAACATCTTTCCTCTCGGTTTGTCGGAGTGATTTTGGCAAAAGGGACGGAAATGTGTAACAGGATACCGGAGAAGCGCGCGCTATTTGATTTGACCAATGAGCGCGCGCGGTGGTGAGATGTTACACATCTGCGACTACTGTAAGGCTCGTTGTTTTTTTATTTTGTAAGCAATAGGTCTTTTGATAATTATTTCTGGGAGCCTTATAAAAGTGACGTGTGATCCGAAAGCTGATGCTTATCTGGGCCAACGCATTACCATTGCAATTCAGCTGGGCAATGCAGCTATCGTCTTGCGGATACTTCCGCCTGGTAGGGATCTGGAGCAGTTGAGCGATCTACTAGAGATGATTCAACAGTTTTTCTTTGTATTTTTTTTTAATAATTTAATAATTTATTATATTCAACAACAAACTTCAAAAATTCACAAACAAAAAATTACAATGGTTTACTAGGTATAATACAATTCAGGATGGAAAACATAGGTACCCAAACTAGGATTGACCTGTATGATGGCATACCTATACCCCCCTCCGGACTATGCTTCATAATGGAATGATCAGTGAATGTGTGGGTAAGTGTGGGAGTATGTTGGTTGTGTAATCTGTGTGTGTGTTTGTGTGTGTATGCGTGAGTGTGTGTCAATATGCATGCGAGGATATGTGGTGAGTGTATGTGTGTGAAAGGGTGTGGGTGAGAGTGTTTGAGAGAGGGTGTGTGGTGTGAGTGTGTGTAAGGGTGTCAGTTTGTGTGTACGTATAAATGGGTGAGTATGTTGTGTGTTAACTAATGATACATAACATAAGATAGACTTTTATAGAGATACCTATGATAATAGTTGTATATTCTTTCTAATATTAAAAGTACTCTATTATTCAACAATAAATTAGTTTGTTTTATAATACATACTCTGTGTTAACATGTAAACGTAGATTGATTAGTTTATTTTATATTAGTTTTCTTATTGTAAAAAAACAAAAGTAAATTGCTTTTCTCGTAAAAGGAAAGCAACTATAAGGTGGCATTACCTGGTTTTTAAGACTTTATTAAACACATTTTAATGCAAATAAATGGTATCTTGTAAATACATTGGTGAACTTTAACTCAAGCTAGGGTTGTTGATTCCTAGATTACCTACCTATTTAATTCATCGAACGAAGCGAGATCTCTAAATCAACTTGGACAAATCGGCGTTGTATGTATGTATGTATATATGTATGTATGTATGTTTGTTTGTCCGAGGATAACTCCGATCCGATCATCGTGAAATTTGATACATAGGTAGGTAGTGATGGTACAATTTTGGTGTGACTAAAATGTTCAAGAGGGGTAAAAAAATGAAAATGAGACTATTAGGTGAAGTGGGACGTCAAATAAGTCGGTTTAAAGATTTATTCTCAAAAGAACTTAATATTATATACAGTTCACTTATATGAGATTTAGTTTTATAATACCTCGGTAAGACCTAAGTATATTTATGGTACATATTAATAGGTGCTGGTGACAATCAATGCGTTTTATTGAGCTATAGGTACTTGTTACTTATACCTAGTATAGTTAAAGATAATACAAATCACAAAAATACAATACTATTAATTTGTGGGTAAATTTTAATAAATAATTACCCACTTCACTGGCGTTGTTTTGATCGGAAGGAGTAATGCCTGGGATACACGAGGCTAGTTTTTCAAGCTAGGATAGCAAGCTAGTTCTCTTTGAAACTGTCTTGGCTAGCTGACCTGGCTTGGAATATGCTAGTTCTGTTTACATGAGGCTATATTATTTTAAGCTAGTATTATTGCTGTGACCGAGGTGACCACACGTCCAAAATGAACTGCACGCGAAAAAAAAAACACTATTCGACTGAAACAGTTTTTTCATTCATATCACTTCACACACATAATCAGGCATCATGTGGGGAACCTATTAAATATCCTACCTACATGATACGGTATCTAATTATATTGCTAAATGTTGTTATACGTAAAAACCTAATTAGCTTTCTGTTTTGTACTGAATTGTACTAGTTAATGCGGGCTTTTCATCCTCGATTTCGATTTAAAAAAAATTAGTTCCAACTAGCCTAAGTAGTCCATTCATGTTCACGGTACCTATAGTTGTACGAACTTTAAATTAATCTCCGTACTTAGTTTGGGCATCTTAAAATCTCAAAAACACGTCGCGGAGAAAAACAAACAAAACACGTGGTTACTGCTTACGAATCAACTGAAAACTAGCTTCGCCGGCCACATGAAGCTAGTACACAAGCCAGGATAGTAAAATCAGTGGTGGGGGGCGCTACTAGCCTAAAAAATAGAACTCCATCCTATTTAAAACTGTCCAGGCTTGTCAACTAGCTTACTAGTTTACTAGCTTATAAATTAAGCTAGTTCTGTCTATACGAAGCCACAAGTACTAGCTTGCTAGCTTACTGACACTAGCTTGCTATCCTAGCTTGAAAAACTAGCCTCGTGTATCCCAGGCATTAGAGTGTGTGCGAGTTCAGTCTTTGTGTGAGTGAAGGTGCCTAGAACACTGACCACTGTGGTGCAGTTATGTTATAGAATACGAAATGCAAAAATCAATATGCGTAAAAACAGTGTAGGAGTAACATAACTGTTTTATTACAACAAGCTTTTGTGGTCTTGCGAATATTCTAGGACTATTTTATGATTTTACATGTTTTATTATAGTAAATTATATATAAATATTTTTGTAATTAAAAGAGTAATGTAATATTTTATAAATAAAAGTAATGAATTAATGATTTAACTAAAGTGATTTGACTCCGATAATGTAATGCTTAACTTTCTTTTTGTCCATTGAAAAACTTTGATATTCTTTTATTTCATTTGACAATTTATTATACATGTTTACGCCTTCAAATAATATATTCTTTCTTCCGTATTTTTCCGTTCTAGGTTGGCGAACATAGAGTGTATTTTTATTTCTTAGGTTATATTTGTACGTTTTTTTAGTTAGCGTTATATTGGTTTTTATGGTTTTATTCAAAACCTTTTTTATTAGGACACACATATTTAGTGTGTATGTTTGCGTCACATTTAATATTTTTGTTTTTTCATAAAGTATTTTGGTAGGTGTTAAGTAATCGTAGTTGTAAAGTCGTTTAATTAATTTATTTTGTGATATTTGTAAATCTTGAATAACGGTTTTAGATGCTGATCCCCATATCTCAATTAAATATTCTATATGGGGCTTTACAAGAGAGTTGTAGACTGTATTTCTGACCTTTGGGGGTAAACAGCCACTTATTTTGCGTAGGGCTCCGGTTAGAGATATCAATTTTGATCGGATGTGCTCGATATGTGGTCTCCAAGATAAATTATCATCCAATAAGAGCCCCAGATATTTTTCTTGATTCGATTTGCAAATTATAGTATCATTTACATACTTTAAGTGGGGTATAGTATGGAATCAATTTATTTTTCGCAGCAAAGATCATTAAAGATGTTTTCGATGTATTTATTGTAAGAAGATTATGTAGAAACCATTCATTAAGTGTATTTAGGTCTTTTTAAGCTTCATTGACCATATCTTGTATAGATTGACCAAAATAAAAAAGACTAGTGTCATCCGCGTACAACGTCAAACTACCTGATAGTCCTATATTGTTTATACAGTTGACATATATGAGAAAAAGCAATGGGCCTAAGATGGAACCTTGCGGAATTCCACACGTAATTCTGCAGGGTGTGCTTGTATAGTCGCCTATTTTTACTATTTGTTGCCTGTTAGTGGTGTAAGATAAAATAAGGTCATAGGCTTTTCCGGTAACACCCAGATTTATTAGTTTCTCGTGTAGTTTAGAGTGACTTACCGTACCAAACGCTTTTTTAAGGTCAATGAAAATCCCTAGGCATAGGTTTCTTGCATCAATGTTTGTCTTAATATTTGTTATTAGGTCGATGGTTGCCGAAAGTTTATTTAATTTTTGCCGGAATCCATACTGTTCTTTGATGAGAATTTTTTTATCAGACAGATAATCATTCAGACGGGTGTAGATTATCTTCTCAAAAATTTTAGATATAACCGGTAATACGGAGATGGGCCTGTAATTACTGGGATCAGTTTATACGCCAGATTTGTAGATAGGGGTCACTTTTACCAATTTAAGATTATCCGGAAATATGCCTCGTTCAAAACATTTGTTTATACAGTCTGTTAACGGTTTGACAATAAAGCTCTTTATACATTTTAGTGCTTTGGTACTAATACCATCGATGCCTGTACTAGTATTTTCATTCAGGTTTTCACTAATTTTAATTACCTCATTAGTTGAAAAGGGGTGAAATTCAGTAAGTGTAATGTCGTACACATATTCAGGGGTATACATTAACGTATTGCCAGAGTGAAGGTGATATTTAGTGGATATTTTGTTACCTAATTCAATTCCAATCGAAGAAAAGAAATCGTTAAAAGCATTGCAAATTTGTGTTCCGTCTGTAATAACTTGATTGTTTAACAAAATTTTGCGTGGGACACTATTCGACTTAATTTTATTTACGGCTAAGGTATTAATGAGATTCCACATTTTTTTCGGGCTCTTTTCACATGTTTTAAACTCTTTCAAATAGTAGCTACTTTTGTCCTTTTTTATCTTCCTACTTACTCTATTTCTTTCTTCTATAAATTTATTTTTCAAGTCTTCATTTTCTTTATTGGTCTTCATTTGCTGCCATAGGCTATTTTTTTTTTTGTTAATTATATCTATGACATCTTTATTAATCCAATCATCTTGTGGTAGATTTGTTGATTTTCGTTTTAAATATTTTATTTTCTATTATCTGTGTTTTTACAAAAAGTTCTAAATTATTATACTCATTTTCCTCATTTATATAGGTAGTTTCATTAATACTTTTTTGTAAATTTTCGTAGTTGACGGTCTCGTATTGGATTCGTTGTTTGGTTTGTGTTTTGTATTTTGCAAGTCAAGTACATTTAGACTCCGTTTTTTTTTTCAGTAAAATCCTTATTGTTTTTGAGTTATTATCCATTATAAAAACTGAACTTTGACAAAATTTATAGGGTACACCAGTGCCCCTACAGTTCTGTAATTTGGTATGCGTGTATCTTAAGTAACACAAATATGTATAGACAAAAGTCTGAAATCCAGAAGAACTGCAATTTGTACCCGAAAAAAGGGTAACCACTGAACAAGAACTCCCGTTATCTGTTATTTGAATGAAGCTGTAGGTCAAGTGAGTTGGTAATTTATCTCTTGGCACTATTTTGATAGTCAAAGATTACAAATAATATTTTTTTCTTTTAATCGGAGACTCGCGAGATCTCAGTTCGGGGCGAACCACTAGTTAGTAATGTGTTTTAGTTGTAACAACTGAGCGGCATAATTGCCATGGTAATTAAACTCATTAACAAAGATTAAAAAAAATACATTTGTATGTATAAGATCAAACAACCAAAACCACAAGTACAGGATACGTGAACGATGATATCGCTCAACTAATTGATCGTATAGTATGCGTGACGGATAGGATATCGAAATCGTCGATCCAGTTGTTGATTTACACAGGTGTTTACTGGAAAATCACGAACCTCTAGGCACTAAGAATAGATTGTCCTAGAAGCTTTGGCAAATTGCCTTAGCGGGTAAGGTTCGTTTATCTAGTTCAAAGAGCGACTTGCCCAACGATGCCTAGACGTATTTAGGGTGACTTGCATAACGATGCCTAAACGTATTTAATGGCAAAATCTGATTTAAGGAGTTGTTAAATCAATCAAATCATAGAAATACGTCAAATTTAAACATGTTTAGTTGTTAAGTTAATATAACATCACAAACATGTAAATTTTCTTTTTCTATTATTATGTACGTATATTCTTTTTACACCTCGGCTAATCTTCCATTATGCAATGATCCTCTCTATCCAAAGGTTATTTGAAAGAGATCGCTTTGTTAAGCGACAAGACCGCCCATTATGGTTAGGTACATTTTTAAAATTATATTTATATTTTTAAACTTTGTTCTGCCTGGTTTGTAAGGATGAGAGGTAATAAAGAAATTTCATTTATTTTTCTTAATTCATTCATTAATATTTAGTCGCTAATTAGGCGATCGTTGTGCAAGCCAGGCTTAGTGGCTACATATGATTTAAGAAGTCTTCAAATAATACAAATACGTCATATTCAAATATTTTTAGTCGCTAAATACTTTTAGGGATCATTGTGCTTTCAACACCGGGATCTGCTAGCTACTAAGATGTTCCTTAGACGCTTATTATCATCATCATCATCCCCAGCCCTTCTCATCCCACTGTCTTCAGACATTCGCTTTTGGCTTGCGGTTTGTAGGTACTATGTGTACCTACTAATATTAACGTAGGAAAATTTCTGAGATTGTTTGTTTGAATGTGGAGGTTCTCCGGAACTTCTGAACCGGTTCTGAATGTTCTTTCACTGATGGGAAGCTACATTATCTCTGAGTGGTAAAGGCTATATTTTATTTGGATAAAAATCCGTTCAAATCCAAGGCGAGTTACCTAGTAGAAAATATTTTTTTAGAAAATACAGGGTTTGGTAATATACTGACGACATTCAAGTGACGGTTTCTCAAAACATAAAAAAAAACTTCTCGGAAAAAAGTACTAGCTATATTATCAAATTTTAAAGAAAATCGACTAAGTTTAGGTGATTAATTCGATATAAAACTTACTGCATACTCTTGTAATCGACATCCAAAAAGAAAGGCCAATTTGATATCTCTTTCGGAAATGGCTGCGGGTTTCGGGTTAGAAAGGGACAACAAGATATACCTCTAGACGTCACCAATACAGTATCTGTGGTTAGATCGCAAGCATTATGCAATAGCACAACATAAGTTTTATAAAGTGTTTGTTTTTCAAGCCAAAATAAATTTCCCATTTCTATGGTAAACATTTCATAAATTTATTTAATATGCTCATCAAAATAACCCCTTTAATTTTAGTGCGTATATTATCAAACACCATATACATATATCACTTATTTTTATGATTATTAGTATCCTTATATCTTAGGCCCGCACTTTCGTATTCAATACAAATACCCTAAAACTTGTTTGCCCTTTAAGCAATCAAACTGACGTACAAACATCAAAGGGATCTTAATAAACGCTACCCCCATATTAATCACTTCTAAGGTTCGAAACCCTGAAATAGTTTCATGCTCTCTATGCACTAAATAAACGGCACACAGAAATACTTGCATATCATTTGCACTCACAATTTCGGTTCCACGTTCTGGAAAACTCGACCTGAGAAGTCGTACTCCATTTTATACTATGGTTCGCCCTGAACTGAGATCTCGCGCATCTCACAAAATAAATATTATTCTTAAGGCGACTTGCACAACGATGCCTAAACGTATTTAGTAGCTAAATATTGTTACGCCGAAGCTGTTAAACAATGAGTAATAATCGAACCTTCTCGAACGCTTTTGTCTTGCTGTGTTATTGTTGCTATTGTTTGTGGTTTCGCAGAATGGGGAGTTGCCATTGTGTCGAGGGACCGACCCTTTCCTGGAAGGATCGACATCGTTCTCGAACAATCGAAATGTGTGCGATATAAATAGGCCGGAGAGATGGCCGGACAGTCAGTCTCGAGTCTCAGTGAGTGAGTTAGTCTCAGCGAGGCCCTGGAGGACTGACGTGGGAAGGGTCTCGCGTGAACAGTAGTTGTTCCCGAGTCAGTCTGGATTTAGCTATACGTGCGAACATTTCGGTGACTTTAAGTGGTGTGAATTGGTGTGTTGTGATTACGTGTGACCAAGTTCGTGTATTCATCGTTTAGTGCTGAATAAAAGTGTTATTTTGGTTAAATCGATTCCCATTATTTTATCCCGAACCCTCAGCTCGTAACAATTTGGTGTCAGAAGTGGGATAAAATAATGCCGGTTCTGCCAAAGGATAACGTGGACGGTGTCAGGACGAGAGGTCAACGACAACAGCAAATGGATTAAAGGCGGTTTGGAGATTCTCCGGTTCAAGAAGCTCGGCAGAGTCGTCAGCCGATGGAGATGGAATCAGCCGCCGCCGAATCATTTAGAGCACCATCATCATCATCCGTGGGCAAGCTCCTGTGACAGGCGATCTTGCTGCTATTATGGCAATGCTTTGTTGCAAGAGGAACAACGCCGTCAGCATTAGGAAGAGAAGCGGCGTCAACAGGAAGAGCAGGCTTGGTTGCAGGAGGAACAACGCCGTCAGCATTAAGAAGAGAAGCGTCGTCAACAGGAAGAGCAGGCTCGGTTGCAGGAGGAACAACGCCGTCAGCATTAAGAAGAGAAGCGTCGTCAGCAGGAAGAGCAGGCTCGGTTGCAGAAGGAACAGCGACATGAACAGGTGGAGCAGACTCGGTTGCAAGAGGAACAGCGACGTCAGGATAAAGAAGAGCAGGTCGTCAACAGGAAGATCAGCGACGTTGGCCATAAGAGCGTGCTTCACTGATGAGGGAATCGTTCGGTTCATCTGGAAAGGAATTCCAGGAAGTAAAAGAACAGATAGAAATCATGAGAGCCGTGTTTTGGAGGCTGGAATTGGGATCGCTGATGAGAAAGGGACTCTGGGTGTCCTGAAGTACTGAAGACGGCAATGTGGCTCCTCTAGTTGCTACATCTTCAGCGCGAGGTGCGCCTAAAATTGTTCATGTTGATCGGCTGCCGCGATATGGGGCTAAGAATGCTCGGGACGAGCATGTTTTAGGAGGGGGCAGTGTTACGCCGAAGCTGTTAAACAATGAGTAATAATCGAACCTTCTCGAACGCTTTTGTCTTGCTGTGTTATTGTTGCTATTGTTTGTGGTTTCGCAGAATGGGGAGTTGCCATTGTGTCGAGGGACCGACCCTTTCCTGGAAGGATCGACATCGTTCTCGAACAATCGAAATGTGTGCGATATAAATAGGCCGGAGAGATGGCCGGACAGTCAGTCTCGAGTCTCAGTGAGTGAGTTAGTCTCAGCGAGGCCCTGGAGGACTGACGTGGGAAGGGTCTCGCGTGAACAGTAGTTGTTCCCGAGTCAGTCTGGATTTAGCTATACGTGCGAACATTTCGGTGACTTTAAGTGGTGTGAATTGGTGTGTTGTGATTACGTGTGACCAAGTTCGTGTATTCATCGTTTAGTGCTGAATAAAAGTGTTATTTTGGTTAAATCGATTCCCATTATTTTATCCCGAACCCTCAGCTCGTAACAATATGATTTAAGGATTTGACAAATCATACAAATACTTCAAATTTAAAAATGTTTAGTCGCTAAATAAGTGATCTTTGTGCATGCCGGCCTTAATCTTTGACTAATAAATTAGTGCTACGAAATGAATAACCAACCTACTTGACCTACAGTTTCATTCAAATTAGAGATAACGGGAGTTCATGTGATATGGTTATACATTTTTGGGATACAAATTGCAGTTATTCTGGATTTCAGACTTTTGCCTATATTCGTGTCACTAAAGCTAGACTAATACCAAATTTCAACATTGTGGGGTCACTGGTGTACCCTGTGAATATTGTCAAAATTTTATATGTATTATGGCTAATAACTCAAAAACTACAAGGATTAAACTGAAAATAGAAACGGGATTCATATGTACTAATGAAGACCTTTCATTTGACGTCCCAATTTATCTTATGTTCTCATTTTCATTTTTTTTACCCCTCTTGAACCGCAATATCTCAAGAACCCCCCAACATTTCTAACTCATTGAGTCATACCAAAATTGTGCTATAACTACCAACCTACCTATGTATCAAATTTCACGATGATCGGATCAACGCTTCGAAAGTTGTCCTCGGACAAACAAACATACATACATACAACGCCGATTTGCCCAAGTTGATTTGGAGCGCACCATCAGGTAAGATCATCATCATCAGCACCAGGTTAAAAAGAGTTCACTGAGTTTACCTCATCATTTTCATCGGTAGAGTTAGAAGGATTCTCCGTGAATTCCGGCGGAATTTCAAAGCTGCGGATCACATCTGGATGCGGCCACTCGCTGTTACCTTCAGGTGCGTCTGAAGCCTTAACCTCACTTTTATGCTTCTTGTGGCTGGCTGAAATCAAAGAACCTCTTATAAGTGTTGATAATTTCATGCGTAGGTAAAGATATCGCGCGAGATCTTTGAGCCAAGTTGGTCGACAATGATGGCGATTCTGTTGTTTGCGCTAACTAATCTTTAGTGTGAACAAAATAAGACCGTTCGTATTTTACACAATTTTAGTTAGTCAGTGTAAGCAACAAAATCGCCATCAATGGTTGTCCCACTACAACATCCGATCTTCATAAAATATAATTAGGTTGTTTATCAAATAGAATATTATTAATTTATTCTTTTTTACGTATCTGAATGTTATAACACGTGCACGTGAAACTCACGGACCGAATAACTCGGTTGTACGCTCCCGAACACAGGTAGCCGACGTCGCTCAAAGAGCTGGAAGATTCAAGTGCGACTGGGCCGGACACGTATGCCGTATGTCAAACACAATGTGGGCGAAAACCACCACAGAATGGGTCCCAAACAATGGACGACGCCCGCGTGGAAGGCCAATGCGAAGGTGGCGGGATGAGCTAAACACCTACCTCAAGGTTTGGCCCTTACTTACGAACAACAGAGACGAGTGGAACGAGGGAAGGGAGGCCTTTGCCCTGCATTGGGACACAACAGGCTTTAAATAATAAATAATGTTATATCAGACGGAAGTCAGAGCCAATTTTTGAGTAAGCACATTATAAAAACGCAAAAAAAAATCAGTGGAATGTTTACGATAATTTCTTACATGCAAATAAATAAATATTGCTGGACATTTCACACAGCGCTATCTAGCCTCAAACTAAGCAAAGCTTGTACTATGGGAACCAGATAACTGATGGAATACTTAATTACTTGGTAAATAATTTTTGTAAATACTTATAATATATAGAAAAACATCCAGACCCGGAACAAATATCTGTAGATCATGCAAACATTTGTTCCGCGGCGGGAATCGAACCCGCTACCTTCTGCGCCTCAGCCGGCTATACGCCCACTGTGCCACGAAGGTTGTCAAATAAATAATTTAATCATAAATAATTCAATCATAAATAATAACGAAGTAAATAGTTTATTAAAGCATTTTTAAAGTATACGTTTATTAAAGTAGTAAATTTGTGTAGGTAACACTTAGGACCCATCTTCTAAGAATTTATAAGTGCATTTATTTTATAACAATGTTTTACTTTATGAATAATAATAACAAATAATAATTTGATTGTCCCGTAAGGTTTTGAGGTATCATGCAAAGGAACTGAAAAATAATAACAGATAATGTAGGGAATTTCTTTTACATCTGGAAGAAGAGGAGAGTTAATCTTGCTCTGCAAAAGCCGAATTAATAAAAGCACAGAATAATAATATACTAAATACAGTAACCAATTCCTCTATTATTAGGTACTTCAAAACATACCAAAGCGAAAATCAGCCCCTATCCATTTGAACCTTATCGTCAAACGCGCAACTGTATCCGGCAATCCGTTGTTTAACTAGACATGATTGAAAATTGATCTAAAGCTAAACGATAACAATGTGCCCACTTGGAATCTTATCTCTCGTAAAATAATTCGTCACTTGTCACCATGAGCATGTATTTCATCAGTAAATGTCAACTGGGGAAGCAACTTTATCCATCGCGAGTTTGAAAATAATTACTACAGTGGGTCATTACTAACCATCCTTGAATACTAAAGGGTTATTACTGGGTCATATAGAAAAAGGCTATGCCTGACGAAATCAAAATTAAATATTATTTCATTTTAATTTGTAATATTATATCATTTAAACTGTCAACGATGTTTTCAAAAACTAAAACATAAGTTTTCTAATTATTATTTCAAGTAAATTATCATTGCACGGGTTTTTTTGATTTTTTGTTTATAATCAAAAACTAAACACATACATTGAAAATATATAGGGTGTTTGATGCGTATATTTATTACGCACAAAAATGAAAGAGGTTATTTTGATGAGCATACTGAATACATGTGTGAAATGTTTACCATAGAAATGTGAAATTGATTTTGTCATTATAACAATAAACACTTTATTAAACTTATGTTGTGCTATTGCATAATGCTGGCCATCTAACCACAGATACTGTGTTGGTGACGTCTCGAGATATATCTTGTTGTCCCTTTCTAACCCGAAACCGACAGCCATTTCCGAAAGAGATATCAAATCGGCCTTTATTTTTGGATGTCGATTGCAAGAGTAGGCAGTAAGTTTTATATCGAATTAATCGCCTAAACTTAGTCGATTTTCTTTAAAATTTGATAATATAACTAGTACTTTTTTTTTCGAGAAGTCTTTTTTTATGTTTTGAGAAACCGTCACTTGAATATCGTCAGTATATTACCAAACAGCCTGTATACACCTAAAACCCTTATGAGGGTTTGTCTAAGGTCGTCAATTCTTATATTGGAATTTTTACGCAAAGCAACTTCACAGAACTTCGGAATCTCTTTTCTAATTCTCGATGAAAAATATAAAATTTTGAAAAATCGTAGAACAAACATTATTCTCGTGTACATACAAGCGCTTGTAGGTATAGTTTAAATTGCTATAATTAAGTAACTACTACTCGTGAACTAGAGAAAATTGTTAATACTAAAGAGATTATTCTGATAGTTTTTTTTTACCATTTATTACCTATATTTATACCAGATTTCGCACGTGGTTTGTCAATAAAAGTACGTCTCGTCGTAATAAAAAATGTCTCAATCCAGGTCATAATTATGTACCAAATTTCATCAATATCGGTCTAGCCGTTTAGTCGTGAAAATGTAAAAAACAGATGGACAGCAGGACTGAGTTGCTTTCGAATTTATAATATTATGTATGGAAATTTGGTCATAGTGTCGTAAAGCGTTGTCTAACAAAGCCTTTTTAATTCATTCTCTGCTGGAACGTGTGTTCAGTGCTTGAGTTGCTAAAAGTAAATTTGGTCTGTTTATTCAGATGAGTTCATTATTAGTTTCTGCTATGTTTATTTAATTTGGGTCACCACAAAGGGGCTACGTGAGTCCCATCCACTAATTGTAATACTGTATTCTAAATCTTCAAATCTGTTTTGACAATGATTATAAGGGTTTCGCGGTAACCTAGGTCAGTTTAGCCCGCTCTAATAAGAATCTAAGAATCAAAATCACAATCTAATATGTATAAGTAATTAAGTAATTGCCATTATATTATCGCACAGACAAAGCCAATGGTCTTACAGAAATTAAAGGAATCCAAAATCAATCCCCTAATGAGGGGAAAGGGGGTATTTTTTCGTATGGCAAAACAAATAAATATTGCTGGGCATTTCATACAGCGCTATCTAGCCCCAAACATGATAGAATACTTATATACTTTTTTTGTATGTACATACTTATAGAAAAACACCCAGACACGGAACAAATGTCTGTAGATCATGCAAACATTTGTTTCGTGGCGGGAATCGACCCACCAAAACATTATTTCTTAATTACGGAAGTTGACCCTTAGGTTAAAGTAAATAGATTTATGTATGACAAACAAACACGATCTCGTTCACACGATCTTTGAATCAGAATATTTAAGATATTCTCCATACGTCTCGACTTGCGTTTACATTATGTGTCTTGCTGAAGGTTAGATAAACCATCCCCAATTCTAATTACATTCTTATCGCTTGATGTAATGTAAAAGGGGGAGTTATTGATACAGTACATGACATTTAACATCGCACATTTTTTTAATCAAATAAGCTAAAAATGTAACCCTTCATCAGCAAATTTTGCATGGACATTGTTGCGGCCCGATGCACATCGATGTTGCGCTTTCATTGAATATTGTTAATCTGTCCTAATCGTATTCGAGTGGCTTTCTATTTATTTGTTTTTATTGTATTTGATTATTTTAAATAATAAAATTAAGACTATGTCGAACCTTTAGCCTACATACACATTTTCATAAATATCTTATTATTGTTTATGACATTATTTAGACACTGAAATCTACCTGTCTTTATCTTTCGCTCAGCTGAAAAATCGAACAGAAAGTAACAAAGCACGCTGGACGCAGCCATTTCTCATCCTCTGTGGCGCAGTGGGCGAATAGCTGGCTGAGCTGAGACGCAGGAGGTAGCGGGTTCGAGTCCAACCACGGAACAAATGTTTGCATGCTCTACATATATTGTTCCTGGTCTGGATGTTTTTCTATATATCATAAGTATGTATTTACAAAAAAACAAGTATATAAGTATTCTATCAGTTCTCTGGTTCCCATAGTACAAGCTCTGCTTAGTTTGGGACTATATAGCGGTGTGTGAAATGTCCACCAATATTTATTTATTTATTTCTACTACTAGTAACACTTCTACTACTTAAAACTACTAATCTTTTTATAGATGATAGCCAAGCGCTTGACCACCACCTCTGATGGTAAGTGATTGTGAGATCGAAGGTGAAGCACGCTTGCCTAGAAAGAACCTATTCCCTCTGGACTGAAATACTCCAAGATTAAACTAGTAGTGTAGTTTCAATTCGTTTCGTGATATATTGGTAGCCGATGTTTGTCGACTCATTTTAACCTGGCATGCCTATAGGTAGCTGCAAATGATATATCTTTAATCTCAATATTATTTGCATTTTTAATAAATTTAGTCAAGCAAAGGAGCAATCAATGATACGAGTGGAAAGAGAGAAGGGAGGCCTTTGCCCTACAGTGGGACACAACAGGCTTATAATAATAATAATAATACGCCCCTCAAAGCCCAACCCCACGTCCGTGCTGAACATCTATGCCACGTGAGGGGCGGACGCCTGCAACGAAGTAACTTAGCAGGTGACTAAAAGGGCAATGGCGAACCCATCATGATGGAGAGTAATAGTAAGAGTAAACGTATATGGCCGCTTCCCGGGGATGATCGCCGGGGCACTTCTGGAGCCGATGCTGGACGTTACAGCATGCAAGCTATCGGTGGCGAGGGTAATGGGCGGCCCTTTGCCGGGGAACCCGAAAAAAGTGAGCCCAACAGTACAACCTACGACCACTGAGAAGATTAAGCCGGAGCACATCACGAGCCGGCGCCGATTATCTCAGCAGCACGAGTGCAGCTGACGTGGGAGCAACACGGCTAGGCCCTATTGTGGAGAGGGGCCCAAGCCGAACAGATTGGGCTGAAAAGGACCAGGAAGCCCAATCCATTACATCTTCATCAAAATCCCCTTTCTCTTCAATTTCTTCCTCTCCGCCCTCTTATCTTGACTCTATTACTAAACGTTCTTCTATTTCTCCTTCTTCGCGAAGATCGATATCTTCAATGGCCGAGGACGTTGTATAGGCGACAATCGTCAGTAGAACTGTACCCGCCAAAGCCAAATCACGTGCGCGCAAAAAATGGACTGAAGAAATGAACAAATTCATCCTGCGCACATATTTCATTGTAACAAAACTTGAAACGGAGACTAGAACCTATCTAACAGAGCTCCACAATAATTTCATTCAACGATTTCCTGACATGGATGTTAGTAGACAGAGAGTGGGAGACCAACGTAGAGCAATCATTCGTAGTAAGCTACTATCAACAACTAGTGTGAATGAGATAAGAGAGGAAGCAGAGACTTATCTGTTAACTAATCAACAAAATGCACAACCACCACTGACTCAAATGCAACCCACCCAGCGAATGCGCTGGACAGCCGAACATAACGAAACAATAATCAGAGAATACTACAGAATCACATATTTAGAAACGAATAAAACAGCTTATAGACAACCATTGCATCAATGTTTCATTAGCACATTTCCACACCTTGCTCATATCACTGAGCAAAGAGTGGCAGACCAGAGAAGGGTCATCATAGCAAACAAGTTAATTGATGATGATAGGCTCAACGTCATAAAACAGGAAATCTCCGATGAATTAGGCACACAAAGAACTAATGCGACGGAGGAGGACCTTAACACAACCGTTTGCTATGATGAACTTGCACATATGAATGATAATAACGATGATGATGGACGAACACTACAACCACATGCGCCATATGACACTACACAAATTAATTTAGATAACCTAGCATGATTTTACACCCAATTGGCAAAAACGCCTCGAATAAAAGTTAGAGGACTTAAGGAAAAAGATCGGAAGACTGACACAATTTATTAATGGAAATAGAAGTAGGACTCTTAATAAACAAGTCAATCTAATATTAGAAAATTATAAAATGCACACAACACATGAGCAACCAAATACAGAACCAGCTCATTACCTGGACACCTTGAAACAAAAACTCTCTGTAGTGAGTAGTCGTCTCAGACGCTACAAAGCTTGTTGCTTTCGTGAAATGCAGAACAACCAGTTTAACAACAATGAAAGGAAATTTTACCAATTCTTAGCTAAAACTACAACCAACCGACCTACGCAGCCTGAGACCGATGGTAACGAAAGCTATACCAGTAGCTTAGATCCCGTTTTGCTACATCAATTCTGGGCTAACATATGGGAAATCCCTACCGAACTAAACAGTGGAGCTGAATGGATCCAGAAAGAGTATGCAAATTCTGAAGCCGTAACTTCTATGCACTACGATAGTATACCCATAGAGATATATCACCAAGTGCTGAAAGCTACCCACAACTGGAAAACACCAGGATCTGATCATATACACAGCTATTGGTACAAAAAGCTCACATCTATATTTACAACCATATTAACCAATTGGTTAAAGGGTTCTTGATGAATTCATCAAGAACCCTGAAATTATGCCCACCTACATCACAAGCGGGATTACATACATGATTCCGAAAGACACAAACGACACTGCAAACCCTGCTAAGTATAGGCCGATCACTTGCCTGCAAACACTTTACAAAATTATGACAGCCTGTTTGTCCCAACTAATTTATAAACACATTGAAGAGAATAATATACTAGCAGAGCAACAGAAAGGTTGTAGAAAATTCAGTCAGGGTTGCAAAGAGCAGCTTACCATAGATGCAGTTGTCTTAAACAGGGTACAAAAATGTAATGAAGATCTTTTTACCATTTATATAGATTATAAGAAAGCCTTTGATTCCGTTCCACATAGTTGGCTCATAAAAATCCTAGAGATCTATAAAATACACCCGGAACTCGTAAAGTTCTTGCAAAACACTATGACTAAATGGACAACTAGACTACACGCACAAACATCCCATAGAACTATAGCAACTGATTTAATAAAAATAAAGCGAGGTATATTCCAAGGCGATTCTCTCAGCCCCTTATGGTTCTGCCTGGCATTAAACCCTCTATCTAACAATCTTAATTCAACTAAGATAGGCTATTCACTAAACAAAGTAAACGACGGACGGACTGACAACACAGAATGTACATTGAACCACCTTCTATATATGGACGATATTAAAATATATTCCTCTACGCAGACTGATTTAGAATATCTCATACAAATCACAGAACAATTTTCACAAGATATCGCAATGAATTTTGGTATTGATAAATGCAAGATCAACTCTATTAGAGAAGGAAAAACATACCAACATGTATACCAAATGGAAACTGGAGAATCTATAAATCCTCTTTGCGAAAACGAAACATATAAATACTTAGGTTACCACCAGTCAAAACAAATTCATTATAAAGAAATTAAAACCAAACTTACTCAAAATTTTAAACACAGGCTAAACTCAATATTAAGATCACAACTGCACTCAAAAAATATAACGATTGCCTTAAATTCTTACGCCATTCCTGTTCTTACATACTCATTTGGAATAATCAATTGGACAAAAACGGAATTAAAAAAAATACAACGCCTTATTAACGTCTCCATGACAAAACACAGAAAGCATCATCCGCGGGCTTGCATCCAAAGACAAATTTTGCCACGTTCAGAGGGAGGGAGAGGAATTATCGACATCCAAAATTTACATAACAGACAAATAACAAATTTAAGATCATATTTTTACTCTAAATCTGAAACATCTACGTTGCATAAGTCAATAGCTAAGTTAGACCGAAAACTTACACCGCTTAACTTACAGGACCACAATAACCAGATCAACGAAAACATTACAGACAAAAATACCTTATTAACTGAATGAGCCCGAAAGTCACTCCACGGAAGGCACTACCACGACTTGAGTCAACCCACCGTCGACAAACAGGCATCGAACGAATGGCTCCGCCGAGGTGAACTCTTCCCCAAGACTGAAGAGTTCATGATTGCAATACAAGACCAAGTCGTTGAAACGCGCAATTATCAAAAGCATATCATGAAAATATAGAATATACCAACAGAAATGTGCAGAAGGTGTAACAGCAGCTCGGAAACAATCCAGCACATAACGGGGGCTTGCAAGACTATCGCACAAACTGACTACAAGTTTAGGCATGATCAAGTGGCCAACATAATCCACCAAAGCTTAGCAATCAAATATAAACTTGTAGACACAACCGTAAAACCAACACCCTATTACAAATATACTCCTGAAACCGTGCTGGAGAATGCTGCTTACAAACTGTATTTTGATCGGGCCATCCTAACTGATAAAACCACACACTTCAATAGACCAGATTTGACCCTTGTAGACAAAACCAACAAAACAGCACTCCTCATTGACATCGCCATCCCCAACACTCACAATCTTCAGAGCACCATCGCGGAGAAACTATCCAAATATATTGATCTCAAAAACGAAATAACTCGCATGTGGCATCTTCAAAGAGTTTCCATTGTTCCAATAGTCTTGTCAACAACCGGTGTTATTCCTAAACAGCTATTCCAATCTTTAGAGTATTTAGACCAGCCGAAGCACACTTACATTCTGCTACAAAAAGCGGCTATTTTGAATACGTGTAGGATCGTGAGAAAGTTCCTACAGACTGAGCTTCCTAGCGAAGTTCGGCCCACTGAGGTGCACTTGGCTTAGGCCCGTGACCCCCAGTTATCACCGATTCTTAGAAAATCGAGTAGAGAAAATCTCTGAACACCATAATAATAATAATAAAGGAACAGCAAATAAGAAAAGCTATCTCGTCGTTTAAAAGCACGTCAGTAGGTATCAGGAGCTCTTTTTTATCTTGTGACTTACTCAGTGATAAATTAATTTGTCAATTTTTGATACTAACATTTGGGGGTAGATAAGTCTTTTATTAAACTTTTATTCTTTCGTTTTTCTTTAACAGAGTGCGTTGTTAAGCTCCGTGTTCTGTACATTTCGAAAGCCTCATTTAAAGCGGGAACTTCTCATATTATGTTGCAAAGTACAAAAGTAATTTAGGCAGTCATGTGACTTTTGCGGGAGATTAGGTCTAAATGAGTTTAGAATACAAAATGCAATAAGGAACGAGATTGTTATTTGAGCCACGTATGAACCGGTTGTTTTATCCTACGAAACATTGCTCTTAATAAATTAACTCCAGTTTTTAGATTTAGACAGTATTTATGCTTAGTGGTAAATGTAGTTTTTAGTAATGAATATTTAAAAATTATATCGTTAGGTATAACACTTTGAAAACATTACTTGTATCAAATTATAATTATTATCTTAATCTATACTGAATAATATAAATTCGAAAGTAGTCTGTTTGTTACGTTTTCACGACTGGACTGATTTCGATATAATTCGATACAGATAGATAGACCTGGACAGTGTTTAATTTTATCGACAAACCTCGCGTGCAAAGCCGCATGCAGAAGCTAGTAAATATAAAACGAAGTGTGAAATATGTGAATTGGGATCAGTGGGGCTATTTTAAATGGGTCGGATCAGACCGATATTTTTTTGTATTCGATTTCTAATCCCAAAAGCTAATTTAAAATTATTTCGGATTGACGATAAAGCTCAGATACCTTTCCGACACGGATTCAAAGCTTACGTTCTCTGTATCGAAATCGGATCCGAAATAAAACAGTCGGACTTGTCCGATAGCTTTCTGACGTTTTTTAATGCCCCGCAGGTGTCATTATTATGAACTGTCGAGAGTTATTCCCTTATCGAGTAAAAATAAGTAATTTCTTACGTAAATAGTATAGATAAATTAGATAATATCTTTATTGCACACCATTAACATAAGAAAAAAAAATTATAGGTACAATGGGCGACCTTATCGCTAAAAGTATAATGACGTATTAATTCATTGCAGGCTGTGCGCCTGTTAAGTCAACGTTTGTATGTATGTATGGGTGTTTGTTACTACTTCACGTCAGAACAGCTGAACCGATTTCGATGAAATTTGGTGTGACCTGATTCATAACCTGGATTAACACATAGGCTACTTTTTATTGGCAAACCACGCGTGCGAAGCCGCGGACAGAAGCTTGTTTCTCTATGATAAACAGTACGTTTACGTAGGCATGCGTATGTAATTCAATACGTATTGGTTTTGAGAGGGCATTGGCTGTACCTCTGTCCTCCGTCCTCCGTCACTCCAGTGCTCATCAATTTTATGTGTTTGTTTGTTTGAACATATCATAAAAGTAAGTGAATTTATTCATAGCACTTAATAGCTTTTGTATTTATTTAACTATACTAATATGTATAATAAAGTCATCCTTTGACAAATGACAATATTTTTAGATTTATCGATAGAATAATAATAATAGTTTATGTCAAATTTGTAAAACTAAAAAAATGTAACACTAAAATAACTAACAAACATTACAAAACGAACTAAATTAGTTAAATACTACAAATACTTAATAAAGTATTTTATAAGCTACCTACCTACATTATATCTTTACTTAATATTAAACTTACCACCAAATCACCATAACTTTCTACATTTACCTATACTTACCAAAGCAAACCGAAAACTAATAAAACCATTATCTATAAAAATGGCATAAAAATAATGTCTGTTGTATGGGAGCCCCACTTAAATATTTATTTTATTCTGTTCTTAGTATTTGTTGTTATAGCGGCCACAGAAATAAATAAATAAAATAAATATTGCTGGACATTTCACACAGCGCTATCTAGCCCCAAACTAAGCAAAGCTTGTATTATGGGAACCAGATATCTGATAGAATACTTATATACTTTTTTTTGTAAATACATACTTATATTATATAGAAAAACACCCAGACACGGAACAAATATCTGTAGATCATGCTAACATTTGTTCCGTGAATCGTGAATACATCATCTGTGAAAATTTCAACTGTCTAACTATCACGGTTCATTAGAAGCCTGGTGGCAGACGGACCAATAGACGGATAATAGGGTGCCGTTTTACCCTTTGAGTACGGAACCCTAAAAATAACGCCTAAAATAAAAAATATTGAATAATTTTGTAAAGTATAAACAGCATGTCTAGCTATTTAGATACGAAAACACGGTCTGCTTTCCTGTTACTGTACCCTTCCAGGGTTTATTATATGTGAACCTGTAACAACTTTGTTACGATGTGAAAACTAAACCGTGTTTTAAAGTAATAACTAAAAATTTTACGTAAAACACGGTCTGGTTTCCTGTTGCTAAGCCCTGATAAGGTTCATATTTGAAACTAGCTAACTGTAACAACTTTGTGTAACACCTTGTGAAAGCAATAAATGTATCGAGTATTGAGTATTGAAAGCAATAAATGTATTGAGTATTGAGAGGTAAAGTTTTTTTATTTGTAAGTTTGTAGGGGGTAAACTCGGAAACGACTAACCCCGATTGAAAGTTATTTCTCCAATAGAAAGCTACGCAGATTGATACGCTAGTGAATTATCAATAGATGTGGCAAGGTCGAATCAAATTAAGGCATAGGGTTTCGTGAAGAAACAATGAAGCAAGAGATAGATAGATGTATAGATAGAGACATAATAATATGCTACTAAATATAGTTTCACCAATCACAAGGATCACTTTGAAACGTCAATTTTACTGCCTGTTCCTTCGCGACCATTCCAGGAAAGAAAGGCAAGAAACAAGGCTGGTTGTTTTTTGTAATGATCCTTTTAGAATATATAACAATACAGAAAATAAAATACTTTTGAACGAGTTGGAGCAATTTCAATCCCAAGCTTCTCTATCATCTAAATAATCCGATATTTTATAGTAGGCTTTTTTATAAAAAATTTGTTTAATTACGTTTTTAAATTTGTCAATTTTTGTACATCCCTTGGGAGTTTGTTATAAAAGCGTACACCCTTTAAACGATTTACTAACTTTATGGAGTCTACAAGAGGCAACAGCGAGTTTCTAGTATTAAAATTATGATTATCACTATTTTTATAATAACTCTTAATAAACTTAATAAACTCATTGTACTGTACCCAATCGAAAGAGACAAACAGTGTTACTTTTCCAAAGATAATTTTATCAGTAGAGACTTTATTAGTATGGTGGTTACAGTTTTATTTATTTTTAAATTATCTTACAGGACAGTCGTGTCGCTTAAAGCGATTGCCAGACTACTTTCAAATGGACAAGATAAAACAATATCACATGACGTGAAACAAACTGGTGGTCAGTATGTTGCGAATGCTCCAGATTTAACACCTCACTTCTCGACAACGTAATAAAGCTCATCCACATATAATCGACAATTGGGTATCGCGCACCACACGCTTCACGCGATCTTTTCTACTCCATACTTGCAAGATGTGGAATGAGCTACCATCTGAGGTTTTACCGCTAGGCTACGACATGGCACGCTTCAAGAGAAATGTTAAAAGGTTTCTACAGGGTAGGGAACGCATCGACAATACCCCGGGTGTTGCCGGTGTCAATAGGCGACGGTGACCGCTTACCATCAGGTGGGCCGTAAGCCTGTTTCCCCACAAATAGTATAAAAAAAAAGCAGCGCAGAGCAAAAACTATACTTAGCTCAATAATTCTAAACATTTCACACAGCGCTATCTAGATAGCGCTGTGTGAAATGCCTAGAATTATTTATTTATTTGCATGTAAGAAATTATCGTAAACATTCCACTGATTTTTTTTTGCATTTTTATAATGTACTGACTCATAAATTGGCTCTGACTTCCGTCTGATATAACATTATTTATTATTATAAGCCTGTTGTGTCCCACTGCAGGGCAAGGGCCTCCCTTCCCTCTTTCCACTCGTCTCTGTTGTTCGTAAGGGCCAATCCTCGAGGTAGGTGTTTAGCTCATCCCGCCACCTTCGCCCTGGCCTTCCACGCGGGCGTCGTCCGTTGTTTGGGACCCATTCTGTGGTGGTTTTCGCCCACATTGTGTTTGACATACGGCATACGTGTCCGGTCCAGTCGCACTTGAATCTTCCAGATCTTTGAGCGACGTCGGCTACCTGTGTTCGGGAGCGTACAACCGAGTTATTCGGTTCGTGAGTTTCACGCGCACGTGATATAACATTACAACACGCAGAAGTTAACTAGACACCTCGCTGTAATGACGTCATAGTGATGTACTAACTGCATAAAAAATTCAAGTATCCCTCGACACTCGTGATTATGACTTTGCGAATGTGGATGTGCACGATTTCAAGCGAAGTTCACGGGCGGTTCGCGTGCGTACCTACTAAATTGATTACTTAAAATATGTTTTGTCTCATTCTTATATATTTTTTTTATGTTATTTGTAGGGAAACAGGCTTTTTTGGGCTAGCCCCAAACTAGCAAAGCTTGTACAATGGAAACCAGACAACAGATAGATTACTTATATATATCTTTTGTTTTAACCCTTTTACGGTCTGTGTATGTACATCGTATGCAGTTTCTGTGTGTTTGACATGACATTCAAATAAGTTTTTTTGTTCAAAAATTACTTTTTCAAAACAAGTTTTTATAAAATTCATAATCGGAACCGCAAGCAGATTCAAATGAGCCCAAACACTAGTAGCCTACTATCCATTCAAAGTTCCGTTGCCTAGCATCCGTCTCCATCATGAGACCACCTCCATGGTACCATATTATTGCATTGTCACCGAAGTTACATATCTATTCCAAGTTTCAGCTCAATCGGTTGAGGGCAACGAGTTCAAAATTCAGTTGCTAGATTCCACCCGGACAAACATACATACTCGTATGTACATTGCAAGTCAATAACAAGCTTGTGAAATACAGAGAACAGTTGAATCATCTAAAGACATTGCAAACGTTACTTTTATATTCCTACATATTTACGAGAGTGAAGTAGTAGGCAAAATTAAGCACTTCATTTAAGTTCCTCATAACAAAATAAGAATTATGATCACAGACGAAGGTGGGCGGGCTCATTTATAAATTAACATATAATTTGGAAGTCTGTGTTTTTAGGAGAAATGTGGCGGTGCTCAAAATGTTCGCATACTCTCTAAAAACCACATTAAAAGTTGTTAGTAGTTATTTTTCTGTGGTAGAAGATAATATTATTACTAAATCGCTTCCCAAAAATGTATTTAAGATCAATATATCTTTGATACATTTTGATTTAGTATTTTTTAAACTTTCGCGAACAATGTACATAATTACTGATTTAAACGGGTATTTATCGCGTATGTACTGTGTATCGATTGTGTTGCAACAGCCGTGGTCACGGCTCTTGCTGTAGTCGAAACGCCAGCATAACAAATAAAAAAGGTATAAAGGTTTTGGAAGAGTAGAAGAGTTCCACGTGAAAGGGCTCACCCGGGGAATAACTACCACCATACATATACTTCCGTCAAACAGCATTGCTGTGTTTCGGTTTGAAGAGTATGTTTGCCGGTGAAATTACAGGCACATGAGGCTTTACACCTGTATGCCTCAAGTTGATGGACGCAGAGCAGTGCATCGTAGGGCAAGTTTCTATTTCTAAGGTGTGTGACCTTTATGGCAATACTTTGTTATAGGTGATGGTTCAACTTAACATCAGGTGGGCCCATGTTTGTTCCATCGCGTAAAAAAATACGCAATAAATACTTGTTTAAATCAGTAATTATATTTTTATTAATTCTATACGCTATTTATCTACAAACCGTATTTACTTGTATTTAACATTATTGTATGGAGATTGAGAAATGTTGTATCTGGCATAGTATTTTAAAATGACTTAGAGCCATTTTTAATATAAGTAGGTATACTGGGCCCGTAGCCAAATTACATTCGCTACGAATCTATTCAATTCCTACATATATTTGTTATCGCTGTATCACGTGGTATTTCTATAGCATGTGTCAAATCCCATACATTTTCGGACTTACTCGTATCGACTAGCGTCATCGCTAATCGACTGTAACTTGGCTAAGCCCACTGGTACGAGTATACACATGTTTTTGTGATTCTCTTATAAGTACCTGTTGAGGAATATAATGGAAATGGTGAATAAATAAATAAATATTGCTGGACATTTAACACAGTGCTATCTAGCCCCAAATTAAGCAGAGCTTGTACTATGGGAACCAGATAACTGATAGAATACTTATATACATTTTTTTGTGAATACATACTTATAATATATAGAAAAACAACCAGACCCGGAACAAATATCTGTAGGTCATGCAAACATTTGTTCCGCGGCGGGAATCGAACCCACTAGCTCCTGAGTCTCAGCCGGCTGTTCGCCCACTGCGCCACGGAGGTCGTATGAATATTAAATACTGAATAAATTCACCTTAGGAAAATCATGTGACTAAAAGAGTGTTAGATATGAGTGTGGATGGATATAGAAGTAGAGGAAGGCCGAAGAAGAGATGGATGGACTGTGTGAAGAAGATATAGGTAAAAAAGAAGAAACAACGGAGAGGATGGATGATAGAGAGGTACGGAAGAAACATACATGTTGTGCCGACCCCATCATCATTAAATATGTTTCATCACCAGCTTCGTTTCTGGACTATGAACTATAATACATTATATTAGTAATTTTGTTCTACCACAGAAAAGGACAATATACCAAATATCTTTGCAAATAAGATAGGTAATAGCCAGAACTGAAATCAAAGGCTGTTTGCGGGTAATAATAGATACTATTATGCAAAACCAAGAATTTCAAAGAAATCCCGATTCACTTACCCGATTCTGCAGAAAGGGCGAACAATACGATGAAAATAACAATTACGGTATTCATTGTGACTGACTGCTGTTTCTTGTGATCGTTCGATTTATATATATTTTTCTTTAAGCATTTTTACTAGTGTTTCATCCTTGCTTTTCTTGAGGTGGGTTTTTAAAGAGGCCGATATATCTGAACTTGGCAGCGAGTAGACCATGCCCGTCAAAAACGTTTTTAACACGCTTTTATTAGCTTGGTATTTATGTATGCATGTAACGGAATCTTTGAACTTGATTTTCAACTACTTCGAAACGTCGAATTAAATTGAAATTTTGTAGTTAACCGATTAAAAAAAACTGTTAATATATAATAGTTAAAAAAACCTAATAAACAAAAGTTGTCTGGAAGACATCGCTTTTAGCGATAAGACCGCCAATTGTACTATCGCGTGTCTAGTTTTAAGTGTTTTAAATATGATTTGTTAATTTAAGTGTGGTATACAATAAAGCGTTTTCTATTCTATTCTATTCTAAACACGCTCTAGTAGATAACCGAACTAAAAAGTAGAAAATAATTTACAATTTTAAATGAATGTAATTAACAAAAATATGTATAACTGTTTGTTCGCATTACACAAAGGTTAATTGGAAGAGAATGCTATCTAGCGATAAGTTTGCCTATGTACAGATTATTTTTATTTTGTGCAATAATTCATTATTTTATTGTAAAAAAAGCGTGGTGTGTTTTTTTTTAAGATATTTTCAAAATGATTCTACTTTTACCAAATATCTGTCAATTAAATGTTTATAACAATTGGCATCAAGCACCCTACGATTTTTTACAATAATTTTTTGTTTTTCTGAATTTAAATTTATTGAAAATTATTTTCTACGTTTTAGTTCGGTTATCTACAAAAGCGCGTATTTTAGTTTTGTTAAACTATTATTTATTTTTATAAGATTACGTTACGCAAAGTGTTTTTTCTGATCCTGATGTTAATTTAATTATCTTGTGCACAGTGGTCGAAACTCGATCGTAATTCATTTCTTTCACCTAATTGTATCAATCCCCCGGAATACAGCAATGCGAACTGCTTGGCGGCTGAAATAGCTACTCGGACGAACTTTTTAAGGAAAAAAACAAATATAATCGTAAACAACTTCCAGTATTTTAACATATCACAGAAAACCAGCGCTTCAGCAGCAATAGGTATGCTAGTTTCCTTCAGCACACAGGGAATATCAATATTTACTGAAACCTCCAAATCGGTACAAACAAACTATCCTTCTTGAATACATTTATTTATTTTACCGGATGCCCAAACAGATAACGAAGCCTATAATTTGGTGCCAATTTTCCACAATCAGTTACAAAGGCTAATGGTTAAACCATTCGTTAATGCCTTCTGCAGATTACAGGAAAAGTTTGAGATTGTTCAGACAAAAGATTATAAGACTTTCGGTAAGGACTTAAAATATTTAAGAAGGAGGGTACTTCAAAAGGGTCCTTTTAAATTGTTCGTCATTTCAAAATGCCTACTGAGATATTAATGAGTATATAAAGAGATATTGGATTCGTTAAGTGGTATCTCATTAAAACTAACCACGAGATACAATCTCAAACTAGTTCGGAGGGCAGGATTTTATCGGGATTTAATTTCTTTTCACTTACCTAATCTGACTATTACAGGCATGGCATAATATTCTTACCTTGAATGTTCATTCATTAAATACTGCTCATTCATATAACCTGTTTTGTTACGTACACATCAAGCTAGTCATTTCCAGTGTATGCTGACCTCTCATTGTGCGGAAAAACTACACAACGCGAGGTCAGCTTATACTGGAAATTATAGCTTGAGGTATAGCCATGTGTACGACATTAAATGAAAACACGGGTAGGGCTAATGGCTAGTATTGTAGTAAAATAGGTTTTTTCAAATTCATTACCATAGAAAATTTTAAATTTTCAAGTAACCTTAATATCAAGCCCTAAAATATAAATGAAACAGCCTGTATAAAATAGGTAAACAAATCATATTCATTCATCATGTCAGCGATGCCGCTTAGTACCTGTTAAACTGACTAAGGCGTCGTAAATGCGCTAAAAATTGTTTATCGGAAATAATGTATTGATTACTGGAAAAATATTCAAGCTACCGGTATTAAATCTACCTCTAAAATCAGTTAATACGATTCCGGATGTGTGTTTTAAATTAATGTCGTATATAACAAAACAGGTTGTATACAGTGGAATAAGAATAGATGATGGTATTAGAATGCGCTATACGCCTAAATGAAATCCACCATATACAGTGTCAGTAATTTTTCCATTGTTTACCCAAAACCCGAATGTCGTCTGTGTTGACCTTCCACTTGAACCTAGATTTGTGTTCCATAATCCGTAAACTAACGATCCTCACATACTCGAGATTGATAACGGCGGTTTCAGGATTCGGAGTAAGCTATGTTTATTCTGATGGATTAGATGTCGTCTTATTTTGGAATGAGTTTTGGTTTTTTTTTTCTTTACATTAGATAGATCTTCGTTTGACCACAATCTCACCTGATGGTAAGCGATGATGTGGTCTAAGACGAAGCACGAAGATCTAGAAAAACCCTATTCACTCTTATCTTAAAGAGACCCGGATTATATTCTTTAGGAAAAACAGGCGACGGCAAAGTGTTCCATACTTTAGCTGTACGCATCAAGAACGTAGAACCAAAACGATGTGTGCGAATGGGTGGTATATCGCTTGTCCTTTGATGGAAAGGAGATGGCGGGATTAGATCGTATAGTTCCTGGACACATTCCCCGAAATGTATTCTGTACAAGATCGATAGGCTTGCAACTTTACGGCGGTGTTCGAGACTTTGGATCTTAGTCTCCGCCATATATTGCTCACCTTTAAGCCTAAAAGCCCTACGTTCTATCGAGTCTAAGGTAGCGAGCTAACCACTTTATCTTAGATCGCTATTTAGCGATAAGACCGCCAATTGTATCCATAGATTTACGTTGTTATTTTTTATTTGTATTTGTTTCAAGGTGTGCAATAAAGAATTACTTATCTAATCTAAGAGGTGTAGGGTAGAATGTGATACATTTTATATAACATTCAGTTAACTGCGCAATAAATATTATGATTTTAAAGAATTGAGGACTAAATTGTGACGACCTCCGTGGCGCAGTGGGCGTATAGCCAGCTGTGACGCAGGAGGTAGCGAGTTCGATTCCCGTCGCGGGACAAATATTTGCATGATCTACAAATATTGTTTCCGGGTCTGGGTGTTTTTTGTATATTAAGAGAATGCATTTACAAAAAAAATATAAGTATTCTATCAGTTATCGGGTTCCTATAGTACGCGTGCTTTGCGGAGTTTGGGCTAGATAGCGCTGTGTGAAATGTCCAATATTATTTATAAAAAAAGGTAGAAGAACAGCTTGTCCGCGAGCAAGAACCTCTTGATGGCTGAAATTAGTACGGTTAATATGAAAATAGTATCTACTATGATTTACTAAAAATCAGCTCATATGAAAACAAAATGTTGTACAGAAGTTTGAACATAAATAAATTTTACGATATAGATTAATTCATTTATGTTAGATGTTTTTGTATATATTATAAGAATGTATTTACAAAAAAAAGTATACAAGTATTCTATCAGTTAACTGGTTCCCATAGTTAGGAACCAGTTAGTTAGTTTTTTAGTTAGTTTGGGGCTAGATAGCGCTGTGTGAAATGTCCACTAATATTTATTTATTTATTTGTTATTGTTGCAGGTACTCTCACCAATGCGCTAGATTTTCATTCAACCATTTACTGCAAGATTGACTGTTTTATAAAGCTGACGGTCATCCGCATTAAGGTTAACAGGTTAAAGGTTACAGTTAACAATATGTTTGGTTTAATCGACACAATAGAGAATGAAGAGTATAGTCCCACAGTCCCAGTAAAGATCCCTGAGGAACACCATGAGTAACAGGTAAGATAGTTAACAAGTAGAAACATCAGGTTTCCGGGTTTCCACTAACCGGGAGCGCCCAGAGCGCGAAATATTTTGACACTAGCTCGGACAGGCAGGTGAAAAGTCTGTAATTACTATACTAGTTCCAATACCCACTGCTTTCAATAACCTTATCATATTGTACACAATTTTTTGCAATGTGCGATCTAGCTTATATGATCAGCTCAGTTCGATATCAAGCGTGCCGTTTGTAGACCACATCTGCTATGCTAGTTTTTGAATTAATATTGGAGTCACGGACTCTATTTATTTATTTAGAAGGACGCCAATTCTATACATACATGAGCAGCCTTCCACACGGCCTGTTGCTAGGGATGCAAACATTTTTTCGGAGAAACATTGTACTTTTAAAATAAACTTTTAAAAATATAGTACACTTCAAAAAATATGGTATTTTATGCAATGAGCAAAAAATAAACAAAGATATTATTTGTTACTTATTTATTTTCTCTTTTTAGTCGGCGTTAGTGGGCACGAAACTTGACGCACTGTCGTTAACGCTACCACTTTCCACAACTAATTTATTTAGGATTTCAACTTCTCAAAAGAAAGAACAATATCCAATTGAAAATAATTATCGAAATCCCCAAAACAAAAATAAAGAAAACCAAAATTTCGTTTGGTGTGATCAATTTGACATTACGGACAGGTTCGGGACGCAGGAATTTTATAATACGTAACGTACGTAGTTCAAAAACATGTACATGCTTTTGCATCAGTTTTTGGTTAATGTAAAGGAGCGTTCATACATTTTTAAAATGAAAGATTTGTTTGTTGGATTTCGGTATTGAAAATATAGTATTTTTGCGTACGATATATTTCTTCAACAGTACGCAAACTCAAAATATAGTACAATACTATATTTTATACGGTACGGTTGCAACCCTATCTGTGGAACTTTTTTATATTATATGTATATTTATACACACAAGCTGACGGGGCTCCTGATGTTAAGGGTCACCGTCGCCTATAAACTCCTGCAGGACTCGAGGTATGTACTGCAGTCGCGTTGCCTAAAACTTAATGCCTTATTTACACGTATCTTGAAAGCGTTCATGTTGAAGCCTACAGGGACACTACATTACACTCATCCTTAAACAACAAGACGCTCATAAGAGTATTTTGTCTAAGATTTATTAATACGTTAAAAACTTAAGTTGACAAGGCATAAAGTAACCTAATCCAGTAATTTTTCTCTGAATTATTATGAATCTTTTCGAAAGTAATCGTTAAAGATTTTCCAAAAGCATTTCAAAGCATTCTTGTAAATCTTCATAAAACATCTCTTTAGCACTTCAATAGGTTAACAAATCCGTTATTATGAAAGATCCCCAAATGTTTCGATCATTTGTCAAACGCCTCGAAATTTCGCTTAAAGATTTCATCGAACATGGTTTCTTAGTCGTAAGCTTTTACGTATAATAAAAACTTCGAATCGTTTGCTTATTTGAAACTTATTAACTTGAATGTA
The DNA here is from genome assembly GCA_963924445.1 of Philereme transversata. Classification (NCBI taxonomy): domain Eukaryota; kingdom Metazoa; phylum Arthropoda; class Insecta; order Lepidoptera; family Geometridae; genus Philereme; species Philereme transversata. The sequence goes on along the minus strand of OZ004343.1, from coordinate 6,061,971 downwards.
ATTTTAATGAGATAATTGCATAAACTGATCTTGTTGGGGAGGTCTTGTGAGGTAGCTTGTATTTTGTTTATTGATCGAGCGAAGCGAGATCTCCAAATCAACTGGGGCAAATCGGCGTTGTATGTATTCATGTATGTATGTTTGTTGGTCCGAGGATATCTTTCGAAGCGTTGATCCGATCATCGCGCAATTTGATACATAGGTAGGTAGTGATGGCAAAATTTTGGGTGACTAAATGAGTTAAAAAGTGGGGGAGTTGTTGAGATATTGGGGTTCAAGAGGGGGAAAAAATTAAAAGGATACTATTAGGTCAAATAGGACGTCAAATGAAAGGTTTTTATTAGGACATTTGAACCCCGTTTTTATTTTTAGTTTAATCTTTGTAGTTTTTGAGTTATTAGCCATAATAAAAACTAAATTTTGACAAAATTCTCAGGGTACACCAGTAACCCCACAATGCTGAATTTTGTATTCGTGAATCTGTAGTGACACAAATATAGGCAAAAGTCTAAAATCTAGAATTACTGCAATTTGTACCCCAAAAATTAATAACCAAATAACAAGAACCCCCGTTACCTGTAATTTGAATGAAACTGTACTTCAAGTAGGTTGGTTACTATTTTGTGGAACTAATTTATTAGTTAAAGATTAATGCCAGCATGCACATAGATCACTAAACGTATTTAGCGACTAAACATGTTTAAATTTGACGTGTTTGTATGATTTGACAACTCCTTAAATCATATTTAGCCACTAAATACGTTTAGGCATCGTTGTGCAAATCGCCCTAAGAATAACACTTATTTTGTGAGATTCGTGAGATCTCAGTTCGGGGCGAACCACTAGTATTATAAATTCGAATTATAAGCGAGCGAGAATTTTAAACTTTCGTTCGTTTTTTTTGTTACGTTTTCACGATTACCGAAAGAAAATTATCTAAGGCTATATCGATTTCGCTAAATTTGTTATTGGTCGAGCGAAGCTAGATCGCCAAATAAACTTGGGCAAATCGGCGTTGTATGTATGTATGTATGTTTGTTTGTCCGAGGATGACTTTCGAAGCATTTATCCGATCATCTTGAAATTTGAATGAATGAATGAATGAAATACTCTTTATTGCACACCAAACAAAAATACAGCAACAAAGAAAATAAACAATAAATAACGGTACAATGAAATTTGGTATGTAGGTAGGTAGCACAATTTTTTTTTACCTTTCATTTGACGTCCCACTTGACCTAATAGTCTCATTTTTATTTATGTTTACCCCTCTTGAACCCCAATACCTCAACAACCCCCCCCATATTTTTTGCTGATTGCGTCACACCAAAATTGTGCCATCACTACCTACCTATATACCAAATTTCATGATGATCAGATAAACGCTACGAAAGTTACCCTCGAGCAAACAAACATACATACATACAACGCCGATTTGCCCAAGTTGATTCGGAGATCTCGCTTCGCTCCATCAATTAGTATGGATATATACCAGGGCTCTGACACAGACAGAGCCACAGGCAAAACTACTCCCTTATAAACTTGTGGATAAAGTAATGCTTATTCTGACTTTGATTGATGAGGTAGTGTTCGTACGAGCGGCGTAATTGCATACACTGACGCGGGGGTAGCGATCGAAAACACATGTTGTGTAATTATTCAACAAGGTACTGAAACATAAAAAATATTAATTTGTTTAAGAAAAATAGCAATAATCATAATTTTAATACTATAAATAAAGATAAACTCGTTGTTGCCACTTGTAAACTCCATAAAGTTAGTAAATCGTTTAAAGGGCAAGGTGTACGCTTTTATAACAAACTCCCAAGTGATGTACAATAATTGACAATAAACAAATTTAAAAACGTAATTAAACAAAATCTTTATAAAAAAACTTACTATGAAATACGAATTATTTAGATGATACAGAAGCTTGGGATTGAAATTGCTCCAACTCGTTCAAAATGTAACAATTTAGACGTAATTTATTTTCTTTATTGTTATGTATTCTAAAAGGATTATTAAAAAAACAACCATCCTTGTTTCTTGCCTTTCTTTCCTGCCTGGTCGCGAAGGAGCAGGCAGTAAAATTGACGTTTCGAAGTGATCCTTGCGATTTTAATGAATAAAAATTTTTGACTTTGACTTTGACTTGACCATAAAAATAAGCAACTGTTTTCTGAAAATAATAATAACTTTTTCAGGTACATAACGGACTTGCCTCGGATTACCCCCTTGTTGAGTCTTCTCGAGTCGGCGTACTGAATAAGAGATCCGAGGAATGTACCTATAGAATGCTTTTTTTCTTTTTGTAAAATAATGTTAAATGATAACCGGCATACTAGTAAGTACGAATTCATTATCATAGGTAGGTATAGTGAAGAGCAAGTCTCATTGAATCACATTATCACATTAATAACATAAATTTCAAAGTTTGGATGTTTGTTTGTTATTCAATCACGTCGTAACAGCTGAACTGAATTCGATGAAATTTGGTATATATGTAGATTATAACCTGGATTACCACATAGGCTACCTTTTATCCCATAAATCAGGTTCCTTGGGATAAAAATGGAGTGTCAAGTCAAGTTGCAACAACGAGTTTAGCTTTATTTCTAGGTTACATTTAGTAGTGTAACGCGTAGGAAGTCACGGGCAACAGCTAGTAAATAATAAACGAAGTAATTATAATACATAAATTAATTAATTAATAAAGCTAAACTAGTAGACGGTGGAGTAGCGCAAAATTGGTGACTCATCTCTTTTTAATCACACTGCCGTTAGGACCCATACTCGTAGTGATATAATACAGTGCCTCACACAGAGTATCCTTAGTACATGATTGATACCATACCACTGTACGGTTTGATGATTCATGAATCAAGTCTAGATCCCAGCATTGGGAATGCAACAGTTTATTAAGCATGTTTAGAACTTCTACGAAACCATCTGATCACCTAATACCTCTCGTAAAGACGCCAGTGGGCGTTTCATAGAGCGTAGAAAGGATGTGCACTCCCTTCTAATAGAAACAAAACCTCCGTGGCAGAGTGAGCGAATTTATTGAAGATTATGTAGCTCTCAGATTATACAAATAAACAGATAGAGCGCGCCGAACGTGCGAGTGAAGCCACACAAGCGAATACAAATTTAAAAGCGAATACAACCTCGCGGCAGTACTAAAGATAGCGTCGTACTGCTTGAACGTCTCGAGTGATTCATTATTTTCTGTCAAAAATGCCGTCTTGTGTTATTAAACAGTGTAAAAGTTGTTCCCAAAAACAAAAAAAGTGGATGGAATATCATTTCACAAGTAACTATAAATTATTTAATTGATTTTATTATTTATTCACCCAATAATTAAATGGTTGTCTCGAAACACAAAACCTCGACATTAGTTCGATTGTGTTGCCAGTTTTCGATAAAATGTTTTCCCTTCAATTGGGGAAACTACCTGTTGATCTAGGCGTTAGCTAGCCTGACTGTTAAATGTACGGACGTGGCTTCGATTCCCACGCGTAATCTCACGCCTAAATTGTTATTCCGAATTTGTATGTATTTCTATAATTATGTTATTGCCGTTTACTGTGATTCGGTGATTAATATCTTATGCGGGATTTTAAATATAATTGTATATGTATGACAATTTAGTTCCGTATGTATATATGTAATGTATATACATTACATATACATATACACATATATAATAAATGATATATATAGAGAAGTAATAGCGATCCGCCGTCGCTTCGCTTCGGGAAAAATATCCTACCAGAACATTTTACCGGGATAAAAAAATCCTATATGTTAATCCAGATCATATTCAATATGTGCAAAATTTCACAGAGTGAATCTGGTGAAGTTGTTGATAGAAAAGTATTTAATGGTGCGATTGCACTATATAGCAAAATTAGAAACTAATTCTCGACATGTAGAAGCCAAACGGCAATATTACAAGAAATTAGTGCAAAATTAAGGTGGTTAATTTTTTTGGCAATATAATTAATTATGATTTTAATAAATATTTTAGATTCACATGTATGTTTTTTTATCAGTCTAATTAAATGAATATACTATATAATAATAAATAATACTATACTATACTATATATATATATATATATATATATATATATATATATATATATGTGTATATATATATATATATATATACACATATATACTATATAATAATTACTACAGAAAAAACTAAAGTATTATTATAAAGTCCATTTTTCCAAAAAGTGTTATTGTAATTTTTCAAATTTTAATAACAGTCCGGAGTCAGGAATATATCCTGCGTTGTTGGCTAGTCTCTTGCGAGATGGCCGCCGTAGCCGTAATTCGGCCAGGAGGACGTTAAAGTCCATTTAAACCTCAATAAACACCGGACGGACCGCTAGTTATAAAAATCTTTACATATTATTTCTTCTGTAATTTTACAATGCGTTTACAATGGTACATGAAATATTTAAGTGTTTAATAAACTAGTTAATTAAACAATTGTTCAATCCTAATACTCACACAATTTTTTTTCTTTTTCTGGTATCATTACACGCACACTGATGCACGTGTCCCTAAAGAGCTATTTCTAATCGCCACGCACACATGAATGATAAGTGGCGTCATACTGTTTGTTGCGTACACTCCATCTGTTTGTTTGTATAATCTGAGATGTAGCTTCTGTCGATCTCCGATCTGGGCGACAGAGGCTTCACAATCTGTGGTTTGGGTGGGTTTGGCGGAGGCATCTTGTCCGCGGGTGTGGGGAGGGTTCCTACCGGCACTGGGCGCGGCACTGGGGTGCTGGTCTTCTTTTTCCTCTTCTTCTCCAAGAAGCGTTCAATCACCTGCCCTACGATCTCGGATCGTGAACGCGAGGCCGAGCTATCGCGGCCCGAGCTGGACGCGCGACTCGAGGGCAGGAATGTGTCGGAGGTTTCCGGGAGCAGGGAGTCCTTACGGGAGCTCCGACCTTCACGGGCGGGCTCACCAGAAGGGGCGTTAGTGTCCGACATCGCGCGTTACACACAACACGGAACCAACAGAGTTACAGACACAAAACTACACAAAAACACAGACACGTAGTTGGGGCATTCGCCTTCGCGCGACCGGGGACTAGCGAGACAACGCCGGCACCGAGAAACCGTAATCCCGTTCGGGTTTAGCGGCTCGCGGCACTGGGTACTGCTGTCTCACACTCCGGAACTTGAGGGGAAGGCGGTCCCCGCACACTTCGTAAAGCGGGTCGGACTCGGCAGACGTTTCCAGAAGAAAACGCTGCCGAGATCGTTCTGAGCAGAGGGTCCGTGCGCGCGCGAAAAACTTAGTGGACGCGGTAGGCGAATGAGCCGGTCCGGCCATCTCTCCGGCCTATTTATATCGCACACAATTCACTACACTAGAACTAGACTAGGCTAACTAGGCTGAGACGCAGGATGTTGCGGGTTCGATTCCCGCTGCTGGACAATTGTGTTGCATCGTCTACAGATATTTGTTCTGGGTTTGGATATTTACATAATACTAGTGGTTCGCCCCAAAATGAGACCTCGCGAGTCACCGATTAAAACAACAAAATATTATTTGAAACCTTTGACTATCACAATAGTGCCACGAAATAAATAACCATCTTACTTGACCTATAGTTTCATTTAAATTACAGGTAAACAAACAACTCCCGTTGAGGTCATATTTTTCAAGTACACGTTTTTAGGGTACAAATTGCAGTTATTTTAGATTTCAGACTTTTACCTATATTTGTGTCACTTAAGCTACACGCATACCAAGTTTCAGTACTGTGGGGTCACTGGTGTCCCTGTGAATTTTGTCGAAATTCAGTTATTATTATGGCTAATAACTCAAAAACTATAAAGACTTTACTAAAAATAAAAACGAAGTCTAAATGTACTAATAAAGACCTTTTCTTTGACGTTCCACTTGACCATTTTCATTTTATTTTACCCCTCTTGAACCCCAATATCTCAACAACTCCCTCTTCACTAACTACCTGTGTGTCAAATTTCACGATGATCAGATCAACGCTTCGAAAGTTATCCTCGGACAAACAAACATACATACATACATACAACGCCGATTTAACTAAGTTGATTTAGAGATCTCGCTTCAATAAGTATGTATTTATAAATAATATGTATTTTAGTATTCTATTAGTTATCTGGTTCAGTACAAGCTTTGTTTAGTTTGGGGCTAGATAGCGTTGCTATGTGAAATGTCCAGCATTACTTCATTCAGCTAGTTTCAAAAAACTTGGCAGCAATATAATTTTGACACCCGTACGGAATTTGTTTCCCAAATAAAATAAATTTAAAATAAAATAGCTTCCAATTATAGCTTCATAATCTACGTGTCTATGACTGACTTGTGCTTTCCTAGCTCCTTGGAAGTACTATAATGAAAGCGCCAGTTTCCATAGCAACCGACTGTAAAAACGGTCCCCTCGTAAATAACGGAGAATGCGGATTACTCGTACATGCTGTGCTAAATCCTTCCGAAATGCCTATTAGCTTTACGATTCGGGAAATTAAATTATTATACTCATTCTGATAGTTATATAGTAAGATGCAGTTTTATATATTATGTCTTCATTCATTGCTATCTATCGACCATTGATGTGAGTCAATTCGCACTTCAACCTATATATGAAAAATGGTTTATTGGGTACATAAGAACATTATATAAAAAGTATTTTTCTAACTTTCGCGATCACTGTACATAATTACTGATCAAAACGGGTGTTTATCGCGTATGTACCTTTTTTATTTGTTATCCCGACGTTGCAACAGCCGCTGCAGCAACTGCCCTCACTTGGTCTTCAGAATTACGACACACTATACTAACAGTATCTACGCACTGAGATGAGCGATCACAACGCGCACACCTATTAATCACCGGGTTCCAGGACGCTGAGAGTCTATAGCCATCTTCGTGTCGTGCCGTAATATGAACGAGGACATTTCTAATTCTCAACACCATGTGAGGGTAGTTGCTGCAGTTGTCATCACTTCTCGACTGTAGCTCAAAGTACTCCAGTCCACACGCGACCACAGCTGAAACCCGTTTTATTCAGTAATAACATAGATAAATACATATCTAGACTAATAAAAAAAGGTAAAGTTTGTAAGTTTATTTGTTTGTTTGGATGTATTATCCGGAAATACTGTTCCGATTCTGAAATTTATCTCACTAATAAACTGCGGCAATTGAGTAAGTTTAATCTATCTGTATACCTAATTTCATCGCAAGTGGTTTAGCTATAAGTATCTAAACTAATAAGTGTTCCGATATTCCAAAGTCACTTCAGAACACTTGGACCTACTAGAGGGAGGAATTAGAATTGTTAGCCTTTAATCCGTAGAAAGTATGTTATCTATACAGAGATGAACAAAATCTAATGATAACATTAGTTTTCATACAATATTTTCTACAAATAGGGTACTCTTATATACTTTTGCCTCTAACATACAATAACTAACTCTCGCACACTAGTTCAGGGTATTAGCGCAAGTTTATTACATTTTGGTTATACAACAAAATAAAAAATAAATGTCTTTCTGAACTACATATTTACGGAAACTGCACAGATATATTTATACAGGGTGTTTAGTAATATACTGACGATATTCAAGTGACGGTTTCTCAAAACATAAAAAAAGACTTCTCAAAAAAAACTACTAGTTATATTATCATATTTTAAAGAAAATCGACTAAGTTTAGGTGATTAATTCGATATAAAACTTACTGCCTACTCTTGCAATCGACATCCTAAAATAAAAACCGTAATCCACGAAAGCGTAGATTTGCTACTAGTACCTACCTACATATCGTAGATCTAGGCAGGCATGTATTTTTGATATTTCTTTTGGAAATGGCTGTTGGTTTCGGGTTAGAAAGGGACAACAAGAGATATCTCGAGAGGTCACCAATACAGTATCTTTGGTTAGACGTCAAGCATTAAGCAATAGCTTGTGCTAGTCATAAGTTAATAAAGTGTTTGTTTTTACATGCCAAAATAAATTTTACATTTCTATGGTAATTATTTCACAAATTTATTTATTATGCTCATTAAAATAACATCATGATCAAATCATTTTTGTGCGTATATTATCAAACACCCTATATTATAACTAGCTGACCCGCCGGTCTTCGTACAGCCTTGACATGCATATTATGACGTGGGCTGCCAATGTACGTCGCCGGTAGAATTGTCAATCAGCCATCATTAGCTGCATCTATGTATGAGAAACAAAATTTTCTTCATAATTTTTTTTTGTCTGTATGTTCCTATATTTTAATAGTTATTCTGCTATTCGGAGTAAAGACAAATCCAATCAAAGATCATCAAAATCGGGCCAGCCGTTCTTGAATTATAAATGGTGTAACTAACCCGAGTTTGTTTTATATATATAGATTAGGTAGTTAGTAGTTTCTTTATTTCTATTTGTTTTTCTTTTAGTACCTAGTTAAGCACGCCAACCTAAGTTATTTTACCTGTCACGGTTGACTGGTAGAAAATGAATTTAATATTAATTCCTCCATTTGTAATTTTTTCTGTTTGTGCAATAAATAATGTCCTTGGTTACAAGCACTCAAAAACTACTATCTAAAAAAACTATCTACTACTTTGCTCTACTTTTCTAGATGCAGCATTTGTCTAGACTAATGTCGAGGTGTCACGTAAGAACAGAGTACCCTTACAAGGATTTCCAATGAAGACTGCATAATGCAATGACGTAAACCAGAGATATACAAGGTTCTCCGAAATAAATAAATATAAATAATTTATTTTATGTCGTCAATAGGTTTACAAATATTACTTATATCTGAGGGTTCTTATACTGAAGTACACCTGTTTTGCGAGAGACGGTGCCTGTGATAGGTTTATAAAACCTGTGATACAGGTCGCCAGTGCCCCACTCCGCTGGTTAACTTACATTTATTTTTTATATTCTACAGTTAAGCGTGCGAGTACATGCGTGGGTGTGTGTGTATGAGGATGTGTAAGGGTGTGTACGTGTTGTGTTTTAGTATGTGTGTGCACAGGTATTTTTTACAAGCATTTTATTAACTTGCAATGCATAGGTATGTTTGTCCAGGTAAAATTTTGCAACTGAATTTTAAACCCGTTCCCCTCAACCGATTGAGTTGAAATTTGGAATACATATGTAACTTCGGTGACAATATGGTACCATGGAGGTGGTCTCATGATGGAGACGGATGCTAGACAACAGAACTTCTTAATGGATTATAGTAGGCTACTAGTGTCTGGGCTCATTTGAATCTGCTTGCGGTTCCAATTATAAATTTTATAAAAGCTTGTTTTGAAAAAGTAATTTTTCAACAAAAATCTTATTTCACATAATATATGTTGTATGTCAAAAGGATGTCAATGACCGCAAGGAAAACAATGTTTGTTTTACGACTTTTCGGAATTATTGGTTTTTCGTTGAGGAATCACTTAGAATTGCATAAAAATTAGCATAAAAATGTATATATAGGTACATGTAAGCAGAATAAATGTTAATTCATATTACAGCTGGTTTTAGTAAAAAATGTAATATAATATCAGCTTTTTTAGATGAATGACCCATTGTCAAACATTTCGTGCGTTTAAGGTAAGTTCCAGAGAAGGCGCAAAGTTTGAGAAACAGTTGATTTGAAAGCAAATAAAACAGATCATAAAACGTAATTAAATTTCATATGTATTAAAACTTGATCTATTCCTTCGGCGGATATACCATTCATGATAACATAGATATTTCGGAGAACCTTGTATTGCTAGATAGTAGGTACTGTGTGGGTGTCGTGCAATTTTAACGAATGTGAGGGTATCTAGTTGATTGTTAGGAATTCAATTCACACAGCTATTGTTCTATATGATCTGGTTAATTTAAGATCACTATTTCACAAGAAAAGAATATACAATTATTTGTAGGTTCGATTCCCGCCACGGAACAAATGTTTGCATGATATATAGATATTTGTTCTGTGTCTGGGTGTTTTCTATATATTATAAGTATACAAAAATATACATATATATAAGTATTCTATCAGTTATCTGGTTCCCATAGTACAAGTTCTGCTTAGTTTGGGGCTAGATAGCGCTGTGTGGAATGTCCAGCAATATTTGTTTTTTTTTTCTTTTATATTTATTTATTATTTACAATAAAATACAGAAGAAACAGTTGAATCATCTAAAGACCGTTGCAAACGATCTATAGATAGCTCAGCTGCTCCAGATCACTACCAGGCAGAAGTGTCCCCAAGATACTGGCTGCATTGTCCTGCTGAATTGCAAGAAAAGTGGATCTTTATCCCTGTCGGTTAAGTTTGGACCGATTATGAGGAGATTTGTAGACCAAAGTCGTTGAGATAGCACATAGGATTAGCAAGCCGATTGAAGCTGAAGTGGCAGCGGGCATGGGGCATAGCTCGAAAAACTGACGGCCGTTGGGGCAGAAAGGTTCTCGAGTGGAGACCACGCACTGGAAAGCGCAGCGTAGGTCGGCCTCCTATTCGAAAGACGACCTGATGAAGATTGCTGGGGGCGTTGGCTGCAGGCCGCATAAGACCGGTCGCTCTGGAAATGTATGAGGGCGGCCTATGTTCAGCAATGGACGTCCTGTGGTCAGCCAGTGGTTATGATAATGATCGTTTACAGGCAAAGCAAAAGCCCTTAAAGTTCAAACACGTATTTCTTTATTTCTTACCAAAAGCCTAAATATTAATTTTCAGATCCCTAACTTGAGGAATTATGGATTGCCCATACTTTCAACCTCTATTTCACCCCTGCAAGATTATTTTTTGAGACGTAAGATATCCTATGTCCTTTCCCAGTGTATAATCTATCTCCTTGCCAAATTTAATTACTATCTGTTCCGCCGTTTAGTCGTGAAAAGGTAACAAACCGTTGTACCCCGTTTTAAGCTTTTTTTGCACGCACGGAGGTGTGTGAATTTAGGCATAGTTGAAGTTTATAAGTATAGTTAAAGTCAAAAAAAGTAGTGGGCGGCTAACTGCATGAATGCACGAGAATGTCTGTCAACAGAGACAAATAGCGAGATATCGTGAGGCGTGTAACATCTGCACCAAAAAATAATGATACAGCATGTTGATCACGACCGAGCGTTACGATTGAGAATAAGAAAGTGTATAAGAAGAAGGAAGGGTAAATTAGGCTAAAAGAAAAGCAATTACGTTTGAATTTCAACCACTGTGCACTGACAACTAGTCATTACTAATATTATTTTCTTTCACGTTGGGTTCGGTTGAGAATAACCCTATTGGGCTATTCAATGGTTATTTTTTTATGTTGTTTTATAATTATTAAAGTGTGATGTACAATAAATCGTTATCTATCTACCTAACTAATGGCTGGTTTCCATAAACACCGGTAACCGATAACCGATGTCGTTGATATGATAATGATGATGATGATCGTTTACAGGCGCTACAGGGAAGTGGCGAAACAAAACCCTCAATTAATAATGTATTATTATCATTGATTAACGAGGCTTAGGAAGCGGCCATACAAAATCATAATCATTGAGAAGTATGATTTTGTGTTGATGAGTGAAGAGCATGCTCGATCGTGAGACTTGTCTTGACAAAATAGTTCTATTACGCTCGAAAAACCACATTACTTTTGTTATTGTGTTGGTCGGTTCGTTAGTGCCAAGCAAGGGTGACCAAGCTTTTGGGGTATGCGTTCTACGTTATGATTTAAAACAGGGATGTTGCGGATGCAGATTTTTTTATATCCGCGGAGGCGGATGCAAATTGTTGATCACGAATGCGGATGCGGAAGCGGATCTAAAGATTTTCTTTAAGAAACTTCGTTTTGGTGCAGAACTAAAACAAAAATACAAACTATTAACTGCAGAAAACTCGCTTAACATACAACACTCGCTGTATACTCACAACAACACTCAAAAACTGCAATGTGCATACGATAAGCGCAAGTATACACGTTATGATTGATTTACGAGATACAAATGGTAAACAATAACAAACGCGTCGGATCTTGTCACCGAAATCTTCGCACCTATTCGTCAATCAGCACTTTCCCACAGCACGCGCCACTCGCAGCGCCCACCCAATTTATTTTTTGTTGCGACCTGCACTGCATCTGCATTATTGCGGATGCGGATGCAGATGCAGATGTGCATGCAAATATCCGCAACATCCCTGATTCAAAATGTCCTAGAATCTACCGTCAACAACAGTTCAAATAAAAAGTACCCTCCCTAAAAGCAAACGGTCCATTTCAAAATCCGTAATCTTTTCAACCGATAAGCAAGAAAAATTCTCATCTAGAGTTATGGGCCTTAGCCAAATTACATTCGCTCCGAATCAATTCGATTTCTACATACATTTATTGTCGATATATCACGTGATATTTCCATAGCTTGTGTCAAATCCCATACATTTTGGGACTTATCGACTAGCGTCATCGCTAATCGAATGTAACTTGGCTAAGCCCCAAGGTTTCAATTCAAACCTTTGTAAAACTGCGCGGTCTTCCTAACCTGACTCGACGCGGTCGACGTCTTAGCCACTCTTAGTCTATACCTACTACAAACACATAACACGGTCAATTTATTAACCTAAGCTCGTTCTGTCCCCCACAAAGATAAAGAGGGAGGGTGATAACCATAAACTTATGTCCAATCTCTGGTCCCCATTCATTCACACATTTTGAGTGGAGATGAAATTGAATGTCAGTATTTTGAGGTCAAGGAACGTTATTGAAGAAAGTTAACAAAATAAACAGGTTTTGTACAAGAAAATCTTGTATTTTGCTAGTTGCCTTTCGTAAAACTATTAAAAAGCTGAAAATGACGTAAACATTTCTTCTCATTTTCTTTATTCTGGGATTTTCTGAGTATTTTACACTCTGTGTTTTTTCGTAGAATTTAAATTTTCTCTAGCGTTTGGATACTGAAAAGTTCTAGCCCATATTCCATAATAGATAGCACTTAGTATTTTCATTTTTATAGTGTTATCCGAACACATACTAGGCACTATCCAATTGTGCTACCGGGATCTGTCACGTCAGGGTCGAAATCATCTCATGATTCAAATTACGACTAAAGCGCCGTTAGCTCCATCTACAGAAAAACTTATACAGTTTTTGACTTGTTCAATACCAAACGGTGCAGTTTAGTACATTGACAAGAGATGTCGCGTTGCTTATTTCAAATAGTATTTTCATTTTTATATTGTTATCCGAAATCCGTTTGCCTGTACATGGAGCTAACGGCGCTTTAGTCGTAATCTGAATCAATTCACTAAATTCGACCCTGACGTGACAGAGCCTGGTAGCACAATTGGATAGTGCATCCTCGTATCAAGGTTGCGGGTTCAAGTCCCGTCTAGTCTTAAACATTTTTGAGATGGTTGATCTTAGATAGCACTTGTACAGCAAGTTTTTTTTTCAAAAAACATTATCTACTGTTAAGTTCGTTATTCGGTTTGCTGTAGAAATGTTTAAGTAGTTAGAACGACTAGAACTTGGTTTCCAGGAAGCACTTAAAGCTGCGCACCTAAAACTTTTCTAGTTATACAAAACTTACCTTTAGAAGCAAAAATACGCTGTTACTGGCCTTAGAGATATAAGACGACAAAGTGGTTTGACTCAACATATAGATCTCGGTCAGTTATAGAAAGACAAATGAGTAAGCTATAACGTTTCAGAGAAATCAATACCTACATATAGGGTAGCCCCTTCAGTGAATGAACAAAACTTCTTATTTTTTCTTAAAATAAAAAAAATAGAATATTTCAACCAGAATTGGAACGAGTAATTGTGTATCCCAAATGAGACCTACTTGCCCAGTATTTTGTTTACACTATGTACTTATTATGTATCATCGATAGATTTACTATTAATAAGACTTTTTAAAGAAAAATCAAATTTTGTATAAATGATATTACCTACAGAATAAGATGGGTTAAGCGCAATGCTGAGAAACCTAGAAAATCGTAAATTTTCTATAAAAGTACCCAGTGTACATAAAATAATGTGTAAGTAGCTTTAGAAGTCTCATTGCATGGTTTCCTAACAACTGATACGAATCTGAGACCAGCATAACGAGTGTCACATGTTTACCTGCTTTGGATAAAAAGTGAGAGTTGAATATTTACATATCCTGATTCGTTTATAAATGGCCCATTGGGAAACATTTAAATACACGTAAGAGGCGCCAGTGCCATACCACAATGTAATACTTAACTAGTAGTAAATAACTTAGTATCTACTAAATTTTACAGTATGTTTTAAGCTTAATACTATTATTTTTTAATATATTGTCCTAACTCAAGGTTTGCCAAAGAGCCATGGAACGCAGCGTGTTAGGGATAAAGAGAATCGACAGGATCCGCAATACCACACTGCGCGCGAAGACCGGCATCGCAGATATTGGTGACAAAACTGCCAGGCTGAAGTGGGACTGGGCGGGTCACGTCAGTCGTATGGTCACAGACAAATGGGCAACAGCCGTCACACAATGGGTGCCTGCAGATGGGCGTCGAAGCCGGGGCAGGCCGAGGAAGCGTTGGCATGACGACCTCGATGCATTCCAAGATGGCTGGTGGGACGTGGGGAGTGATCGTGAGATGTGGAGGAACATGGGGGAGACCTTTGCCCAGCAGTGGGAAAGTATACGTTAAAAAAAACAAAAAAATATTGTCAAATAATATAATGGTGAATTTGTAAAAAGACGAATTTTGAGGAACGACTCTGATCATAATCCAAAGCAAGAAAATATGTGTTTAATTACTGATTAAAACGGGTATTTATTTATTATATAACAAACATAAAAGGTGCATACGCGATAAATACCTGTTTTAATCAGTAATTATGTACAGTGGCACGAAAGTTTGTAAATATATGTTTATTTCAATATAGGCATATGTTTAGCGGTTGAAGTCATGTGGCTGATGATGATAAATAAATATTGCTGGACATTTCACACAGCGCTATCTAGCCCCAAACTAAGCAGAGCTTGTACTATGGGAATCAGATAACTGATAGAATACTTATATACTTTTTTTTTGTAAATACATACTTATAATATATAGAAAAGCACCCAGACACTGAACAAATATCTGTAGATCATGCAAACATTTGTTCCGCGGCGGGAATCGAACCCGCTACCGCCTGCGCCTCAGCCGGCTATACGCCCACTGCGCCGCGGAGGCAGTCAATTGCTCAATGATTCAATGATGATTGCAATATTAGTATTGAAGATCAACTGCTCCAATTCACTGCAGCTATAAAATAAATTGTATGACAAATGCAAAGAACAAGTCTGGGAAAAATGGTTCCATTCCAATGTTTCACATTTTTCAATTACATTTTTCCTTGACAAAAGAATCCCCAGAAAATCTCGACTTACGACTTCCAACAGTGGATTTAGTGTAATCCAGCTAAACGTATATCTAGCGTAAAACTCGACTAGCCGTCTCGACTGGTATTGCCAGTATTCAGCACTTGGTGAACAATTTATTACACTTTCCTTCTTCAGTGTTTTCACTTCTCTATAACAATGCTAGAACAATATGTCGTAAATGAAGCTTTCTCTGTTGAGTCCCTCAAAGCTTTTAATAAATAAATATGCACTAAATTTTAGAACTGTTGAATCACACTAATATTATAAATGCGAAAGTTTAGATGTTTGTTTGTTGCTCAATAACGTCGTAACGGCTGAACTGATTTTGACGAAATTTAGTGTTTACGTAGATTATAACCTGGATTATCACATTGGATACTTTTTATCCCATAAATCGGTTCCCATGGAATAAAAATGGGGGGTCAAGTGAAGTTGCAACGGCGTGTTTAGTATTATTTTTAGGTTACTACCTACACATTTGTACTCGTAGTGTAACGCGTTCGAAGTCGCGGGAACGAGCTAGTGAGAAATATAATAAACTAACTGAGCCGCCCGCGGTTCGCACGCTTGGAATATCCCCTTTTCGTGGAAACTTCGGAATGAAAAGTTTATATATTAAGTTATATATTTTTTATTTTTTATATTTTTTATTTTTGTTATATATTTGTTTATATATAAGTATATATTAAGTTAATATTAATTATATATAAGTATAAAACTTGCATATAGAAATGCAATGTTATGTAAAAATTTCAAATCAATCAGTCGATTATTTTTCGAGTTTTGTAGACTCAAAGATGATCTGTGCTGAGAAAAACCATTAACATGTTTAGAAATATTTTTCATATATGCCAAACTTACGAGATACTATGAGATGTTACTAGAAACATACGAGATGTTACGGTCGCTACTTGGATGGGTAGAGATATGGTTATTGATATTTCCAACTGAGCTGTTTGGTGTTTTTGAAGCCGTTAACATCAAAATCCCGACTATAAAAAGTCGCCAAGCCATGTCAGAGCTCTTCACTCGGTGAAAAACTTTGACACCACAGTTGGTCACTAAGACATACAAACAAACGTAGATAGATAATATCTTTATTGCACACCATTAAAATATAAACAACCAAAAAAAAGCATGAGTGCAATTCGCACGTGGTAGGAGTGAAACTTTCAAAAATTATGGTATTAAGATAATGAGACGAATGTAACATTTCGGGAAGATGATAATTGTAGGTTTTAGTAATGATCATAGTGATGCAAAGTTACATAATTATTAACACGAGTGAAGGGAGTACGAAGCAAAGCACAAAGAGAACCACGAACATAAGAAACACTGCATTATCCTATCTTATTTTCTCCCACGTTAAATCTTATGAATTTGTGTTTGTCTGTTTTTACTGTCGCTTTATCGTTTCATCAACTTTCAAATCACAACGATACTAAAACTTTCAATTTTCACTTTAATAGTGTTTATATCATAGGTAAAATAGGTGACCTTTTCGCTAAAAGCGATCTCTTCCAGGCAACCTTTAGGTGGACAGGATCTATGTGAACATATGAGGACGGCGGCGTTAATAAAGTAATTAAAGCTGGTCATACACGGGGACGCGACCCCACAATATTCAACGCCATCAGTCCAAAAGTCTTGAAAAACCGTCCGTATGTGCGAAATCTCAAGCGCATTGCGTTGAATCCTAGGAATATTTGGATATCCGATCATTCAGAAATCCAAGATACGACGTAGTTCTGAACATTTTACACAAAGATATCTAAAAAACTCGCCCATTTGGAGTCGCGGCAGTGGAGTCTTCGTGTGTGTGCTCGTTTTTTAACTCTCGCGCCGCCAGACTCCACGAGACGCCGAGTGATGGAATCGACATCCCCGTATATGACAAGCTTAACGTATTGTTTACTGTGTTTTCTAGACAATTGTAATTTTCATACTGGGCTCTTGTGATGAATATTTGATATCTCTATCACAGAAAGCCAATTTCCCACAGATGCTCAGATTACAAGGTGATTCACAGCTTACACATAAATAATGGTTGGCTCAAGTTACCATTAATCGTTACACATGTACAGGCAGCATCGCTAACTGATTGTTTATAAATTGATATTAGACGTGTGTTTAGATAAACAGTTATTATACATAGTAATTGTAGTTTATGTAGGTTTATGATCATAACCATGAACATAAAGGAGTGAAAACTTCTTTAGGCGCGTTGAGAGTCTTTTGAGATGGGAAAACCATCAAACTCGCGACACTGTTACCGTTACCGTTACCGACACCTCTGTATATAAGTAGTGAAAACTTCTTTAGGCGCGTTGAACATTTTTTTAGGTGGGAATAAAACATTGAACTCGCGACACTGTTAACGTTACCGTTACCGACACCTCTGTATATAAGTAGTGGAAACTTCTTTAGGCGCGTTGGGCATTTTTTGAGATGGGAATAAAACATTGAACTCGCGAAACTGTTACCGTTACCGTTACCGACACCTTTGTATATAAGTAGTGAAAACTTCTTTAAGCGCGTTGGGCATTTTTTGAGATGGGAAAAAACCATTGAACTCGCGACACTGTTAAAGTTACCGTTACCGACACCTCTGTATATAAGTAGTGAAAACTTCTTTAGGCGCGTTGGGCATTTTTTGAGTTGGAAAAAACCAATGAACTCACGACACTGTTACCATTACCGTTACTGACACCTCTGTATTTAAGTATCTCGTAATTGTTCAAGTTTTCACTTCTGTCGGCACTCCTGGAGTACCACTTTTTTATTTTGTTTTGTCCTGTTTTTTTATCATATTAATTTTGGTGGTGTGCATTAAAGAGTATATCTAACGGCTCCGTTAATTCGATTTACGGCCCTAGAGCCGTGATTAAATTTGAAAATAGAATGAGGCTGCATACACTCATTTTAAGCTAAAAGTAAATACAATCTCCATGACAAATCCTTATTTCTATTTAAAAATGACAGATGCCACATCCACAAGTCCTAATTAAATTCAACATAATTTAATAGAAAAAAGGATGTGTCATGGAGCTTGTCATGACGGTACATATTTCTAGTAGTGAAAAAAAAAACAATGGATACCGGGAATGTAAATAATTATGTATTACAATATTTTACTTAGATCACTTTCGTGATTGATTTCAATCATTATTATAATATAAATACGGGATTTATCACGTACCGTTTTATCGGTGTCTCGACCGACAATGTTTCGGTTCAATTCGTGAACCTTCATCAAGGTGAATGCGATCCGCTCCGAATAACATCTCGCCTCGCATCAAGGTGATAAATCTGGTATTTATAATAATGATTATTGCAATATTTTTGAAAATCATCCAATAAGTTTTAATTTAAATCTTTAAATATGCAGAGTGTACCTGCTAGCGATGCGGCCTGTACACATACACAGTGAAATGAGATATTACTAACAGAGATTAAAATAAGGTAGGACATATAATATAAAGAGTAAATTTTACCACCAATTAAAGGCCGGTGCAAACCAAATGCGTGTGCGTGGCGTGTACGTGCACGCAGCGGTTGTGATGTATGATATTCTAATGTGCCCCACTCACAACGATTTCTTTGCGCAAGCCTTGCATAAATCTTGCATAAGCCTAGAAATTTGAACAAATTCTTCCCACAGAGGTTTGCGCAGAGAAATCGTTACGTATCTTCATCTATTTCCACGTATGGTTGCTATTGTAGTACGAAACAGACGAGATGGCAACAGGCTATTTACACCGAGCTACAAAACAGTATATGTACATAAAAGTGTAGTCTACATGGCGACACGTATTTACAATAAAATACCAAATACATAATAAAAAAATGCATAATGATAAATTATTTAAATTATTATGACATTCCCTTGTCAATACAACAATGAAAATCTGATGTATGTTCACAAAAATATTAATTTGTGTGAGAAAAATTGCGATAATCATAATTTTAATACTAGAAATAAAGATAAACTCGCTGTTGCTACTTGTAGACTCCATAAAGTTAGTAAACCGTTTAAAGGGCAAGGTGTACGCTTTTATAACAAACTCGCAAGGGATGTACAAAAATTGACAATTAACAAATTTAAAAAAGTAATTAAACAAAATCTTTATAAACAGCCTACTATAAAATATCGGATAATTTAGATGATAGAGAAATTTGGGATTGGAATTGCTCCAACTCGTTCAAAATGTTACAATTTTGACGTAATTTATTTTCTGTATTCTAAAAGGATCATTAAAAAAACAACCAGCCTTGTTTTTTGCCTTTCTTTCCTGGCTTGGTTGCGAAGGAACAGGCAGTAAAATTGACGTTTCAAAGTGATCCTTGTGATTTTAATGAATGAAAATATTTGACTTTGACTTAATTTAAGCAATTATTAGTGATGAAATGTTATGTTATTCAGAAATTTTTAGAGGACTTATTATAATTTTAGGTCTAACTTTAACATTTAGTTTTTATATAATTTAAATGTAATTGTATTTATTATTTTATTACGTATTATGATGATTGTATTTTAAATTATTACCTTTAAATTTGATATTTCCCATTGTATTTTTGTAATTTGCAAGCTAGATAAGGTAGAATATCATTGACACTTACCTTTATATAAGACCCTTATACATTATTTTCTAGCAAATAAATTTAACTTTATCTTTATCTTATGCTTTACGCCCACGCATTCGGTTTGCATAGGCCGTTAGTTTTAATTTTATGTTGAAGTACTTTTTATGCATCGTGGGGTATTTATGTAGTGTTTTTAAAGCACGGAGGATTCTTAACTTCAATATTGAGTTGAAATAAACCCAAATCTTGATTACGAGCAAAGCTGTTTCTCCTTTGTGGACATAAGTACACATAAGTTCCCCTCTAGCTTTGAAACTACGTACAGCTTTTGTTTATCTGCTTTGTAGAAAGCATTAGTGTCTTGGGTACACTTCCGCCTGGTGATCTAGAGCAGTTGAGCTATCTGTAGATCTTTTTTTTTAATAAATTATAGGCTTGCGTTTGATCACGATCTCGCCTGATGGTAAGCGATGATGCAGTTGACGATGGATCACGCTTGCTTAGAAGAAATCTATTCACTCGTGACTTGAAGTCGTTTGCAAAGGTATTTAGATGATTCAACTGTTTCTACTGTATTTTATAGCTGACCCGCCCGTGGCTTCGCATGTGTGGTATTTTAATAAAAAAAATCCCTTCCTTTTGCGCACTCGAGTAAAAAGTAGCCTATGCCCTTTCCCAGGATATAATCTATCTCCTTGCCAAATTTTATTATGATCCGTTCAGCCATGAAAATGATGATGAGTTCAGTTATGAAAAGGTAACAAACAAATTAACAAACAAACAGTTACTTTCGGAGTTACTAGGTATATATTATACATATAAACCTTTCTGTTAAATCACTTTATCTATTGCTGAAAACTGCATTAAAATCCGTTGCGTAGTTTATAAGATTTAAGCGAACAGACAGCGGAAGTGACTCCATTTTATACTATGTAATAAAGATAATTGTATATCCTTTCTGTAATTAAAGGCATTAAAAAAACGTTTGAACTATTATTATTATTATTAATCATTTGGAGCCTGTACTGTCCCGCTGCTGGGCAAACGCCTCCCTTCCTTTCTTCCACACCACTTTACCATGCGCGTATATGTTCCAGTTTCAACTATACATACGTAAATTACCCAAGATTTGTCAGGCCTCTTTTAAAAACAATAAATACCAAAACTATAGAAATCAAACGTATGATTAATATCCAAAGTCCAAGTCAAAGTCAAATATTTTTATTCATTAAAATCACTAGGATCACTTTGTAACGTCAATTTTACTGCCTGTTCCTTCGCGACCAAGCCAAGAAAGAAAGGCAAGAAACAAGGCTGGTTATTTTATTAATGATCCTTTTAGAATACAGAAAATAAATGACGTCTAAATTATAACATTTTGAACGAGTTGGAGCAATTTCAATTCCAAGCTTCTCTATCATCTAAATAATCCGATATTTTATAGTAAGCGTTTTATAAAGATTTTGTTTAATTACTTTTTTAAATTTGTAAATTGTCAATTTTTGTACATCCCTTGGGAGTTTGTTATAAAAGCGTACACCTTGCCTTTTAAACGATTTACTAACTTTTTTGGAGTCTGCAAGTGGCAACAGCGAGTTTATCTTTATTTCTAGTATTAAAATTATGATTATTGCTATTTTTCTTAAACAAATTAATATTTTTGTGAGCATACATCATATTTTCATAGATGTATTGACGAGGGACAAATAATATTTATTTTTTTAATCTTATTGCGTCATGATTGTCTGGGGCCCATATTATAAATTGCACGAACAGCCCTCTTCTGCAGCACAAAAACAGTGTTTATATCCGCAGCACTCCCCCACAGAAGTATACCGTATGACATAATGCTGTGGAAGTAGCTGAAATAAACTAGTCTAGCTGTGTCTACGTCTGTAAAAAGACGGATCTTTTTGACTGAGTATGCCGCAGAACTAAATATCTTCGACAACCTATCAATGTAAGGGCCCCATTGAAGCTTATTATCTAGGGTTATACCTAAGAATCCAGTAATTTAAAAACAAAAAAGGATATACAGAGTAAAAGGTCCAATAGATAGCTCAATGAAATGACTGAGATTACATATTTATGCATATAATTACTGATTAAAACAGGTATTTATCGCGTATGTAGCTTTTTTATTCTTTGTAAAAATATGTATACAAAACTGGCGACCTGTCTATTCCCGTGTGGTAGGGCTGTTTTCATCATAGGTCGCTCACCCGCCGGGTGGCCAGCGCCCTACGAGTCCAAAATAACAATATCTTCGGGATGCTGTTGCGACTGCCTCGCTTTTGCAGCGCATCGGGTATGTTTGCCGCATACCCGATGCGGCACTCAAATAAAAGTCGCGCACTCAAGCGTGATGCAATAGCATCCTGCAGATAATTCTTTGACGTCTGGACTGCACCATCGATGCAAATATACCTAGGTAACAATGACATTATATTAATATTATTCTATTAAGTGAATGCTTCATTTTTATATAGTTATTCTATGCTTTTGTTTTTTAATTATGTATACCTACTGTGTTTTTGTTTTTAAGAATTTTGTACGGATTTAAATCTGAAATAAATTAATTAATAAGTAATAATAATAGGTTAATCTGGTTAGGGAAAACCACACTTCTTCTTACAGAACTCGCAGATCCCACTCGGGCTCTCAGTGGTGGTCGTGGTCGTGGTCGTCGGCTTGGGTTCGTCCGTGGGCTTGCAGTAAATAAACCGTGGGTGGTGGAAGTACGGTTCGTAAATGTATGGTGATATTTGGTCGTCGTCAATAAAGTCATCATCATCCCAGTAGGGTGGTGGCCCTAAAACAGAATGAATACATCACACTTTACACTATTATTATAAACTAGCTATAGCCAGCGGCTTTGCCCGCGTTGTTCTGGGTTGCATATATATAGAAACTTTGATATCCCATTTTTATCCCATGGGAACTGATTTATGAAATAAAAAGTAGCCTATGTGGCAATCCAGGTCAATCTACATTTATACCAAATTTCATCGAAATCGGTCCCGCCGTTTTGACGTGATTGTGTGTTGACGCGACTCGACGCGTTACACTACTATGTAGGTAACATAGTAGTGTAACGCGTACGGGGTCGCGGGCAACAGCTAGTATTTTATATGGTGATACAATTAACACTAAAAGTCAAAATAAATAAATATAAATTTTTATTATAATAATTATGTATTTTAGGTTGCCGATGAAATTACAGGCAGGACGCAGGGCAGAGCATCGTAGGGCACATTTCTAACGTGCGTATCTACGATTCAGTTCTGTGTTATAGGCGATGGTTACCACTTAACATCAGGTGGGCCATAAACTTGTCCCATCTCCATGAAGTATAAAAAAATCTTTATCGGCCGTAGAATAAGTTAATTACTATCCTTTAACTATTTTATTGTTGCCTGAATTAAATGATTTATTATTATTATATTCATCCAAATGAAAAAACATAATAGTACATATAGCAGAATAACTAAAAAAAATCGGAAAATTCACGCAAAAAGAAATTATGAAGATAATTCATTTTCTCAAACATTGATGCAGTTAATGATGGCCGATTAACAATTCTACCGGGGCGACGTACATTGGCAGCCTAAGTCATATGCATGTCAAGGCGGTACGAAGTTCAGCGGGTCAGCTAGCTTTTACATAGTATAAAAAGAAGTCGCTTCCACTGTCTGTTAGCTTAGATCTTTTAAACTACTCAACGGATTTTAATGCAGTTTTCAGCAATAGATAGAGTGATTCAAGAGAAAGATTTATATGTATAATACATACATAACTCTGTGTGTTTGTTAGTTTTTTGTTATCTATACACGACTAAACGGCTGAACGGATCGTAATGAAATTTTGCAAGAAGATAGATTATATCCTGGGAAAGGGTATAGGCTACTTTTAGCCAAGTGCGCAAAATGATGGTAATGTTTTATTGAAAAACCACTCGTGTGAAGCCGCGGGCGGGTCAGCTAGTTAATAATAATAGAGTACCTAAATTAAAAAAAAACGAATGTCATAGATTAAATTACAATAAAATAGAATAGGAGGACTTGAAATCAGGCAAACTGTTAGCTGATTTTATATATTCTGGGTGTTTATTATATACTTTTGGACCCATGACGTGACTCACGCGGTCAAAACATAAATAAAATATATGTTAGCCATTGTAGAGAATGGGAGAGCTCTGTCCCTAGCACAAATACATAATAATGATATTGTTATGTAGGTAGTTTTATTAGTTAAGTTTTATTTATATCCTCCATTGTCTGTCTGGAATAATTTCAGTAGAGGTTCCCTAAAACGAGTTTATATAGTTATAAATACACAAATATCATGAAAGTAAGTAACAAAGACATTACTGAGCAATAACACGTACTAGGTATCTTCTTTTATCTTGGCCTAAATTTACATTGAAAGTGGCAAAAATTTTCTTGTTTAGAAATTCAATTTTATATCATTAGCTAGCATGGCTAAAAATGTGGGACGGTTGTTGAGATATTGGGGTGTAAGAGGGGTAAAAAAACTAAAATAGGACTATCCGATCAAATGGTACGTTTAATAAAAAGTATTTGTGAGTACATTTCGACCCCGTTTTTATTTTTAGTTTAAACCTTGTATTTTTTAAATTATTAGCCTTAATAAAAACTGAACTTTGACAAAAGTCACACAGGTACACCAGTGACCCTACAGTGCTGAAATTTGGTATGCGTGTAGCTTTAGTGACATACATATTGGTAAAAGTCTGAAATCCAGAATAAATGCAACGTCTACCCCAAAAAAGTGTAACCAATTTACATGAACTCCCGTTACCTGTAATTTGGATGAAACTGTAGGTCAAGTATGTGGTTAACATTTCGTGGCACTATTTGATTGTCAAAATATTACAAATAATATTTTTTTTATGAGAAACTCGCGAGATCTCAGTTCGGGGCGAACCACTAGTATATATATATATATAGACTAGTTGACCCGCCGAACTTCGTATCGCCTTGACATGCATATGACGCGGGCATCGCTTATCGGCATCGCATATTGTCAATCGACCATCATTAGCTACATATATGTATGAGAAAAAGAATTTTCATATTAGTTATTTTAGCGTGAATTTTTCCAATATTTTAATAGATGTTCTGCTAATCGGAGTGGATACAAATCCAACAAATCAAATATCATCAAAATCGGTCCAGCCGTTCTTGAGTTATAAATGGTGTAACTAACCCGACTTTGTTATATACCTACATATAGACTGAGTAGAAGTATTTTATAGAAATAACAGAATATACTTTATCACATCTCAAAAACAAAAATACCTTTGTAAATAACTCACCTGCGGCACGCTTCTCCCGCTTCGAACAATACAGAGGACAGACCTTCAAGCAGAAATATATGGACTTCGCCTCTGAAAATAATAATATATTGTTACGAATACCGAACTAGATTATTAGCAAAGCCCTTACGTCGCAAATGTGTCAATATCTCGCAAGGAAAAACAAAGTAGACACAGTATTGGTGATGACCTTTGTTGAATCGTCGTCGCTCAAGCTCGACGAGTGATAAAACAAATAGTAAACGCGCATGCTATAACAGTGCATTCGTTACTCGTCTCGCGAGTGAGTGTAAGTATAAACTCAGTTTAGACAGTTCCTTCCGACGCGAGATTTCAACAAACATTTTGAATTTCGAAACTCTCAAAGTGCTGCACAGCATTTTGAGTAGTCTAGTTCGGTGGTAACGATATTTTAGAAACAATAAGCATTGAATATGATTTAAT
This sequence comes from Philereme transversata, assembly GCA_963924445.1. NCBI lineage: Eukaryota > Metazoa > Arthropoda > Insecta > Lepidoptera > Geometridae > Philereme > Philereme transversata. The sequence continues at coordinate 6,036,196 of OZ004343.1, read as the reverse complement.
CTGGGTCCATCTGGAAAATATTACACACCAATTTTACAAACACATAAAAAATGTTTTATTCGGTTTACGATATCATATCAAAACATAAATCATATGAATAATAGGTAGCAAAGAAGTTGCTATTATTACTTCAAAGGATATAATACAACAAAAAAATAATAAAAAATATCATGTAATCTGCAGAAATTCTTCTCAGTGCTATTTCTGTACGAGTACATATTAAAACTTTATTCTTTAATTCGCTCACCCAATAGAAAGAAAGTTCCTCCGACCTCGAAACAAAACGCGATCAAGTAAAATAGAAAATGCAACTTCATTTTCCGCATTACCAGAATGGAGTTGCCAAGCCTTTCGCCGCTATGTAAAGACAACTTTTCTTGAAAATCTTCCGCGATCTTTATAACTTGGGTACATACCGATTGCCTTATTACGTGTGGTTAAAGCAACAGCCGTCTATTATGGAGATGGCAATAGGAACCAAGTGTGATGACCTCTGCGGCGCGACTGGTGAGGGGCCGACTGGGACGTGCCACTTAGGGACAAATAAATAAATATTGCTGGACATTTCACACAGCTATCTAGCCCCAAACTAAGCAGAGCTTGTAATACGGGAACCAGATAGAATACTTATATACTTTTTGAAGTGTAAACTTCTTTAGCATCGTTGTGATTTGAAAGTCGATGAAACGAAAAAGCGACAGTTTAGTTATCATAGTTACCATAAGTTTCTTGTATCATTTATGGAAAATGTAAGCTCTGAGTCTGAATAAATCTATGTAATATATACGAATAAAATATAAAGTAATTACATAACTTTGCATCACTATGATCATTACTAAAACCTACAATTATCATCTTACCGAAATTTTACATTCGTCTCTTATCTTGAAACCAACATTTTTAAAGGTTTCACTTCTACCACGTGTGAATTTCACACATGCTTTTTTTTTTAAATATGTACATACTTTTACAAAAACATCCAGACCCGCAACAAATATCTGCAAAACATGCAAACATTGTTCCGCGGCGGAAATCGAACCCGCTGACTCCTGCGTCTCAGCCGGCTGAATGCCCACTGCGCCACGGAGTCGTCAAAAACTGATTGTAATTATAGTGTTGCAATTTTGTAAAATATTTGTTCTTAGTCTGAGTTGTGGTCAACAGACCACGTCACTTACTGGTAATACATGTTTAAAGATTGAAATAAAAAAATGTAGGTAAAAGGATGGTACTCGTATCTAAAAAGTTTGTTTATTACAATATAGATTGTATCATAAGTCATAAGACACGACGTACCTAATACAAACTTTATGGAAATCAAGCTTCTTCAAGTTTTTATAGTAATTTTTATTTCTTAGTAAAACTAACATTACTGAGAGACTATTATCTTAAACTAAATATACCGCTGGTGGCACAGATCTGTATTGAATAGATTACATGAATTCACCTACATACTTTGCGTGTTTTTTAGTTTGAGCAAAGCTCCAACTTCTCGGTTTATAAATCTTCCGAACTTGGCCGGCTTGACCGCCGGCGCGGTGCCTTTGAATCAGCTGATCGTAATGTATGGGCGTCCCAACGAATCCGGACATGGGGCATGTTCCGGATTCGTAGGATCGGAGAGGATCCTGTGAATCCGAAACATGCCCCGCTTGCTTCCAGGTAAAAATCGGAGTCGGATAGCCTCGGATCGTGTGTAGTCGATGCAGGAAACAGTCAAATGTTTGGTTGTGCAATGGATTTTTCAGGGGCCGTTAAAAAACGGTCCCTGACAGGCCCGTATGCCATATAGTCCAAGCCTTAATTACTCTCGGGACGGTCATAGTAGGTACAAATATTTGGCACGCTTCGTTTTTATACAAATTGATGAAATTGCGTTATCTATTCAATATATATCTGTGGCTGATGGACCATTGTCATTCGTTGAAAAACCAAAGCTTAATAATGCTTTATAGAACCACCATTCCGTAGTATTTGTTTATGTTTTTTGACAAATACAATGAAAAATAAAGAGTACTTTTCCATAGAGAGTCACTCAACCCTTTCAGTCGCTACATGTTTACAGTTGCTCTAGAGTGCAACTGTAAACACACAGTACAGTTGTACAGTTGCGCGTGGTTCTAGAACCACGCGCAAATTCTGTCGCAACATTTAAATAACTCACTTAAAATGACAAAATCAGGCTCTACAAAACGATAATGGATATTTTTGACAAAAACGGCAAAGATAAGGATAATTTTCTTGAGATTTTTTACTCGAAAGTAGCAGCAGCCCCGGATCTAGAATTTTTCCTAACCGGGGCAGAAATCTGATGTGGCACCTCCTCTCCGCGTTTGAGGGGCTGGGAGGGAAGGGGGGGTGTTTCAAATGAACAGCCAGGTGAACTATGTAGTTGGACCACGGGCAAGGAGTGGAAGAATCTAGTAAGTCGTACGCTGAATGTCAAGCGTTTTTTATTGAAGAATTTGGCGCCCCCTGAAATTACCGTCCGAGATAATTGCCCCAGTTTGCTCCCCCCTCCCCTAAATCCGGGGCTGAGTAGCAGTCGTAAATGTTATACCAGTGTTTGCTAAAGATTATATTCCTAAAATTGGTAGAGAATTGGTTAACCCGGAAAAGAGGTTCAAACAAACAATGTTTGTTGTAATACCTTTCGAAATTCGATTTTATTTATTGAAAAAACATTTAGTCAAAATCTGCCGAGTTTGGGGGGAAATCAGGTGTTTTTGACAGGAATCTAACCTCTTGTATGATTAAAATCATAAGGTCTAATAATATAAAGAGGTAAATTTTGTACTTTGTATGTTTGTAGGGGATAATCTCAGAAACTCCTAAATCGATTCTGGAAATTCTTAAACCGATAGAAAACTACATTATCCCTGAGTGTTATAGGCTATATTTTATTTTGATTAGAATACGTGCGAAGTCGGGTTGGGTCATCAATATTTTTTATTGATCGAATGAAGCGAGATCTCCTAACCAACTTGGGCAAATCAATGTTATATGTATGTATGTTTGTTTGTCCGAGGATAACTTTGGAAGCGTTTATCCGATCATCTTGAAATTTGATATATAGGTAGGTAGTGATGGCACAATTTTGGTGTGACTCAATGAGTTCAAAATGTGGGGGGGTCGTTGAGATATTGGGGTTCAAGGGGGGTAAAAAAAATCCAAAATGAGAGTATCTGGTTAAATGGCACGTCTAATAAAAGGTGTTTGTAAGTAAATTTCAACTCCATTGTTATTTTTAGTTTAAACTTTAGTTTTTAAATCTACGCTTTTGTGGATTACGGCCTTTATTTTGTGATTGCAAGAGTAGGCAGTAAGTTTTATATCGAATTAATCACCTAAACTTAGACGATTTTCTTTAAAATTTGGTAATATAACTAGTATTTTTTTATGTCTTGAGAAACACTTGAATATCGTCAGATATTACCAAACACCCTATATTAGCACAGGGAGCAAACATGGTCATCAATATTAGCTGGTAGTTAATATTGATCTATCTATGTAATAGTAATGGTCGCTTTGCGTCTACATGTAATAGGGGTCACTCATTAAAACGAGGAAATATTGACTATCTTACCCTTCTCGAGTTCTCCGTACTTTCAAAAAGTGGGGTCCACAGAGTCATACTTATACCTAATAAAGACATTAATAAATCCTGGCAAGGGTCACTACCCAGGATATTTGTTATGTATTGGTCTGTATACGTGAATGACGTGATAAACATCGTTCAATAAATAAAGCTATCCATTTCCTAGTCCTATTTTATGACCGACGATAAATTTCCACGCACTATAAACTCCATGAGAGTGGACTCCGGAAAACAATCGTATAATGCGTACTTTATTTGTGTTGTAGAATACGCCATATAAAAACCAATCATGGGTTCATCCTGCATGAGACTGCTACAGGACCGTGGAAAATGGCATTAGCAAGAAGAGCCCTAACGCCCAACTAAGATCCAACTAACGCTCGACTAACGCTCAAGTACCGCCCAACTAACGAACAACTACTTGGGTTAGTTGTGGGGTGTATACTTGGGTGGCAATTGGGCGTTAGTTAGTTAAGCGTCAGTTTTTTTTTTATTATAGGCTAGCGTTTGACCACGATCTCACATGATGGTAAGCGATTATGCAGTCTACGATAGTACACGCTTGCCTAGAAGAAACCTATTCACTCGCGACTTGAAGACCCCTAGGTTGTAGTTATCAGGAAAGACAGACTCAAGCAAGGAGTTAGTAGGGCGGTAGTTAGGTTAGGTTAGGTCAATCAGACGATTCTGGTCATTTGTCAAAATCCATCCGGCAGTTTAGCCTACACTATGCACCAAATTAACAAACTTCAAAGCATTACCCAATTTTTGCACAGTAGGGTAACAAATACGTGCGAAATTCATAACCCTTCTCAGTTATTCAGCAAAAATACTGAGTGTTACCATAAGACCCTTTTGGGTATTGATATCTATTTACATCTGAAATCTTCTTTTATTCGATAAGTACCGTTAGTAAATACCTAACATATTTAAAAGGGTTCTTGGAAATATTTATGTTTGAAACAAAACAAGGCTATTTTATTCCGCCTTCGGGATACACGTGATCTGAGAACAATGTGCGTATTTAAAATCAGAATTTCGATTTGTAAAATAAAACAACGTTTTGCACGTGTTTCCAGTGCGAATAGTGGAAACCTTCCTATAATCTTTATTCTTTACTAGTTGTTGCCCGCGACTTCGTACGCGTTGCACTACTAAATGTGTAGGTAACCTAGAAATAGAGCTAAACTCGCTGTTGCAACTTGACTTGCCACCCCATTTTTATCCCATGGGACCTGATTTATGGGATAAAAAGTATCCTAAGTTTACATATAATCTATGTACATACTAAATTTCATCGAAATCGGTTCAACAAATACGACGTGATTGAGTAACAAACAAATAAATAAATAAACAAACACCCAAACTTTCGCATTTATATCATTAGTGTGACTAGTTGACCCGGCCCGGCTTCGCACGGATTTGAAAATAATACAACATAATGAAATGAAGATAAATCTTTTATATTTTGTAAACACAACAACTCTTTAACAAAGCTATCCGTATACTAGATATCAAGTTAATCATTTAATCCAACCTAAAAACGTCCATTCAAACCTCGGACATCTTATAAAGGGTTAGCCAAGGTTTGACAAAAGGTCTGTTATCTCAATAATGTGATCTATTCACGAGCCCCAACCACGAGTGTACAATTAACTAAACAGATAACTAACTTTAGCTTTAGTTGTTCCTATGTGTTCCTAAGTGGCATTAGAATAATATATTTCAATTTCAAATAGCCTTTATTAATAAACTTACTACTAGTTTTACAATAAAATTATTCAAATAATCTAGATTAGACATTGGGTTTTTCATGGTTGTTTTGCTTTTCAGCAAAGGCCTCCCCCAGAGTCTTACATATTTCACGATCTTGAGCTGTCCTCCTCCACATCACGCCTGCTGTAGCTCTTAAGTCGTCTTCCCATCTTCGAAATGGTCTTCCCCTTATTCTCTTTCCTTCCCTAGGATACATATTCAATTCTTACATTCTCCCTGTCATTACCTATGGTTGCCAGACATGGTCTCTAACGAAAGAGAATATCAAAAGATTAGAAACATTTCAACATAATATAGAAAGAAGTTTGATAAATATAAAAAGAAGAGATAAAATAAACCTTTAACTTTTCCAATATATAAAATTCTCTTGTCACGTTGTTTGTAACAAAACTCCTTTTTGTGTATATACGGTAGGTCTGAGAATAGGGCTTAAACTATTTTTCATACCTCTATGTGATAAAGGTGGTTCACCCCAAATTTTTAATTATATATTTTTTATGATTTGGCAATAACAATACATCCATAAATTATACTTATTTTTTAAAAGCGATATTAGTACTTTAATAATTTTCTACTTTGAATATAGAAATAGCTGATTATAGTGGGTACGTGCACAGAAAAGGACATTGAAAAAAAAAATTACCCATCTTAGCAACACAAAATTTATTGATTCTAAGCCGGTAAGAAGTTCGCTGGATCAGCTAGTATACATATTATATGTTTAAATATCGAAGTCCGGTTCGACAAAACAACTATGAACGAAGTAACCACAATCAAACACGCTGTCGTCCAAGTGCACTATGATTGTTGCAACATGGTCATTAAAAACAACTTTGTCCAAGCGGATTTCAATTACAATTCAATGCGGCTTAAATGAAGCTTGCTTTCTATTTGTTTATTTACTCTTGTGACATCCTTATTGGAAGATGTTCGGGCGAGTGTAGTAGGGTGTTAAATAACTGTTGTACGTTCACGATACACCAAAATGGCTTCTCTTTGAACGGCTTTTGTCGTTTATTTTTAAGGCTTTCTCCTGCACCTTTCGGCGAGAAGGTAGTGTGTCAGTATTGTTAAGGTTGTATATACTTTTTGTGTTTTATTCAATAGTATATAGGGTATAAACAAAAAAATTAGATATGTCGCATCTGATCGTGAATAGCGACACAGAAAAAATAACAGCGGTCGGCTGTGATTATAATAACATATAATATATAGAAAAACATCCAGACCCGAAACAAATATCTGTAGATCATGCAAACATTTGTTCCGCGGCGGGAATCGAACCCGCTACCTCCTGCGTCTCAGCTGGCTATTCGCCCACTGCGCCACGGAGGTCGTCCAGCATATTTATTTTATTATTATTTATTATATCGCGTAACGCAGTGCAACCCTTGCCGCAATCTTATTTGTGTAGTCCGGTGATATTGCGGTTATACTACGTGTTTTGTTATGTACCATATAAATGAAGACACGGGTAAGGCTAATGGCTAGTACTGTTGTAAAATAGGTTTTTTAAATTTATAAGCATAGAAATTTTAAATGTTCATCCAAATTTAATATCAAGTCCTAAAATATAAATGAAACAGCCTCCATAAAATAAGTAAACAAAATCATATATTATGTAAGTAGGTTAATCTGACTAAGCAGCATCGTCGCAAAGGCACCGCCGATTTAAGTAAAAAATGGTTTATTGCAAATGTATCGATTACTAAATAAATATACAGCTACCGTTCTTAAAACTCACCTACAAAATCAGTTAATGCGGTTCCGGCTGTGTGTTTTAAATTAATGTCGTACTTAACAAAAACGGTTGTATACTTCATTATTATAAATACGGGAATTTTCACGTGCCGTCTTATCAGTGTTTCGACCGACTATGTTTCGGTTCAATTCGTGAACCTTCATCAGGTTATATTATTATTAGGTATATTATTAGTTGCCGGAATATACGCTGTAAGCCTTACAGTGTAGGGGTTGCGCAATAACACACGTACTCGTAATATTGCAGCAACAGAGTATCGCTGGCAATATCGCTGAGCTATATAGTTATTACCAAGATGTAATTTGTGTAGCCCGTTTACGAGCCCTTTTAGGTTTTCTTGTAGATGTATCGGTTCTAATAGCTGAAGCCCAATTCTACTAAGCCAATCGCTTCACAATGACAATGGTTTCGTCGCAAAATGGCCAGTATAGATACACTAGCTGACCCGCCAGCAGCTTTCGTTTTCTATAGAAACTTTGACACCCCATTTTTATTCCATGGGAACTGATTTATGGGGTAAAAAGTAGATTACGTGTTAATCCGTGTTATAATCTACGTAAATACTAAATTTCATCGAAATCAGTTCAGCCATTACCACGGGATTGAGTAACAAATAAATAAATAAACAAACATCCAGACTTTCGCATTTTTAATACTAGCTTCCGCCCGCCGCTTCGTACGCGGGGTTTCTTAGTAAAAAGTAGCATAAGTTTTAATCCAGGTTACTTACATACATACCAAATTTAATTAAATTCCATACAGTAGTTTTTGCATGAAAGAACAAACTTTCGCGTTTATAATATTAGTAGGATGGGATGGGATTAGTGTGATTTTGGTATTGTACTAATACTGACCGCCGTTGCTATGACAACACCATTGAAAATTTTACAACCTATGACAGAAACCAAAATCGTATTCGTTATATAAGTGTATGGTGCGTGTGAGGCCGCGGGCGGCAGCTAGTATAAGTAGGTATAATTTTATTAAAAACATGTCTGAAAATATTCCTACTTGAAATCAAATTGAATTAATATAACTTTTGAAACTATCTATTTGAACACTATTTGTACTAGAAACGGGATATTTACCATGATTTATGAGTTTTTCAGTATTACTCACTATCAGTATCTTCAGTTTACCCGTGACCATGGCGCATGCAACCGCGTCGAAATATCGGGATACTCAAAAACTCACAAATCATCGTGTCCTATTTTTATTATAAATACAAATTGTATTGGTTTGCTTTTAATCCTTCTAGTAACAGGACTTTTTTTACAACACTCTGATTTAAAGAAGCAAACAGAAAAGAAGCCACTTTTACGGAAGAAAAGATTTACAGGACGGAAGTGTCTCAAGTAAGTACCGAGAGAATGGCTGAAAAGTATCTTTAAAAGTGAGGAAAATGTACAAAATATGATGGAGAAAACCTTTTTACCACAAAAAAAAGTTAAACACAGTTTAACGCGTGTTTGACGACCTCCGAGGTGCAGTAGGCGAATAGCCGGCTGAGACGCAGGAGGTAGTGGGTTGGATTCCCGCCGCGGAACAAATGTTTGCATGATCTACAGATATTTGTTCTGGGTCTGGTTGTTTCTTTATATATTATAAGTATGTATTTAACAAAAAAAATGTATATAAGTATTCTATCAGTTATCTGGTTCCCATAATACAAGCTCTGCTTAGTTTGGGGCTAGATAGCGCTGTGTGAAATGGCATTTTTTGAGATGGGAAAAAACCATTGAACTCTCAACACTGTTACCGTTACCGCTACCGACACCTTTGTATATGAAGTGAAAACTTCTTTAGGCGCATTGGGCATTTTTTGAGATGGGAAAAAACCACTGAACTCGCGACACTATTACCGTTACTGTTACCGACACCTCTGTATATAAGTACTACCCAATCTTTGAAAGATCTCAGTGAACAGACTTCAATATCACTTTTCTTACTTTCTTCGTCGTGTTCAAAGCCACTTATCCACCAGATTATACATAATACAAAATAGATTGTTTTTTTCTGAGTAAACATGTCGATGCAAGCAGAAACCAATGTCCCACACATTTTCCCCGCCTGGGAAAAATATTTACATATTTTTCGTCTTTGAAAATATATAGAAACATTTTGCAAGTTAAAATTTTGAGTGGTACATTCATTTAATGTGACGTCAGAGAATTTATTTACAGAGAACACTTTAAAATAATGCTACAAAGAAAAAGACTTCATTTTGCTGAACTGTTTGTTCCTGGTATGCACATAAGTAAGAGCTGTAAGGCTGCCGGTCCACTGGAGCGTAAAGGAGAAAAGCAAATCGGAGCTTTGCCCAAATTAACCAATCGAATACATAAAATCTCCGATAAGTGGCATCATCGCAAAGGCACCACCGATTTGTGTAATAAATTGTTTATTGGAAATGTATCGATTACCGAATAAATATTCAAGCTATATGATTCCAGATGTGTGTTTTAGATTAATGTCGTACATAACAAAACAGTAGTATTTTTCAAACTTTCGCGATCACTGTACATAATTATTGATTAAAACGGATATTTATCAGCCAACCCGTGACCACGCTTGTTGCAACGCAGCCGAAATGTCGGGATTACAAATTAAAAAGGCACATACGCGATAAATACCCGTTTTAATCAGTAATTATTATAACAAAACCGGTAGCTTAATGTATGGAACGACTATGAACGACCTTTCATCTCAATCATCTAAAGTGAGTATTCAATTCAGAAATTTTCTGACTGAAACAGCGCTTTGTTTTCGACATTTTCAATATAATTCAGAGCAAATATCTAATAACGTCTTAACTTAAGACGAACTGTTAGAAATGATTTGACCATATAATTGCTTAAAGTTAATCAAATATTTGACGTGATATCAATTATTGAAATTCGTAATGGAATTAAGTTCCGTCCGACCCATTTAGATGTTATCGAGTTGTTGGTGATTAGATTTTAGCACAGTGCCGGATTAACCACGTAGCAATAGTAGCAATTGCTACGGGCCCCGCGCAAAAGGGGGCCCCGCGTATCCACACCCGCCCATCTCCGCCTGAGCGTAATTTTTTAAGTGAAACTTATTAAGACGTGGTATGTTGATTTTTTTTTTTTAATACTATAAAAGCACAAGTTCTACAAAAAGTCGCTCCTATTAATGTATAGAATTTGAATTGTTCCGATAATCGGCGGTTGAGTCTTGTTTTTTTTACCTAACTTAATAACACAGTGGATCAAGGGCCCCTCGATAGAATTTGCTACAGGCCCCGCGCTTGCTTAATCTGGCTCTGTTTAAGGAAGTGAGCATTCTGTCACTTTTAAAGCAGATTTTCGGGTTATTTGCTCAGAGGGGGAAATTAAACCTAGTTGGCTTAGATTTCATATCTATATTTAAATTTAATTTTAACATTTTAGTTCAAGGGGCGATTCTCGTGATAAGGATATTTACCACATTAGATAAGTATCGCTAAAAACGTCAAAATATCTTTTAAATAATTTATAATGTAGATAAATGTATAGATCTATAAATATATAGATAAAAAAAGAATTGAAATTTCGGTATTCTCGAGAAGTCACTTACGTAAATATCGATGCCAAATCGTTAGATATGATACGTTAGAGGGCTGGAGCACTCCATACGTCATATCTAGAAATAAATGGTCACCTATTCCCGAATTGACCATATAAAACGTTGTTCTAATGAACAAGATTAACTACAACTAGACTTTTGCCCTGCAGAAAGACTGCTATAGCTATAATAATTTATGGTTAAAAGAACTTACTTTAAGTGAATTTCTACTAAAATTATACTTGGATTGTTACATCTGAAGACATTATTTACCATGTAACAATCGAAGTATAGTAATAATCAACTGACTAAGTTACAAAGGCTTTCACTCAAACGATCACTCAAAGTCAGAACTTTCTAACCAACTTTCTGTGTGAACAACAATTGGTTTGGGATATTGGAAACAACTCGTCAAAAACATGTGTTAGGAATATGTTTGTTGATCTTATAGGTCTTCAAGGAGAATTTTGTTTAACGACTTTTCAAAACTTGATGTTTTTCTAAGAAAAACTTGTCTAAAATCACCTATTTTAGGTGCACGACCCGAGCTCTAAGATGAATTACGATTAAGATAAAACTCTAAAAACAGCTGAAGCAAGTTCACGTATTTTTATTCTAAAATAATTGGTATTTGTAGGGGATATACCCTAAAAAAAGTGGTACTCTTCCACCTTTATTATGCTCACCGCCAAGGAGTGGAACGCCTTACCTGAGTCTGTGTTTCCTGATAACTACAACCTAGGGATCTTCAAGTCGCGAGTGAATAGGTTTCTTTTAGGCAAGCGTGTACCATCGCTTACCATCAGGCGAGATAGTGGTCAAACGCTAGCCTATAATTTATAAAAAAAAAAACAAAAAAAAACCCAACAAGTAAAAGTCTGACTCGCGCACCGAGGATTCCGTAAAAATATTTTACAGGTAAATAGGTACTTATCGTCATCACAAAAATCATTAATTGAAAACGCTTTTATTGGTTTCTTATATAATAATATATATTAATAAGCGTTTTTAATGGATGATCTTTCTCAATCCAGTCAATCCAACTTTTGCCTGGAAGAGATCGCTTTAAGCGATAAGACCGCCCATTGTACCACCGCGTATTAGTCTAAGTTTACTAGGTTTAAGAATTTCTTAATTTTTTTGTAACAATATCGTTTTGAAATTAATAATAATAGTAATTATTATTATTATCAGCCCACTGTGTCTCACTGCTGGGCAAAAGCCTCCCCCATTCTTTCAAAACACTTTTTTCAGGCACTAAGATAGTCCAATCTGCTCCGAAATAAGTGAACTCGTCCCTCCATCTAATAATAAAAAAATGAAATAAATAATAATATTAAAAATATCTTGATGAAATAATATATTTTAATAATGGTAAAATCTTTCTGAACTCGCAAGTTCTTATCAAAAATAAAAATAAACGATTACCCACTACAGGCAAAAATATAATTTACAAACTTAAAGTATGGTTGATTCCCAAGTTAAACGGAAGTTAGCTCCTTAAAAACATTAAAACGTTAATTCTTATGAGCGGACTAAGGGATATGAAAGGGGCAAAAACATGGTCCGAGAACTTATTTTCGGTCTAACTACCCATACATACGTTCCAATGTCTAACCTTTAGTTCTGAGTAACCTTAACTGCCGATGACGTCACACTCCGTAATCTAATATTACAACTGTTTCCGGTTCACTTAGTCTTTATTTATTTATTTTAATTATTTAATGCACGGTCTGCTTAACGCTAAAAGCGTTTCCAACCTTTATTCTATCCCAGCACAAATTATCATACCTGCTGTCTTCAGACTACACCCGATTGATGTCTGAAGATCGACCCTAGCTTCTCCGCTGACTCACAACAGCACTTGATTTACATTTTTAACGTAGAATACGTAGGATTGGTGCAGATGCAAATATTGTTCGTACTCGTAGTGAGAATGGAACCTGTGACTTCTCGCTCAGTCGGCGATTCTTTATACTCGTATAATTGTCTTAAATATAATGATCTATTTATTCCCCCGTCTCGCCACAGACCGCTATGTTGACCCCTTTTTAGCTCTGAGTACAACCCTGCTTCTGTACTTTTCACGTTGAATACGGGCCTACTGATTAGTGTGTAGATTATTACGTTCAAAATGATGATTAAAAAACTGAACGTTTAAACCTTGTTCCAGGATTTTATATTGCGATGAAATTTATTCAGTGGATGGAACTTTATGGATATAAAATCAAACAATGGGGAGTTATAAAGCTCTGAGACTTCGAGGGCTCTTGAATGACTTGTTTAGTTAAGCGGAAGTTTAAGTACAAAGCGCCGCACTACAGGGTACATTTTTCGGTTTTATATTAAAAAAAAAGCTAATTTAACTGGGTTGGTTCTTAGCTTGTGTGCTGAAGATCAGATCAACCGATCCGACGATTATCAGAACTTTTCTTTTTTGGTCACAGCTGTAAAACGGGGTTTTTAAGTGTCGGATTAATTAAATTAAAAGCATTTACTCAAACATGATTTAAATTTGAGAATTATTTTGACAACCTTCTTCGAGATAAATCGAAATTTGCGGTACTGGCCAAATACATGCGAACAGCGGCCGGCAAAAGTTGTATGGAAATCCATATCTGACGTGGTAAACCATGGCCAAATAAATTACATAGTCACTTCATATCTGTCGTGTAATTTAAAAATGGAACGATCTTTTACTCCAAAACATGGCAACCAAGGAGTTAACTTTCAAAGGTTTTATTTCAAAGGTTTATGCTAATAAGACATTGTACCTAAACATTGTACGCCCCGTTAAAATCTGACATCTCTTTTGGTACATATTTCATGCATTGAGTTAATACCAGTTGCCAGTGCACAGCGGTTGAAATTCAACCGTAATTCATTATTTTGTTGACTTAATTTTAGCTTTCGCATCCTTCTCCATATAAACTTATAAAATTCTCAATATAAAAAACTACGCAGGCCCGGATCTTAGGGGGGGGCACATGCCCTGGGTGGCAATTTCAAGGCAAATTCATGTTTAAAAAAAACTTACAATCGATTAATCATTTGATTTGGAACGCTTCCTCAGTTTATTTGTGAACACATCCTGAGTTGATTTTTTTCTGATTTTCTCCTCCGTGCGCGCGATAAGCGATAAACTTATTAGAAAACGACCCCTAAATATAACCTTTTAGCTTCGGACTAATAAATAATTTGCTTGACGATGATATTTTGATCGACAACAAAGACTTCGTCTAGTCGACAACGAAACAAAGGCTAAATATCAAAAATGTTTCGGCAAAAAGAATCATCATGGGACCATTTCCAAAGTACCAAAAATATACAATAAGAATTTAACTAACCAATAATGAAATAATGATGAACCGGTGTACGATGTACATACACGAAGTATCCTCTCAACTGACTCAACTTTATGATTAGGATGGAACTTGCGTGGGATATTCCTGTATTTTTTTATTAACCTGTAAGCTTCGACTTCTCGCATTTCTCTACTTACTTATCCTTCTATTTACACCTACTTCTTAGAGCCAGAAGTCAAGATCTGTCATTACCATGTCGCCATCTTCTTTTGTTTTATTTTGTCTATGTGTCGTGTCAAATAACTGTTTTCATTTTCATTGCATTATGCATTACCTCCAAATTGATAATCTCTTTTTAAAGTTCTAACCTTGTTACCACAATATAAATTATCGCTGTTTAACGCGTGTTTAAAAAAGTCTTAACCAACTTTTATTCAGGATATTTATCAAACAGTGCTTAGCGGGTGTTTAACTTTTTTGTAGTTAGACCAAAAATCTCTAAAGGAAAAAAATAGGAGTTGGTTTTTTAATATTCCATTGCATAATCTTAATATCACACCTCGGCCAATCTTTCATTTACTAATACTCCTCCTCATCCAAAGGTTGTCTGGAAGAGGTCGCTTTTTTACTGATAAGACCGTCTGTTATGGTATTAATTGTTTCTCATTTTGTTGTATCTAGCTTTTAAGGTAATAAAGAATTTTCATTAATTTATCAGAAACCGCTCTTGTCCAAGTTTTATTCCAACAGATCAGAAGGATCTGCGTGTTTGTGCAATCTTTAGGTACTCAGTAATACTCAGTCAAATACTCAGTCAAATACATAAGAAACAGTTAAATCATCTAAAAACCGAAGTAAATGATTACCTACAATTTAATTCTACCAGTCTACGGATCTGTCCCGTTGTCGGAGCGATTACTATCCGTTTGTCGGCATTTCGTTACTCATTAACCCCGGTTCGGTCCCGTTTGACAGGCTGCCGGCTCTGCTCAGCGGGCTATGATAATCGGTTCCTGAATTTTGTTACCACTGTTTTGTGGAATAGAGAATAGAGATGAACAATAGTCTTGAAAATCTTGGTCTTGCAAATTAAAACAACCTATATGTTGAGTTTCCAGATCTACGCTTCCCGATGTTCGCGTTGTACTGTTTCGTTGTAAGTGTTTTTTATTTCTTTCTTCTTTTAATATAAGTCCGATCCGTAATTAATGACCGCTGTTCTCATTAAACGGATACACTGACTGACAATACAATGACGGAGTCACGACGAGATCGGACTTATATTGAAAGAAGAAAGAAATAAAAACACTTATTTGTGACGGAACAATACATACACAGTAAAGTAAGTAAAGTACACAAAAAAAGACATATTCATACATATAAAAAAACAATACATAACAAATGTGTGTCTGACAATTATACCTAAACGTATTACGTCACAAAAAGGCGTCTAACAAAGCATTTGTTGTGATTTTGACACAACGCTGATCTTCCGTTAGAATAATATTGAATGTTCAAACAAACATATGGCACGAACACCTTCTAAGACTATCGGATCCGACTATGGTATGGAGAAATCGAACGTGTATTTCCAGCCTAAAAGTTTGTAGCTTCATGTGCTTGAAACTTCTTGCACCTGCAACTTTACCGGCATCCATTCCCTTCAAACCGGAAAGCAGGACTAACAATAATAATTTGTTTAATAAAAGACCACAATGTGGTAAGGTAATACAAGCATTATTATTAATTGATCGAGCGAAGCGAGATCTCCAAATCAACTTGGGCAAATCAGCGTTTATGTATGTATGTAGGTAAGTATGCATGTTTGGTTGTCTGAGGATAACTTTTGAAGCGTTGATCCGATCATCGTGGAATTTGATATACCTATATGTAGGTAGTTTTAGCACAATCCTGGTGTGACTAATTCAGCTAAAATTGTGAGGTGGCGTAGTTGAGATATTGGGGGAGGGGTAAAAACAAATCAAAATGAGACTATAAGGTAGTCTAATGATCTTCATTAGTAAAGATCCCGTTTTTATTTTTAGTTTAATCTTTGTATTTGTTTTAGATATTAGCAATAATAAAAACAGTGCTTTGACAAAATTCACAGTGACCCTACAGTGCTGAAATTTAGTATTCGTGTAGATTTAGTGACACAAATATAGGGAAAAGTCTGAAATCTTATACTCCCGTTAATTGTAATTTGAATGAAACTGTAGGTCAAGTTGGTTATGCATTTCGTGGCTCTATTTGATTATTCAAAGATTATAAATAATATTTTTTTCTTTTGTGGCAGACTGCAAGTTCTCAGTTTGTGACGAACCACTGGTATAACCTTTTATTCAAACACTACTTAATTCTAATCAGTTTTTTTAAATATAATAGATATTAGCATTTTTATATAGGCGGCATACATAGGTAGGCATGGGTCGAAACCTACACCTAAGTTTAAAGGTTTACAAGCATTTGAATTATTATTTACCTACGAAGGTAAAATGGCTGGACCTTTCACACAGCGCTATCTAGCCCCAAACTAAGCAGAGCTTGTACTATGGGTACCAGATAACTGATAGAATACCTCTATACTTTTTTTTTGTATATACATACATACTTACTATATAGAAAACATCCAGACCCGGAACAAATATCTGTAGATCATACAAACATTTGTTCCGCGTCGGGAATCGAACCCGCTACCTCCTGTGTCTCAGCCGGCTATTCGCTCACTGTACCACGGAGGTCGTCAAAATTAAGTTCGTATTTGAAATTATAGTAAAAACAACTTTTCAGTAATCAAATATTATGAAAAGTTATATTGTGGCTTTCAATCCGTTTTGTTCAGTGCCTTTATAATGGGCCAAGTTTTAATTGTTTAAGCTTTAGAAGTCAAGAAAACGGTTAAATTATCATTAAAGTTGACCTTGTATCTGCCTGTGGCTTCACTTGCGTCACCGAAATAAAAGGTATCAAGTCATCATTTGTTTTAGTTTCCATCGAAATCCGTTTAGCTTTTACGGCGTCATTGTAAAAAAA
Organism: Philereme transversata; assembly: GCA_963924445.1. NCBI lineage: Eukaryota > Metazoa > Arthropoda > Insecta > Lepidoptera > Geometridae > Philereme > Philereme transversata. The sequence continues at coordinate 6,019,152 of OZ004343.1, read as the reverse complement.
AATGTTTCTCTTCACGGACAGCCCAGTAAAAGGTTGCCTTCAAACCAGATCATAGCATGAATATAATAGTTGCAGAAATAGGTATGATCATCGTTCAGTTTTTCCAGAGTCAAAAGGTAAAATGTTGAAAATCAACCCACAAAAATAAGCAACAATATTTTCGACATCACTATGCATCCAAATTAGAGCGAACGCCCATTTTCGATTATCCTTTCCGCCCGAGCAGTTAAATAAATAAGGCTTACTTTGAAAACAACATTGTTTCATAGAAAAAGTTCCTGAAAAGCCTAACGAGATTCCAAACCAATTTCCACTTATATTGCGCAAAGATAACAAGTTATGAGCGAAAATACGTATTATTTATTTTGTAAAAAACATCTAAAAATAGCCTATAATGACTCAATTTTCTAAAAGAAAGCATTTCGTAAATAGTATGAATGAATGAATATAAATTCTTTATTATATCTTACAAGCTAGACACAAGAGATATAAAAATAAAACAAATAAATGTAAACAAATAACCTTTGGAGGGAGAGGATCATTGCTTAATGGAAAATTGGCCGAAGTGTAAAAAAATAAACATAATAATAGAAAAAGAAAAATTACTTAACCTTAAATACATTCATATTAGGTACATAAATAATTGTAAATAAATAAATACCATATATACTCGTAAAATCAATAAATATGTACTTACATACACACATATTAATAATATTATAGATTAGATGAATGAATCACGACTCTTCATGGAGATAAAGTTTTTGAGTCTAGCTTTAAATACGGAATGTACGGTGAGAAGGATTGTCTAATGGAGACCGATAAGGCGTTCCATAATCGGACAGCTTGGACGGAAAAGGAGTTTGCATAGAAACTGGTTCTATGCATCGGGGTTTTGAGAAGGAGGTTTTCGGAGGAACGGAGTGTTCGTGAATTTGTGCAATGAAGGAATTCGAAGCGTTCCTTCAGATAACAAGGCGTGGAAGGATTACGAAGGATGTAGTATTTGGTTGTTTTGCTAATTTTGCTCTAAAAACCAAATTGTTGAGTAATTTATTCAAGAACCAGAGAAGTTTGACTGCAGTATGGTACTGTAAATTATTTTATTATACACTAGCTGTCGCCCGAGACCTCACGCGGGTGGTTTGTCATTAAAATATTATCCTCCTTAGTTATCGGTAAAAGAGTAGCATATGTCCCAATCCCGGTCATAATCTATCTGAATACCTAATTCATCGAAATCGGTTCAGCCGTTTATTCGTGAAATCGTAACAAATAGACAGGCAGAGTGACAGACAGTACACATCGACTTCGCGTTGAATGTGTTATTAATGCATCGAACCATTTAGTTGCTACTATAGGCAAAGAGAAATCTTAGTTTCCAATCAATTTTTTTGAAGTGAAAACTTTTTTAGTCGCGTTGGGCATATTTTGAGATGGGAAAAAACCATTGAACTTGCGACACTGTTACCGTTACCAACACTTCTGTATCTCGTAATTGTTCAATTTTTAACTTCTCCGGGAGTGCCACTTGTTTTTGTCGGCCTTTCAACCCTTTCCTCACAAACAGCCTGTTTTTAATCAAGTCATTAAATTACCCAATTCTATCTGAATAAAACCTTATTTTTTATCAAACACTAAGTTTAATTACCATTTAATTAAGTAGAACGTTTATTAACTTTTTGCAAATTTCTCTTTTTCCCAGTGGATCAAGTAAAGTCGTCGTTTTATTAGTCCCTGAATTGGAATACGTACGAAGACGTGGAAGACGCTTCATTGTTCACATTGTATATAATCTTAATTAAACAAGTGGTTCGCCCCGAACTGAGATCTCGCGAGTCTACCATTAAAACAAAACAAATATTATTCGTAATCTTTGACTATCAAAATAGTGCCCCGAAATAATAACCACATACCTTGACCTAAAGTTTCATACAAATTACAGGCAACGGGAGTTAATGTAAATGGTTAATCGTTTTTGGGGTATAAATTGCAGTTATTCCAGATTTCAGACTTTTGCCTATATGTGTGATACTTAAGCTACACGTACATATATCAAATTTCAGCACTGTGGGGTCACTGTACCCTGTGAATTTTATCAAAGTTTATTTTTTATTATGGCTAATAACTTAAAAACTACAAAAACTTTACTAAAAATAAAAACAGTGTCGAAATTTGCTAATAAAGATCATTCATTTGACGTCTCACTTGACCTAATAGTCTCATTTTCATTTATTTTTACCCCTCTTGAACCCCAATATCTCAACAACCCCTCAACATTTATAGCTCATTCAGCTACACCAAAATTGCGCCACCACTATCTACCAATGTATAAAATTTCACGATGATCGGATAACCGCTTCGAAAGTTATCCTCGGACAAATAAGCATACATACATACAGCGCCGATTTGCCCAAGTTGATTTCGAGATCTCACTTCGCTCGATCAATTAAATTATATATCACGGTCATATCATCATCATTATTAATCTATAGCAGTCTACTGCTGGACGTAGTTTTCTCCCAGGGTGCGCCATTGAGCCCGATCCTCAGCTTTTCTCATCCAATCTTTGTCAGCTACAGCGCGCAAATCGTCACTTCATCTAGCTGGAGGGCGTCCTATACTTCGTTTGCCTAGACGTGGTCTCCACTCCAGAACACGTTTACACCAATGGTTATCGGTTCTGCGTCAGATATGACTGGCCCTCTGCCATTTCAGCTTGCTAACCCCCTGAGCCGATCACCTAGGTTATATGTCGGATAACTTCGTTTTGGATTCTATTCTTCAGAGAAATTCCGAGCATAGCCCTTTCAATTGCTCGCTGAGCAACTTTCAATTTGTGGACCAGTCCCACCGTAAGTGTCTACATATCTCGGTGATAATAGTAGATTATTAAACGAGGCGATAAAGCAGTGTCTTGCGTCACGGGCGCTATATTGAATCCGAACGTAACGAAGGATTCTAGAACTAACCCACGAGCGGAGCGAGGAAATCTTGAATGCAAAGAGGGCACGCCTATAGCATACTCGTAGCTCAGAAATAATCAACTCGGTGTTCAACTCAAAACTAATTTCAGTAACCCAATTACAATTTCATATGTTATAGCAATAAGTACTTAGTATAAGCATCGGCAAATACTACAGTATTGGACTACCCAGACACGACTGCTCGAGTCGAGCGCTTCAACCAAAATGCCCCGTTTATTTTTTTTTATTTTTTTATGGACTAATCTCGCTGTTGGCCTCTGAGGCCGTGACAGCTTAACCGAACTTTTGGCGAGCGCAGATGGCGCTCAGCCCAGTAAGTTTTTTTAGGCAACTAGCGCAAGGGCACCACTTAGGTACGAGCCTCGGCTTGGGCTGTTGCCGGGGTGGGGATAGGAGAGAAACGCCCGGGTACATGTCTGTACCTCGTATAGGCGGCGACTGAAGGGACTCGTCGACCTCGCCGGCGAGGTCGGTGTGTCTGTGAAGTGTTTGCTCTGTCTGAAATAGATGACTCACCTTCCGCATTAGCGGAGGTGATTTCGTCATCCGGGTCTCCGAGAACGTGTCTCGGACGACGGAGGAAATGCCCCGTTTACCAAGTGTTCAGCCCGTTTTATAGTTTTTCGCCACCAGCGCAGGCGCCTCACTGGTGGTAAAAAACTTTAATAGCCTTACTGGCGCCGTGCTGCTGCCGGCAATGCAATCCAAAGCTGTTTACCGTCTCGTTTATATCAAAACGCCCAAGATGCAGACAGCTTTATTCCTGACGAGAATACTCTACTTTTCAAACTTTCTGCGAGACAACAAAAACCAAATCTAGGTTGGTGCATTCTGTGCAGTGGTTATTTCGATTTACGAATAAATTCTTATGGTGTGGTTATCTTTGGTTCAAATTTTAATTAAGATAAGGTTTCAAATTAAAATCATGTAAATATTATTCTGTGTGATCACCGGGCCAGTATCGTACTGAAAATATTACTGACATCGTTTACTTCTTACAATTTCTAATTGCTATACCATATACTAGTTTTGAAAATAGTAACAAAATAGTAATTATGTACAAAATTGTCTAACATCCAAAGTGAGCACTCAGTGTTAGAAATGACCACAAATTAATTCAACTAATTTGCAAACCAAAGCCCTAAATATTAAAAGAGGACACAGTATGGTAACGGATCAGTTGGGACACTCGTGATAAAGTCGTGGTATTTACCATGTTTCTTATTTAACAAACACAAGACGAAGCTGACAAGAATAAAAAAAAATGTTTAATTATTATTTACTTATTTATTAGTTTTCATTCTTGACAGTCTTATTTTATGTGTTTCCAATTCCAATTTTAAGCAAAACTTTAGCAAAACAGCATCATACCAGCATCCTGAAAACCATATCGGACCGAGTTACCTCTCCGATATGGAAGTGCTTCGTGTTGAGAATGATCAAACGGACCTAGGTTGGTCGCTCTCAGCGCGAAGACCTTTTGTCCTTTTGCTTTGTGTGTTGTATTTCAATTTTATTTTATTTTCATTTTGTTCTATTGTGTTACATATTAATCTAGTCTATAAGTAACTAACAATGTATGGATTTGTGTTATCTGAAATGAAATATATTTATTTTATGTTTATTTATTAAGGCCAGACAGAAGAGACTCATATAAAATAAACTGAAGCGTCGCGTCGCAAAACATACAAAGAAGATGACGCTTCTATACATTTTATGAAAGGGCTGCGCCAGACAAAAATTTCCCGACTTAGGAATGGTTTTAACGAATTTGTAGAATCTAGAAGCCACACACAAACCACGCGCTACAGCCACAAAACGCCGCCATATAAAGCTGGAAGCGGCCACTTAGTAGCGGAAGCGCGCGACATCCACTTTTTTCCTTCACTTTCGGTTGGTGGCGACCACACGACCACATGAAGCGAGAAGGGGTGGCGTGTGCGTCAACCGTATGAGTATGGCGAGAGCATATAAAATGTACGAAAAATGCAGTCAGCAGCTGTGGCGGCTTTTGTTACTGTGGCGCGTGGCTCGTGTGCGGTGACACGTTGACGATTGACAATTTCCTTACTTGTTGACGATTGACACTACTGGACTTGTTGGTGTGTTACCATAGCATCTTATTACGATTTAACTGCAGTCTTATACTAAATACATAGTATAAGAACATTTAAGACAGATATGTGAACCACTTTAAGTTGAACATAAATGCACGATACTTGCTGTAGACTATTTTAATCGACTTCAAAAAAAGGAGAAACGTTCCCAATTCATCCGAATATGTTTTATGTAACCTATGTTTAGCGATAATTCTTTACCACGGTGTCTGATTTCAATGATTTGTTTTTTGCTAGAAAGGGGTACCTAGGGGTGGCGTAGGTAATATATATGTACATTTCAAGATCTGATGATGGCATCCATGATAAAATCACCAAACTCTTCAATTTTCAAATGCATCTTAGCACCATACAGTTTAAAATTTTTTGACATATTTTCTGTATTTCGTTTAACTATAATTGTGTAAAAAAATTACTTGTCAGTCTTGTCATTAAAGGTGACGGAAAATTATGAATCTACCTATGATAGTTTGCTCCATTATTGTAATATTACAAAAATCCTCTCCGTCCAAATGGTGTCTGGAAGGAATTGCTTCTAAGTGATAAGACCGCCTATTGTACTTGTTGCTTTGTGTATTTATTTTTTATGAAGCAAAAATTTCTTTAGGCTGTTGGGCATTTTTTGAGATGGGAAAGCCCCATTGAACTCGCGACACTGTTACAGTTACCGTTACCGACACCTCTGTATATAAGTAGTGAAAACTTCTTTAGGCGCGTTGGGCATTTTTTGAGATGGGAAAAAATCATTGAACTCGCGACACTTTTACCGTTACTGTTACCGACACTCTGTATATAAGTATCTGTAGTATAGTCTGTTCAAGTTTTGCCTTCTGTCGGAGTGCCACTTTTTTATGCTTGTGTCTTTCGTGGTGTACAATAAAGTGTTTTCATTCATTTATTGTTTGCTGTAAGAAGTAAACTGGGTATCCTCTTCTGTCCAGGGACAGGACCCAGGATCTGTTTGAGATCGGAAGCATTCAGTAAAAGGTTTTTTTTTTATTTAAAGATACATCAACCGTACATATATTTTATCACTTTATAGTTAATCACTATTTACTTTACCAGATTTATGACGATAGTCACAAACACATTTCTGATACATGTACCAATTACAGGTTCGTTAAGTTAGCGGGTAATTAACGGTCATATGCCTTGATTTCTCAGATTATGTTTATATGGGTTATATATGTTTATGATTTGATGAATTTATTTATATTAATGTGTATTATTTTAATTTTATTTTATTGTTACTAATTTGTATAATATTTTGTAGATTTATAATGTGATTTAAATTTTAGTTTGACAATGTATAATTTATGTAATTAATGTTTTGAATTCTTTTAAATGAATTAGTGTGATTGGTTAATCAGTACTAATCAAGTAAATAAATGAATTATAAAAATTTAAATGAATCATGGGTGATTCTACAATTTGAACTTTCTTTGTAGGTATGTATTTTTCTTACTTGTACCCCCGAAGTAAAATCAGTGGTGTGGTTCAGTAAATAAATAATGCTGGACATTTTCATTTATCTGTAGATTGCGTGAACATTTGTTCCGCGGCGGGAATCGAACCCGCTATCTCCTGCGTCTCAGACGGCTGTTCACCCACTTCGCAACGCTTGAGTTTTGAAATTATTCTCTGTTTCTGTTGTTATCTTATTTGTGGTATAATAGAGCTCCTTGTTCTTAGTCGGATAGACTGGTTTTAATGCGGTTACCATTGCAAACTTAAACTTTGAAAGCCGGTGTTTGCAACGTACATATTATGCCCAATCCTATTATATATATGTATAAGAGAGTTATCAAATCATACAAATATGTCAAATATAAACATGTTTAGTCGTTAAATATGTTTAGAGATCGTTGTGCAAGCCGGGCTCAGATCATAAATATGTTTGGTAAAAATTGGTCCAGCCAGTCAAATACCGGGCGTTTTTAAATTATTACCTCAAATAAATTAATCAAGGTAAGGAAAAATACTAAAATATAGTCACCACTGCTGGGTATAGGCCTCCCCAAGTTTGTGCCATCCACCACGATCATGCACTAGTCTCACCCACTGACGGCCCGTGACCCTTACGATGTCCTCCACTCATCTCGCTGCCGGACCCTTCTATAACCGCTCCTCAACCACCATTCAGACACTGCCCTGGTCCATTTGCCATCACCACGTCTAGCCAAGTGTCCCGCCCAAGGCCATTTGAGCTCCTTAACTCGAATCCCAGCGTCATGAACCTTCAATCGTCTACGTTCTCTCATTCTCATATTTCATACTCTGTTAAAAAAAACGAAACCTGCATGTAATCATTTACCAACATGTATCACTCACAACCATACAAAAATCTATTGACGTGAGCCGTGACGATTTAAAAGTAGCTAGATCAGGATGATGGCACAAACTTAGGGTGGCCTACACAAGCAGTGGGTGAAGTCAGGGTATCGGATGATGATGATAAACTACCTATCGAAAACTACAGAATATTAAAAAAAGTTTTTGAAGTGAAAATTCTATAGATGCGTTGGGAATTTTTAAGATGGGAAAAAACCATTGAACTCGCGACACTGTTACCGACACCTCTGTATATAATTCGATTTTTTTTATGTGTAACATCTTTTCTCTCGGTTTGTGGGAGTGATTTTGGTAAAAGGGACGGAAATGTGTAACAGGAAACCGGAGAAGCGCGCGCTATTTGATTTGACCAATGACCGCGCCTGGTGGTCAGATGTGTTACATATGCGACTAGTGTAAGGCTCGTTATTTTTTTATAGTTTGTGGAGGGGCATAAGACAACTTTCTTAGTAAATTTTCATGTTTATGCGACATCCATCATGATTATTTTGCAACATCTAAATTATTATTTTTTTGAAGTGAAAACTTCTTTAGGCTTATTTTTTGAGATGGGAAAAAACCACTGAGCTCGCGACACCGTTACCGATACCTCTGTATATAAGTATCTGTAGTGTAGTCTGTTTTCACTTCTGTCGGCACTCCCGGAGTGCGATTTTTTTTTTATTATTATTTGCTTTTGTGACTTTAATATCACTGCGGCCACAGGCCTATTGTGATCGCCACTTGTGTTTATGTCGCCTCTAGTTTATTGGGGCGTTCAAAATTAGCCACGTAGCCCTACAGCTGTTAAAAACTACAGGATATTTTCGAGGTGATGACTTAGCTCCTCCGGGCTAAGAATGTGTTTGCCTAGATCAGGGTTTCTCAAAGTGGGGTACGCGAACTCCTAGAGGTTCGCCATTCAACAGTAGAGGGTTCGCGACAAGATTTACGTAATGGTGGCGTGATGACTGGCAGGCACGTGCGGCACACATGGTGGCGTGGCGCGCGCGACACTTAATTCGTCGCTCGCTCTCTCTCGACTTGATACCGAGTCAAAAATAAGTTTAAAATTGTCCAAAATTACTTCTAAAATTGACTCCATTTGCGACCAGAAATAAGCACACCCATCACATTAATATTAAAAAATATTTTTTTGGCACTTTATATGTTGATTGTTACCTTTTATTGAAAAAAAAACCCCTTATTTTCTTCAACATCAATTTTATTATTTTCTTAGGGTGGAGGGGGGATTTAATTAGTAAGTTAAGGGGTTCGCTGTCACCTGGAAACTTTAACAGGGGTTCGTGGAGCCGAACGTTTGAGAAACCTAGATGAATGTTACGTTTGCGCGGTAGGGGACCACACTTGCCTAACAGATGTAGGGGCATTTCTGCCGTCTCATTACAGAACCTTCAGGTTGATAAAACGTTTTATATAAATAAAACGAAAAACAGATGTTTTTTATCGACATTGATAAAACTTTACTGTAAAGGTTGAGATGTAAACTAGGCGACTTGGATATAACTTTTACTTTCAAAGTTTGTTTTGGCAGATTGGTAAAATTTCATGTCCACAAAATTTAAATTGCCAATGCTGACTTCCAAAAATTATGATCTACCCTTAGGATCTACTTATTTCCCTACAATAGCAAAAACTTTTTGCAAGACTGCCAAATGAGAATAATATTTTTAGGGTGCCTGAACAAAATTTAACTGAAATACTGAAATTATAAGAACAGATCCCTTACGTCTTTGTCCGTCTGTCTGTCACAGCTAATTATCTCAGAAACTACTGAAACTATCTGTTAGAAATAGTTATAAATAATGATGATTATGGCAAAAAATTCAAAATAATGTCGGTCAATATTTCAAATTGGGTCAAATGGGGTACAAGGAAATTGATTTACACATTCCAAAATCATTTTTTTTTCCCTTGTACAGTTTCGGAGTTATGATGAAAAATGTTGAAAATAATATTTCATATTCATTTCATAAGTAAGTACATACATATACCCTGTAAGGGCACTGCAAGTTGGATTTACGCCTTTATCAAAAGTACAGCAATTAAACATAGAATTAAACATGGCAAATCAATTAAATTAAAATTAATTAATTAAAAACATACCGTTCCTCTTATCTCCGAAGTTTGCAAAGTGAAAAATCAGAAATTCATACGAATGATAGATATATGTATATGCAAAGATAACCGAAAAATTATAACGAAGTCTCGAACAGTTTTTTAGATATCTGTCCTAAGACTTTTCTTGGTTTACCGGTTACATAACTAGATGGCATTTCTTAATTGATCGAGCGAAGCGAGATCTCCAAATCAACTTGGGCAAATTGTCGTTCTATGTATGAATGTAAAACCGCCCATTGTACTTACCTTAATTTTTGTGTATTCTTATTGTATTTTTTTTTTATTTTGTTGGTGTGCAATAAAGAGTACATTCTATTCTATTCTATGTTTGTTTGTCCGAGGATAACATTCGAAGCGTTTATCCGACCATCATGAAATTTGGTATATAGGCAGGTAGTGATAGAACAATTTTGATGTGACTCAATGAGCTAAAAATATGGAGGGGTTGTTGACATATTGGGGTACAAGAGGGGTAAAAAAAACAAAATAAGACTATCTGGTCAACTAGCACGTCTAATAAAAGGTCTTTATAAGTACATTTCGAGCCCATTTTTAGTTTAAGCTTTGCAGTTTTAAAGTTATTAGCCATAATAAAAACTGAAATTCATATGGTACACCAGTGATCCCACAGTGCTGATATTTGGTACGCGTGTAGCTTTAGTGACACAAATATAGACAAAAGTCTGAAATCCAGAATAACTGTAATTTCTACCCCAAAAAAATAACCAATTGACATGAACTCCCATTTCCTGTAGTTTGAATAAATCTGCAGGTCAAGTAAAATGGTTATGCATTTCGTGGACCTATTTTGATAGTCAAAGATTATGAATAATATTTTTTTTATTATAAGGGAGACTCGCGAGATCTCAGTTCGGGGCGAACCACTAGTTAACATAAATAAAGCTATCTAGGTTCCGCATTTCACCGGCACCCATACTCTTCAAACCGAAACACAGCAATGCTGCTTGGAGGCAGAAATGGGTATGGAGTTATTACTTCCCCGGGTGAGCCCCTCAAAGAACTGGACTACTTTTTTTTATACTACTTAGGTAGCAAAAAAACATACAGTCCACCTAATGGTAAGTGGTTACCGTAGCCTATGGACGTTTGTAACATCAAAGGTATCACCAGCGCGTTGCAACCCTATAAAAATGTTAAATGCCCATTTCGAAAAACCCCATACAGTAGTCCCTGGGGAAAACCTAGGCAGAAAGACTCTTACATATGTAATATGTATAATGTACGTAAAGTTGATGTTATACTGAAAATGGCTGGATTGAGATGAATTGCTCGTTTCGAGGGATACGTCAAGTATCTACATGAAGTACATAAAATTAAAATGGCGACCGCCGTTTCGTCTCGCTTGTGAACTTTTTCCACAAAATAAATAAAACAATATTAAACTAGTTCCAAAACACATCATTTATTAATAAAAGTTAAATAAATGTTTAGGTACTTGTATTTTTGCTAAAACTAAAGTAGAAACTAGTTCATAACCAACTACTAGAAGAAAATAAACGTGAATTTACATAAAAATACTTCAAACCAAGTGTTTTCAACTCAGAATAATACTTCTAAGGGGGCTGCTAAACGATCAACATTTTCAGGGCGATGTGTAGTCGGATTTTATTTTTATACCTCCTGGAGATAGAACATGCTTATGGCCACCTGATGATAACAAAGTACTTCCTCGTAGATCATGCACCTTAGAAACTTGCCCTACAATGCACTGCCCTGTGTCCATAAACTTGAGGCATAGGTGTAAAGATTCACGTGCCTGTAATTTCACCGGCAACTATACCCTTAAAATCAAAACAATAATGCTGCTTGGCGGCAGAAAAGGGTATGGTGATAGTAATTCTCCAGGTGAGCCTTTTTACAAGGAAATGTATTACCTAGCACCATTGTCCACATGCTCAATCTATTGTGACTAATTATAATCATCGATAATTATGTAGCTTTGTGTATAATTACAGGTGATAATTGATTTCTAACTAATAATAGAGCCAGATGGCAATATTGTGGCATATATAATTTGATTTACCTTTAGTTTGTGAAGGGCCTTAAGACAACTTTCTTGGTAAATTTTCATGTTTATGCGACATCTATCATGATCATTTTGGAACATTGAGATGGGAAAAACCATTGAACTTGCGACACTGTCACCATTATCGACACCGTTCCTGACCATTCAAAAAATACACACGTAATTGTTCAAGTTTTCACTTCTGTCGGCACTCCCAGAGTACCACTTTCTTATTTTTTTATTTCATAACTTTCTAGGCGGTACTAAAACGTATCATCATTCCAAATTTCATCTATAACCCACTAACAGTTTATTAGTAAAACGGCTGTAACTGGTTGGACGGACAAACAGACGGACAGACGGACATAGCGAAACTAGAAGGGTTCCTATTTTGACCACGGAACCCTAAAAAATTTAACATTGCAATACCCACAAGGCGGCAACACATTGCCTTCAAAATGTTGCTCTTTTAACCTTTCTATACCCGCGCCAAAAAAAATTACAAATATACCCGCGCACGGTGCCTGGGACCGAAAGTACAAGTCATTTTTTTCTATAATTTTGATGAGAAAGCCTTACTCAAAATATATTTTATTATTACTAAGGGATGTATTTACAAGAAATAAACCAATGTTATAGAAAATATTTACTTTATTATTAACTTACAGTCTTTTAAAACAGTCTCTGAAAAAATGCTTCTTTTTCTTAGGAGCTACAAAAATTTGACCATTAACATAGTTTTTACAAAACAAACAAAAAAACTCTAAAATATTAAAGACAACAATATGAGAAACATTAAAAAAATCTTAGTTGTCCGCAGACGTGTCACTATGGCACTCAGAGCATACCATAACTGCATGCTCCAAACAAAAATATTTTTTACAAGTGTGTGACCTGCGACACGCACTATACGCACCAACGCTCGCGTCGCACTGAATTGAAGATGGCGACGAATCATGCAGCTACTAGGAAGCTCCCTGCGCTAGAGTTGTCCTAACGTGAAAAAAACACAGGAAAGTAATTTGTCGGTCTAACAGACCAACGCGCGGGTATAGGAAGGTTAAGAGCCTCCTAAGCAAGTCCCAAGTAACTGAAAATGTCATTCAATCTCCCTTTGCATAAAGTTATCACTGAATCCAAGCCGTGCTTAGAATGTATACTTACTTGAACTTGCAACTAAACAGTAAAGAAATACTGAACTACTGAGGACGGTGGTAAGTGGGTATTACTATCGACCTACATTTACCTAGATATATATATATATAGCTCATAAATACATAGCTTGAAGAACTGACGGCCGTGGAGACATAAAGATTCTAGTGAGTGAGAGTGGGCATCACGCTCTAGAAAGTGGAGCGTAAGACGGCCACTAGATGGAAAGACGACCGATAAAGGTTGCTGGGAGCCGTTGGGTGCAGGCCGCATAAGATCGGACGCTCTGTAACTCTATGAGGGAAGTCTATGTGATGATGATGCTGATGATATCAATAAAGTACTTACCTACTTAGTACTTATCTTAGTGTTAATAAATATTCTGTGATATTACTTTTGAGCCAGTTTTGCCATAATGTTGGCCTCATACCAAAAGATGGTGTAATTTCCGCTTTCTGTTAAAAAATGTTACTTAATGTATTGTAAGAAAAGGTTTCAACATTTTGTGATATTATCATATACCTATTTCTACCGCGAAGCATCATCGCTGTGTTTCGGTTTGAAGGGTATGGTTGCCGGTGAAATTACCGGCACATGAGGCTTTACACCTGTATGCCTCAAGTTGATGGACGCAGGGCAGTGCATCGTAGGGCACGTTTCTAATGTGCATGACCTACTAGGCAATACTTTGTTATATGCGATGATTACCACTTAACATAAGGTGGGCCATAGGCTTGTTCCATCTCCAGCTGGTATAAAAAAAAAAACTTTTTTTTACTCCCAGTTTGAACTTTTGAAGCATTGAATTTCACTTCCTGAACTTTATTGAACTTTGAATTCAAAGCCTGTGTTTCAATGTTTCTAAACCACTCTAAATTGGGTTGTTATCGCCATCTGTGTCTCGTTGAGAAAACTCGGGAGATTCTATGCCCTGCCTACAGATGTCGCTTCAAAAGTTGCCACCCAAAGCTCCGTGATGGCGCTGCTGTAGGAAGTGAACTTTTACTACCGCCCTCTTTCGACTCAAAACATCACTGACTGGTAAACTGGTAGTCAATCTAGTTCTAACTATATACAATTTCGGGGTTCGTAGTCCGCTCGCATATTGAAACTGCTACGTCGTAGAACATGCTACGATATTCTACAGATAAAGCAGTGCTGATTTGACAGCTAAGGGGATGAACAGCTGAAAATAAGACAAGATAAAAAATATCAGTGTTTTGAGCTCTTCCAAATTCCAAAAGATTTACAGAAGTCTCACTAATCCGGCACTATTAAAAACTAGGGAGTGCCGGATTATTGGAATGTTCTGATTATAGGATTGTATAGAAAAAATCGTAATATGTATATAAAATATGTGCCCAAGCGCGGAACTAGAGTAGGGAGGGGTGAGAAGGCGTGAGCGGGGGGTGCCGGATTATTGGACGTACCGGACTACTGAAGTGCCGGATTAGTGAGACTCTACTGCATAGGTAATAATTAAATAAACATGAATACGTTTTTTTTATTGGGTTTTATAATGTTTTTGATGGGGTTTTTTATTTTGGCTTCGGCAGTCTCACAGTTATGCTAATTAAACATTTTCCTTATAAACAACTTATTCCTGTGAGGCCGTAGTGGATGTGGGATCTATCCCGACTTAGGGTTCGGAGGTAGTGGGTTCAAATCTCAGTAAAGTTTTCATAAAAAGCATGAGTGCATTTACACGTGCTTAAAACGGTGAAGAAACCTAGAACCAAAAATTCAAAGGCCCACGAGTTCGTTCTAATTCTAAAGGGTGATGGGCTTACAATCTCGCATCAATCAGTCTGGATACTCAAAGATCTAACGTAATATTTGGATTTGTCAATGACTACTCCCTTGTGGGATATCTTTATGGGTCTGCGAGGGGACATCTATCAAGGGGATTAATATTTCATAAGATAGCACTATCATCATATCAGCCAAAGGTAGTTCACTGCTGAACATAAGCCTCCCCCAAAGATTTCTAGAGCGACTGATCTTATGCGGCCGGAATCCAACGGCTCCCAGCAACCTTTATCACGTCTTTCCATCTAATGGGGGGGGGGGGCTACGCTACGCTTTCCAGTACATGTTCTCCATTAGAGAACCTTTCTACCCCAACGGCCGTCAGTTCTTCGAGCTATGTGCCCCGCCGACTGCCACTTCAGCTTGCTAATCCTTTGTGCTATGTCGGTGACTTTGGTTCGTCTACCAATCGCACTACGCATAGCCCTCTCCATAGCACGCTCAGTGAACTTGAGCCTTCCTATGAGGCTCATAGTGAATGATCACGTCATCACCGGTAACACACACTGACCAAAGACTTTCGTCTTAAGATACTAAAGTATTTTGGGAGAGCCTCAAGCTATACATTTCCAGTTTAAGCTAACCTATCACTGTACAAAGAGTCCACTCAATGCCAGGAGCAATAAAACATATTGCCTGTACGATTCGTTTTTAATATATTCGTCAAATTTGTTTGCTGGATGTCTGAAAAGGGGTGGTAAAAATAAGTAATTTCTGTGACTTTAGAAGGTTCCTAATTCTTATAATAATTAATTATTATGAGGATATAATAAGATATATTTTTATTATTATTATTTTGTTTTTGTTAGTATATTTTGATAGTAAACTCTGATACTGGTGTTCTCTGGTTATCTGGTACGGTTATCAAATAGGCGACAAAGCTTTGCCAATTAACAGGATGACAAAGGGTGCATTCGGCTCACGTTACGCTCATGTTAGAAATAGACAATAGTGCATTAGTGTAACGTAGGTGTAAAGTGATAACGCAAACATCCGCCCACGTTAAGTATGAATAGCAGTAGAAGAGGTAGATTTAAGATTAATCCAGCGTTCTTACAATGCAAACAATCTACCTACAATACAATAGTACCTACTTAAATTGTATTTTTCAAACTTTCGCGATCACTGTAAATAATTAATGATTATAACGGATATTTATCGCGTATGTACCTTTTTTATTTGTCATCACGACGTTTCGACTGCGTTGCAACGGCCGTGGTTGCGGGCAGACTGAAAAAAGGTACATACGCAATAAATACCCGTTTAAATCAGTAGTATGTATACACAAGGGCTGTAAGAGGTATATTACACCCGAGTAAAAAACATAATTTATCATCACGAATGCAAGGGGAAAAAAAAGTATTTTTATACCAATTTATTGCTAAAAAAGTTGTGTTCATTTCATTTTTCATTTATTTATTCTCAAACAACAAACTATTGTGTCGGAATTTTTGTCATTTTGCAATTAGAAAATACTTTATAAGTAATTAATGTGAAAGACAACGGTTTTGGTAAGTACATACATATTACAAAATGTCTGTCCAAAAATTAAAATACAATATGATATAACATGTCAACGAAAAATAATACTAATAACAAGTCAACGGAAAATAATGATAATAATTAATAACATGTCAAGTAAATTCTTAATATTAAATGGTAAACTCTTAGTCAAAATATAAAGTTAATAAATTATTACAATGTCAAAAAATAAAAACTAAATTAGAAATAAAATTTTTGCATCAGATAATAAGAGACTTGTCTTTGTAGTATTCGTTTATGGAGTAGAAACACTTGGTCAACAAGAATTCCTTCAATTTAATTTGGAACTTATATGTACTGTACATTGTTTTAAAGACGATAGGCAAGTTATTAAAAAGCTTTATAGCTTGGTATCGAAAACTATGTTCTGAGATTCTCAGCTTGGATACGAACTCATTTTTTATATCTTTTCTTCTCGTGTTCTCTCTGAGTGTTCTTTCTTGTATAGTTTCGTGCTTATTTAGTTTTTTTATGAGATCTGTTAAAATTACTAAGATGTAAAGACACGGGACCGTAAGTATGCCAAGTTTAATAAAGTGTTCTCTACAGGATTCAGGTTGCGATATGCGTACCATAGTCCTTATAGCTCTCTTTTGTATGATAAATGCTGAACTAATATTATAATCGTAATTTCCTTAAAACATTATGCTGTAACGAAGTTTCGATTCCACCAACGCATAATATACTAGATTTAATAGTTCTAGTGTTACTTCATCCCGCTTCTAATAGCATATCACGCCGAGCTTATATAACTTTCTATAGATGTCAATTCATTTTTCTAATTTAAGAACATGTCAATATTTATACCTAAGAATTTTACTACGTCAATTGATTTAATTCGAATGTCATTATAATTCACATATAAGTTTTCATTGTTTTGATGTCGTTTATAAATAGCATAACATTTGTTTTTGACATATTTAAAATTAAATTATTTATACTAAACCATTCACTAAAACCCTCTACTGCTCTATTCAACTTAGCTGTGAGCTCTGATAACGTGCCTGCAGAAACTGTAGCGTTTGTATCATCAGCAAAAACAACTAATTTTAATCCTGGAATGTAAGATTCCATATAATATATGAGATCATTCGTAAAGATAATAAATAATATTGGCCCTGAAATTGACCCTTGTGGTACCCTTTTGTTTCTGGTGTGTGAGATTTGTCATAGTTATAGTTTATATGGAGAAGAAGGTGCGAATGCTAAAATTTTGGCTAAAAAAGAAACCTTAAAAAAATAATTATATTATTTGATCGAATTTCGACCACTGTGCACTATCGTCTATTTATTATAAACTAGCTGTTGTCCGTGACTTCGTACGCGTTACACTACTAAATGTGCAGGTAAACTAAAAATAAACTCAACATAAAATAAAACTCGCTGTTGCAACTTGACTTGAAACCACATTTTTATACCATGAGACATAATTTATGGAATAAAAAGTAGCCTATGTGTTAATAAATAAATTAATATTGCTGGACATTTCACACATCGCTATCTAGCCCCAAACTAAGCAAAGCTTGTACTATGGGAACCAGTTAACTTATAGAATACTTATATACATTTTTTAAATACATACTTATAATATATAGAGAAACAACCAGACCCGGAACAAATATCTGTAGATCTTGCAAACATTTTGTTCCGCGGCGTTGATCGAACTCGCTACCTCCTGCGTCTCAGCCGTCTATTCGCCCACTGCACCACGGAGGTCGTCATATCCAGGATCCAGGATATAATCTACTTATATACTAAATTTAATCGAAATCGATTCAGTCGTTACGATGTGATTGAGTAACAAACAAAAAATTAAAAATTAATAAACAAACATCCAAGCTTTCGCTTTTATAATATTAGTATTGTTACGCCGAGGCTGTTAAACAATGAGTAATAATCGAAGTTTCTCGAGCGCTTTTGTCTGTGTTATTGTTTGCGGTTTAGCAGAATGGGGAGTGGTCATTATGTCGAAACACCGACCCTTTCCTGGAACGTTCGAGAGCGTTCTAGTGTAGTGAATTGTGTGCGATATAAATAGGCTGGAGAGATGGTCGGACAGTCAGTCTGGATTTAGCTATACGTGCGAACATTTCGGTGACTTTAAGTGCTGCAACAGTGATGTGAATTAGTGTGTTGTGATACGTGTGACCAAGTTCGTGTATTCATCGTCCTAGTGTTGAATAAAAGTGTTATTTTTGTGAGATCGATTCCCATTATTTTATCCCGAACCCTCAGCTCGTAACAGTATGATGCGGAATTGACCGTGTACCGTTTTATCAGTGTTACGACAATTGAAAGTGGTACAGTCACGTAAACGTTCATTTGATAATCTTAAACAGAGTTACAGATTAGAATCTAATCAAGTATGTACTTACCTATATTCCTCTATCCGCTATTAATTAATTACAATATGCGAACAGCTTAAGATAAGCCAACTAGTTTACACGATGTCCACTAGCAGCTAAGTATTATCTAAGCAATAATGGTTCGATTGATCTGTGTGCTTTGCAATTAGATAGCTTAGAATAATTAATTAAGGCCAAGTCACACTCGTATACTTAATTATTATATAGTCTACTAAAATAGGTATGTATTAGTTATTAATATTATTTTACTAGTTGTTGCTTCGATACTAAATGTGTAGGAGCTAAACTCGTTGTTGCAACTTGACTTGAAACCACATTTTTATACCATGAGATAATATATAGAAAAACACCCAGACCCGGAACAAATATCTGTAGATCATGCAAACATTTGTTCCGCGGCGGGAATCGAACCCGCTACCTCCTGCCTCTCAGCCAGCTAAATGCCCACTTCGCCACGGAGGTTTTCAAAATAAAATAATAGTGGAGCTCCGTCCAATTTGTTTATTCGTGTGGCTTTTCCTCTTAACTATTGCAACTTCCAAGACCGGATATTACCAATTTTACTTATTTCCTTTGGCCATCTTCAAAGCCGTTACTCCTACACCCTATTAGCCTGAAGGTCTGATGTAATTGGCATGGGCATACATACATAAATGTACGTTAGACCATCTTCTAGTTGTTTGTAGATCGTCTTCAGAAATAGCTGAGCAACTTGTAGCACGGGTATATAGGCATAGAAATTATTGCTATTTTTAAATCACTTTCATATGATTATTTTTTTATCACTGCTATTTCACATGTGAAAAATCATTGCCTCACAAAAGTCACACTTGCTATTCTTGCTAGTGCTATTTGACATTTGAAAAATCACGAGCAACGAAAACGCGCGATGAATTCTGAAGACATGCAAACGACTGTAATTGTAGCAGACCCGAATGACTAAGACCGATATACGATGAAAACTGAAAGTGATTTTAAATTGACCATTTGAATGATTTCAGCAGGTTATGCTAAGGAAAATAGCAGGTGTGATATATGATTTTTCACAAGCTTTTTTGAAACGTTCCATTCCTACGGGTATAACAGAATGCAGACAGGGTTTGGGCATTTAAAAAAATAAGTCTTTAGATAAAGACATTGCTTTTTCTTATCTTTTTAGGGTTCCGTAGTCGAAATGATATCATGAGACAGCCATAGTAATATTAAATATAAATTCGAAAGTAACGCTGTCTCTGTCTATTTGTTGTTTTGTTTTCATGATTAAACGGCCGATTTAGATGAAAGTGTAGATAAATAATTAACGGGATTTAAACATAGACTACTTTTTACCCGACTGCGCAGGGAATGAATGAATGAATGAAAACACTTTATTGTACACCACAAAAGAAACAAACATAAAAATAAGTGATATCTTCCAAACAAACTTTGGGGGGGATTATTGAAATATTTTGTAATAGAGGGGAGTGTACAGGTGATGTTGTTATTGACAAGCCGAGCGTGCGAAGCTGCAAGTGGAACTTTTAGTCTAGTCAACATGTGCCTTTTAGGTCTAAGTTTTTAGCTCGCCTCGGAAAATTATGATCGAGGTGTCATTCGATTCGTCATCGCATTTAGAAACTTTTCGAAAAATTTGAAGTTTTGATTGCAAAAATTACAAAAGTTATAAACAATTTAGTAAAAAAAAAAGGGTGGTTTTGTTTTTTGCAAATATCTCAAAAAGTATTCAAAATTTTCGAAATTTGAAAAAAGATCCATAAAGAGGAAGAAATTTCCTAAAAAAAAGAATTTGTTGTATCTGCAATAGTTTATAAGTAACATTAATAATAACTAAAGAAAAGCAGGCGCGAAAGGTAAGTTTAAGTATACGAGAGAACTTGAAATTAAATAAAAAATCGAAAAATCAATTTTTTCCCAAAAACGGATACTGGGCTGTTTTTACGGTATTTTTTAGAGTTAAAAAAATAAAAAAAAATTTATTGTTTATAACAAATTGTTTATTGTATAAACAATTAAAATTTGAATAAAAATAAAAAAAAAATTTCAGATATCAATGAACAAGATAAGTAATGATTTTTTAAAAAAAATCGTTCCTTAATTTTCATAACAAGTGGTTAAAAAAATAGTTAATTAACAAATGCGTTTTTAAGCAATAAAAAAATTTTTTTAAGGAACGGTTTTTCTAAAAAAAATCATAATTTCCATCAAAGATTATGTTATCAAAAAAAATTTCATGATTTTTTATAAACAACGCATTTGTTTATAACAATTTTTTAAACAATATGGGATAAAAATTATTAAAAATCATTTTTAAGTAGCTTATGATCATAAGAAAACGGACCAATAGCATTATTATAAAAAAAAATTTTTTTCAATGTTTAATCGAGGTTGATAATTTTTAACTTAAATAAATAGTTAATAACAAAATGAAAATTAACAATTTTTTAATTTTTCCAACGGGAATCTTTTCTATAGCCTTTGTATGATAGCTCCATAAAAGGAAAAAAATCCCAGGTTAATAGTTTAACAACTATCGTACTTTCAATGTTGATGTTCGTGCTACAAAAAATTGTTAAATAATTAATGGATAATTAATTGAAAAATCGCGATAAAAATTTTTGATCGCCGGATTATTGTTCGTTGATCTATCCTATAGGTGCCTGAATTTTTTCATTTCTTAATTTTCATATTTAGTAAGTTTAAATAATATTTATTCATTAAAGGTCCAAAGTGGGCGGAGCTTACGCAAGCGAGAGTTGCCGTTTTCGGCCGTATTTCCAACCCTCTAGAAAAATTATAAATATTGGTCCTAGAGTTCCGGAAGGTAAGACTTTTTTTTAGTAAATTTCTTCCTCTTTATGGACCTTTTTTCAAATTTTGAAAATTTTGAATACTTTTTGAGATATTCGCAAAAAACAAAACCACCCTTTTTTTTTTACTAAATTGTTTATAACTTTTGTAATTTTTGCAATCATAACTTCAAATTTTTCGAAAAGTTTCTAAATGCGATGACGAATCGAATGACACCTCGGTCATAATTTTCCGAGGCGAGCTAAAAACTTAGACCTAAAAAGCACATGTTGACTAGACTATTTGTGAATTTATACAGCTGAGTTGTTCAGGTATATCTGGCTGTGCGGTCATCATAGATACAAGACGTTGCATTATGTGATTGGAAACGTTATATAGCTAGTGCACTGCAGGTTAGTTACTTCCGCAACAAAGAAGCCCGACTCCATGAGACACAGACCATTACAATACGAAAAGATGGACATGTTTAGTTTTTTTTTTTATGCTACTTGGAGACGAAACAAGCTTTTTGCCCACCTGATGTTAAGTGGTAATCATCGCTTATAACAGAGAACAGTCTCATAGGTCACGTACCTTAGAAATCTGCCCTACGATGCACTGCCCTGCGTCCATGAACTTGAGGCATACAGGTATGGCAACCATACCCTTCAAACCGAAACACAGCGATGCTGCTTGACAGCAGAAATAGGTATGGTGGTAGTACTTCCCCGGGCCTTTCACAACAAACTCTACTATTAAATTGAAAGTGAATTACTACCATATCTATAACCACAATACACAAAGGTTACCTGGAAGAGAATGTTTTTAACATTAAGTTTGCCGTTGTACCGTTATTTAATTGTGTTTTGCGTAGTCTTTATATATTTAAAGATAAATTATTAGTATGTACCTACTTTAAGTTGTTTTGAATAAGTATTCATAAGTGTAAATTATGTATGTGTTATGTTCATTTAATAAACTGATTTTGAACCTAAACTGAACTTTGTTAAGTGCAATAAAGTCTTTTCATTCAATTTATCAGTATTACCAAGTTTTTCTTTCTTTTAACTGGATTATCCTCACGCCTGTTAGGCTGAAATATCCAAACTACATAATTTATTAATCTATTTTTTATTTGATGTCAAATGTACTAACGTGAGGAGAAAAGTAAAGCATAGTGGCGTTGAAGTATAGTCACAAAGCGCAATATTTTGAAGATATGAAGTTATGCGTTAATTCAGTACCTACATACCATAACTCGAACGAACTACAATATATTTTCTATGTGTACTGATTCTCATGTAAGTGATAATTATTAGCTTTTCGAGAATAAATAATTATTAAACCTTATTCCATTTTCCCAAACCGATTTATCGCCACAAACATAATGAGCTCGATTATCCAAGTCAGCTGTTTACTTAACTTATATCATAAACAGTTAATATTTTAAAGATGCACCAAGAATGATGCTACCATCATCGGAACACCAAGAATAAAGTTTCTAGCTATGCTCGACGACCTCCATGGCGCAGTGGGTGACTAGCCGGCAGAAGGTTGCCTGCGACTCGTTCAATCCCCGCTGTGGAACAAATGTTTACAAAAAAATGTCTACAAATATTTGTTTCGGATCGGGGTGTTTTTCTGTTTAATATAAGTATGTATACACAAAAAAAGTATATATTAAGTATTCTCTCAATTATCTAGTTCCCACAGTACAAGCTTTGCTTAATTTGGGGCTAGATAGCCCTGTGTGAAATGTTCAGCATTATTCATATTTACTGATTTACTAGCTGACCCGCCGAACTTCGTACCGCCTTGACATGAATATGATGGTAGAATCGGCCATCATTAGCTAAATCTATGTATGAGAAAATGAATTTTCATCATTTTTTTTTTTGCGAATTTTTTTCAAATATTTTAATAGTTATTCTGCTATTCGGGGCGGAGACAAATCCAACAAATCAAAGATCATTAAAATCGATCCCGCCGTTCTTGAGCTATAAATGGTGTAACTAACCCGACTTTATTTTATATTGCATATAGATGTATGCTAAAAAATCAGTGAATTTAATAACACATCTCATCATGCAAGATTCAATTTCCTAGCTCCTCGTCGCAAGGCAAGCCTGGCTGCGCTTCAATCTTGTACGGAAGCGGTTTGATTACAGCTCGATCTAACTAGCAGCTAGAGCTTTGACGTCACTCCGTGTTCCGTCTCAAAGCAGCTTCCGTTAGATGAAGATTCACACCTTAACATAGATTAAATTGCAACTACCGCCTTAGATACAAAATACAAGATGTTTATTTGAATAAGTGTACAATTAGATCTTATTAGCTAGTTAATTGCACTTTAGACTTATTTGCCTTTTACGAGCATCGCAATTTTTAATGAAAAAGGTTTTAATTAATCACTTTAACTAGGTTATATCTTTATGAACTAATCCTTTAGAAACTAATCATAAATGTACGTACCCAGGCGAGCCCTTTCAGAAGTAAATCTCTTATATTATTGAACAATGTTGAATCAGCTTGTACACGACGCCTGCAAAGTAATCCTGGGCGCATTGCTGAGAATATTCACACTGAATTCAGTACCATGAACTTAGAAGACGCAGTGAGGTTGATATGTGTTTGTGAAATATCATCGAAGGATCGCAATGTATGTTCTATTCCACTCTGACAAAGCAATACTTGTATGAATGTGATACAAACCTGAATTCTCCACACTCGGCCGTGTAGACCAGGACTTCAGTGAACACTTGGCTTATTACAAAAACTAACATACAGAAACGGGTTATTCTGAATTTTACAACAATCTATACTTGCGTAGTTTTAGTAGACCCGGCTTGACGTCTGTCATTTTTCTTGTCGTGATAACTTTGAACACAAGTCTAAAAATCAACCATAAGTAATGCCATAATTATTATGATATACATCGCTATTCCAATGCTGTAGCAATGTTGTTCAATGCTGTAGAGTTGCGATCGTTTTAACCACTTGGGAACCAAAAAAAATCTATTATTAGAAAAGTCGAAACATTTAGTAAACATAAAATTGTTGCGATCGTTTTTAACCACTTAGGAACCATACAAAATCGATTATTACAAAAAATCTAAACATTTATTAAACTTTAGACCTATAAAAACAGAAACTTATTTATATATTTTTAACGGTGTATATATAAGAATCAATTATAGAGGTGTACCCACAATGATGGGTCTAATCTAATCAACTTATCATTATCGTCAATATTTTCTTTAATGAAAAACGATACAAATTATGTATTAGTTTCATATTAATTTAACCTAAGTTAATCTGAACGATAACAAACTCTTAGTACAAATTAATCAAAAAGAGTCTGTTTTTCTAGCAAACCATTTTCTATATCTACTATAGTTTCCATCTCTCTGTATTTGACAACGTCTAATCGGGCCTACTAAAACGATGCAAGTATAACAAATGTCTGACAATGTCTGTGTTCTCTGCATCGTAGTTTCCCAAACGGATGGATCGATTCGGACGCGGTTTGTTTTGAATTGAAAGTTAGTTTAATTTAGGTGGTTTTTAGCCATGCGTGATGAAGATCTTAAGCCGATCCGAAAATTATCAGCACTTTTCTTTTATGAAATGAAAATGGAAATTTATTACGCAAATCAAACGTATCAGGGGTTTTCACTTGTTTTAGTTATATTTGTTTACCCATATCACACATACAACACATTACGGAAAGTAATATAAAATTCTAAACGGAAATAACTCGATATCGATTTCTAGTAAAGTTTGAACGTAGAAAGGATACAGGAGAGAATTAATCGTCTCAGCATTTCTGGGGGATATTACCTAATCGGCTCAGGTTGCAGACAGTGTACTCTACATCTGCAGATGCTGTCTATGATATTACATAGTACCTAGGTATTCTCAAACCCATATCGAATATTCCAAGCTTTGGATCGTATGAATATTTGGGCAGAGGATTAAAATGACAAGGAACCTTTAAACGTGATCAAAATATAATTTGTATGAAAAGAGAAAAAAAATGTTCATCCGACATACCTATAGGTGGTTAAAAAAATATCTTACTACAAGCTTGTCCGGCCCTATCTGAAGATCCCCCCCCCCCCTCCTATTAAGTATGATTTTTCAAAAAAGTTGCCAAATTTCATCTCCTTGCCAAATTTCATTACGATCCGTTCAGCCGTTTTGTCGTGAAAAGGTAACAAACAAACAAAGTTACTTTCGCATTTATAATATTAGTGTGGATGGATTTGTATGATTTGGCATACATATGAAAAATCATTTAGAATCAGAGTACGAGATCCTTGTCACATAACAGCTCCAGAGATTCTTGATAAAAAGTTATTCAAAAAAATTCAAAAAGATCTCCCAAGACTTTGTCAGTATTCTTACTTTGAAAAGCAAACTCAGTCAACGATAAAGTAGAAACTCTGCAAATACATCTCAAAAATTTCCAGTTGGAAAATTAATTTAATGCGACCATCTAGCTTAAAAATAAGCTCTATCGCTCGGTGATAAAGTTAGTTTTGGTCTGTTTATGTGTTCGAGGTGTATCTAAGAAATAACTAGCATAGTTACCGAGGGATGCCGCTTGCAATCTTGTCGGATACATTGGACATGAACATCGTTGCTTCAAGTTTATAAATACAAGTTACTGGCAGAGAGTTACTTGCTTTGCGATCCCGGTCCTGCCTGATTCCGGAAGGTGGGTTCTGTTTATCTCCTGTATTGTGATTTAGTAAGGAGTGTTGGTATTATTACGTTGTTAAAAAGAATAGAGGGTGACTGATAAAGACTTACATGTCCCACAGTTCTACAAGTATCACTGCTTTTTGAGAAACCGAACAAATTTATCTTTTTAAATTTAACAAAGTTCGTTGTTTTTGTAATGGAAGCAAATATAACGAGTGTGGACCTACATATTTTCATATAACCTGATAGTCCTGACACGAGTAAATAGGGCAGACAGCTCAATCCCCGGGTCTACATAAGCCGGTATTGATTTTTGTTTTACATAGCGGCTATGTAATTCCTATGGTAGTAAATAGCAGCATGAACTGTCCGCAAAACGCTGAGCGTAACTTTATTTTTCATTGCAATTATGATGCTCTGTATGAGATTGTTTCTGCTTTAATTTTCAAATAATTGTTATTCCATTTTCCCAAGGTTTGTTGTTCAATTTTATAGGATTCAAGGAGCAAAGTTCAAAGGAATTTGTGCAATATTATAATCACTTATTTTATTCATTAGCATTGCACGATTCTGCGTACGTAATAGAATAAATTTATGAATGTATGAAAGGATAAATTAAAAATACCAGGTAGAGCTATTTTAAAATATCAACTGTCGCAGGAAACTATTGCAAAGTAACTTAAAAGAAAGCAACTAACTAATGTAGTATAAATTGCCTATTTACGTTAATCAATCAATCGAACTTTTAAAACTTTTCCAAGTAACGTAGGAATATATACGTTTTAATATGGTATGGGCTATATTTTGTCAAAAGTTATATCTACATAGATATAACTGATCAAAAATGCTAAAATCACTACCCACAGGGCCTTAATAATCAATCTGTGCAAGTAATAAACAAAAATATGGTTGAATTCGTTTGTTTACTTTTGTGCTGGCAAGTTTGCACCTTAGCGAGTTGTCGGTAGGTGCCTTGAGACGAAGCCTGTGGATCCCACCTGAGCGGCAGATGCGAGCCAGCTGCCGGCCCGGCCGGTCCCCGCACACCCGCGTAATCCTACTTCCCGCCGTTTTATTTCCCCGAATAAACTTTATCAAACAAAGCAAAACTCCCCGCATCTGTTCGCCCAGCTGCAGACCCCAGCTGGCTGCCGCCTCTCGCTCGCACGCGCGCCGCGCCCCCGCCCCCTTTCACTCGACGTAATCGTCCCTTGAATTCCCTGTGCACAGACCATTCGTAGTTCGGTACTCATTGCAGTCAGTTCCGACTGACAACAACATGAGCAACAAGCGCAAAGCCGGTGACGACGTGCCGGAGGCTGAAGCGCCGGAGGGCAAGGCGAAGCGACAGCGTCGTCGCCGGCGCTCTCGCAGCGAGCCGAGGAACACCGGCTCCGATAACGCACAGAAGCGTGAAGCGCTCCGTCGCCTTTTCGGCCGATACGGTACTCAAGAAAACTCTCACTTAGACGCCGACGACGAGGACTTCTTGAGTGAAGAAGATGACAACGACGATCCGCTCTACGTCGAAGATCCGCTGCTTTTGGATACGGTTCCGGAGTGCATGGACCCGGAACAACTTGGATTTTTGCTGTGCGCTCAGGAGACGCTTCGCTTCTTGCGTCAGAGTGGCATGTCATTCCGCAATCCGGTCTACGTGAATCTTCGCAGTCGCTTCTTGAAGGCCATGAAGGACCTTGGAATCGCCTGAAAGTTCCTGGGGCCGGAGATTTTCCGACCCTACAACTCGTAAACATCTTCGCGCCTGCCTGGATGTTTGAACTTTCTCCTACCGGCCGTATTATTTTCCCGTGAATGTTGTGTCTCTTCCTTGATGTTGTCGACTGTACAGTGTTATCTTCAAGTGTGAAACTCTTCTTAGTCGTGAAATTAGAACTTTTCAACTCGAAAATGAACTTTCGGCCGTACTCTAGTCACTATCTAGTCAAATTTAAAGAAATATATGTTAATAAAAAAATATATTGATATAATCAAACTATTGATGTAATAAAAAATATTAATATGTGATTGTGTTTTTATTTTAACTACCTAGGGAAGGTAGACTAAAATTGTTTAGAAACTTAAAATTAGCTTGCAATTAGACATTTTCTTACAAACACAAAACATTTACGCTTTGCAAATTAATTAGATAAAATTATAATTATGTTCTACCTAGATAAAAAAGCTAAAGAAACGATGGTAATTTAATCTACCTTAAGCGACATACAAAGCGATAGATCACTTTAAGTAATACACCCTAGCCATGACCTAATCAAATAAATAACTATGACCTAGGTGGCCTAGGTGGTATGACTTGGATAGTTGGCGGGTTTGATTTCTGCTCAGGACAATCGTTAGAACAATTAAAATGGATTAAATTACCTATGTATATTGTTACTCGTAGCTAGGAAAAAATATTATAAAATAAAAAAATATAGTTTTAGTAAATGTTTATGTTAAATCCATAATAGAAAGTACTCTATACTGCTAGGCAAAGAGGTTGTCAATTAGATTTTAATTTTAAGACCAATGTATCTATTTGTTTTTATCATCTATGTCGACAATATGATCAGAAGAGATTCTAGGATCTGGTTTTTGTTAATGATTGTATCGTAGGAATATTTTGATTTTTTTATTTTGTTTTATTTTCAAAATATGTTTCGTTACCTACCAATTACTTACAGTAATCAAGTCTTAAACATATAAGGGGCTTATCATCAGTTATATATAACAGACACTTTTTTAAAATCAATGAATTGTTACTAGTAAATTTAACGAGTACTGCTTTGGCGATACGCGATGTAAATTATTAGCATACCTAAAATGTCATAGACCTATTCATCTGCATAACATAACACTTCGTAGCCACAAGAACGCGTTGAAATCTTTTCTTCAAAAACCTAATTCTACAGTTGCCTAATTCGGTAAAACAATACCATATTTTTCAGACTGTATAGACGAAACAAAAAATGGGAAACTGCAAAAAACCAACCTAGGCTATTCACGTCTATCTCCTGTCATATAAGCTGGGGCCAAAATAACCACGAAGTGGCCTGACACCGAAATGTCCCAGTAAGTGGCACTACCTGCTCGAAAAACCTAAACCAGTGATTCTTTATCCGCCATTTTTCTCCCGTTTTGGTATAGGTAATAATAATAATAAATAATTCCGGACATTTCACACAGCGCTATCTGGCCGCAAACTAAGCAAAGCCAGATAACTGATAACTTATTTTTCTTTTTGTAAATGCCTACTTATAACATATAGAAAAATACCCATAACAAATATCTGTAGACCATGCAAACATTTGTCCCGCAGCGGGAATCGAACCCACTACCTCCTGCGTCTCAGCCGGCTATTCGACATGTGCAACAGAGGTCGTCTTACAGTGTTATTTGTAATAGTTTAATAAATGCATGTTTTTTTTATATCAAATGGATTATTACTTACTGACGATGTCAAAAGACAAATAAGTTTTCGTTTTCATCATGCATATTAGGTTAGGCTTTTACGTAAACTCTACTGTTACAGCATTAAGATAGATAGATAGAAAACGCTTTTTAAATTAAATTAAAAAAATTATAAACATTTAAAAAACAAAGCGTTGTTCTAGAGTGCAAAAATACATATAGAAACTTCGACATCCCATTTTTATCCCATGGGAACTGATTTATGGGATAAAAAGTAGCCTTTGTATTAATCCAAGTTATAATCTACGTACATACCACATTTCATCGAAATAGTTTCAGCCGTTTCGATTTGATTGAGTAACAAACAAACAAAACAAAGTAGTGTGATGTGATAGTGTGATTGGATAGTTTCTAAAGATTTTCGCTGCTGTAGGTACATGTAAATTGAATAAATGATGACTTCAAGTATTTTTTTACATACAATAAAATCACAGGATCCTTTATATCAAACCCTTTAATCACGTGGTTTAATCACGTGTTTTACAAGCACGTAACCTAACCAGTATTTAATTTTAGAGTTTAGGGGACTCGCCTCGAGCAAAGTCGTAGTTAATTTATCAGCCTTTTTATTGGTAAATTAACTGCCATTTTCGTACAGGTTCGATTAGTAAGTCGATAGTCGTTTCAAAATAAAATAAAATAAATAAATATTGCTGGACATTTCACACAGCGCTATCTAGCCCCAAACTAACCAGAGCTTGTACTATGGGAACCAGATAACTGATCGAATACTAATATACTTTTTTTTGTAAATACATACTTATAATATATAGAAAAACAACCAGACCCGGAACAAATATCTGTAGATCATGCAAACATTTATTCCGCGGCGGTAATCGAACCCACTACCTCCTGCTTCTCAGCCCACTGCGCCACGGAGGTCGTCAAAAGGCTTCAGTCAAGTTCTAGAAAGATTAAGTAACATAATAAATGTTATCTGTACGTCTCACATTGGGGAAAAAGGATTAAGGATGAAAAATCAAAATTGTAAAAATTTCCAACCATATTTAGTAGATAAAAAAAATACTCATTTAAGCTATCTGAGCTGGTGGCCTTGAAGTCGGATTTTTAGGCTACCTAAGAGCCTTCAACGTAGTTAAATAATGTTATCAATTATTTGCTTTTATTATTTATACGCAAGTAGCCAGAGCATGCTGAAGCGGCAGTGGCAATAGCTCAAAGATCAGACGGCCGTTGGGGCAGAAAGGTTTCCGAGTGGAGACCACGCACTAGAAAGCGCAGCGTAGGACTACCTACTAAATAGAAAGACGACCTGATACATGCTGTTGGGAGGCGTTGCGTGCCGCCGCACAAGATCGAAAATGTATGAATGTATGTAGCTCTGGACATGTATGGGTGAGGCAATGGACTTCCTATATATTGTTACGCCGAGGCTGTTAAACAATGAGTAATAATCGTAACTTCTCGAACGCTTTTGTCTTGCTGCGTTATTGTTGTTATTGTCTGCGGTTGCGCACAATGGAGTGGCCATTGTGTCGAGGGACCGACCCTTTCCTGGAAGGATCGACATCGTTCTCGAACAATCGAAATGTGTGCGATATAAATAGGCTGGAGAGATGGCCGGACAGTCAGTCTGAGTCTGAGTCAGTCTAAGTGAGTGAGTCTCAGCGAGGCCCTGGAGGACTGACGTGGAGAAGGGTCTCGCGTGAACAGTAGTTGCTCCCGAGTCAGTCTAGATTAAGCTATACGTGCGATCATTTCGGTGACTTTAAGTGGTGCAACAGTGGTGTGAATTAGTGTGTTGTGATATGTGTGAGCAAGTTCGTGTATTCATCGTCTAGTGTTGAATAAAAGTGTTATTTTGGTCAGACTGATTCCCATTATTTTATCCCGAACCCTCAGCTCGTAACAATATTATATTATTTGATGATGATGATGACAAAATACAGTTTTATTGAATCGCACTCAAATAGGATATTAAAAAATGATATTTTGCACCAGATATCGCACTAATAGGATGAAATTGCAAAATCGAAGAGAGGATATTCGAGTAGCATTTCCAATAGAATCCTTGCTATTTTAAGTGGCTAATGCCAATCATAGAATTAATCTGTAATTGTTTGCCGAGGGCTATCTTCTCTACCCAGCTCCTTTCTTTGAGGACGTACTCAGTGATGCTTAAGGGGCAGTATTCTAAGAAAAATATATAGGTTAATGATAGAGAAAGATACCCTATTTATTTTAATTTATATAATCTTTGTTTTATATATTATATAAAACAAAGACGGGTTAGTTACACTATTTATAATAGCGGGGCCGATTTTCATGATATTTAATTTTTTTTTAATTTGTTGGATTTGTCTCTGCACCGAATAGCAGAATAACTATTAAAATATCGGGAAGGTTCACGCAAAATAAAATTATGAAGAAAATTCATTTTCTCATAGATAGATGCAGCTAATGATGACCGATTGACAATTCTACCGGCAACGTACATTGGCAGCCCGCATCATATACATGCCAAGGCGGTACAAAGTTCGTCGGGTCAGCTAGTTAATAATAAAATAAAACGTTTACATTTTTAAATTTTATTTATATATTTTATCTTGTTTTCCATACATTTTAAATTTTTCAAGATAGAAAAGGATCGGCTATAATTACTGACTAAAACGGGTATCCACCCGTGACCACGGTTGTTGTAACACAGCCGAAACATCAGGATAACAAATAAAAAAGGTACATACGCGATAAATACCCGTTTTAATTAGTAATTATGTACAGAGATCACGAAAGTTTGAAAAATACTAGCATGAACTATCACTTATTTTTAGTTTTTTTTTTATAATTTACGACTAGTAATATAAATAATTTAATAGAAAATCTTAATATATCTTTGGATTACAGTTTGGTTAAGTCTTGTTTATCATCAATTCATATATATCTCACTATCCGTAGATGAATAAAACTTCTATAAAAAATTATAATAACTGATATAAGGCAATACTGATTTTTTGGATCAGAAAATAGTACTCCACTAAACCACAATAGGAAATCACTAATTTACTAATCCACTGCTGTACGAGTAGTAGGTACTTATTTTTGGTAACAAAAATGGTGGTTTTATTTTAATTAGAAGCAATAATAAAATGAAAAAATGCACTGTTCCAATTTACCTCTAGAATCTAATTCAGTGCTTTACAATTCACTCAGAGATGCAAACGAACCTCATTTCCTTTGTTCAGTATGTTCATAAAGTTCCCAAATATGTATAATTTACATCAGCTACATACGTTTCCTATTGCAATTACCTACTCTATTAGTCTCTCATTGACTTCGTCCCAAAATGGCATTGTCACGAATTTATCTTATGCACAGATCTGTATTTAATAGATAACGTGAGTTCACCTACTTTTCGTGTCCTTAGTTAACTTTTACAGTACAAAAATCATTCAAAACTTGGCTGGCTTCGCAATAGCACGTCAGTAGCACATAGCAGCAGCGCTGGTGCGGTGCCTTTGAATCGATTGAGCGCGGTATGTTGGCTTCACAACACTAAATTGCTCTCGGGCGTTATAGTAGGTACAAAAATTGGCCACGTGGTTTTAATACAAATTAATGCACTTGCGTTATCTATTCTATATAGATCTGTGGTCCTATGAAGCAATCTAGACAGACTTTATAGTTTCAAAAACCAGTTCGATAGTAATAAAATAAAACTTTTGACTTTTACGATTTGAGAAAGTCTCACTTCATGGGGGAAAGTGACATTAGAGAGGATTATCAAACTAATCTTGTGCACGATATAAAGTATAGCGAGATTTGCTCGCTAAGAAATAATAAGTTTTTGTTGAAACATTACTTTTTCAAAACAAGCTTATATAAAATTCATAATCGGAACCGCAAGCAGATTCAAATGAGCCCAAACACTAGTAGCCTACTATAATCCATTCGAAAGTTTCGTTGTCTAGTATCCGTCTCTATCATGAAACCACCTCCATGATACCATATTATTGTATTGGCACTGAAGTTACATATGTATTCCAAATCTCAGCTCAATCGGTTGAGGGGAACGGGTTTAAAATTCAGTTGCAAGATTCCACCCGGACAAACATATACATTGCAAGATAATAAAAAGCTTGTAAAAATTATTTGATTTGATTCATTAGTTCATTGCACATAATGAGACATAGAATAAGACATAATGACACATTGTCACGCTAATCATAAATGAATAGGTATTATAAAATATTTGAATGAAAATCATCTTCTAAATAATATACGGATGTCATAGGAGAAGTTACCTCGTATCGTAGATAATATTTCTTCCTGAACTAGTGAGAATGATATGCATTGAGACCCCCTTAGCTAGGATCTTGAGTCCGTCGATATCTGATATCGGATCCTTTATACGCATACTCCTTGAGCAGTCGATCGATTTCAGCAGACTGGTTCTCTGCGATGTTGTTTTTACTGAGCATCATTCGGAGGGCTTTATAGACATCGTGTGCGGTCGCCTTTGAGATGTGTCTAGACACCGGCTCATACGTAGACGTGCTTTCTGGGACCATTCTGAAAAGAAAAAACAGAAAGTTGATTTTTTTATCTTTCTAATAGTGTAATTCAATCAGTGTACCTACATAATAATTGATTAAAACGGGTATTTATCACATATGTACCTTTTTTATTTGTTATCCCAACGTTTTGACTGTGTTGCAACAGTCGTGGTCACGGGTGGACTCGTGGAAACGTCGGGATAACAAATAAAAAGGGTACATATAAATACCCGTTTCTAATAGTAGTTTTTATAGAAAGTTGTACGTAAGTCTGTTATATCGATCTCTTAGTGAGGGACTAGGTAGGTATGTTGATAAATTATTGTTTTCTTCTATAAACACCGAAACCTGTGATATTCATACTGTCTTATACTTTTCGGATCTAGAAAAAATAACAATTCACAAAAACATTTCGAATTTCGTGCCAAATATAAAAATACATTTCTAAAACTATTACAATTGTTGTACCGGATGTGGCCAATCGGTAT
Organism: Philereme transversata; assembly: GCA_963924445.1. Taxonomy (NCBI): domain Eukaryota; kingdom Metazoa; phylum Arthropoda; class Insecta; order Lepidoptera; family Geometridae; genus Philereme; species Philereme transversata. Next base: position 5,984,713 of record OZ004343.1, on the reverse strand, counting down.
CCTACTCGTTAACGATGAAGTAAGAGCCTTTAAAAACAGGTCAGTGTGAATATAGCTACAATAGTAGGTAGGTACTTAATTTATTTTTTTACTAGTCTGTAGGCATAGAAACTATCCCACTATTGGACAAGAACCTCCACTGTTAACTTAATCACTGGCATATCCTTTTTACGCATATGAAACACGTCTAAGTCTAACTTTACCACTTTACAAATAAAGTTTCAATAAAAAACAACAAGTGAATCCATTGAGATCTTATTTGAAGCACATTCCTAGTTTATCATGTTTTAAACGTAATTAAATACAATATATAGATAGACAAACGCTTTAAAGTCACAGCTCACTACATCAACCCGGAACCCGACCCGCACCGCCTCGCCGCTCGGCGTTCACTCGTTGACAGCGTGTGGGCCACGAGTGGACGCCTCGTTATTACCAGTGAACGCCGCGTGATCAACCAGTGGTCCTCGCGCGATCAACGGGTGGACGCCGCGTGGTCAACCAGTGGACCTCGCGCGGTCAACGGGTGGAGGTCGCGTGGTCTCTAAGATCATACAATAAATTATGTTTTCGAACTTCTTCGATAAATCTTTGTTTATTCATTTTGAAAGCAAAAACCATACGTCCGACACGTTGGCCAATGGCTGGCTGGAAATGACGGTTAGGCGGGGAGCGAAGCATCGCCGCCGCATTGTGCTCGCGGGCCGCACGCGGTCAACGCGCGGGCCGCGCGGGGTCACCGAGTGGTCAACTCGTCGTCCGCGCGTGAATAGCATACGCCCGAGATGATCCGGAGGTGATGTAGTGAGCGCACGTTCATACAATATCGTATAAAGAATATTAAAAGCTCGAGGCGAGGCGGTGCGGGTCGGGTGCCGGGTTGATGTAGTGAGCTTTACTGTACACGATTACAAGAACTAGAATATCATCGTAATCCTTGATGGGTTAATTAAGACTAGGTAAAATCTTTTCAGACAACGCTTTGCAATCAGTACCGTATTTACCATAAGGGCACACGGGGCCCGTGCCCAGGGCCCCTATCGTCACGGGGGCCCCTAAAGGCCGATATATTCGCTTAAACTATATTTTTTCTGTTTTAGGTAGATATAACCTGACAAATGTAATAGACAAACTATGATAAAAGTTCATAGAGTACCTAAATATGGGCGTTGTTAGTGACTTTCTGGCAATCCTGAGAGCAACAAGCCAATGTCATTCCCGAGTTTGCCATAAAACTTGGCATTGCATTCACACGTAGGAAATATGTATTTCCGTGTTTCGCCACCATCTAAACTTTTTTGACGATCTGTAATTTCCTTACTTATCCTGGTATAGCCTGGATTTTTTTTTGCAACTCTGTTTTTATATAATTGCAGCTAAACAAATGTTGTTGGTCAAATTGATAAAAGGGTACCTATAACATGAAGATAGGAAGTAGCTTAGCGAATTTTAATCGGACACCACTTCGTTCAACAATAAATCTAGATAAAGGTCGGCGCAAAAAATCCGTCTCGGTAAATAACAGCTCACTTGGGGCGTGAGTTCTTATTTTGTTTAGTCAGGTTGAAACACAGCCAACGTAAACACGTACCACAATGCCTCAATTCGCATTTAAAAGTTGCAAAAATAATCCCCGGAAAAGCAATTTATCAGCCGGAGTGTCTTACTTTCGGTAAGTACATGTGGAATAAGCTATATTTTAAGCTTTAAACTGACGATTAATATCAAATTTTTAACAATATTGCCGATTTTGAATTACCGCTAAGAATGTTTGGCCAACGTCAAACGTGTGATATAGCGTTGGGCCAATAGACGCACATATATTGTATTCATCAGAACAGCAAATTGCATGGAGTAGATTTGTTTTATTCTAGTAGAGTTTTTATTCTAAGGTCCGTAAGATCAATAGCAGTTTAAACTAAAATTCTAAGCTTAAACCATCAATTACAAAGAAAAGTTTTAGTTTGAGCTTAGAATTTTAGTTTAAACTGCTATTGGTCTTACGGGTCTAAGTACTTATTTACAAAAAGTATGTAAGTATATATCAGCTGCCTCCGTGGCGCAGTGGGTGTATAGCCGGCTGAGACGCAGGAGGTAGCGGGTTCGATTCTCGCCGCGGAACAAATGTTTGCATGATCTACAGATGTTTGTTCCGAGTCTGGATGTTTTGCTATATATTATAAGTATGCATTTACAAAAAATTATATAAGTATTCTATCAGCTATATGGTTCCCATAGTACAAGCTCTGCTTAGTTTGGGGATAGATAGCGCTGTGTGAAATGTCCAGCGATATTCATTATTATTATTCACACATATTTATTTTAAAACTCGTTTATAAAAAATACATTTTTCACTACAAAGTATCTTACAAAAAACAAACATTATAGTAAAAAATATATTTATAAAAACGGTAAACCACCGACCGCGAAGCAAGGCCCAAGCGATCGGTGGCTAGGGCTGCAGAGAGAGGAACCTCCTGACTATGCGTGCCGAGTCCAGGAGTACCGCCTTCTGTATCTGACCCTTGATCCAACTTCCTAGCGAGAGCCTCTTAAGGTATTGGTCGAGGCTCTTCGCTATCAGTCCGTTGACCGACACAACTATCGGAACGATAATCGTTGATTCCACATCCCACATGGCGGTAATCTCATGAGCCAAGTCAAGGTACTTGCTTAGCTTGTCCTTCTCGGCCTTCACGAGATTAGCATCATGTGGGATAGTAATATCAACAAGTATCGCTCGGCGCTCTGACCGGTCTACCAGCACGATATCTGGCTTATTGGCAACAATAGTCCTGTCCGTGATGATAGACCGGTCCCAATAGAGCGTGGCACGGCCATTTTCCAGAACTGGCTCTGGCACATATTTATAATATGGCACCTCAGGTCCAACAAGGCCATACTGAAGAGCAAGCTGCTGATGGATAATTCTGGCAACTTGATTATGTCTATGCAAATACTCAGAGTTAGCAAGGTGCGAACAACCCGAAAGCACATGTCTAAGGGACTCTCCGGGCTGGTGACAAGCTCTGCAGATGTCGACCGTCCCATCCTTCATAATATACTTTCGGTAATTGTTCGTCTTGATAACCTCATCCATAATTGCACAGACAAAACCTTCAGTTTCTCCGAAGAGATCACCGAAGCGTAACCAGATTACCGAGTCGAGCGGGTCTACATCTGGTCCTGTTAGGGCTTTGTAGAACCGCCCATGAAGCTCCTTACTCTTCCATATGGCCTCGCGATCCTGAGTGGTCAGCACCGATGGTTTATGCCAGTTCTCGTTTGCCAAAGAGAGCGGGGTAAAGTTTTTGTCAACTGCAACGACATCCCGATGCATCCCACACACATTATTAAGGAAATACTCCCTGAGATTGTATACCTCGCGGTTATGAAGGGTTTTGGCATTTAAAAAGCCCCGACCCCCACATTTCCGCGGGATGTACATTCTCATTACCGAAGAGCGTGGGTGCCGCATACGATGGGTCGTGAGCTGTTTGCGAACTCTACAATCCAGGGCTTCTAATTCTGTCTGAGTCCATCTCAGTATGCCAAAAGTGTATATGAGTAGGGGCATAACCCAGCCGTTGAAGGCACGGACCTTGTTGCCACCTGACAAAAGACTGTTAAGAACTTTTGTCAAGCGGCAAAAGAAACGTTCCCGCACCGACTGTTTTATCTCCCTATCTATAATACCCAACGACTCCGACATACCGAGATATTTGTATGTCTCGACTTCAGAGAGAGATCTGAGAGATATCGTCTCGGAAAGCTGCAAATTTGAAGAATTTACAACTCTCCCACGCCGTACTTGCATGACCGCGCACTTCTCAACACCGAATTCCATGCTGATGGCGTTGCTAAATACCTGTGTGATATTAAGCAATGTCTCCAACTCCGAACTCTTAGATGTAAAAAGCTTGAGTTCATCCATGTACAGCAGATGAGAAATGATTTCCCCCTCTCTCCGAAGTCGATGGCCTAGACCTGAATCCTTTAGCAAAGTGCTAAGAGGGTTCAGTGCCAGGCAAAACCACAAAGGACTCGGACTATCTCCCTGGAATATACCCCGCTCAATCCTTATGAGATCATGCGGAATAGAAGAATCCCATCTGCTACCTGGATGATGAAGAATTGTATTCCACTGTCTCATACACGATCCTAAAAAGAGTCTCAAAGTTGCATTTACTTTATACAACTCTAAGACCCTCTCTAGCCATGTATGAGGCACCGAATCATATGCCTTCTTATAGTCAATCCAAGCAACTGAGAGGTTTCCTCTGCTGCGCCTGATCTGCTGGCTAATGGCCATGTCAATGAGGAGAAGCTCCTTAGTACCACGGGACCCAATCCTACATCCATTCTGTGCAGGTGCCAAAATATTGTTCGCAACAATATGCGAGTTAATTTTTGCAGTCAGAATGGATGTAAGGAGCTTGTAGATGGTAGGCAAGCACGTGATGGGTCTATAGTTTTTGGCTTCCGCGGTACTACCGGACTTATGGAGCAGGAAGGTGACACCTGTGGTTAGAAACCTTGGGAGAGATCCAAGTACGAGGGCTTCCTGGAATTGTGTGGCAAGCACCGAATGTGAGCATCGGAACCACTTCAGCCAGAAGTTGTGCAGTCCATCCGGCCCAGGATGGACTGGACTTATTATTATTATTATTATCAGCTATCTGGTTCCCATAGTAGGTACAAGCTTTGCTTAGTTTGAGGCTAGATAGTGCTGTGTGACATTTCCGCAAATATTAATTTATTTATTTCAATGTTGAATAGATAAGAAACATTGTGATTTTTTATTTTTTATTACTCTGTACTTGTATACAAGAAATGTGAATATGTTTTAATAATAATAATATATAAAGATGTGGAATTTAGTAATATTTTTATTTGTGACATCCAACGATAGACGCTCGATAGTTGGCCAGCCGGCGAAATTACATACATTTGAAAAACAACAAGCGTAGGTTCCTCCTTTTTTTACTGATGTTATCTTTTTATATTTTTGTTTACGATACACATAGATGTCTTAAACTTAGATAATCTTCAAAACTTTTACGTACTTATTATTATTTTAGAGTTCAACGCGACTCCATACCTCCTGCAGTAAAATTCGAAGAGGCAAACAGAAACGAAATAAAACGATGTAGCTCGCAAGACAATGACAGGAATAAGTACTTTATTTATACCTTTATAAAGTTGATTTCACAATAAATGTTATATAACCTACGTCTTTTAATTTCTAAGTGACAGGTGTAATTTATTACTTTGTTTGTTTTTTGAGATGAATGATCGTAACATTTAAAGGATTTGTGACTTTATTACAAGGTGCTGTGGTTGTAATTAGGTTGAATTTTAATATTTTGTCTCATTCTGTTGGTAAGCGAATGTAGCTGTATGTTTATATATTTACGCAGACAGCCTTTGATTATATACTTGTCTAGATGACACATTGTCTGTACCGAAACGGCCCAAATAAAGTCTACTATATTTGGTAGACTCGCTTCTCACCTAAGTCAGTGTCATTTGAATCACTTAGGGATAACGTGCTCACGCAAAATAATTAATTATGCCGGTTTGTGCTGTCAAATTGTGTCGCAATTATGTGGGAAAACCGTGTAATAACATCAAGATCACTTTTCATAGGTAAGTTTTACCATTTATCCACTATCGTTTGAAAAAAACACGATTTTTTAGTTAGATTTTTTGTTTGTTACTCTGATTACCCGGTGTTGCCAGTTTATTACTAGGGAGATTTGGCGAAACTATGGGAGACAAATTACAAATATCATTAACATATAATTAACATAACATTACATCTTGTAATTCAGAAAATTATGAAATAATATCAACCCTCAAAATGATAAACAAACATGTGAAACAGCTTATCTGTGACACAATCGATCATTATTAAACAAAAAGAGGGTGGGTCGATGGTTTTGATGACCAGTGTATGTATGTAATATGACAGTATTTATTTGATCAGAAAATGATAACTTACATGTATAAAATAAATGAAATCTATGACGTCATGCACTGTATAGTATTTTTGTTAGTTCTTTCTAATATTTTGGGTTTCAGATTTCCTATGGATTCCGTACTAGCAAATCGCGGGACAGACATTATACAGCGGGCACGAAATGAAGACCAGTAGAAACCTCACAAGACTTCAGTCGTGTGTTCCGAACATTTCTCTGATGATGATTTACATTTTACAAAAAAGGGATTACGACGTCTAAAGAATGAATCGGTACCAAGCAAGGTACGATATGACCAAGTTAAATTTTCTTTTTTAAAATTGGTAATCAAAAGATCGTACAGTATGGTTTTTAATAACACATCAAGCTTAGAGCAGAGTCATTTTCATATTTTATTGATTTCAAATTACATATGTTGTTACAGTGTTTATTTTTGTCAGCGACGGAAACAGAATCTTCAACAAATAAAAAACAAGTAAAGTCTTAGCGGCTTAGCACGATCTGGCCGGCTAAAGCTAATTCAGAACTTTACAATAATGATCATTAGTTTTAATACGAATTATTTATTTTTAACAGGACCCGTCTGCATCTAATATGGCGATTGATATTCACAATCAAATTATTCAACCTAAACCTTCGTGCTCCAAGGAGCCGGTGAGTGACGAGCCACCGACCGTTTTACAAGATTTTTCAGACTTGGAATCGATATTTGATACTCCACGAAAAGTCAAGTTACGCCGTACATTACGTCGCAAGATAATACTGGAACGCAAACATAAGGCATTAAACATTAGTTCATTAAGAAAAAAAATATTCGTCTGAAAAAGCAAAATACCTCTTTCAAATTTATTATCAACACTTTATTTTTTTTCTTTACAAAATAATTAGTCAGTTTGTCGGTCATAATTATTTCAAAAATATCGGTGATTGTTGTCAAAATCACCAAACAAGCCTGATAAGACTTATAATAGAAAAATATATGCAAATAAGATGTCACCATATTTTTAAATCGGATAACGTAACCGAGGCAGTAAAATCAAAAAGACAAATATTCCGAAAACAAACACAAAGAGATGAATTTTAATATGGTTTTAATCTATAAATTACTGTTTTTTAATGCATGTTTTGTTGTTACTAAATTAAATAAATAATATACAAAATGATTATTTTATTTAACCTTCATCTTCTTAAGTAATGGAGGAAAGGTAAGTTAATAATTTAGAGCAGGCATCCCTAAACACGCACACCTTGACAGTTTGACTACAATAAGTACACGAGCGGTACTCACACATAACACGCAATTGGAGACGGTTTTTGCGCGTCGTTTGTTTACATTGCTCTATCTAGACAAGTATATAATCAAAGCAGACAGCATTTATCTTTGATTTTGTATAAGACTCGTGATCTAGTTGTATTGTTGGTCGAAGGGACACCAGAACAGTTTTTGTAACATTTTCTAAACAGTGAACATTTTAATAATGTAGAAAGTACGTATAAAGTAAAACTACTTCATTAACTACAGCATCTAGTGTTCACCGACACAAACCACTTCGAATATAGATCATAGCAAAAAAAGGTTTTTTTCATTCACTTTACTTTCCAAAAGTGTCCCAAATTATGGTGTGACCAAGGGCCCCAGCATAGCCTAAGACGGCGTTGTTTGCAACGCAATAATTACATATCGCACACTATTGGTAAAACTAAAGTATTACCAACTCCTAAATTTAACAAGCAAAATTGCAGACGAATCTCGACCTATCCATTCAAACAAAATTATGAATGACTCACTTGTTCGATTCCTCGAAGGGCAACCACACAACAGGAATAAAAACAGGTTGCACCTTGCGTCTGGAGGCGCCCCTGGCCTATATCTTGCGCAAAACTTAAACACCTTTAATATCAAAGAAACATAACACACGAGCCTACAATCGTTTCCGAACTGGCGAGCAAATGTCAGAAAGACCCAACTTCATTCAAGACCACAATTTTATTTAACAAGCGATCGTTTGTCTTTTAAATGAATTTGACCTTGTTGGCTGTGGATACAGGGTCGGGATTTGAATGGATACGGGTTTTTGAGGGGTGCATCTGGCGTCCGTCTGGCCTTATTCGTTGATTTACCCTAACATGTGGCCGTTGTGTTGGCTTCGTACGCTTAACAATGTCTTGTAGTAATGTTTTAGAGTATGTATTTGCTTGAAAATATAACTACTGTTGAGTATATTTTTAGAATTTGGAATATTGCTAAAACTTGATACCTAATACCTCCGAGCAAAGCTTACTTTACATTAATTACTGATTAAAACGGGTATTTATTGCGTATATACCTTTTTTATTTGTTAACCCGACGTTTCGATTGTGTTGCAATACAGTCGAAACGTCGGGATAACATGTATACCCGTATGTATGAGAAAATACCTACTAAATTAAACTTTTTTTTTTCAAACTTTCAAGCTTACTTTAGTAGTTTCTCATACGGGGCAAATATTACAAAAATATTTCTATATCATTTGATATTATGGGACGAAACTTATTTTGTAGGTAGATGGGGGAAAAAATTACGGTCACGAATGGTGATACACGGACTATTTTAGTTACCGACTCTAGCATCCATTATAACGTATTTCTATCAATCACTGAATTACCCTTTCATCACCCTAAAACCGGTTCCAATCGATTTCAATTCTACATTGAAAAAGGGCGTCACAGGACGGTGAGGGATTAGGTAACTCTTTTGTAGTAGATTCATAATTTTGTTTGATCTTTGGATTCATCATCATCATTGTATCAGCCATAGAACGCCCCTTGCTGAACAATAGGCCTCCCCCATAGATTTCCAAAGCAACCGATCTCGCGCGGCCTGCACCCAACGGCTCCCAGCTTCCATTTTAGGTCGTCTTTCAATCTAATGGGGGCCGTCCTACGCTGCGCTTTCCAGTGCGTGGTGTCCACTCGCGAACCTTTCTACCCCAACGGCCGTCAGTTCTTCGAGCTATGTGCCCCGCTCACTGTCACTTCAGCTTGCTCTGGCTATGTATGTGACCTTGGTTTGTCTAACTTTGAATTGCTGAACATCACCCTAATATTATAAATGTGAAAGTTTGGATGTTTGTTTATTTATTTGTTACGCAATCACATCGTAACGGCTGAACCTTTGAAATTTGATATATACGTTGATTATACCTGGATTTTACATAGGTTACCTTTTATCCCATAAATCAGTTCCCATGGGATAAAAATGGGGTTTCTTTATTTCTAGGTTACCGACACATTTAGTAGTGTAACGCGTACGAAGTCGCGGGCAACAGCTAGTTTCATATAAATCCTGACAGACAGATCTAGTGCAACCTGCACCCAACAGCTCCCAGCACCCTTTGTAAGTCATATTTCCATCTAGTAGGAGGCTTTTCTAAAACTAGTTATCGAATTATGTCATGTCGAAGGTGGTCCGATTCTTTAGATCACTTTGAAAGAAAAACTATATTATAATAATATAACATAATATTACTGGACATTTCACAAAACGCTATCTAGCCCAAACTAAGCAGAGCTTGTACTATGGGAACCAGATAACTGATAGAATACTTATATACTTTTTTTTTGTAAATACATACTTGTAATATATAGAAAAACATCCAGACCCAGAACAAATATCTTTAGATCATGCAAACATTTGTTCCGCAGCGGGAATCGAACCCGCTACCTCCTGCGTCTCAGCCGGCTATTCGCCCACTGCGCCACGGAGGTCGTCAAGAATTACTTACATTAATTACAATTATTACTTTAAAAATATTGACTTTCATTTTACGAAAATACTATTATTAAATAAGCAGCCACCCGAAAACCTTCCAGCAAACACAATTTAGGTATAGATAGGTACAAAAACATAACACACAAATTCAGTGCGGGTATTTTTAGTATCCAACAGCAAAATCTGCAAATCCCGTTCATATTCTGATATCTGTGTAAATCGAGGGGATTCTACAAACATTCATGTTACATAAAAAGTTTCATCCGTCCGTCCGTATTTGCTGAAGCAAAACTAAAGCCAAGTACTTACAGGGTGATTCATGACACATGAATCAAATGCGGCAGAGGTAACCGTGATTCAATTCTGTCTTCGTTTAGATTTATTTTTTCTCGTTAAGTGTAGGTTCTACTTGTCTGCCTTTTTGTTAGAAATGGTGCCGTAAACTGAGCACACCAACCTAAACGTTGGAGAACAAAAAAAATCCTAATCCTAAAACATAGTCGCATTTTACCCTGTATAGAATAAAGTTCGCTGTTTTTTTGTAGATATGGCCCATGTCTTATAATTTCTAAGACGCGGCGGTGCGGGCGGATAGCTGCGATTGTCCCTGCGGGGCAAATGTTTGCATGATCTACAAATATTGTAGCTAATATGCACGATACAGGTTATCCTAGTGTGAGGGCTGGTTTATAATCATAATAATAATAAATAAAATATGTATTTATTAGCAGAAAGGTTTCAAAGTATACATAGGATTCTAGTGCTTACATAACTAAGTCTTAGCTAATTTTTAATGGAAGGAATAATATATTTTTACAATAAATAATGATCATTAATTTAGCTATGCTGTAAGTATGGTGTTGGTTTAGTGCAGCGGTATACTTTGCTCAAAACCTCTGTACAGTGAATGAATGAATGAATGAAAATACTTTATAAAATACTAAAAAAAGAAACAGACATAAAAATAAAAAATCACAAAGCAACAAGTACAATGGGCGGTTTTATCGCTTAGAAGCGATTTCTTCCAGATAACCTTTAGGTGGAGAGGACTTTTGTAATTTTACAATAGTGGAGGGGGATACCTACAAAACAAAATGAAAACTAAAATTTAGGAGAGCGCTGATCACTTACAATAAAATAAAACAATACACCTATGTACATAAGTAAATAATATACCTACAACCAATAAAATATAATAAAAAATATACCTACATAAACATACATACATACCTACATATCTATAGCGATACTACGACGTTTCTGAGAGATAAAATCTTTTCACTCTTGTTTTAAATGTGGCTAATGATGGAGCTTGCCGTATTGAGACCGGTAATGTGTTCCTAAGACGTGTTGCTTGAATGGTAAAGGAATCATCATAGAATCTAGTTCTATGAACTGGGGTTTTCTAATGAATGCTTCGACTCCTCGCTCTAGCTAAGTGAGAACTTGTATTTAGACGCGAGGGACCTTTGCTTCAACTTACTACAACATGATAATGAGTTTAGTATAAGACATTGAGGCAACTAGATGTTGTGGTTTTATAGATAAAAAATATATATAACATGTTACATTATGTTATGGATCTACTTAATGTTATATGTTATTATTAGGTTCTTTTTACGGGGTCGGTGTCTTAAGATTATAGCTGACGAGTGCTGACGAGTAGGTTGTCAAATCTAATAAATTATCTTTTACCTGCGGTACAGAGTTATAACCCAACAAAAAACACATCATTGTAGGAGAGAGTTTGGTACGACAGAAAAAAAATCACATTATTAAACTAGTCTCATCTTTAGTGATCTAAGGTACAATCCGAACGACGCTGCCGACTGCAACTGCCAACTGCACGTGCAGCTGCCGCGCTGCTCGGAACTTCTGTCATAGGTTTTTTTTTTAATTGACAATAGCCAAGTGCTTGACCACTACCTCACCTGGTGGTAAGTGATGGTGTGATCGAAAATGGAGCATGCTTACCTAGAAATAACCTATTCACTCTGGACTTGAAGACTCGATTATACCAGTTCGGAAAAACATACGCCGGAAATGAGTTCCACTCCTTACTTGTGCTAACAAGAAAAGTTGAAGCAAATCATTTAGCACGGCAAGGTGGTATGCCGACTTCCCGTATCTTGACCGAATCTTGTAAAAAACTGAAAGTCTGGAATACATACATACAAACCAGTAGTGCCACTGCGGCCAACTGCGTGCAGCCGCGGTCCTTGCAGTTGGCAGTTGCAGTCGGCAGCGTCGCTCGGAATAGCTTTACCGAAAAGAACTAGCCGCACAGTGAGCACTCTGTATATTATTTATTCTATGCCACAGCGTTTCCTCATTAGCGCATGAATATCTACATGGCGAGGATGCCCGCGGCGAGTTAATGTATGTTTTTCCCGACTAACTATCCCTTTGACCAGAGAAATATCTTATATATACGCGTAGGAAGCTCTTTGCTTTGCATAGCTTGAAGCCATTTTATACATTCTTTCTTGCTATTTTGTTGAATTCGTTTCCTGAAATTACCTTAAGAAATGTGTTTCTGGTAATGTGTAGGTGTTTTTTTCTGAAGTGTTTTGAGCTTTTTTCATGACACATTTTCTGGCAAAAATAAATGCAACCAAGTTTTAATTTATAATTTTGTAAACTTAAGGTTTAATATAATCACGATCTGATAATGCAACGCATGTTGTTATTAAAGGTGATGTTGCCTTTAAAGATCACAAAAGGACAGAAAATGTACTAAAGTTAAAATTACGCGAATAGGAAATTGAGTTATAGGGTCCTTAAAAGAGAACTTGTGGCCAATAATGGTAAAATAACCTGTATGATCATTTCCAGGTGTCCTTAAGGACCAACTGGTTATACACCACTAGACTAGTTGTGTTATGAGTACCTGTTATCCTACTAATATTATAAACGTGATGTTGTATGGATGTATATGTGGATGTTTGTTACTCTTTCACGTCGTAACGGCTGAACCATTTAGATGAAATTTCGTGGGTATGTACGTAGATTATAATCTGGATTAACACAGGCTACTTTTTGTTGACAATCCACGCGTGCGAAGCCGCTGGCGCAAGCTAGTAACAAATAATTCATCAATATCCTTCCTCATAGCACAACTAGATCATAAATTATATTTTTAGTGAATTTGGTAAACACCATGGACCAATCGCTTATCACAAATGATTTACAAAGAAAATGCCACCCATTTTTTTATTTAAAAAAACCTAACGTTTTTCTGCCAACCAAGCTCAATACAGAATATAGAGCTCGTGTACAGTTGTGTCATATGTACGAACAGTTAATAGCACAACTAGTTGTGCCAAGTTGTGCCATAAAGAAATAACATTAGGGATGGCACAACTAGTTGTGCATACCGGTTCGCCCACGAGGAACCCTAGCTCATTTCCACCCTACTTAGGAAGGGTTGTCTGGTAAAGATTGATATTTAGCGATAAGAAAGTCAATTGAACCACGTAGATTTACATTGTTCGTATTAAGTTGTGCAATAAAAAAAAATGTTCTATTTTATTATTTTTATTTTAAATCCACAGTCAAGAATAAAAAAAAGCTTATATGATACTATCAAAAATAAATATAGTAGAATATATAAATATTGCTGGACATTTCATTATCATGACATCTGTAACAACATCTTTCGGAAGATGCACTTTCCTCAGGAGTTTGAAGAGTGTGCTCATGGGTCATGTACCTCGGTTGAACATAGGACAACTCTAGACAGGCTGTATAATGATATTGTAAGTACTATGGCAAATGCGGCAGTGCAGACGAAGCAGTGTGGGGGTGGCAGACCTAGGAAAAGTAAAAATCTTTGTGGCTGGAACAAACATCTACAAGCTGCACACGCGGAGGCCAGAGTTAAATTCAAAACCTGGGTGTTCTGTAATAGACCCACATCAGGCAAAACCTATGAAAATATGTATGAATCTCGTAAAATCTTCAAAAGCCGCCTGAAGTGGTGTCGAAACAACCAGGACCAGCTAGTTATGGACAAAATAGCTAAAGAACGAGCGGCAAAAGATTTCAAAACTTTTTGGAAGTCCACTGGTAAGCTGAATACTAAGCCTGGCCTTCCCGTGAGCGTGGAAGGCAAAAGTGACCAGAGAGAGATTGCCCAGCTGTTTATGGAACACTTCAAAGCGCACTCCCCCCTCGGGCCATCAGTCGAGGTGTCAGACGCTGGGTCTGTCGGTCGGGGTGACGAGCCTCTATTGCTTCTGTCTGCTAAGCAGGTTCATTCGACAATTAAGGCTATGACCAGAGGCAAGTCTCCCGGACACGACGGGCTAAGCGTCGAGCATCTCAAATATGCAGGTAACCACTTGCCCGGTCTCTTGTCCATGTTCTACTCAATGTGTCTTAGCCACTCGTATCTTCCAGCTGACCTCATGAAGACTAAAGTAGTGCCTATTGTGAAGAACAGGACGGGAGATATCTCGGATAAGGGGAACTACCGCCCGATTTCTCTGGCCACAATAATAGCCAAGGTGTTGGACAGTGTGCTTGATTCTATTTTACAAAAATATCTTCAACTTCATGATGCACAGTTTGGGTTTAGGCCTGGACTATCAACAGAAAGCGCAATCTTAGGACTCAAGCACACCGTCCAGTACTATACCAGTCGCAGGACGCCGGTGTATGCCTGTTTCCTTGATCTCTCCAGGGCTTTTGACCTTGTGTCTTATGATGTGCTCTGGAGAAAGTTGGAAGACAGGGGTGTACCGACGTACCTGCTAAATATACTCCAGTATTGGTACAGGAACCAAAGCAATATTGTAAAATGGTCTGATGCTTTCTCCGAGCCATACAGGTTGGAGTGCGGGGTGAGACAGGGGGGGGTGAGTTCTCCCGCGCTATTCAGCCTGTATGTTAATGATCTCATAGTCGGGCTCAGTAGCATGCGAGTCGGCTGCCGTGTGGATGGTGTTAGTGTTAATAACATCAGCTACGCGGACGATATGGTGCTGTTGGGCCCGACTGCGAGATCAGTCGAAGAAATGCTGAAGGTCTGCGCTGGCTATGCTGCTTCTCATGGGCTCTGCTACAATGTGAAAAAGTGTGAATACATTGTCTTTAGGGCCGCAGGTAGTAACATGAAAAGTTTTCCGGATTTAACCCTTAACGGCATGAACATTAAAAGAGTAACAACTTTCAAATATCTGGGGCATAACATTACCGACGACCTTAAGGACAATGTTGACATATAGAGGGAGCGCAGGGCATTAGCAGTTCGAGGGAACATGTTGATCCGTAGGTTTGCACGCTGTACTGAAGAGGTTAAATTGACACTCTTCAAGGCATATTGCCAAAGCTTCTACACGGGAAACCTATGGGTCAGCTACACCAAAAAGCCGCTGGAGACCCTGCGTGTTCAATATAATAATATCTTCAGGATGATGTTGAGACTGCCCCGCTTCTGTAGTGCATCAGGGATGTTTGCAGAATATCAAACGGATGGTTTCGAAGCCATCCTACGCAAGAAAACTGCATCCCTGATTCACAGGGTGCGGGACAGTCAAAACAGCATCCTGAAAACCATATCGGACAGAGCTACATCTCCGATATGGAAGTGCTTCGTGTTGAGAGTGATCAAACCGACCTAGGTTGGTCACTCTCAGCGCGAAGTCCTTTTGTTTTGCTTTAGTTTATTTTATTGCGTGTGTGTACCTACTAATATAGTCGTTAAGTAATCAAACTAACAATATATGGATTTATATTATCTGAAATAAAATATTTTAATTTATTTTTTTTATTTTATTTCACACAGCGCTATCTAGCCCTAAACTAAGCAGAGCTACTATGGGAACCAGATAACTGATAGAATACTTATATACATTATTTTTGTAAAAACATACTTATAATATATAGAAAAACACCATATAAACAAATATCTATGAATCATGCAAACATTTGTTCCGCGGCGGGAATCAACCCCGGCGTTTCAGCCAGCTATACGCCCACTGCGCCACGGAGGTCGTCAAAACATAACCATAGATAGAGTATACATAGGTAACGAAATATAACTATAGAGACAAGTTGTAAAGAGCCTGCCTTTAGTTTGAATGATATTTCATCTGTTACTCGCCCAACTTTGCACAGCTTAACTTAAGAGGATTCTAATGTTAAAAACGCACAAGTTATACAAAAATGTACTAACGTTTCAACTTCGTAATAGACTGCCAGCCATGTAGAGTTTCAAACGTTTTAATAGAAAAATAACGTTTGCTAATGGGAACAATAAAACATTGAGAAAGATTTAACTTACAATGGTACCCTTTTTTTTTTTTTTTTTACGGTGGGTAAATGATTTACGCATGTCCTCCAACCCGGGGAGAGCTGAAGGGGTCTGTCGGACTCTCCGTCGGCTGTCAACCAGCGGCATACCGACTAAAAACCCACCGATATTCCTTCATTCACCTTAGTGCCAGTGCATCATCAAACCGCCCATCGGATGAGCGGGTCGATGCTGCACTAGCACCTGACAAGGTCACGGGGTCCCGGTTGGATTCAACCGCGGCCCTGTCGGTTAATGTCCGCCTTAAGCGGACCCCTCTGTCCTCCTCCTGGGAAGGAGAGGAATGTCCTGGAATATGGAAGACATTCCTCAGCGTAGGAGGCCTGTGCGATGCTGGGTCGCAGCTCCCCGCACCCGAACCCTGCTGGCTCCCATCGAGCTGAAGAAGGCGAAGAAACTGTCTTCGCCTCCTTCCGGTCCTTCGTCTGCGGAGCGGCTCAGCGAGAGGATCATCCTCTCTGATACGCTCCGCAGCCTCCTTCTGAGACATTACTTCGTCACAGAAAGAGATTACGGCATCCCAGGCTCTATCGCTGCTAAGCATAGCCTGAATTATGCTCGGCAGCGAGAGATCCTGGCCTACTATTCCCATCAGTGCCCGCCGCTGTGTTGCCCAGGCGGTACAGAACTCTAGCGTGTGCTGAGATGTGTCCACGAGGGCACCACAGTGATGGCACTCCGTCGTTGATTCCCGCCCGATTTGGCACAGGTATTTTGCAAAGCAACCATGCCCCGTTAGCATTAGCACCTGCGTCAATCGGAAGGTCATCGAACCATGCTCCCTAGCGAGCCACTCTTTTAAAAGCGGACGAACTGCTCCGACTATCTCAATGCCGGCGCTAGGTTGCGCCAACCTCTCGAGCCACTCTTCAATGAGCCCTTCGTGCAGTTCGTCTCTTTTGCTTTGAACCTCTCTTGAAGCTGGCCTTATCCCCCCAGCTAGTTCCTGCCCTCGCCAAAAGTATATTGCCGAGAGACAGCTGGCATCCAAGTCCCACGGTAGTGAGCCCGCCAGTACGCATGCGGCTTCGTATGATATGGTGCAGTAGCCGCGTATCGCTCTAACCGCCATTATCCTCTGTGGCCTTCGCAGAAGAGCTCTGTTACTGGCAGTTAGAGCGTCCACCCACACCGGCGCACCATACATAGCCATAGATTTGATAACCCCTGCAAAAAGATGGCGGCAAGAGGCTCTGGGTCCACCTATGTTCAGCAGGAGGCGCGCTAAAGAGCCTGCCACACTTTGCACCTTTGGGACCAAACGCTTGAAGTGCTCGGTAAAATTCCAAGCACTGTCCAAAGTGAGCCCCAGATATTTCAAGTGTGGGGTCACCATGACCTGCACACCATCTACCAAGACGTAGGCACCAGCTGGTGGCCTACCCCCTCTTCCGTGGAATGAGTTGGCCTCCGTTTTGTTGAGTGCTACATTTAGGCCCAACAATCGAATGCGGCGGACCAAGAGGGAGGAGCCCACAGACGTCAAATGCGCAACCTCTTCATAGCTGTTTCCCCGCGCGATAAAAAGTGTATCGTCTGCATAACAGATAATATGCGTCCGGGGAAGCAGTGTACCGCGCAGCACCCAATCATAACCGATGTTCCACAGCAAAGGGCCCATCACTGAACCCGGCGGAACACCGGAAGTCATCCGCCTGGAGCAGACCCTGCCTTTGTCGTTGAGGTAGAGCACATCTCGCTGTCTGAGATAGTGCCCTACTAACCGTCGGAGATAAAGAGGCACTCCGTGGTATCGGAGGGCCTCTTCAATGCATTCGTAAGAGATGCTGTTGAACGCATTGGCAATATCCAGGGATACCGCCAATACTCGTTCCCTTTGAGCAACAGCCTCTTGGGAAATGGTTTTGAGGCGCAGCAACGCATCAATAGTGGAGCGCCCAGAGCTAAATCCAAACTGCTCTTCCGCCAGGTTAGGGCCCACACCTGACAAGTGCTCCTGAATGCGGGCAGCTACTATGCGCTCAAGTAGTTTGCCAGCCTCATCAAGCAGCACTATGGGTCTATATCCAGAAGGGGATTCAGCCGGACGTCCGTCTTTCCGAATCAGACATAGGCGGCCATCCTTCCACGCTTTAGGAAAGTGACCAGACTCCAAACACGCGTTGAACAACTCTTGAAGTCGTGTCCCCAGACACAACACCAAGACACGACCGGGCACACCATCTGGCCCAGGAGCTGTTTTTTTAGCCTTAAGGTGTAGGATCACGGCACCAAACTCCCCCTTGATGACCGGGGGAACCTCTTCGCTAGGAACCTCCAGTGGAGGATCAGGAGAAATCATATGTGGCGGATCGTGTGGCGGGCAGGCTGGGAAAAGCCCTCTTACGATGTGCGCAAGGAGTTGGGGCTCAAACGATTCGGTTGGGGGTGCCCGATTGCACAGCTTCTTGCGAACTGTACGATAAGGCCGCCCCCAAGGATCCCTGTTGAGATCTTCGATAAACTCCTGCCAAGCATCAGACTTAGCTTTGGAGATTGCTACCTGCAAAGCCTTTTTTGCCTGACCATAGGCTTCATAAAGACTTGTCTCTTTGCCAGCGGTGCGTAAACGTCTTCTACGACAGCGTGTATACGCGCGGCGAGAGCTGATGCAGTTAGACCGGAGGGAGGATATTTCCTCCGTCCACCAGTACACTTGCTTTCGCGCTGGCAGTCTCCGCGCGCGAGGCATAGATGCATCACACACCGCTGTTAAAGCCTTCCGAAAATGATCGGCTCTTGCGTCTACACTCAGGTCTGTTTCCGAGACAGGACACCAGCTTTGCACGATGGCAGCCTCCTTCACCTGTTCCTTATCTAGACGCCCCAAGCACCAGCGTGGGAACGCAGCCAAGAGGCCAGGCGATGATCGCGCCACTACAAGACCAGAGGAAGGTGCTACCTCAAACCTTATGTAAAGGTGGTCCGACAGTGTCTCTTCGCTTTCTAGGACCCTCCAGTTACACGCACGCGCGGCAAGAGCAGGGATAGCGAATGTTATGTTCACTATTGATCCCCCACTACGCCTCACGCACGTGTTAGGGTTGCCTTGGTTAACAAGAACTAGACCAGCTGTTGCGGCCCAGTCCGCCACCGCTTCACCACGCACATTGGTCGCAGGGCAACCCCAAGCTGCAGACTTAGCATTGAGGTCCCCCATTACAATGACCTGTGATGGGGACATCCTCCTGACGACACCATCAAGCACCTGCAGGTGCCTCTATTGGGAGAGAAATAAACGCCGACAAGAGTCACATCACCCCATGCAGCTGCAACATAGCCTGGACCTCTCTCTCTTACTGAAAGGAGGGTGGATCGGGCGCTGCTAGGAGAAAAAATAGCTACAAGGCCATCCGTAGCTCCAGCCCAGAAGGGACTATCGAGGACACAATATGGCTCAGCAGCAACAGCAATATCAATGGAGCACTCTGCCAGCACCTGCATGAACAAGCTCTGGGCGCTGGCACAGTGGTTCAAGTTCGTCTGAAGTAGGTTGTAATGTCGTAAACTAAACATATTAGTCAGACATTACAACCACCTCGATCGCATCGCTGCGAACAGTCTTACGGGCAGTTCGGGGAGCTGGAACTATTTTGCCTTTAGAGGCAGGAGGATTACATTTCCTGCCTCCCATCGTGTGACCAGCTGGACGCCGCGCGTCGGCACATACAGCACACCGAGGTGTCAAAGTGCACGTCGCCGCTTTGTGCCCTTCTTTCCCACAGCGGAAGCAAAGCTCGCTGCGGTCTACCGTTGACTTGCACTGCGGCCGGGTATGACCGATGCCTAAGAAGCGGAAGCACCGTAATGGGCGCGAGTCCAGTGCACTAACCTGAGCAGAGCTCCAGCCAACCAGTAACCTGCCCTTTGCAATGATATTTTTTGCACCAGAAACAGGACACTGGACAGTTATAACACCTACGCCCCCAGGCCCCACACGAATCTCTCCGACTTTGATCTGCTCTTGAGAGCACTCAGTTTGGCTGGCTATTGCAGCAATGATGTCCTCCTTACAGACAGAGTCGTCCAGCCCAGAAATGCGCAGGTCTACGCACTTTACTGGACGAGAAACTCGTGCAATGTCCGCGAGAGTGAAACGTAGTTTCTCGGCGAGTAGATCTGCCTTGGGACCACTGGTGGCACCCGGGAGCTCTAGTATTCTGGCTCCAGTCACAGTCTGCCTGAATTTGACTCCCTCAATACCTAGTTTGGTAAGGTCAATAGCCGCTTTGGCCCTAGTTAGGGCTTCAAAGTAGGTCACCCCTTTCTCCAAAGCCTCAGGTTGGAGGGTGATTACGACAGCCGCAGATCGCGGGGCACTGAGCTTCCCCTTTTTTTTGCGTTTCGCTTTCTTAGGTTTGGCTACCAAAGGAGCTTTGGCAGGCTGATTAGTCTTTGGCTGCTGCTCCCTGGGAGTTAGGTCGGAAATGGGGGCAGGAGCAGCTACCTTCTTCTTGCGAGCTTTTTTGGCTACAGTCGACCATCCCTCCTTATCAGTTATGGATGGAGTTGCACCTTGGCTGGAAGTAGGGTGTGAATCAGTCTGTAGTGTGCCAGAGTTGGCAGGCCAAGCAAGCTGACCAGCCTGTCTGGGCGCCTTAGAGACCGCAGTTGGGCCCGGTGTGGTCACTGCATTAGCAGAGGACCCCTTCTTATTTGCTGCCAGTGGCGGACGAAGCGTCTTCGTAGGGAGGAGACGGTCTTCTATGCCAGCTAAGCGGGCATTCACCATTTCCCCCACAGAAATGGTCACTCTGCGTATCACATCTTCAAAGTCCGTCCCTGACGTAAGCGGCGGGAGCGGGACTGGAGTAACGATCGTGGACGTATTAATGCCCATATTTCGCTCCTCATAGTCTCGACGGAGGGCCTTCAGTTCATCCCTAATGTTAGCCAATTCACGGCTGAGCCGATCATTGTCGGCCCGAAGGCGCCGGGTCTCGTCGTCTATGGTTCGCTGCTTCAGGCAGTCAACTATGTCTCTAATAGTAAATAGAGACTGATTTATCGCGCCTTGGACCGTGCCTTTCAGGTTCTTGGATTTTCGGGACGCCTCCTGGATAACGTCTAACTCCTTGGTGGCACGTTCCCGCAGTTCTTCTGCGGTTAGTTCCTCTCCACTAAGATGAGCGTAAACTCTCTTGGCCGATTTGGCCTTGGTCGACTGCTGATCAGCCGCGTCTTTTTTCAGCCTATACGTCTCCGTACCAGGCTTTGCCAGGTCTTCCACGGCACGGGAAAACTCAGTACGAGTATCCGACATCTTCGATTTTCTTCTTCCGCGGCGGGCAGTTGAAACCTTTGGCGGAGCCAGAAAGTCTCCCTCAGTGCCGGAGTCCAGCTCACCAGAGCCACAAAATGGTCGTTTTCGGCCTAAACAAGTGAAACTAGTCGCAGAATCCGGTCTCGATGGTCCCGATCCGACAAGTTGCTCCATGCCATCGCTGACCACATTCCCTGTACATGTCATCGACATTGACCTCGCATCTCTTCCTACCACCTTCTTTTTTCTTTCGCGCCGAAACGCGAAAAGACTCACGAACAACTTCCTCAGCTGCTCGGGAGACTTGAGGTTCCATCAGGAGGCTATTGCCAGTAGTGTTAGCGTTCACCTTCAGGGCGCACGCCTGCACTTCCATATCGTCTTTGTCTAAATCGTAAGCAATATCGGAATCCGAGTCGAAAGAAAAGCCAGTGTCGCGTTCACGAAGGCCGGTGGAGTGCCGACCTACGAAGCATGAGTTGCCCCCCCCCAGAGTACGAGGGGCAGCCCTCCACTCCTGATGGAGTGGAGGGGTGGGATTCCCCCTTTCGGGGACCCACCTGGGGACCATTTTCACTAATGCTTTGGTTCATTTTGGTTTCTACTTCAATGCTCCACATCGTCGTCTCTTTTTTCAGGGGTGAGCTCCCCTGTCAGCGCGCCCTGAAAAGGACGCACCCTCCTCGCCTAACAGGCCCATAATGGGCCCCGCTGAGGTAGATGCACTTATTCTAGTCCCTCACTCCAAGCCTGTCAACACCACCAGCGAAGCGTCATCCAACTCAGGAACCCGCGAGGAGACTGACCCATACAGCCGACCCGCGGGAAACCAAGCCAGACAACACAAAACTAGTTGTGCCAACACCATCCTTGGACGAATCCTTGGATCTCCCACAGACGGCTTAACCGTCCCATCTTCATCCACTACGCCCTCTGCTATTCAGAGGGACGTGCGGAGAAGACTTCCTCCTACAGTATCCAACCAACTATCCCTATTCCCCCCTGTATTCCAAACCCTACCCAGCAAGATAAGGTATTGGAATGCCCCAACTCAATCCATAACACCGAATCCCAAGCCCTCCTGCCCTACCCCACCGACAATGAGCCGGCGCCTGGTGGTTTCAGTTACGTCTATTTCTGATGGAAATAGACCAATAGCGGGCAGCAACCGCGAGAAGGAACGACCCCACCAGACTTGCCTTGAGGATCTACACGACCTGCGCTCACCCTCAAGACCATTCGCCTCCCTACTCGCTCCCAGAGCCGAGTAAGGAAGGCCTGGATTTATCCAATACAAGCGGCCGACGCCGCAAGCTAGGCATAGCAACTACTAATGGATAAACCCAGACCCACCCATAAACCCAGACCCGCCCTTACAATGGTACCCTACGTAACAATACCAAACTGTCAAAGCTATATTAGCTAATATGCCTCCTCTATAGTTTTCCAGAACGAACGTTATTGCATGCCCCTAACGGGCAGTCTATCCAAAGGTTGTCTGGAAGAGATCGCTTTTAGCATATAACTAGATACGCGATATTACAATTGGCGGAATTGTAATATCGCGTATCTAGTTATATGTTTTAAATACGATTTGTACGTGTGGTATAAAATAAAGCGAATTCTAACGGGAAACCGTTAGGTGCAGGCCTTCATTTAGTCGTTCGATCTGACAAAGCTTAAACTCTTCTATAGTTAAATTCATATTAAGTAGGTATCTATTTGTATCACGTATAAGTTATATATAAGTCTAAATGGGCAATAACCTACAAGCAACCCCAACAAAAACACAGCGCTGACGATCATAGCTCGAGATAACAAGGAACAACATTTTATTTCAGAATTCAGATTCAAGGGGATCGTATTTGCTTTCACGAGTATTTTGAAATACCTGTGGAAACACAGGCAATACATTTTCCAGGGAATGGTGAATATTTCCAGTATTTCATTTTCCAACTGGCACAAAGCATTCCGGATTCATATAAACTGATATTTGAGCTTTTAACCAGCTTTGCAGAACTGGCTGATTGCTACGAACAGTATTGTCTATAAATGAATCGAATTAAAGGTCCGTGTACTTCAGTTTGTGACGTGGATTATTGGATAAGGAATTCCTTTGTATGAATCCTTTTTCAATTTTGCAGATACGAAAGAACAAAAACCTTGTGTTTAGCTTTTCTTTTATTTATTTTTTGTATTCTGGAGATGGAACAAGCGTGTGTTAACTATCGCCTATAACAAAGTATTGCCTCATCATATAATTTTGGAGTTGAGGATAAAATATGTTTAAAAAAATACCATTAAAGCCCTCTCACCCTTATACCTCGAAGTTTACATAGGTAACTCGCTCGCGGCTTCGCACGCGTGGTTTGTCTACAAAAACATTACCCTCCTTCTACGCAGTCGGGTAAAACGTAGCCGTCGCAATCCCAGTCATAATCTATTTGTATACCTGTCACGTAACAATCAAATAGACAGAAGGAAGAGGGCTAGTTTCGAATCACACTAATATTATTAATGCAAAAGTTTGGATGTTTATTTAATTGTTTGTTACTCAATCACGTCGTAACGGCTGAACTGATTTCGATGAAATTTGGTATGTACGTAGGTTATAACCTGGATTAACACATAGCCTACTTTTTATCCCCTAAATCAGGTCCCATAGGAATAAAATGGATTGTCAAATCAAGTTGCAACAGCGAGTTTATTTTTATTTCTTGGTAAACTACACATTTAGTAGAGTAACGCGTACGAAGTCGCCGGTAAATCTGCCTTAAAACACTAAAACACAACAGCTACAAAAAAAACAGTAGTTACAAAACAGTTTACTAAACAGGTAGGGTTCGTGCACCGATGGTTCCGCACCTACGTACAGAACCATCGGTGCAAGAACCCTACGTGTACTTGACCGATCTTGTATCTCTTTAAAAACTTGTTTAATATTTCTCAGTAAAACTGCTTTTATCGTCCTGCACAAGCACTAATAAGTACTAACTTTCGTAAATAAAATATTATCAACAACCTGGCTGTGCAAGGAAAGCTTTTACTTCAAGAAAATCCCACATACAACTCTTCACGCTGTTAAGTTTTTTATGCTCCGAGTTTTTTATGATGTTCTACGAGCTTATATATGTAGCTCGAAGAACTGACGGTCGTTGGGGCAGAAAGGTTCTTGAGTGGAGACAACGCTCTGGAAAGCGCAGCGCAGGACGCCCCCCTATTAATAAAAACGATCTGATAAAGGTTTCTGGGAGCCGTTAGGTGCAGGTCGCACAAGAGCGGTCGCTCTGGAAATCTATGGGGAGGCCTACGTTCAGCAGTGTACGTCTCATGGCTGATACAATGATGATGATTATGTAAATATTTCATATTATGCCCGTTCTTATCTTCCTTAAGTATATTTGGACGAAAAAGCTTTGAGCATTAGGGCCGCCTGTTGGTTTTATTTTCTATGTACTTATCTTGTTTTGGTTAATTGGCTGAGACGCAGGTGATTGCCGGTTCGATTCCCGCCCCAGAACAAATGTTTAAATGTTCTCATAATCAACAGTATTATAAATACGTGATACAACAGATATATGTCGGGTCTGGGTGTTTCTCTCAATATTCTATGTGCCTACCTATGAACGTACAAAAGCTTTGCTTAGTTTGGGACTAGTTAGCTCTGTGTGGAATGTGTTGTATTATATATTTGATCAAGCGAACGAATCTCTAAATCAACTTGGGCCAATCGGCGATGTATGTATGTATGTATGTTTGTTTGTCCGAGGATAACTTTCGAAGCGTTTATCTGATCATCGTGAAATTTGGTAAGTAGTGATGGCACAATTCTGGTGTGACTAAATGAGCTAAAAATGTGGTGGGGTTGTTGAGATATTGGACTTCAGGAGGGGTAAAAAAAACGAAATGGTCAAATGGCACGTCTAATAAAAG
Source organism: Philereme transversata (assembly GCA_963924445.1). NCBI lineage: Eukaryota > Metazoa > Arthropoda > Insecta > Lepidoptera > Geometridae > Philereme > Philereme transversata. The sequence continues at coordinate 5,959,469 of OZ004343.1, read as the reverse complement.
GTCTTTGTAAGTACATTTTGACCCTCTTTTTATTTTTAGTTTAAATCTTGTTATTTTTAAGTGGTTAGCCATAATAAAAACTAAACTTTGACAAAATTCACAGGGTACACCTCTGACCCCACAGTAGTGAAATTTGGTATGAGTGTAGCTTTAGTGACATAAATATAGGAAAAAGTCTGAAATCCGGAATAACTGCAATTTCTATCCCAAAAAAGAGTATCCAATTTACATAAACTCCCGTTACCTGTAATTTGAATGAAACTGTGGGTCAAGTAGAGTGGCTATGTATTTCATGGCACTATTTTGATAGTCAAAGATTACAAATATTTTTTTTTGTTTTTTTTTATACTATGGAGATGGAACAAGCCTATGGCCCACCATTGGAGACTCGCGAGATCTCAGTTCGGGGCGAACCACTAGTTATTTTAATCTGTCTATCTTCCTTCTTATATTACCAGGCATCGTCAGTAGCGGTAATTAGGAGATTAACGGATAGATAGATGTTCTTTTCATTGTTCTTACACCAAAGAAAATACAGTAGATTAATCAAACAACGAAAAAACAAGATTAACAATAGTTTTCTTGCAAAGAGTGTTTAAGATCTTTTCAATTCTTTATCTGTAGAAGCCGTTAGATTTAAAAAGCATTATCGTTTACGATTTATGAAATTGAAAACTTTCAATTTGCACCGCAAACTGCAACTGACGTCTCGTTTCCCGCAATTTTCTCTGCACAGGCTTTACCTCGAGGCGTTTCAATTGAAAATGTTCATAACTTTGTAATATCTCGTTTACTTCTAAAAACAGATGTGCTTAGTTAGGTACATAGAAAATAAATGCAGATTAACCTAGTGGAAACCCCCTAATTTGGAGCCCTTCCCTATTTTTTGTTTCTCGTTGTTTGATTTACTTATACTTATATACCTATAGTGGATGCCTTGAAATTATTTTTTTACTGGAAAGGGATTGGTTTTAACCAAGATTAGATATGTACTACCTACGTTACCTATAAATACAAAAAAAACAACAATGTAACTCGCGTTTAAATTCGAGACTAGGGTAGGTGCAAGGTGGTACATAAAGTTAGTCAAAGAGAAGTTTCTACTTGAATTTTAGTTTAATATATTATTTCACTATCATGGTCCTACTGACTCTAGCCGAAAATAGATGATTCTTCCCATTCAATAAGAATTAAAATTAATTAGAATAATTATAAATAATACTGGCCTACTTCTATTGCAAGTTAAAAACCACACTAATATTATAAATGTGAAAGTTTGGATGTTTGTTCATTTATTTGTTACATAATTTATACTAAAAATGGAATATTCAAGATGATTAGTGAGTTTTTGAGTATCCTGATATTTCGACGCAGTTGCATGCGCCATGATCACGGGTAAACTGAAGTCTTTGCGAGTGGGTAGTTATTGGCAGAAATAACGATCTACCCTCTTTCTTAGTCACTTACTAGGAATTAATTCACTAATACTATTACTACCACCGGTTTCATGCTCGATCATAACTCGATTCCGACACACAACACTCACGGTATCAGGACGCGTAATTGACACTTCACTTCTTCGGTTCTTACATATTCTCACCACAGAATTCCATAAAATGGTAAATATCCCGTTTTTAGTACCAATAGTTTTCATAACCATGATAGTTTCAAAAGTTATGTTTGTTACATGTTTGATAGTCAATCACGTCATAAAGGCTTAACCGATTTCGATTAAATTTAGTATGTACACAGATTATAGCCTGGATTATCACATAGGCTACTTTTTATCCCATTAATCAGGGTCCCTAGAGATAAAAATGGGGTGTCAAGTCAAGTTGCAACTGCGAGTTCAGTTTTATTTCTAGGCTATCTACACATTTTGCGGGCAACAGCTAGTGTATAAATATTTTAATGTTGATTTCCAAAGACGCCAAAAATGAGGTAAAACTTTCAAAACAGGCTCATATGGGATAATATTATCTGAAATTAATAAGATTGATAGATATGCAAAAATTACAGGAAAAATAAAACGAAGTCTGTATCTAGAAGAGTGTTTTCTACATCTGCCTTAAAAGTTTTCTTGGTTTACTACTCACATAACTAGATGGCGCTACTAAATTAACATAAATCTATTAAAGATGTATTTATTAAATTATACAGTTGCTTACAGTTTTACCTAAAATGCAAACTACCTTAAAATTTACACATTAACAAAAACTTAAATTATTATTATTATTATTATTTTAAACTGATGGAAGACGCGGTCGGAGTCGGCCGAGAAAGCGTTGGCGAGACGATCTTGTTGCCTTTGAGCAAGAGTGGCGAGTGTCGCACAGGATACCTAGAGATAGATGGAAGGACTTGGGGGAGACCTTTGCCTAGCAGTGGGACAATACAGGGTGTTTGGTAATATAATGACGATATTCAAGTGACGGTTTCTCAAAACATAAAAAAAGATTTCTCGAAAAAAAAACTACTAGTAATATTATCAAATTTTAAAGAAAATCGACTAAGTTTAGAAGATTAATTCGATATAAAACTTACTGCCTACTCTTGCAATTAACATCCAAAAACAAAGGCTGATTTGATATCTCTTTCGGAAATGGCTGCGGGTTTCGGGTTAGAAAGGGACAACAAGAGATATCTCGAGATGTAACCAATACAGTATGTGTGGTTAGATGGCCAGCATTATGCAATACCACTACATAAGTTTAATAAAGTGTTTGTTTTTACATGCTAAAATAAATTTCACATTTCCAGGGTAAACATTTCACAAATTTATTTATTATATCAAAATAACCCCTTTCATTTTGTGTGCGTATATTATCAAACACGTTATATAGGTTGACATAAAATAAACTTAAGAATACCCTAAAGGACACATAAATTGAACTAAGACTATCGTTTAATATGTCAACATGATGGAACTCTTGTAGAAAGTCATTTATCAGCGCGAACCCTTAGTGCAAGTCTTACCTTACTTGACCGACCTTATTTTTGAGATCTTAGAACAAACATTGCTCTTGTAATAGATACAATTTTAGCTGACAAATTCGTGTATTCCAAAACACTACAAAATCCATACAGATATTTGATGGAAATTCATCGAAGCTTCTATAAGGGGGTTTACAACTCGAACGTGATTTGCCTAAGGGTGTAATGGAACAATGTTTAGATCTAGTCCATTAGTAACGCTAATGGATCGATGTAAATCGGCCTTACGAGCTGGACGTACGAGAAATTCCCGACATGAAGCTCAACGTTGGCTTTGATAAATATAGGAAATTGATATAAATATAAAAGATTGCTGGACTATTCACACAGCGCTATCTAGCCCCAAACTAAGCTGAGCTTGTACTATGAGAACCAGATAACCGATAGAATACTTATATACATTTTTTTTGTGAATACATACTTATAATATATACAGAAACAGCCAGACCCGGAACAAATATCTGTAAATCATGCAAACATTTGTTCCGCTGCGGGAATCGAACCCGCTACCTCCGTCTCAGCCGGCACTGCGCGACGGAGGTCGTCAAATTTACTTGTTATATGAATTTAGAATTATTCATTTAGGTACATTTTTTAATATCATATTTTTTGTTATGTGTTCATCTGCGTCTTCCGTCTATAAGCAGTTTTTTTTATTACATATTTGTTTGCCATAAAGTAACACATACATTATAATAAAATCCCACTTATATTATAAACGCGAAAGTTTGTATGGATGAATGTGTGAATGTTTGATACTCTTTCCTGCAATAACTACTGAATGGATTTTAATGTAATTTGTTATGTACTACGTAGATTATAACCGGGATTAGGCTACATGGGCTACTTTTTATTGACATGCATTTTTATTGACGTGCAAAGTCGCGGGCGGTAGCTAATCACACTAATATTGTAAATGTGAAAGATTGGATGTTTGTTTATTTATTTGTTTCTTTGTTACTCAATCACGTCGTAACGGCTAAACCGATTTCGATGAAATTTGATATATACATATACGATATATACCTGGATTACCACATAGGCTACTTTTTATCCCATAAATCAGGTCTCATGGGATAAAAATAGGGTATCAATTCAAGTTGCAACAGCGAGTTTAGCTTTATTCCTAGGTTACCTACACATTTAGTAATGCACGGCAACAGCTAGTATAATATAAATGCCAAAGTTTGCATATTTGTTTATTTATTTGTTTGTTTGTTACTCAATCACGTTGTAACGGCTAAACCGATTTCGATAAAAATTAGTATTTACGTAGATTATTGGATTAACACATAGGCTACTTTTTATCCCATAAATCAGGCCCCAGGAGATAAAAAGTGGTGTCAAAGTTTCTATCGAAAAATGATTTTGGTCATTGCGCGTGCGAAGCCGCTGGCGGGTCCACTATTTATAGAATAAATACACATAAAACCCCCAGATTTAGTCCAAGGCTAAACAAGAAGTATCTATTTAATTCTCTTAATTAAAACTATGTATTTGTACGTTAGTAAGTACCGTAAACAATCTACTGTTTCTTTTGAATTTTTATATAATATAGCTGACCCGCCGAACTTCGCACGGCCTTGACATTCATATTTAACGAGGGCTGCCAATGTACTTACGTCACCGGTAGAATTGTCAATCGGCCAACATTAGCTGCTTCTATGTATGAGAAAATGAATTTCTTTTTGCGTAATTTCTTCCGATATTTTAATAGCTATTCTGCTATTCGGGGCGGAGACAAATCCAACAAATCAAAGATCATCAAAATCGGCCCAGCCGTTTTTGAATTATAAATGGTGTAACTAACCCGATTTTGTTTTATATATTTAAGATATGTGCTAACTTATAATTATGGTTAGACTTTTACATAAAAACACTATCCATAAACAACTATACAATCTTAAGCATAGGTATAATCTTAAAAAGATTCTCCTATCATGAAAGAAGGAAAATCGTCATAGAAAAAGATTATTTCGATCATGTTCCACCGAATTTCATGATAGGTAGGAGGGGTAGCTATTTGTGGTATTTTAATGTCTTGGTATTCAACGCTATACAACGTTTTTTTCCTTTCACAAACTCCAAATTAGAACGAGCAAAATTTATAACACTTTATCAACTAGTTAACTATCTCTCTAGTACTAGTAAGTATTAGATTAGAGACAGGTTGACTAAACCAATATTGGGACAAAATGTTGCCAACGATTACCAACTTGTTGCGTAGGCCTAATGCTTCGAAGGCGGACTTGAAAATCTGATTTAAACTGTTTTGAAAGCGACAGTAACTGAACCAGTTTCAATTAAGGGGATGGTCATGATTTAAGTGTGGATTGAACTAATGTTGTTCTGTGATTTCCCACTATAACCACAGAATAACTAGTTATAACTGTTTAAAAGTCGCTGCTACAAACCCATTGGGTTTCATAAATAGAAAGTATTGACATTTTATCCATTGTGCATAATTTTACCATTATTATACCCGCAATCAGTGTTTGTTGCAAGTCGAACAACGCTACAAAATTCACATACCTACAATTTTGAAACACAAAACGAACTCTCAATTTGGGAGTGTTCATTACTCGCTATAATTACATGCCTATCTGCAAACTGATAGCACAGTATATTCGTTGCTACAAACAGTAAAGACACTACAAAGAATTCCAAAAATAGTCGGTGCTTAGTTTCTTTAAAAAAAGAGTGGCACTTCGGGATGCCGGCCGACAGAAGTGAAAACTTGAACAATTACGAGATACTTATATACAGAGGTGTCGGTAACGGTAACGGTAACAGTGTCGCTAGTTCAACGGTTTTTTCCAATCTCAAAAAATGCCCAACGTGCCTAAAGAAGTTTTCACTACTTATACAGGGTGTTTAGTAATATACTGACGATATTCACTCAAGACATAAAAAAACTTATCGAAAAAACCTACTAATTATGTTATTAAATTTTAAAGAAAATCTACTAAGTTTTTAATGATTAATTCGATATAAAACATCCAAAAATAAAGGCCGATTTGATATCGGTTAGAAAGGGACAACAAGAGATATCTCGAGACGTCACCAACACAGTATCTGTGGTTAGATGGCAAGCATTATGTACAACATAAGTTTAATAAAGTGTTTGTTTTTACATGCCAAAATAAATTTCACATTTCTATAGTAAACATTTCACAAATTTATTTATTATGCTCATCAAAATAACCCCATTCATTTTGTGCGTCAAACACCCTATGTACAGAGATGTCGGTAACGGTATCGGTAACAGTGTCACGAGTTCAATGGTTTTTTCCCATCTCAAAAAATGCCCAACGCGCCTAAAGAAGTTTTCACTTCAAAAATCGAATCACGATCTTGTTCTTGAGAACCATAAATTTAAGCGTGACTAATATTCCATGTATATTTGACAACATGGACTAGACTATCAAAAATAGGTATAATATTCTAAAATAGCTTACAAAATAAGCTGCTGCACTTTTTCGGACGAAGCTACGCGGAACGCCTGCTACGAAAACGAGACATCTCATTAGCAAGTGTCATTACTGTTTGCTAATAATACTTACACTGTGCTGATAGAGTTTCACAATAACCGTGCATTTTGAAACTGAATTTTCAAATTGTTGCGAACAGTTTTTCGGCGAACACATCCGGTTCGATGGACTCAGCATACAACAACGATAAGTGGACTCACACATCATGTCCTCGAAAGATTTAAAATTCACTGAATTATCAGAGTTTCCGAGGGAAATTCAACATTTGCTGGGAAAATTTCATTGCTGCGCGTCTCGATTTTCCAGTAAATCCCAGTTTAGTGCGCCCCTTCATAATGTTACGTAGTAAAGCATTTACGTCAGATAAAGTTATAGAATCCGTGTCAGCGCTCGGCAGACGATATTAGATTTAATATGAAACTGTTGGAAATTATGTAGTTACACGAAACTTTGTTGGCATTGCCTATAGAACTGAAAACTGTGGCCCAAAATTTTAATGGACTGACGAATTAGCAGTTAACAAACAGAGCACAACTGCGAGTAGCTACTAAAGCTAACTAAAACTTTAATTACTAGTGGTTCGCCCCTAACTAAGATCTCGCGAGTCTCACAAAATACAAAAAAAAATCTTAGGGCTACTCGCGCAACGATGCCTAAACGTATTTAGTGGCTAAATATGATTGAAGGAGTTGTCAAATCATACAAATACGTTGAATGTTTAATATCTTGTTTAGTCCCTAAATACGTTTAAGGATCGTTGTGCAAGCCGGCCTTAATCTTTGACTAATAAAATAGTGCCACAAAATGTGCATCCACAAACTTGACCTATAGTTTCATTGAAATTACAGGTAACGGGATTTCATGGATATTGGTTTTGTGTTTTTTGGGGTAGAAATTGCAGTTATTCTGGATTTCAGACTTTTCCCTATATTTGAGTCACTAAAGCTATACGCATACCAAATTTCAACACTGTGGGGTCACTGGTGTGCCCTGTGAATTTTGTCAAAGTTTCCATTAGTAAAATGGGGTCGAAATGTACTTACATAGACCTTTTATTAGACGTGTCATTTGACCGGATAGTCTCATTTTGTTTTTTTACTCCTCTTGAACCCCAATATCTCAATAACCCCCTCACATTTTTAGCTCATTTAGTTACACCAAAATTGTGTGATCACTACCTACCTATATACCAAATTTCACGATGATGGGATAAACGCTTCGAAAGTTATCTTTGGACAAACAAACATACATACATACAACGCCGATTTGCTCAAGTTGATTTAGAGATCTCGCTTCGTTCGATCAAATACTGCAGGACATGAAAGAGTTAAGTTTTAAAAAAGAAAGAGTTTACCTTGTAGTTACCTTTTTTAACTTAAGTTTCATAATTGTCTTGACTTAATTGTCATAATTGTACATAATTATCTTGAATAAGTACCTATATTCTCTTAAAGACACATTTTGCCACTACTGCGTGACCGCCGCATTTTACCATGAAAATAGATAAAAAATAACTAAATAAACAAAAATAACTAAAATAAATTTTCCTGGGCATGTCACACAGCGCTATCTAGCCCCAAACTAAGCAGAGCTTGTACTATGGAAACCAGATAACTGATAGAATACTTATATACCTTTTTTGTGTAAATACATGCTTATCACATATAGAAAAACATCCAGACCCGGAACAAATATCTGTAGATCATGCAAACATTTGTTCCGCGGCGGGAATCGAACCCGCTACCTCCTGCGTCTCAGTCGGCTATTCGCCCACTGCGCCACGGAGGTAGTCAACTAACTCTCAACTTTTGTTTACTTTCAGTCAGATATAAACATCATTAAGCATCCTAATCTAATCGCTAAGCTATTAAAGCCAACTTCAGCATTATCTAACTCAATACAATCCAAATAAAACTATAAAACACTATCCGCGGTGTTCGTTTACTACCTGCGCAGGTACTATTTAGTACATTAACCTATATGTCAGATATTCAAAATGTTAAACATTGTATCAGAAAGACCATTTGGGAAATTATTCTGTACAACCAGCACCCAAATCGGAGAACAATGCTCGCTATTTTTACGCAACAATAACCCGTATAGCGCAATAGCAAAACTGGCATTGCTGTGAGTCTTCAACGTTTCATTATACTTTTATTCGCGCGTGTACAGCACAGGCTGTGCAGAGTGTAGTACGCGCCGCCCGCAAACGTTTATAAACAAAGGAAGGGTACAGTCGCACGCGCAGACTTACGGACGTAAATTGAATAATAACTCAGCGGGAAACAGCTAAAAACTCGTGACAATAAAACAGTGATGTAGACTAGGTATCTAAATGACGTGATCTATATAATAATCACGTAGGTACACAAATCACATAATTTGTGATAAGATGTGATGAAGTCGGTGTTTCGTCGACAGTGGAACCAATGGATTGTGCCATCAGTGTCTGGTAGGATTAGAGATTATGCATGTAAGACTTTTTGTGTCTTTTTATTTTATGAGTGTGAATGTTTATAATAATATATTAGTGGTTTGCTTCGAACTAAGATCTCGCGAGTCTCCCATAAAAAAAATATATTGTTTATAATCTTTGACCATCAAAATAGTGCTACGAAATGTGTAACCAACTTACCTAACCTACAGTTTCATTCAAGTTACAGGTAACGGGAGTTCATGTAAATTGGATATACTTTTTTGGGTTAGAAATTGCAGTTATTCTGGATTTCAGACTTTTGCCTATATTTGGGTCACTAAAGCTACACACATACCAAATTTTAGCATTGTGTGGTCAATGGTGTACCTTGTGAATTTCGACGAATTTGGTTTTATATTATGGCTAATAACTTTAAAACTAAGAGAATTCAACTAAAAATAAAATTGGGGTCGAAAAGTACTTACAAAACCCTTTCATTAAACGTGCCATTTGACCGTATAGTTCCATTTTGGTTTTTTTTACCCCTCTTGAACCCCAATATATCAACAACCCCCCAACAGTTTAAGCTTATTTAGTCACACCAAAATTATGCCATCACTACCTACCTATATATCAAATTTGATCGGATCAACGCTTCGGAATTTATCCTCGGACAAACAAACATACATACAACGCCGATTTGCCCAAGTTGATTTGGAGATCTCGCTTCGTTAGATCGATAATATAGTATTTAATTTATCTAATTGAACCCTCTCCTGAGTAAAGGTATAAACCTACCTCGCCACTCCAAAACTTATCCAGATGGATTCTTAGCTCTTCTGTTTTATGCATTACATCGAAGGTTTTATTTGATGCTAACATTGGACAAATCTGCTTTAAATAGTATTTAATGTATTTTGTGATCTTACAAGTGTACACACGGCTACACATCAAGCTGTAAATTTCCAGTATATGCTGACCTCTCATTGTAGGGAAAACCTACCCAATGCGAGTTCAGCTTATACTGGAAATATATAGCTTGAGGTGTAGCCGTGTGTACCTTACCTACTGGTGATATAATCATTGAATAAAATTAGTTCCTTTATTAATGTGGCAAACACGTGCCGAATAAAAAAGCGTGTCAAAATGTTACACTCGCTCGATTAAAGCCCGTAAGATCAATAGCAGTTCAAACTAAAATTCTAAGTTTAGATTAAAACTTTTCTTTGTCAGTGATAATTTTAGTTTTAACTGCTATTGATCTTACGGGCCTAATAATAGTATTAGGTACCAACATCAAACCAAAATAAAATAGAAAATAAAGAAAATTGAACAGGCTAAAATTAATTTCATCTCTAACCAAGTTAAGACAATTTTGATAGATTAAAAAAGATGTAACGGTTAGTTATTATACTTATAAAGTTTGTTGATATTGTCATGGAAGTGAGTAGTTAAACAAGATTAAAATGTAAATATGAGGTTACCCACTTCATACAAAAATAAATAAACTGATTTGTAAACAATTTAGTAGTAGGTAAGTAAATGATAAAGCTTGTGCTACTTACACAACTTTCAATATAATAATTAAGAATCAAAGTCCCGACGGACTGACAGTCGACGACAGACGTCCACTGACGGTCTAATCCGCAGATTCAGGGGACTTGAAATTTTGAGAGTGTGTTCTTTTTGAGGGCTATAGACGTGTACTTAAAGTAGTAAATCGTTTAAAGGGCAAGGTGTACGCTTTTATAACAAACTCCCAAGTGATGTACAAAAATTTACATTTAACAAATTTAAAAATGTAATTAAAGAAAATCTTTATAAAAAGCCTGGTATAACATATCGGATTATTTATTAGATGATAAAGAAGCTTGGGATTGAAATTGCTCCAACTCGTTCAAAAATGTTACAATTTAGAGGTAATTTATTTGGTATATTGTATGTATTCTGGAAGGATAATTAAAAAGAATAACCAGCCTTGTTTCTTGCCTTTCTTTCCTGGCTTAGTCGCGAAGGAACAGGTAGTAAGATTGACGTTTCAAAGTGATCCTTATGATATTAATGAATAAAAAGATTTTGTTTTTAATTTTTGTACTAAGAACGAATTTTTCAAAATTCACCCCCTATGAGGGTGAAAAGGAATGTTGCATTTAGTATGGCAAGATATTATTCCTGGGGCTTATAAACGTAAAACTTTACATAAATACTTTTAAATAACTTAATAAAACGGTCGTCATTCTATCTGAAAACGACCCCACGTATAACTTTGCTTAAACATTTTTCAAGATAATTAATGAAGTTTTGACCACTAGGATTCATGATGAAGAGTAAAGAGACTTTTAATGGAAAGGGATACAGTTTTGATTATTTAAATTGTTTTTGCGTTATAATTGACTACCAAGTTATTCTCTACTTTCATTAGCCAGACTCTAGTACCTACTCTAATAAAAACAATCGTTTTTTTTTCTGAAACCATTTTTACTTATTCGTTGTTTTTGATAACTAGAATGAATGAATTTAATTAATTCTTTATCAATTTAATTAATTATTTTTTAATTTTCTAAATTAATTCCTTACAAGCTAGACAATAAAACAAATTAATAAGAGTTCTCCGTTATGTATTATTAATTCTTTATCAATTTAATTAATTATTTTTTAATTTTCTTAATTAATTCCTTACAAGCTAGACAATAAAACAAATTAATAAGAGTTCTCCATTATGCATTATTGGGGTATTTATAAATGGTTTAGTGGTGATTTTCTATACAAAAAAACTAGTTAAATCTGACATTAAAAAGTATCAAATAAAAATTCGAATATATTCCAATACCAGCACAAATTGGTCGAAAACTATTCGAATGCAAACCCTAAATGGAACTGACTATTGGTACAACGGCATAGGAACGCAAAGGGGCATGCCCACTCTCCCTTGTAAAAAATGCTGTCACTGCACACACTTGAAACTAATTGCTAATGATTCTAGGCTTAGTTAGTAATAAAAGAGCTAAGAAGTTAGTTATAAAAAAGTTTACTATAATGAGAAAAATCAGTTTTTATTTTTCACAAACAACCAGTTTTACATCACTGTATTCAACTACAACTTAAATAGTTTATTATTGTAATTATAACGATTCCTAGATAAATTATGATATTGATAATTACTATCAATTTAATCGTTTAAGCTTTAAGTCAGCAAACAAACAAAAATACGCGAGAAAACAAAAGAAACGGCCACAGACACAGATCACAGGAAACGGCTTGTGTATAGCCTAACTTTTTATTAGCTGCAGTAAAATGACGTTTTGTGGGTTGCCGGTTTTTGAAGAAAAATAAATAGGGATGTAGCTAAATGAGTGAATCATATATGAATAATCAGTTTGGTTTTTTTTTTGAGATTTAATATTAAGTTGTAATGTATTTTTTTAACCTATTATTATTACTATACTAGAGGATTGATCTTTTTTAGTGGAAGTATAGGGAGGTACATTCAAAATGAAACAAAAACGCCATAATAATGTTATTTAATTAATCTTTTTCGAAATCACTGTCGCTGTCGCTTTCGGTCACACTAATAACAAATCTATCTGTCACTTCATCTATAATATGATCGAGGTGGCACATTGTATCTTCCTCTTTAATAGTGTGAGACATACAGTCACTCCACTTAGCCGGTGTCACTTTCTTGATTCCTTCTTGGAATAAAGTTTTCACTTCTTGCATTTTATACGTCTTATTATTGTTTGCGATGTGACTCTTTACCTGCGCCCATACCAACTCAATGGGGTTCAATTCACAGTGATAAGGGGGCAGTCTTAAAAGTGTGATACCTTTTTGTGCAGCCATCTCGTCTACGGCATATTTCTCAGTATGATTTTGTTGTTTCACAATATCTATGAGAGTGGCCTTGACCATATTTGGTTCAAACGCAATATTTTTAGTAGTCAGTTATTACCTTAAGATTACACATGGGATGGGAGGAAACATACATAACGTGTAATAAAAAGATGAGTGACGACAGTGTAAACTAACTTTTGCGATGGTGGGTATTTCATTTCTATGAAAGAACTGATGTACAATTCGTCTAAGAGCAGTGAATGTGAAATCATCAAGTTTATCTTTAAATGTAAGTTTTGGGCCCGTTTTTTCGGGAGGTTTTGGTGATTCGCTGTCGTTCTCCTTGTGCTCCTTTAAAACGGAATAAACTGTGCGGACGGATATTCCCAAGACTTCAGCCACCTTGTTAACGCATTCACTTGTTTTTGGAATTTCAATGTTTGATTCTGAAGATTTCACTTCAAACACATATTTGTAAACGTTTTGGACCCAAAGTTTTTCAGTTGCACTTAGAGCTACACGTGGCCTTTTTTTCTTAGGAGATAAAAATGTGTCTCCATCTTGCGATGTGCTCGGCAGAGCATCCATGTCTTCAGTGTATCAAACAAAAAAAACTAACACGATTAACGAAAACAGGTAATGAAAAACAAACACAACGTAAGATAAGTTTAACAATAATGATAACAAAAACAACGCGCAGTGGGCAAATCAAAGTTATTCATGCACTCAAAACAGAAGTATGAAGCCGAATGAGCGAATGACAGAATGACAACCGAAACAAAATGGCGGTCAAGCGTCATCGTAGCACCGTAACCAAAAACCAGTACTACCAGCTTGAGAGAGCGTTTTCTTGAGTGTTACCTTGTATATGTCTAAAAGGATCAACGTTTATACAGCCTTTTATTTACATTAATATTAAATAGAATTTAGTATGATCATTATGAGTCAGCTACGGAACGATTAGATATTCTGTAAACTTTTGTGAACTGAATCACATCCCTATTGAGATTAGGCTGTCAACATTATTTTACGGAATGACATTTAGAAACGTCATTTTACTGCAGCAAATAAAAAGTTAGACTATAGGTACTTGTTTGTGAATGACGTACGCGCACAGTCATAGGGATTGGTATATCGACCATCGACTATTATCCGAAATATCGATTTATCGGCGCAAAATAATCGGTCAAATGGAGCAATCGATTATATTTAATCTCAAGGCGCGCGCGCACAGAAGTGCCATTTTTGACATCGCGCTCCTATAAAATCAACAGACGGGGGCAATTATTCCAGTAAATCAAAATTCAATATTTTAATGCAAAGAAATAATAATCATCTGATTCTGTTGAGAAAATGTTGAATCGAAGTAAAATCGAGTTTATTTCGATTCAACACGAGCGCCACAGATAAATACAAAAATATACCTACCTGTTTACTTCTGAAAATCAGATATTTAGTGTGTCAGGGGTAGTAATAAGGTAATAAAATGTACGAAAAATGTAAGTACCAATTGTACCCAAGCGAAAAAAAAATGTACTTATTTACCTTTGGAGATGTTTAATAGAATTTATTATGTATTTCTGTGTTGATTTTGTAAACTTGAATTGAATAGGTAGTCGATATCGATCGATATCGACTATCGTTTGAGTTAGTTCTTAATTCGATGATTTGGGAGGAATAACGAGTGATAGGTGCCTAACTAAAAAATATCTCATGTCTGTGTCATTAACTCGTCTCTGCATGGCCTTATACAAAAATCGTGCGAAGCTTTAACCTCTCATTTGTTGATCGAATTAAAATCGAGATAATGCTACAGATAAGCCGAGTTATTTTTTTTCCGCTTTTTTTCTCTCCACTGGTTAATCCTAAAGCCATCTAGAAGGTGGCGCTGAGATCAACGGCCCGCCGATTATGATCAAGGTTAGCTGAGAGCGAGAGGATTTAGATCAATTGCGGTGCGTCAACAGCTGAGCGCAAATTCAGCGCGCACTGCGATTGGCTGAGATTATCTCGCTCGGGCGCTCGCTACCAGCGCGAGTTAAGCATAATACCACCCCCGGGTTAATTAAAGAGAAAAAAAAAAACGATTTACAAAACGTTCATTGGGAAACAAATATCGTTTTGGTTTCGTACTTCTGAAATCGGTGACCGATTTTTCGTGTCAGTGAAAATACAGTCAAATAAATCGATTGTTTTATTTATGGTCTTTTATCAACAATCGATGATTGTATCAGAACAACTCTGGCTCAACACTAATGTTTGCAACTGGAGGCAATTTGCTACCATTTCATTTCCTGTCGTTTTCATATTCATTATTATTTTAAAATATTGTAGGATACTTTTCGTGTTAATCGATTGATACGTAGATTAACGAAAAAATGTAACATATTTTTTGGATGAACGCAATTTTTTGTGCAGTTGACAGCATTATATGGGCATGTCCCTTTCACCCTTAATGAGCAAATTCTCATCACTATTTTGTCAAATATTCACACAGGACTGTAAAATCATACACTATTGAGTGATGAAAAATCACCAAAGAGTATTGAACAGACAAACTAAAACTACTAAGATATTAATATAAGTTGCTTGAAAGTAGGTCGGAATCCCAGAGTATTCAACAATCTTTGCAAATTTCAAATATTTTCTTCTTTACATAACAATGTATTTAGTAAATTATTTTATAACAATGATTATAAGTTTATTTATCAAATTGTTATTATGTTTATACAAACTGTTTTGTTATGTACGACATTAATTTTAAACACACATCTGGAATCGTATTAACTGATTGTAGAGGTGGGTTTATTACCGGTAGCTTGAATATTTATCCAGTAATATAACACACACACACACTATAATATTAAAACTGTAAAAGTTTGGATGTGTGTTTATTTATTTGTTTGTCACTCAATCACGTCGTAACAGATTATAGCCTGGATTGCCACATAGGCTACCTTTTATCCCATACTATATGATAAAATGTTACTATGTGATAAAAATGGGGTGTCAAGTAAACTTGCAAAAGCGAGTTTAGCTTTATTTCTAGGTTACTTACACATTTAGTAGTGTAACGCGTACGAAGTCGCGGGCAACAGCTAGTTTCCAATACACTATTTTTAACGTAAATTGGCCGCGCATTTGCGTCAATGCCGCTAGTCATTTTAACAGGTACCTACTTACATGATGAATGAATATGATTTGTTTACCTATTTTATACAGGCTGTTTCATTGATATTTTAGAACTTCTTATGAAGGTTGTTTGAAAATTTTAAATTTTCTATGATAATTAATTAGAAAAGATCCTATTTTACAACAAGTATTGCTGTAAAATAGGATTTTTGCCTTTGCCTTTGGCCCTACCCGTGTTTTAATTTAATGTCGTACATAACAAAACACGTAGTATACTATCAAGCCCGGCGGAGGGCATTAGTATGCCATAACACAGGTTTACCTAGTTTGGATACTAATGCGATCCCACCAGGATCCGTCTATGTTAAGGATATTTCAAGGATTGTTCTGTTGATGTCAGTTATAATATAATAAATTTTATTTCATTTCAATTTATAATGCTAATTTATTTACCTATTTTATGAAAAAAAGAGTGTTGATGAGATGAACTAATAAAATTAAATGCGTCATTTTATAATAGTCATATTTGGAAAAGATGTTGATAGTGTTATCAGTGATCACAATTATCTCAGAATGTTATAAAGTTTGTTAGTAGAGTTGACAAGGACCGATAAGAAGACTTTCTTAGATAACAATTTCCATCTAAACAATCAACTTCAATGCCAATCTAGTTCATTCTCAGTTCTTAAATGTTCCAAAATCATTTATTATTTATGGTATTAAAAGATAGACGTGAATTTTAAATTTTGATCTAGTCGATTTTTTTATTTTTTATTTATATAATAGTGTTACTTCCTTGATCAAATATGTGATATGATTTCTCGAAGAGATGAGGTAGGTTCTTGATCATCTGTCACTAATATCTTCGCGATAATGCATATACTATTTGCTAACATCGGCGTTGAATCTTGTCAACGAGTTTTCACGTTTTTTAGTGTTCCAGACCAAATTGGTAAAAACTGAACCCTTATGGTGCGTTTTTATCCGCCGTCCGTCCGTCCGTCATAGCCGATTATCTCAGCAACTGAATCCGGCTTGAAATTTGGAATAGTTATAAATAATACTAACTTTCCTCTAATGCAAGCAAAAAAAATTATAAATATATTTTTATGTGGCCTAAAATAACTAATAGAACCCTCGGTGCGCGAGTCTTAATCGTACTTGATAGGTCTTGTTTAGATTGCATACATGCTATCAAGAATTGGTTACAATACAATTTATTACGCAGTGAGTTGATCTCACTATGGCATCAGAAAATAGACAAGAAGACTTAATTAATTTAGTAGACTGGTAGTATCTGCTGTTCCTATAGCATAAAAGTATGTTTTACGGCGCCTCCGTTTCGCAGTGGGCTAATAGCGCCGACTGAGACGCAGGGGTTCGGATCGATTCCCGCAGAACAAATGTTTGCATTATCAACATCATCATCCACAGCCTGACTTCACCCATTGTTAGGAATACGCCTCCCCAAGTTTGTGCCATCCACCACGATCCTGCGCTAGTCTCACCCACTGACGGCCCGCGACCTTTACGATGTCGTCTACCCATCTCGCTGCCGGACGTCCCACCCTTCTATACCCTCTCCTCGGCCACCATTCAGTCGCTGCCCTACTCCATCTGTCATCACCCCAAGACCATTTGAGTTCCATAACTCGATTCCCAACGTCATTAACCTTTGTTTGCTTTATCTACAGATATTTGTTCCGGGTCTATTTGTTTTTTTACATACACTGTCACCGCATTCACGACATTAATTTAAAACACATATGCAGAATCGTATTAACTAATTTTAGAGATTGGTTTAATCCCGGTAGCTTGAATATTTATCCAGTAATCGATACATTTCCAATAAACAATTTTTAACGTAAATCGGCGGCGCCTTTGCGCCGATGCCGCTTAGTCAGTTTAACAGGTACCTACTTACATGATGAATGAATATGAGTTGTTTACCTATTTTATACAGACTGTTTCATTGATATTTTAGAACTAGAAATTGTAAAATAAAAAAAATCATTGTAATGAAAAAAAACTATATTACAACAATACTTGCCATCAGCCCTACCCGTGATTTAAATTAATGTCGTAAATGCGGCGACACGCAGTATCATAAGTAGATATTTACCAAAAACATACACATCAGTTATCTGGTTCAAACTCTACTTAGTTTTGATCTAGAAAGCGCTGTGAAAAATGTTTAACATAATTTTTTTATGAATTACTTATTTTCAGGAAACCCGGAGCAAACACGGAAAATGTGGACATATTCAAGCATAGACATACCTGGGCCTAATTTATCACGGACCGATCGGATCAAGGTCTACCTCTCAGAATGCGTTGTGTGCTTCTGCATAGTGTTCTTCATAGTGTGCGTGGCTCTCCTGTTGTATTTATTCTTCCATTTATACACCAGTGTGAATAACTCTGGCAAGATCCATGAGGTCATGGTTGAAAGCTGAATTTACGAACTTCTCAATGAATTTTACATTACATGACAGACCAGGTCTCGTAAGATCTACGTCAAGTGGTAACCACGATTAAGAAGGTGCATAATTTTAGAACGATTCGTATACGATATCTTTTTTTACAACTTTTCAGGTTGGACTTTCATGATAATTTGCGATAAAATAGTAACTACATATAAAATAAAATGGAAACTGTTGAAATGTTCCAAACTTCAAGAGACGCTTTATACAGGGAAAGGCCAGGGTCAGTTTTGACCCGGAGTGAGAAAGTAAAAACATTTATTATAGAGTGTGTTGTTAGTTTGTGCATCGCGTTTTTCTTTGTATGTTTAGCTTTGCTTATGTATTTATTCTATCATATTTACAAGACTGTAGTGTTTTCTGGTCACGAAGAGGGAAGTTTGGCTGAAAGTTAAATGGAAATTGAAAATCACTAATGGTGATTATTATTTTTAACTTTCGACGCAAAAATAGAGGAGACAGAGGAGAGGCGTTCTGTGTGTCTATTGTGGCAACTTAGTCATAGGTTTAGGGCCGGTAAAAAACCGCGTCTGAATTCGTGGTTGGTTCCTAGCTATGTGTAATGAAGATGAACTCCGAAGACAATCAATACTTTAACTATTTTTGTGTCAGCATTTTTTATATGTCGAACAAAACTTAAAATACCCAAGTTTTGTAAAGATTTACTTGTATTTAAGTGACACTTAAATTTCGAAATGACGTATTTGTTCAAGGTTAATCTTGATGGCCACTTGTATAAATTTTCAAAACAATCTTATTATTTTAAATGTATTCGGTCTTGTATTTGTTTCGTAATCAAATTATACATAAATATTCAGAGGACGTAGATAATATTAATACAGGCTGTAAACCAAGTGTCAAATAGACGTATTGCTAGGTGCATTACTTACAGTCATAATGACTTAAGTGCCAACGCAATAGCGTTCTACGGTATCTACGGATAATCCATAATAGCATAGTAGGTGGTATATTCAGAATACCCAAATATTAAGTTCGTGAAGATGTGTTTGATTGAAGATGGGTACTCAAGTGCATGTACATGCACATAGTACATTTCATTTTATACTGAAACAAGCTTCAGCTAGCAGCTTTGCACGCGTGTTTTGACAATAAAAAGAAACCCAAGTCTCAATTCAGGTCATAATAAATAAATAAAATAAATAAATATTGTTGGACATTTCACACAGCGCTATCTAGCCCCAAACTAAGCAGAGCTTGTACTATGGGAACCAGATAACTGATACATATATACACTTTTTTTTGTAAATACATACTTATAATACATAGAAGAACGTCCAGACCCAAAACAAATATCTGTATATCATGCAAACATTTGTTCCGCGGCGGGAATCGAACCCGCTACCTCCTGCGTCTCAGCCGGCTATTCGCCCACTGCACCACGGAGATCGTCAATCTATATATATATATATACTACACACATCTATCTATATATATATATTATATTATATAAAGCTCGATTACCACTGACTCACTGACTGATTGACATCATTGTTCTCCCAGATGCCACCTCGTAGGGGGGAAATGTTTGGTGGGATCGTATAGAGGGAGTTCCGGTGAGTTGGGAATAAATCCTAAAGTACCCCTTTTGTCCCCCATTCGCTCCCATCCACCTCGTATCTCGGAAAGTATAGGTCTTACAGCGTTGGTGCAAAAACTAATGTTGCAGAGGACATTTTTTTATATCCGGATCCATGAAAAAAAAAATGTCTTTCATACAAAAAAAAATTTGTCCCATACAAAATATTTCTGTATGAATACCGTAAACCGTATATTTCGTTTGCCGTAATTTTCATACTGTTTTTGTAGGGAGCCCACTGCTTGT
The DNA here is from genome assembly GCA_963924445.1 of Philereme transversata. Taxonomy (NCBI): domain Eukaryota; kingdom Metazoa; phylum Arthropoda; class Insecta; order Lepidoptera; family Geometridae; genus Philereme; species Philereme transversata. The sequence goes on along the minus strand of OZ004343.1, from coordinate 5,939,276 downwards.
GTGTACTATTAAATTACTGTAAAATTTGCTTGATTCTATATAATGGTTGTGGAGGGGCATGAGACAACTTTCATAGTTCTAGCAAAGGTCATCATCATCATTTTGGAACATCCAATTTTTTTTTTTTTTAGTATGCAACGTTCATCATGTTTATTTTGGAACATCCACATTTATTTTTAATTATGCCTCATCCACAATGATCACTTTGGAACGTCATTTTTTTTATTATGCAACATCCACTGTGATCATTTTGGTACATCATTTTTTTTAATTATGCCTCATCCACAATGATCACTTTGGAACGTCAATTATTTTTTTTTATTATGCATCATCCACTGTGATATTTTGGTACATCATTTTTTTTAATTATGCCTCATCCACAATGATCACTTTGGAACGTCAATTTTTTTTTTTATTATGCAAAATACTTTGTGATCATTTTGGAAAATCAATTTTTTTTAAATTATGCCTCATCCACAATAATCATTTTGGAACGTCAATTTTTTTTTTTTTTTATTATGCAAAATCCACTGTGATCATTTTGGAACATCAATTTTTTTTAATTATGGCTCATCCACAATGATCACTTTTGGAACGTCATTTTTTTTTTATTATGCAAAATCCTTTGTGATCATTTTGGAAAATCAATTTTTTTTTAATTATGCCTCATCCACAATGATAATTTTGGAACGTCAATTTTTTTTTTATTATGCAACATCCACTGTGATATTTTAGTACATCATTTTTTTAAATTATGCCTCATCTACAATGATCACTTTGGAACGTCAATTTTTTTTTTATTATGCATCATCCACTGTGATCATTTTGGAACATCATTTTTTTTAATTATGCCTCATCCACAATGATCACTTTGGAACGTCAATTTTTTTTTTTTGTATTATGCAACATCCACTGTGATCATTTTGGTACATCATTTTTTAATTACGCCTCATCCACAATGATCACTTTGGAACGTCAATTATTATTATTTTTTTTGTATTATGCAACATCCACTGTGATCATTTTGGTACATAATTTTTTTAATTACGCCTCATCAACAATGATCACTTTGGAACGTCAATTATTTTTGTTTTTATTATGCATCATCCACTGTGATCATTTTGGAACATCATTTTTTTTTTAATTATGCGTCATCCACATGATCATTTTGGAACGTCAATTTTTTTTTATTATGCAACATCCACTGTGATCATTTTGGAAAATCAATTTTTTTTTGTACAAATTTTTGGTGAAATCGTTATTTTACGGTCATCATCGCCCTTGCCATCATTTTGAATTCTTCTCTCACTTCCTTTTCGTTTTCGAATGTTTCTTCCACATTGATATCCTCTTTAATTGTTTCTATAACTTCGAAGTCCTCTTTGATGGCATTTTTACTTCAATATACTTTTGAATTGTTTTTTCTATTTTTCTATTTTCTTCAATTACTTCTCTTACTTCAATATCGACTTTACAAAATTATGGGTTTTAATACAAATCTTAAATCGCTCGTATCTTCTAAACGGGAAGAGTTACCCCCAGCAAACTTTTACAAAATATTGGTACTAATTTTTGGTGGAATAGTTTTTTTAATACCATCATTGCTCTTGAGATCCTTTTTGAATGCTTCTCTTACTTCGTCTTCCGCTTTGAATGCTTCTTTCACCTCGATATCCTCTATTTTTGCTTCTTCCACTTTGATATCTTTTTAATTGCTTTTTCTACTTATATATTTTCTTCAATTGCTTCTTTTACTACAATTTCCACTCTACAAAATTATGGGTTTTAATACAAATCTTAAATCGCTCGTATCTTCTAAACGGGAAGAGTTACGCCTAGCAAACTTTTACAGATTATTGGTACAAATTTTAGGTCGAATAGTTTTTTTATTACCATCATTGCTCTTGACATCCTTTTTGAATGCTTCTTTCACCTCGATATCCTCTATTTTTGCTTTTTCCACTTTGATATCCTTTTTAATTGCTTTTTCTACTTATATATTTTCTTCAATTGCTTCTTTTACTACAATTTCCACTCTACAGAATTATGGGTTTTAATACAAACCTTAAATCGCTCGTATCTTCTAAACGGGAACAGTTACGCCTAGCAAACTTTTACAAAATATTGGTACAAATTTTAGGTCGAATAGTTTTTTTATTACCATCATTGCTCTTGACATCCTTTTTGAATGATTCTCTCACTTGGTCTTCCTCCTTGAATGCTTCTTTCACCTCGATATCCTCTATTTTTGCTTCTTCCACTTTGATATCCTTTTTAATGTCTTTTTCTACTTATATGTCTTCTTCAATTGCTTCTTTTACTTCAATTTCCACTCCACAAAATTATGGGTTTTCATACAAAACTTAAATCGCTCGTATCTTTTAAACGGGAAGAGATAGCTCGAGGAAACTTTTACAAAATATTAGTATAAGTTTTTGATGAAACTGTTTTTTATTTTTATCATTGCCCTCGACGTCTTTTACTCAATTTCAATTTCCTCTTTAATTGTTTCTGCTACTTCGATATCCTATTTGATTGCTTCTTTCACTTCAATATCCTCTTTGATTGCTTCTTCCACTTCGATATCATCTTTGATTGCTGCTTCCACTTGGATATCCTCTTTGATTTGATTGCTTCTTCCATTTCGATCGTCTTTGACTGCTTCTTACACATGGATATCCTCTTCGATAACTTTAAACAGCTCGATATCCTCTTTGATTGCTTCTTCCACTTTGATATCCTCTTTTATTGTTTCTACCAATTCGATATCATCTTCGATTTCCTTTTGATTGCTTCTTGCACTGCAATATTCTCTTTGATTGCGTCTTCATCTTCGATATCATTTTTGATAGCATTTTCACTTCGATATCCTCTGTGATGGCTTCTTCCACTTCGATACCCTCTTTGATTGCTTCTTCCACTTCGATATCCTCTTTGATTGCTTCTTCCACTTCGATATCCTCTTTGATTGCTTCTTCCACTTCGATATCGTCTTTGACTGTTTCTTCCACTTCAATATCATCTTTGATTGCTTTTTTCACTTCGTCATCCTCTTAGAACGCTTCTACCACCTCGGTATCCTCTTTGATTGCTTACTCAACTTTAATTTCCTCTTTGATTGTTTCTGCTACTTCGATATCCTATTTGATTGCTTCTTTCACTTCAATATCCTCTTTGATTGCTTCTTCCACTTCGATATCGTTTTTGACTGTTTCTTCCACTTCGATATCGTCTTTGATTGCTTTATTCACTTCGTCATCCTCTTAGAACGCTTCTACCACCTCGGTATCCTCTTTGATTGCTTACTCAACTTTAATTTCCTCTTTGATTGTTTCTGCTACTTCGATATCCTATTTGATTGCTTCTTTCACTTCAATATCCTCTTTGATTGCTTCTTCCAGTTCGATATCGTTTTTGACTGTTTCTTCCACTTCGATATCGTCTTTGATTGCTTTTTTTACTTCGTCATCCTCTTTGATTGCTTACACAACTTTCATTTCCTCATTGATTGTTTCTGCTGCTTCGATATCCTATTTGATTGCTTCTTCCATTTCGATATCGTCTTTGACTGCTTCTTACACATGGATATCCTGTTTGATGGCTTTTAACAGCTCGATATCCTCTTTAATTACTTCTTCGACTAAAAGAAAAACACGCGAGCTGCGAGCAGCTCGCGCACAACGCAACCTCTAGTTATTATATTATATAAAGCTCGATTACCACTGACTCACTGACTGATTGACATCATTGTTCTCCCAGATGCCACCTCGTAGGGGGGAAATGTTTGGTGGGATCGTATAGAGGGAGTTCCGGTGAGTTGGGAATAAATCCTAAAGTACCCCTTTTGTCCCCCATTCGCTCCCATCCACCTCGTATCTCGGAAAGTATAGGTCTTACAGCGTTGGTGCAAAAACTAATGTTGCAGAGGACATTTTTTTATATCCGGTTCCATGAAAAAAAAATTGTCTTTCATACAAAAAAAAAATTGTCCCATACAAAATATTTCTGTATGAATACCGTAAACCGTATATTTCGTTTGCCGTAATTTTCATACTGTTTTTGTAGGGAGCCCACGGCTTGTGTGTACTATAAAATTACTGTAAAATTTGCTTGATTCTATATAATGATTGTGGAGGGGCATGAGACAACTTTCATAGTTTTTGCAAAGGTCATCATCATCATTTTGGAACATCCAATTTTTTTTTTTTTTTAGTATGCAACGTTCATCATGTTTATTTTGGAACATCCACATTTTTTTAATTATGCCTCATCCACAATGATCACTTTGGAACGTCAATTTTTTTTTTTATTATGCAACATCCACTGTGATCATTTTGGTACATCATTTTTTTTAATTATGCCTCATCCACAATGATCACTTTGGAACGTCAATTATTATTATTTTTTTTTGTATTGTGCAACATCCACTGTGATCATTTTGGTACATCGTTTTTTTAATTACGCCTCATCCACAATGATCACTTTGGAACGTCAATTATTATTATTTTTTATTATGCAACATCCACTATGATCATTTTGGTACATCATTCTTTTAATTACGCCTCATCCACAATGATCACTTTGGAACGTCAATTATTTTTTATTTTTTATGATGCATCATCCACTGTGATCATTTTGGAACATCATTTTTTTTTTCAATTATGCCTCATCCACTATGATCACTTTGGAACGTCAATTATTTTTTTTTATTATACAACATCCACTGTGATATTTTGGTACATCATTTTTTTTTAATTATGCCTCATCCACAATGATCACTTTGGAACGTCAATTATTTTTTTTATTATGCAACATCCACTATGATCATTTTAGTACATCATTTTTTTAATTACGCCTCATCCACAAGGATCACTTTGGAACGTCAATTATTTTTTTTTTTTTTATTATGTAACATCCACTGTGATCATTTTGGTACATCATTTTTTTTAATTATGCCTCATCCACAATGATCACTTTGGAACGTCAATTATTATTATTTTTTTTTGTATTGTGCAACATCCACTGTGATCATTTTGGTACATCGTTTTTTTAATTACGCCTCACCCACAATGATCACTTTGGAACGTCAATTATTATTATTTTTTATTATGCAACATCCACTATGATCATTTTGGTACATCATTTTTTTTAATTACGCCTCATCCACAATGATCACTTTGGAACGTCAATTATTTTTTATTTTTTATGATGCATCATCCACTGTGATCATTTTGGAACATCATTTTTTTTTTCAATTATGCCTCATCCACTATGATCACTTTGGAACGTCAATTATTTTTTTTTATTATACAACATCCACTGTGATATTTTGGTACATCATTTTTTTTTAATTATGCCTCATCCACAATGATCACTTTGGAACGTCAATTATTTTTTTTATTATGCAACATCCACTATGATCATTTTAGTACATCATTTTTTTAATTACGCCTCATCCACAAGGATCACTTTGGAACGTCAATTATTTTTTATTTTTTTATTATGCATCATCCACTGTGATCATTTTGGAACATCATTTTTTTTCAATTATGCCTCATCCACTATGATCACTTTGAAACGTCATTTTTTTTTTATTATGCAATATCCTCTGTGATATTTTGGTACATCATTTTATTTAATTATGCCTCATCCACAATGATCACTTTGGAACGTCAATTTTTTTTTTACTATGCAAAATCCTTTGTGATCATTTTGGAAAATCATTTTTTTTTTAATTATGCCTCATCCACAATGATCATTTTGGAACGTCAATTTTTTTTTATTATGCAAAATCCTTTGTGATCATTTTGGAATATCAAATTTTTTTTAATTATGCCTCATCCACAATGATCACTTTTGGAACGTCAATTTTTTTTATTTTTTATTATGCAACATCCACTGTGATCATTTTGGAACATCAGTTTTTTTTTAATTATGCCTCATCCACAATGATCATTTTGAAACGTTATTTTTTTTATTATGCAACATCCACTGTGATCGCTTTCGAACATCAATTTTTTTTTAATTATGCCTCATCCACAATGATCATTTTGGAACGTCAATTTTTTTTTAAATGCAGCATCCAGTGTGATCATTTTGGAACATCAATTTTTTTTAAATTATGCCTCATCCACAATGATCATTTTCGAACGTCAATTTTTTTTTATTATGCAAAATCCTTTGTGATCATTTTGGAAAATATTTTTTTTTAATTATGCCTCATCCACAAAGATCACTTTTGGAACGTCAATTTTTTTTTAATATGCAACATCCACTGTGATCATTTTGGATCGTCAATTTTTTTTTATAATGTAACATCCACTATGATCATTTTGGAACATCATTTTATTTTAATTATGCCTCATCCACTATGATCATTTTGGAACGTCGAAATACTTGTTAATTGCTTCTTCTACTTGGATATCTTTTTTGATTGAATCTTCCACTTCGATATCCTCTTTGAATGTTTCTTCCACTTTCATATCGTACCAACAAAATTATGATTTTTTTTAAATACTTTAATCGCTCGTATCGACTTAACGAAAATAAATAGGCATAGTAAACTTTTACAAAATGGTAGTACAAATTTTGGGTAAAATCGTTTTTTCATTGTCATGACAGTCTTTTTACATGCTTCTCTCACTTCGATATCCTCTTTGATGGCTTCTTCCACTTCGATATACTTTTTAATTGCGACTTCTACTTGGATATATTTTTTGATTGCTTCTTGCATTTCGATATCCTCTCATCAAAATTATGATTTTCCTTAAAAAACTTTAATCGTTCGTATCTTTTAAACGGTAAGAGATAGACATAACAAACTTTTATAATATGGTAGCACAAATTTTTGGTGGAATCGTTATTTTACGGTCATCATCGCCCTTGACATCATTTTGAATTCTTCTCTCACTTACTTTTCGTCTTCGAATGTTTCTTCCACTTTGATATCCTCTTTGATTGTTTCTACAACTTCGAAATCCTCTTTGATGGCATTTTTACTTCAATATATATTTTTGAATTGCTTTTTCTAATTTTATATTTTCTTCAATTACTTCTTTTACTTCAATATCCACTTTACAAAATTATGGGTTTTAATGCAAATTTGAAATCGCTCGTATCTTCTAAACGGGAAGAGTTACCCCCAGCAAACTTTTACAAAATATTGGTACTAATTTTTGGTGGAATAGTTTTTTAATACCATCATTGCCCTTGAGTTATGTTTTGAATGCTTCTCTTACTTCGTCTTCCGCTTTGAATGCTTCTTTCACCTCGATATCCTCTATTTTTGCTTCTTCCACTTTGATATCCTTTTTAATTGCTTTTTCTACTGATATTATTTTCTTCAATTGCTTCTTTTACTACAATTTCCACTCTACAAAATTATGGGTTTTAATAGAAATCTTAAATCGCTCGTATCTTCTAAACGGGAAGAGTTACCCTTAGCAAACTTTTACAAAATATTGGTACTAATTTTTGGTGAAATAGTTTTTTTAATACCATCATTGCCCTTGACATCCTTTTTGAATGCTTCTCTCACTTTGTCTTTCTCTTTGAATGCTTCTTTCACCTCGATATCCTCTATTTTTGCTTCTTCCACTTTGATATCCTTTTTAATTGCTTCTTCTACTTATATATTATTTTTAATTGCTTCTTTTACTTCAATTTCCACTCTACAAAATTATGAGTTTTCATATAAAACTTAAATCGCTCATATCTTCTAAACGGAAAGAGATAGCTATGGGAAACTTTTACAAAATATTGGTATAAGTTTTTGGTTTAACCGTTATTTTATTTTTATCATTGTCCTCAACGTCCTTTTTGAATGCTTCTCTCACTTCGTCTTCCTCTTTGAATGCTTCTTTCCCTTCGTCATCCTCTTTGACTGTTTCTTCCACCTCGATATCCTCTACTTTTGTTTCTTCCATCTCGATATCTTCTTTGATTGCTTCTTCCACTTTGATATCGTCTTTGATTGCTTCATTAACTTCGATATCCAATTTGATTGCTACTTTTACTTCGATATCGTCTTTGATTGCTTCTTTTACTGGGATATCATCTTTGATTGCTTTTTTCACTTCGGCATCCTCTTAGAATGCTTCTACCACCTCGGTATCCTCTTTGATTGCTTACTCAACTTCAATTTCCTCTTTGATTGTTTCTGCCACTTCGATATCCTATTTGATTGCTCCTTCCACTTCAATATCCTCTTTGATTGCTTCTTCCACTTCGATATCATCTTCGATTTCCTTTTGATTGCTTGTTGCACTGCAATATTCTCTTTCATTGCGTCTTCATCTTCGATATCGTCTTCGATAGCAATTTTACTTCGATATCCTCTGTGATGGCTTCTTCCACTTCGATATCCTCTTTGATTCGATTGCTTCTTCCATTTCGATATTTTTTGACTGCTTCTTACACATGGATATCCTCTTTGATAGCTTTTAACAGCTCGATATCATCTTTGATTGCTTTTTTCACTTCGTCATCCTTTTAGAATGCTTCTACAACCTCGGTATCCTCTTTGATTGCTTACTCAACGTTAATTTCCTCATTATTTGATTCTGATACTTCGATATCCTATTTGATTGCTTTTTTCACTTCAATATCTTCTTTGATTGCTGCTTCCACTTGGAAATCCTCTTTGATTTGATTGCTTCTGCCATTTCGATATCGTCTTTGACTGCTTCTTACACATGGATATCCTCTTTGATGACTTTTAACAGCTCGATATCCTCTTTAATTACTTCGTCGACTAAAAGAAAAACACGCGAGCTGCGAGCAGCTCGCGCACAACGCAACCTCTAGTTATATTATATAAAGCTCGATTACCACTGACTCACTGACTGATTGACATCATTGTTCTCCCAGATGCCACCTCGTAGGGGGGAAATGTTTGGTGGGATCGTATAGAGGGAGTTCCGGTGAGTTGGGAATAAATCCTAAAGTACCCCTTTTGTCCCCCATTCGCTCCCATCCACCTCGTATCTCGGAAAGTATAGGTCTTACAGCGTTGGCGCAAAAACTAATGTTGCAGAGGACATTTTTTTATATCCGGTTCCATGAAAAAAAAATGGTCTTTCATACAAAAAAAAAATTGTCCCATACAAAATATTTCTGTATGAATACCGTAAACCGTAAATTTCGTTTGCCGTAATTTTCATACTGTTTTTGTAGGGAGCCCACGGCTTGTGTGTACTATAAAATTACTGTAAATTTGCTTGATTCTATATAATGGTGGTGGAGGGACATGAAATAACTTTCATAGTTTTTGCAAAGGTCATCATCATCATTTTGGACATCCAATTTTTTTTTTTTTTTAGTATTCAACGTTCGTCATGTTAATTTTGGAACATCCACATTTTTTTAATTATGCCTCATCCACAATGATCACTTTGGAACGTCAATTTTTTTTTTTTATTATGCAACATCCACTGATATCATTTTGAAACATCATTTTTTTAATTATGCCTCATCCACAATGATCACTTTGGAACGTCAATTATTATTATTTTTTTTGTATTATGCAACATCCACTGTGATCATTTTGGTACATCATTTTTTTAATTACGCCTCATCCACAATGATCACTTTGGAACGTCAATTTTTTTTTTTTATTATGCATCATCCACTGTGATCATTTTGGAACATCATTTTTTTTTTCAATTATGCCTCATCCACTATGATCACTTTGGAACGTCATTGTTTTTTTTTTTTATTATGCAACATCCACTGTGATCATTTTGGTACATCATTTTTTTAAATTATGCCTCATCCACAATGATCACTTTGGAACGTCAATTATTTTTTTTTTTGTATTATGCAACATCCACTGTGATCATTTTGGTACATCATTTTTTTAAATTATGCCTCATCCACAATGATCACTTTGGAACGTCAATTATTTTTTTTTTATTATGCAACACATATATTTTTTTAATTATGCCTCATCCACAATGATCACTTTGGAACGTCAATTATTTTTTTTTATTATGCATCATCCACTGTGATCATTTTAGAACATAATTTTTTTTAATTATGCCTCATCCACAATGATCACTTTGGAACGTCAATTATTATTATTATTTTTTTTATTATGCAACATCCACTGTGATCATTTTGGTACATAATTTTTTTAATTATGCCTCATCCACAATGATCACTTTGGAACGTCAATTTTTTTTTTATTATGCAACATCCACTGTGATCATTTTGGAACATCATTTTTTTTAATTATGCCTCATCCACAATGATCACTTTGGAACGTCAATTATTATTATTTTTTTTGTATTATGCAACATCCACTGTGATCATTTTGGTACATCATTTTTTTTAATTATGCCTCATCCACAATGATCACTTTGGAACGTCAATTATTATTTTTTTATTTTGCAACATCCACTGTAATCATTTTGGTACATCATTTTTTTTAATTATGCCTCATCCACAATGATCACTTTGGAACGTCAATTTTTTTTTATTATGCAACATCCACTGTGATCATTTTGGTACATATTTTTTTTAAATTATGCCTCATCCACATGATCATTTTGGAACGTCAATTTTTTTTTATTATGCACTGTGATCATTTTGGAAAATCAATTTTTTTTTGTAGCACAAATTTTGGGTGGAATCGTTATTTTACGGTCATCATCGCCCTTGCCATCATTTTGAATTCTTCTCTCACTTCCTTTTCGTTTTCGAATGTTTCTTCCACATTGATATCCTCTTTAATTGTTTCTATAACTTCGAAATCCTCTTTGATGGCATTTTTACTTCAATATACTTTTGAATTGTTTTTTCTATTTTTCTATTTTCTTCAATTATTTCTCTTACTTCAATATCGACTCTACAAAATTATGGGTTTTAATACAAATCTTAAATCGCTCGTATCTTCTAAACGGGAACAGTTACACCTAGCAAACTTTTACAAAATATTGGTACAAATTTTTGGTCGAATAGTTTTTTTATTACCATCACTGCTCTTGACATCCTTTTTGAATGCTTCTCTCACTTGGTCTTCCTCCTTGAATGCTTCTTTCACCTCGATATCCTCTATTTTTGCTTCTTCCACTTTGATATCCTTTTTAATGTCTTTGTCTACTTATATGTCTTCTTCAGTTGCTTCTTTTACTTCAATTTCCACTCTACAAAATGATGGGTTTTCATACAAAACTTATCTCGCTCGTATCTTTTAAACGGGAAGAGATATCTCGAGGAAACTTTTACAAAATATTAGTATAAGTTTTTGGTGAAACCTTTTTTTATTTTTATCATTGTCCTCGACGTCTTTTACTCAATTTCAATTTCCTCTTTAATTGTTTCTGCTACTTCGATATCCTATTTGATTGCTTCTTTCACTTCAATATCCTCTTTGATTGCTTCTTCCACTTCGATATCATCTTTGATTGCTGCTTCCACTTGGATATCCTCTTTGATTTGATTGCTTCTTCCATTTCGATCGTCTTTGACTGCTTCTTACACATGAATATCCTCTTCGATAATTTTAAACAGCTCGATAACCTCTTTGATTGCATCTTCCACTTTGATATCCTCTTTTATTGCTTCTACCAATTCGATATCATCTTCGATTTCCTTTTGATTGCTTCTTGCACTGCAATATTCTCTTTGATTGCGTCTTCATCTTCGATATCGTTTTTGATAGCATTTTCACTTCGATATCCTCTGTGATGAATTCTTCCACTTCGATACCCTCTTTGATTGCTTCTTCCACTTCGATATCCTGTTTGATTGCTTCTTCCACTTCGATATCCTCTTTGATTGCTTCTTCCACTTCGATATCGTCTTTGACTGTTTCTTCCACTTTGATATCGTCTTTGATTGCTTTTTTCACTTCGTCATCCTCTTAGAACGCTTCTACCACCTCGGTATCCTCTTTGATTGCTTACTCAACTTTAATTTCCTATTTGATTGTTTCTGCTACTTCGATATCCTATTTGATTGCTTCTTTCACTTCAATATCCTCTTTGATTGCTTCTTCCACTTCGATATCGTTTTTGACTGTTTCTTCCACTTCGATATCGTCTTTGATTGCTTTTTTCACTTCGTCATCCTCTTAGAACGCTTCTACCACCTCAGTATCCTCTTTGATTGCTTACTCAACTTTAATTTCCTCTTTGATTGTTTCTGCTACTTCGATATCCTATTTGATTGCTTCTTTCACTTCAATATCCTCTTTGATTGCTTCTTCCACTTCGATATCGTTTTTGACTGTTTCTTCTACTTCGATATCGTCTTTGATTGCTTTTTTCACTTCGTCATCCTCTTAGAATGCTCTTCCACCTCGGTATCCTCTTTGATTGCTTACTCAACTTTAATTTCCTCTTTGATTGTTTCTGCTACTTCGATATCCTATTTGATTGCTTCTTTCACTTCAATATCCTCTTTAATTGCTGCTTCCACTTGGAAATCCTCTTTGATTTGATTGCTTCTTCCATTTCGATATCGTCTTTGACTGCTTCTTACACATGGATATCCTCTTTGATGGCTTTTAACAGCTCGATATCCTCTTTAATAACTTCTTCGACTAAAACAAAAACACGCGAGCTGCGAGCAGCTCGCGCACAACGCAACCTCTAGTTATATTATATAAAGCTCGATTACCACTCACTGACTGACTGACTCATTGACATGTTTGTTCTCCCAGATGCCACCTCGTAGGGTGAAAATGTTTGGTGGGATCGTATAGAGGGAGTTCCGATGAGTTGGGAATAAATCCTAAAGTACCCCTTTTGTCCCCCATTCGCTCCCATCCACCTCGTATCTCGGAAAGTATAGGTCTTACAGCGTTGGCGCAAAAACTAATGTTGCAGAGGACATTTTTTTATATCCGGTTCCATGAAAAAAAAATGGTCTTTCATACAAAAAAAAAATTGTCCCATACAAAATATTTCTGTATGAATACCGTAAACCGTATATTTCGTTTGCCGTAATTTTCATACTGTTTTTGTAGGGAGCCCATGGCTTGTGTGTACTATAAAATTACTGTAAATTTGCTTGATTCTATATAATGGTGGTGGAAGGGCGTGAGACAACTTTCTTAGTTTTTGCAAAGGTCATCATCATCATTTTGGAACATCCAATTTTTTTTTTTTTTTTTAGTATGCAACGTTCATCATGTTTATTTTGGAACATCCACATTTTTTTAATTATGCCTCATCCACAATGATCACTTTGAAACGTCATTTTTTTTTTTTTATTATGCAACATCCACTGTGATCATTTTGGTACATCATTTTTTTTAATTATGCCTCATCCACAATGATCACTTTGGAACGTCAATTATTTTTTTTTTTATTATGCATCATCCACTGTGATCATTTTGGAACATCATTTTTTTCAATTATGCCTCATCCACTATGATCACTTTGGAACGTCAATTTTTTTTTTTTATTATGCAACATCCACTGTGATATTTTGGTACATCATTTTTTTTAATTATGCCTCATTCACAATGATCACTTTGGAACGTCAATTTTTTTTTATTATGCAACATCCACTGTGATCATTTTGGTACATCATTTTTTTTAATTATGCCTCATCCACAATGATCACTTTGGAACGTCAATTTTTTTTTTTATTATGCAACATCCACTGTGATCATTTTGGTACATCATTTTTTTAATTACGCCTCATCCACAATGATCACTTTGGAACGTCAATTTTTTTTTATTATGCAACACATAATTTTTTTTAATTATGCCTCATCCACAATGATCACTTTGGAACGTCAATTATTTTTTTTTATTATGCATCATCCACTGTGATCATTTTGGAACATCATTTTTTTTAATTATGCCTCATCCACAATGATCACTTTGGAACGTCAATTATTATTTTTTTTTTGTATTATGCAACATCCACTGTGATCATTTTGGTACATCATTTTTTTTATTATGCCTCATCCACAATGATCACTTTGGAACGTCAATTATTTTTTTTTATTATGCAAAATCCTTTGTGATCTTTTTGTAAAATCAATTTTTTTTAATTATGCCTCATCCACAATGATCACTTTTGGAACGTCAATTTTTTTTTTACTATGCAAAATCCTTTGTGATCATTTTGGAACATCATTTTGTTTTAAATTATGCCTCATCCACAATGATCACTTTTGGAACGTCATTTTTTTTATTATGCAAAATCCTTTGTGATCATTTTGGAAAATCATTTTTTTAAATTATGCCTCATCCACAATGATTATTTTGGAACGTCAATTTCTTTTTTTTTATTATGCAACATCCACTGTGATAATTTTGGAACATCAATTTTTTTTAATTATGCCTCATCAGCAATGATCATTTTGGAACGTCAATTTTTTTTTAAATTATGCCTCATCCACAATGATCACTTTTGGAACGTCGATTTTTTTTTTATTATGCAACATCCACTGTGATCATTTTGGAACATCAATTTTTTTTTATTTATGCCTCATCCACTATGATCATTTTTGAACGTCAATTTTTTTTTATTATGCGACATCCACTATTCGAACATTCTCTTTGATTGCTTGTTACACTTCGTCATCCTCTTTTATTGTTTCTTCCGCCTCCACATCTTCTATTATTGCATGTTCCACTTCGTTATCCTTTTAAAATGCTTCTTCTACTTCATATCCTCTTTAATTGCTTCAGTTACTTCATTATGCGCTCTACAAAATTGTGGTGTTTCATACAAAACTTCAATCGCTCATATCTTCTAAACGGGAAGAGCTAGCCCTAGCAAACTTGTACAAAATATTGGTGTAATTTTTTGGTGGAACTGTTTTTTTATTGTCATCCTTGACATCCTTTTTGAATGCTTCTCTCACTTCGTCATCTTCTTTGAATGTTTTTTCCACTTCGACATCATCTTTGACTGCTTCTTTAACTTCGATATCCTCTTTGATTGCTTCTTCCACTTCGATATCCAATCAACAAATTTATGATTTTTCTTACAAAACTTTAATCGCTCGTATCTTCTAAACGGGAAGAGATAGCACTAGCAAACTTTGACAAAATATTAGTACAAATTTTTGATCATTATCATTTTACAACATACATTTATATTATGCAACGTCAATCCTGATCATTTTGGAACGTCCAGATTTTTTTTATGCAACGTTCATCATGATCTTTTTTGCAACGTTCAATTTTTTTTATACAACTATTATCATGATCATTTTGGAACATCCAATTTTTTTCTCTTTGATTGCTTGTTCCACTTCGATATCCTCTTTGATTGCTTCTTCCACATTGATATCCTATTTGATTGCTTCTTTAACTTTGGTATCCTCTACGATTGCTTCTTCCACTTCGATATCCTCTTTTATTCCTTCTTCATCTTCAATATCCATTGGATTGCTTCTTCATCTTTGATATCCTCTTTGATGGCATTTTCACTTCGGTATCCTCTGTAAGGGCTCCTTCCTCTTTGATTTCCGTTTGATTGCTTCTTGCACTGCAATATTTTCTTTGATTGCGTCTTCATATTCGATATCGTTTTTGATTGCATTTTTACTTCGATATCCTGTGATGGCTTCTTCCACTTTGATATCCTCTTTGATTGCTTCTTCCACTTCGATATCCGCTTTGATTGCTTGTTCCATTTTGATATCGTCTTTGACTATTTCTTTCACTTCGATATCGTCTTTGATTGCTTTTTTCAGTTCGTCATCCTCTTTGAATACTTCTACCAACTCGGTATCCTCTTTGATTCCTTAGTCAACTTCAATTTCCTCTTTGATTGTTTTTGCTACTTCGATATCCTATTTGATTGCTTCTCCCACTTCAATATCCTCTTTGTTTACTCCTTCCACTTCGATATCATCTTCGATTTCCTTTCGATTGCTTCTTGCACTGCATTATTCTCTTTGATTGCGTCTTCATCTTCGATATCGTCTTTGATAGCATTTTCACTTCGATATCCTCTGTGATGGCTTCTTCCACTTCGATACCCTCTTTGATTGCTTCTTCCACTTCGATATCCTCTTTGATTGTTTCTTCCGCCTCGACATCTTCTATTTTTGCATGTTCCACTTCGTTATCCCTTTAAAATGCTTCTTCTACTTTCATATCCTCTTTAATTGCTTCAGTTACTTCATTATGCTCTCTACAAAATTGTGGTCTTTCATACAAAACTTCAATCGCTCGTATCTTCTAAACGGGAAGAGATAGCCCTAGCAAACTTGTACAAAATATTGGTATAAATTTTTGGTGCAACTGTTTTTTTATTGTCATCCTTGACATCCTTTTTGAATGCTTCTCTCACTTCGTCATCTTCTTTGAATGTTTTTTCCACTTCGACATCATCTTTGACTGCTTCTTTAACTTCGATATCCTCTTTGATTGCTTCTCCCACTTCGATATCGTCTTTGACTGCTTCTTCCATTTCGATATCGTCTTTGATTGCTTTTTTCACTTCGTCATCTTCTTTGAATGCTTCTACCACCTCGGTATCCTCTTTGATTGCTTACTCAACTTCAATTTCCTCTTTGATTGTTTCTCCCTCTTCGATATCGTCTTTGACTGCTTCTTCCATGTCGATATCGTCTTTGATTGCTTTTTTCACTTCGTCATATTCTTTGAATGCTTCTACCGCCTCGGTATCCTCTTTGATTGCTTACTCAACTTCAATTTCCTCTTTGATTGTTTCTGCCACTTCGATATCCTATTTGATTGCTTCTTCCACTTCAACATTCTCTTTGATAGTTTCTTCCACTTCGATATCCAATCAACAAATTTATGATTTTTCTTACAAAACTTTAATCGCTCGTATCTTCTAAACGGGAAGAGATAGCACTAGCAAACTTTGACAAAATATTAGTACAAATTTTTGATCATTATCATTTTGCAACATACATTTATATTATGCAACGTCAATCATATCATTTTGGAACGTCCAGATTTTTTTTTATGCAACGTTCATCATGATCTTTTTTGCAACGTTCAATTTTTTTTTATACAACCATTATCATGATCATTTTGGAACATCCAATTTTTTTCTCTTTGATTGCTTGTTTATCTTTGATTGCTTCTTTAACTTTGATATCCTCTACGATTGCTTGTTCCGCTTCGATATCCTCTTTTATTCCTTCTTCATCTTCAATATCCATTGGATTGCTTCTTCCACTTCGATATCGTCTTTGACTGCTTCTTCCATTTCGATATCGTCTTTGATTGCTTTTTTCACTTCGTCATCTTCTTTGAATGCTTCTACCACCTCGGTATCCTCTTTGATTGCTTACTCAACTTCAATTTCCTCTTTGATTGTTTCTCCCTCTTCGATATCGTCTTTGACTGCTTCTTCCATGTCGATATCGTCTTTGATTGCTTTTTTCACTTCGTCATCTTCTTTGAATGCTTCTACCGCCTCGGTATCCTCTTTGATTGCTTACTCAACTTCAATTTCCTCTTTGATTGTTTCTGCCACTTCGATATCCTATTTGATTGCTTCTTCCACTTCAACATTCTCTTTGATAGTTTCTTCCACTTCGATATCCAATCAACAAATTTATGATTTTTCTTACAAAACTTTAATCGCTCGTATCTTCTAAACGGGAAGAGATAGCACTAGCAAACTTTGACAAAATATTAGTACAAATTTTTGATCATTATCATTTTGCAACATACATTTATATTATGCAACGTCAATCATGATCATTTTGGAACGTCCAGATTTTTTTTTATGCAACGTTCATCATGATCTTTTTTGCAACGTTCAATTTTTTTTTATACAACCATTATCATGATCATTTTGGAACATCCAATTTTTTTCTCTTTGATTGCTTGTTTATCTTTGATTGCTTCTTTAACTTTGATATCCTCTACTATTGCTTGTTCCGCTTCGATATCCTCTTTTATTCCTTCTTCATCTTCAATATCCATTGGATTGCTTCTTCCACT
Organism: Philereme transversata; assembly: GCA_963924445.1. NCBI lineage: Eukaryota > Metazoa > Arthropoda > Insecta > Lepidoptera > Geometridae > Philereme > Philereme transversata. The sequence goes on along the minus strand of OZ004343.1, from coordinate 5,921,376 downwards.
TCGATATCGTCTTTGATTGCTTTTTTTACTTCGTCATCCTCTTAGAATGCTTCTACCACCTTGGTATCCTCTTTGATTTCTTCCTCAACTTTAATTTCCTCTTTGATTGTTTCTGCTACTTCGATATCCTATTTGATTGCTTCTTTCACGTCAATATCCTCTTTGATTGCTTCTTCCACTTCGATATCATCTTTGATTGCTTCTTCCCTTTCGATATCCTCTAAGATTGCTTCTTCCACTTCGATACCTTCTTTGATTGCTTCTTCCACTTCGATATCGTCTTTGATTGCTTTTTTCACTTCGTCATCTTAGAATGCTTCTACCACCTCGGTATCCTCTTTGATTGCTTACTCAACTTCAATTTCCTCTTTAATAGTTTCTGCTAATTCGATATCCTATTTGATTGCTGCTTTCACTTCAATATCCTGTTTGATTGCTTCTTGCACTTCGAAATCATATTTGATTGCTGCTTCCATTTGGATATCTTCTTTGATTTGATTGCTTCTTCCATTTCGATATCATCTTTGATTGCTTCTTCCACTTCGATATCCTCTAAGATTGCTTCTTCCACTTCGATACCTTCTTTGATTGCTTCTTCCACTTCGATATCGTCTTTGATTAATTTTTTTTACTTCGATATCCTCTAAGATTGCTTCTTCCACTTCGATATCGTCTTTGATTGCTTTTTTCACTTCGTCATCTTAGAATGCTTCTACCACCTCGGTATCCTCTTTGATTGCTTACTCAACTTCAATTTCCTCTTTAATAGTTTCTGATAATTCGATATCCTATTTGATTGCTGCTTTCACTTCAATATCCTGTTTGATTGCTTCTTGCACTTCGAAATCATATTTGATTGCTGCTTCCATTTGGATATCTTCTTTGATTTGATTGCTTCTTCCATTTCGATATCGTCTTTGACTGCTTCTTACACATGGATATCCTTTTTGATCGCTTTTAACAGCTCGAAATCCTCTTTGATTGCTTCTTCGACAAAAACAATAACACGCGAGTTGCGTGCAACTCGCGCACTACGCAACCTCTAGTTATATTATATAAAGCTCGATTACCACTCACTGACTGACTGACTGACTGACTCATTGACATGTTTGTTCTCCCAGATGCCACCTCGTAGGGTGAAAATGTTTGGTGGGATCGTATAGAGGGAGTTCCGATGAGTTGGGAATAAATCCTAAAGTACCCCTTTTGTCCCCCATTCGCTCCCATCCACCTCGTATCTCGGAAAGTATAGGTCTTACAGTGTTGGCGCAAAAACTAATGTTGCAGAGGACATTTTTTTATATCCGGTTCCATGAAAAAAAAATGGTCTTTCATACAAAAAAAAAATTGTCCCATACAAAATATTTCTGTATGAATACCGTAAACCGTATATTTCGTTTGCCGTAATTTTCATACTGTTTTTGTAGGGAGCCCACGGCTTGTGTGTACTATAAAATTACTGTAAATTTGCTTGATTCTATATAATGGTGGTGGAGGGACATGAGATAACTTTCATAGTTTTTGCAAAGGTCATCATCATCATTTTGAAACATCCAATTTTTTTTTTTTTTTTAGTATGCAACGTTCATCATGTTTATTTTGGAACATCCACATTTTTTTAATTATGCCTCATCCACAATGATCACTTTGGAACGTCATTTTTTTTTTTTATTATGCAACATCTACTGTGATATTTTGGTACATCATTTTTTTAAATTATACCTCATCCACAATGATCACTTTGGAACGTCAATTTTTTTTTTATTATGCAACACATAATTTTTTTTAATTATGCCACATCCACAATGATCACTTTGGAAAGTCAATTATTATTTTTTTATTATGCATCATCCACTGTGATCATTTTAGAACATCATTTTTTTAATTATGCCTCATCCACAATGATCACTTTGGAACGTCAATTATTATTTTTTTATTATGCAACATCCACTGTAATCATTTTGGTACATGATTTTTTTTAATTATGCCTCATCCACTGTGATATTTTGGTACATCAATTTTTTTAATTATGCCTCATCCACAATGATCACTTTGGAACGTCAATTATTATTTTTTTTATTATGCAACATCCACTGTGATCATTTTGGTACATCATTTTTTTAATTATGCCTCATCCACAATGATCACTTTGGAACGTCAATTATTTTTTTTTTATTATGCCTCATCCACAATGATCACTTTGGAACGTCAATTATTTTTTTTTTATTATGCAACATCCACTGTGATCATTTTGGTACATCATTTTTTTAATTACGCCTCATCCACAATGATCACTTTGGAACGTCAATTTTTTTTTTATTATGCAACACATAATTTTTTTTAATTATGCCACATCCACAATGATCACTTTGGAAAGTCAATTATTATTTTTTTATTATGCATCATCCACTGTGATCATTTTAGAACATCATTTTTTTAATTATGCCTCATCCACAATGATCACTTTGGAACGTCAATTATTATTTTTTTATTATGCAACATCCACTGTAATCATTTTGGTACATGATTTTTTTTAATTATGCCTCATCCACAATAATCACTTTGGAACGTCAATTTTTTTTTTATTATGCAACATCCACTGTGATCATTTTGGTACATATTTTTTTTTTATTATGCCTCATCCACAATGATCACTTTGGAACGTCAATTATTTTTTTTTTATTATGCATCATCCACTGTGATTATTTTGGAACATCATTTTTTTTAAATATGCCTCATCCACCATGATCACTTTGGAACGTCAATTATTATTATTTTTTTTGTATTATGCAACACATAATTTTTTTTAATTATGCCTCATCCACAATGATCACTTTGGAACGTCAATTATTATTATTTTTTTATTATGCATCATCCACTGTGATCATTTTGGAACATCATTTTTTTAAATTAAGCCTCATCCACAATGATCACTTTGGAACGTCAATTATTATTATTTTTTTTGTATTATGCAACATCCACTGTGATCATTTTGGTACATCATTTTTTTTTATTATGCCTCATCCACAATGATCACTTTGGAACGTCAATTATTTTTTTTATTATGCAACATCCACTGTGATCATTTTGGTACATATATTTTTTTTAATTATGCCTCATCCACATGATCATTTTGGAACGTCAATTTTTTTTTATTATTTAACATCCACTGTGATCATTTTGGAAAATCAATTTTTTTTTGTAGCACAAATTTTTGGTGGAATCGTTATTTTACGGTCATCATCGCCCTTGCCATCATTTTGAATTCTTCTCTCACTTCCTTTTCGTTTTCGAATGTTTCTTTCACATTGATATCCTCTTTAATTGTTTCTATAACTTCGAAATCCTCTTTGATCGCATTTTTACTTCAATATACTTTTGAATTGTTTTTTCTATTTTTCTATTTTCTTCAATTACTTCTCTTACTTCAATATCGACTCTACAAAATTATGGGTTTTAATACAAATCTTAAATCGCTCGTATCTTCTAAACGGGAAGAGATAGCTATAGAAAACTTTTACAAAATGTTGGTATAAGTTTTTGGTTAAACCGTTTTTTTATTTTTATCATTGTCCTCGACGCCCTTTTTGAATGCTTCTCTCACTTCGTCTTCCTCTTTGAATGCTTCTTTCCCTTCGTCATCCTCTTTGACTGTTTCTTCCACATCGATATCCTCTACTTTTGCTTCTTCCATCTCGATATCTTCTTTGATTGCTTCTTCCACTTTGATATCGTCTTTGATTGCTTCTTTAACTTCGATATCCAATTTGATTGCTACTTTTACTTCGATATCGTCTTTGATTGCTTCTTTTACTGTGATATCCTCTTTGATGGCTTCTTTAACTTCGATATCCTATTTGATTGCTTCTGTAACTTCGTCATCCTGTTTTAATTCTTCTACGACCTCACTATGCTCTAAGGGCGCGTCTTCAACTTCGATACTGAAACACATAGGCATAGTAAACTTTTACAAAATGATAGTACAAATGTTTGTCGGAATCGTTTTTTTATTGTCATCAACAACCTTGATATTCTTTTTAAATACTTCTCTCACTTCGACATCCTCTTAGACTTCCAACACCTTGAAATCCTCTTTTAATGCTGTTCCACAGTATATTGAACCCTGTTTGATTCCTTTTTTCACTTTGGAATTGTCTTTCTTCTTTGATTGCTTCTTCATCTTCGATATCTTTTATGATTGCTTCTTTCACTTCAATATCCTTTTAGAGTGCTTCTTTCACTTCGATATCGTCTTTGTTTGCTTCATTCATTTCGTCATCCTCTTTAAATATTACTACCACCTCGGTATCCTCTTTGATTGCTTACTCCACTTTTGTTTTATTATGCAACATTCACTATTCTGGTATTCTCTTTGATTGCTTCTTCCACTCCGATATCCTCTTTGATTGCATCTTCCACTTCGATATCCTTTTTGATTGTTTGTTCCACTTCGTCATCCTCTTTGATTGTTTCTTCCAACTCAACATCTTCTATTTTTGCATGTTCCACTTCGATATCCTTTTAAATTGCTTCTTCTATTTCATATCCTCTTTAATTGCTTCATTTACTTCATTGCCCTCTCTACAAAATTATGGTGTTTCATACAAAACTTCAATCGCTCGTATCTTCTAAGCGGGAAGTGATAGCCTTATCAAACTTGTACAAAATATTGGTATCAATTTTTGTTGGAATCGTTTTTTTTATTATCGTCCTTGAATGCTTCTCTCACTTCGTCTTCCTCTTTGAATGTTTCTTCCACTTCGACATCATCTTTGACTGCTTCTTTAACTTCGATATCCTCTTTGATTGCTTCTCCCACTTCGATATCGTCTTTGACTGCTTCTTCCATTTCGATATCGTCTTTAATTTCTTTTTTCACTTCGTCATCTTCTTTGAATGCTTCTACCACTTCGGTATCCCCTTTGATTGCTTACTCAACTTCAATTTCCTCTTTGATTGGTTCTGTCACTTCGATATCCTATTTGATTGCTCCTTCCACTTCAATATCCTCTTTGATTGCTTCTTCCACTTCGATATCATCTTCGATTTCCTTTTGATTGATTGTTGCACTGCAATATTCTCTTTCATTGCGTCTTCATCTTCGATATCGTCTTCGTTAGCAATTTTACTTCCATATCCTCTGTCATGGCTTCTTCCACTTCGATATCCTCATTGATTCGATTGCTTCTTCCATTTCGATATTGTTTTGACTGCTTCTTACACATGGATATCCTCTTTGATAGCTTTTAACAGCTCGATATCATCTTTGATTGCTTTTTTCACTTCGGCATCCTCTTAGAATGCTTCTACCAACTCGGTATCCTCTTTAATTGCTTACTCAACTTCAATTTCCTCTTTGATTGTTTCTGCTGCTTCGATATCCTATTTGATTGCTTCTTTCACTTCAATACCCTCTTTAATTACTGCTTCCACTTGGAAATCCTCTTTGATTTGATTGCTTCTTCCATTTCCATATCGTCTTTGACTGCTTCTTACACATGGATATCCTGTTTGATGGCTTTTAACAGCTCGATATCCTCATTAATTACTTCTTCGACTAAAAGAAAAACACGCGAGCTGCGAGCAGCTCGCGCACAACGCAACCTCTAGTTATATTATATAAAGCTCGATTACCACTCACTGACTGACTGACTGACTGACTCATTGACATGTTTGTTCTCCCAGATGCCACCTCGTAGGGTGAAAATGTTTGGTGGGATCGTATAGAGGGAGTTCCGATGAGTTGGGAATAAATCCTAAAGTACCCCTTTTGTCCCCCATTCGCTCCCATCCACCTCGTATCTCGGAAAGTATAGGTCTTACAGCGTTGGCGCAAAAACTAATGTTGCAGAGGACATTTTTTTATATCCGGTTCCATGAAAAAAAAATGGTCTTTCATACAAAAAAAAAATTGTCCCCTACAAAATATTTCTGTATGAATACCGTAAACCGTAAATTTCGTTTGCCGTAATTTTCATACTGTTTTTGTAGGGAGCCCACGGCTTGTGTGTACTATAAAATTACTGTAAATTTGCTTGATTCTATATAATGGTGGTGGAGGGACATGAGATAACTTTCATAGTTTTTGCAAAGGTCATCATCACCATTTTGGAACATCCAATTTTTTTTTTTTTTTTTAGTATGCAACGTTCATCATGTTTATTTTGGAACATCCACATTTTTTTAATTATGCCTCATCCACAATGATCACTTTGAAACGTCATTTTTTTTTTATTATGCATCATCCACTGTGATCATTTTGTAACATCATTTTTTTTTCAATTATGCCTCATCCACAATGATCACTTTGAAACGTCATTTTTTTTTTTTTATTATGCAACATCCACTGTGATCATTTTGGTACATCATTTTTTTAATTATGCCTCATCCACAATGATCACTTTGGAACGTCAATTATTATTTTTTTTTATTATGCATCATCCACTGTGATCATTTTGTAACATCATTTTTTTTTCAATTATGCCTCATCCACTATGATCACTTTGGAACGTCAATTTTTTTTTTATTATGCAACATCCACTGTGATATTTTGGTACATCAATTTTTTTAATTATGCCTCATCCACAATGATCACTTTGGAACGTCAATTATTATTTTTTTTATTATGCAACATCCACTGTGATCATTTTGGTACATCATTTTTTTAATTATGCCTCATCCACAATGATCACTTTGGAACGTCAATTATTTTTTTTTTATTATGCATCATCCACTGTGATCATTTTGTAACATCATTTTTTTTTCAATTATGCCTCATCCACAATGATCACTTTGAAACGTCATTTTTTTTTATTATGCAACATCCACTGTGATCATTTTGGTACATCATTTTTTTAATTATGCCTCATCCACAATGATCACTTTGGAACGTCAATTATTATTTTTTTTTATTATGCATCATCCACTGTGATCATTTTGTAACATCATTTTTTTTTCAATTATGCCTCATCCACTATGATCACTTTGGAACGTCAATTTTTTTTTTTATTATGCAACATCCACTGTGATATTTTGGTACATCAATTTTTTTAATTATGCCTCATCCACAATGATCACTTTGGAACGTCAATTATTATTTTTTTTATTATGCAACATCCACTGTGATCATTTTGGTACATCATTTTTTTAATTACGCCTCATCCACAATGATCACTTTGGAACGTCAATTATTTTTTATTATGCAACATCCACTGTGATCATTTTGGAACATCATTTTTTTTAATTATGCCTCATCCACAATGATCATTTTGGAACGTCAATTTCTTTTTTTTATTATGCAACATCCACTGTGATAATTTTGGAACATCAATTTTTTTTAATTATGCCTCATCCGCAATGATCATTTTGGAACGTCAATTTTTTTTTAAATTATGCCTCATCCACAATGATCACTTTTGGAACGTCAATTTTTTTTTTATTATGCAACATCCACTGTGATCATTTTGGAACATCAATTTTTTTTTATTTATGCCTCATCCACTATGATCATTTTGGAACGTCAATTTTTTTTTATTATGCGACATCCACTATTCGAATATTCTCTTTGATTGCTTGTTACACTTCGTCATCCTCTTTTATTGTTTCTTCCGCCTCCACATCTTCTATTTTTGCATGTTCCACTTCGTTATCCTTTTAAAATGCTTCTTCTACTTCATATCCTCTTTAATTGCTTCAGTTACTTCATTATGCGCTCTACAAAATTGTGGTGTTTCATACAAAACTTCAATCGCTCATATCTTCTAAGCGGGAAGAGATAGCCCTAGCAAACTTGTACAAAATATTGGTATAAACTTTTGGTGGAACTGTTTTTTTATTGTCATCCTTGACATCCTTTTTGAATGCTTCTCTCACTTCGTCATCTTCTTTGAATGTTTTTTCCACTTCGACATCATCTTTGACTGCTTCTTTAACTTCGATATCCTCTTTGATTGCTTCTCCCACTTCGATATCGTCTTTGACTGCTTCTTCCATTTCGATATCGTCTTTGATTGCTTTTTCACTTCGTCATATTCTTTGAATGCTTCTACCACCTTGGTATCCTCTTTGATTGCTTACTCAACTTCAATTTCCTCTTTGATTGTTTCTGCCACTTCGATATCCTATTTGATTGCTTCTTCCACTTCAACATTCTCTTTGATAGTTTCTTCCACTTCGATATCCAATCAACAAATTTATGATTTTTCTTACAAAACTTTAATCGCTCGTATCTTCTAAACGGGAAGAGATAGCACTAGCAAACTTTGACAAAATATTAGTACAAATTTTTGATCATTATCATTTTACAACATACATTTATATTATGCAACGTCAATCCTGATCATTTTGGAACGTCCAGATTTTTTTTATGCAACGTTCATCATGATCTTTTTTGCAACGTTCAATTTTTTTTATACAACTATTATCATGATCATTTTGGAACATCCAATTTTTTTCTCTTTGATTGCTTGTTCCACTTCGATATCCTCTTTGATTGCTTCTTCCACATTGATATCCTATTTGATTGCTTCTTTAACTTTGATATCCTCTACGATTGCTTGTTCCACTTCGATATCCTCTTTTATTCCTTCTTCATCTTCAATATCCATTGGATTGCTTCTTCATCTTTGATATCCTCTTTGATGGCATTTTCACTTCGGTATCCTCTGTAAGGGCTCCTTCCTCTTTGATTTCCGTTTGATTGCTTCTTGCACTGCAATATTTTCTTTGATTGCGTCTTCATATTCGATATCGTTTTTAATTGCATTTTTACTTCGATATCCTCTGTGATGGCTTCTTCCACTTTGATATCCTCTTTGATTGCTTCTTCCACTTCGATATCCGCTTTGATTGCTTGTTCCATTTTGATATCGTCGTTGACTATTTCTTTCACTTCGATATCGTCTTTGATTGCTTTTTTCACTTCGTCATCCTCTTTGAATACTTCTACCAACTCGGTATCCTCTTTGATTCCTTAGTCAACTTCAATTTTCTCTTTGATTGTTTTTGCTACTTCGATATCCTATTTGATTGCTTCTCCCACTTCAATATCCTCTTTGTTTACTCCTTCCACTTCGATATCATCTTCGATTTCCTTTTGATTGCTTCTTGCACTGCATTATTCTCTTTGATTGCGTCTTCATCTTCGATATCGTCTTTGATAGCATTTTCACTTCGATATCCTCTGTGATGGCTTCTTCCACTTCGATACCCTCTTTGATTGCTTCTTCCACTTCGATATCCTCTTTGATTGTTTCTTCCGCCTCGACATCTTCTATTTTTGCATGTTCCACTTCGTTATCCCTTTAAAATGCTTCTTCTACTTTCATATCCTCTTTAATTGCTTCAGTTACTTCATTATGCTCTCTACAAAATTGTGGTCTTTCATACAAAACTTCAACCGCTCGTATCTTCTAAACGGGAAGAGATAGCCCTAGCAAACTTGTACAAAATATTGGTATAAATTTTTGGTGCAACTGTTTTTTTATTGTCATCCTTGACATCCTTTTTGAATGCTTCTCTCACTTCGTCATCTTCTTTGAATGTTTTTTCCACTTCGACATCATCTTTGACTGCTTCTTTATCTTCGATATCCTCTTTGATTGCTTCTCCCACTTCGATATCCTCTTTGACTGCTTCTTCCATTTCGATATCGTCTTTGATTGCTTTTTCACTTCGTCATCTTCTTTGAATGCTTCTACCACCTTGGTATCCTCTTTGATTGCTTACTCAACTTCAATTTCCGCTTTGATTGTTTCTGCCACTTCGATATCCTATTTGATTGCTTCTTCCACTTCAACATTCTCTTTGATAGTTTCTTCCACTTCGATATCCAATCAACAAATTTATGATTTTTCTTACAAAACTTTAATCGCTCGTATCTTCTAAACGGGAAGAGATAGCACTAGCAAACTTTGACAAAATATTAGTACAAATTTTTGATCATTATCATTTTACAACATACATTTATATTATGCAACGTCAATCCTGATCATTTTGGAACGTCTAGATTTTTTTATGCAACGTTCATCATGATCTTTTTTGCAACGTTCAATTTTTTTTATACAACTATTATCATGATCATTTTCGAACATCCAATTTTTTTCTCTTTGATTGCTTGTTCCACTTCGATATCCTCTTTGATTGCTTCTTCCACATTGATATCCTATTTGATTGCTTCTTTAACTTTGATATCCTCTACGATTGCTTGTTCCACTTCGATATCCTCTTTTATTCCTTCTTCATCTTCAATATCCATTGGATTGCTTCTTCATCTTTGATATCCTCTTTGATGGCATTTTCACTTCGGTATCCTCTGTAAGGGCTCCTTCCTCTTTGATTTCCGTTTGATTGCTTCTTGCACTGCAATATTTTCTTTGATTGCGTCTTCATATTCGATATCGTTTTTGATTGCATTTTTACTTCGATATCCTGTGATGGCTTCTTCCACTTTGACATCCTCATTGATTGCTTCTTCCACTTCGATATCCGCTTTGATTGCTTGTTCCATTTTGATATCGTCTTTGACTATTTCTTTCACTTCGATATCGTCTTTGATTGCTTTTTTCACTTCGTCATCCTCTTTGAATACTTCTACCAACTCGGTATCCTCTTTGATTCCTTAGTCAACTTCAATTTCCTCTTTGATTGTTTTTGCTACTTCGATATCCTATTTGATTGCTTCTCCCACTTCAATATCCTCTTTGTTTACTCCTTCCACTTCGATATCATCTTCGATTTCCTTTTGATTGCTTCTTGCACTGCATTATTCTCTTTGATTGCGTCTTCATCTTCGATATCGTCTTTGATAGCATTTTCACTTCGATATCCTCTGTGATGGCTTCTTCCACTTCGATACCCTCTTTGATTGCTTTTTCCACTTCGATACCCTCTTTGATTGCTTCTTCCACTTCGATATCCTCTTTGATTGTTTCTTCCGCCTCGACATCTTCTATTTTTGCATGTTCCACTTCGTTATCCCTTTAAAATGCTTCTTCTACTTTCATATCCTCTTTAATTGCTTCAGTTACTTCATTATGCTCTCTACAAAATTGTGGTCTTTCATACAAAACTTCAATCGCTCGTATCTTCTAAACGGGAAGAGATAGCCCTAGCAAACTTGTACAAAATATTGGTATAAATTTTTGGTGGAACTGTTTTTTTATTGTCATCCTTGACATCCTTTTTGAATGCTTCTCTCACTTCGTCATCTTCTTTGAATGTTTTTTCCACTTCGACATCATCTTTGACTGCTTCTTTAACTTCGATATCCTCTTTGATTGCTTCTCCCACTTCGATATCGTCTTTGACTGCTTCTTCCATTTCGATATCGTCTTTGATTGCTTTTTCACTTCGTCATCTTCTTTGAATGCTTCTACCACCTTGGTATCCTCTTTGATTGCTTACTCAACTTCAATTTCCGCTTTGATTGTTTCTGCCACTTCGATATCCTATTTGATTGCTTCTTCCACTTCAACATTCTCTTTGATAGTTTCTTCCACTTCGATATCCAATCAACAAATTTATGATTTTTCTTACAAAACTTTAATCGCTCGTATCTTCTAAACGGGAAGAGATAGCACTAGCAAACTTTGACAAAATATTAGTACAAATTTTTGATCATTATCATTTTACAACATACATTTATATTATGCAACGTCAATCCTGATCATTTTGGAACGTCCAGATTTTTTTTATGCAACGTTCATCATGATCTTTTTTGCAACGTTAAATTTTTTTTATACAACTATTATCATGATCATTTTGGAACATCCAATTTTTTTCTCTTTGATTGCTTGTTCCACTTCGATATCCTCTTTGATTGCTTCTTCCACATTGGTATCCTCTTTGATTGCTTCTTTAACTTTGATATCCTTTACGATTGCTTGTTCCGCTTCGATATCCTCTTTTATTCCTTCTTCATCTTCAATATCCATTGGATTGCTTCTTCCACTTCGATATCGTCTTTGATTGCTTTTTTTACTTCGTCATCCTCTTAGAATGCTTCTACCACCTTGGTATCCTCTTTGATTTCTTCCTCAACTTTAATTTCCTCTTTGATTGTTTCTGCTACTTCGATATCCTATTTGATTGCTTCTTTCACTTCAATATCCTTTTTGATTGCTTCTTCCACTTCGATATCATCTTTGATTGCTGCTTCCACTTGGAAATCCTCTTTGATTTGATTGCTTCTTCCATTTCGATATCGTCTTTGACTGCTGCTTACACATGGATATCCTCTTTGATGGCTTTTAACAGCTCGATATCCTCTTTAATTACTTCTTTGACTAAAAGAAAAACACGCGAGCTGCGAGCAGCTCGCGCACAACGCAACCTCTAGTCTATATATATAATCTATCTATATATACTCTGGAATGTCAATGTCTCCTTAGTCATAAGGTCGGGCATTGGAAAGTGCGACACAGTTTTAACTATTGCACTTTTCAGTGTTTCATCTACGTATAAAGCTATCCTGTGTGTATTATGTTCAAAATAAATGATTGATTGATTGATTGATCTATATACCAAATTTCATCGAATGGTTCAGTCGTTTAGTCGCAAAAACGTTAGAAACAGACAGAGAGCCAGAGTTACTTCCATATTTATAATTTATTTATGGATTATAGAGTTATAAGGACTTGGGTTGGTTAGTGTCAGTCTGGTATGATTCAGTATTAATTTATCGATAAGTTTTTTGAGTTTATTACTAAACCTTTTACAATATCAGCAAACTTAAAAATTAACGATCTCTTCATTAAGGTGACAATTGGACTGGCTGTTTCTCGCGAAGCATGGTAGAGACCGTCTACTCTATAAATGAACGCCCCTCCACTTCATTACGTCAAAGCGAAATGTTCTTTATTTACTGTTATCACAAGGCTCGGAGCTCGAGTTATCGGAGCGCACAGTGTTTTCTATAAAATATATAACGGCGAATGTTCTGAAGAGCTGTTCAATTTAATCCCTGCTTCCCACTTCTACCATCGTACCTCCCGCAACCGGCAACGTGCTCACCCACATATTGTAGATGCGTGGAAGTCTCACACGGTGCGTTTCACCGGCTCGTTTCTTCCACGCACCTGCAAGATGTGGAATGATCTTCCCCCGGAGGTTTTTCCAGCGGGCTTCAAAATGAACGCCTTCAAGAGAGGTGTAAATAGGGTTTTAAGTGCTAGGCAATGCGACTGCAGTACCTCGAGTGCTGCAGGAGTTTATATGCGGCGGTGACCACTTAACATCAGGACGCCCGTCAGCTTGTGTGTCTACAAGTTTAATAAAGGCTCATTTTGAATTATCTTGTTCTAGTGTTGATGCACAGTAACTAAGTAGAGAGTGGGGCGTTCATTTTAGGGTAGACAAGCTCTACATATAATTTGGCACCTTCGTGAACCTAATTATTTTAATAAGGTTCCTAGTTATTTTTTATTGTTTTTGTATAAAACTGATTTTTAATTCACTTTTTTTGTAAATAAGGTTTAGTAATAAAAATTGTATACATATAAGTGCTAATCCTTTGTATATTGATGTAAGGTACTTACTTGTAAGATGATGTACTCGTATGTAGGTGTGAATAAAAAAACTAGATGTAATTTAATTTGTTATGTAAACAACCTTACCTATGATTCCCAAACGTGGTCTTTAATCGAGGCTGAAAAAACCAAACTCAAGATTTGCCAAAGAGCAATGGAGCGCAGCGTGCTTAGAGTAAAGAGGATTGACAGAATCCGTAACACCACGCTGCGTTTAAAAACCGGCATTGCTGACGCAGGGAATAAGGCTGCCAGGTTTAAACGGGATTGGACGTGCCATGTCTGACGCATGCATCCGGTCAGATGGGCAGTGCCTGAAGACGGGCGACGGTGCCGAGGCAGGCCTGATAGAAGGCATAATAAAGCGAAAGTCCTGGATTACAATGGGGGAGACCTTTGCCCAGCAGTGGGGTGATACAGGTTGAATAAAAAAAATAAAAAATATATGTCGACAAAAATCGGTATCAGCATTTACAGAATATGTAAATGACTATGAACTAGCCTTTTGCGTAATATACATTAGCTATGTAATAAAGATAAGAATAAAATGACTGAACGTTGGTGATAATATACTACTGCAATAAGCTATGTTTATATTTTATTTTAATGCACCAATGAATTGAACAGTGGGACTGGGCAGGACACGTTTCTCGTATGCCAGAGGAGCTATGGGCGAAAGCCACTACAGATTGGGTTACAAACGGGCGGTGGCCTCGTGGTAGTCCCAGGCGGAGATGGAGGGATGAACTGGATGCATACCAGAAACAGTGGTCCCAATTAGCCAATAACCGGGACTTGTGGAAGGAGGGAAGTGTGGCCTTTGCCCTGCAATGGGACTCTACGGGCTAATAATAATAATAAATAAAATAATTAATTTCTATAACATTGGATGAAGACAAGTAACTTTTTAACAAAAATATAACCTACTTCAGGTAATCATAAATTTTCTGTTGGATCCCATCATCTAGAACTTGTGTTGAAGTCGATTAAAAAATCACAGGAAAGCAAAATGCGCAATTACGTTACTTGGACGACATGTATTTATGTCATGTTCATGTCTAGTATTTTTATTTTTATAGTGATATCTGAACACTTATAGAAAATTCTAAGATTTATAAAACCATTTTAAAAATGTTCAAGCCTAGACGGGACTTAAACTCGCAACCTTCCTCTTCATACGAGGATGCACTACTAATTGTGCTACCGGGCTCTGTCACGACAGACATTTCTTGTCAATGTACTAAACTGCGTCGCCATATCCATGAATCCGTTTCCGATGAAGATCCAGCTAAAGTCTGGAAGTTTCTGAGATCGTTAGGTGTTGGTAAATCTCGCCAGGATTCAATTCCAAGCGATTTAAACATTGACTTCCTTAATCAACATTTTTCTTCATCTTCTTACATTGCTGATGCTGATAAAATCAGTTCAATTAATTTTCTCTCTTCGTTACCAACTCCTGATCATCCTCCTTTTCTATTTAGCCAAATCACCGTTGCTGACATTAAGAAAAGTATATTGTCCATTACATCCAATGCTGTTGGGCTTGACGGTATCAGCCGCAATATGCTTATCCCTATCCTTGATATCATACTACCTACCCTCTGCCATCTTCTGAACCACTCCCTAATGAACGGTACCTTCCCTTCCATTTGGAAGGAAGCCCAAATAATTCCTCTGCCAAAGAAACCTAATCCCAAATCCTTTTCTGAATATCGTCCGATTTCTATCCTTCCTTTTCTCTCCAAAGTTCTCGAACGCTTGGTCCATAATCAATTAAACTCCTTTTTTTCCTCCTATAGTATCCTTAATCCTCTGCAGTCTGGCTTTCGTAAAGGCCACAGTACTGTCACTGCTCTAGTCAAAATCACGGACGACATACGTATGGGCATGGAAAATGGGCAACTTACCGTGCTGACTTTACTCGATTTCAGTAATGCGTTCAACACCGTTGATTTTGATATTCTCCTGGCAATACTTAGCTCCCTTAACGTATCTCCAGCGGTGGTTGGTTGGTTTTTCAATTACTTGCACGGGCGCCGTCAGCGTGTTCGACTGGAGGAGTCTCTCTCTTCGTGGTGTAATACGTCTGCTGGTGTACCTCAAGGTGGCGTTTTATCTCCTCTTCTTTTTGCAATCTTCATAAACTCTATTTCTCTCAATCTTTCTTCGTCCTTTCAGCTCTACGCAGACGATCTTCAGATTTATAATCAGGCTACGCTAAGTAATATTGCTGATGCTGTTGACGTTACCAACTGTGATTTACGCCGTATTGCAGAGTGGAGCAAGCTCCACGGCTTGAAAGTGAATCCTACCAAAACGCAAACCATTATTGTAGGTAGTTCAAGAACGCTTAGCAAAATTGACTGGTCCACCCTCCCACAAGTGGTTTTTGACGGAATAGCAATCCCATACAGCGAAAGCGTTAAAAATTTGGGTATCATCATTGACCGCAACTTTTCATGGAAGGCTCAGCTTGAATTAACCAGCCGGAAGTTGTTTGCGTCAGCCGGTTCACTAAGAAGACTACGCAACTTTTTGCCTACGTCCACCAAGACTGCGCTTGCACAATCGCTTTTACATCCCGTTTTAGATTATGCCGATGCTTGTTATCTGGACCTCACTGAAGAACAGCTTAACAAGCTCGAGCGCCTACAAAATTTTTGTATCAGATTCATATTTGGCCTCCGTAAATATGATCATGTGTCTCCCTTCCGTTCAAAGCTTAAGTGGCTTCCAATTCGTCTTCGTCGGAATACGCATATCCTCTCTCTTCTCTATTCTATTCTTTTCAATCCTTTCACTCCTCACTATCTGAAAGATAGATTTCAATTTCTTCATTCTTCAAACAACTACACTCTTAGGTCATCAGAAAACTTGATACTCAGAACTCCTTCGCACAGCACTTCCTTTTACAGCGCTTCTTTTACTGTCCAGGCTGTTCGGCTGTGGAATGCTCTGCCCGAAGAAATAAGACGGTCATCCTCCTTACACACATTCAAGCTGAAGGTGAAGCAACATTACCTAACGATGTCATCTTCCTAGCGTTATTTATTTATTATTTAAACATTTTATCTGTTAGCATAGTTATCTATTTGCATATATCTATATATTAGTCTATTTTATAAGTATTTTAAGTATTAGGATTGGAACCCTATCATATTTTTTAGTATACCTAAGAATATTTGTGTAAATATATCTTACAAAGTACACCGCACTCCATATATAAATTTCGCTCCATCCAAAGATTGCCTGGAAGAGATCGCTTTCAGCGATAAGGCCGCCCATTGTATTGCCTTATTTATTCAAGCCTTATATTTTTATTTTTGTATTATTTCTGTTTGTGTGGTAATTCAATAAAGAGTTATCTATCTATCTAAACTGCAACGTTTGGCATAGAGCAGGTCAAAAAACGTAATCTCACGTAAAGGTCGTAATCTGAATCATCTCACTAATTTCGACCCTGATGTGACAAAGCCTGTAGCACAATTGGTAGTGCATCCTCGTATCACTAGGAAGGCTGTGGGTTCAAGTCCCGCCTAGTCTTGAAAGTATTTGAGATGGTTTTAAAAATCTTGGAAAACATATTTTTCCAGTTATTTTCGTTAAAAAACTAACCTACTAATTTACCTACCTACAGATTTTAATGAAATTTCTATGAGACCAAACTGAAAGTATATCCTTTCAAATAAATAAACAGTTTTAAACATAAAAATTAAAATTAAAAAAAATTGAGATCCTCATCCTTTTTCGAAGTTGATAAAAAGAGCCGTGGTTGCCTACCACTTAACATCAGGTGGGCTATAGGCTTGTTACATCTCCAGGAGGACTAACAATAAAAAAAAACTTGTGCAATCAGATTAGTATTCCGCTGAGATAAACTTGTGGCCTTGTATCAAACGTAATGTTTGGACTTGCCTCTGACTACCCCCTTGTGGGATATCTTCTCGAGTCTGCGTACTAAGTAAGAGATCCGAGGATGTCTTTCATGGAAATTAATACAGTTGTCTAATATATAAAAACTCGTGTGACGGTTATTGTGGTCGCTCGCACTCTTCCGAAAAAGGATTTTAATAAAAACAAAATTACCTATATATTTGGTAGGTGTGAGATTAGGTCATAAAGTATTTTTCATCCTCCTACCCCCCCCCCCCCTTTTTTTTAATCGCGATTTTGCGATTTTTGTACGAACAATATCCATATAATGTAACCGTC
Source organism: Philereme transversata (assembly GCA_963924445.1). Classification (NCBI taxonomy): domain Eukaryota; kingdom Metazoa; phylum Arthropoda; class Insecta; order Lepidoptera; family Geometridae; genus Philereme; species Philereme transversata. Next base: position 5,903,638 of record OZ004343.1, on the reverse strand, counting down.
ATTCATTGACGTGAAGTCATTTACATGAAGTGTCGCGTCACTTTGACATGAGTGTTTTATATGGTTTTTATCCCAAAGTTCCCACGGGAACGGGAAATTCCATGCGTGTGAAGCCGCGGGCGGGTCAGCTAGTTTATTATATTTATAAAAATAACAAAGAGAAACAAATTTTTAAAAGTCAGAAATAGTCCTCTGATCATGTTAATTAAGACCTTCGTAAATAACTACTACATTTAATACTACATTTTGGTCATTTCAGTTCAAAGATAATGATAACGCATAAAGAAAGCGTTTGATACCGTTTCAGTCCCGATCCTTTTAAGGCGCCTTGAGAACATGGGAATAAGGGGTAATGCACTTCTGTGGTTTCAGGACTACCTGTCTGGTAGGAGCCAACGTGTTAAAGTCGATGGCAGTCTAAGTAATGAAAGTTTCACCACATATGGGGTGCCACAAGGCAGCACGTTAGGGCCAACTCTTTTTTTAACATACATCAATAGCCTGTGTAAAACTATGCCTGGAGGTGCTGATATTCAAATGTTTGCTGATGATACTGTTATTCTTTTCCATGCAAAAACCTGGGAAGTTGTACATAATCAAGCTGAAATAGGCCTTAGTATGGTTACGTCATGGTTGGAAGATAGCTTGTTAACACTTAACGCTAGCAAAACTAAATATTTATGTTTCTCTAAGACTAGTGTTACTTCACCTAAAACATTTAAATTGCGTATCCATTCGTACCCATGTAATCGGCTAACTAATACCTCTATAGCACCGTGTAATTGTACAATACTTGAAAGGGTCTCATCTATAAAATACTTAGGAATAAATATTGACGACAAACTTAGTTGGAAACCGCAAATCACATCGATAGCTAAAAGATTAAGGAAATTAATGTATGTTTTTAAGGAATTGCGAACCGTCTGCGATAAAATCATTTTAATACAAACATACAAGGCTTTGGCTGAATGTGTGATCACATATTGTATATGCTCGTGGGGTGCAGCCGGTAAAACATATTTATTAGAACTTGAGCGAGCACAAAGAGCCCTACTTAAAGTCATGTTATACTTACCATTTAGAACCTCAACAACTACTGTATACTAAATAGCTAATGTTCTTTCAGTGCGTCAATTGTATATCTACCAGTGCATAAAAAGGTATCATAAAACTGTGGTGCCCTACCTTCCCTCCGCAGATAACAGACGGGAACGATTTCCTGTTGCCAGAGTTAAATCACGGATTGCCCAACAGCACTTTAACTTTCAAGCACCAAGATTTTATAAATATTTTCATTCTAAATATAAGGTAAAAGACCTATCTAACTATCAGTTAAAACCTAAACTTAAAGATTGGTTAAGTACATTAACATACATTGAAACAGAAAATTTATTAACAATCTTACAATAGATTTATCTATACTTCATATTTTTTTTAGTTTTATCCTTCCACACAACACACACAACACATTTGATATTATATAATTTAATAGTTTAAAAATAAATAAATAGATAAACACTTAACTATACACCAGGATTAGTAATACATCTACCTAAATTATATTGACTATTTATGTATCATTGTAACTACTATAGCTATTGACTGTTTATCTATCATTGTAACTTTTGTACCACTTATGTATTTTATTTTGTTATTTTGTCATTTAACGTGGGAAGAAACTGACTCCTGACATACAGCTCACGCTAGTTCAGGAGCCAGGGCTTCAACCAGAATTGTAAAATTTGATATAAAACAAATAAAGTATTTTTGATTTTGATTTGATTTTGATAACAAAGCAAAAACTAAAACACTTAACAAAAGTGAACGTGGCATTGAACTTCGAAGCGGTTTATTTTAATGTCACTTTTTAAAGTGAATCACTTGACTACATCTTGCGAAATATCTTTTTGCACGTTGCCGTGTAACATTTCCAAAATCTGGTCCGAAAGGTCAAACGGTGTACATGGATTACGACCGTTGAGGTAAGCTAGAACATAACATACGAATATGTCGCTATCGTGTCACAACTTCGCGAGTTCAAATCTCAAACACTAAAACTGGACATACACGAGGACTCCATTTTCATCATTTCCATTTCCATTCTCGGCGTCGCGTGGAGTCCGGCGGTGTGCGAGTTAAAAATCGAGCACACACACGAAGACTCCACTCCAAAGACTCCAAATGAGCGTGTCTTAAGCCCTCGTGCTCTCGAGTGGCGTCCTCGTGCTTAGTCCGAGGACAAATCACGAGGGCGCCACTCTACAAGATTCCACGCCAACATTCCAAGCGACTAAAATCGTCGGTGTGTACGAAATACCAAATGGATTGCGTAGAGATTTTTTTTTTCTGACATATTTAATTGTTGTTATGTCACACTTGTACTAACCATTTGACATGTATAATTAAACATGTATATTTACTAACAAATATGGATTTTTGACAGCTGAAAATAAATGAATTGTAGACTCCTAGGAATATTTGGATATCCAATCATTCCAAAATCCAAGATCCGGAGGAGTGATAAAACTTCACTCTACGTCGTATCTCGATATATCGTACGATGACAAAATAATCGTGTCAAAAATCGTCAAAACTGAGGTGCACAGGAGAAAATTTGTTACATTACGCATACGCTATATTGGATGCGAATAGCACAGAGATCGGTTAGAGTGGCGTTTGAAGGAAAAAGCTTTTTGTTACCCAACAGTGCTAAGTAATGATAAAACAGTTGTTTTAAACACCAGACGTTTATTCTTAATCGGTTAAAAATATGACAAATGTTTTATAGTTGCAATTAAATTAATGCTGTCACCTCGACCTATTTAGTCAGCCTGCACATCGAAGCAACATCGTAGCACATTTTTTGCACTTTAAAACTCTCCAGCGCGAGGTAATTGTCTAACTTTAAGACAAAGATGAGATGTCAAAACAGATAATATATGTTCCGATCTTGAGGATACTGACAAAAATCTTCCCAAGCCGAGAATAAAACCAATTATTGATTATGACATCTCGGCTTTGTGTTCAAAGTTAGACATTATGGCGGCTGGTTACAGACTTACCTGTGTAACATAACATTTGCACCAAGCATTATTTGTTTATTCCATGTAGGTACGGGTACGTAGGTATTTCGAAGTCCTAGTTTTGCTAATGGGGTCTTCTTCTATTAGTCTATTAGTCCGTCTACGCTAAGTCTGCCGAGGCCCGAGACTAAGTCTGCCGCCTAGATTAATAGCAAAAATTCCATTTCATCGAGTTTATTTATCCTAATTTGCAGACTTTAATGGTCATAAATAAACTCGAGCATAAAACAAAACGTAGATTCGGTTAGGGCAAGACATACTCTTTCAAATGATTTAAAACATTACGCCAAAAGCATACGCAAAACTAAACATCTCAAAAAAAAAATTGTAATTTTTGGATTTTACTTCTTTATGCAGTGGCCGGAGCTGTGCGCACATAAGTTTTGTTTCAACCCTCAAAGCGGTAGTTTAGTTAAGTATTTATTTAAAAATAATAGAAATTTATATATTTCATAAATAAATACATATCGCTGGACATTTCACACAGCGCTATCTAGCCCCAAACTAAGCAGAGCTTGTACTATGGGAACCAGATAACTGATAGAATACTTATATACTTTTTTTTGTAAATATGTACATACTTATAATATATAGAAAAACACCCAGACACGGAACAAATATCTGTAGATCATGCAAACATTTGTTCCGCGGCGGGAATGGAACCCGCTACCTCCTGCGTCTCAGCCGGCTATACGCCCACTACGCCACGGAGGCAGTCATTTATTTGACACAACACAAAATAAAACTAAAAGCACAAAAGAAGATGGTGAAATATCTACCTACATATAGGACTACGCAAACCCGACCTCTGACTCAAAGTAGGTAGGTAAAAATAAACATAGCGATAACGCCACCTATTAGAGTCACATAGAAAACATTAAACATTATCCTATTTCATACATTAACTGTCCTTCCTTCCCTGCCAACGAACTCTTTCGACCACGGCCAATGAAAACTCAAGAACAGAGGGCCAACCTCAATCTCTTACAGCAATATTAAAATAATATTACACTGACCTTTTGTACCATGACCCTCAATTTGTAAGCTTACTTTATTATTGTAAAGGCTTCGTGAATGGTGACGCGTCACCATAAATCGGTCACTCAATACGTTTCACATTAGAGCTCAAATAATACATAAAATTATCCTAAAAAGTAAGTAAATCGTGTTTATTTTCGCAATGTTTTATACTGAACGTACTACGTAGTGTGATAACTAGAAAGCACTAAAAATAAATATACAACATTAATAGGATTATAACAGTAGGTAATGTTTAATAGTTGTGTGGTTCAAATCGAAGTAATATTGGTACAAGCTTGAAACAAAACGCTCCTGAAACATGATGGTTTTCTAAAAGATTGTGGTCGGCGCCCCGGGATTTAATTCATTCAAGACGGATTAATCAATTCACTCACTCATCATGAAGATATTCGTTCGTTCCCCAAGGATTGTTACGTTCTTAGTCGCAATATCACATCAAAAATAAATCAAATTTAATCACATATACTACCGGTAGATAAACTTATTCAAAATTAACAAAACAAAGTGTGGAACCAAAGAACCAGCCAGCCAAATCAAGTGAGTTTCGCATCACATAAATTCCACCACATAGCAATATGATTAAGTAGGTATTTAAATAAAATGCCAGAAGTCGTATTTTAATCGTAAGTAACGTGTCTAAATAATAAAAATTCAAATAATATTATATTAATTTATAACGCGAATTGCTCTATACTTAGCTAAATGCATCTTCGTTACGCGGCCTGCCTTGACGTCATCGAACTACAATCACAAGGCGACCATGAGTTACTTACTCGTATATCTACGTCTACAAAGCACGTAATAACTACAATGTATTCTGGACGACCGTGTCAATGACTCGTATGTGTCTGATTACGAGAAAATAAGTACAGATTGTTGATTGGAAACACTTGTTTACGTTTGTAATAAGGTCACACGCATTTTTACTAAGAAATTATCAAAAATAGAATGACCTTTATGGTACCATGTATTAATTACACGGTTTCATGACAAAATATGAATATCAATCTTTTTCAGCCTGGATGTACTCCCAGCTGAGTACCTTCTTCAATTCTGGCAATGGTCAAATAGTTCGATCAATAGTTTGACAATTAAACAGGGTGTTTGATAATATACTGACGATATTCAAGTGACGGTTTTCCAAAACATAAAAAAGACTTATCGAAAAAAAAACTACTAGTTACTTATGTGGTTATCAAATTTTAAAGAAAATTGATTCATTCGATATAAAACTTACCGCCTATTCTTGCAATCGACATCCAAAAATAAAGTCCACTGCTGAAAGTTTTTTTTTTTTAATTAAATTACAGCCCAGCGCTTGACCACGATCTTGCCTGAATCCTGCTTGTAAGCGATGATGCATTCTACGACCTTCTTGCCTAGAAGAAACCTGTTAACTTGCAACTTGAAGACACCCAGGTTGTAGCTATCAGGAAACACAGACTCAGGCAAGGCGTTCCACTCTTTGGCGCGCATAACAAAGGTGCAAGAGTACCGCTTTGTGAGTATGTGAGATATGTGTACTATGTAGCTGTGGCGCATCGCGGAGCGTCTGGTTGTCCGATAATAGAATGGGGATGGTGGGATCAGCTTGAAAAGCTCCGCCGCACACTCTCCGAAATGTATCCGATAAAAAACCGAGAGGCTTGCAACCTTTCGACGATGCTCGAGGCTGTGAAGCCTTGCATCTGCTAACATAGGCCTCCCCCTTAGGTTTAAAGAACGACCGATTTTGTACGGCCTGCAGCCAGCGGCTCCTAGCAACCTTTATTAGGCCGTCTTTCGATCTAGTGGAGGGGCGTCCTACGCTGCGCTTTCCAGTGCATAATATCCACCTGAGAACTTTTCTACCACAACGGCCGTCAGTTCTTCAAGCTATGTGCCCCACCCACCGCCACTTCAGCTTGCTGATTTGTTCTATTGTCAGTGACCTTGGTTTGTCTACTAATCTCCTCATTTCTGATTCGATCTCGTAGAAAAACACCGTTCGTAGATGAAACTAACTAAACTAGATGTAAAAAGCCATCAGTAGTAAGTAGATTGGATATTAAGTAAATTGTATATTTTGATATTGATTATGTGTGAAAGTTAAAATGAAAAACGCCTGCCATATCTTAATACTTGCGTTCTCAACAATTAGCTATTCATTTTTCGCAGGCGGTTCATCTTGACTGTCTGATTTGCTGACACGAATGTATTCTCAGAAATATTTATATTAAAACTAGCTTCCGCAAGCGGCTTAGCACGCGTTGTTTGTCAAAAAAAGTAGCCTATGTTTGAATCCTGGTCATAATTGATAGAGCGAAGCGAGATTTCCAATTTAACTTGGATGAATCGGCGTTGTATGTATGTATACCTATATGTTTGTTTGTCCGAGGATAACTTTAGAAGCGTTGTTCCGATCATCGTGAAATTTTATATGTAGGTAGGTAGTGATGGCACAATTCTGGTGCTAAATAACTAAATGAGCTAAAAATGTTGAGGGGTTGTTGATATATTGGGGTTGGAGGGGGGGGAAAAATAAAATCTAAATGAGAATATTATGTCAAGTGGGACGTCTAATGAAAGGTCTTCATTAGTACACATTGATCCCGTTTTTATTTTTAGTTTCATTTTTGTAGTTATTTAGTTATTAGCCATAATAAAAACTGAATTTTGACGAAATTCACAGGGTACCCCAGTGACCTCACAGTGCTGAAATTTGGTATTCGTGTAGCTTTAGTGACACAAATATAGGAAACAGTCTGAAATCCAGAATAACTGCAATTTCTACCCCTAAATTGAGTAACCGATATACATGAACTCCCGTTACTTGTAATTTGAGTGAAACTGTAGGTCAAGTAAGTAAGTTGTACATTTCGTGCGCTATTTTATTAGTCAAAGATTACGATTTTTTTTTTGTTTTTGTGATACTCGCGAGATCTAAGTTCGGGGCGAATCACTATAACCATCAACACACCAAATTTCATCGAAATCGGTTCAGCCAATACGATCGAGTAATAAACAAACAAACATCCACACTTTCACATTAATATTAGTATGATAAGAGTTTTTATTTTGTAACATATTCTTCCGCAGTTACACTTATTTAAATCTATCATTTGCACATGACTATCCTCGCATTATCGTCCTAAGTATACCTGAGAGAAAAGTATATGAAATGACAAAAACTCAAACAAATGTAGGTATCTAATTCAACCGGAACTTTTCATAACCGTTACTTGATAAATAAAAGAAACATCTAATTTAATTTCTCCAAGGCCAACGATTTATAAACAGCTCCATCGCCGTGTTTGTGACCACGTGTGGTCAGAATCTAGGCCACAGGGGCGAAATGGACCACGTTTTATAACTCCTGGGGGCGGCAGTTCGCCAGTTATATTGCGTTTGGCAACTCGATTCGAGTATTATACTACTGACAAAATCTAACAGCAGTGCAGCAGCGTAAGTGCCTACTCAAATACCACTTGTCGGCCTTGCGGCCACTGGTGATTTCGTTGACGCGGAAAAATTCTGGTTACTTCAATCCAGTTTTTAAAAGCAACATAACATTTTTTATTCTTTGTATTTCATCATCATTATCATCATCCTGACTTCACCCACTGCTGAATGAAGTATAGACCTCTTTAATTTGCATTTACACGACTTAAAAGTCAACCCAAGATGGGTTGACTTTTAAGTATCCTATATCTTGACTTTCTATTATGCTTTAATATGAACATTAAAAACAAAACCGGTCAACTACGAGTAGGACTCGCGGTTCGTCCTAATGGTTCCTAACCTAGATAGGACTAGCTGACCAATCCGCAGCTTCGCACGCGTAGTTTTTCAATAAAAACATTACCCTCCTTCTGCTCAATTGAGTAAAAAGTAGCCACCCGGGGATAAAGTAGCTTCCCAACGGAAAAAAATATTTTTATATCGGTCTAGTAATTTCGGAGCCTTTTCAATGCAAACAAACAATCAAATTTTTCCTCTTTATAATAATATTAGTACTATAGATAAAATAATGTGACCGATAAACCAAGAAAATTTTAAAACAGATCATATAAAAAAATAAATAAATACATTCTATTCTATTCTATATAAAAAAACTGTTCTAGAACTTCGTTATAGTTTTCCTGTAATCTAACATTATTTATTGTAAAAACAAAATAAAATTGTGTTTCTTACCTGGTACCATTCTGTGTTGCCCTGGCTACGCCCATGTCAGTTGTTTTTTGCCTTCCTGCCGTCGATCGTTCACCCGTCTGGTTGGAGTGGAGATTGACAAGACGAAAATAAACGGTCGACACAAAACTATTGCTCTGCGATCCATGGATTGTCGTGAAATTTATTTACAAGCTTTAAAAGTTATTCCTCTGGATTAGACAAAATTGATCTGCCTAAGACTGCTTTATGTAGGTGCGTTAACTCATACAACTATTTTTAGTAAGATTGTAATTAATGTATTCATTCTATTCTGAAATTAATATCTACAATGGCGCATGATAAAAACAAATTCTCAATTGTGCGTCGAATCAGTTAGTTTCTTTATAAACAAGTCCGGTCAAGTGCGAGTGAGACTGGCCTGCCGAGAGTTCTAAACAACCCTAGATTTATGCTTATTTAGCAGTGTTTAGTGTGCTTTAGAGTATATGTGAGCGGGTTAGGTAAACTCAGAAATCTTTGAAAATCGTGTTCTAAAAACTATTAACTAAAAAATAAATATTGCTGGACATTTCACACAGTGCTATCTAGCCCCAAACTAAGCAGAGCTTGTACTATGGGAACCAGATAACTGATAGAATACTTATATACATAAAGATAGACTTCGTTTTGTTATTCCTGTAATCTTTGCATATATTTTAAGCATTCATATTAATTTCAGATTTATCGCTTAGCAAACTTCGCAGTTAAGGAGAACTGTATTTTTTCAACGTTTTTCATCATAATTCAAAAATAATAAAACAAATAATAATAAAAATAATAACAATACAAAACTGTTTTAAAATACGCAAACTTTTATATGATACCTCCTTGACCTAGTAGATCTATTTTGAAAATTTTCACGCTACCTTTTTGACCCTTTGGAATCATGATGATATTTTTTATTTGTATTGATACTTGCTTTTGGGCTAGTATTATAACTATTTCAAATATCAAGTCGATAGCTTCAGAAGATATTGAGATAACCAGCTGGGACAAGCGGACGAACAAACGGACGGGCAAAGTCGCACCAAGGTTTTACTATTTGGGTCCGGAACCCTAAAAACAATAATTCTAAAAACAGAATTATTTCTTGGGCATCCATAAAACTAAATCTTGCACCGGCAAGAATAAGACCATAGCTGAAACAAATACCTATATGGATACGAACAGTTTTTCTAAACATTTCCAATCATTTAAAACCTACGCCTATAAACTAAAAAAGATTCTATGGATCATATAACAAAGCCTTACATCGTGGCATTTCACTCCCACGTTGGTCCTAGGAACGGAAATAAGTGAAGCCGGAAACAGTTCACTACAGACCGAGGAAAAATTGTTTTTACAGTTTCAATTGAATAGCAAGCTTACACGTGGACTGACGCTGATTGCAAGGCTTTGTCAGACTTTAATTCATTGCAAAGCCTCAAAAACGAGTGTAGCGCAACATTTATTTATCCACCGTTGTGGCAGTTGAAACTACATATTTGGAAAAATCTCACCTAATGCGTTGCCACTTGCCTGTTATTTAGAAAATAACAAACTAACAAACAAACATTACGACTGACCACGGTCTCGCATGATGGTAAGCGATGGAGTCTACGATGGAGCACGCTTGCCTAGAAGAAACTCGCGACTTGAAACCCCCTAGGTGGTATTTATAGAAAATATATAATTTCATGATTTTATTCATCTAAAGTTCTTACTATTTATTTTATTTAATCTTTTCATGATCACCCCGCCTGATGGTAAGTAATGGCAAGCTCCTGACACGTCATAGAAACAAACTGATTTTATTACTAGGTAGGTACGCGTTCGAGGATTTTGGAACGATCTCGGTCAGAGGAGACATTTATGAATAACTAGCTTCCGCCAGCGGCTTCGCACGCGTGTTTTGTCAATAAAAAGTAGCCTATTTATTAATCCAGGTTATCATCTACATCAAATAATAATCTATACAAAATTTCATCAAAATCGGCTCAGTCTTTACGACGTGATTGAGTTACAAACAAATAAATAAACAAACATCCAAACTTTAGCATTTATAATATTAGTGTAATTTGATTTAAGCTATACTTGACTTTTGAGCTAGAGCAAGCTAGTAATACAAGGTTAGTTTAGTATAACGAGCGAAAGCAGGCGCACGCGCACATATGTATAGGTAGGTACACGCTCGAGGATTTTGGAATGATCTCGGTCAGAGGAGACATTTATGAATAACTAGCTTCCGTCAGCGGCTTCGCACGCGTGATTTGCCAATAAAAAGTAGCCTATGTGTTAATCCAGGTTATCATCTACGTACATACCAAATTTCATCAAAATCGGCTCAGTCGTTACGACGTGATTGAGTAACAAACAAATTTTTTTTTCTCTAACCTATCTCGTCCCACTGCTGGGCAAAGGTCTCCCCCAAGTCCCTCCAAGTATCCCTATCCGTCGCTATCTCCCACCATCTTCTTTGGAAGGTGACCAAATCGTCCCGCCAACGCTTTCTCGGCCGACCCCGACGTCGCCCTCCATCTTCAGGCGTCCATGGTGTCACAATTTGGGCCCATTTCTCGGAGTGCATTCGGGCAACGTGGCCCGCCCAGTCCCACTTAAGTCCAGCTTATCTCCTCCCTACATCTGCAATGCCGGGAACATTTTTTTTCAACAAACAAATAAATAAACAAATAAAATGAATAAATATTGCTGGACATTTCACACAGCTCTATCTAGCCCCAAACTAAGCAGAGCTTGTAATATGGGAACCAGATAACTGATAGAATACTTATATACTTTTTTTTTGTAAATACATACTTATAATATATAGAAAAACACCCAGACGCGGAACAAATATCTGTAGATCATGCAAACATTTGTTCCGCGGCGGGAATCGAACCCGCTACCTCCTGCGTCTCAGCCGGCTATTCGCCCACTGCGCCACGGAGGCAGTCAAAATATCCAAACTTTCGCATTTATAATAATAGTGTAATTTGATTTAAGCTATAATTGACTTTTGAGCTAGAGCAAGCTAGCAATACAAGTTAAGGATTCATTCTTTAGATTTAAGTTAAAAGATTTAAAACAAACTAGTTTTCTTCAAGTATGTACCTACATATCTATTTACATCTATAGACAATATTAAAGTTGTATCCGTAGAGTTTTCCAAGATTGAAATAGGCCTACACTCAGCTTCTAATAAAGACTAGAGATCTATTTACTACCTAGAATAGAGACTGTAGTTGTAGTTTTCCTTAAAATGTTTAAGTTTAAAGAAATGTATCAATATGTTAAATTTAAAATGAATCATCTAATACAGACAGGTTTCTCTAAAATTTTCTAATCTAAATTATTACGTTATTCTAAAACAAGAAATCTATAGCTTACCTATATTCTAATTTATTATTCGGTTCGTGATACTCAAGAACGCGCAACGTGCTTCGTTATCATCATTATCTGAAAATCCTCAAAAGATGCGCTCGCGCACCCATCACTGATGCAGTAGTGAAATTTATTTAGTAGCGCGACAGCCGCCAACTGAGGCGTACACACGTTCAAAACGTGCCAAAAACTAGAATACCTTGTGGATAACCGCGTGCACGCTAACATGGTGAGTGTTTAGTGATTATTTCAACGTGATTTGTGCTGTGATTTACCTGTAATTTTCGTTTAAATTAAAGTTAAAAATAAATTTGTGTAAATGTTTCCCGCGCTGACTAAGCACGTGTTCAACTGCACCGGTTTGACGTGAGAGGTTGCAAAATCTAAATTCTGCATTCTTTCACCTGCGCCAGGAAATATTTGTGCAGAAAATTATTCAATCCGCAATGGATTGCATAATTTTTTGCATCGACGGTTCATGTTATAATATCACTTAATTTCGCAGCGCAATCAAATATGCAATTTTGTATAATTAAATTGTGATTATATATGGGTGAAATTACTTTAGATAATAAGTACAAACGACGTAAATATAATAGCTCTGTACGAGTATTACTATTTGTCAGAAAAAAATTGGCACAATTTCATCTCGGCTCTACGTATAGAAGTAGTATTTCTTGATCAACAATTAAATCTTAAATGACTTACATTCATTCTACGGGGCGGTATTGAATGATACTAACAAAATATTCTTTGCCTAGAAGATCTTTATAAATAATACGTTTTTTTGTTGAAAAAAGCTTTTATAAAATTTATAGTCGGAACCGCATGCAGATTCAAATGAGCCCAAACATTAGTGACTATAATCCATTCAGAAGTTCCGTATTCTAGCATCCGTTTCCATCATGAGACCACCATATTATTGCATTGTCACCGAAGTTACATATGTAGCCCTTAGCTCAATCGATTGGGGGGAACTGATTTAAAATTCAATTGCAAGATTTGATCTAAACAAACAATATAAGCGTCTAAAACAAAAATTTAATGGATGTCGTTGGTAAGCGCATTTTGCGCTCACTTAAGAACGGCTGGATAGATTTGTCATTTTTTTTAAATATTCCTCATAGTCCAAATGAGGTTTTAAGGGGAAAAAATTGAAAAGATACCCGGAAAATTTAAGAATTCGGGAAAAACGTGAAAGTGCTTTTTTCTATGGGATTTTTGTATGAACTCAAAATTATATTGGCTATATTTTATTTTTAAATCTGTGCGAAGCCGGGGTGGGTCAACTAGTATGCAATAAAATAAATAATAATCACGAACAAATTATATCTTTGCCACGAATTAGTTAATCTCTCAATATAAAAGCCACTTATGATTATGTTTTAAATGATAACGTATGTTGAAGGACTATAATCTGGGATTAAGACAACGTGTACAAAATTATTATTTACCGTACTAATATTATAAAATCGAAAGAAACTCTGTCTATTTTCACGATTAAACGGTAGGACCGATTTCGATGAAATTTGGTATATAGATTGATTATGACCGGGATTGAGACATAGGCTACTATTTACCCGACAGTGTAAAAGTAGAGTTATGTTTTTATTGACAAACCGAAGCTTGTATTTTTGATCGAGCGAAGCTAGATCTCCAATGTATGTATGTATGTTTGTTTGTCCGACGCCAACTTTCGAAGCGTTTATCCGATAATCGTGAAATTTGGTGTATAGGTAGGTAATGATGGTACAATTTTGGTGTGACTCAATGAGCTAAAAATTTTGGGGGGTTGTTGAGATATTAGGGTTCAAGAGGGGTAAAAAAAATGAAAATGAGATTATTAGGTCAAGTGAGACGTCATACTACTAATATACGTATATCTACTAATGAAGACCTTTCATTTCGACCCCGTTTTTTCTTTTAGTAAAGATTTTGTAGTTTTTCAGTTGAGCCCTAATAAAAACTAAACTTTGACAAAACTCACAGGGTACACCAGTAACCCCACAGTGCTGTAATTTGGTATCCGTGTAGCTTATGTATCACAAATATACGCAAAAGTCTGAAATCTAGAATAAATGTAATTTGTATCCCAAAAAAGGGTAACCAATTAACATGAACTCCCGTTACCTGTAATTTGAATGAAACTGTAGGTCAATTAGTATTTTTATTTTTATGGTGTTACCCGAACACATACGGAAAAATTCCAAGATTTTTTAATTTTAAGATTAAGATTTTTGGGATGGTTTTAAAAACACTGTGGGTCAAGTTATTTGGTTTTTATTTCGTGGAACTATTTTGATAGTCAAAGATTATGAATAATATTTTTTTTGTTTTTATGGTAGACTCGCGAGATCTCAGTTCGGGGCGAACCACTAGTTATAGGTATACATTTACAAGCAAAATTATTTTGAAATATAGCGTTCTAGAACCAGGCGCTTAGTTGCATAGGAACACAAAAGAGATTATCTCTTAAGCAATAAGTAAGTACTTAGAACAATTTAGTACTTAGACTAACTATTTGCTTAGACAGACAATCTTCTAAAGTAGAAGGAAATCTTAATATTGCTTTTTCGATTAAGAATTGGGAGTCCTTCAGAGAGATCGGCAAAAGCTAAAAAAAGAGCAAAACAATTGGAAGGCAGGGAAGGAGGGCTTTATCTGGCAGTGGAAATGTTTAGACTAATAAAAAATCTAGACCAAAGATAAAATTAATCCAGCTTATGTTTCACAACAAGGCTCTAACCCTGAGAGTACCTACAACCAGCAATCCTATCTGAAAGGTTTTTTGTTTATATTAGACATACCAGCAGACGGGCTTCCTGGTGTTAAGTAGTCACTGTCGCCTTTATACTGCTGCAGCACTCGTATATACTGGCCTAAAAATCTCGCAAAATGTGGATGTTTTACTTCTAACAATAAAAACAAAAATATCACCCCCATTTGTCGTACATCATCATCATCAACATCAGACGAACTCCGTGGTGCAGTGGGCGAATGGCTGAGACGCAGGAGGTAACGGGTTCGATTCAAGCCGCGGAACAAATGCTTGCATCATCTACAGATATTTGTTCCGGGTCTGGTTATTTCTCTATATATTATAAGTATGTATTTACAAAAAAAATTGTATATACTAAGTATTCTATCAGTTATCTGGTTCCCATAGTACAAGCTCTGCTTAGTTGGTGCTAGATAGCGCTGTGTGAAATGTCCAGCAATATTTATTTATTATTTATCAGCCCACATTAGTCCAATTCGCGGCACTGAGCCCGGTCTTCGGCTCTTCTCATCCACTCTCTGCCCGCCGCCTTTCCTCCACCTAGCCAGGTGAGCGCCCCACACCACGTTCGCCAAGACGTGGTCTCCATTCAAGAACTCGTTTACCCCACGAACACGAACGGGTTGTCGGTTCTCTGGCATATATGGCCAGCCCACTGCCATTTCAGTTTGCTAATCCGCTGGACTATGTCGGTGACCTTGGTTATCTGTCAGATAATCTAGTTACTAAACCACTATTACTAGTAACTAGTAGTTTTAGTAAACTAAACTAAACTAAAAACTAGTACTTTTGTCCGTCGGTCTGTTCTCGCCTACAGATCGCATTTTTCAATCGATTTTGACGAAAATTGGTACACAAGTTCCGTGATTTATTAAATTTTTTTAATCGATCGCGATTTTTGTTTTTCGGAAAATAGGGGGGTTGTTGTAGCGTTATTTATCGACGGATTTCATATAAATTTGCGAGGCACACTAAGTACTTACCTCATTCTACACAAGATGTTGCAAAAAAAAATCCAAAAGGAAAGGAGTGGAGGGGAGAAGTTTGCTAAAGCGTTAACCTCAATTTATGAATTTTTTTCGGAAAAATTATACCAATCAGACTACGCAGTCCTCTCCGCCTTCACCAGTAGACACCAGATTCGACCTGACCTTTATCGTTGATAATTTGAATATTAATACCTTATTATTTTAATTTTAGTTTAGGAGTTTACACAGTTATAATTGCTGGGTGAGCCTCTAATTCTAATTATGCTCTTTTAGGAGGTCTTCGAGCTGTCGCTCAAACAATTTCTTATGAAGTAAGATTAGCTTTAATTTTTTTGTCTAGAATTATTATAATTATAGATTTTAATTTTTTTAATATTTTACAAATACCAAAATATAATTTGATTTTTATTTATTATAATACCCTTAGCGATATGTTGATTTTCATCAAGATGGTCAGAAACAAATCGAACTCCTTTTGATTTTGCGGAGGGAGAAAGAGAGTTAGTATCTGGCCAAGGGAACGCGAGGAGGTCTACTGCTCTCAAAAAACCATTAGTATTTTTTTTAACTTAATTTTAGCAATCGCTTCGCCCTCTCCATGTAAACTTTACCTACGCCAAATCTTACACACCTCCGTGCGCGCGATTACCTTAAATAGGTATACAACATTTTATATTCACGTATTAATTATAATCCATAAAACAAGTCGGCTAACGGGTTCTAAATTACATAACCAGTACATGTATATTGCGTCAGTCCATGCTGGTCCGACACCCGTCATCCGCACACCCTTAGAAATACCTTGTCACGTTGTCTATTGATGGTATCCCGTTGAAGGGACACCTGCTGACTTACTTTTACGAATTTTTAATGTGCTTTACGAGATGTTTATTATATAAAAAAATTCACAACTACCTTTTGACTTTACGACGAAATTTATTACGATGACTATAAAGCATAGAAAAGGATACAGAGTTTAACTTACAATGCGGTAATTTTACCTATCTATTTGACACTGTAAGTATAAAATTAACGAGCAACTACACGCTATGACTACATTATTTTATTTATTATTATATTTTATTAGTTGTAAAATTATGTAGATAAAAAGGCTTCTTTATCTTTTATTTTGACAGTAGAAGGTTCTAGATTTTCGTATCTTTTTCAATAATTGTAATATACCTTGTGTCAATAATAAATAACAAAGTGCCTGGTGAAAAAGTACTATTACTGAAACCGTTTTGTAAAGGATTTCGGTCATGAGCGGCCGGAAACAAGTAAAGACCCAATTATTTACCTTAGTAAATAAACGGCTTTAGCACGTCAAATTATATCTTATCGTGCAGTACTTATGTCTTATTTTAGTTCGTGAGCGGTTACCACCCAACCTTGCAATGCTCGCAAATGATTCAGTAACCGACGCTAATGCTCAATTGGTTATGAACATGCAGTGTCACTTACATCCCGGGCGTATCTATTGAATAATCTGTGCGTGTCAAGTGCAATGGACAAGACTGTAATCGGCCCCGGGTCATATTTGCTTTCATTTTTATATAATGTTGAAAAAAATATGTTTTATTCTTTTGAATTATATCGGATGGTGACGTAAAGAGTGTCGGTTATAGGGAGGAATATGCACATTACCACACGAATATAACGAGCACGTTTTGTGGCGTGTCACGTATTTTTTACAAAATAATTAAAAACCGACTCCAAAGTTGCTGTTAATATTAACACTTAGACATTTTATCTAAGGATTTAAAAACCGGCACATTGTTGTGGATACTTTTTATGGGGTTTATCTAAGAGGACAAACGACTATTACGAAAATGCCACCTTTAAAGCTTTACATTTCGTAAACAGGTTTTTGTATCAAAAAAATGTTCAGGAAACCTTATAGTATTTAAGTTTTTATTTCATAACTTTTGATTCGTCACTAGTGCGAGTCTGGTCGACTGATCGGGCATACAGACAGACAGATGGACATGGCGGAACCCTAATATCCTCCTTTCTTTGAAGTCGGTTGAAAAAGGAAAAATTACGAATTACGAAGACATGCCTCGAGTTGACCAAAGTTGAACAAACATAATACCGAGGCTTTTATTTTTTAGGGTTTCATGTTTCGAAATCGACTTCAGGAGCAAAAGTTTTGATTTCGTACTTTTTGTAGTTATGTTTGGTTTGATTGTGAAATACGGGGTATTCCACTGACAGATATAGAAAAAGTATTTGTACTTATTTTGGAAGCAAAAAAACTAATTTGCAGGAGCTTGTGATATTAAATAGATTTCTCGTTAGGATACCTACATGTTATTTCATATCTTGTAAAAGAAAAACTCAGATAAACTCAGATTTGTAGAGTTCCTTATGGAAGGGCACGCCCGGGGTATACTACCAGCATACCCTTAAAAAATACTATAGGTACCTATCTCTGCCGCCAAGCAACATTGCTGTATTTCAGTTGGAAGGGTTTGAATTGAACTATGGTTGCCTGTGAAATTACAAGCACATGAGGCTTTATATCTGTATGCCTCAAGTTGACGGACACAGGACAGTGCATCGTAGGCCACGTTCCTAAGGTGCGTACGAGGTTATACTTTGTTATAGGCGATGGTTATCACTTACCATCAGGTGAGCCATAAGCTTTTTCCATCCATCGCACTTCGGCAGGTTGTATAAAAAACATGATATTGTTTTACTAGCCTATACTTTCCCTTGAA
This sequence comes from Philereme transversata, assembly GCA_963924445.1. Lineage (NCBI taxonomy): Eukaryota > Metazoa > Arthropoda > Insecta > Lepidoptera > Geometridae > Philereme > Philereme transversata. The sequence continues at coordinate 5,885,475 of OZ004343.1, read as the reverse complement.
AAGTTTTCCCCTCGTCCGTCGGTCCACATATCTTGAAAGATCCAGACAAATTAATTTAGTTTTTTAAATAATAATATTGATGAGTTGGATGTTAGAAATAAATGTTATATCTATCTATCTTTAAAATCTACAGTGATCTCTAATATCTCCATTTCGTACAGCCAAAACCAGAATCATATAGCACAAAACGGAGGAAGCTTATAAGCAGTGATTGGTTACATCATCATCATTCTCAGCCCGTGTTAACCCACTGCTGGGCATAGACATCTCTTCGTTTCCGTCATTCTTTCCAATCCTGTGCTAGTCCGAACCACGTACCCACTGACTTATTGATGTCATCGACCCATCTCGCTGGTGGACGTCCTCTATTTCGATGCCCAGTTGTCGGCCTCCACTCTTTAGTACCTTAGTCCACCTGTCGTCACTACGTCTGGTCAAGTGTCCTGCCCAACTCCACTTGAGCTTCAATATTCGCTTGCTGACGTCTTGTACTTTATTCTGCTTGCGAGCTAACAATGACAATGATGGTGAAATTAGAAAACAAATTGTGTGCTGGCAAATAGATTAAACATTATCTATGGCATTTGTCAAAGGGCAATGGAACGCAGCATTCAACACCAAGCTGCGCTTACTTACCGGCATTGCAGATGTAGGGAAGAAGATCGGCTGGACTTAAGTGGGACTAGGCGGGCCACGTTGCCCGAATGCACATATTGTAACACCATGGACACCTGAAGAGGGAAGGCACCCTCGGGGTCGGCCGAGAAAGCGTTGGCGGGACGATTTCGACACCTTCCAGAGAGGATGGTGAGAGATATCGACTGATAGAGATGCTTGGAGGAACTTGGGGGAGACCTTTGCCCAGCAGTGGGATGAGATAGGTTAGAGCTTCCGCTGGTCTTCCGTTAGGGCCGAATCTTAATTGCGGACTATAACAAACAACAAAATAAAATAAAATTTAAAAAAATACATTGAAAAGCGTGACATATATAAAATCTATAATAATAAACATGTATTTTGAAATGTTAAGTACAAAAGATATAATGTAAGTTTTTTTCTAAAACCATAACTACTCTAAGGCCACCGATTGTATTGCCTTCTTAGTCCAGCTAAGTATTTGTATCGTTTCTTTGTGTTTGTGATACCTAATTACAGAAATAGTTATATAAGGGATGTTCCCTTTGATTTTATGCTAAGATCAAGGGGAGTTAGAGTTGAATGACGTACAATCTAATCGTCAGTACATAATGATACGAACTATAGTGACGTCATAGATACTCTTCGTCGAGGAACTGCTCATGACGCGGTTCGTAATTACCTAATCCTCAGAAACAGTTTAAGCAATTTTCTTTAGATAGAAACGGGTTCGCTTCGTTTAATAACAATTACTGTATATTCTAGCTTTAATTGCCCAGAAAATTTTTCAAACCAGCTGACTCGCTCTGGCTTCGCACGGATTTTTATTAAAATAAAATATAGCTTATAGCACTCAGAGATAATGTAGCTTCCTATTAGTGAAAGAATCTTCGGAATAGAAGGTTACACACTATATTCAAAAAAACAAACTCACAAAACTTTACTTAGAGATTTCTCGATCAAGGTAGAATAATATCAAGTGACCTAGTTAAAATAAAAAATGTATACCTGTTCAATTTAATTTATTTTAATTATCCGCCTAAAACATGGTCAATGCTAGGTCACACTCATTTCATTGTAACAATGTCAATGTTTTAAAAAACTTAGGTATATAAAACAATAGTTTTGCTCTACATTCCTTCCAAATCTAGGTTTTGTTCTATTTTTTGCTGTTTTATTGGCTTCGATTCATTAACTGAAGGTTATGTTATTTTTGTAAATATGTTAGAAACGACTAACACATGCTATAAGTGATCATTTATTAAATTCTTTATTTGTTAACACTAATCAGGCTTAGCACGACAAAAATAATCGTTATAGCTTTCTCGTTCACGATTTATTCATCAAATTTATAAAATTTCGTACAGATCAATTCATACGCAAAAAAGTTGTCTCTCAAAAAAAGTTCGCCGTGTCCAATAATGTCAGTTCTGTATTGTACACTAGATTAGAGACAAGATTCAAGATTAACTATATTTATTTGCACGAAACACAGTTAAATTGTACAAGACAGATGGTGGTATTAAAGAGGAATCACTATGTTTCACCTACTTGACGTATACAAATATATAAAATGGCTAAAAAGCCAAACAATTAAAAAAATATCACTACTAATGCCATTCAATCCAATATACAGCTACAACATAAATCAAATATACACAATTAAGAAACAAAATTAAATTACATATTATATCTAATTCTCGAACTAATTACGGAAAGAAAACGAAACGAAACGAAGAATTTTTTTTTTCTGCACAGCTGTAGTTACAACAAATTACCTAACAACATTAAAGAGTGTGTTAATATAAATATATATATAAATAAGCTTAAGAAATATGTACAAACGTTATAGAATATAGCACTTATAAAAATACAATATAGCACTCCTTAAATAATAATTATAATTATAAGGCCCCAGAGGGTAAGATTATCATTATAAAATCTCTATGTATCTCATTTTAAGTGAACCATGTAGTTCTTATGAGAAATAAAGTTCTTTAAACCTAACAAGTAGGAACACATTATAATAAAATGTCGAATTACAATACAGGGTGTTTGGTAATATACTGACGATATTCAAGTGACGGTTTCTCAAAACATAAAAAAATACTTCTCGAAAAAAAAACTACTAGTTATATTATCAAATTTTAAAGAAAATCGACTAAGTTTATGTGATTAATTAGATATAAAACTTACTGCCTACTCTAGCAGTCGACATCCAAAAATAAAGAATTTGATATCTCTTTAGGAAATGGCTGCGGATTTTGGGTTAGAAAGGGAGAACAAGAGATATCTCGAGACGTCACCAATACAGTATCTGTGGTTAGATGGCAAGCATTATGCAATAGCATAAGTTTAATAAAGTGTTTGTTTTTACATGCCCAAATAAATTTCATATTTCTATGGTAAACATTTCACAAATTTATTTATCAAAATAACTCCTTTCATTATTGTGCGTATATTATCAAACAATCTATATATGTATGTGATTGAGGATGTCATAACAAATTTAAAAATAAGAATATTACAGATTTAAACAAAATAAACCACAATAAACAAAACGGAAAAATGTCAGAACAATAAAAACTTGATTTAGAAATATATTAAATAACATTTTGATCACTCAAGAATTCATCCAATGACAAAAAAAGCTTCTTAAAGGGCATGCACAAATACGAGCTTAACTCTAACAAGAACTTGGTTATATTGGTATATTCTACTCAAAAAATATGATACAGGAAGTAAAACATTAATAACTTTGCTGTTTAACTACAGTAATACTTTCTTGAGGAAAGCAAAAAATCGATAGATCTTACAATTTCTTGCTTCCCTCAAGAAACGGACGTAGCAAGTGACCTAGATTTTCAGCACTCTATAGGAACATATGTACTTCTAGGATAGCTGTACATAACTGAATCTTTGGAACTCTACAGTACATTTCGAAACCTCAGAGATGTTACAGTTACTTTTCACTTGAAGTATTGCAGAAGACGATAGTTTGAACTAGTTTGTTTTCCGTATTTCCGTAATCGACAAACATTAATGATTAGCACAGTAGTCAATTACACAACAAATCGTTAATTTGATAGCTATTCATTTTGCCACCTGAGTCCCGTCCCGTCACTAGTGTACGTGAGAAATTGTGAATTCCGCGGCCATCATCGGAAGGATATAATACCGCGATATCATTTTATTACAAATAAAACACAGATATGATCTGTACTGGCCATATAAGAGTACCTACCTCGTAGCTACGACCTATAGTTTTTTTAAATATTTCCAAGGTTTTTTGCCATTGTTCTTCAATTATTATCGTTTGTATTGCACGATGAACTAATCAAATGGAAATAACGTCGGATAAGCTAACAATTCCTTTGAAATTTTCCTTAATGCCTTCAAAATACTTGTTCCAATAAGTTACAACTAGTCATTTTAGAACCTTCTGTAATATTGAAATGGAGTATAAATGCTTCGCTTCTCTTTGACATCGGTTCGTTCGAAAAAATCGAATCTGTATTAAACACGTAAAGAGAAAAATTTGTACCTGCGCGCACGGAGAAAAATTAAGCTAAAAAAATGTATTGATTATTCTACACGTTCTAATTTTAAAACCTAATTAATTTGATTTGATTTAAACTTGAAGGCTTTGAATTTGACTCCAATCTAAATGTAATTAAAATTTATGATAGCGAAAATGCATTGCAGATATTGTCTATAAAGTCTATCAACGACTATCATTGACGAGTCCAATGAGTCTAAAAGCATTATCTATAGATAGCATTGATCACTATTAAATAGACCATCATCATATCAGTCATAGGAAGTCTACTAAAAAACTTGTTTAACAATGAAATGCGACATAAAATTTACAACAATATATCAGATTTAGGATTGGCATGTAGAATAACTATGATTAATGTACTTTAGGATGACCTTAGGTATCTAATGTTCCTGACATGAATAATTAAAATATATTTATTTGCAGTATAACACACTTAAAGCTCAATATCTGATATTCTCAGCTGAGGATTTCACAGAATCCTTTTGAAACTTTAGTTGTTAGCTGGCTAACAAGTATCGTAAACATTAGTAATTCAATATGCAGGTAAAATTCTCAGAATCGGTTTTATTTAAGTAATTCTGATTCTAAGTAAACATGAGAAAATTTTCCACATCCCCTTTTTATTTTGCTCTGATCATAACTTACGAAACATTTTTAAGTTTTGGTGTTAGTTATTTTTGAAACGAACAAGAATGTTTCTAAACAGTGTTTAGCAATCTCTACGTCAAATTATTTTCATCACTCATGCTCTGAAAATTGGTCATTGTTAGCTCGACAGCTGATGCGTGAATGTTATTTACGCCCCTAGGGCAGTAAGTAAGTTTGAAAATAGAATGAGGCTCTTTGCATTAATAATATACTAAAATGAAATACAACCTCCAAGACAAATGCTTATTTCTATACACAGGGTGTTTGGTAATATACTGACGATATTCAAGTGACAGTTTTTCAATACATAAAAAATGACTTCTCGAAAAAAAAACTGCTAGTTATATTATCAAATATTAAAGAAAATCGACTAAGTTCAGGTGATTAATTCGATATAAAACTTAATGCCTACTCTTGCAATCGACATCCAAAAATAAAGGTCGATTTGGTATCTCTTTCGGAAATGTCTGCGGCTTTTGGATTAGAAAGGGACAACAAGAGATATCTCGAGACGTCACCAATACAGTACCTGTGGTTAGATGGCAAGCATTATGCAATAGCACAACATAAGTTTAATAAAGTGCTTAACATGCGAAAATAAATTTCACAATTTTATTTATCAAAATAACCCCTTTCATTTTTGTGTGTATATTATCAAACACCCTATATATAAAATAAAAAGGCTACCTACATTTATAATCAATTCGATTTATCATTAATAAGAATTTTAAGTATTATTACAGCTTATACGTCATAATATTTATCGATCACACCTCCTCCACATATCAAACGAATGACAGCCTAAACTTAATCTTTGATATGAAAATTGTAGGATTATTGATACTTTTTTATCTTATCATATATATTATTTACGAGTCAGCTCGTACCTTCGCACGCGTGTAAAAAAAAATTGTGCAGTTTGCACCCAAGAAACCATTTTTAGGTCGTATTTACATAACGTGTGCCATAATTCATTCTTCATTTTCAATCATAAATATAACATTACAGATAATGGCTTAATTTCATTATGGTTTGGCAGTATCGGTATCTTATCGAATAAATTTGAGTTTGAGTCGAAATTAATAGTAGATTATTAAACAAGGGGATAAAGCAGTGTCTTGCGTCACGGGCGCTATATGGAATCCCGAACATAACGAAGTATTCTAGAGTTAACTCACGAGGGGAGCGAGGGAAGTACTAGAATCCTGAGTTCAAAGAGGGATAGCACGCCCAAGATGCAGACAACTTTATCCACGAGGAGAATACTCTACTTTTCACACTTTCTGCGAGACAATTGAAACCAAATCTAGGTTGGTGCAGTCTGTGCAAAGGTTCGTTCGATTTACTAATAAGTTCTTATTGTGTGGGTATCTTTGGTTCAAATTTTAATACAGATGAGGTACCAAATTTAAATCAGTACAATTTTACTCCCGGCTCAGCCGTATGGATTTAATCACCTGCTTTCGGTGAGGTTTACATAACATATAATTAGACATTGTCGAGCCAATGGAGCATTAACGCTATTGCCCGGTTTCGCACGAGTTTTATCAAAATAAAATATAGCCTATAGCACTCAGGGATAACGTAGCTTCCTATTAGTGAAAGAATTACGGCGAAGTAATAACGGAGAGTAATCTCCTTAATAAATTATTTTAAAAAATATTTCTTGCTTGTGAGATGGTTCGTTTGCTGTGGATTATTTTATAATATTAGTATGGAAGTATAGATTTATTCTGTGTGTAGTATAAATTATTACATAATGTGTTTATACCGCGGGTGTTGCCGGTGTCATTAGGCGACGGTGACTGCTTATCATCAGGTGGGCCGTAAGCATAACTCCCAGAAAAAACACAAAAAAAAACTTTACGTTTTAAAAAAAAACAACGTTATGAAGGTTCATTAAGCATTTACTCAACAGATCAATTTTTATGTTAGTTTCATCATAATTGATTAAAAGAGAGTTGCACCGGATATATACCAGACCAGTCAGTCAGAAATTTAAAATTTTTACTCGTTTACATATTATTTTAAGTTGGTTTTTAGCTTTTGGAACGAAGATCTTCCGAAATAAAAGCACTTTCTCGGTAACATATTTGTGTACCTACCGTTTCAACGGGGTTGCGACTCGACGTTTAATCTGTTACGACCGAAAAGTTTAGGTCAATTCGTGAAACTTCATCATGATGAGTACAATCCGCGTTTTGCCCCGCACTAATTTTAATAAAAACATTTTTTGCTAAACCATCGCATACTCGCTAATCTTAAATTGAGTATCTTACAACTTAATTAGTAGTCTCGATATTCAAAATAGTAATTTATTTTCTCTTTACACATTTTACATGTACTTAGATGTCATACATTTGGTAGGTATATTGAATAGTTAAAATAATTATTTCTTAGATGCTAACACAAATTAAAATAACTACAATTAAAGTTAAAATCATTGTTGTTTCATATATATAATAATTGTAGGAGTATTACTATAGTACCAACTATAAAACTAAAACTATGGTATTGGTCAATGTGTTTTCCAAGCAAATTATTTCGGCCCGTACACTATAATAAAGGCTCTCGATTTAAGGCGGGTTCCTTTATCAATCGGTAACCGACGACGACTCGTGTCTCCATAATAAAGTGTCAAACTAGTATCAAACTTTTGACACGTTTTCAAGGAGAAACGAGTCGTAATCGGTCACCGACGGATATAGGAACCCACCTTTAGCGCTCTGTCCGCTAGACCTGCACTGCAAGTTACCGAGAAGAAGATTGTAAGTGCCGCGCATTTGGTGTCGCTTACGCGTTTAAGCCGTGTAGTTTTTTAGCCAATATGCGTGGCAGGTAGAATGAGCTTAAATCACAGTTCATTAGAAATGAATATCAACACAGTCTATTTTATGTCCCACTTTCAATATTTAAATACATTCACTTTTTTGCACCGAAACTTGATTAAAATCGAAAGAGTATTCTCACGACGACGACGCATTACGACCGAAATGTTTCCTATATTGTAAAGGTAATATATATAAAGTCCTATACATATATGTATATAAAGCCCTTTAATACTAGGACTACTTGATAAACCTTGTTAATTAAGCTGTACATTTCATCGAATATTTTGTACTCGGTTCACAAATGGCTTTCAATTTTAATTAAAAATATATTCAGCCTTCATATTTCAGGTACTAACGAACGCTTTTATCAAACATATGCATTAGGGATGTAATTTTCAGTTGGTTTATACGAAGCTTTGAATAGCTCCAATTAACTACATAAATAAGCTTAAAGCTTTACGAAATATGGTAAAAAATGTATATTTAAAGAGCATACATTGTATACATATGACATTATCTTCCACTGTTCAGTTTTTTTTATTGATCGTCAAGGGCTTGACCACTACCTCACTTGATGGTATGTGATATTGTGATCGAGGATGGAGCACGCTTGCCTAAAACCTATTCATCCATAACCTTAGATAACCCAAGGTTTTATTAATAGAAATGCAAATATTAGTTAGAAACGTTAACCCTGTCGTAAAAACTTTATTCATTAGGTTTATTTTCACGGAACGCCACGTAAATATAATTCAAGACAAACTGGCGTTGTTTACACTTTTACCTACTTTGTAGGTAAATTAGGAAAATACATTCAATTCAATTCATTAATTCCTTGTAAATCTAGGTACAATGTTAGGTGGTAGGAGTTTTATATTAAGTACTAGATTTTGCCTTGCAGCGCAATCGTACATTTAAACCAAACAATTATATTTTCTGGAAATTTCGATTCTAAAAAAGTAGTTTCCGAACTACAACCCTAATTGACATCACTATTGAAATTCAACACAAAGCCCTCGGCAAAATAGTTGATGCAAAAACCACGTCAGCGCCGGAAAATGTAAAATGTATTTGGAAATGACAGCGGCATAATGCTTTTTGATTACCAAAACGAAACCTGTTTAAACAGCGCGGTATCCGGAAAAACGGAATTGAAATTATGCGGTGAACACAGCTCGCCACGGGGAAGCATTTTCAGATCTAGATGAGACGCGAGTGGACATTAAAACTGAACTTTTATTTTTTCAAAAGAAATTTACATTTTACTTATATGAGAAACTAATTTAAACTGAAGTAATTTTAGTACTTCAGAATTATTCAGAACTAGTTGCCGCCTGCGGCTTACGCGTGGTTTGTCAATAAAAGTAGCCTATATAATAATTGATTAAAACGGGTATTTATCGCGTATGTACCTTTTTTATTTATTATCCCGACGTTTCGGCTGTGTTGTACCAGGCGTGGTCACGCCTGTACACACATACGCGATAAATACCCGTTTTAATCAATAATTATGTACAGTGATCGCGAAAGTTTGAAAAATACTAAGTAGCCTATAGTTTCAAACCAGGTCATAATCTGTCTATATACCTACTTTTACTACAAATGAGTTCAGCCGTGTCGGCGTGAAAGCATAACAAATGAACAAATAAACCAACCACTTTAGCATTTATAATATTAGCATTATAGTATGATACAACGACTATAAGGGTGCCTTTCCACTTTAGATGTGCGAGGTAGCTAAGCGGAGGGATATACACTAAATGGTGTAGCGATAAAGATGTGCGACGCCAGCTAAGTTTCAACCCCTTTCCGCCAGAGCTAAGCTAAGCTATGAAAATCATGCGATCCTATTGGTGGGTTTGACTCAAACCCATAGCTTAGCAACGTAGCAGATCTCTGTTAAGAAAGGCAGCCTAAGCCGTGGCAGTTGCAATGATAATAGAAAATAATTCTTCCCAACAGCCATTACGGGTCTCCAATTCAAAAAAAAGTTCATAAAGAGGCTGGCTTTATGCTAAAAGGCATGGCCCCAATATCTAGGTCATGGCGTATTACATAAAGAGTTTGAGGGATAACTATCCTCTTGACCTTATTAATTGAATGTAGATAAAACCATAGAAATCAATGTTCCCTGCGATATAACTAACTGTTATACCGGTAAGCTGTGACTGAAAACCAAATACTTACCTACATCATTAACACAAGGTAAGTACATCAAGCGCGTTAATTAATGCGTAAATGAGAATTTTCCATTGCAAACATTATTTTGTGTTTACTCGTAACTACAATATTATCATTGCAAAATTTTAAATACTGTGTTGGCTATTTTGGTATTGCTCTTTGTTTTGATATAAATTAAGTTTTGCTTTCAAAAAAGTAGTGACGCTTGCACAAAATGTTTTTGAATATGATTAATAGCTGGGTAAATAAGGCAACCGCAGAGTGCGAAATTATTCGTATAAGAATGTTTTCCCAACATCTATACCGTCCTATATGCTTGGCGATCCTTAAGAGGAAATCTGGGCTGCGTTTCGCCCATACAAACGTAGTCCCCTATTTCCTCTCCGGATAGTAATACTAGAGCAAATGTTTTTTTACCATACAATCTACAAGTACCACGGTCATGTCCCTACGTTTAGTTTTTCTCCATAAATTAATTATTATAAGAACTAGGAACCTTCTAAAGTCAAGCAGAAATTGCTAATTTTTATTTCCCCTTTTCAGACATCGAGCAAACAAATTTGACGAATATAAATAAAAAAAACGAAACGTACAAACATAGCCAAAGCCCTTTTTATTACATATTAGAAAAAAAATTCAAATCGGTCCAGTCTTGGAGGAGGAAACCGTGATTTCGTCTATTTTAAATAGGTATAATCAGTCCGACCTGCAGTTGTCTCTATCGCACGCACATAGGGCATATAGGGCACAGCGCGACAGCAATAGATTTGTTAAATACCTATTTTCCAAATGTCTTGCTTCCCGGATTTCCTCTTAACCAACAGTAAAAAAATAGAAGATAAATTAACGGAATACAGTGTATTCTACCGCCTGTATAATGGGGAATGTTCTGAGGAGCTATTCGATCTGATCCCGTCGCGCGTCGTCGTGATTTTACCATCGCACTTCTCGACAACGTAATAAAGCTCATCCACATATTATCGTTAATTGGGATTGCGCATACGCTTCACGCGATCTTTTCTACTCCATACTTGCAATGTGTCGAATGAGCTAACATCTGAGGTTTTCCCGTTAGGCTACATGGCACGCTTCAAGAGATATGTAAACAGGTATAAGGATAGGGAACGCATCGACAATACCCCGTGTGTTGCCGTAAGCCTGTTTCCCCACAAATAACAAAAAAAAAATACTCTACCTGAATATTCAATATTCAATACCAACACGTCAGTACATTAGTTAACTACCATTCGACATATGAATACGAAACAGATGAAAGTTAGAAAAGGAACACGCATTGAATAACTTTAGTCCGCGTCGAGTAACCAGTGTAGACCAAGAAAGGCGTCAATTTTTCGCATGTAATAGATAAACATCTATTACACCCCCTAGGATAAGACAATCCAGAAAACACAAAGTTGAAACTTCTCCTCCCTAAAGTTTACCACATAACCCTAAAGATAAACTTTAAGTTTAGTAAGGTACGAACGACCTTTCAAAATATCTTCATGACTGCAGTGAGTAAAAATTTCCATTAATATTTATATAACTGCTTGATAATTCATCATAACCATTTTTATGTCCTTATGCTATTATTAAATTTGTATTATTATTATTTTAGGTTTATACCAAGTGGGTATGTTATTTATTAATATATTATGTAGATACACCGCCGTCATCTGATCAAGTATTATCCTGTCGATACAAAGGTTGTCTGGAAGAGATCGCTTTTAGCGATAAGACCGCCCATTGTAACTACTAAATCATTTTGTAAAATTATATTCTGTAAATAAAGAGTTATCTTATCTTATCTTAAAACTAGCTTGCCTTTGACTTAACGAAGAAGTGTTAATTTTAGACTGGAAGAGTCCAGTCTACTATTTTGCAATCGTTTTTTATAGAGACATAAACGATTGCAAAATAGTAGATTATTAAACGAGGGGATAAAGCAGTGTCTTGCGTCTCGGGCGCTATATTGAATCCCGAACGTAACGAAGGATTCTAGAGTTAACTCACGAGTGGAGCAAGGGAGCTACTAGAATCCTGATTGCAGAGATGGATATAAGCACGCCCAAGATGCAGACAGCTTTATCCACGAGGAAAATACTCTACTTTTCACACTTTCTGTGAGGCTATATAAACCAAATATAAGTTAGTGCATTCTGTGCAGAAGTTAGTTCGATTTACGAATAAGTTCTTATTGTGTGGGTCTCTTTGGTTCAATTTTAATACAAATGAGGATTCCATATTCAAATCATATGTCCACGAGGGACAATGAAATTCAGTACAACTCCCGGCTCAGCCGTATGGATTTAATAACCTGCTTTCGGTGAGGTTTACATGATACATAATTTGACACTATCGAGCAAATGGTATGAATAAAATATTACGACATGAGATAAATGTAAAATCTAAAAATAGCACAGTCCGTTCCGCACCGCTGCTACCTACTACATAATTACAGAACAATTGTGTGAAAAATTCCAAGTCATTTATCACCAAATGGGTTGCGTTGCGATTGACGGATGCATAATGAGGGACATCACAAAACCTTTAAACTTGCGATTGGCTTAAATAGCATCAAAGAACGATCTGGGTCTAAGAGTCTCGTTTTTATTGCTTTCGAAAGCAATTAATAATGTTTCCGAGAAACTTGCGAGGTAAGGTATGCCGGCTAACAAGAGACGCGAGTGGAACTAATTTTAAGGTCGCACGACAAAAAAACAATTACCGACTCCAGTTGTTAACTTGGCTTTAATAATTATACTACACAAAAGATAAACTATATTACCGTGTACATCTGTTAGTGACTCTACATTAAATTTATACTTTCGGTTCATTTATACTGCGTGTCACCGCATTTACGACATTAATTTAATTCACGGGTAGGGCTGATTGCTAGTATTGTTGTAAAATAGGTGTTTTAAATTCATTACCATCGATTTAAATTCAAACAACCAATATCAAGTCCTAAAATATCAATGAAACAGCCTGTATAAAATAGGTAAACAAACCATATTCATTCATCATGTAAATAGCTACCGGTTAAACTGACTAAGCGACATAGGCGCAAAGGTGCCACCGATTTACGTTAAATATTGTTTATTGGAAATCGATTACTGGATAAATCTTCAAGCTACCGGTATTAAGCTAATCACTAAAATCAGTTAATACGATTGTGTTTTAAATTAATGTCGTGAATGCAGTGACAGACTGTTGACACGTTTTATTCTCTTTTTATCAAGATGGTGTTTTTTACACGTAGTTGGAAATAAAGTGATTGTCTATACCCGGCAGTGAGTGTAAACGGGCTGAAATGATGATGATGATGATTGTAGATGATGGCACAAGCTCATTTGATGTCAAACCGTTATCACCATTATTAGCATTACATAATGTATATTTAATTTGGTTTAAGTTGAGTGCTATAGTTGGACGACCTCCGTGGCGCAGTGGGTGAATAGCCGGCTGAGACGCAGGAGGTAGCGGGTTCGATTCCCGCCGCGGAACAAATGTTTGCATGATCTACAGATATTTGTTCCGAATCTGGATGTTTTTCTATATATTATAAGTATGCATGTATTTACATAAAAAAAGTACATCTATAATTATTATATCTGTTATCTGGTTCCCATAGTACAAGCTCTGCTTAGTTTGGGGCTAGATAGCACTGTGTGTAATGTCCAGCAATACTTATAATACTTATACTTATCTATATTCATTAGTTTATAATATATGATGTAACTGTTTATCTAAGTTTTAATATATAAAATAAAAGGTGGCTTTAATTTCACCAGCACCCCATTCCCTTCAAACTTACTCGTAGCGGTAGAAATAGGTAACTTCGAACTCTCACGAGGAGCTCTATTAATAATGTACTTCGTAGTACATGTAAATCACACTAATATTATAAATGCGAAAGTTTGGATGTTTGTTCACACTCAATCACGTCAAAACGGCTGAACCGATTTCGATGAAATTTGGTGTGAACGTAGATTATATCCTGGATTACCACATAGGCTTTTTACTTTTTATCCCATAAAACAGTTTCCATAGGATAAAAATAGGATGTTAAAGTTTCTATATATATTTTTGCATCCGAAAACAACGCGGGCAAAGCCGCTGGCAACAGCTAGTATTATAAATTCTAAAGTAACTGTCGTTTGTTTGTTACGTTTTCACGCCTAAACAGCTTTACCGAGATCGATAAAATTTGGAATATACATAGATTATAACTTTTGCAACTATCATGGTATCTGGAGCCTGGAATCCTGTGGTGAGAATGTGTAAGAACCGAAAAAGTGTAGTGTCAATTACGCGTCCTGATACCGTGAGTGTTGTGTGTCGGAATCGAGTTATGATCGAGAATGAGTAGTGTTAGTATTAGTTCATTCCTACCAAGAGACTAAGAAAGAGGGTAGATCGTTATATCTGCCAATAACTATCCACTCGCAAAGACTTCAGTTTACCCGTGATCATGGCGCATGCAACTGCGTCGAAATATCGGGACACTCAAGAACTCACAAATCATTGTAAATATCCCGTTTTTAGTACAAATACATATATTATGACCTGGATTGACACATAGGCTACTATTTATTGACAAACCACGCGTGCGAAGCCACGGTCGGAAGCTTGTAAAAATATATATTGAAGTGCCCAATTATGAGCGTTTTCATTGAAAACTACAAATTTTAGCCTTCATTAGCGGAGATATAACGGTTGTGGTTTTATGGCGCGTTGGGTTCATTATGAATAATTGAGGAATTTTGAAATGGACCGTAAAAATTGCTAAAAATAGTCAACCATTTTTGCCTAAATATTTTCAAACAGTTAGCCATCGTAAGAAATAATTAGCAACACACTGCTTAAGAACTTAAGTGTGTACTCTGCAGGTACCAAAATCGACGACTAACATAAAATAAATATTGCTGGACATTTCACACAGCGCTATTTAGCCCCAAACTAAACAGAGCTTGCACTATGGGAACCAGATAACTGATAGAATACTTATATACTTTTTTTTTGTAAATACATACTTATAATATATAGAAAAACACCCAGACACGGAACAAATATCTGTAGATCATGCAAACATTTGTTCCGTGGCGGGAATCGAACCCGCTACCTCCTCCGTCTCAGACGGTTATACGCCCACTGCGCCACGGAGGTCGTCAAATACATACTTACGATATATAGAAAAACATCCAGAACCGGAACAAATATCTGTAGATTATGCAAACATTTGTTCCGCGGCGGGAATCGAACCCTCTACCTCCTGCGTCTCAGCCGGCTATTCGCCCACTGCTACACGGAGGTCGTCAAACATATATATATATTTATACATATATATATATATATATATATATATATAGATATCCCTTTGGGCACTTTGTGGCTCCAACGTGCCGTATAGGTAGTAATTTGTTGATCCATTTTCACTTGTTGATCCGGGTGTCTTTTGTTGATCCAATGCCAGCTGACCATAAATATGTAGCTCCGTTCGGAGCCACAAGTGTCACGATGAGTAATAATAATAATTAAGGGATTTTTATACAAATCTACCTTTTTGGCGTATGAGCAGTTGTTGATCCAATTCAAATGGGCCAATCAGGGCGCAGCATTTGCCAAGGGCTTCCTCATTGGCACGTTTGGGCTACCATAGTACTGGCTACAGTAACTTAATAATGTCTAGCTAGTATTTCAAATTCTCCTCAAGTAGTAGAGAATCTTGTCTTAAAAAAAGGAAAACTCACAAGAAATCAGTCTGGAGTAACGTGACTTCAGATCAAACCTCAATACTTGTTATTTTTTGGACGGGACTCTTTCCTTTTGCAACAACGTTACTGTATACTTGTATACGAGGCAGCGATCGACTTGAGTAGAGTGCAGCAAGCGAATTACCAGTGGAAGACGCATCGTTTACAGAAAATGCCATGAACCAGAGGATGGTGACGCAAAAACCACAGGGTTATTGCGTCACCATCCTCTGGTTCTTTTCTCGCTCCATTCTGCTGTGAATGGAGCGATTGGTAAGCTAAGGGACAACATAACGACTACAGCGAAGTGCAACGAGTGAAAACTGGTTCATCACTCACTCCACTCCGCTTTAGCTGTTGCGTTGTCATGTACTGCTTTTTCACTTGCTCCACTCCGTTGTAGCTGTTGCTTTGCCATTCAGTTGTTCTTCACTCATAGCACTTTGCTGTAGTCGCTGCATCGTCCTCCATTGGTTTACTTATCTCTCCTCTCCACTTGGTGTTGTATTGTCATTCTCTGAACGACATGATACACTGAATAACAACGCAACAGCTACAGAAGAGTAAAGTAAGTGGTGAACCAGTGGACGACAACGCAGTGGTTACAGCGGAGTGCAGCAAATACTGAATCAGCGGACGACGACGCAGCGGTTACAGTGGAGTGCAGCAAAAAGTGAAACAGCGGACGACGACGCAGCGATTACAGTGGAGTGCAGCAAATAGTGAATCATCGGACGACGACGCAGCGGTTACAGTGGAGTGCAGCAAATAGTGAATCATCGGACGACGACGCAGCGGTTACAGTGGAGTGCAGCAAATAGTGAATCATCGGACGACGACGCAGCAGTTACAGTGGAGTGCAGCAAATAGTGAATCATCGGACGACGACGCAGCGGTTACAGTGGAGTGCAGCAAATAGTGAATCATCGGACGACGACGCAGTGGTTACAGTGGAGTGCAGCAAATAGTGAATCATCGGACGACGACGCAGCGGTTACAGTGGAGTGCAGCAAATAGTGAATCATCGGACGACGACGCAGCGGTTACAGTGGAGTGCAGCAAATAGTGAATCAGCGGACGACGACGCAGCGGTTACAGGGGAGTGCAGCAAATATTGAATCAGCGGACGACGACGCAGTGGTTACAATGTACTAGAATGAATGAAGAACCAACAATTACAAAGGAGTGAAATAGTGAACAGCATACGACGACTACGCAGTACCTATAAATGAGTGGAGCGACTGAATAAGCAGTCGCTCCACTCATCTGTAGGCATGAAGGTGCTTGTGTTTATTTTGTTGATTTCGAATAAAAAACTTTATGTTGATCGAAAGAGATTTTATTTTAGTTTTCAAAAAATAATAAAGTAATTATTGTAGTGTTGATGTTTACAATAGAAAAAAGACAATGGTAACTCGCAAAGAGTCATTCATAATCATCTTATAAATGTAAGTAGATGCTAGACGAAAGGGGCTTTTCATAATATCTAATCAATCCTAAAATAGTAAAACTTCAGCTATTTCACTGTTATTCATCCATCATTTTCATTAAAAATTAATGAAACAGCTAATATTTTTTGCACGATCGGAGTGTTGGTGCAGTGGTATTAATTATAAGAAAATTTATTTATCTATTTCAAAAAACAAACGGTTACATCGGAAAACATTGTTACTTAAAATATAACACTTATATAAATAAACCATTGTTTCTCTTATATTTTAACACAATATTAAATTCAATGCAGTCTTATGCATTTTTTCTTGTCTGAGTTTTAACAAAAATATAGAAATATTTTTTTAACAGAACAAATCCCGGAACTAAATGTCCGTGCCTACATACGCCCTACGAGATGAACGACGAGATATGACATAGACCAATAGACAGACCCAGTAGGTATTTTATTTGAAATAAAAAAAAGAGAAACAAGAATTGTGTCTAGCATTAATAAAATACTAAAAATAATTGTTATCTTGAGTATTTCGAGCTCTTTTCAGCTGAAACAAACCTTTCCGTGAAGCCCAATAAAATGAAGTTGTACACTTGTCTTTAATTCAAAGGAAATATTGCGCAAAGAGGCAGTTCTTGGATTTTATATTTTTATTTTAAATTCTTTTTGTAAATATTGTTGATATAAGTATTAATTTGCATCCAAGTTCGTTTATGCAGAATTGGCTCTTTGCGCAATACTTGTTCGCGTAAGGCTTTTCCTGGATTTTTTTTAATTTTTATAAATTGTTTTAGAAGTCACATTACTGTTTCCACCTCATCGCTACTCCATTTGTTATGAGTTTTCTTTCGTCTTATTGGTTTTGGTACAGTTATTTCTTCATGAGATTCATCGGTAAGTATTTCTTTTTTCTTTTTTGAATACTTTGTACGTTTGAGTGCAATGTCAATAGAACTTTCGGTATCCGATGACTGCACCTGCTTTGGAGCACTTTTTTGTTCACTTATCATATTTTTTTTGGTTTCGTCAATTGTTAGTTTGTTTATTATTTCTTTGTCCTTTTGTTCAGTAACTTTTGTATCGGTAAGTATTTTTTTTGTCTTTCTTGTTTTTCTCTTTAAGTAGTTGTTTTTCTTTAACATACTTACTCTTCTTATTGTTTCTTATTTTCTCACTTCTTTCTTCACATATAGCGCTTTTATTTTGGTGATCATTCTCTTTATTATTGTCTTCATTGATTATACTGTTGTCGCTTTCATTATCTTCAATTATATAATAGTTTATTTCTGATTCTATTTGTTTCTCTTTCTTTTTGAAAGTTTTGATTTTTTTGTCCTTAATATAATCACGTTTACTGGTTTCATTTTCTTTGCTATCTGTGTCACTGTCAGTTTCATTATTTCTTTTCTCAATTTCGTTAACATATGAATCAGTTATTTCACTTTCAGACTCTTTTTCTATAGGATTTTCTTTGTTTATTGAATGATTTTCAATTTCTAAAAGTCTGCTGCCAACAAGTCCCTTTTGAATAGCTTGTATGGGTAATCGATAGTTACTGGCATGCACTTACATATCATGACCGAGAAATGTAGCTAAATGTTGGGTATATTTATCGTCAGTTTTACCATGTACTTGAGAAATCGTGGCAATATGGTGTCTCAATCCAGTCGAGGTCAACATTTCCGGTTTTTTTAAGTTGCACATGTTTTTTATTCTATTAAGACATCTCCCTCCATCAAATGGTTTATCCGTGAGTGTACGTGCAAACAAGTAATCGGACGAAATTTTCAGAATTGATCTACAAGCTATTAGCGCATCAATATTTCTTCTCATCACTTTTGTCAGTAGCACGGGTACAGACCTACCTCGTTTACCCGGAATTTGGAAAATGTCTAAATCTGATATAGCTTGTTTTTGTTTTTTGTCCAGAATTTCCAGAACTTGTGGTGGAATATCGTCTGTCTTTCGGTTAAGATAATATTGAAGCTCTGCTTCGTCAACATCACCACTTCGTTTGCGATCTAAAAGTATAATATGTGCAATTGTAACCTCACAAAGATTTTCGTAATTGACATTTATCTAAGGACTATTAAGGACTTCAGATAGAAAAAATCGCTTAACTAGGTACTAAATGTAAAACACATACCTTGATCTTCATTCATTTTTCATTCAAAAACAAATTCAAATGAACACTTTAAAATAATGTCGACGTTCGCACAGTTCAACAAGCACATTCAAATTGAGATACAAAACGGCGCAGCAGAGACCAGGTCTAAAGGGCGCGGGGTGCGGTGTACGGTGCTCCCCCCGTGCCTCCACCGTTACCACCGAGGCGGATCTTACAATGTATGGAGCATTGCGAATATAAAATATCTAGATTAGGTATAACAAATTCATAATTGATCGACCGTTACGGTATCGGTACCTATTCGGATCAAAACAAGTATTACTGGAAGTACGAGTATATAAATGGATCAACACAAGTAATTGATTTTTGAAATATACATATTCAGAGCCAAAAAGTCATCGTGCGTTTAAAAAACTGTACGAGTATATAAATGGATCAACACAAGTAATTGATTTTTGAAATATATTCAGAGCCAAAAAGTCATCGTGCGTTTAAAAAAATTAGCCGTTACGGATCCACTATTGCATGAAATTGTTGAAAAAATATATATCGAGTATAGATACTATCGACGAATACATTTGGCAACATCGCATAATAGAATGCTACGTTGCCATTTCGCCCGAGAAATACGCAACTGGATTCAAGTTATTCGGTGCAAAAGGCGGAGTCAGCAATGTACGGGGTCGTGGCTGGATCAACTAAGTGTGCAAAGAGGTGTTTATATATACATATATGGTGTTTATGAGCATAATAAATAAATTCGTGAAATGTTTTCCATAGAAATGTGAAATTTATTTTGGCATGTAAAAACAAACACTTTAATAAACTTATGTATGTGATATTGCATAATGCTTGGCATCTAACCACAGATTTTTTCCCTTTCCCTCCCTTTCTATATTTTTATATATTTATCCCTTTCTAACCAAAAACCCGCAGCCATTTCCGAAAGAGATATCAAATCGGCCTTTATCTTTGGATGTCGATTGCAAGAGTAGGCAGTAAGTTTATATCGAATTAATCACCTAAACTTAGTAGATTTTATTTGAAATTTGATAATATAACTAGTATTAGTTTTTTTTTCGAGAAGTCTTTTTTATGTTTTGAGAAACCGTCACTTGAATATCGTCAGTATATTACCAAACACCCTGTATACTATGCTTACTGACTATTTCACTACCACTGAGTAACGCGCTATGCAACGGATAAAAATATATACATCTCTGTTTTCACATAAAAATTGTTAAAGAGAGAATGATTTTTATTCGTCAATTAAAGTTGGCCGATTGCACTCCGAGAAATGGGCTCTCATATTGTAACACCATGGACGCCTGAAGACGGAAGGCGACGTCGGGGTCGGCCGAGAAAGCGTTGGCGGAACGATTTCGACACCTTTCAAAAAAGATGGTGGGAGATATCGACGGATAGGGATGCTTGGAAGAACTTGGGACCTTTGCCCAGCAGTGGGACGAGATAGATTAGGGAAAAAAATAGACATAGACATAGACAATCATTTATTCAGTACATTACAAAATATTGCTCGGAAGTCATGAAATAGGCCCTTACTCATACAAATTATCATCTTCTCAAACAGTTAACATATATAAATTAAAATGAAAAAACCCCGACACATAAAAAATCCGTAATAAATTTCCATTTTACATCTGATATCCCTTCATTTCAAAGGAAAAGTTCGAATTTTCGGATCGGCTGACCTAATCTTCAAAACACATACGTAAAGAACCACCCCCGTCAAATAAGCTTTCTTTTAAAAAAACCGCTTCCGAATCGGTCCATCCGTTTGAGAACTACGATGCCACAGACGGTCATAACTTCATAAGCATCTAACTTAAAACACCCCTCATTTTGCGTCGGAGGTTAAAAAATAAGTAGAATAACACTATCATAAATCTTTTAACTTTTAACTGAGGATTAAAAAATCACATTCATTTTACGTTTTCAAGTAACTATGACCTTAGACAAATATTATATTTATATTTTTCTACATATGTAAAGTACATACATACATATCTTTTAGAACTACATTTCCTATTTTCACAGTTGTTAGACTATTTCGGTGTGATTATGCATTTTTCAGTTATAAACTTATTACAGGTTTAATATTTGTTGATTTATAATGTAATTTAGATTTTAATTTGACAATTTATGTAATTAATGTCTTGAATTTTAAAATTAATTAGTATATTAGGGAAACCCATTCCAATTAAATAAATAATATTAACAATTGCATGTAAGTCAATGACGAATATATAAAAAAAACTAAAACCCCTTTAATTTATAATTTCAGAAGCGTCTGACATCTTTGACAGTGCTACTTGCGACTGTAGCACTATGCGCAGGCGCATTTGTCAAGCCCCCCAGCGGCAACGGCAACTTCGAGTTGCTTATCCTCCACAACAACGATATGCACGCGAGGTTCGAGCAAACGTCGCAGCTTAGTGGAGCCTGCACTTTAGCTGATAGGGAGGCGGGGAAATGCTACGGCGGCTTCCCTAGAGTTGCGCACCTGTGAGTAACTTATTTTTGTAACCAACGAGCAGAACGAGAATGGCATCTTTATATTGCTGATCCTTTACAACAACACTATGCACGCGAGGTTAGAGCAGACGTCGCATCTTAGTGGAGCCTGCACTTTAGCTGATAGGGTGGCGGGGAAATGCTACGGCGGGTTTCCTAGAGTTACTCACGACCATGGCAACTTTATGTTGCTGATCTTTTACAATCATGATATTATTATAGTATTTTTCAAACTTTCGCGATCACTGTACATAATTATTGATTAAAACGGGTATCGTATGTACCTTTTAATTTGGTGCATACGCGTTAAATACCCGTTTTAATCAATAATTATGATATTATTATGTATGTGCGAGGGGTAGGTACAAGCAATAGTCGCAGCTTATTGGAGCTTCCACCTTAGCTGATAGGGATGCAGGAAAATGCTACGGTGAGTTCCCTAAAGTTGCCCACCTGTAAGTAGGTACCTAACCTAATTTATGTATTCAACGTCTAAAACGACAATGGTGGCGATTCTGTCGTTTACTGACTAAAATTTCGTCAAAGACGAACGTTCTTATTTCGTTTGCCAGTTTTAAGTTGATGACCCGTACATTTGTATAACCCCTCTTCTAACTAACTTGACGCAGTGCGACTGCGGTGATCCCACGCAGTCAATGCAGCACTTGCTAATGTGCCCTTTATGTCCGAACACATGCACGATGGAGGACCTAATGGCCGCCTCGCCTGATGCCATTGTTGTGGCCAAACACCTGTCCAACATACTATGAATGGAAACGTAGAACTCTTGACACGCTAAGAAAAAGAAGACCCCTCTTCTGCGCAGTCGGGTAAAAGAGACAGGATTTATAAATAATGTGCATCTAGATTCCATTTATCAAGGCCATACTTTCAAATGCTTTGCAACTCGAGACGAAGACCATCCTTTTTGAGTAGATTTCACCTAATAATGGTAATACTTATAATTTACATCCTCATTGGTGTTTTTTTATATATCAGTGTTTTATTTATAATACCTGGAGATGGAACAGGCATTAGGGCCCACCTGATGTTAAGTGGTAACCATCGCCAAAGTAACCAAAGTATTTCCTCAAAGGTCACTCTTAGAAACGTGCCCTACGATGCACTGTCCTGCGTCCATCAACTAAAGGCATACAGGTGTAAAGCCTCATGTGTTTCGCAGTGGGATTCAAATCCAAGATTCATTGGGATCTTTTTTGTGATCTCATGCAACCAACGAACCATTATGATCAGTTTGGAATAACCCATTTAGCCGTTACGTATGTTTCTATTACAACTCAAAAAAGTTTAAAATCCCGAATTGGTCGTAGGTTTATTTATTGGAACAAAATTTCGCCAGTAGCCCAGTCACCCGTGCCCTATGTAAACTTAAAAAGTATTGGATTCGTGATAAAAAACGTTTTTCTATTCGGAAGTTTAAATGAAAAATCGCTAACCAATATTGGGCACGTATTCACTTGCGTGGATCGATGGACAAAATTGCACAGATGATAAATTCGATGTTAAATAAAATACCCACAGAACAAGTTCATAGAAATTCGAATACTAAGATGTATTGCAATTTAGACTAATTATACTGAAGAGACGGTTCCTATAAAAAAATGTATATATAAAATTATCTTGTTTTATTATCAAAATCTCGAATCGAGAAATAACTAGCGTATTGTACGATGCCACAGATTAATAAAAAGTTACTACGAGTAAATTTTGCCGGTGAAATTACAGGCATATGAGGCTTTATATCTGTATGCCTCAAGTTGATGGACGCAGGGCAATTCACCGTAGGGCAAGTTCCGAAGGTGCGTGACCTGGCGAGGCAATATTTTGTTATAGGCAATGGTTACCACTTAACATCAGGTGGGCCATAGCTTGTTCCATCCCTAGAAGTATAGAAAAAAATTATTGATTGAAGCGGGTATTTATCGCGTATGTGCCTTTTTTATTTGTTATCCGGACGTTTCGGCTGTGTTGCAACAGTCGTGGTCACGGGTTGACTGATTGGTTGATTATGTAAAGTGATCGCGAAAGTTTGAAAAATACTATAGAAAAAAAAGTGGCAACAAAATGTTCGTCCCCTTATCTAACTGAAGTAATTCCTCATTTCAGTGTGAAGGAGGCTCGCATGGCAGCCCAAACCGGCCAAGGCCCGCCCGTCCTCTACCTCAATGCTGGAGACACGTACACCGGCACAGCCTGGTTCACCATCTACAAATGGAAGATCGCCGCAGAGTTTATCAATGCTCTACAGCCCGATGCCGTTGTAAGTACACAACTCAAGTTTTTGTACAAGTTTTTTGTTCCGTGGCCGTGGAGTTTTTGTTGTGTATCGTGACGTGCTAAGGTAAATGTGTATGCGCAGGATTCTGTCATTAATAATAGTTGATCTATAAGTGATCCGCCGATAGTTTCCGATAGTTGAGACGTTAATTAATTTAATTGAGAATAATACCGTTGATTACCGTGGATAAATCAAAGTAATATGTTGACGGTAAAACGGAGTACTTTAGGCGGGATCTGGGGGTCACCATCTTAGGGAAACCTCACATGTTTCATCAGCAACTATTTCATCATATTTCGTTTCTATTAATCGTAAGGTGAATATAATTTATATTAATTAAAAGTAAAATATTTAATAAATCAATAATTTTGAGAACTTCTTACGCTAAGAAAATAAAATAGAGTTCTATAGAACTAAAATGCATTATAAAAGAGCCTTAGTTAAGCCTTGTTTTTGCATTCGTTGCAATATATTAACTAAATACCTAGAACTTTCAAAGATGCAACGTCAATTAATAAAATTAGTTGTAAATAAATACTGCTGACCTGATAAAAGTAGCTGGGAGACGTTGGAGACGCTCTGGAAATTTATGGGGGAGGCCTATGTTCAACAGTGGTCGTCCTGTGGCTGAAATGATGATGTAATGTGTCTTAGTGTGATCCATCTAATGACCATTGAGATATTATAACAAGGACTCTACCATTTGATTGGATTAGAATGAAATTATCGTCAATGATCTTATTTTATAGTATGGGATCCCACCATAAAACGACCTTCACCGAGCTGGTTAATAAAATAAATTTATAAATATTGCTGGACATTTCACACAGCGCTATCTAGCCCCAAACTAAGTAGAGCTTTGTATTATGGGAACCAGATAACTGATAGAATACTTATATACATTTTTTTTTGTAAATACATACATACTTATAATATATAAAGAAACAACCAGACCCGGAACAAATATCTATAATTCATGCAAACATTTGTTCCGCGGCGGGAATCGAACCCGCTACCTCCTGCGTCTCAGCCGGGTATTCGCCCACAACACCAAGGAGGTCGTCAAAGTCCAGAATATGATTAACTAACAATTAAAAATTGTTTTTTAAACATTTCACTGGTTTGGTTAACAGACAAATTCCATACCAATCGCAAATATGAAGCCCATATTCTGGACTGAACATTTTTAGACAACTCATTTGCAATATATTTATTGACATATTTGATTGAATATAAAATACTTTTCATCCATTAACCAGCTCGGTTAAGGTCGTTTTATAGTGGGATCATAAACTATTAAGGTTTCAAGTACATGATCATTGATTGTGTCGGCATTAGCGTCACTTTAATTGTAGACACCTACCGATAAAATCAGTGTCACTTTTGATATATATTTTAGGTGTAGCCACATGTTTTATGTCGCCATCATAAATAGTTACAGCCCAATAAATCGAGTTTAAATCTAAATTCATGTCAATAGTCATTCATACTTTTTTGGCATGTTTTATTTTAATTAAAATATAATGTTACCGGTTATGCGCTCGGTAATTACTAATGTTTCACGAGAAACTTTAAAAAAAAGTGGCACTCCGGGCGTGCCGACAGAAGTGAAAACTTGAACAATTACGAGATACTTATACTGTATACTTATACTGTATACAGAGGTATCGGTAACGGTAACGGTAGCAGTGTCACGAGTTCAATGTTTTTTCCCCATCTCAAAAAGCGCCCAACGCGCTTATAGAAGTTTTCACAAGTTTACTTCAAAAAATGTTTGCTCCCTTGTGTCCAAACAAAGATAATTTACACTATAGATCTATTTCGGTTATCTCTGCCTAATATTAATACAAGAAATGCTATCAGCATATGTTCATTTTATTTTATATAGGTACGCATAGTTTTAACCGTACTAAGACATAAACAAAATAGAAGGCATAAGAATTTCAATTGCAACGGAAATTGTAAATGTTACATTGTAATTTGAATACGTTTACTTACAAATTCCCAGATAACTTATTTAAATAAGCAGAATGTAAACAGCTATTATCAACCACGTTATCGTAGATGTTTTGTTTGTTATCAGACTTATCAGTGTAAGTGAACCGGTTTGTCTTCATCGTCCTTTATGTGAGGGGTAGTGTACACAAGCGGTACGTATCGCAACGCATTCTTGAAAATATCTGATTTCAGTGATAATACGGCTACTTTATTTAGTTGATCGAGCGAGATCTCCAAATCAACTTGGGCAAATCGGCGTTGTATGTATGTATGTTTGTTTGTCCGAGGATAACTTTCGAAACGTTTATCCGATTATCGTGAAATTTGGTATATAGGTAATGATGCCACAATTTTGGTGTGACCCAATGAGCTAAAAATTTTGGGGGGTTGTTGTGATATTGGGGTTCAAGAGGGGTAAAAATAAATGAAAATGAGACTGTTCGGTCAAGTGAGACGTCAAATGAAAGGTCTTCATTAGAACATTTCGACCCCGTTTTTACTTTTAGTAAAGTTTTTGTAGTTTTTGAGTTGGCTAACATGATAAAAACTAAACTTTGACAAAATTCACAGGGTGCACCAGACCCCACATTGCTGAAATTTGGTATTCGTGTAGCTTTAGTAACACAAATATAGGCAAAAGTCTGAAATCCAGAATAACTGCATTTTGTACCCCAAAAAAGAATGACACTTTATATGAACTCTCGTTACCTGTAATTTAAATGAAACTGTAGGTCAAGTTAGATAGTTATTTATTTCGTGGCACTATTTTGATAGTCAAAAATTACGAATAATATTTTTTTTTGTTTTTATGGTAGACTCGCGAGATCTCAGTTCGGGGCGAACCACTAGTTATAATAAATAAAAAATATTCATCCGAGTATGTAGTACAGAATAAATATTTTAGCGTTGTGCTGTAGTCACACTAATATTATAAATGTGAAAGTTTGGATGTTTGTTTACTTATTTGTTTGTTTGTTACTCAATCACGTCGTAACAGCTGAACCGATTCCGATGAAATTTGGTGTATACGTAGATTATATCCTGGATTACCATATAGGCTACCTTTTATCCCATAAATCAGTTCCCATGGGATAAAAATGGTGTATAAGTCAAGTTCCAACGGCGAGTTTAGCTTTATTTCTAGGTTACCTACATTTAGTAGTGTAACGCGTATGAAGTCGCATGCAACAGCTAGTCAGTAAATATAAAGGTTGAAGGCTCAGTCACGCTGTCCATCATATTGATGAATTAAAAGTGGAACTTTTCTTGGTTCGGGTCAAAGACTGTTCGTTCTTGTCAAGTATAAGTAAAGGGATCAAAAGAAGAAACTGTAAAAGTGATCTCTTAAAACAGTTTCAATGCATTCGTATAGGTAATATTTTTATTATTAAGCAAACGAAATTGCAAACCGGTATCCATTGTTTTTTTTTTACTAAAACACTATGGCCTCTTTCATTTAATAGAAATAACGATTTTTCATGGAGATTTTATTTCATTTCTTATCATTAATGCAATGAGCATAATTTTATTTTCAAATTTACTTCCTGCCTCACTTACTACTAACGTAAATCGTTATCGAGTTAACAATGACCAACTTCAAAGCACGAGTGATGAAAAAATATGTTACCTACATGCGTTGCAATGGTGTTCAAGCTATGTGTGCTAATCTTTAGAGTCACAACTGTGTCGTCTACGTAAACGTTGCTATTTTGTAATTGCTTATTGTGTCGTTTGCTTCAATTGATACAGATGCTACCAATCATGTATTGTCATCGAAACTGCTTATTTAGGAAAATATGAATGTGGCAATTGCTACGCAATCGATTATCCTAAAATAATTGAGCAACGATATTTGTTTAAATGTTTTTACTCGTACGTAATTAAGGGTGACTTGCGCAACGATGCCTAAACGTATTTAGTGGCTAAATATGATTTAAAGAGTTGTCAAATCTTACAAATACTTCAAATTTAAACATTTTTAATCGCTAAATACGTTTGAGTATCGCTGTGCAAGAAGGGCTAAGACTCCTTTATTTTGCTCATAGCCGATGAAACCATTTCTTGGTAGAGTCAAAGAAAAATAGATGGTGTGCTAAAATCTGATAAATTATACATTCACATACATTACCATACACTTGTCCACCACTATGGCATAGCCTACCTTTCGCGTGTGATTGACAGAAAGGTAGGTATGCCTCGGCTGGAAAATAGAAAATCCATCACAAAACTCGAATGTCCATTGGAATTTTGCCATCAACAAAGCCGAACTCAATTACCACAGCCTCAGGGCTGTAGCCAGGGATATTAATTTATACAAAACCAGCCTCAGAAATAATCATTACCACCATTAATATTAAAACAACCGCCGATGACAGCTGAAGAATAACGAACAGTAACCGCGGGAAAATAACAATTCCTGTTGACGTAAATAAAAGTACCCTCAAACTAAACATATATAATATGGAAACTAAGTTAAGCGAAAAGTTTTTGAGCCCCAAACATAAATCCTGACGATCGATGCTACGGATCTGGCTACTCAGCAACTACGCATTGCGTTTTTCGGCGCACTGAACGAAATGACATTTGCAAACCGAGTGCCTTTGTTTATACCTACTGGTGGAATGATGAACAATGACGACAGAAAATCGATACGAGACAAATTGGAGCGGCTCTTGTATCAGTCTCCATCAACTGCCAATACGGTGTCATTTTTCAGTTCAGCTCTACCAGGGGTTTTGTTGCAATATATCAATTACTGCGTTCGCGATTATGAAATAAAAATTCTCAATAACTTAACATCAATTATACAATAGACAAACAAAAATGTGTTCATTTTATACCAAGTTTCCCAAAAACCTATTTAATCTAGGTACTGATTCTAATATCATAAACAAAAATGATATCAAATTAAAGTTGGTTTTTTTTTATATAAGTGATAGCGGTTACCTGCTATAGAGATGGCGTTAAGTAAGTTTTTTTTATAGTAATGTATGGTTGATTATTAACACAAATCTAACAATTAAAAAAAATGTAACAATCATTGCTATTTTAATTTCTGTCATAATGCTTCGGGATATCATTTTCATTGGAATCATGCTTACGATGCTTTTTGTGAAGGTTAAAAATAAGTTTGTCGTAATTTACTTCAAAAATTGTATTATTTTATATGTAATTCTAACATTTGTTTTAATTAATTGTATATAATGTTATATATATATGTAATAATTGTTTTAAATAACCACTAACAATAACCGTAGATAGACGAAATAAATTTAATGAAGTGTCTAAAACATGCATTAATGAAGCGAACCGCTGATTAACTAACCAAAGGCTATAAGTCTTCATCATCTTATTATTATAATAATGGAAATAATATTTTGTTTTATTAATTTTCAGTCTCTCGGCAACAACGAGTTTGAAAAAGGTTCAGATGATCTCTCTCCTTTCCTCAAAAATGTTCACACTAAGATATTAGCCAGCAACGTCATTCTCAAATCAGCGCAGAACAATGAGAACTTACACAAATACATCATTATTGACGTTGAAGGCGTGAAAGTTGGTATCGTGGGTTACTTGTCTCCTGACTCAGACATCTTAGACCCCACTGGTGATATAGAGTACGTCGATGAAGTAATTGCACTCAAAGAAGAAGTAGCAAAACTGCAGGCTCAGGATGTGAGCATCATTATAGCCCTGGGACGCTCAACTCGAGACATCGAAATCGCTACAGAAGTAGACGGTCTAGACTTAGTTATTGCTGGTCAAAAGAACATATTTAATTGGGATGGCTCTACAAAAGATTATGCTACTATAAATAACCCTATTGTTGTAACCCAACAATCTGGAAGAAAAGTATCAGTAATTCCTTCTTTTTCATACAACAAATACCTCGGAAAGTTAATCGCCGCATTCGATACCGAAGGAGAAATTATTGAATGTAATTCAGAACCTATCTTACTAAGCTCGATGGTTCCTCAAGACAATGAAGCTCTTCAGATTGTCCAGAGCCATATTAGTGAACTTATTGCAAAATCCGAAACAGTAATTGGGAGGACAGCTGTTGTTTTAGATGGCGATACTTGCAAGAGCGAAGAATGTAACATGGGAAATCTAATAACTGATGCCATAACGTATTATTATGCCAGCAGATTTGAAGGTTCACCTTGGACTGATGCATCCATTGCAGTTATTCCTGGTGGTGCGATAGCTGCATCTATTGCACCAAATACCCGTCCAGCTGATATAACTTTGGCTGAACTCCTCCGAGTGATACCTGCCGATGATAATTTAGTAACCGTGTCAATGAGCGGATCTATTTTGAACCAGATATTGGAACATTCTCTAGCTACATACAGTTCTCGAAACCCTACCGGACAAATGCTTCAGTTTTCTGGTATTCGTGCGGAGTACGATCTTTCAAGAGAACCTGGGTCGAGATTAATCAACGCTTTTGTCCGCTGCTCAAGCTGCTATGTTCCTGAATTCTACATTATCGAAAACGGAAGAACTTATAAAGTACTAATGCCATCTTCAATGGCTGATGGTGCTTTTGGATATGACATGCTCGCAGTGCTTGAAAAGGAAACCCTTGCATTCGATGTGGTAACTTGTACTACTTCTTACATTGAACAGAGAAGTCCTGTGTACCCAGAAGTCGCAGGAAGAATCGTCTTGACTAATTTTGAAGGTGTAGAAGAAGGCAACGAAGAAACTGGTTCTGCTAGCGCACTTACTTCAACAATGCTCACAATTACTCTACTGCTCATACCTTTGACTTTAAGGACTCAGTAACTACTGAAGTACTTAGGTAAAGGTAAATTTTAGACAAAAATGTGATTTAATTTAATTAGTTGTATTGTACATATTTTCATTCCTTTTTGATACAATTTAGCACTAGGATACTAACGGAATATATTTGTTATACATGTACATTTTATAATAAATTAGACACATGTTTTGTAATTATTGCAAAAAAATAATACTTACCTACTTTAATTTTAATACATCAATATTTCCTACATCAAACAGAATCTAATTTATTCAACGTAGGTACGTAGTCAACCACAAATCAAACAACTTTGTCAATTTAGAAATCAATCACGAGATCGGTAAGGAAAACTGTGCCAGCGAGTCGAGACGAGACAAATGAGATAAGTGATTATTTTGCACGTACCTACTTCAAGCCTACAAACAACGACACTTTATTATATCTTTTCTACTGCATGTATTTTGATTTATCAGCCTGGGTATGTAAAATAGTTGCAGTTGTTCAGATTGTATTTTGGAATCCAATCCTTGTTTAGTTTTTCTCTTAGATTATGTTGCATCAAATGAATTTACTTAAATAGTGTAAATGAATGGTTTACTTTGTACTATTTTATAACATAATTGCTGAGTGAGTCGATATTGAATTGGTATGCATGTGCATTTACTTCAATGTTTTAATACTTCTACAACTCTGAATAATACTATATAATTCTACAACTGTAATGTTTTATAAATTATTACCCAAGTTTAAGACAATTTTATAGGTACACAAATGCACTCTTACCAAAAAAGTAACTTATTTTTTATATTTTTATTTTTAATACCTTCAAAATTATTTGTCCTCTGTGTCTTTCAGATCAGATCTAACCAGATATTACGTAACAGTTGGAAGAAGTATTAAAACAAAGAAATATCACAAAACATTATTATATTCAATATTTTGTTTTGATTTTAGTTTGGCTTGCTTCAGTATTCTTGCTATAAAATGGCATATGCATGACCTTATCGCATGGTATTCTTACACTAATAACTCTGTAAGATAATAATTTAAAATTATTTGTTTCAGTCTCTCGGAAACCACGAGCTCGATAATGGTGTATCAGGGTTGACACCTTTCATAGAGAATCTGACTTGCCCGGTCCTCGCTGCTAATCTAATCCTCAACAAGGAACCAGATCTAGAAGCTGAACCTAATCTTATGAAATCTGTCGTATTCGATGTGAATGGAACTAAAGTGGGCGTCATAGGATATCTAACGCCGGACACCAAAGTTTTAGCAATCAGAAACAACGTCGACTACATAGAGGAAACTAAAGCGATCCGAGAAGAAGCTGAAAGACTAAAACAAGAAGGTATCAACATTCTTATTGCTTTAGGACATTCAGGATTCACCAAAGACTTGCAAATAGCCAAAGAAGTGAAACATATTGATTTAGTTATTGGTGGTCACACAAACACTTTCTTATGGAATGGCACAACTCCTGATGTAGAGGAGCCTGAAGGCCCATATCCCATGCTTGTAAAGCAAAAATCCGGTAGACTGGTCCCAGCAGTTCAAGCTTATGCCTACACAAAATATCTTGGAAAACTTCATCTTGTTTTTGATACCAACGGCGAAATAGTCAGTTATGATGGAAACCCAATTTTATTGGACCACTCAGTGCCCCAAGACCCCGATGTATTAAAAATAGTCAATTTATACAGAGGCGAAGTTATGAAGATATCAGAAGCTGTTGTCGGGACCACATCTGTTATACTAGACGGACACTCATGTCGACTTAAAGAATGCAATATGGGAAACTTGATAACTGATGCTATGGTCTTCAAATACGCTACCACATATAGAGGAAAAGGCTGGACAGATGCTCCAATAGCTATTATTCAAGGTGGTGGTGTGAGAGCTTCAATAGCTCATTTAGAGTTACCCGCCAACGTTACAAAGGGAGATCTTTTGACCGTTATGCCCTTCGATGGTAACATGGTGAGGATATCTATTAGCGGTTGGGATATTTTGAGGATGTTCGAGCACTCGGTAGCAGGGTACTATCCGACTCGCGCGCCTGGGCAGTTCCTACAGATGTCCGGTTTAACTGTGGAGTACGACTTCAAGATGCCACGAGGTTCTAGAGTGGTGGGAGTAACCGTTCGTTGTGGAACATGCGAGGTTCCCTCTTTTTCAGCATTGAATAAGAGCGCACAGTACAATATTCTAATGCCCTCGTTTTTATCTATGGGTGGGGACGGTTTCTCTGTTTTTGAGGGACTACCAGCAGTTTCACTAAGTTATGATGAGTTGGACTCTTCTGTGGAATACATTAAAGGGCACAGTCCGGTCTATACAGGACTAGAAGGCCGCGTGATAACTATAAACGCGGATAAATTGAGTGTTAATGCCGCGTCTCATTTCAGCTCGTCTTTCGTAGGAGCGATGATAGCTTTAATTAGTGTAGTACTTTTGTAGCCGATGCATGTTGTTTAAGGTGCTATAATTATCAGTATTATTTTTCAATTATTTTACAACAAACTATTTTTATGTTGTAAACATTCCACAAGTTACTATCGACTCAATGTTTTTTTAATAAGTCTGTAGTAGATTGAAGATTTTGAACAAAGATGTACTTACTTATTTATGTGTTTTATGTTTCTAATAAACAATTTTGGATTTGAAATCGTTGGATAAGTAGATTAAATTCCTGTATCAGTTAAACTAATTTTACTAACAATATGTTAGTAGGTACTTATCTAAACAAATATAAATTTATTTGTTTTATGCCGGCGCTCCGCAACATTTGCACTTTGCCATCCATTGCCTGTTTCCAAAGAGAGTTTGAAATTTGTTTACTTTTAAAATTGACACTGGATGGCGAGTGCATGACGTGTTGACTCTACGAACAACTATCTTTCCTCCTATAATCCCATAAAAACCATAAAATATAGGTATTTTAGCATTGCATGTTAATTTAACTCTTTTACCGGTTACCCATCTGGCAAAGGAGGGCTGTGTTTGGCGCGCGTAAAGTTCTTCGAGAGTATTTACAAGGCTTATTTCCCAGCTATGTAAGTAACACGACGGTAATCCTGTAAAACCTTATTCATTAGTGCATGTATTTTGCCTAGGTTCCTAGAACAACTAAGGAGTAGGCAACTGATGCATAGTATAATCAGAAATTCAATGCATGATGATTGATAAGCGAGATGTTAGCTGTTACATACAACATAGTGATTATCGGAGGCTATAATATTCATTCTTTCAGGTCAAGTTAAAAATAATTCATTCAAAAAGCTTTAAGTTTTAAAAATGACAAAATAAAGCTTTGCTTAGTCTGGGGTTAGATAGCGCTGTGTGTAATGTCCAGCATTATTTATTTATTTACATTTAAACATAAAATTACCAGAGACACAATACAATTTTCCAAATAATTCAATATACCAAAGTATACTGACATCACTACGGTTATAGTTTAAAGCTAAATTGCTTCCTACGATCACAAATGTTTGCAGCGCAAATATAATATCAGCCCCTATGAATGTACCTAGGATCTACTTATTGTAACGTCATCCGAGTAAAACTTTAAAATACAAATATTAGTCTCTACCCTAAACGTTCTTTTACTGCACGAGTAGGATATACCACCAATCTTTCAAGACAGCTTCATTTTAGCACCTAGTCCTAAGTATTTTTTTAGACCCGACTTCTCGAGCCAGCAGAAATGTTGCTATATACTCTCTACTAGTCTTGGGTAACTCAGCACAGTTGTGCACACACTTCCACAAAAAGAGTAGCACACTCTTCTGTGACAAATGTGCTAGCACATACTACAAACACCACAATTCCAACCTTAGAACTTATACACCTCTCGTGACGTCGTGCTTCGAGTTGGGTATGTAGTGATTTGAGTGGAGTATATTAAAGGTAAAAGACAAATAAAAATGACGTACCCCCTAGTGTGTCTCTATCCAGCGGGCACACCTGTCTAGGGATAATGTCTTCATTCAAGAAATGTAGCTTAAAATTGGATCTCTTGATAAGTATATAACAAAAATTGGATCCGTCCTAATTACTGAGTTATATGGCATTAAGGTAGAACCTATAGCCAGCGGGACACTTTTTATATATTAAACTGATCAAGTCAAATCATTACTTTATAATTAGAGCTGTATGTTTTGGATCCGTTGATTAGTAAGTACTAAAACTGAAATTGGATCTGACCTAATTACGGCCTTTAAGTAGAACTATAAACCTAAAAACTCCCTAATTAGGTCGGATCCAATTTCAGTTTTAGTACTGATCGACGGATCTAATATAGCTCTAAATAGATAGGAAGTGACTTGTAACTCCATGATTAGGTCGGAGACCTAATTTCAGTTTTAGTACTAATCGACGGATCCAATACAGCTCTAATTATAAAGTAATGATTCGACTTGATCAGTTCAATATATAAAAAGTGTCCCACTGGTTATAGGTATATGGTTAATAATAACTCCGTAATAGGACGGATCCTATTTCAGTTTTAGTACTGATCGACGGATCCAATACAGCTCTAATTATAAAGTAATGATTCGACTTGATCAGTTCAATATATAAAAAGTGTCCCACTGGTTATAGGTATATGGTTAATAATAACTCCGTAATAGGACGGATCCTATTTCAGTTTTAGTACTCATCGACGGATCCAATACAGCTCTAATTATAAAGTAATGATTCGACTTGATCAGTTCAATATATAAAAAGTGTCCCACTGGTTATAGGTATATGGTTAATAATAACTCCGTAATAGGACGGATCCTATTTCAGTTTTAGTACTCATCGACGGATCCAATACAGCTCTAATTATAAAGTAATGATTCGACTTGATCAGTTCAATATATAAAAAGTGTCCCACTGGTTATAGGTATATGGTTAATAATAACTCCGTAATAGGACGGATCCTATTTCAGTTTTAGTACTCATCGACGGATCCAATACAGCTCTAATTATAAAGTAATGATTCGACTTGATCAGTTCAATATATAAAAAGTGTCCCACTGGTTATAGGTATATGGTTAATAATAACTCCGTAATAGGACGGATCCTATTTCAGTTTTAGTACTCATCGACGGATTTAATATAGCTTTAATTATATAGGAAATGTCCCGCTGGCTATGGCTAACTCCGGAATTAGGTCGGGCCCAGTTTCAGTATTAATCGATAGATCCAATTTTAAGCTACATTCCTTGAATTGAAATTGAAAAGACGTTCTCCTTAGGCAGGTTTTCCCGCTGGACAGAGACACACGGATATACCAACCTTTCAAGACTGCCTTATTTTAGCACCTAGTAATAAGACACGATCCTAGGGTATTTTTTATGACCCGAAATCTCGAGCCAGTAGAAATATTGCTATACTCTCTACTAGTCTTAGGTAACTCAGCACAGTTATACACACACTTCCACAAAAAGAGTAGCACATTCTGTGACAAATGTGCTAGCACATACTAACAAACAATACAATTACTATTTTATATTTACTATACAAACAGCACAATTCCAACCATAGAACTTATACACCTCTCGTGACGTCGGCGTCGTGATGCAAATGCATCATAGTGAAACGAACATGCTGGGGTGTATCGGACATTCTTACTTACCGCAAGATCTGATGAAAACTGTAGTTGTGCCCGTCATCAAAAATAGGACAGGGGATGCCTATGACAGGTCCAACTACAGGCCTATTTCTCTTGCTACGGTGGTTGCAAAGGTGTTGGACAGCTTAGGTTGACAGGCACTTGAGTAAACATTTGGAGCTGCACGAGGCGCAGTTTGGATTTCAGGCTGGACTGTCTACTGAAAGTGCAATCTTGTGCCTCAAGAACACTGTTGGTACGAGAACCAGAAAAATACTGTGAGATGGGCGGGCTCGCATTCGGACGAATACAGATTGGGTTGCGGCGTGAGGCAGGGGGGGATTACCTCACCGAAGCTTTTCAATCTGTATATTAACAAATTGATCGTCGAGCTCAGCGAAGCTAACGTCGGATGCTTCATCAACGGTCGCAGCGTCAATAACATCAGCTACTCAGACGATATGGTTCTGCTGAGTCCGTCGATTAATGCCCTTACACGATTGCTACGCTCTTGTAAGACTTACGCAGCATCCCATGGACTCAGGTACAATGTCAAAAAGAGTGAGCTGATGCTTTTCAAGGCTGGTAATAAAAGCTACCAAGTACCGTCAGTAAAGCTCTATGGAACTCCTCTGAATCGGGTAAATCAATTTAAGTACCTACCTGGGTCACTGGGTAACTCATGATATGTCAGACGATGCTGACATCGAGAGGGAACGTAGGGCGTTGGCGGTAAGATGCAATATGTTGGCTCCTAGATTTGCACGTTGTACTGCGCCAGTTAAAATTACTCTGTTTAGAGTGTATTGTACCTCTTTTTACACGTGCAGTCTATGGGCCAAATATACGCAGAAATCCTACAATGCCTTACGAATCCAATACAATAACGGTTTCAAGATGTTGTTGGGGCTGCCAAGGTTCTGTAGCGCATGAGGTATGTTTGCAGATGCGCGTACCGATGATTTCTACGCGATCATTCGAAAAAGAACCGCATCCCTGGTGAGCCGCATGCGTGGAAGCACCAACAGCTTCCTGACCGTTGTTGCCGGGAACATGAGCTCATAATTATATCATGAGGCGCTGAATGGCTTTGCTTAAGCCAATTACATGCCTGGTGTCTCAGTAGATGCGCTCATGTTCCAATATTACTGCATTTATTTTTATCTTGTCTTTTTGTGTACCTACTAACAATATTACTTAAGTAAGATTTTTCTGTGTTACTAACTAAAATTATGGATCCGTCGAGTCTGAAATAAACGTTTTTATTATTATTATTAAATGCGATCATGTGTTTCGAGTTGAGTCTGTGGTGGTGGAGGTGTGTGTGCGTCATGTGTGAGTGATTTGAGTGGAGATATTAAATATAAAAGACAAATAAAAATAACGTACACCCTACGTCATTTTCTTTATCTTTATTGCCTTGCTTCGTACACTAAACGGATGAATCACCCACACGCGCTGTCTTCCTATCCTACTCGACAGCACCTGCACAATGAGCGGAGTCATTTCAATAAGTAGTACACGAAAAAGGCGAGGCAACACACGAATACGTGTGCCTCTTTCTACTCGACCCCGCACACTCCACCGCATATACCGCTCTCGTATCCTCGCCACGGCCCAACTGTGCTAGGTAGCACAATTGTGCTAGCACAGTTTGGTAGCACAGTTTACATTAAGAGTAGCTCGCACCTTCCTCGTTTTAAAACGAAGCGCTTCCCGTGTGTGCTACCTACAGCCAAATGTTTTTTTTTCTGTAACGTTCTAAAGTGGATATACTAAGCCGGCAAGTATACATTTACAGTGAATATATACCTACATCAATATAACTAAGCCAATAAAGTTAAAAAGTTGAAGTTAAAGTATTTGGCAGCACAAACAATAGAATTTATGAGCTAAAACGTACGTGTAACTAATCGGTCAATTGGCCAGGGCGGCCTAGTTATAGCGACGGTGATCTTCAAGTATGGTACGTACGACATAATGGTGTTAAAATTATACTTACTTACCTATATGTGCGTGACCTGCTTCCAGACACTTATTTTATTATAGTGTATATTGTGAAATACGTAATACCTAACGTGAAAAGAAGATAGAGCGAGTAAAACGATAAATCAATACCAGAGTAGATATCACTGATATTTTCAGCCTACCTTTTTCATTTGAACCCTGATGACCTTTTATAGAAATTTACAAATAAAATTGACCTGAATATTTTGCTGTATGCCGTTGTAATTGGGATTTTAGCATAATTTATGAGGGATATAGTAGTGTAGCGTTAATATGACAATAATTAACCATGTTAAGAAAGACTAATGATATAAGAGGCTAGATTAGTCATCAAAATAAATGTGGTTTGTTTCAGTCTCTCGGCAACCACGAGTTCGACAACGGCGTCAGTGGCCTCACACCTTTCATAGAAAACCTAACCAGCCCAGTTCTATGTGCGAACCTTATTTTGACTAAAGTCCCAGAGCTAGCCAGAGAAGAAAACCTCAAAAAGTCCTTTGTCATAGACATAGATGGTAATAAAGTCGGCATAGTGGGGTACTTAACACCGGAAACAAAGGTGGTAGCGAAACCTAATGATGTCGAATACATTGAGGAAGTTGAAGCACTAAAAGTGGAAGTAAAGAAACTCCGGGATCAAGGAATTCAAATCATCATAGCGCTAGGACATTCTGGCTATTTAAAAGACCAAGAGATAGGAAAAGAGGTGGATGGCATTGATTTAGTCATCGGAGGTCATACTAATACGTTTCTATGGAATGGCGCGACTCCTGACTTGGAATATGCGCAGGGCTCTTATCCAACTTATGTCACTCAAGCCTCCGGCAGAAGAGTACCCGTCGTTCAGGCTTTCGCGTACACCAAGTACCTAGGAAAGCTAGTTCTGACCTTCGATTCTGAAGGTGAAATCATTAAAGCAGACGGACTTCCTATACTTCTAGACCAATCTATACCACAAGATCCTGGCGTAGTTAGGCTGTTAGATCAATATCGTAACAATGTTCTAGCATCAACTGAAGACATCATAGGCAATACCTCACTTGTTCTGAGCGCCTCCACTTGCGCACAAGAGGAATGTAATCTGGGTAACCTAATCACAGATGCCATGGTTCAACGTTATGCTTCAGACTACAAAGTGGGAAACGACCATTGGACAGATGCTCCCATAGCAATCATGCAAGCCGGTGGTATACGAACTTCCATAGCTCATGCGAGTATGCCCACTTATATAACAAAAGGAGACCTATTGGCCGTGATGCCTTTCGAAGGAAATTTAACTGCGGTGACTATGAACGGGACTGTACTTCTGCAGGCGCTAGAGGTTTCAGCAGCTGATTACGGTTCGGACTTGGCTGCGAGATTTTTACAGTTCTCCGGTTTGCGGGTAGTTTATAATATGAAAAATCCGAAAGGATCACGAGTAGTAAAAGCGGAGGCTAGATGTTGGACATGCTCTATACCGACTTTCATAAATGTATACGAAAGTAGTAGTATTTTTAAGGTTATAATGTCAAGTTTTTTGTCAAACGGTGGAGATGGTTTCTCGATGTTTAAAGGCTTAGAGTCCGAACCGTTAGGTTACAGTGAACTGGCGAGTACGGAATACTATGTTCGTCACTACAGTCCTGTATTTGCACAAGTTGAAGGAAGGATAACTATTTTAAATGAGAACGATACTGAAAATTCATTTGCAATTACAATAGTTCCAGTGCCATTATTGTTTTATATAATAATTATTTCAATGTTCCTTTAAGTAACAACCTACTTGATTGAGAGGTATGCTACTTAGCAGTATTTTATACAAGCATATCTACAAGTATTTGTACAAGTATTATTAGTAGTATTTATACAAGTATTATACAACCATACAAGTATTTTATACAAGCAGTATTTTATTATAAAATATTGAATTAACTAGGTACTTAGGTACAAGTAGTATTTTGACATAAATTAATTTCACCCACCTATTTCGAGAATACCTAATTACCTAGAATTTATTCTAAAATCAATAAACAGACATGACAATATTATTTTGAGTATGTGTCCTTTCTATAACTATGTGTGTTATGAGTTTAGAACATAATGTATTATTTGATCAATTGTATAAGTTGGTACTGTTAATGAATGCATTTACATGTAGTTAAATTTTTACTTTAGGATTCAATTTAGTATTCATCAATAACTGCATAATATCTAATCTAATTAATCGTTTAACTACTTAATTACAATTTAGTAAAAATATGAATATTAGTACCTATTCAGATATTATATAGTACTTGTCTTTTAATTTATGTTGCATTTATTTAGTGACGCGCGGGTCTAGCTGACCCGCCCGCTGCTTCGCACGGGTGGTTTTTTAATAAAACATTAATTACCCTCATTTTGTGCAGTTGGCTAAAAAGTAGCCTATGCCCTTTCCCAGGATATAAATCTATCTCCTTGCAAAACTTCATTACGAATCATTTCATTACGTTTAGTCGTGTAAAGGTAACAAACAAACAAACAGAGTTACGTACCTATGTATACATATAAACCTTCCTCTTAAATCACTCTATCTACTGCTGAAAACTACATCAAAATCCTTTGAGTAGTTAAAAGATCTAAGGAAACAGACAGCGGAAGCGACTTCATTTTATACTATTTAAAGATACTTAGCTTAAATTGACCTAATTATGCTATTACTATCAGCGTTGAAGAACGTCATTAGGGAATACGTCTTACTGGAAATTTCCCTTAGAATAAGTAAGCACGAGTCCTGTGACAGCTGTCAGAATAACATCCCTACTATAGATCTGGGATGACGATAATTATTGATCGTAATTATCGATATTTTGTTAATTTGTAATAGAATGGTTCAATTAAATCAAACACAATACCTACATACAATAGGTACCTACAAGAATAAAAATGGGTAACGTGTTCCTATACACAGCCCAAATTCGATTTCCTGTCATCGAAATCGAATTTGGACTGTCTTTCACAGGACTCATGCTATAATAATTATTTAATCCCCGAAGAAAGAGAGTTTTATAAGTTTCAATTTCAAGCCTTTGTCTATCTATTTGTTGTGGTTTTATTTATTTATTTATTTTCATATTTTTGCGACACGAAATTAGTTACATCTTAAGATTAAGTAATCTAAATGACATGCACCCTGTTAGGGCGTGGCAAAATTAATATTGTACTTATATAAACTTATATAAATCTACCTATTATCTGTTGAAGGTTATCTGTTGATCGAAATTGATGCAGCCGTTTTTGCCTCACGGTGGTTTTTTTTTACTTAAATTAACTGAAGTGTAAGTCGGAAATTAATAAATATGCCAAATATACCTACACAAGTTTTTTATTTGACTTCCTCCCTCTTAGATTCCTGTTACAGGAGACTACTACACTATCTACTAAAAAGTTTTAAATATACAGGGTGGAATTTATAAGCCGTTCCTGGAGGGAAAGTATGTAATCTAAATATTGAAGAAAGCAAATTTTACTCAAAGAAAATATTCCTTTATAATCAAAACTGCATTTAAAGATTTTAAAACATACACTTGCCACTCTTGGAAATCGAACCGACACTAATTCAAAAAAGTAACGCCGTGTACTTTTATGGCACCAATCGATAGGGTTAATCATAAGTATCAAATCTCTCTAACATACATGGTTTATTAAATTAAAGGAAAACCACGATATCTAAAGGTCTAGCGATGTGTAAAGAGGTTTCTACAGAGGGTAGTGGACGTATCGACAATACCCCGGGTGTTGCCGGTGTGTCAATAGGCGACGATGACCGCTTACCATCAGGTGGGCCGTAAGCCTCATTTCCCATTAATAACATAAAAAAGCTTATTTTAAAAAATAAAGGTATGTTTCCTTTGAGTAAAATTTGCTATCTTCAATATTGTACTTTCCCTCCAGATACGGCTCAAAATTTTCAATCTGTATAATGTAGGAACTAAGTACTTAATGCTAGAGCAACTTAATGTTTGAGAAGTAGTGATTACAATAAGATCACTACCGCATGGAGAAATTGTGGGAAAGGCGTGAAAAGGCACTTCTCGTAGTTTTTTAGACCACATCGATTGCACATTCTTATAACTTTCATTGGTTCATTCAAATCTATTAGCCAGACTGTACTTATAGGTATAACGCATAATATTTAAACAATGCGTATTAATTAAGAAAGCAATATGCAATCTTAAAGTGAGGCTTTTATTACATCATCTCAAACTTTTTCGTCTGTGTGTTGCATGTCGCGTGACGGTCGGCCGCGGAGTAGGGATAAAGTGAAAGGCGCTCGTCAGAGCAGCCGAGGCCAATATGGCGGCGCCTATAGTTCGCATCAGCTGACCGTGTAGTGTAGACTATTACTCATTTGTGCCAACGAAAATTTTTAGTTAAATGTCTATAATGTGAAAGAAAGTTTCACTTTTACCGTGGTTTCATAAAACCACACAATCTTTTTTTATCGTAACGTAACGCTAAGTTTTTCTTGCAGTCGCTCGGCAACCATGAATTTGACGAAACTGTGGATGGAGTCGTCCCATTCATCAGAAATCTGACGACGCCAGTCCTGGCAGCCAACCTCATATTGGACAAAGTTCCCGCATTAGAACAAGAAACCAATTTACGTAAATCAATAACTTTACAAAGAAATGGAGTTAAAATTGGAATTATAGGATACCTAACAGCAGAAACCAAGTTCTTAGCTCCAAAAAATGATGTTGAATATGAAGATGAAGTAATAGCAATAAGGAAAGAAGTTAAAAAACTAAAAAAAGAAGGCGTAAACATATTCATTGCTTTAGGACATTCTGGTTTCATTAAAGATCTACAAATCGCGAGAGATGTTGAAGACATTGACTTGGTAATTGGAGGACATTCGAATACGTTCCTGTGGAATAGCCCAACCACTGATG
The DNA here is from genome assembly GCA_963924445.1 of Philereme transversata. Taxonomy (NCBI): domain Eukaryota; kingdom Metazoa; phylum Arthropoda; class Insecta; order Lepidoptera; family Geometridae; genus Philereme; species Philereme transversata. The sequence continues at coordinate 5,842,161 of OZ004343.1, read as the reverse complement.
AAAAACCAGAGGTCGTTGAAGGACCGTACCCAGTAGAGGTGCGACAGCCATCTGGTAGAATAGTAAGAGTGGTACAAGCTTACGCTTATACTAAATATCTTGGGAGCCTCAACATTATTTTTGATTTCCAAGGCGAGATTATCCAATGTGATGGTTCTCCAATCCTATTAGACCAAAAAATGCCAAGAGATCCCGAAGTATTAAAATTGGTAGATAAATATCGATCAGAAATAGATCGCATCAACAATGTCGTTGTTGGAAAATCGCAAGTGGCATTACACGGAGAATACTGTCGAATCAGAGAATGCAATATTGGAAATGTCATCGCAGATTCTATGTTGAATTATACGAAAGAAATTTTCGGAGACCAGTATCGATTCGTCAACATTGCAATGATCCAAGGTGGCCGAATAAGGACATCAATAGACCGTCCGGAGAAACCGTTTGAAATGACCAGGGGTGATTGGGTGACAGTGCTTCCTTTTACTGACACTCTGGCAATAGTGACGATGAATGGTAGCATGTTAATGGAGAGCCTAGAACACGCTGTGGAGGGTTGGAGGATGATCGATAGTCCAGGCCAGTTCCTTCAGATTTCCGGCTTGAGAGTAACATTTGACTTAGCAAGGCCTTCTAGATCCCGGGTTGTATCTGCTCAAGCAATTTGCACAAGCTGTGCTAACGAGATGACTGATATCAGAGACGATTACGAGTACAAAGTGTTGATGTGTGTTTTCTTAGCGGACGGTGGTGATGGTTTTTCCAATTTCGAAGTGCTTCCTAGAGAACTTCTGCCTTATACTGAACTGGACACTGTGATATACTATTTAAGTAGAATGGGTATTGTATCACAAAAGGAGACCGGTCGGGTTACATTACTGAACACTGATAAAGTGAAGAATTCTCAGGCTGCGCATATAGCCAACAGTTTCAGTAATAATTCATCGAATCGAATACTGATTAGTAACAATTCAGTTTTGTATTGTATGTTAATAATTCTAGCAACATTTATTCTAAATCTATAGAATAATTTTAAAGGTAGCCATAGAAGAAATAACAATTATACGTTCTTATGTTATTTAAAATGTACAAATTGTACGGGTTCATTAAATTTTTATTTACTGCACTAAGTTGATAGATAACAATGTTATGAGAAATTAAACTTTGCCTTTTTTTTAGAAAACATCCATACTAATATTATAAATTCTAAAGTAGGTCTCCCTGTTTGTTACATTTCACGACTAAACGGCTGGACCGATTTCGATGAAATTTGGTATACAGATAGATTATGACCAGGATTGGGCCATAGGATACTTTTACTCGACTGCACAGAAGGAGGTTAAAGTTTTTATTTACTAACTACGCGTGGAAGCCGAGCCCGGCAGCTAGTACTTTATAATAATCTGTAAATAATTTGTTTTATTAGAATTAAATTTATGTATAACATAAGTACGCTCAAAGATAGCTAACTTAACTATAATAGACAATATTTTCATTAAAAACAGGATATAGAGTTGCTTGCGCCATGATCACGGATAAACTGAACTCTTTCACTTCCACTTTGCAAGTGGAAACTCACAAATCATAGTAAACTAGCTGGCCCGACCGCGGCTTCACGCGCGTGGTTTGTCGTCGATAAAAATATTACTCTCCTTTTGCGCAGTCGGGTAAAAAGTATTATGTTTTTTTAACTATACTTTAAAAAAACATAAAAACATAGTTTATAATTTTTTAAAACGAATGAGTTTTCGGTTCAGCAACAAACAGACAAAGATACTTCCAAATTTATAATATTAGTATGGATATCAAATATATTAGGTATATTTTATATTTTTTAACCAGAAGTTACCAAATAGGTTCGTAATGTAAATGTATATGTCAGAGTCAAACTCATAACCCAGTCAAAACCGATTTTGACTGCAAAAATCAGTCAAAACTAGTTTTTGAGTACTTTTGAGGTCGTCGGTCACAGCCTATTATAACGAACTATTGCTATACTATCCAGTGTATCTGATTGGTTTTAATAAATATCTGGACTTTTTCTTCCAATAATCCCCTTCCAGCACTCAAAGAGTATTCCATATAAAGTAAGTTTTGACCGACAACTGATTTTCAGTTAAAATCGGTTTTGACCGGTTTTGAGTGTTGACTGTAAAATATACGTAAAATTGTGATATTTATTTATGTTGCGTACATCCATTTGGAAATAATATAATTTATATTTTGTACATAATTATAAAATTGTTTAAACAGCAAAGATAAGACATTACCAAAATGGCGTCAAAAGAAATGTCAAAGTTGAATAATGCAATCAGTAAAATACAGCGACCTGTATGGTGCGGTGGATAAGTGGCCGATTTCGATGGGTTCGATTTCCGCTGCTGGACAAAGATTTACCGTGTCAGGCAACAGGATTACCTATATGTGACAAATGAGTATGTACTTATGTGACCACTGTTTGTTTATTACATTCATATTTTTAGCAATATCAATTAATTCAATGACACTCCATTAATATCAAATTCTATGTACGTACGAGCATTAACATAAGTGTTTTATAATTATTTGTATCTCTCAATGAATCTCTCGAATAATATAAACCTATTTATTAGATATGGCCTGGCCAAGTACTTAGTACTCAATTAAAATAAATTGAAAATTAAAATAAATATCATAATTATGCATAACTTTATTTATATTTTTAATACCACAAACTGTAATACAAATGAGATTACTAACACAAGAGATTATAATATAACTTTTAGTTACTTAAGTATAATGAACTGTATGAAATATAAATTGAAAATATTCATAAAAAGACAATATTTTCTTACAATCCACAATAAGCATTAACTAGACAACTACTAACTATAGAAACTATTACGAACTACAGTAAATATAGCTCAAAAATTAATACAATAAACACCTATAACTAAAGCTGGACATACACAAGGACTCCACTTAATAACACTCCACGCCAATACAACTCCAAAAACCGCCCGTGTGCGAAATCTCAAGTGAATATCATGGTGTCATAAGAATTTTTGGATATCCAAACATTCCACCATCCAAAATCCGACGTACACAGCAGGCGGTCATTCCAAGCCACGCGCGCGCCCGTCTGTGGCCGATACAACAATCCAATAAATCCAATTCGCACTCAGTGAGTAGGTAGTGCTGTATAATATACATATGTATAAGTTTTTTTTATAGTGCTGTGCGCTATCTTGACCCAAACTAAGTACAGGTTGTACCTACTCTGGAAACTAAATGACTGATAGAATACATAAATACTTATAGATTTTTTTCTATAGAAGAAAAACATCAAAAACCCATTTGGAGTCTTTGGAGTGATCGTGTGTGTGCTCGATTTTTAACTATCACTCCGCCGCTCACCACGCGTCGTGAAGTGATGGAAATGGAGTCCTCGTGTAGCTTAACTGAGTTCAGTACTTATGAGCTGTTCCCAGAAACTCCAAAACAAAGTTATCAGTTTTAAAAATCGAATAGCTCAATTCTAATAGTTTCCAAATTAAGGTACTGAAAATAGCTATTAATTTATTTCTGAAGAGTTACAAAAATATTGACCGTCCAAAAACAATTATTTGTTTACTTAAAAAACAAATCTGGATTGCACTTCCAAAAGTTTGTAGAACTCTTGGAAAGTTTTTTTGATATTAACAATATAAATAATAAATTTTTGGAGTACTCGGGAATAAGCCTTACTTATTTTTCTCACAATTTTTTATAAAAATCTCAGTCCTATCTCAGAATTTAGCACCTCCAGAGTTATATCTAATAGTAGCAGCCTAATTATAAATGTAGCTTCCTTTGGTCTAGATAGCATTTCCTTTGAGGGTTAGTTTTAAACTTTTGGTGGGATAGCCTTCCATTCGACCACCTGACTGTAGCCATAAGGCACCAGACCTTCAAAAATGGCCAAGCATTGTTTCAAGGTCTCTTGGCAGTCGGCAAGTTCCTTACAAGGCGCATACGGTTCTAAAACCTTGGCTAAGTCGCATAATGGCTTGAATAACTTGCAAGCGAAGGTTTTGTCACCTTTCTGTAATTTTTCCATTGTCTCGGGGCCAAGAATTTTGTCGCAATTTCTTCTGATAATGGAAGGGAGCTTACCAGGTCTCAGATAAAAGTATGTAGGCCAGTTATTGCTACAGGCTTCACAAGCACAGATGAATTTGTATTGAAATTTCAATGCTGCTTGGCGACTTACAAGACTTTCTATGGCATGATGGGATCTGAAATTAAAGCATAAGTGGATTAGTAATGGTGTCAGGTAAGTAGGTGTATTATAGGAAAACTAAGACATATAAATTAAGCATTTTAAAACCTCTGACCCCCATTTTTGCATCAGGGTTACAAACTGACATAGCTAAGAACCACCCCAGTTAAAGCTTTCTTTAACAGGTTAGCTGTCCCGAAGCAAGTTTCGATCTTCTTTGTACACGTCCTCGTAGTAAATAATGACAGCTAACGCTCATGAAGTTTCGTATTAAGTTACGTCATTCTCTTCAAGTATTTTATGATACTTTATGTGTCCTAGTGATTGAAATTAATTATATCGATAATTGCTAATGTTAGATGAGTATGATAAGAAATTAATTATTTACGTTTAATGATAAAATGTACGTTTATGTTCGTAACACTTTAGACATCTGAAAAATATCTTTTTGAAAACAATCTTCTGTTATTGAATTGCACCATTCAATTAGGTACCCTTTCGGCCACCAGTTTCCAAACAAGAAAAAAATTCAATAATAGTAGTAACAAGTAGTACAATAATAGTAACATCGGTGAAAGAATAATTTTGTGTTTGAATAAGGTTAATGTTAATTTTTAAGTGAAATTTATTTTTTGTTTAAGTTCAATAATAAATTGATTGGTAGAATTTGGTTGTAGTATAATTTACTAATGCTACAAATAATATAATTATTAAAAAAAATTATCGATAGATCGATTGCATTATCTACATCATTGGCCATGAGGCACATATGCCTCATGGACGTACCAGTGCAATCACCCATGAGGCACATGTGCCTCATCGGACAGCTAACCTGTTAAAATAAACCGCATTTGAATCGGTCCATCCCTTTGGGAACTACAATGCCACAGACAGACAGAACTTATAGCACCTGACGATTGCGTAGGGGGTTAAAACCAAGTTACATAGATCTTAAATAAAAACATGATAGATGATAGGCCCTTGTCCCTAAAATACGACAGTGTTACCAAAGAAAAGAGTATAATAAAAAAAACTAGAATCTATATGAATTAGAAATACTTTAAGTAAATAAATATTGCTGGACATTTCACACAGCGCTATCTAGCCCCAAACTAAGCAGTACTATGGACTATGGGAACCAGACTGATAGAATACTTATATACTTTTTTTTTGTAAATACATACTTATAATGTATAGAAAAACATCCAGACCCGAAACAAATATCTGTAGATCATGCAAACATTTGTTCCACGGCGGGAATCGAAACCGCTACCTCCTGCATCTTAGCTGGCTATATTCCCACTGCGCCACGGAGGTCGTCAATTCAGTTTATATTTTTGACGTCTAAGAAATGTACAATCAACTGTTCATTATTTTTCCTCTAAATATAATTTGAATTATTTGTCCGACGTGATTATACATCATACAACAGAGATGAATAGATAAGGGAGGCCTTTGCCCTACAGTGGAAAATGACAGACTTAATATATAATAATAACTTACCCATAGTTGTCAAAGAGCTGTTGCCCTTTTTTAATTGGCCTCAATGCAAACAATGTCATCTTTCCCGTTCCCAGTGTACTGAATCTCACAACATTCGGAGAACAAGAATGATTCAACAAGCTGTGAAAAGCATATGAAGCACTAGCGATACTGATTTCATCCACATAGGCACCACTACATGTCTGCAAGTTTGAGCTTATCCCATGCATGTTTGTGGGACTGGTCATCACATGTAGTAGCAGTGTTCCAGCCACACACTTCCTTATATTTTCACTTTCCTCATGACTCTCACTTTTCATAAAATTTGTCTGATCTGCCAAGACTTTGAGGAACACAGCAGCTGTGACAGACTTCTGGAAGATGTCTGATATAGACCGCTTCTCAATATTAGAAGCTAGTGTGTGGATGGATGAGTAGTACTTAGAATCAAATATCCATTTGCCATTTATTTTAACATGTCCTCTGTACTCTGTGTTAGCATTTGCTTCAGCTTCTTCAATGGTTTTAAACAGAGAAGTCCAATCTGAATGGTCAGTGCGAGCTCTGATGACGGTTCTCAGAGCTAAAAGCTCAAGTTTTGTGAAATCCATATGGACCAACATTGGCATAAGTCGGCACTCAATTCCATGGTATTCTTTCAGGGCTTTTTCCTTACATTCCTCACTACAATATAAAGCAAAGCAGCACTTATCACATGGAAATAGATTTAGATCTCTTGATAGGCAGTAACTGCAACTAAACAGATACTGTGACTTTTGTAGAAGCACTAAGTAGGGATCCTCTTCAAGCAATACTTCTCCAACATTAATATCCTCTTTAGCAACCACATGTCGGCCCATTTCCTCATTAAAAAGCACCTGTAATTTAGAGCTGGCGCATTGATACCTGGGATCATTTGCATCTTTCATTTTTATCACTTCCTTTACACATTCATAAGTTTTATGAGGTGCAATATCTATAAGTTCTTCATCTATGGCTGTTTTACACGAACTTTCTCTCTTCAAGAGCTTTTCCTTCAATCTACCAGGATACTTCATAGAAAATATTGTCTTAATATCCTTCATACATTCTTCATACTTTTTCATTGAGAGAAATGCAGCTGTTCTGTTGGCCAAAGCTAAGGAGTATTGGTCTGACTTTATTGGTGCATGGAGTAAGGCCAAATTGTAGTATTGCCAAGCCTTATAGTCTTCAGACTTATTGAAACACTCGTTGCCACGGTTACGGTAATACATAGACACATTCTGAGACTTTTGAATATCTAGAACCTTTGGAAAAGACTGATTCTCATTGATAATATCATAAACATACAGTACCCTCTCTTCATTGGTATTCAGTGATAGCAAATGCTTCGATATATCCACTATTGTGCCTTTTTTTGTGAGTTTGGTTATCACTCCTTCATACAAGAGATCTATACTCATCTTGAAGGTTATGTTGTGCTTGTGAAAAAACTATTGATTCTGTTTACTTGCAGTGAGTGGCTCAAGCAGCAGTAATGTCGCACTTTGCAACGTCGTTTATTGTTGTTAACTTGGGCTGTGAGATGGTGTTTGTTATTGACCAAAGATTGAAGGCTCAAAATATTCCAAGTTATAGATCTGAAAGAGGTTAGTGCACATCAGTAGAAGAAATTGAGATTATGTAAGCTTAAAAGTAATTATATTTTATTTTTTACAGTACTTACAGACTTGGTGAGCGTACTTCTTCACCGAAAGCTGTTGGACGAGCTATTTTTACCTCAGCCGGTCGCACATCACGCAGTTATAAAGCAACTGTTACAAGACATATCGAAGACTTCTATCATGAAACTGGACGACTACTCAATGGGTAAACTCTGGGATCTAATGACCATGATATTCAAATGGCAATTAGCAGTCGCGACGAATCAAAACATTTTCGACATTACCCGCCGACACTTGAAAGGTGTTGCCACATTAATGCCACATTATTTCCAAGATTATACGATTGAACAGGCATTAATAAGATTCGAAACTCTGTCCCAGAAATTCACAGACGATGATTATAAATGCCTTAGCAACACTATGATACTATGGTTCTCTGAGTATCACACGAAAATTTCTGTTCTTCTTCGATTGGGCCTGCAAAAGAAAGATGGCACTTTCTGCCTACCAGCAACTCTTGATCACAAAATATTACAAAACTTGGGTGAAAATATTTACAAATACGATAAAAAGAACCCTGTTGAAGAGTACGAACCAGCTGATACAAGTGAAATAAACTGTCTTTTATCAACAATCGAAAAACCGAACTTAGAGTCTAACATCGAGTTACAGCTGCCAATGCAGCTTGGGTATTCCCAAGGAGGTGAAGGAAGTGCTAATAAAAAGATTATTAAATTGACAAGAGACACCCGATTTGAAAACATCGATACAAACATAAAAACTAGAGGCACCGATCTTACTTTCAATCCAAACATTCCAAAATCCGCAAATGAGGATCTCTTAGATATGATGAATGACATAATCTAATCGATAGATACAGAGAGATGTAGATAGGTACCTATCAAAACTGAATCGTTCATCTTAAGTAAAAACTATAGGTACACGTCGAATTCATCCTATCATCATCCTGGGTCGGCAACTTTCACTTTATTGGACGAATTAAAGAAGGTAAGGCCGACTTTTGCCCAGCTAGTGGGATACTGCGGCGAGCTATTTAGTTATAAGTAACTTACCACAAAACTCGGTAAAATGAGTAAGCTAGCAACACAAATGCCAAAAGGTTGTCTATGATCGGTACTTAACAAAATTATGTAGGGCCTACTAATGCTTCTCAGGAATACTTAGAAATTAGCATTTGTTCTAGATAAATTGCAATCCATGCGTTAGCGTTGGATATTAAGTAGGTAAGGTAATACTCAGGTAATATTTGCATATAATAAAAAAATATGTGTATACGTAATTATAACAAAACCGGTTGTGGATTTTGCCACTTTTTTATTTTTGTTTTGTCTCGGCCGGATTCAAAAAAAATATGCAGTAAAACAAATCTCGTACATACTATTATTAAAAAGCAATGATTTTACTTGCTATTCTAATGATTACTTTATCCAAATATTCAAAAACCAACCAAAAACTATTAATATTTGTGTCAAAAATAGGTGATATCGGCAATAATTAGCGTGTGCCCATCCCGAAAACATAAATTCGAACTAACCTTGTGCAAAATTTTGAATGGTTAGCAGAATATTTTTGATTTTTGGAAATTAAAGGATTGTTGTTCTGCCTAAATTATTAACTGAATGTAATAAGGCACTGATTTTTTTATATAATATCGTATTTCAAAACTTTGTCCCCATCATTTTGCTTTTATGATACTTGAACTTACGTTAGGTACCGTATATAATTGAATGCATTAGTACTATTTTATGGTAGAAATATTTCTTATTAAGATAAGAAGAATATAAGACACTAATATAAGACTTATTAATATAAGACACAAAGAATAATCGAGTTAAATAAAAAATCGGCCATATAGGTTTTAGAAACAGACGCACAAGTTCCAACAAGTGTTTGGTACTGCGAGTAAAAATTGGAGTTTGGGGGATTTTTAATGTAACTACTTGTTTATTCATATAAATTATAGCACGATACTCTCTGTTTACGTTTTTAATAGTCATCGACAACGCGGGTTTTGCAAAATTTGTGATATTTTACAGTGTAAACTTAGTTATTTTACACAAATTCAGTGCATTTTCGCGCTTTTACGTTACTTTTATGTAACTGGAGACGTAAAAGTAACGTATAAACTATTGTAAGGGTTGGTGCATATCAGCTGGTGGTTAGTAGCTGGTGATATTAAGAAAAATCCCTAACTAATAAATTTTGAATGTTTATTAGCCGCTAATAATAGGTTCGAGTTAAAAACTGATTTATGAATCATTCCATTGAGATGTTTTTCTCAAAGGAAACCTCTGCTCTGTGGCACTAAACTGGCTGAGAAACCGTATTATAAGCAAATGGTGCGGGTTCGATTTCCGCCGCAGGACAAATGTTTGGCGAGGCTGAAAACCAGCGTAGCTGAGCCCTCGACCTATTTACCACCACCCTCTACCTTAGTGCTACCTACGATAATGTACTAATGTTACTTAGAATTAGGCCTACTATTAAACTTACCTAGCTTTATTTAGTACTTATTGTACCTACCAACTTCTGTTAGCATAAGAGGTGTGTGTGTAAATAAATGCCCTTTTATTTATTTATTTAAATATTCTGGATCTGGATGTTTTAGTACTATAGTAGGTACTAGTAGTCTTTATACTCATGATATAATCAAGGAAAGGTTAGTAAAAGTAGGTAGGTAACTAGTGGCGTTTTAAGTGGGAAGCCTATACCCAGCAGTTGGTGTCTACTGGCTAATATGTTGATGATGACGAGTTAAATATAATCAAGTACAGTTAATGAACAGTATGTCATTAGCTTTAGGACACTTTTATGTTACTTTTACGTTACCGTAACGTAAAAGTGACTATGTCACTATTATGCTACAAGTGGCCAAATCCACGGCCTGACCCAGGTAGAGTACCTACTTATGTATTTTAGTAGGCATTATTGACCACTACTAGTACAACGATCGATCCCATAGTGACTAACCCAACACAGCCGCCTATCTCCGCGTCAATGGACAGGGAGCCTTACAGTGGCATACTCCAGGCTCCTAATAATAACTGACTGGATATAGGTACCTACGCATTATTTTATCTATGTTTAGTAGGTTTACAAATAAATATTTTGATTAGTTCCCAATAAGCCGCTAACCTTTGATTATATACTTGTCTATAATCAAAGCCGCTAACCATTATTATGATAACGCTCCAGTCTGCAGTAGATACACGACCGATTGATTTTTTTAACAAACCAAGGTCAAACACTTTACCCACACCTAATGGTATCTTTGATCACAAATATAACATCTGTGTCTTTGATAATCTAGGATAGGAAGATTTCCTAAACGCTTGGTTGGATTTTTGTTATCGTTCAGCCGGAAATAAGAACTTATAAACAAATACTTGCATTGAACGGTTTCGAAGAATTTTGTTGTTGAACTGATGTAGTACCTAACTAAAATGTATGTAGTCTTAATTTGTAACACTAGCGTCCCTAGGTAAGTACATCTGTGGTAGGTACCTAGTACTTACCTACTTACTTGCCCTGTGTATGTAGGTAGGTACACACAACCCAAAAGAAGAATCAATTTAAAAAAGTGAATAATTATGATTTAATTACTCTGCCGGGCATAGCTTTGAGTATCCAGGTAACTTGATAGGACATAATAGCCTTCCTCTTAACTGACAACATTATGGATATAAATTAAGAGAAATAAATCAATTACAAGAGCAGTAGAGTTTCTAAGAGTAGTAAGAGTTTCTTGTGAAAGGGCTTGCTCGAGGAAGTCCTACCACCATACCTATTTCTACCGCCAAGCAGCATTGCTGTTTCGGTTTGAAGGGTATGGTTGCCGTTGAAATTATAGGCACATGAGGCTTTACACCTTTATGCCTCAAGTTGATGGACGCAGGGAAGTGCATTGTAGGACACATTTACAAAAAGCGTGACCTACGAGGCAAACTTTGTTATATGCGATGGTTACCACTTAACATCAGGTGGGCCATAGGCTTGTACCATCTCCATAGTATAAAAAAAATATTAAATAAAATGTATCAGTAGCCCTTTCGGTATTTCAAATTCCGATCGGGTATCTTTTTTTAAATTCTATTATGTTCTTAAACTTATTTAGAGAAATGTTTCGTTTCCGATATGGCCGGTAACTAGGTAATCAATCACACATTAGGTAGGTACCTACCAAAATATGTTAGTAAGATGATGGTAGGTACTTATATAAGTAGTAGTAACTACTTTTGATCAGTGTATATTATTAATGTGTAATATTAACTACCTACTAAATTTTTGTAGTTATTGATATAAGTACCTAGTAGGTATTCATGCATGATTTGCCACAAGCCTAAACCTAATACTTATTGTACTAGGTCGGCGATAACCACGTAGATCATAATACCTGCATTACCACATAGGCTACCATTTATCCTATAAATCAGTTCTCAGGGATAAAAATGAGATATTAAAGTTTAATATGTATTTTTGCACCCCAGAACAACGCGAGCGAAGCCGCTGGCAACAGCTAGTACCTAAATCATTGTATAGTAGCAGTAGAAAACAAAACGGAAATTTCAAAAAATATTTTATTTCACACATCACATTTAATTAACCCCCATACCATGTACACTGTACAGGTGCATTAATTAACCCCCATATCATATACCTACAGTGTACAGGTACTTTTATTAACCCCATACCATGTACACTGTACGTACGGTACTTTTATTATTACTACAAACACATACTTTTATTAAGTTCAGTCAAACTTATTATTATTACTACGACTGTGATACAATGACTTAGATTATTAATAAAAACATGTGTCCGTTTACACAATTACTATGAAAATGTCACAATTTATAAGAGATACTTGAGATCTTAATTTGTTCCGCAGATGTCATAGCTCGACTTTTAGATAGGTAATCATTCGGATTTATCACGTACCGTTTTATCGGTGTGGCGAGGGAAAATGTTTCGGTACAATTCGTGTTCATCAGGGGAAAAAATATAAGATACTTATAATTATAATGAGGTAATTATTAACAATTTATTGATCACAAAATAAAAGATTTTTGCATATCAATAAATTTAAATAAAGTAAATATTCATACAAGAATTGAATACTGTTTAAGCATTATTATAAATACGGGATTTAACACGTACCGTTTTATCTGTGGTTCGACGACCGCGCCCGTTTACTCGCGTGCAGAGTGCTGCGATGCGCAGTGCAGAGCAGATCGCACTCACCCTGATGAAGGTTCACGAATTGAACCGAAACATTGTCGGTCGAAACACCGATAAAACGGAATGTGATAAATCCCGTATTTATAATAATGATTGAAATAAATCACGAATGTTTTCTAAGTAAAACTGTTAATCGTCACCAAAACCATTATAACATAATTATGTAACATCATCGGTCTAAAACGATAAAGAGATTATTCCATACCTACTGAGGTTGCGTACCCCACGTCTTAAAGTTTACACACAGTACAATAGGCGTTTCAAAATAATCCTTATGATTTCAATAAATAAAATAAAATTAGCTTTGACGTAATAAAGTAGTGGGGCCCGCAATTGTAACGCAAACTGGAAGATCTCCTAGAACTAGGTAGGTAAGACAAAATATTGTTTGTATCAATTATGTGAACAAATATTGTATGTTCACATAATTGATATCAAAAGTCGTAAAACAAATATTCTTTTCCTACATATATATTATATATATATGTCTCGGAGCACCCAGGCCCGTAGCTAGAGTCAAATTTAGGGTAGGGCAGCTGTGGTTACAGGTAGGGCGGAACTAAAAATTTATCTGGATTTTCGTCGTACTTGACTGTGGGTGAGTTCTTACGATGCCAGAGACAATCGAGCGGATCTAGGGAGAGGGAGGGGGGGGCAAACCAGGGCACATGCCCCGGGAGCAATTACAGGGGGCGTGTTTGAAAACAAGACATCCACCTACATAGTTCACCTGTCTGTTCATTTAATTTGGAAAGCTTCAAACTGCCCCCTTCCTAGTTTAGGAAAAATTCTAGATCCGGGGCTGCCCTGTGCCATTGCAATACGGACACAGTTCCCACACACACTTCAAATGCCATCTAAAGGCAGAATAAAGAATTAGTATATGTAGTATGATTGTGACATTATTTAGATGTCGCTTCTGGCTAGTAGTAATTTATTTTTTCATGTAAAGAATTTACTTAACTTAGTTGATGGTATTTTTTAAGGTATGCCATTGGTATTTAAAGGTACGGCATTGCCCCACAATGTCCCCCTAGCTACGGCCATGGGAGCACCCTGTATTTTCTTAACAGTGCTGCTTAATATTTAACACAACCATATATGTCTAACCACAACACAACACAATCATTGCAAATCGTTTATTATTATCTAATCTAAAGAACCCGCTGGGTACCACAGCTGGGCAAAGATCTCCCATCCCTTCTTCCATTCATCCAGGCTAAGGGCTTCTCTTCATATTCCTTAAATGCTATGATTTGTTTAGACTAAATTAAATATTATGTTATTTTACCTATATACAAGGCCGATGTACACACGGCTACATATCAAGCTATACATTATCAGTATAAGTTGACCTCTCATTGTGCTGAAGGTCTGCGAGTGCGGGCACAATGCGAACACAGTACGAGCTCAGCTTATACTGAAAATGTATAGCTTGATGTGTAGCCGTGTGTGTGTTCAAAAATATGTGAATGACGAATCCAAGTGCTCCCTGTGTTCTTATTTTATCATTATATGTAATACTATTGATTATTTATTAGTACATTATTTTTACTTTTGATTTTTATGCTGTACGTCTATTATTCATATTTTAATGAATTTTAGTTCTCATTATTATTTTTATACAACTTTAGGTATTCATTTAGAGATGATTTTAGTAACGATTGTTAAACAAATAAAAAAAAATTATAAGCCAATTACTTAATTATTAATGAATATAACGAGGAGATAGGCGACTTAAAAATACTATAGAATAGCGCACCCCGTCCCGAGTTATAAGGCCATAGATTAACGTCGCAGTCTTTACGTGTCAGCAAATAGTTTTAAGTATTAATTATGCATGTTAGTCACTAAGGTATATACTGGGTGTCCCAGAACTAGTATGTTATCCCGAGGGGGGACGATCTGGACACTTAGGAGAACAACAATAGTTCTACGACTTTTGTAAATTCGATGATTTTCATTGAAGAACAGTGCAGCAAAGTTTGCTTGAAAACTGAACGTACGACAAGTGGTGACAACCCTAAAATCAGCTGTTTATTGTACTCTGAGCTTGACCTGAAGATGAAGCATCGTTTGAGTCCACGCTAAACACAAACATAAAAGTTGCCTACACATTGTGATGCTTCTGAGAGGAAAGTTGATTTTTGTTTTCGTTACGATTAGTTGTTATTTTTATCAAGATTCTTGTTGTTTTGTGTCAAATGTGTCAAAAACAATTAAATGCACAAAACCTGATAATTAGCGAATACTTAATAAGATATGCGTTAATGATGACGATGATGATAACATGTTCATATTTCATTATTAAAATAACTTGATTCGGATCTTCATAGAAAATCAAAGCATTAGGTACGTAACTTACAACATTTTACGGACCATACCAAGGTAGCGACTTATCTATGCCGTATCTACTATTTGACGCATCAAAAATAATAACTTTTGATTGGCCGACTATGTGACATTTTTTCATTTAGCGATTTTTAATTGGTTCAAAAAAGATGTCTAAAAACGCCGACAACCAATCAATATCATTTAGTCCACGTGGACTGGTAGGCTCCGCCCACAAAATCTTTATGAAATAAGTTACATATTTCATAAAGGGTTCCGTACAAAATATTTGTATCTTTTTTATGGTTGTGTTCAGTCATTTATTCATAATGTCATTGGTTCTTTCTTGGTCACTCTAGGTTGAATTCTTTCCTCCTACCACTAGTTATTCCTTGGTTACTCTGCGTTAGGTCAGTGACCAAGTCGGGGTATGAGGGTCGTGAATCGTGTCTGATGGTGAAAAGATTCCGTGACCAAAAATCCGTGTCATATGTCATGGTGGTTTCTTACGATGTTTGACGAATGAGTGACTAGGAAAACCCAGTGCTGCAGTGACATGACAACCAAAATAAACTACCTAATTAGGTAACTAAGAACCAAACTATTAAGAACCTACCTACAAACATGAGTGTCATCAAGTAGTCCGGTCCAATTAGCCCTAAAGATTGAAGTGAAGCTACAAAAGTTCGCATAGAGAATGCTGAAAAGTCCCCATCGATCCCATACCTGGTTTTTTTTATTCAAGGTCTCGAAAATTGATTTTTCGCGTTTTTCAGCAAAACGGTAAGTTTTATGATAAAATTAAACCGAACAAAATTATTGTAGATCATGTTATTATTTATTATAAATGTATTTTTTCCTAAGAGCCACGGTTTCTGAGATAAAACGAAAAACTAATTTTCGAGACCTTTGACCTTGATTAAAAAAAAATTCAGCTACGGGATCGATGAGGACTTTTTAGCATTCATATGGTGTTCCTAACATTCATACGTTGTTCAGACGTGGTTTAGCGGTCAAATAAATTACACAGTAAACTCATATCTGTCGTGTTATTTAAAAATGGAACGATCTTTTACTCCGAAACATGGCATCCAAGAAGGTAACTTATCAAAGTCTTTATTTAAATTTCGAACTGGCTTGCAAATAGAAAGCTGTTTATTGAAAAAAATAACAAATGAACACTTTAATGCGGTAATAATTATTGTTGTTTGTCATTGATTTTGAAAAGTACGATACAAGCCTTGGCCACAACTAGGCATTGATAGACTTACGACTTCCTCGACTTCACCTCGGCCCACATTTACACGTTCGTCCATTAATGCCTCTTTTGCTGGCCGCTGCAGCAATGTACTATAATATCTTGTAGTTTACTATTGTTGCTTGAAATAAAGATTTATTAAAATAAAATATAAAAAAATCTTTTAGTAAAAGTTAAAACCAGCTAAACCCAAAGGTATGTTCAATCGCGTTTTTTAAACACATGTTAGTTGCGGGCTCATCCCGCCATCTATTATCAAAATTAGGTACTATCCTATAAGAAAGAATTGATTCTACTCGTTGGTGAAAAGCTATTATCTGGTAATACACTGGCATCTCCATAGACGGGCACGTTCGGGCCGCGGGACGCGTACGGACTACGCGACCACGTCCTCGATCTATTGAGGGGGGAGGCTTCCGTAGGGAGCACACTCTGCACAGGCTCGGAGGGGAGACGGATTACGGCTTTTCTTTGTACGCGTGATTGAACTGAAAATAAAAATAAGATTGTTAGCACGAGTAAGGAGCGGAACTCACTGGAGTATGTTTTTCCGGCCCAGTATAATCTCGGAGTCTTCAAGTCCAGAGTGAACAGGTTCTTTTTACGCAAGCGTGGTCCATCTTTGACCACACCAGCATTTACCATCAGGTGCTTGACTTTCAATAAAAAAACCATTTTTAAAAGCATTTTTATTTTTATAGCGTTCACCGAAAACACACTTACGGAAAATTCCAAGATTTTTAAAACAATCTCAAAAAATGTTCCTCGTATCAAGAGGAAGGTTGCGGGTTCAAGTCCCATCTAAGCTTGAAAATTGTTGAGATGTTTTAAAAATAGATAATCTAGCAGGTATAGAGAAACACCCAGAACAAATATCTGTAGATCATGCAAAGAATTGTTCAGGTGCGAGAATCGAACCCAACACTTTGTCTCAACCGGCTATTCGCCCACTGCGCCACAGAGGTCGTCAAATAAGCATACTTACTGTACATATAAGCGGCCGCCACAGCAGCAACGGTCACAATAGTAGACAGATAAGGTCGAATCAATGAGAAGAGAGCGCTCAGGAGCGTCCCACAAGCCACGTCGCATTCCCTCTCCACTTCCACTCTGATCTCCTGAGCAGTCAGTTTCGAGTACACGGTCACCCATCCCAGGCCGCACGTTGAAGCTTCGTTTGTCACCGTTATTATCATTTCACCTGGAATAACATATTTTAGATACAACTTTAGTAAAATGCTCTTCTAGTACATAGTTCTAGTTGATAAGAGTAATAAATAATTAACAGGACGTCTACTGCTGCATATATGTCCAGACCAACCGACCGGCCTGTACTCAACGACTCACAGCACATTTCAGTTTTTAAAACTAGCTTCGGCACACCGCTTCGCACGCGTGTTTTGTCTCAATAGGGGTTGAAAGTTTGTATAGGCAATCCAAAATTTCTCAAGTTAGGATCTGAAAATTCATATTTTCAGATTTGGTATATAAATAGATTATGACCCAGATTTCTTTTTTTTTTATTTTTTCATTACAGAATCAACAGCACTTGATATCAATGTTATCAAACTCTTATAGCTAATACTAAATGCCAATAACAGATTCACATTTTATAGACATAACCTTTAAGACCTCAAGCCAAAGCACAACTCGACATTTTTTAACAGTAACGCTCATTGCATGGCAGTAAAAATATTTAATAAATTACCAGACAAATTAAAAATTTACCCATGACTTTGTTTAAACGCCGAATTAATAAATAGTTAACATCCAAATGTTTTTACACCATTACGGAATATTTTAATTATACATGACATTATTATATTTTATTGACATTTTTGTATATTGTGTAAGAATAGTAAATTCAAATTTTAAATTAATTTTATGTAATATTTGCACACCAGCCCGGCTAACATGGCAGGTACGAGAAAATTTTGTCACGCCATTTTGTCGTCGTATCTCTACATCTCGACTGTCGGTAACATAGAGTTCACTTATGTCATGTCGTTCTGTCAAACGTAGACTTCGTGACAAATTTCTCTAAAACCGTAACATGCGCGTCTTATTTTCTCATCGCTAGTCGACTTTTGACAACTAGACTTGACTAATTTGTCGTCATCATTCTTTTCGACGAGATTGAGAGACAGCAGCGATATTTTCTAAAAATTAAATTGAAATCGGTTCAATTTGCTGAAAAAATGGCAGTGCCGTATTACAACTATATTGCAACAATTTATGAAGAGAGATGGCAAAGGAAAATTCAAAGAAAGCGGATACGGGATATCTGCAACCCGTTTGATCTCCGTGACAGCGAGTTTCAAGCGCTTTGGCGCATATCTAAGCCAATGGCTTTGTATATTATAGAGAAACTGCGAGTGGACCTCGAGCCTCGGAGTGGCGACACTATGCCTGTGCATTTAAAGGTAAGGTACTTAACTTGATTGCTTATAGATATTTTCTTCTGTCAAATTCATCTCAAAACAAACCACACTCTACTAATTTTATGCTTTGTTATAGGTATTATGCTCCATACAGTTGCTGGCTAACGGTGGTTACCAGCGCCAGTTAGGCCAAGATCACACCTTGTGCCAAGCACAAACCACCATAAGCAGCTTTTTGGACAAATTTCTGACATCTGTATACAATAGGTAATATAAATTTTAAAAAAGTTATTTATTAGATTAGTATGTATTATTATTATTTTTTTCAAAATAAGCAATTTTGTAAACAAAGAACGGTTTAAGATTGCAATTTTTATTACAGGCTTCTGGCAGAGTGGGTACATTTTCCAGGAAATGAGCAAGCCCGGAGAGAGGTGGCAGGACTATTCGAGTCAAAATATGGTGTGCCCAGTGTGCTGGGGTTGGTGGACTGCACACACATTAAAATTTTCCCACCTCCCGGACCCCAAGGAGCACAGTATAAGAATAGACGCAAGAGCGCACATACTATAAATGTGCAATTGGTAAGATATGTTGCAGCAACTATTGCGATTATATATCACGCTTGCAAAATTTTGTTACACTATATTGTATGGATGCACCTTGTTAACCTTGAATTACCTGCAGGTTGCTGATGCGGACTGCCGGATCCTGAGCGTAAACGCCAGGTATCCGGGCCGAGTGCATGACTCATTCATTTGGAGTCACTCCCGTGTTAAGGAAGAGATGAAGCGGCTCCACGACAACAGGATTGGGAGCTATTTTCTTTTGGGTTTGTACCATATTTAATTAAACACACTAAGAATACAGATACAGCATCCATCCATTTATTTATTTTAATAATAATTAATGTACCTACAGTCTTTTTAATTAACATAAATCAGTCTTTATTGTGAACAAAAATAATCAGCTGTTTAATTTTTAGCACTGCAGGTGTTATCTTTTTTTGTTGCTTCTTCGCCTCCTGTAACAAAAACATTTCTTAGTATATTTACAATATTATATTTTAATGCAGGAGATTCGGGATACCCACTAGAGCCATGGCTGATGACTCCAGTGCTGAACACAGAGCCCAACACCCCGGAACAACGCTACACTGAATGGCATTGCCGAGTGCGCAATGCGGTTGAGCGAACGAACGGCTACCTCAAGGGAAGTCTTCGGTGTTTGGGTATAGACAGAACACTGCATTATTCGCCCGAAAAAGCATCGCTCATCATTTATGCCGGGTGCATCATCTATAATCTGATGATACATTTTGGGTATGTACAAGTACTGAGACCAATTCACATAGTCATGTATAACTTTTTCCTATTATTTATCATTATTTTATAGGGTGGAGAGAACAGAGGAAACGGCTGATAATGACAACGGAAATGATGAAAGCGATTCACAGACTCCTCGTCAATTACTCAGGCTGAGTCAAGCCAGACGGGCAGAACTTATTGCTCATTATTTTAATTGATTATTTTTTATTTTATTAAATTGAATGTTTTCCATTACTTACATTATATTATTTTGTTCCTCTCTCAATCTATTACTGCGGCGCAATTCTGCCAATATTTCCTGAAAAAAAAATGTAGATATAATTAGTATAATAATATGTGAATATTTAATGAATCATTATTAAGTTGGTATAGCCTTGGTATAGCATAGCCTCTGTAAGACGAAGGCCAAGATTTTGAGGTACTGATTCATAGTAAATCGGTAAATACTAGACTTCTGCCTGCGGCTTTGCACGAGTAATTTCGATTCATATCATTGAAACTTTATTCTTCTGTTTCACTCCGTTAGAGGAAAATTTCCAAAAATCCCTTCTCTGCGGTTTGGGCTCTGTGTTGATGTCAGCCAGCAACCGATCATTTAATATTTATATATAGTATGCAGTAGGTAAGTATGTAACTTAAACTTTGTTTCTTGGTTTTGGGATTAGACATTTTACTAGATATCACTTTTTAATTACATATAATAATTATCATACTTTCTTACCCTTAATAACATATTGTTCTCGTTCTGAGCTTTAAGAAAACGATCCGGCGGGTTGGGTTTCCGTACCCTGGATTTTCTTGCAGTAGGCGGACCTCCAACAACTGCACGTGTAGGCAACGACTGTGCATGATTTTCTGATACAGCTTCTGTATTCTAAGACAAAATGCATTCCTATAATATCAGCTTCCTATCGCAACTGATTAATATAGCAATCCAAATAGGAAATGCTGCCAGCCTGCTAGGAACTATGTCTTAAAGAGACGGACACTTTTTATTTGTAATTTCTTTCTTTTATTATGTTTTTGTTATAGATATTGTATTCATATTTATGTAAAAGGACAATAGTTTTACTCTTCAAGAAAGTCAAATATGCTTACGCCAATAGGAGATTCGTCGGGGCCAAATCCTGCGGCCATCTCCACCCCAATAGTGCTTAGCACTAGAGCTGCGTTCTCCGACAGCTCGGGGACCTCTAAAGAGTTCCCCGTGGCATTAACTGCTCGCGTTGTTGCGCCACCCTCTACCCGCGCCTTCCTCTTCTGATCCCGCCAGCACTGGAAATAACCATTACTTATAATGTACCTACCTAATAACAACATAAAATATTTCAATACTTAAGTTTTATTTGTTTGTTCATAAACTTACTACTTTCCACTGCTCCACCGACCTGTCGGGGCCTAGCTCGTCTAGTGCCGCTTTCAGCGTTTGCCACTGGCGCTCCATAGCCGCAGCACCTTGCGGCGTTTTGAAATCACCAGCAGCAAACGCCGGATCTTGCGCCATATATTGGCACAAGTATTGTATTTGAGCTTTATTGCTCCTGATCCTACAAAAAAAATTGTTTGTAAAAAACTCATCTTAGTACCTAGATAAAAACTATTGAAAGGTCGCAAATAAACTCAAAAGTCGTAAATATACTTACAATTTCTTCTGTTGAACTGACATTATGAATTTTCTCCGCGGTCGTTGTTATTTCCATAAAACAAACACAAAATGAACGCTTTCAACAAACACTGAACTGACATTACAGACGTTTCAGGGAAACTTTAGCATAGAGAATAATATACTTTAATAGATTTTCTCTATCCTTGTCGTTTTCCATAGGAAGAAAAGAGAAAAAAAAAAACCATTCGTTCATGCATTCGTTCAAACGCAGTGTGAATAGCGGGCTTTTGTCCATAGACACGCTCAAAAGTCAGTGTTCCCATTATTAAATAAAATTTGACATTTTGTATCGAGAGACTGTGAGATATTTCTCTGTCTTGACACGTATGTTACCGCTAACGAGTAAATCTCGAAATCGACAATTTTTTCTCATCTCGTCTCGATTTTATCTCGTGCCTGCCATGTTAGCCAGGCAGGACATTATCTGGTAGAATGTTAATTGAGCTTAAATTGTATACATTAAGAAGACCAGTGTAAAATTGTACTAACTTTCTGCGAATAAATGATCTTTATCTTTAAGAAATTAGTCGCCTAGAGAAAATGATCAAAAACACAATACATATATTAATTAATTTTCAAGGTTTAATTATTATTTATTAATAACTCCTCCGACATGCGGCAGGCGTGTCCCGCCCAGTCCCACTTTAACTTGCAAAATGGATGGCAAAATCCACCACCGAGTGGATCCCAAAAGACAGAAAACGACCACGTGGCAGACCGCGACGCCGATGGAAAGACGAACTCGATTCGTATATGGAAGACTGGAGCACACACGCGCATTAGAGTGGAGTGGAAGGAAGGAAGGGAGGCCTTTGCCCTGCAGGACAGGTTCCAAATAATAATAATAATTATTAATAATTTAGTAGAAATTTAGTAGGTACGCATTTGAAGAACGAAAGGGAGGGAGGGATGCTGTGTAAATGTGTATACTTGAGGGGGTGAGGGAGGGAGTGTAGTGTGTGTTCTTTGAGTTTCTGAATATTTTATGGAACCGCGCCATATATGATTAAAAACAGATATAATTTGTTTCTTAAAAGATGCTTTGCTATTAGAGAAGGTGTCTATTGCCGAATAAACCTTGTAGCTATCTAGCGTGCGACAGATGACAGAGTTTTGGGCATAGTTGGTGTACATAGATGTACATAGGCTACTTTTTACCCGATTGTAATGTTTTTATTGACAAACAACGCATGCGAAGCCGCGGGCTGATCAGCTAGTAGTATTATAGTGTGACAATGACACGTAACTTACCAGGTTTACTAGCGACATCTAGTTTCAAGCCAGGCGACGGAGTCACCTTCGTCAGTTTCAAGGCGCGCGGGTGTCCGCTCACAGTGAACATCGCCGGCGGCTCGAGCACTGACACTTTAGACTGAGACACGTGTAGAAGCGGGAGCATGTGTACTTTGGTGCAAGTACGGAACACGCCCCATTCCGCGCACAGTTCCACTTCGGACGCTTCTATAATTGCCATGGCTGGGATTATCTTGCAGCCGATTTGGTCTAAAACAGACATTTTTGTTAGTGGTTTCAAATTTATTAATAAACAGTTGTCCACTCTCTCATTATAATCGCATTTACGGAGCCGTTATCGAGTTTACAATGACCAACTTTCAGAGCATGACTGATCTATTATTACTATTAATTTTATTTATTCGACAAAAAGTTACTCACTAATAGGAATACATACAGCACTGTAAAATCTGTTTTTTTATTTTATTTTATTGATTTATATGTGAGCTATTGATACTACGACGTTATCCACAGATTAGTTAAATACGTTTCATAAAAATAAATGTTACAGCTAGAGGGTCTGTTAGAGGGTAACATAGATTATTAAGGTTGTGTTAACAAAGACCCTCAAAGAAGAAGAAGAATAAACAATATAAAATGGAAGAGTGAAGGTAACTAAGATAGACGCTTACAAGAGTTACAAGTCTAAATCTGAATTTTAAATCTGCACTAACAAGTGAGATATTTAACATCTTTTTAAATTTATAGGGAGTACAAGCGAATATGTCAATATTTGAAAAGTTTGTGTTATAGGACTCAACCATACGACGAATGGCAGCACGAAGTCCCGGGTTAGTGCGGCAGGTGTTAAGTGCAAACAAAGGTACAAAACAAGGATGAAATAGTACATTCTATTGATCGCTTACATCCGAGTATAATATGTACATAACTTTTCATCACGAATGCGAGAAAAGTTTAAATGTCTTTATTTATAACAGTTTGTGATTTTTTTGACGATCTCCGTGGTGCAGTGGACGAAAAGTCGGCTGAGACGCATGAGGTAGCGGGTTCAATTCCCGCCATATGTATTTACAAAATATTTTTATTTAAATATTTTTTTCACTACTAAACTATGGCCTCTTTTATTTAATAGAAATAAGGACTTGTCATGGAGGTTGTATTTTATTTTAGTTTATTATTAATGCAATGAGTGTCATTCTATTTCCAAACTTACTTACTGCCCTAGGGGCGTAAATCGAATTTACGCATAAGGTATCGAGCTAACAAAGACCAACTTTCAGAGCATGAGTGATAAAGTAGACTTACCATTTAGAGGTTGTCAAACTTGTGTTGGCAATTTGTTAATGGTTTTATGGGTACACTTTGTATTCATTTGTGTCGCCTATAACGACTTTTTCGTACTCTAACCCAGTGATGGGCAAAGTACGGCCCGCGGGCCAGTTTCGGCCCATGAAAACATTTAATCCGGCCCGCCGACGGTCCTCCGACATTAATAGTATATGGCCCGCGATAATTATATTTTAATGGACCAGAAGTATAAAGTAGATTTTACTTAGTACAGTGCTCTATAATTCGAAACTCGGGGCTAAAATTCTAAGAATTTCGTCAGTCTTTCTGAACGTACATAAATATATTTTGTATACAATGTAGTGAGTGAGAGTAGGGGAACACATTCCCCTCGCAATAAGGGGAAGTAGAATTTAATTTGATTTGATTTAATTTAATTTGGTTTGGTTTAGTTTAATTTGATTTTATTTGATTTTGGTAATTTTATAATTTATATTTATTTTGTAAAATGTATGAGTCAATGGCTTGGAATAAACTATTTTTATTTATAACAAGGGGGATCATGGCCCTCCTCTGAAATTTCTGAAACTTTCTGGCTCTCCATTAAGAATGTTTGCCCACTACTGCTCTAGCCACTAGTAATAAGCACCATTTTTGTTAATCAGCAAGATCTAGTTTTATTTTTCGTCACGTGCCAGCTTTTATTTGACACACTACATACAACCTGTTTTGTTATGTACGACATTAGTTTAAAACACACATCCGGAATCTTTTAATTGTTTTTAGAGGTGAGTTTAATACGGTAGCTTGAAATTTTATCCAGTAATTAATATGAATACAATCTGGGCCTCTTTAAGGTAAGAGTGAATAGGTTTCTTCTAGATCTTCGTGCTTCATTTTAGACCACATCATCGCTTATCATCAGGTGAGATTGTGGTCAAACGAAGATCTAAACAGTTTAAAAAAAATCTATACATTTACAATAAACAAATTTTAACATAAATCGGCAGCGCCTTTGCGACGATGCCGCTTAGTCAATTTCACATCATTTCATTTATTTCCGGAATATTTATAAAGCTTACGATGCTGTTTAAGATATAGAGCTAATTCACAAGTTTGGTGGTTACAGACAATGTTTACAGAGAGCCTCAAGCTAAGCTTAAAGAATAATCTGTGTAATTTATTTAACAGGTACCTACTTACATGACGAATTAATATTATTTATTTACCTGTTTTTTTGTTATTTATTTACCTGTTATGTTTGAAAATTTAATATTTTCTATGGTAATGAATTTGAAAAAACCCTATTTTACAACAATACTAGCCATTAACCGTACCCGTGTTTTCATTTAATATCGTACATAATAAAACACGTAGTGATCATCACGTGCTAAGCTAAGCTTTTGGCTTTAATTTACGCCTTGACAAGTGGTGAGAGAATTGTTTTTTTTTTATATCACCTGGTTATGGAACAAGCATATGGCCTGATGTTAAGTGGTAACCATCGCCTCATAGGTCACGCACCTTAGAAACGTGCTGTACGATGCACTGCCTTGCGTCCATCTACTTGAGACATACAGGTGTAAAGCCTCATGTGCCTGTAATTTCACCAGCAACCATACCCTTCACACCGAAATTGCTGCTTGGCGGCAGAAATAAGTGTGGTGGTAGCACTTCCCCGGGTGAGTCCTTTCATAAGGAACTCTACTATTCTTATAGTGTTTGAATTCAAAAGTTTGAAATTGATAATACATACCGTTAATTATATCTAGTACTGGCTCAGCAGTATGCGGCGTCTTCGTTCGGCATATAAAGGGTAGTTCGAGTTGTACGCCTTCCAATGCGTATCTCTGCTCTTCCGTGCATAGTAACGGGCCTCCGGTCAGAGCGGGCGCTGCAATTGACAGCGGAACTAGCGATGATGCCCATTCACCGATGAGGAACTCCATCTGTTGACAATATAATAAATCTATAGCTTTAATTTGACGACCTCCGTGGTGCAGTGGGCAAATAGCCGCCTGAAACGCAGGAGGTAGCGGGTTTGACTCCCGCCGCAGAACAAATGTTTGCATGATCTACAGATACTTGTTCCGGGTCTGGTTGTTTTTCTATATATTATAAGTATGTATTTACAAAAAAAAATGTGTATAAGTATTTTAACAGTTATCTGGTTCCCATAGTACAAGCTCTGCTTAGTAGTCCACTTTGCTAGACGAGGTGATGGCAGGTGGAGTAAGTCTTTGACCGAATGGTGGCCAAGAACAGACCAAAGAAGTCCGGGACGTGAGAGACGGCGCGATGGGACCACAGACAAAGAAAATCGCGGAAATTCCTGGATGCACGCAGCACAAGACCGGGAAGAGTGGCGTTTACAAAGGGAGGCCTACACCCAGCAGTAGGTACTTATGGGCTCTGGATGATGATAACTTTAATTGTCATAATATGTTTTTTTCTTGTTTATATGTTCGTTTAAGTACTACACCACACAGGTCATCATTGTGCAATTGTATCATACCTTTTCTATCGGCAGCTGGTGAATAACGCGCGTGTTAACAGCGCGGTCCTGACGCAGGGTGTGTTTAGACGCCGAGTCACGTGACAATAAGGCGAGCGATACACCGCTGCCCGTTACTACTGTTACCCCGACGGGGGCTCGCCAGCCGACACCTTCGAGGCAAACTCCCCACCCGCCTGTCGCTAGAAACAAAATAACAAATATAAACACAGCGTTTGTGCTGCAGAAGAGAGCTGTTCGTGCAATTTATAATATGGGGCCCAGAGAATCATTACGCAATAAGTTTAAATAAATAAATATTATGACATTCCCTTGTCAATACATCTATGAAAATTTGATGTATCTTCACAAAAATATCAATATGTTTGAGAAAAATAGCGATAATCATAATTTTAATACTAGAAATAAAGATAAACTCGCGGTTGCCACTTGAACGCTTTTATGACAAACTCACAAGTGATGAACAAAAATTTACAATTAACAAATTTAAAAACGTAATTCACCAAAATCTTTATAAAAAAGTCTAGAATAACATATCGGATTATTTAGATGATAGAGAAGCTTGGGATTGAACTTGCTCCAACTCGTTCAAAATGTTACAATTTAGACGTAATTTATTTTCTTTATTGTTATGTACAGTATAATACCCCCGACTTACGCTAACGCGTTTTAGCGAATTCGGAGATCAGCTCTGGGAGAGCTAATCAAAAAGAAAAACCGCGATCTCTGCCCTGTTAGTGTTCCGTTTAAGACAGGTTCTAACGTGTTCCGCGTGGAATTGTTTTACGTACGCAGTGCGTTTTATCGATAACCTCTAATTATGTCATCCAAAAGAATAAAAAATGCATAATTTATATGCAAAGTTGAACCCCGACTTACGCGAATTTGACTTACACGGTTATCGCTCGGTCCCACCTATCGCGTAAGTCCAGTGTATTATGTAACCAGCCTTGTTTCTTGCCTTTCTTTCCTGGCTTGGTCGCGAAGGAACAGGCAGCAAAATTGACGTTGCATAGTGATCCTTGTGATTTGAATAAATAAAAACATTTTGATATTTTTTCTTTTCTCATCTTTTTTTAAACATAGACTCAACGGTAAAAGTAGAGCTAGGTAAAGTATTCGCCCGGGGAAGTGTTACCGCTCTCAACAATAAGACCGCCCATTCTATTGCCTTATTATTCTATTTTAAAACTGGCACGGTTCCCAACTACGTCAATTATTTATCAGTAATAGCAACTTACCAAGAACACGGTCGCTCTTCGAGTCGGTCCCAATGACCCACACCTCGTCTTTAACAGTAACGCCGCTTGCAGTCGCTTTGAACGTCAGAAATGCACCCGTTGTATCGAGCCCCGAGATAATAACTTCTGTTCCTTGAATACTGTAAATAAATATACTCTATAGTGTTACGCCGAGGCTGTTAAACATGATGAGTAATAATCGAAGTTTCTCGAGCGCTTTTGTCTTGCTGTGTTATTGTTGTTATTGTCTGCGATTGCGCACAATGGGGATGGGTCGTTCTGTCGAATCACCGATCCTTTCCTGGAAGGATCGACATCGTTCTCGAACAATCGAAATGTGTGCGATATAAATAGGCCGGAGAGATGGCCGGACAGTCAGTCTGAGTGAGTCTCAGCGAGGCCCTGGAGGACTGACGTGGAGAAGGGTCTCGCGTGAACAGTAGTTGCTCGCGAGTCAGTCTGGATTAAGCTATACGTGCGAACATTTCGGTGACTTTAAGTGGTGCAACAGTGGTGTGAATTAGTGTGTTGTGTTTACGTGTGACCAAGTTCGTGTATTCATCGTTTAGTGCTGAATAAAAGTGTTATTTTGGTTGGATCGATTCCCATTATTTTATCCCGAACCCTCAGCTCGTAACAATTTGGTGTCAGAAGTGGGATAAAATAATGCCGGTTCTACCAAAGAATAACGTGGACGGTGTCAGGACGAGAGGTCAACGACAACAGGAAATGGATGAAAAGCGGTTTGGAGATTCTCCGGTTCAAGAAGCTCGGCAGAGTCGTCAGCCGATGGAGATGGAATCAGCCGCCGCCGAATCATTTGGAGCACCATCATCATCATCATCATCATCCGTGGGGCAAGCTCCTGTGACAGGCGATCTTGCTGCTATTATGGCAATGCTTTGTCGTCAAGAAGAACAGCGTCGTCAGGATAAAAAAGAGCAGCGTCGTCAACAGGAAGAGCAGGCTTGGTTGCAGGAGGAACAACGCCGTCAGCATTAAGAAGAGAAGCGTCGTCAGCAGGAAGAGCAGGCTCGGTTGCAGAAGGAACAGCGACATGAACAGGTGGAGCAGACTCGGTTGCAAGAGGAACAGCGACGTCAGGATAAAGAAGAGCAGCGTCGTCAACAGGAAGATCAGCGACGTTGGCCATAAGAGCGTGCTCGACTGATGAGGGAATTGTTCGGTTCATCTAGAAAGGAATTCCAGGAAGTGAAAGAACAGATAGAAATCATGAGAGCCGTGTTTTGGAGGCTGGAATTGGGATCGCTGATGAGAAAGGGACTCTGGGTGTCCTGAAGTACTGGAGACGGCAATGTGGCTCCTCTAGTTGCTACATCTTCAGCGCGAGGTGCGCCTAAAATTGTTCGTGTTGATCGGCTGCCGCGATATGGGGCTAAGAATGCTCGGGACGAGCATGTTTTAGGAGGGGGCAGTGTTACGCCGAGGCTGTTAAACAATGAGTAATAATCGAAGTTTCTCGAGCGCTTTTGTCTTGCTGTGTTATTGTTGTTACTGTCTGCGATTGCGCACAATGGGGATGGGTCGTTCTGTCGAATCACCGACCCTTTCCTGGAAGGATCGACATCGTTCTCGAACAATCGAAATGTGTGCGATATAAATAGGCCGGAGAGATGGCCGGACAGTCAGTCTGAGTGAGTCTCAGCGAGGCCCTGGAGGACTGACGTGGAGAAGGGTCTCGCGTGAACAGTAATTGCTCGCGAGTCAGTCTGGATTAAGCTATACGTGCGAACATTTCGGTGACTTTAAGTGGTGCAACAGTGGTGTGAATTAGTGTGTTGTGATTACGTGTGACCAAGTTCGTGTATTCATCGTTTAGTGCTGAATTAAAGTGTTATTTTGGTTGGATCGATTCCCATTATTTTATCCCGAACCCTCAGCTCGTAACAATACTATATACCTATACCTCATACTTATTTTTTATTTTTCCGACATTTTCTGTTCCTGTTCCTGAAAAAATGGTTCCCCGCACTGATACGATGCCCCACGCACATCCAGTGTACAGTCGCGTTCTTATTTGTATTGTTATTGCTGTTATTTGAATTTGTTTGCTAAATTAATTTCAACACATCATGTTAATTATGTCTTAGGTACCTACTATAAATCTTTGAACATTGGAATTGGAGATAAACTATTTATAAAAGTATAGGTAATATTATTTGCGTGCGCGAGAGTACTCATGCGCAGCTATCCTCCACATTTCGTTCAGCGCTAGACTTACTATTTGACATTACATTAAAATAATATCATTAACGTTATTTAGCTAATAATTAATTAAAGTTATAATTGTATTGCGTGCGCGACAGTACCCATACCCTCCGCGTATCGCTCAGCGCTAGACTTATGTGCCGCAGCTTATACACCGCGTTATATAATAAATAAGTCTGATTTGTGCCATGATCCTTGCAGTTTCATTGACCTTACAAAAACCCCTATATATGCATAAAGGTTGAAAGATCGCTACTTAACGATAAGACTGCCAATTGTGTATATTTTCGTTTTGATTGCGCTAATTTAATTGTTTTGTTATTTATGGTGCGCAATAAAATATAGTCTATCGAGTCAATCGTCAACTCGCCCGCTTAAAACTCGGCCGGTCAGACGAGATAGCGAAAAAAAGTATACTTTTGATCATCAACTCGCCCGGTTTCTCGGTCATGATGTAATTACAGTACAGTGAAAGAAAAAATTGTTAACTATGGTAAAAAGATTACCTATCAGCGGGTATAGGAGACACGGATACATTTCCATGAGGCGCTAATAGCTCCCTGCCGAGGGTATTACGCATCACGACGCGAATGGCGGACGAGTCGCCGTCGCGAGACGGTTCCGCGGTGCAGTAGTGTGGTACTCCTACTTCCACGTGAATAGCCTGTAACAAATGTTTTGGTTGAATATCGGTGGAAAGAACGGGGCTTAGGGGAAAACAAACCAAATACTTAAGCCTCCCTAAATTGTATGATTTCTGTTGGAACTTACTCAGTCAATCACATGTCTCATCAATGTAAAGCTTCAGTATGTTTTTAATAATTTGATGAATATAAATTTAAATAATTTTCGTTTTAAAAATGATGCATTTTTGTTGAACCAAGACCTTTGGAGTTGTTGTGCTGTGGGAGCAAAGAGAACAATATCATCGGCGAAACGCACATTTGTAAGCTTCTTATTTCCGATAGATACACCTTTTTGTTTCTAAGAAACTGCTAGTTTTCTGAAGATGGGACAGGCCGAGGAAGCGTTGGCGTGACGACCTCGATGCATTCCAAGATGACTGGTGGGACGTGGCGAGTGATCGTGAGATATGGAAGAACATGGGGAAGACCTTTGCACAGCAGTGGGAAAGTATAGGTTAAGAAAAAACAAACCTTTTAAAAACCAAACACAAAATAATACATGTTATCTGATCAAGAACATCACACTCACCGTCTCCCTATAAATATTATTCCTCTCGTCCTTATGATGCGCTAT
Organism: Philereme transversata; assembly: GCA_963924445.1. NCBI lineage: Eukaryota > Metazoa > Arthropoda > Insecta > Lepidoptera > Geometridae > Philereme > Philereme transversata. Next base: position 5,810,784 of record OZ004343.1, on the reverse strand, counting down.
AACCACTCCGTGACCCGGCCTCTGCCCCTTCAGCTCTCCGTTCGGCGTGACTTCGAACGCGCCGTCCTCGTACGCCGTCCAACTGCCCCGCGGTAACGACCTCAGTCGTATAGTGGAGCCGACCACTAGGGAGATACGGTCGCCTGAAGCAAGCTCTCGGTTTTGTCCTTCAATGCCAGTTTTTATGTCGGATATGCCGAGGATCTCGATTGTGCTGTCCCAGGAACGAGTTTCTGCTACCTGATGACAAAATGTTTTCTAATTATAAATAAACTTGTGGTTCTCCCCGAACATGGAAAACACAAATCCGTAACCGTATTAACTGATTTTAGAGGTGGGTTTAATAACAGCTTGAATATATATCTAGTAATCAATACATTTCCAATAAACAATTTTAAACGTAAATCGGTGACGCCTTTGCGACGACACCGCTTAGTTCAGTTTAACAGGTACCTACTTACATAATTAATTAATATGAATACCTATTTTATACAGGCTGTTTCATTGATATTTTAGGACCTGATGTTAAAGTGGTTTGAAAATTTAAAAAAATCTATGGCAATGAATTTGAAATCCAAGCATTTTACAACAATACTATCCATCAGCCCTCCCCGTGATTTAAATTAATGTCGTAAATACGGTAACACGCAGTAAATCTACACAAGATAATACCTATAACACAGGAAGATGACCAAAGAAATCACAGGATGGATGCCCGTAGACGGCAGAAGACGACGCGGTTACCCGAGAAAACGCTGGCGCCATGACCTAGATGTCTTTCACAGGGATTAGGTAGAGTTGGCTAGGGATCGAAAGGAGTGGAAAGAATTGGGGGAGACCTTTGCCCAGCATACGACAGTACAGGTTAGAAAAAAAAATATATAGTTATAAAATTGTGATGCGTATATAACTTACTTGTCCCATATTCCGAACTCTGACGTCGATAGTGATCACTCCTGGCTTCAACGGCACCACTCTGACCGATAAACCTTCGGCAATTGATCTCTCTAGCATATCTGTAAACAATTACGTTACGTTATACGTTTCATCTATTTTATTTTCTCTATAGTCTGACAAATAATCTAATTTATATTTATGACGGGTCTCTACTTTTAGAGGAAAAATAAATAATGACGTGAAAAATTAACAGTTGTTGACTCATTAGCTCATTAAGTTGATCAAAGTTATATTAAGAGATGGATTGAATCACTCTTTAAAACTATAAGGCCTATACTAAATAAGTTTATTGTTGCATATTCTTTTTTCAAAACAAGCCATTATAAAATTCATAATCAAAACCGCAAGTAGATTCAAATGAGTCCAAACACCAGTAGCCTACTATAATCCATTCAGAAGTTCCGTTATCTAGCATCCGTCTCCATCATGAGACCACCTCCATGGCACCATATTATTGCATTGTCACCGAAGTTACATATGTATTCTAAATTTCAGCTCAATCGGTTGAGGGGAACGGTTTTAAAATTCAATTGCAAGATTCCACCTGGACAAACATACATACCGTCTTAGACCATGGGAGAACTCCGAGGGCATGGAACAGGAGTATTGTGGTGTTGTTTTTCACGAAAGGTAACAAATCTTTGTTGAAAAACTATAGGCCGATCTCACTCCTGAGCCATGTCTATAAACTTTTTTCTAGGGTCATCACGAACCGTCTTACGCGAAGGCTTGACGAATTTCAAACACCGGAGCAGGCCGTGTTTCGAAGAGGATATGGCACCATAGACCACATTCACACAGTGCGGCAGATTATACAGAAGTCAGAGGAATATAATCAACCCCTGTGCCTGGCGTTTGTGGACTATGAGAAAGCCTTTGACTCCGTCGAAACCTGGGCTGTTCTGCAGTCCCTGCAACGATGCCAGGTCGATTGGCGATATATCGAAGTGCTGAGATGTCTATACAACGAGGCCACCATGTCAGTTCATATCCAGAACCAGCAGTCAGAACCAATCCAGTTGCGCCGCGGAGTAAGACAAGGGGATGTTATATCCCCCAAATTGTTTACAAACGCACTGGAAGATATGTTCAAGACGCTGAGTTGGAATGGACAGGGCATCAACATCAACGGGGAATGCATCTCGCACTTACGATTTGCCGACGATATCGTCATAATGGCAGAGTCGGTGCAGGAGCTGCAACAGATGCTGAATAGCCTAGCTGCTGCTTCTAGATGCATCGGCCTGGGAATGAACTTAGACAAAACTAAAATCATGATCAATGATCGTGTTACCCCAGAGCCGATTGCAGTCGCTGCAACTCTTCTCGAGGTTGTGAATGAGTATGTCTGTCTTGGGCAGACTCTGCGATTAGGTAGATACAACCTCGAGAAAGAAGTAAACCGGCGGATTCAGCTGGGCTGGGCAGCGTTTGGGAAACTTCGTCAGGTCTTCTCGTCACCCATCCCACAATGCCTAAAAACAAAAGTATTTAACCAGTGCGTCCTACCTGTGATGACTTACGCAGCCGAAACGTGGACACTTACGGTGGGACTGGTCCACAAACTGAAAGTCGCTCAGCGACCTATGGAAAGGGCTATGCTCGGAATTTCTCTGAAGGATAGAATCAGAAACGAGGTTATCCGACAGAGAACCAAGGTGATCGACATAGCTCAGAGGGTCAGCAAGCTGAAGTGGCAGTGGGCCGGTCATATCTGCCGCAGAACCGATAACCGTTGGAGTAAACGTGTTCTGGAGTGGAGACCACGTCTAGGCAAGCGAAGTGTAGGACGCCCTCCGGCTAGATGGAGTGACGATTTGCGCGCTGTGGCTGGCAAGGATTGGATGAGAAGAGCTGAGGATCGGGCTCAATGGCGCACCCTGGGAGAGACCTACGTCCAGCAGTGGACTGCTATAGGTTGATGATGATGATGATGAAACATACATACATTGCAAGTTAATAAAAAGCTTGTAAAATAAAAACGGGGTTGAAATGTAACAAATACCTCTCATTAGACGTCCCAAATGACCTGATTGTATTACTTAGTTTTTTTTACCCCCCTTTAACCTTAATATCTCAACAAGCCCCCAAATATTTCTAGCTTATTTAATCACACCAGGATTGTGCCACACATATACCGAATTTCACTAAGATCGGATCAACGCTTAGAAAATTATCGTCGGACAAACAAACATACATACATACATACACCGCCCAATAGCTCAAGTTGATTTGGAGATCTCGTTTCGATCAATAAAAATAAATCGCTCACCTCACTTGACGGGTTTGTTATCCGCGTGCATGTATGCGCACGCCATTTGATAACATCATCAAATATTATAATGAATGCATATTTTTAAGATAAACATACTCTTGACCAGAACCCACGTTATCGAGAACTAGGGATCCAATTCACGTAACGTAAAATAGCAAAATTCGAGTATCGATCTAGTCACGTTAAGGTATGTCCTAAACGGTATTCACGTAACTGACAATACAATGGTATGAGTTGACTGACATGCGATTATACACTTTATTTATACCAAGCTAATATTTTAATATTAGTGGAGCAAAATAGCAAAATATATTCAACTAGCTTCCGCCAGCGGCTTCGCACGCGTTGTATGTCAACAAAAAGTAGCCTATGTGTTAAGGCAGGTTATAATCTACGTACATACCAAATTTCATCGAAATCGGTTAAGCCGTTACGACGTGAAAGAGTAACAAACATCTACACATACATCCATGCAAACTTTCGCGTTTATAATATTATTGGGATTCAGCATCCAGTCTCATTTGGTCAACTGTAAAATTTTATTACGTGAATTGGCCCCCTGGTGTCTGGACAAACCTAGTATATTTAAATTATTTAACCTAGTATTATTTAAAAGTGTATTTTCTTATAAATGTTTGTATTTAAATGGTGTGCAATAAAGGAATTATCTATCTATCTGGTATAGGTTTTAAGACATCATCGAACTATTGTGTAACCAGCTTTTTGTATGAGATAATAAATAATAAATGAGGTACCGTCAGCATGCGCGGTGTACAATCTAGCCTGCGCGGGGTCTCTGAGGCTGAAGGTGACGCGCGGAGGCGGGTGTAGCGCGGCGAGAGACGACGGACTCAGTCCGCCCGCTTCTATCCACACGGGGCTGGGAGACCCTACTAAAAGTGTTTGTGTTGCTGACCGTACGCGTAGCCCTGATATTGGGATCACCTGCAACAAATAAAACATTTATTTTTCAATCAGTGATTGAACATTCTTGTATCCAATCATTAACGATATACTCTTTGTCGCACACCAAAAAATTACGTTACAAAGAAATACACAAAAAAAAGTTGGCGTTCTTATCGCTGAAAGCGATCTTTTCCAGACAACCTTTCGCAGGCTTTAGATGTAATGATTTTCTTATTGTCAAATTTGACATGTTATCTTATGAATATGATTCGAAAACAAGACAATTTTACATAATAAAGCCAGTTATTATATTTTAGGAGAAACCTTTGCCGAGAAGTGATTAGCCTAAATCTAGGTATCACACTATCTGTTGTGTTTCCTGTGTATGTCATGTCGTGTCAAATAAATATTTTCACTTCATTTTATTTCAAAGTGGGACAGTACAGATAGGAAAAAAAATATTTCAGAGTTTCTTACCTCGACTTCCGACTCTGCGCTCGCCATTTCAATGTTCTCAATGTCGACCGCTACAAGTTTCACTCGCGCTGTCCCCATCGCTAGTCCGTGTATGGAACCAGATGCCGTTACCTGCGAAACAAAGTCTTTACGTTTCAGGGTCAAAATAAATTGCATTCTATTTATAATATCAAGGATATTAAACTTAGGAAAAACAATCAAAACATTTTTTTATGTACAGTGTTAATTCATAAATGATTCCATACAAACCGCAGGGTATTGCGACGTCTTTAGACAGCGCGTTTTCAACTTAAGTGTTCGATTTAATTACTATACAGATTATGTTAGATTCAAGACCGAGCCATTCCTCGAAATGTGTCTGATTTTCTAGAAACTAAATAGTTTATCGGCCAGCCAAACGGCTAACTTCACGTTTGCAGAGATTTCTTTTGATTTTTTTATTTGTATCCCTAATATAGGTGAAACATAATGATCGATTTTTCTATAATTCCAGTTGTCTTGTACCATACCTACGTGCGTGACCTACGAGGCAATTCTCTGTTATAGGCCATTACCACGTAACGTCAGACGGGTCTTAAACTTGTTCCATCTCAATGTAGTATAAAAAAACCGGTGCGAGTCGGACTCGCGCACGAAGGGTTCCATACCATTAACTATAAAAACGGCAAAAAAATCCCGTTTGTTGTATGGGAGCCCCCTTAAATATTAGGTTGGGGAAAAAGTTTCTTCGCATTTTTTAAGAAAATTCAAAACATTTTTAATATATGTAGTTTATTTACATTTAACTAAAGTATGTAGGTACCATTTTGTGCGATAACTTTTTGCCATCTTGTAGGTAGGGACATGATCCCATTGCTATATAAATTTTGGGGCTTCTGATCAAAATACCGCGACACGTGGTTTTGGCAGTCCTCTCGTGATGTTAACCTGACACTGCCTAAACAATTCTGAAGAGACCGAAACAGATGGAAATCTGAAGGTGCAAGGTCAGGACTATACGGCGGATGCATTAACACCTCCCAGCCAAACTCTCTTAATTTTTGCTGAGTGGCTAAAGATGTGTGAGGTCTAGCTTTATCATGATGAAAAACCACACCCCTTCTGTTGATTAATTCCGGCCGCTTTCTCTCATCTTCTTGCTTTAATCTAATCAGTTGTTCGCAGTAGAGTTCAGAATCGATGGTCCTTCCTGATGGTAACAGCTCATAATGAATAATGCCCTTCCAATCCCACCACACACACAGCATCACCTTGTTGCGAGTTAACCCGGGTTTCGCCACAGTCTGTGAAGCCTGACCGGCCTTTGACCACGACCTTTTTCGCACGTTCTTGTCGTACGTGATCCACTTTTCATCACCAGTTATCAGCTTCTTCAAAAATGGTTCGGTTTCATTACGTCGTAATAAAGAATCGCAAATGAGTACACGGTTCATTAGGTTTCTTTCAGTGAGCTCGTGGGGTACCCAAATATCGAGCTTCTTTGTGTACCCAGTTTTTTCAAATGCGCCAAAACTGTTTTGTGGTCAATTCCCAGTTCTTCAGCTACGTCGTAATAACTGATATGCCGATATTGCTCCACTTTTTCAAAAATGGCATCAATTTTATCCGTAATAGGGCGACCAGAGAGAGACGTGCATCTTTGACATCAAAATTTCCGGATTGAAAACGCTTAAACCAAATTTGTGCTACTCTCACAGACACTGCACTAGGTCCATAAACATCGCAAATTTTTTTCGCGGCTTGCGTTGCATTTTTACCTTTTTTGTAGTAAAATTTTAAAATGTTACGAATTTCTTCATTAGATTCACTCATCTTTACAGTACGAAAAACAAATAAAAATCACACATTTTCCTAATTTTAATTTGGAATTATCTTCTTTAAAATTTAAACTTTGAATGATACCAATACCAGCCAGATACAAATAGTATAGCCAAAGATATTTTATTACAAGTTCATACATACTATAATGCGAAAAGACTTTTTCCCCAACCTATTATTTATTTTATTCTGGATTTAGTATTTGTTGTTATAGCGGCAACAGAAATACATCATCTGTGAAAATTTCATTTGTCTAACTATGATGGTTCATGAGATATAGCCTGGTGACAGACGGACAGACAGCGGAGTTTTAGTAATAGGGTCCCGTTTTACCCTTTGGGTACGGAACCCTAAAAAACCACAACCTGTTTTCGTTGAAATTAAATATACTAGCGATGTTACCTCTACAAAGTTGAGTCCGGTGAGTGGTGCGTAATGCAAAGACGCGAGATGATGCGGCGGCCCGCCCACATGCCTCAGCTGCAGCCTGGCGCCGGGCGGCACGCGCGCCACACTGGGGATTATCTGCAGCGGCGGAAATACTAGAACCTGCAAAAATAATATAAACCTCATAGAAAAACCCTTATATTTTACAATGACCTGATTGAAATTACCCTTACAATGACTATCTTCAGTTTCAATAAGAAAAAATACAACAAATTATATTATGCCAACCCCTAATAACTACACAAAAAACAAATACAGTAAAAAAATTCAATAGATATCAGTTATTAGCAGCCGCCACAAAAAGGTTCCAACTCAGTATTTTGCCGTGTCACAGCAAGCAACGCTGGTCTTCCGTTGGAACCTTTGTGAATAAGAATGGGATATTCTGCCTGCTCTACCTAACGGTGATGAGATAGCAGTGTGAAACGCCCCTCACAATCAGCTGAGTTTGAAATGCACGCTCTTACATTAGTTTATCTTACCTCTAGTTCGGGGCTCCATATCCCGGCTAGAGAGGCTCGCACCCTTCCGCTGCCTTCCCTCAAGCCGCACAACCTGCCGTCCCTAATGGTGACGTCACCGCTCGTGCGCCACTCGCCCGCTCCGCGAGTGCTGAGGTAGCGGTGTGAAACGCCTTTAACAAGCGCTGAGATTGGAACGCACGCTCCGACGCCGACGGCGCGCGATGTTGATACTTCCACGCTTAGGACCTCTTCGATGTACACCTGTAAAATATTAAATGTACTTACATAAATGCACTTCCGTGGTGCAGTGGACGAATACCCGGCTGAGACGCAGGAAGTTGTGGGTTCGATTCCCACCGCGGAACAAATGTCTCAATGATCTACAGATATTTGTCCCGGGTCTGGTTTTCTGGATGTTTCTCTATTTAGTCTAAGTACGTATTTAAAAAAAAGAATAGAAGTATCCTATCAGTTATCTGGTTCCTATAGTATAAGCTTTGCTTAGTTTGGCGCTAGATGGTGTTGTGTGAAATGTCCAACATTATTTATTTATTTAAATATCACACTTATTTGTTTGTTTGTTTGTCTAACTTTGAATTGCTGAACATCACACTAATATTATAAATGTGAAAGATTGGATGTTTGTTTATTTATTTGTTTGTTTGTTTGTTTGTTACTCAATCACGTCGTAACGTCTGAATGGATTTCGATGAAATTTGATATACGTAGACTGGATTACCACATAGGCTACCTTTTATCTCATAAATCAGTTCCCTTGGGATAAAAATGGGGTGTCAAGTTGCAGCAGCGAGTTTAGCTTTTTTTTTAGGTTACCTACACATTTAGTAGTGTAACGCGTACGAAGTCGCGGGCAACAGCTAGTTACATCATAAAAATAAGTTAATGCGCAACCTAACAATTCAGGTTTTAAATGTTGAGAGGCCCAGTCCAGCAGTCGACAATGAGGGCTGAAACAATCTAGTATAATCACACCTCAACATGTTGCTTCTCTCCGTGAACACACTGGTCGGTGACTATGAGGTCGTAACTGCCGGGGCCGGGGACCGACAGTGCGAGGGTGTCGTTATCGACCGTAGCGGAGGTTCCTTTAGGGCTTTCCACTGAGTAACGGCCGCTGCCTCCCGTTACACTCACTATGTTGTTCAACGTCTCGCCTTCCCATGCAACGTTCACCTGAAAAGTCATTCATTAATAGTAGAATACTTTGTATCTCTTTTTAAGCATATTGCGCGCTCGAAGGAAAGTGTGAGATTAGGCATATTAGTTAAATTTTAAATGGAGAATAGAATAATATTTAATTTGCATCAACAACACAAGTAAAACAAAAAATACTTGAAAAATAACACAAGCTAAAGTAATTCGTGGTTTTTACAAAATTGGTGATTGCAAAAAGGTCTATAAAAATGCTAGATTATTATGCTACTTATTTGACGATAAAAATGTATTAACGAAATAGAAAAATAATGATTACCTTCAATGGATCGCATTTCAAGGGAGCTATGACTTTAGCTTGGATAGTTGCGGTTGCTTCAGGAATGCTAGCTTTCAAGGTACCGGTCCAACCTATCGCTTTTTCATCTGTCACCACCGTCTAAACACAATACATTTATTTACCAATATAATTCACAATATGAGTGTACACTTATACATATTCTTTTATTTTGCATCATATACATTTTGCGGACGGATGTTAAGTTACTAATGGTCTCCGCGTTCCATCTCTAATGCCTCATGGTTCACAACCAACAAGGAGATCCATGAGTACCTAGAATTTCCCACAATTGACCAAGAAATGGGCTTCAAAGGGAAAAGATACCTGGATCGCCTAAAAAGCCATGAAAATCCCCTGGCGCTGGTGGAAAATAATTTTGACACAAAGCGGCTGAAAGAGTCCATGTCTTGGACAACCTGCTTGCTGCTTCTAAAGAAGGGAAGAAGGACTAATGTGTCTTGATCCCGAATGCCACAAATAAATCAACTCATCCGCCTATAGTCCTCTAACTGTTGCAGATCACAAAAAAAAATAAGAAAAAATTAATGGTCTCCGCACTACCATAGTAACTTAACATCCAATCTAAACCTACATAAAACATACGCTTACCGGCTAATCTATAAATTATAAGTACTTACAATATGTTACAGAAAATAACAAAATCTAAAATAATAAATAGAGTTGATATCAGCAGGTATTATTTGAAGGGCGCTAATAATGGTGCATGTCGACGGCCTAAGTCGCTATGGGCAAATTTTACAGGAGCAACTAAAAACTGATTTTCTCACAAATTTTGAGAGATTTTTATTGAGTCACTCTTACTTTAGGTATAAAAAATACCCTCTTTTTATACCTCTATGTGTGATGTGTAAGTTAGTGCGAATCAAGAATTGGGTATTATATTAAGGTTCAGTATCATGTTAATTTTGCAATCATCATCATCATATCAGCCATAAAATGCTCACTTTTGAACATAGTCCTGCCCCGTAGATTTCCAGAGCTTGTACGGCCTGCGCCCAACAGCTCTATCTCCCACAACACGTTTCTCTCTTTGTGTCAATTATTCTACAAACATACGACATCTGACGACCTCCATAGCGCAGTGGGCAAATAGCCGGCTGAGACACAGGAGGTAGCGGGTTAGATTCCCCCAGCGGAACAAAGTTTTGGATGATCTACAGATATTTGTTAAAAAACTGTTTTTGTGTTTTGTACAAAAAAAAAGAAAATAAGTATCATATCAGTTATCTGGTTCCCATAGTACAAGCCCTGCTTAGTTCGGGGCTAGATAGCGCTGTGTTGAATGTCTAGTAATATTTATATACCTGATAGTATTTATACGGTACAGGAACAGGCGCGTATTCGGGATGCGTTTCAACAAACAGTCTATCCGTAGCTCTGTACGCTATTCCTGGGTGGTAAGGTTCAATATCCCACGACATTTTTGGGCCGCGTTCGTCGAGCAACTCCCTTCCTATTGCGTCTAGGAGTGTGGTTTTGATTGATACTTCTTGACCGGGGCGAAGCCAAATTCTGAAACCATTTAGAAAATCAAATAACGACTCTATGGAACTGTTTATACCACATGGAGATGGAACAAGCCAATGGCCCACCTGATGTCAAGTGGTAACCATCGCCTTTAACAAAGTATTGCCTCGTAGATCACGCACCTTAGAAACTTGCCCTACGATGCAGTGCCTTACGTCCATCTACTTGAGGCATACAGATGTAAAGCCTCATGTGCCTGTAATTTCACCAGCAAACATACCCTTCAAACCGAAACACAGCAATGCTGCTGGGCGGCAGAAATAGGTATGGTGGTAGCACTTCCCTGGGCGAGCCCTTTCACAAAGGCCCGGCACGCACAAAGGCGGAGACGCAGGTGGTTCGATTTCCGCCGCAGAATATAATCTATAGATATTTGTTCCATTTCTGGTTGTTTCTCTATATACCTTGTATGAGTATGTATTTAAAAAAAAACTCCCGGACAAGTGCGACTCTGAAACGCGCACGGAGATGTTTTCCTTTAATTGTGCTGTGAGACCTTGCTTCATGTCAAATATCACGATTCTAGCTCAACGGGAAGTTATGCAGAAATGATAGAACATGGGCCAAATCAAACGCTGACAAGGCGGTATTGTTTGCGGAACACCTGTCGAAAGTCTATACCCCTCACCCAGACACAGGATCATCAAAACTAGATGAAATAAAGGCAAACTTGTCTGCAGCTCACCAATTGGCGCCTCCTATTAAGAAGTTCACTAAAAGCGAAGTACTCTGCTATCAAAAAACTTAATCTCAATTAAGCCCTCGGTTTATGACCTTATTACTGCAAAAGTTGTGAAAGATTTACCGGACACAGGCATCACATTTTAACCCAAATCCTCAACGCTATTCTGCGACGTGAATTTATACCCACACAATGGAAGGTAGCAGAAATTATCTTAGTACACAAACCAGGCAAGGACCCTGAAAATGTTGCCTCTTATCGTCTAATAAGCTTGCTCCCAATAGCCTCTAAAGTCATGGAAATGTTGTTCATTAAAAGACTAATGCCAGAAATAACAATGGTACAATTGAGCAAGTTCATCGCTTAGTTGCCGAGATAAACGATGCGTTCGAGCACAAAAAATACAGCTCTGCTGTCTTCTTAGATATTTCTCAGGCGTTCGATCATGTATGGCACGACGGCTTGTTGTATAAGTTAATGAAAACTCTCCCCATAAACCATTACTTATGGATAAAATCATACCTTCATCAGCGGCACTTCTATGTAAAACTTGGAGAGTACAGAACTGCACACTATGATATACAAGCTGGTGTCCCCCAGGGCAGCGTCATGGCCCCAGTCTTGTACCTCATATACACGTTCGACTTGCCAACGACAACAGATGGCGTACTTGTGGGAACATTCGCAGACGACACAGCGCTGGTTGCAACCCATGATAGCCCAATTATTGCTTTGGAGATGCTCCAAAGAAGCCTAGACGAAGTCTCAACATGGCTCAAAGACTGGCGCATTAGGGCAAACGAAACAAAGTCAGTGCATGTTACTTTTGCTCTCAGACATAGCTCGTGCCCCGCAGTCAAACTAAACGATGTCCAAATACCTCAGAGCGAAGACGTACGGTACCTGGGCATACATTTAGATTGACGCCTTACATGGAAGAAACATATCTTTACCAAACGAAAGTCATTTGGCCTTCAACTAAGGAAACTGTATTGGCTTATGGAACGTAAATCAAAACTGACCCTAGACAACAAACTCCTCCTTTACAAATGCATCCAAAAACCGTATGGTCTTACGGAGCCGAGCTGTGGGGTACAGCAGAGAACTCAAACTTGGAAATCTTTCAACGTTTCCAATCCAAAATGCTACGCATGATAACGAACGCACCATGGTACATCACTAACATCCAACTGCATCGCGACCTAGAAGTGCCAACGGTGAAACAAGAAGTAGCTATAAAACTGAAATCTTACGCTAAACGAATGGAGAATCACCCAAATGAGCTTGCTAATGAGCTAATGAAAAAAACCACAATCTTTAGTAGATTAAAGAAGATAGCCCCTCAAGACCTCATATAGCACCTAAATGGAAGATGGAAGTGCCACTGGGCTTATTCCATACATGCCCAACGCAAACTATTCACCAAACTCTAGCTCAATGCCCTGATGGGCAGATTGCAAGAAAATAAGGAGACTAAAAAAAAAATATTCACGAGCAAAATATACGGCATATATCGTCACCCTTTGATTGCGTTGACTTAGAAGCTTGATTTTTTCACAGCTCCCAGGGACTATAGTCTTAAATTTTGGATATTAATTCCAACTTAATTCTTCCACGCGTTCCTGAGAAAAAGGGTATTGACAGACTGTCAGACAGACATACCTACGGACAGGCAGACAGACATACCTACAGACAGGCAGACAGATAGACCTACAGACAGGCAGACAGACGGACAGCGAAGTGATCTTATAAGGGTGCATTTTTTTCTTTTGAAGTAACCCTAAAAATGTATATTTATAGAATACTTCTTGTATTCTATTCTATCAGTTATCCGGTTCACATAGTAGTTAGGGGCAGATAGCGCTGTGTGAAATGTCCAGCATTTATATTATATACTAACTGACCCACCGAACTTCGTACCGTCTTGACATGCATATGACGCGGGCTGTCAATGTACGTCACCCCGGTATCATTAGCTGCATCTATGTATGAGAAAATGAATGTTCTTCATAATTTCTTTTAGCGTGAATATTTCCGATATATAAATAGTTTTTCTGCTATTCGGGGTGGAGACAAATCCTACAAAACAAAATCATCAAAATCGGTCCCGCCGTTCTCGAGTTATAAGTGTTCGAACAAACCCGAATTTGTTTTATATATTATAAGATTATCTTACTTGGGTCCGTTGGTACCGAAGATGCAATTCCCAGGAGTTTCAGACGGCTCCAAACGGATGCGCGAAACGTGCGGAGCGCATACCGCATCCAATGATACTGACTCTAGTTCTTCTTCGGAGTGCGATGTTAATTCTAAGCGGGCTTCACCTTTCTGTGACAAAAAAGAATTTCTATTAAACTTTCTAGTTTTTTTTTTTGCCAGCCTATATTTTTCTATTGCTAGAGGCAAAGTCCTCCCCAAAGTACTTCCACTTATCGCGATCTTTGGCAGATTTCAAACATACTCTCTGAAACATAAAAAAAACAAAATTGTACGACTATTATATATAATTATATTATATAATAATAATAATATTCGTATACTACGAAAATTGTAACAAGCGGGCATGCTTGATTACATCTACAAGTCGTACAATTTTTGACCTGATGATAAGTGATCACCATCGTCAATTTAACATACATCATTTGTGTAAAAATTTAGTAAACACTATTTAGAGCCACTTGCGCAAGGATGCCTAATAGTGTTTAGCGCCTATATATGATTAAGAGAGTTGTCAAATCATACAAATACGTCAAATTTAACATGTTTAGACGCCAAATACGTTTAGGGACCGTTGTGTAAGCCGGGTTTTGATTCTAAATACTGTAACAATAAAATTATTTATTGTTGAGGAAATGTTGCTTACATTAAAATCTAAACATTCACAAATCAACTAAAACAATGTCATAGAAATGGCGCATGATGATTCGCAAACCAGAATGCTATTAGACCTTTGCATAAATTGTAAAAAGTACAAAATACATTACGGAATATTATTTTTAGATGGAACCGCTAAAGACCTTTGCGGTACCATCTAAACTATTGAACAATATTCCGTAATGTAGATTGTATACTTTTTAATAATCTAAATATAGCCACCTTGTTAGATTAATCATTGCCGTACAGGGTGTATGTTTGAAACTCCATTCGACTGAATGTTATCAAAACCTATTGTATACCTATGTTAAAAGTAGTACAGTTATTTTTGAAAGGGCTCGCTCGGGGAGGTAAAACCTCCCTATTTCTGCCACCAAGCAGCGTTGCTGTTTCAGTTTGAAGGGTATGGTTGCCGGTGAAATTACAGGCACATGAGGCTTTACACCTGTATGCCTCAAGTTGTGGACGCAGGGATGTGCATCGTAGGCACATTTTTAATGTGCGTGACCTACGAGGCAATTCTGTTATAGGCGATAGTTACCACTTAACATCAGGTTGGCCATAAGCTTGTTCCATCTCCAAGTAGTATAAAAAAAACAATTGAATATTAACTATAACTTACCGTCTTGCATTTGATAGTGAACAGTTGAACTTCTGGGTAACGATGCGGTGGCGGCCCATCACGTGATGTTAGCTCCGCTGTACTGGTCTCACTCGACTGCGGAATCAGCTCTTCACCTTCGGCTAAAACCTAGAAAAACACTTGAATTGAAATTAAACCGATTTATTTGCTAAAACACGGTAATATGCATTGTAGGTGTATGTCTAAATGAGGAGCACAAATTGCTTCGCAAGAATGCAAATGAATTATACTAGTGGTTCGCCCCGAACTGAGATCTCGCGAGTCTCCCAAAACACAAAAACAAATATTCTTAGGGCGACTCGCGCAACGATGCCTAAACGTATTAAGTGGCTAAATATGATTTAAAGAGTTGTCAAATCATACAAATACGTAAAATTTAAACATGTTTAGTCGCTAAATACGTTTAGGGATTGTTGTGCAAGCCGGCCTTAATCTTAGACTATTAAAATAGTGCCACGAAATACATAAATAACCAACTAACTTGACCTACAGTTTCATTCAAATTACAGGTAACGGGAGTTCATGTGAATTGGTTATTCTTTTTGGGGTACAAAATGGAGGTTTCCTGTATTTCAAACTGCCATTGAACTAGTGGGGTCATTGAATAGCTCGTAGTAACGTTTTAGTAATCTGTGACATCATTCAATAAGCTAGTTCTCTAACATTTCGTCGAGCAGCATTTTATCGGTTCTAGTGAGAAAATCGTTCTCGAGATTTTGGTAATAGAACAAGAACATTTTATAGATACTTTTTTTTGTGTAGAAACCGTCCCTCCAATATAATAAGTTTAAATTGCAACACCTTATATAGGTGGTAGTAGGTGTAACACTGACAAAAATTTTAACTTTGTGAATGTAGTTACTTAAATTAGTTATACCTAAACATCTGAATACAAAATTAACTGGGAATGTCTAAAATAACACACAAAATATCTAGAGTTAGCCCCAAACTGAGATCAAACTATAAAAAACTTTACAGTGTAAAGTGTCCACTAAATGCACGATCATTTTACTTGACCTACAAATTTGAATGAAACCATTCAATTTACAATTAACAGGAGTTTGTGTTAAATGTTACACTTTAAGTTGGTTTAGGACATTTAACATAACTAGACTAGATCGATACTCGAACTTTACTATTATGTACTGTTTTATGTTACGTGAATTGACCCCCAGATTGTTTAATTATTATCACGTAAATTAACACAATTCACGACCAGATAACAAATTAGATCACACAAAACATTATTCACGTCTCGCCGAAGCGCGGCACTCGCGATTGACGTTCGACCGACGTCATCCGAGACAGACACGCGCATTAGGAATGGAACGTTTCACGAGTAGCATATGAAAAATCATAGAAAAATTAAAAATCATGTCACACCTGCTATTTTCCTTCGCATAACCTGATAGAAATCATAAAATGAAATCACTTTCGGTTTTCATCGAAGGTCAAATCAGTCGTTCGCATTTTTTCGGAATTCATCGGGCATGTTCGTTACAATCCACTCCTAAAGACTTCAGTTTACCCATAGCGCATGCAATTGCGTCGAAATATCGGAATACTCAAAAACTCACAAATCCTGGGTAAATAACCCGTTTTAACTGCAAATATTACTTCTGTAGTATTCTGTAATATATGTTAACTTACAGGTAAGCTGGCTCCTCGCAACGCAGCGGCGTACTTAGGCCACAGTAAGGTAGGCGCGGCGCGGACGGCCACTCGCGCCGTGTCGCCGGCGCGCCCGCGCGACACGCGCACCGTCGACATACCGCGCGTACTGTACACTACTTCTAGCACGCAGCAGGCGCCATCTGGACAAAATGCACAATAACATTTTAAAACCATCTCAGAAAATTTCAAGCCTAGGCGGGACTTGAACCCGCAATCGTAATCTAAATCATCTCACTAATTTCGACCCTGACGTGACAAGAACCTGTAGCACAATTGGCAGTGCATCCTCGTATCAAGAGGAAGGTTGCGGTTTCAAGTCCCGTGTAGGCTTGAAAGTTTTTGAGATGTCTTAAAATCTTAGAATTTTCCGTAAATGTTCGGAGAATATATAAAAATAAAATACTAAAATGCAAAATGTTTACAAATATAACATTATTACAAGGTCTAGTTGGGCTGGGCTGGTCGACTATAACAAACTGACACACGAGTGGAGCCCTGACTCAGCCTGAAGACGTTGCGGCAGACCAAGGATGGAGGAACAAACTCACAAGCTCAAAAAGTTCCAAGGAGATTGGACCATCTCGGCGTGGCCCGTTAATGGGTGAGACTAGCGCGGGATCGTGGTAGATGGCACAAACTTTGGGAGGTCTATACCCAAGAGTGGGTGTACCCAGGCTGTAGATGATGATGATGGCACTGCAAAGAAGTGATTGGAAAGAATGGGGGAACCCTTTGCCCAGCAGTGGATCAAAAAAGGCTGAAAATAGCAACAATAAAGAGGTTCGAACATCTTTGTATGGAACCTAGCATACCTGCCGTCTGCCATTTTGAAGAAATAAATAAATATTAGGTTAACCTAATATAAGTTGATCAAAACTCCAAAATCCGTATTCGATAAAATTACAATTCATTATGCCGTAAGGAGGCACAAACCAAATAGTAGGTTTATAGACAATTGGCGCCATCTTATGAAATAGGAAAGAACTATACAAGCTAGCCGTTCGCTTCAATAGTCGAATATATTTGTTACAAACTTGCCACTAGACTTAAGCATTTTTGAAAGCGCTAACAGACAACCCAGTTTGCTGGACTCAACCACCCGATGTGGCGTCACGTACAACCATATTGCATTGTGTGTAGGCTGGTCGGGCGCTGACGGGCCAACCATAATCATTCAACGATTATGGTTGCGTCGGGTCGTGACGTCACATCAAATCACAAATATTTTACAAAAAATATATACACATGAAATCAACACGAGCTATATAATAAGAGGATAAGTAAGTATTAGGTTATGAGCAGACATAGTGGTCGCAGGAAACATCATTCATCATTATGACTATGAATAATGCAGCTGTCGAATATTTGCCTCATTCAGGAGTTAAACTCCATATGATATATTATAGACAAAAGATTCAACAACACTTTCGAAATTTTTACATTGAGTATGCATGAATTACATAAAAAAAGGAGTGAAGCTTATACATTCAAGTAAGTATCATTATGTCATGTCTGTAATAACAGAGACCAGTAATATAAATAGACTGTCAAGTCCATTGAAAAAAACGTAATCCGCAAAAAGCTCAAAATCCCGTATTATTTCTAGATGGCGCTGTCTCATAGCCTGGAAACTTTCATAGCGGCCATTGCAACCAAACAAATTAAATTATATTTTCACTACAACACACCAAAATTTTTCTGGTTTTTTTTAGAATAAGTAATATTGTCCATGCAACAAGATTTACCGATTTTATTTCATATTGATTATTTACCACTTTCGTATGCTTAATCACAGATGGCGTAGGAATAAGATGAAAGGTAGCATACAAAAAAACGCATTGTTTTTTACCTAGATGGCGCTTAACACAAAATTAAATGGCAGATTTTTTTACTTCTAAGGGTATCGTCGCCTAAAAAAACAATGCAATGTAGGTAGTTAGCCATTATATACTCACTACAGCAAAAATCCTACGCTGCAGGATTTTTAAGTTGGCGAGTCTATCGCTATAAATAGGTACCTACCTATTTATTGGAGACACATTAATTCAAACTGTTTTGTTCTAGTTTAGAGCATAACGGTTTTAATTACTATGCTTTCTTTCACCATCAGAGCTCTACGGGCCAAGCCAATACGATTCTAAACCTAATGATGCTGATTTCCTAGTGCTCGATTTAAAAATTAAACAATATTCAATAAATAATATGAAATAATCAAACTTTTTATTATTAGATAATCAAAAATCAAAAAGGGTTTAAATATACTAATGAAGACCTTTCATTTGACGTCTCATTTGACCTAATAGTCTCATTTTTATTTTTTTTACCCCTATTGAACCCCAATATCTCAACAACCCTCCAAAAATTTTTAACTCATTTGTCACACCAAAATTGTGCTATCATTACCTACCTATATACCAAATTTCACGATGATCGGATAAACGTTTCGAAAGTTATCCTCGGACAAACAAACATACATACATACAACGCCGATTTGTTGATTTGGAGATCTCGCTTCGCTCGATCAATAACTAGTGGTTCGCCCCGAACTGAGATCTCGCGAGTGTCTAATAAAAACAAAAAAAAATCATAATCTTAGTAGGCAAGCAGAATTATTGTACTGAGAAATCCAAACGCAAAGAAATTCACCCGAAAGCCGAAAACAAAACAATTAGCCACAAGAAAATGAGCGGGAACGAGTGGGAACCATGAACTGACTGACATTGAATGACAGCCAGCAAGCAAGCAAACAGCCACGCTGTTTGCATCTAATTTGTTGCATGCTGTGTTGCCAAACCTCACTTCTCAAAAGTCACGACTAGCAAGTCTAAGAAATTTTGTTGCACTTATTATATGTAGTGTACGAGGCATGCCTTTTAAGTTTTGTCGTTTGAAGAAAAAAACACATCTAGAACCTTATAGTACTTTTTATTGTTTTTCAAAGTATTCACAACGTAGCTTAAAACACTTTTCCATTCGCTCAAACCAGTTATTATAACATTTATTCCACTCTAAAGTGGGGTGTTCAAAATGGCTGTCTTGAAAGCGTCGACTGCTTCTTCACCGGACTGGAACCTTTGATCACGAAGACTTTTCTTAATTTTAGGAAATGTAAAGAAATCGTTAGGGCTTAGGTCAGGACTGTATGGAGGATGGTCAAGAATTTCTACTTTTTCCTGCTTCAAATACTCAATCGTTTGACGAGCGCTGTGTGAGCTTGCGTTGTCGTGGTGCAGGATGATGCGTCGCTTTGAGTTAGATTTTCGAAGTTCGGCGATGACTTGTGGTAAACAAACTGTAGTATACCACTCTGCGTTAACCGTTCTACGATCTTCAAGTGCAATAGTCGCAACATGGCCGGTTTTTCCAACGAACGTGGCCACCATCTTCTTTGAAGTGCTTCGAGAACGAACAACTTTAGTCGGCTTTGGCTCGTCTTGAAAGACCCAGATTGTAGATTGTTGTTTGGTATCAGGATCGTAGGCATAGATCCAAGATTCGTCACCACTTATGATGTCGTAGACGTGATTTGACTCCCCTCGGTTGAACCTTTGCAGAGTTTTCTTACACCATCTGACGCGGGCCGCCTTGTGATCGTCGGAAAGCAGATGCGGTATCCAACGGCAAACTAGCTTTCTCACACCAAGCGCTTCATGCAAGATCTTCTGAATGGTTGTCCCTGAGATGCCTAATAGAGCCTCTATCTCTCGATACGTCACATGACGATCTTCGAGAATTAGTTGTCTCACAGCAATGATGTTATCTTCAGTGAAGGCGGATTTTGGGCGTCCTTCGCGAAATCTGTCACTAACACTAGTATGTCCACGCTGGAATTCTAAATACCAGCGTTCGACAGTCCGCAGACATGGGGCTACATCACTGAACACAGATGTTAGCTCTTCTAAACACTGAAGCCGTGTCAGGCCTCTTCTAAAGTTGTAGAAAATTATTGCACGAACATTTTCCTTAGAAAGATTCATTTTCGTACGTGACCTGACAGATTCAAATCGAAACTGTGACTAAACAATAGCATTAATCCTAATACTTTCAACTGTTTTGAGATTCAAAATGTAAACACATTCGAATATAGAACAGTTCCAAATTCAAAATTGCCGGAAAATATGGAAACGACAGAACTTAAAAGGCATGCCTCGTACTTATGTAATTAAGTTTATTATTTTAGTGATAACGTATTATCTTGTAGTATGCATTTGCCGGGTACTTACAAATGAATTTTATTTTGTTTCAAAAAGTATCCTACATATCTGTACATATCACTACAAATAGGTACGTATTTTACAAATAGGTATTTCCGCATTTAGGTGATAATGGTACGATCATAGACCTAAGTAATGAATTAAATATATCTATTTATTATTGCACCAGCAAGGCTTTCCTTTCCTAAAAAAACCCTATTTTGACGGAAACTTTCATGTTCTGGCAATTCCGATAAAACTGTGCGCAAGTCTCAAAAAATACTAAAGACTGAAGTTTTAACGAAACTGAAGACCGGCAACATGGCATACCGTGCAAACTGACAACGTCGCATTAATACTATCGCGCACGTTAAATTGGAAATAGCGCCATCTATTTTTTATCGTTTTTTTCGTGAGCGGTAGTAAGCTAGATGTTGGCTAGAGGTCACATAAATATAATGATTTGGAACTCCTAGCGACATCTCGCGTCCTAACAGGTAATCAAATATCGAGTTACATTAATTTGTTCGAGACTGGCAGTCTATTTATATTACTGGTCTCTGGTAATAATCAGATTGGGTACATGAATGAAGTGATAAGCTTGATGAAACCCTGCACTCCAAACTAGTTTGAGATTTGTATCTCGTTGGGCAAAAATAATGCCTTAAAGTTAATGTTCACGGACGGTAAAAAAAATTACCTGCTGGTTCGATCCAAGTTGCAGCAGTAGTATTATGCGGTTCCGGGCCTTCTAGTAGAGTTACAGCAAATGAAGCACAGTTGCATCTGTAAAATAAAGCGACAGCTTATATTTATTTTCAACTAGCTTCCGCCAGCGGCTTCGCACGCGTTGTTTGTCAACAAAGAGCAGCCTGTGTTAATTCAGGTATCTACGTACGTCGTACATATGCCAAATTTCATCGAAATCGGTTCAGCCGTAGCCAGCACAGTGGTTAAAATCAACCGTAATTATTTGTTTTTTTTTATCTTAATTTTAGTTTTCTTTAACTAAGCGAAATATCACACTCCACCGTGCGCGCAATATGCTTTAATAGGGGTACAAAGTTTTCTTTCCACTCATTAATATAATGATTGTATGAAAAATACTGTTGATGATCCGAGTTTGACAAAACCACCCAGCATACTGTGTAACTGTCACCAGGCATGCCGAGCGTTGCTTGGTAGGTCCCACACCTTAAGATCATGCCCTATGCACTTGTAAACTAACTGTGACAAGACAATTCAAATTCTTTATTATTTGATTTTTTTAGGTATTTTTATTTCTTTTATTATTATTTTAATAAAATAAAGTAATTTTATTAAATAACAGAAAGAATATACAATTATTTACAATAAAATACAGAAGAAACAGTTGAATCATCTAAAGACCGTAATAAACCTGTTCATGGTTCGTTTTGCTAATCAGGTGTAGTAATTCCAAGAGTAGCTTTACTTTAGATAGCATGGTAAAACGACTATTGACTTACTCGAGAATAAGAAAGTGGAATAGATATATCCTTGGCATAGTTACTCGAGTATAATTCCAAGT
Source organism: Philereme transversata (assembly GCA_963924445.1). Classification (NCBI taxonomy): domain Eukaryota; kingdom Metazoa; phylum Arthropoda; class Insecta; order Lepidoptera; family Geometridae; genus Philereme; species Philereme transversata. Next base: position 5,788,764 of record OZ004343.1, on the reverse strand, counting down.
TTGGTAGAATCCACCCTAAGGAGTACTTTTGCAAAGATTTTGCCCGAAGTTGATAAAAGTGAGATACCCCTATATGAGTTACAATCTGCACGATCTCCCTTGTTCTTATACAGTGGGCAAATACGGGATATCCCAAGTTGGGATATCTTGCACTTTATGTGCTTGCACATTTAAAACTAAGATTGGTTACTCAAGTCATCTTGGAGCTAACGTAACATAGTAGAAACAATGTCGCCGTAGCCGAAATCGGCCTGGATGACATCATCATCATCATCACTAAGTTGATACGCCTGTAATTTTACCGGCACCTACACTCTTCAAACCGGAACACAGCAATGCGTATATCAATGCTTGGTGGTAGACATTAACAGCGATTTTTAGGTGGTAAAAAATAAGATTTACCTGTGGAAATGATATAGTTCGCCAGTAGCAGGATGAGCAGCTGTTAATACAACGTGTAAGTGGTGGGGGCGACCAACGCGAGCGACGCCGGATGTCGACACGTGTATCATTTCGTGGAGCGCCGACCAAACTCTGTTGACAATCACAATAATTTAGATATACATACTTTGTAGTTCAAGGGACGCTTCTTTTATTTATTTAAATACTAGCTGACCCACCCTGCTTCGCACAGATAAAAAAAAAACAAAAAAAACCGTTAAAAAAAAAATTCCGTAAAAACCTTGTACAAAGTATTAAAAAACTTAAAAAAAAAATGATGAATGAAATCGGTAAAGTCGTTCTCAAATTATGGCATGACCAAGGGAAACAGGGATTTATTTTTATATATATAGATTCTAATCAAAATCTGGTATACTCAGATAATTGAAGTGTCACTATTTCTTTTTAAGTTTTATTTATTTTTAAGTAGATACGAGGTGCATTCAATAAGTACCTAGCCTCATCGCCAGAGGGCGCTGTAGTTTCAAAAGAGTTTTACCACTTAATTCTTAATTCTTTTTTCAAATTTTCATTCCAATCCCTTCATTTGTTTTAATTTGACAACTTATGGAAGCGAACGTATCGATCGGTTTTACAAAAATGGAAAAAGAGCAATATCGTTCGGTGATTCGATTCCTATTTTTGGAAGGAAAAACGCGCATCGAAATCAAAGAGCGCTTGGATGCTGTGTACGATGACTCTTCTCCATTGATGGCCACCGTGAAGAATTGGTTCAACGAGTTTGCACGTGGCCGTACGTCGGTTTTTGATGAACCACGTCCAGGTGCACCGAAAACAGCTGCTACGGAGGAAAACATTAAAAAAATCCATGATCTCGTATTGGCAGATCGCCGATTGAAGGTTCGGGAGCTAGCTGAGACTGTAGGCATTTCAGAAGGAACAGTGCATCATATTCTTCACGAGGAACTCGGTATGAGAAAGCTGTCGGCGCGATGGGTGCCGCGTTTACTCACACCGGAAAACAAGTGCAACCGTGAGACCACATCGGAGACATGTTTGGCGCTGTTTAAGCGGAATCCAGCGGAGTTTTTGCGTCGTTTTGTGACCGTTGATGAAACCTGGATCCACTGGTACACACCAGAGACCAAGGAGCAATCAAAAAAATGGATCCAGACCGGGGAACGTGCTCCAAAGAAGGCGAAAACTGTAAAATCGGCCGGAAAAGTTATGGCCACCGTTTTCTGGGATTCACAAGGTGTGATCTACATCGATTACCTCGAGAAGTGTAAAACAATTACAGGGCTTTACTATGCCGATTTATTGGGCCGATTCGACGCCGAATTAAAGAAAAAACGACCCCATCTGGCGAAAAAAGTGCTGTTTCACCACGACAACGCACCGGTTCACACGTCTGCCGTTGCCATGGCCAAATTGGTCGAATTACGCTACGAATTGCTGCCCCATCCACCGTATTCTCCAGATTTGGCCCCTTGTGACTTCTTTCTGTTTCCTAATCTGAAAAAATCTCTCGCAGGGAATAGATATGGATCAAATGAGGAGGTCATCGCCGCCACGGAAGCCTATTTTGCAGAGTTTGACAAAAACTATTTTTCGGACGGGTTAAAAAAGTTGGAGCATCGCTGGGCTAAGTGTATCGAACTAAAAGGAGACTATGTTGAAAAATAAATTGCCACTTTTCCAAAATTTTCGTTTACTTTTTGTAGTATTTATTGAATGACCCTCGTATGTATAAACGATATACATAGATATAAACGATATGTGTAAACAGCGGAGCTACTGTGCCGCGACAAATTATAAACGTTTAGCATTACATAATGTAGATTCAATTTGGTTTAAGTTCAGTGCTATGTCCATTAGTTCATGTATACGGTAATGTAGCTGTGAATCTATGTATTATCAAATAAAATAAATAAATAGCGGTAGCCTGAATAAAAAGCCTTTTAATCATTGGAAAAAGAAAGAGCTATTTACAAGACAGGTGATAGATAATATACGAAACAAGAAATAGAGAATAGAAATTTATTTTTAAATTATTGCATTCTAACCAGTCTATTAGTGAAGTCAAATTACTGTTAATGTCATCATCTAAATTACTAATTAAGTCAGTATGGAATAAAATTGTACTATCATCTGCAAATAATGTCATAGGATATTTCGTCATTTATATAGATTAGGAATAGTAAAGGGCCCAACACGCTACCTTTAGGAACAGTATAGCAAACACTCCTGTCATCTCAAATGTATGTTTTTTTCAGTTTTACATAGGTACGTAGGCACGGTAATGATAACTACACTGTATTGTGACTCGGCCCTGTCATTGAATTATTTACCTACACCCGCGTGGTACGTAAACACGCGATAGGGCTGTCCGCCAGCAGTATTTTAATTTCATCACCTACTTGAATTTCTTTATAGCTTTGAGATTGTATATTTTATAAATAAAAAAATGAAATTCGTTGTGAATGAAATAGGAAGTGTTCAATAAAAATACATGTGTGTTTTTTAATTCGTAGATTTCATAAAAAATCCACCCTTATAAATTTGATACATAAAAATGTTTGCGCCTCGACTGAGACATATGAAAAGCTTTATTGTTAAATTAAATAGTATAAAAAATCCGCAACACAAAACAACCAAAAACAGCACAATATAGTCTATTCGTGCTCTTTGCCATATTAAGTTAGTACTTGTACTTATTTCAATAAAATATTTACAAATCGCCAGCTTACTGCTTACAAAACAAATCACATCGTTCGTCACTGCGGCAACGACATTACCAGAGCTGCGACGCATTCGCGACTGGTTGTGTGCCGAGTGGGTAACCGAACACGAGAAGCGTAGGTATGACTCACGTTCCGGCCGTTTGTATGAAGACAGAATACTGTACAAGATAACATTACCGTGACGTAGGTCTTTCTGAAGGTCGCTGAAACCAACCCTCGGCTCTTCTCATCTAGTCTTTGCCAGTTACAGCTCGCAGATCGTCGCCCGATACCGATTATTGCAGCAAATAATCGGCGATATCGATACCGATAACTAATTAAGTCTTGACCCCACTACAGATATTTACCCGAATGCCAGAGGGTAATGTTTTACAGGTAGGTATGTTTAGGGTGTGTTTGTATGTCTCTATTATGCACAAAACTGGCTGGCTAATCTATTTTTTAGTTTTCATTATTCATTAGATGCGTAATTATTTGATTTTTTATAGAAATAGTGTCTAATCAAAATTATTATTTTTTAATCATCAAGCAAGCAGAGTACGTAATTAAGAAAGCAATTATGATTAAACAAAGTGCTGTAAATAAAATCCGCGCTTTTAAATAATCGGCGATCCCGAAATAACGGTATCAGTTTCATTAAATCTTTATTATATACATATATATTATTATATTTTTTTAAGAATAGTGTTATATAAGTAATACCTGCCAGTAGCCTTCACATATGGATACTTCTTCAAATGCACCTTCACGCCGACATTGCCCTCTCCTTTGATAGTGACCACACCGGTGGGTGCGAGCGAGAGATCGCCTACTGCTGTCTCGCTCTCGGACCAGACCACCTCTTCGTCGCCACCGCCAACGTGAATGAGAGGAAATTCTCTGTAAAATGATAATTGATGTTTTTGCCTGTGTCACGTTTTACCTTCTTTTAGCAGGACCAGCAAGGCTAGCACAACGATTTCCTTGTCTACTCTACGAAGAGAAGACAAGACTCTGACCGCAACTTGTATTTCTGCGTGTATTTTTTATATTTTTTTTTAATTTAAGTGTGATGTACAATAAAGCGTTATTCTATTCTATTCTTTGTCGATTTTTCCGAAATTGTCTTTGCCCCGAGCAGGCTCAATAAGCTTTCTTCCTTGACAAGAAAAGGATACTATGTATATAGCAACGTACGTTGTATATATAATTAATTGGATATCTGACCAAAAATTGTTGGCAAGCGCTCGATTGAGAAGAGTGCGAAAGAGACAACTTGAGAAGATAGCGTTGTCTAGGCATCGCAAGACCTAGACAATTTCAAAAGAAAGTTTTTCTATCCTTAAATGTCAAAGCTAAAGAAAATGATGGCTATCGTGCTCGGCGTTGTAGACTACTGTCGAGAAAGTGTCGACGTTTCTTCCCGTTCACACTCGCAATCGCCGTGCTCGACACGGTCGATAAGTGTCTTTTTTCTTACGAAAAATTACTCGAGACAAAACCCTTCTCTACAGTTACTGTGCTAGGCCTATAGGATGACTGGTAAATTAATAGCGGGTTCCTATATCCGTCAGTAACCGACTACGACTCGTATTCCCTTGAAAAAATGTAAAACTAATGTCAAACTTTTGACACGTTTTCAAGGAGAAACGAGGCGTAGCTGGTTACCGACGGATATAGGAACCCGGCATAAGTCCTCCTAGCACTATTATGTTTTGTGTGAAAGTATTAAATAAAATAAATAATTAAATAATAGGAAGTGTTAGTTAAGTCGATACTTTTATACTGGGTATTTAACATTATTTACCGATCTAGACTTTAAGACAAATACAATATGAAGACAAAAGCCTAGTGGGATCTGACTTTCGATTCGGAGGATGTGAGTTTGAGCCCCGGCCGTGCACCAATGGATTTTTTACCCGTAAAATGTATGTACGCATTTACACGTGCTCAAAATGGAAAACATCAAGGAAAACTATAAGGATTAAACTAAAAATAAAAATGAAGTCGAAATGTCCTAATGAAGACCTTTCACTAGACGTAGCAAATATCTCAACAACCCCCAAACATTTTTAGCTCATTTAGTCACACCAGAATCGTGCCATCACTACCTACCTATATATTATATTACACGATGATCGGATCAACGCTTCGAAAGTTATCTTGGGACAAGCAAACATACATACAACATCATCATCATCATCAGTCCACATTAGTCCACAGCTGGACATAGGCCTCTCCCAATACGCGCCACTGAGCCCGGTCTTCGGCTCTTCTCATACATACAACGCCGATTTCTAATTCTAGGGTGGGGGAATAAAAGATCTGTACTGACGTCCCGCATTGGGGTTTAGTAACGGAGTAGGACTTTGGGTTGGTGGCAGCAGCTTCCCAGGGTACAACGCCGATTTGCCCAAGTTGATTTGGAGATTTCGCTTCGCTCGATCAATTATGATAATGCAAAATGTGCTACATGTTTCTCAAAATATTCTTTTTATTAATTTATTTAATTCAGATAAAATATGATATAAGAAATCAAACATTGGAGTTTAATACTTACTGAATATTTTCTGTCCATGCTATAAATAACTCTGGTGGCACGATTTCCAATGGCTCAACGACTTCCGCTGACACTTTACCTTCAACCTGTGAACATATTTACAACATTATTCAACCCAAAAACGCATTTGCTAAATAATACAAATAGTAGACGAACCTTTAAATCCCCTTTCTTACCTTACTAGACAAAAGTTTCCCAGCAATAGAATGTAACCTTGCTGTGACAGTGAAAGTTCCAGAATTGGCCGCAATCGCATCCGTTAACGTTCCATTCTCAGTAGACTTTATCAAATGTACATCCGCTTCCCCTTCAACCGACAACCGAATCAGTAATTCATTGCCTGCCGTCAACGCATGACCATCTTTGTCTAATACTATACAGTGAATAATAAAAACGTCGCTTCGGATTAATAAATTTGATGGTCGTAGTGAAACTCTGATGCTGTGAGGCACCGCTACGTTCAATGTCGCGGTTGCCACTTCAGTTGATCCAGACATGAGTTGAACTATTGTAGTGCCGATTTCGGTTCCTCGGATTAAGCTGATGGAATCTTCTAGAAGGGCTATGTCAGTGTCGGGGACTTTTATGTAGTAGAGAGTGTCTGATATGTCTTGGATGGTGAGGCGGCCGGCGCGTGCTCTTACGACCCTGAAAAGATAATTTTTATATATTTTTTTAGAAAATTGAGTTCTCCATACTCGCAAAGGCGTTTGTTGTTGTTTTGCAATTTGTTTATTTTATGTTTGTAAATAAAGTATGTATGAATTCGTTAAATTATTAGTTAGTAAATTAATTAATTGTAATTGGAGTAAAATAATTATGCAATACTAAATATTAAAATAATGGGGGAGCCAGTAAAGGTTATTAAAAAAAATATACGTATATTATAAATGCGAAAGTAACTCTCGTCCCTCTCTCTCTCCGCCTCTCTGTCTGTTTGTTACGCTTTCACGACTCGGCTGGACCGATTTCGATGAAATTTGGTATATGTATAGATAGATTATGAACGGGATTGAGACATAAGGTACTTTTTACCCGACTTCGCAAAAGGATAGTAATATTTTGATTGACAAACAACGCGTGCGAAACCGCGGGCGGGTCAGCTAGTATTAAATATGTAAAAAATGGGCTTGACGGAATGAGGAGAGCACTTAGCACGTCCGAGAAGACCCACTGCTAGATGGCCGACGACATGGATCGCTGAAAAGACCTGAGGGCTTAGCCAAGTTACAGTCGATTAGCGATGACGCTAGTCGATAAGTCCAAAAATGTATGGGATTTGACATATGCTATAGAAATACCACGTGATACAGCGACAACAAATGTATGTAAAAATCGAATAGATTCGCAGCGAATGTAATTTGGCTACGGGCCCTGGATGTGTTCCGCCCAAAACAGAATTACATGGCACTACATGGAGAAGGTATACCCATAGTAGTGGGTGAATACAAGCTGAGACTGAAGATGATGATGTAAAAGGTGACCTCTTAGGGTCACCAATACAACAGCTTATAATAAGTTATTTTACTTAGAAAACTTTCGTACTTAGAAAGAACTTAGAAAGCGTCATAACATACTAGAACCGAGTGACAAAAACTAGTTTCTCCAAATGTGCAATACTCAATGGAGTCCAGCACAGCACGCCAATTATGCTCTCCAAATGTCTGCTTATAGCCAAAGACTGATCGTATATAAAATAATTTAAAAAAAAACTTTTGTGATTTAATTTAATCATTATTATAAATACGGGATTTATCACCGAAACATGGTCGGTCGAAACACCGATAAAACGGTACGTGATAAATTCCGTTAATTACCATATCTATCATATAATTTTTAATTACTTAATTTGCTTAAAATATTACAAAAAGCGTATCGGGTCAATTACAGTATCCATTTCTAAACAATACTTCTAACAATAATGTCTTAACAAGTACCTGTATTTCAAAGTGTCTCCCGGAGCAATCATAGCAGTTGCCGGAGTGAGTACAACACTGGCCACCACTTGCAAGTTGAAGTGTGTACAAATATCTCCGAGGCACACAGTCACACGGGAGTCTCCCAGTGCCTGGCCATATAGCAGAACTGAGTGGGAGCGGAGCCCTTGGGCCTCCAGTTCTGAAACACCTTTAGGTGCTTCATAATCTGTGTCACGCCAGTGGACTAACCTGTAAAATTATAGATCATGTTGTGCGGATATGAAGAGCTATAATAATAATAAACATTTTGTTCAGGCAACAATAAAATAGTTAAAACAGATGAGAGACTCTTTAAGATCATATCGAGAGTGGATCTTGACAACAGCGCCACCTACTGGGTCCATCTATAGCTAAGAACCAACAAGGTGACCCCAAAAGTACAAAACAAAATCATCAAAATTGGTCAAGCCGTTTAGGAGGATATCTTTAAGCATAAAGATGTTGGGCTTGAGAGTTTTATAAGCTAACAACATAGCTTAGCAACTATTATTATGAGTAGATACAGCCAATAGCAAGTTAATTTGTATTATAAGAGTAAATACACTTACTTAACTAGTAAATCATCCCCTTTAGTGCTCCCAAGATTCTCTATGCTCCAAGTCAAACTGATGCCTTCAAGGGTTGAGAATTTGTTTCCTAAAAACACAATAAATGTATATTTCAATTGGTCATAACTTTGAACAAAAGAACGGTCTGGACTGAACTTTTTAACCATGTATAAATAGAAATAACTATTAGTCCTTATCATAATAGGATTAAAAGAAAAACTAAAGTTTTTTAATTTATAAAAAACTACAGACTACTTAAATATATATATATATATATGTATTAATTATTAATATACATGTAAAAAAGATGTGGTAAATTGTTCTTCTATAATAATTAACATGCTTCCGCCCACAGTTTTTCATGTGTAATTTGTCAATTTAAAGTAACCAATGTGTCAATCGAGATCATAATACTGTACACCAAATTACATTACATAATCTGTATACCAAATTTCTTCAAAATCAGCCCAGTTGTCTAATAGTCATGAAAACTCAACAAACAGACAGAGACAGAGTTACTTTAGAGTTTATTCTATTAGTATAGATCTAATTAAATGATTTATTTACCCTGTTCATCATAGGCAATCACTTCAAATGCTTCAGGTGCCTCTTCCAAGTAGAGTTTCCATGTTGTACTCATCACCTTCAACGCTTTTATTTTGTCTATATCAACATCACCTCGGAGTATCTAAAACAAGGTTTTTTTTAGTGTGTAAACATTAATATAATAATATTGACATCATAACTGACTCAGCTAATATAAGTGTTATGTATAAATAGCAAAGGGTATGTAGTAAGGAGAGCTTATGCAAATAGGTAGTTTGTTGATTCTTAAGACTAATAGGTACAAATAGGTAGTTTGTCTATAATAACTTTGGCGCCAATTTTATTCTGTGGTGCTTACCTCGCCGGTGCTAACTTCTTCAGCCAGGATGATGACTGAACCTGGCGGTACACATGTCTTGGAGACTGAAGCACGTGCAGCACGTGAGCAGTGGCCCCAAGTGTCTTCGTATATAGGCTCCAAGTCAATAATGTCATCGCGAGACAAACTCCTAAAATTTTACCAGTCATAAGCCAATTTGTGGATAATTATGGATATTAGTAGAACCTTAGACCTATTTACCATGTATAACAGCCTCCCTCGATGATTTCAAACGTGAAATTCACGTTAAAATTATCAAACCAAGGTAGCAGTACCCTAGGAGTGTTAATTTTAGCACTATCACATGTGAACACAACTGTGCTAAGTATGAACACAGTAAAGGTAGTCCTAAACATCGTAACGATTATGTTTTTGTGTTTTACATAAATAATAACAAAAATTTGCCCAGTAATTCGCAAAAATCACAAAATAACCTCAACAATCGCACCAAACCAAAATACAATTTCAAACAAATTGATTGACTGACGTTAGTTAGCGGTATGCCCTGTTGCCAGATGACATTATTAAAACCCCCAACATCTTAAGTTGTCCCCCAAAATAAAACTAAATATTTTACAAAATTTTATTTAAAACAAGATTTTTCATAGACTGCGGGTTGCCGGCGGCTACAGGATTTATTTATTTTCACATTTGTATGTACATACAATACTTATATTAATTTAAAGTTATGGCATCCATGATCACTCCGCAGTGTTGGAAGAAAGATTTATATATATGAGCGATCGTACGTAAGGAAAACAATCAAAGAGAATAAAAAAATTGTACCTTCAAGTTTCTTTTAGGTTTAACATAATAAAATGACAGCAGTGCATTGATCGATGTTCTAAAAAAAGTTCTAAAAAGAATGTATGAGTACATACTGCGCCGGGTTCTGGGCTGGCAGCACGGCACTGAAGGAAGAGAATAGATAGACTTTTATACGGATGTTACTGATTCACGTAGGCATCACTATATAGAGGTAGAATGAAAAAAAAAAAACACAAACGTCAACCGACCGTCAGTCAATCGTCAAGTCAAATTTCCAAACCAAATATGGCTGCTTTGTGTTGGTCATGTTTGTCCCGTATTTTACATGGTTTTTATAAATAAAAACTACGATGAGGAGTGTTAAAAAATACTAGTAAACGTTATTGACACTCTCTCAATTAAATAATTCATTAATTTCGTGAAAAAATACGCTACAACAATGTCCGTCGACAAGGCTCTAGAAATAAAAGGCTACGAGATCGATAAAATCAAACGTCGTCATAGAACTGACGACACTCTTATTGCAACAGCAGTACTGAGTGGAGGTGAAGATACATCGCAATACTTAAAAATGGAAAAGATGAACGAAAGCGCGGGGAAACCAATGGAACTGAGTCTTCAAGGCAACTCTCATCTCGTATCTAGCACAACGAGCAGTTTGGCCGATACGCCTGGTGATTCTGGTGTGTTGTGTTTGGACAGTGAAGCCTCGGAGGCTACAAGTCAGGCTCTAATGTCGCACAGTCTCATAGGAGCTGAAGAATTAACTTGCGATAGTGTTTACGACGCGCCGCCTTCTTGCTCCCAAGATATGATCAGAAGCACTACAAGCAGTGTTATGACCCGCAGCGATATCGATAACCAAAATATCGGAGCACCTGATGACATTGTCCCAGAACTGTTAATCGAGACACATACAAAGCCAGCCTATGAAAACTTGCCAGATGTAGTGTTAAAAGCGTTAGAAAGTGAAAAAGTGGGTGCAGATGAAATAAGAAAGCCAGCATTGAGGACAAATGAGCCAAAGAAATCTCTATCTGAAGATATTGTGTATAGACGGAGGTGTCGAAAGAAATCACAAAGTGGACCAAGTTCACAGAAGAAACGAGTATCATTCCATGAAGACATTTTGAACAATACGAAGACAGATAATATTCACATAGAGAGAGGTTTCATTTCATATGTGCCGGACAGTTCATACTGTGATAAGTTTAAACAAAAGAATAATGGAATGACTGATAGATTTTCTTGGTGTGCTTCAGGAGACAGAACACCCAAATATGCAGCTGATGTGGCCCAGCAGACCATGTCTGATATTCTTACTTACAGTGATTCAAAAAATGATAAAAGTGGTATCTTTGAGTACTCCAGCCTAGACCATGAGAGTAATAAAGACAGCAATAATGAACAACAGAGAAGAAAGCTGTATGGATGTGACTCTAATAGCTCAGATTCCAATTTCAGCTGTGATTCTGAAACTTCATCCAGTGACTCATCATCATCTCATTCAAATAAAACGGAAACAACTGAACTACGGAGAAAATGTGACAAAGCACAGAAATCCTATTCCTGTGATGGGTTTGAGAACAATGGTCATGTGTCATTTATGAGGAAGACCTACTTCTCAGAAGCAGATATTGACCAGTCCCATGACCGAGCGAAACAACCACTCGAAGTCACACAAAGCCCAAGTAAAATTAATGAAGTGAAATCTGTGTTGAAGAAGAAACGTTATATCACTACAAATATAGTAGAAGAAAACAAACAGAACAACAAAGTGTTAAACTTATTAGACACCAATAACATCATAGATTCTCTAAAGAATTTCTACAAAAACTTCAACTTTAATTTTACTCCAGAGAAAGGGTTAACAGAAAACAGCTTTGAGTTAAATAATGTTGTTGAGGCATTACCATGTGATGTGAGTCAAAACAAGAATATCTCTAAAAGCTTGGACTCTGGCTTTCAAATTGAAGATGAGGACGACTTTGTGGAGATCAATTTGAATAGTCAACAGCTTGACACAGTGAAATTGATCAAAGATACTGGCCCAGTTCCCAAGACCTCTGTCACAGGAGACAGAACACCAAAAGAAGGCTCTCCAAGGCACAAACTAACACTAAACATGAAAACTCCACTTGACAAGAAGTCAGCTAACAAAGGTGATCTCCCACCTCTCAGTAAATATGTTGTAAACTGTGAGAGTACAGTTTATGAGCACAAAGGAGTCTCCTACAGCTATGTCCATGATACATTCCAAACTGCCTTCGATGCACCCAAAGAAACATTCGTCCCTATCCCTGAAACTACTCCTGTTGCTGACTTGGTTACCAGTAATAGCAAAACTGATCTTAAATCCTTGACTCCAAGTAATAGCAAAACTGATCTTAAGTCTTTGACCACAAGTAACAGCAAAACTGATATTAAGTCCTTGACAACTGATGCTGAAACCTCAAGCAAGGCTTCAACACCTAAACGACAGTTCAACAAGAATGTGCAAGATGAAACAGAGCAGAAAAACGGAGTGCCAAAGCATCTATCGTCACCGAAAAAACAAAACGTCAATAGATACAGTCGTAAATCTGCATCAACAGTTCAGAAGATGGCAGAAGAAATAGTTCAAGCGAGTAGCGATAATTGTTCCAACACCGACAACTCGACTTTGAAAGGCGCGGAAGATTTCAATGACGAATTCTTCGACAGCCCAGCCAATCAGAAACTGCAATCAAACAAATCAGCTCTACTGAATAGGTATCTCAAGAATGTGTGTCAACGCAAAGACCTTGAACTCAAAATCAAGAACAACAAGTTCTATCAACTGAAACTGAAGATGGAGAAACGATTTCCGAGCATTATATTCCCTTTCAAGGACGTGTCGGAGACATTTCACATTTCCGCTCACCGGATGTCGCGACTCATTGACAAAGAGTTGATTGAGAACAAAAGGCTTTCAGTGCGGCTTCTCACGGCGGACGAGCCGTCATACTTTGACAGCTTTGAAGATAACGTCGCTATTGAATGCAATGAGAAGCTCAGACTGCAGATATTCTCCTATCCCAATGAGACATTGAATAGGGTGAGTACAACATTCTACCTATTATCTTCTAAGTGGTTTTAGGTAGTTTTGTTGCCTGATTGAGTTACAACATCAGATTCTTTGAAAATACCGACAGACAACAAACAGGCTTGATTCCGCCACAGTCGCCCAATAGCTATTAGGTACGAAAATAGCTAAATAATGCATCATGCAAACTTTTATTAGGTACTAAACCCGCATGCGGCTTCGCGCGCGTGGTTTGTCAATAAAAGCATTACCCTCTTTTTGCGCAGTTGGGTTAAAAGTGGTATATGTCTCAACCCCGGTTAGAATATATCTACATACCATATTTAATCGAAATCGGTCACGCCGTTTAGTCGTGAAAACGTAATAAACAGAGAAAGAGTTACTTTCGTATTTATAATATTAGTATGTACCTATGTGTGTTATCAATATCAAACAAAATGTAATACCAAACAAAAATAATTTCATTGCATATGTTTTCAGTTATTTAGTATTTTTATAGTGTTATCCGAACACTTACGGAAATTCCAAGATTTTTAAAACCATCTCAAAAATAGAACAATTTTTCCTAAAATGAAATTGTTATTATGCTCCTTGAGCTTCGTCCGGAGAGAAGATGAGAGCGCGTCGTTTCGGTGCAGTTTCCTTCCTGTTTTAGTAATTTTTTGACCATAAATTACCGCTCGAACACAAGTAAACAACAATTTCTCATAATTTCGCTTTGACATTTGATATTTCGTACGCACATAATTTTCTAGGCAGTAAGGAGCTTATAAAACAGTCTACCCACAAGTTTTAAATCATTGAGTCTCGTCTTCACAGGCAGCGTTTAAATACTCTGGACGAAGCTCAAGGAGCATAATAACAATTTCATTTTAGGAAAAATTGTTCTATTATGCCCCTCTTCGCTTCGTCCGGAGAGAAGATGAGACCTGTTTGTTTTCGCCTGGTGATAAAATTATGTATCTATAAAAAAGAATGGAGGCAAAACCATTAATGAATAAAATAATACTTGCCCATGTAAAACAAAAAATAAAAGATGCAAAGGGCATTCAAAATGTTTCATAATTATTTCTAAACTTAGGTAACAAAAACTTCTATGACCAACAGTAAATAGTTACTTACTTAGACATAAAATAACAAATATAGGTACCTAATAAAGAAATAATATTTTAGTAACAAGGTATAATACCTAGTAGGTAAGTAAATCTTCAAAAAAAAAGGAAGAAAAAAAATCCAGAAATCAAAATTCTACAACTGGACTGAAACATTGTGTTAAGAGGTGATCACCTTCATTGATTGTTTTAATCTGTTTCCTATAATACTTTAAGAAAGTGTTACTCTGACGCCAATTACCTCTTGACAAAATTTGATCAATAGGCATATTTCTCAGCCAGTTAGAAGATGCTACCGCAGACATAGTACTACCTGGGGTCGCTTCTACCTTAGCATCTCTAAATGTTTTAATCCAGGATGCAATAACGGTCCTAGAGGCAGGTTTGTTTTGCTTAAGTTTGTTAGTCAAAAACAATTCTGAACATTGACCTCTGCCAGGTTTACTTAGTTCTAAGACTTTGCGCACCCAGAAAATAGGACATACAGCTTCGGAAGCCGTATTTTTTAATAGTTTCCATCCTGATAGTTGAAAATTCGAAGAATCAGTTCTGGAGCCAAATTTTGGCCAAAAAATCAAACTTTCAGATTGATCTGAAAAACTGTTATTATCGATATTTAACAGGGTCAGATCATGTACTCTGCGCCCTGAAGCCAATAAAAGAATTAAAGAACATCGCCTGTCTGTTTAAAAAAAAAATATGCTATTAGGAAAATTGTGTTGAAGCCAATTCATAAGAATAGACGGATCCCAGTTAGGACATTGGACTTTTATAGGGTTTTCTAGGGCAACTGATTTCAAAATCATTTTGACAAAAAGGTCTAAGCTAAGCTTCAGCTGGAGATGAGGTTCACAAATGGTGGAAATAGCTGATTTATGTACTAAAATACTATTGTATGAAAGATGGTGATCAATATGCAAGTGAGCCAAATATTTAACCACAGTCTGACTGATGGTTTTTGCGGCGTAATTTTATTTGTATTCGCCCAACCCAGCCAGCACTTCCATACTCGTTTGTAGACTGATAAAGATGATTTTCTCCAGCTTCTACTTAATAAATCGACTTCACTGGTAGACCAATTATCTAGAAGCTTGTCCCACCCCGTACCAACCAAGCCTCCAATACTAGGTTGCTGACACTTGCTGGGGGTAATTTGGTCGTTGTGTCGATAAGGACTCTGGACAAATTCGATATCGGAATGGGGTCCACTAGGGCTCTTGACATAAGATCCGGACCCCAAAATGTTTTGTGCCACCGAGGTGCGATCACAATATAATGTCCCGTCGCCGAGTTGAGGTGATTTAGTACCTGCGGGATTAAACATGGGGGTGGAAATATCCATCCTAGGTTGAAATTGACGACTTGACTGAATGCATTGCAAAATTCGGCTTTCTCGTCCAGGGCATCCAGGCTGCAATATTTCTTCAGAACATGGGCCGTCTTTAACGCAAATAAATCGATTTGAGGGTGACCCATCTTTTGAAAGATTGATTGCGTGGCTTCCTCCAGGAGATGCCACTCTGAAAGCTGGCGCCCCCGTGACAGGCAGTCCGCTCTCTCGTTTAGGTAGCCTGGAAGGTGTTGTAACACTAATGATATTTTGCACTTTTCAGTTAGTTCCTGTATGAGCTTTGCTTCGTCTTCTCGTAAATCGCTCTTTTCCACCAGCGTAGTTTTTTCAACACATTTTGTGGAATGTATACTGCCAGTCTGGGATTTTTTTGAAGCTCGCGATTGCAGTGAATTTGAATTATCCAGCAATGAAGTCTTCCCAGCGGGACAACAAAACATATGAAGTTTAGGCAACCCACTACTACTGGAGCCTGCCGTAGAGCCCATTTCTTTTTCTCTAAAAAGTGATCCAGATGATCTCTTTATTCCGGGAGATACCTTTTTGTTTGAGATGCAGATCCCAATCGACTCCCAGGTACTCCAGGCGCTTGCAGGGCGCTACAACCGACTTCCCGTGATTGACAGACCTGCCTAGGTCGTGTGATTGTCCAGGATACTTGAGAGGATCCTGGATGTGCATGAATAGAAGATGTCCAGACTGCAATGCTACAAGGAAGTCGTCCAAATAAACTAATATCCTTATGTTCTTCGTTCTTAATAGCTGGGCCAGTCAATTTGTCACCGAAGCAAATATTTTGGAGCACAGGCCAGGCCAAAAGGAAGACAAGTCATCTGCCACATTTTCCCTTGGTACAGAACACGCAGAAACTTTCGGTGCACCGGTGAAATTGGCAGATGAAAGTAGGCGTTCAAAAGGTATGTTTTCGCAACCCAGTCCCCGGGTTGAAGAAATTTTGGCACACTGATGTGAGATATTAGGCGAAACTTGGATGGCGTGATAAAATCATTTAGTCTCTTCAGATTTAGTATGGGTCGTTGGGTACCATCTGGTTTGGGGACCAGGAACATAGGGGAGACAGAACTCGCCGAGTTGTCTGCCTCATACAAGACTTGAATGGTTATTAATTCTGATAATTCTTTTGTCATGTCCGGTGTTACATGTGTGGCATAGATTTCGAGGAGGGTGCTCTTTAGAATCCTTTGGGGTGGATCTCATGACCCGCCGGGCCATCTTGGTTTTGCCAATTAAGAGTTGTTTTCACGAAAGGAATATGAATGCTTTCTCTTATTACCTTGTTTTGGTTTATGGGTGGCATTTTGATAATGTGGCCTTGAATTATAGGGTTTTTGCGCAGAGCCTCCGGCTCTTACTGACTTAATGAACTTTTAGAAGTTGAGGATTATCAAAAAGATAAGTACCCGATGGCGGTATCACCTTTATCTTCTCCGCTATACCAGAGTTAGAACATTGGCTTAGTATATTTTAAGGGTCTGTGTTGTAGAATACCAGCCTTTTTTCCACATGAAAGTTGCAGAATATCATCATTCGTCTTGAGAGGCTGTTTGCCATTGATAAACAACTCTTTAATTTTTTCAGTTATCGATTCTGATTAAAGAATAACCCCTGAGTTACACCAATTGACAATTCCTTGCAAACGCTCTTGAACTGCATTAGTTTGAATAATAGCTGCATGCGTGATGGTGGCAAACTCAGTCTGATATGTCGCTGACGTATCAAATGGTTTTAATTCTGGGTTGGTTTTAAGAGCACAAAAACCCGGTGTTGCTCTATGCGTCTTTTGAGTCTCAAAAAACGGTAGGTATATTCATCAAATCCGAGCGACCAAACTTTTGTAATTTGGAGAGGAGATCAAGCTCAGATGAAACAGCTTGTTTAATTACAGGTTCTTTGAGCTGTACAAAAAGCTCCCAGCAAACTATTTGCAGATTGAATAAGTCCTCGTCATGTGGCAAGCCTTGCCATCCCTCTTGAGTTTGCGATATTTCAGGTACAGGACAAATAACCTCCTGATGAGCTACATCAACAGGTACTTCCAGTACCCTGTTGGAGTTTACTCCCTTAAAAGGTGTACGAATATACATCAACAGGTACTTCCAGTACCCTGTTGGAGTTTACTCCGTCAAAAGGTGCATGAATATACATCAACAGGTACTTCCAGTACCCTGTTGGAGTTTGGTCCGTCAAAAGGTGCATGAATATAGATCAACAGGTACTTCCAGTACCCTGTTGGAGTTTAGTCCCTCAAACGGTGCATGAATATACATCAACAGGTACTTCCAGTACCCTGTTTTAGTTTACTCCGTCAAAAGGTGCATGAATATACATCAACAGGTACTTCCAGTACCCTGTTTTGGTTTATTCCGTCAAAAGGTGCATGAATATACATCAACAGGTACTTCCAGTACCCTGTTGGAGTTTACTCCCTCAAAAGGTGCATGAATTTCAGCATGCACATTGAATATCACCGGTATTTTGGTTCATGACCTCATAGGTGGAAGCATTGCCTCCAGACATAAAGTATTGATAACTAGGACCCCTGGTTTCAGTTGCAGCATGTTGGCAATCAGGGCCCCCGACTTCCATCAAAACAAAATTCTGACTAGTGATAATCAATCTGATTAGTGTCACATATTTTCGGCTTATTTGAGTTTAACGTTCAAGAGGTCCACTCTTTTTATTAGGGTTTTTAGTACGAATGTCGCTTTTCACGTCTATCATGTCGTCATCGATGCCGATTATATTTGAAATCAGTGGAACTCTGTGAGTCTGAAGCATCATCAGATTCAGAAGATGATTTATAATTACCAGTTACCGGTACATCCGAGCCAGGGCTTTTGCTTTTACTCATTTTTAAATCACAGTAGCCAACTCACTAAACACTTTGATGTTTCTCCTACCGAAGTAAACGACGCAATGATTTAAAACTTGTGGGTAGACTGTTTTATAAGCTCCTTACTGCCTAGAAAATTATGTGCGTACGAAATATCAAATGTCAAAGCGAAATTATGAGAAATTGTTGTTTACTTGTGTTCGAGCGGTAATTTATGGTCAAAAAATTACTAAAACAGGAAGGAAACTGCACCGAAACGACGCGCTCTCATCTTCTCTCCGGACGAAGCGAAGAGGGGCATAATGTTCAAATATAAATAGAAAATTATTGTGATGGTTTTAAAAATCTAGGAATTTTCAGGCATTGTTAGGTATCCCAAATATACATTGTCCTACATTTTGGATCTAGTCCAAGACATTAGTGAATGGCGCTGGTGACTCATGGAAAGCCAAGAACTCTGCTATGTTACTAAACTTATATAACATACAGATATTAACATATTCCCACCCCAATGAAATGGCTGAACCGTTATGATATGACTCATAGTTCATATTGTCAGTGCCATCGAAGTTTGTTGCCCTTTGGCTATAAATCTCGGTAACCAACATAAGTAATTGATATGATTGGTGGATTCCCTATGGTTATTGACAATAATAGATATAATGGATAACTCTTTATAATTACACAAACATTACATTAAAATGTAAACCCAGAGAACTAAGACCAAACGGTGGTACTATGGGCGGACTTATCGTTTAAAGCGATTTCTTCCAGGCAACCTTTGGATGGAGTAGTGGCATATCGTGGATAAATCATAGGATCGTGGATCATCATCATCGTGAATAGTCAGAAATAATATCATATTATGTTTCAAGAAATGTCACTGTCTGGAAACATGTAAACTTTCACTTTAAATAATCCATATTTCGAAAGTAACTTTGTCTCTCTGTCTGCTTGTTACGTTTTCTCGACTAAATGGCTGGACCGATTTCGATGAAATTTTGTATAGGTACAGTTAGATTATGACGAACATAGTCTACTTTTTACCTGACTGCGCAGAAGGAAAGTAATGTCTTTATTGACAAATCACGCGTGCGAAGCCGCGGGCGTGACAGCTAGTAATAGATAAATTATTATGCATTACATTTAACTTTCTGATAAGAATAGATTGGTAGGCAAGGCATTATTCAAATATTTGGCCACTGAAATAATTTCACAGCACAGGACGAACTAAATGAAAAATAACCTAGTAAATGTTGCTGGCAGCCGTTGGGTGAAGGCTGTTTATGGCAAGTTGCTCTGGAATCTATGGCCTACCTTCGGCAATAGACGTCCAATGGCTGATATGATGATTGTACCTACTGAGCGATGCCAGGTACTTAGTTTTGACGATAGGCCTAGTTACTGGGTATTTTCCTCGTGGAAATCAGTACAAAATACGAAGAGAGGGCGAAAGGCACAATGTATAACAACCAATAGAAATAAGTTTTAAATAATTACGTGATGGCGACAGGCGTGGATTGGTAGGATAATAACATCGTAAGGAAGACTGAGCCTTGAGTTTAGCGTAAGCGCGAACAATGATGAATTATTCAATTAATTTAGAAAATTTTCGTGATTTATTTCAATCATTATAAATACGGGATTGAGTGCGAGGCGAGACGTTATTCGGAGCGGATTGCACTCACCCTGATGAAAGTTCACGAATTGAACCGAAACATTGTCGGTCGAAACGCCGATAAGACGGTACGTGATAAATCCCGTATTTATAATAATGAATTATAAATTTCATTTTTAGATGATGAAAGTCCAATCACCGTATACCATGGAAGACGGCACCTGGACGCCACTCCTGGTCTTCATCACCGACTACGCTCTTTACGTGGCCAGCGTCAAGCAAGGCGGTACTGAGTACGAAATGCTCTGCCGTTTGCCTCATAACGAGCTTGATGCTATAGCGGTAAGTTTTTTTTCCATCATCATCCGGGTCGTCTTCTCAAAGCGGCTGATAAGAGTTCCTGTCTTAGACAACCTGCTTGCTGCTTCAAAAGAAGGGAAGAAGGACTAATGTGTCTTGATCCCGAATGCCAAAAAATCAATGTGGTATACGATCGACGAGGTGGATTCCTAGCATGGCCCGTTCCATTGCTTGCTAGAAGGGGGAGGGGGGGTAATGCACAATACACTTCAATGCGGGACGTCAGTGCAGATCTTATTCCCCCTACCCAAGAATTAGAATTAGTTCCATTGCTCTTTGAGCAACTCCGATGGTGTATAGCTTCGATGTCATGTGAGGTCATGTTTCGGATCCGTAAGTCAGTATGGGCAGCACACATTGGTTAAATACCTTGGTCTTTAGGCATTGCGGGATATTAGATTTAAAGACATCTTCCAGTTTTCCAAAGGCAGCCCAACCCATCTGGATTCTCTTAGCTATTTCCTTCATTTGCGAGCCTTGGCCGAAGGATAAGGTATGCCTAATAATAAATTACAATATTGTGGTAAGCTACATAAGAGTTTACGCAAGTAATCACGTATTTCCCTATGCCCTACTGTAAAGTCCTGTGGTTCAATGCATTATTCACCTTAGCGTAATTATGATTAAATAAATAAAAATAAATAAATAATGCTGGACATTTCACGCAGCGCTATCTTGCCCCAAATTAAGCAAAGCTTGTACTATGGGAACCAGATAACTGATAGAATACTTAAATACTTTTTTTTTGTAAATACATACTTGTAATATATAGAGAAACAACCAGACCCGAAACAAATATCTGTAGATCGTGCAAATATTTGTTGTAAATTTAAATGGTATAAATAAATAATGGTGGCGATTCTGTTGTTTAGCTGACTAACTAAAATTGTGTAAAATACGATCTTATTTTGTTCACACTACAGATTAAATTAGAATGACATTTAAAGTGACATTTCTAAATTTAAGTATTTTTAAATAAGAAGGCGTGTTTGCGGGCTAGTTTTGGTCAACACCAATTTGATTGATCACTAAAACTATCCGGCAAACATGCGATCATAACAAAAATTACTTAATTTTAGAAATTTCACTTTAAATTTCATTCCAATTTGATCTTTAGTGTCAACAAAATAAGACCGTTCGTAGTTTACACAATTTTAGTTAGTCAGCGTAAACAACAGAATCGCCACCAATATCGAATTGTTACATAGTCCTGCCGTCATACAGTGCAAATTGACTATGTATAGCATCATAACTGCAAACTTAAGTTACACTAAGAAACATGTATGCCTAAGCTAGATTTTAAGTTTGAAAACTTACTTTTTTTGAAATAAAATTTACTTTACTATATAGTTGATCCCTAGTATCTATGTAACGGTAGTTATCAGGATCTACAATGGAAGAACTTACTCCCAAGCCTTTAGTGAAAAAAGGTCTACACCGTTCGGTATTCGAATAAAAACTCTAAATTGGTCTTCCAAGAATAAACACTATGTAGGACTATTTATTCTTATTTATTACTAAGATACAGTACTGTACTGACTATAGAACCTTACACTGTGCGTGGTCCGACACGTGCTTGACCAATTATTTAAGACTATCTCTACCTACAATTGTTTTCAAAAAATGAGGTCGAACTCCTTGTAATATTATAAGTTCAAGTGTGATAACAGTAACTGCTTGGATAATTGATAGTTTATTGAACTGGGTTATTGTTTATTACGATTGAGTACTTTATTTGTTCATTATAAATCTTCTCATAACATAAGAATGTTATGATACAATGTCACAATGTCATCGATGATTCAACTAAAGCCTTGTTTTACATATGAATATAATCTTTTTCATCGTGTTGGTTATTTTTTTTTATCAGCCATTCGTGTCCCACTGCGGGGCAAAGGCCTCCCCCCATTCCTTCCAGACTTCGCGGTCCTGAGCTGATTGTGGCCAATCCGTTAGGAATTTATCTAACTTGTCCCGCCGTCTACGTTCTGGTGTGCCGCGTCGCCTTCTCTCTGGGTCAGGACGCCACTCGGTGGATATCCTTGCCCACAGCTCACTTGGCATGCGACAGACATGCCCAGCCCAGTTTTACTTCAGCTGAACGGCTTTGGTCGCTCGGCATCGTCTTGATGAACCATTCATATTTTAAATATCAGATGTTGTTTTGCCAATACTTGGCCACTGCAACAGCGTTATCACTGGCGGTACAAGTATTCCTCAGGATGCAAGAATAAGGGCACAATAGGTAGCTTAGTAAGTGTAAGTGTCTGAGGGTCTGTACCGCATGGGCAACCAGTCGCCGACTCTCCAATGTAGCCCCATTTACTCAAATTTTGCCTGCAGTGACCCACTTGGGCCTGAGATGGTTGAGTGATTTGCACGTGGGCTAAGAAAGGTATTTTTCGACAGGCAGCTCTTCAGCAGGCTCTATTTAGTTTTCAATTTCAAGGGGGCAACCTTTTTCTCCATCGTTCTCGACGTGCTTGGGAAGGGTGTTTTATTAATTATTGAATATAATAGAAACATGCAAGAGGAGTCGGAGTAATCTCGAAGTCTTCAAGTCCAGAGTGAATAGGTTATTTCTAGGCAAGCGTGCTCCATCTTCAATCACACCATCACTTACCACCAGGTGAGGTTGGGGTCAAGCGCTTGGCTATCATCAATAAAAAAATAAAAAACATGCATACAATATTCATACATAACATTACACTAAATCTAATAGGTCCGATTGGCGTCTATCATTTTGCATGCCGTGATAACTTTGTATGAATGTTTACACAAGAAATCAACTACATGAGAAATAATTATTATACATTAAAATAATGAGTATAATTAATATGTACCAAATTTCACTTTATATTTAAATGTGCACTCGCAAACACTTGATTTTTGTTAAAAAGTAACTTGTTTTAATTCCAGGTCGGCCCCGAAGCTCAATACATCCAAATACTAGACGTGGCTGGCAACATCGCCTGTTCTCTAGTAACTGGCGAGTCGTCACTGGGCGCTCGCCTAGCCTCCTCGTTAGAATGGAGCGCCCGTACATCCCCACTCCGGATCCTGCGACCCCCTGCGATGATACCGCTCACCTGCCGGGAACTGGCCGCAGCCGTGGCTAGGCAAAGATACGAGAGACGGGTAACTAATCCAACCATTTTTTTCATCAATCTATGTGGTCCACTGCTGGGCAAATATCTACCCCAAGTCCTTCCATCTCTATCTTCTTCATGTCTCTATCCTGTGCGATACTCCACCACTCCTACTCGAACGATGCTTTTTTGGGCAACCCCGACCGCGTCTTCCATCAGGAATACAGGTTGTAGCTAGATTAGCCTACCTATCGAGGTGCATTCTGCTAATGTGTCCCGTCCAATCCCATTTGAGGCTGGCTGTATTTCGAGGGCAATGGAACGCAGCGTTCTCGGATTCAAACGGACTGATTGAGTGAGAAACATCACGCTGCGTTCGTTGACAGGCATTGCCGATGTTGGAGAAAAGACAGCCAGGCTCATTTTAGATAAATAAATATGGCTGGACATTTCACACATCGCTATCTAGCCCAAAACTAAGCAGAGCTCGTACTATGGGATCTAGATAACTGATACGAGGCATGCCTTTTAAGTTTTGTCGTTTGAAGAAAAAAACACATCTAGAACCTTATAGTACTTTTTATTGTTTTTCAAAGTATTCACAACGTAGCTTAAAACACTTTTCCATTCGCTCAAACCAGTTATTATAACATTTATTCCACTCTAAAGTGGGGTGTTCAAAATGGCTGTCTTGAAAGCGTCGACTGCTTCTTCACCGGACTGGAACCTTTGACCACGAAGACTTTTCTTAATTTTAGGAAATGTAAAGAAATCGTTAGGGCTTAGGTCAGGACTGTATGGAGGATGGTCAAGAATTTCTACTTTTTCCTGCTTCAAATACTCAATCGTTTGACGAGCGCTGTGTGAGCTTGCGTTGTCGTGGTGCAGGATGATGCGTCGCTTTGAGTTAGATTTTCGAAGTTCGGCGATGACTTGTGGTAAACAAACTGTAGTATACCACTCTGCGTTAACCGTTCTACGATCTTCAAGTGCAATAGTCGCAACATGGCCGGTTTTTCCAACGAACGTGGCCACCATCTTCTTTGAAGTGCTTCGAGAACGAACAACTTTAGTCGGCTTTGGCTCGTCTTGAAAGACCCAGATTGTAGATTGTTGTTTGGTATCAGGATCGTAGGCATAGATCCAAGATTCGTCACCACTTATGATGTCGTAGACGTGATTTGACTCCCCTCGGTTGAACCTTTGCAGAGTTTTCTTACACCATCTGACGCGGGCCGCCTTGTGATCGTCGGAAAGCAGATGCGGTATCCAACGGCAAACTAGCTTTCTCACACCAAGCGCTTCATGCAAGATCTTCTGAATGGTTGTCCCTGAGATGCCTAATAGAGCCTCTATCTCTCGATACGTCACATGACGATCTTCGAGAATTAGTTGTCTCACAGCAATGATGTTATCTTCAGTGAAGGCGGATTTTGGGCGTCCTTCGCGAAATCTGTCACTAACACTAGTATGTCCACGCTGGAATTCTAAATACCAGCGTTCGACAGTCCGCAGACATGGGGCTACATCACTGAACACAGATGTTAGCTCTTCTAAACACTGAAGCCGTGTCAGGCCTCTTCTAAATTTGTAGAAAATTATTGCACGAACATTTTCCTTAGAAAGATTCATTTTCGTACGTGACCTGACAGATTCAAATCGAAACTGTGACTAAACAATAGCATTAATCCTAATACTTTCAACTGTTTTGAGATTCAAAATGTAAACACATTCGAATATACATAGAACAGTTCCAAATTCAAAATTGCCGGAAAATATGGAAACGACAGAACTTAAAAGGCATGCCTCGTAGAATACGTATACAACCTGTTTTGTTATGTACGGCATTAATTTAAAACACGGGTAGGGCTAATAGTTAGTATTGTTTCTTTTAGAAAAATTGGTTATTTTTTCACATTAGATGGTGCTGTGTGAAATGTCCAGCATTATTATTTTATTTATTATTGTTATTATATAGAAAAACATCCAGAACCGGGAATCGAACCGGCAACCTCCTGCGTCTCAGCCGGCTATTCGCCCACTGTCATTTTCATTCAAGCTAACCAAATTTTATTATGAAACTGTACTATACCTTTGATAAACCGCGTGTTTGATTTCATTATCATCATCGTCAGCCCTTTTGTCATCCCACTACTGGGCATAGGCCTCTCTTCGTTGTCGCCATTCGCCTCTGTCCTGCGCTGTTCTAACCCACATACAACCTGCGATTTTTGTAATGTCGTCGACCCATCTTGTGTTTGATTTATCTACGATTTATCTTTGATTTAAACTACACCATAGAATACGTAATAGTACTGGTCTGTATCATAAAATATGCGTACTTTTTGCATCGCATCCAAAGACATTCGTACAAGTATAAATAAAAAAAAAATACACCCGGCAAATAAAAAACTCGTAGTAAATTTCCATTTTACAGTTGAGATCTTATTAGAGACATATTTTATTATATACGTACTTTGCCTAATGTGGCAAATCCAACCATCTCATACAGCTATACAAAATACTTGCTCCCAGGAACCTTATATCGTTTTTCCAAATTTCCATATATTCAGAATCTTTCTACCCCAACGGCCGTTAGTTCACAGTGCTATGTGTCCCGCCCACACTGCCACTTTATACTGCTGATTAATCCAACATTCTACTGTTACCCCGAAAATAAGAACTTTCTGCAGATCTAATAACACCATACCATGGCATACCGAAAAGCATACGCAGACAGTATAAAAAACTGTACTCTTTTAATAACAAAACTGAATCTACGTAATTTTTTTTAATTTATTACATAAAGCACTGTAAAACCTTAAAAGTTTGTATCGGTGCTTAGAGACAATCATAAATTAATGAATTGTAAACAATATTACCGCGTTTTCTGTTTTTTTCGTTAAGATATTAAGCATGTCATTGCATGGCTTAAAACTCTGAACTACGAAGAAACTGAAGGTTTCATGACCCCTCTGAAATAAGACTCCTTACGGACTTCTTTAAATATGAACCTAGAAAAAAAAGCACACACACACACACAGCACATACACACCCTTATATATCCTCATACACACACACATAGCACATACACACCCTTACACATCCTCATACACACATATACCCACGCATCACTGTAGAATATAAAAATAAATGTAAGTTAGCCAGCGGAGTGGGGCACTGGTGATCTGTATCACAGGTTTTATAAACCTATCACAGGCACCAGTCTCTCACAAAACAGGTGTTCTTCAGCATAAGCACCCTTAGATATAAGTGATATTTGTAAACGTTTTGTCGAGAGAAAATATAAGTTTTTTGTTGAAAAATTACATTTTCAAAACAAGCTTTTATAAAGTTCATAATCAGAACCGCAAGCAGATACACTTACAGACTACTTTACAGACTGCCTCTGTGGCGCAGTGGGCGTATAGCCGGCTGAGACGCAGGAGGAAGCGGGTTCGATTCCCGCCGCGGAACAAATGTTTGCATGATCTACAGATATTTGTTCCGTGTCTGGGTGTTTTTCTATGTATTATAAGTATGTATTTACAAAAAAAAAGTATATAAGTATTCTATCAGTTATCTGGTTCCCATAGTACAAGCTCTGCTTAGTTTGGGGCTAGTTAGCGCTGTGTGAAATGTCCAGCGATATTTATATTTATATAAATGAGCCAAACAGCCAACTATAATCCATTCAGAAGTTCCGTTGTAAAAAATGTTTTGATTTGATTCATTACTTCATTGCACATAATGAGACACAGAATAAGACATAATGACTATTGTCACGCTATTCACAAATTAATAGGTATTATAAAACTTATGAATGAAAATCATGTTGTTACATCACACAATAATATCTAGTACGTAATGTACGTACCTATGTGGATTTCCATTCTTATATTTTGTTTTCCTGTTTATTACAAAACAATTATGTATATCATTTGTTCGCATTAATTAACATAAAAGGTTATTATTTCCGCAATGTTGACGTATTGGGGAAACGATGTTTCCTTATATATTAATCTTTAATAAACCCAGTTTGATATTATTATAAATTTTACTCATAAACTACTAATGGCTCCATTTTATATCAATGTAATTATTGTTATTTAACAATGTGTAGTAAATAAATACGAAATAAATAGACGTTACTTGTATTTAGTTTCCTAATTTAGTTTGAGTACTTTCTCTAATTATTGTTATTTTATCAATTATTCGTCGAAAGTATAATTACATATGTGTTTACAGCTTACGCCCTTATAGAATACGCGTGCTACTAAGCGCTCCCATAGGGAATACATACAATGCTGGGTTCCTTCCAACAAGCATCGGATCTAACCTCTAAGAAAAAAAATAGTTAAACATATCTCAATACACAAAGGTTATCTTGAGAATCTATTTAGCATTAAGTTCGCCTTTGTACTAGTTTTATAAGTGCAATAAAGTATTTTCAATCAATCAATAGATGAGAACTAAATCTAAAAAATAATAAATTTTAGGTCCAAAACATCTAGTTCTCAGTTAGAAAATAAAACTTAAGCACTGGAAAGTCAAATAATAGGCTCATAGATCAAATTTTAATATCTGTACAAAATTCTATTTATTCGTTGTTCTATTCAAGTTTGTATAGGTCCAGCTGTCACCTACAGTAGTAGCATTTAGTGATAGAAGTGCTATCTAGCGCCTTTGCGAGCCAAGCAATGTAGCCCACTAGCGACAGTCGTTTGAAGCGAGGCATCTGTACTAGTATCTATATATGTATATCTTATATGTACTGCAAGACCGTTCTTTGACCAACCTTCATACCAAGAAGCTTGGTCAAAGAACTGCCGCGATGTGTCATCTGACAGACTTTGGTATATTTATACTTACCTACTTGAAGACTATATAACATCTCTGTTAAAATTCAATACTCAGGCATTTGGCTTAATCTGGACCAAATTTATCCAGAGTAACAAGCTAACGGATTGATTCATCACAGGTGCCTCAAATCCTGTTCTACGGGCGCGTGTGTTCCGGCGACGCGGGTGACAGGCTGATCGAAGCCCCGGGAGCCTTCGCCCCGCCGTTGGAGGGCTATCTCATGTGCAAAACTGACAAAGGACGGCGCTTCGAGCCTTGCTACTTTTTGTTGAGGTGAGTACTTCTTTTACTCCTAGATGATGTAAAGTTAAAGTAAGACGAGGTCGAATGAATCGTTCCTTCTACTGCTATTCATGCTGCATAGATGGTTATTCTTAGATGAATTATCAATAACATTTTGTATTCCAGAGCGGGGGTTCTCCACTGGGGTCCACACTCCCCCGACGGAACACCCCTACCCAACAACATCGCGCTACGTCTAGTAGTCGGAGTGAGACGTCACGTGGACTGGAGCAAGCGGCCGCATTGCTTCGAAATCGCGCTGTGCGACGGCAGCAGACTGCTACTGGCGGCGCCCGATGAGCCCGCTGCTTCCTCGTGGCTACAGTCGCTACTGTTACATGCCGCTCAGGTATTGTATATTATTTACATGCCAACAACATCGCGTTACAACTAGTAGTCGCAGTGGCCGCTTTCTCTAGTCTAAAGGCCTAGTCATTGATTGAATTAAGTTCGTAAACTGAATGATAATATTCTTAAATAAAAGGTTTTTGAATGTATGATGTATTCATTATACTTATCTTAAAAGTGATTTACACATATTTCAGGCCCTCGAAGAAAAGGATGGTGTTAAGAAGACAGACCCGAGAGCTGGTGGGCCACCACCTGGATGCACGGTTCTCGTGACTCCCACAGAGGTTATCAGTCTGCGAGATACCCTGGACATGTCGTTCGTAGCCGGCGCTGCGGCTTATTTGAAGGATCGAGGCTCAGACACTCTGCTCAGAGGTAGATACATAGATAAACTAGCAGACCCAACTTCTTATTATAACTTCTTTATTGTACACAAATAGATTACAGACAAAAATAGCTTACAATATGAAAATATACAAAGGCGAGCTTAAACCTAAAAAGAGTTTTCTTCCAGCAAACCTTTGAAAATACAGATAGATGATTATAGTGGTGGATACGTGCACAGAAAGGAGCATAACATAGGAACATAAACATTTTAATAAAATATAACCGTCCATGCACTCCGGAACAGTAATTTTATATCAGTAAAATATTTTTTTTATCTGTTCAGTTGAATTCTTAGTAATCCTACTATCCTAGTTCATGGATACAGGGCAGTGTATCGTAGGGCACGATTTTATGGAGCGTAATCTACGAGGCAAAGCTTTGTTATAGACGTTACAACTGAACATCAGATGGGCCGTTTGCTTGTTTCATCTCCAGGTGGTATTAAAAAAGCTTTATGCATACTCTGCATGCTAATATTGATTGTCAAATGTTCTACATTTGTGATTTTATTAACAGAATACGTGGAACAGATGCGGACGGAAGTAGAAATGTTGGCGTGCGGCTCTATCAAGAATCTGACGGCTTTTAAGATTCCTGACACTGATGAGAATTGGTGCTGTTTGGTAAGTACAAAGAATTACTTCGCTCGACAATGTCAAATTATATGTCGTGTAAACCTCACCGAAAGCAGGTGATTAAATCCCTACGGCTGAGCCGGGAATAAAGTTGTACTGAATTTCATTATGCCCTCGTGGGCATAATGTGATTTGAATTTGGAACCTCATCTATATTAAAATTTGAACCAAAGAGACCCACACAATTAGAACTTATTCGTAAATCGAACTAACCTCTGCACAGAATGCACCAACCTAGATTTGGTTTTTATTGTCTCGCAGAAAGTATTCTCCTCGTGGATAAAGCTGTCTGCGTTTTGGGCGTGCTTATATCCCTCTCTGCACTCAGGATTCTAGTAACTCTCTCGCTCTGCTCGTGAGTTAACTCTAGAATCCTTCGTACGTTCGGGATTCAATATAACGCTCGTGTTGTAAGGCACTGCTTTATCCTCTCGTTTAATAATCTACTATTATTTCAAGCAAAATATTATTAATAAAATTTTATTAATATTATTATTAAAAATATTATTTTAGTGGTATCGATAGATTCTCGGCGCATCACTAATGGCTCCCGCAAGTGCTGCAAGAGCGAGCGAGATAGCAATATCGTAGACGCTTGTCCTAAGTTTTATGATCCCTTCTACCAGGAGCGTTGGTGTCTAGTATAGTGTGGTGATATCAGGTCAGGCATGTCCTGCAAAAATCTGAAAATCCCAATCCCAAAGTCCACATTTTTGTTATTTATTTAATAGTACCTAAGACTACGACGTCAGGGTCAGCGTTTTTGCGATGACATCAAGATTCGAATGGTTTCGAAAGGAATGGTGGGAATTGCCATGGATTGCGATAGGTGGAAGGAGTTGGGGGAGGCCTTTGCCCAGCAGAGAAAAAATTTTAGATGCCTAAATTTTTCTAGCCAAACGACTAAATATTCCTTGTGTTATTTTCAGGAATGGAGCGTATGTGAGGCGAGCGAGCGCGGCGCGGGTTTGGCGCTAGTGATGGCGAGTAGCAATGAGCTTGAGCGGTTTATTGCAGCCGTTGAAAAAGCATTCTGTTCTTTGACGGTACGTTTTTCACTTGTTTTATAACTAAGCTCATCACACACGATGAAGATGCTATTATATCTTATGTTAAGATATCTTAATTTAATAAATTATAGTATGTTAAGGTATCACACAGGTAAGATATGTTAATATATGAAATTCTTTTATTCTCTTGAAAGACGAACCTGTATACGGATCTTTCGATATATTCTTACGATATATGTATTTCGCATCTTAATATGAAATATCCATATCGCTCGGTATCATAAGATACTGTAAGATGAAAATATATATTATCTTAGCCGTGTGTGATGGTTCATTGGATTGCATGGCTAGCGATTTATCTTATCATAAAATATATATCTTCGTAGTGTGTGACGCGCTTTAGACTAAGGGCAAAATCTAAGTTACAAAACGAGGCGTAATTTCACTATAGTTCAGCATTTTTTTTTTAATTATATACCTTATTCGTTCCATAGTGCGAGCCATTCCCGCTGAGCGTGGTCGAAGGCGCGAAGTCCGCCTGCAGCACCGCCAATACTAAGTACGAAGCGGCGTGGTCGCACATGCTGCCGGCGCATCAATGAACTACTCACTACTTCCGTTCCATTCTACAAATATAATAGACAATACTAGGTCACAGGTAGACAGACTATTTTATTATTATTTCGTGTTCTTTTTCAACATTGTCTAACCACAAATAAAATTAAACACAGTTTAGTGCGTGTTTATAAATATTCTATACAAAAATAGTTAAGGCAATTTTTAGACACGCGTTAAACAGTTGTTTAACTATTTTGTGGTAACAAGGGTCTTACTACAAGTAGTAAAACACCCTTTGAACACTTGTTTAAAAAATGCCTAAAAAGGATTTTTTTGGCATTTATTTTAATTTTTGTGGTTTGGCTCTGTCACACATGGTAGTCAGCGACATAAGTTGATTAACAAATTGCAACCTTTTTTTATACCCCAATAATCTAAAACTAGCTGGTTTGCGAACAAAGATGGTCTCGAATGAAAGATTGTAATGAAAGACATTATTGAATTTTGTTATATATCGTGTCGAAAACGCAATATGTCCGTTATTTTCTTAGAAATTTTGATTTTATTATCTTAAAATGTTAATTAATACTTGTCGCTGGCTCCACAATAAAATCATAACTAGGCCGCCCTGAAGTTAGCCGCATAGTGTGATAGATCAATTAGATAACTTCAAGGTGGTCTGTTGTGTTGTACGTAGCTTTATTTTAAACCGTGGTTACGTTAGACAATGTTTTTTTCTGTTTAGTAATATGTTTTGATCCAACATTTTTTTTTATTTTTTTACATAATTATGGCATTCTATCGGAACAGAATTGCATTTAAAAATCATTAAAGGTTGTTGAAATATTTGAACTGAGCTTATTGGATTTTTGTTGAAATGTTATTTAGGTTCAAATGATTTCAACACTCAAACTATCTTGCATTCGTATTATTTTAAAATCCGTTTATAAGCCAGGACTTATACCAAACGCCGTTTAATATAAAATGATACAAGATATTTACTGACATGATACACAAGTAATGCAATAAGACAAGGTGGTATTAAAGAAAAATGTGTCACTATTACGTACTATTCCGAGGTATACAAATAAAAAACTACAGATGCCACGAATATTCGGCAACTGTTCGATATTGGCTATTCGGCCACATTTTTTCACTATTCTATATTCGGCCGAATAGTTTGCAATATTCAGGCTAATACCGAATAGTGAAAAAATGTGGCTATACACGTGGAATAGCAAATCATGAAAAAAAGAATTTAAAAGATTACTCTCAAAGATGTTTAATTAACCAACAAATGAACATAATTATTAATATTTAAAATCTACCAGTGGTAAGTTATGATGGATGACAACAAATTTTTCAGCATTTGTCTATTGCGTTTTTCCTTTACGAGTGGCTGTTTTCGGAAGCAGGATTTACGATCCTGCTTCCGAAAACAGCCACTCACTATATATATGTCATACGCGGAAAATACTAAGCGTTATTTGGCCGAATACCGAATATTCGGTGAGGCTCGTGGCCGAAGCGCCGAATATTCAGCATTCGGCCAAATAACTATTCGTGGCATTTCTATAAAAACCCGTTAAAAACTAAATGAAAAAAAAAATCTAAACGGGATACGGTTTTCCTACTCTGAGATTACGATTGGAAACAGCTATATTTTTGTATGAAATGGCGTTAGGTTTACTTACAGTGCTCCTTATGAATATGTTTAGTCATTATTATAATCATGATTTCACTAAATTTCATAAAAATATTCCAAAATACTCAAAAGTAACCCGTACTTAAAAGCGGTGCTTGTATAGAGGTCTCTTAAGACAAGAGACGTTAGGCTTATGTTTTGAGCACAATTTAGTTTAAATCCATAAGAATGGCTTCCTCTATTCCCTAGGTAGCTAAAGGTAATAAGTATAACCATTTACTGTGACTGTCGTTTACATTTTATTAAAAAAAAAACAAAAGAGGTGTGTTACATAATTTGTTTTAAAATTTTATCACATCAGGAATCTGAAGTTTTAAGTCATGGTAATCCTATACCCTTATTATGTTAGCTAGTTGTTGTCGCCTTTTTTATATTGATGATAGTCAAGCGCTTGACCACGACCTCACCTGATGGTAGTGATAGTGTGATCGAAGATGACATTTTACTTTCTGTCAAAGTTTTATTTTCTTGGATTCATCCTGGGGCTATTTAATTGCATACATATTTAACCAGTTGTTTTTTTAAACCTGATATTGCTGCCCGAGGCTAGTACCACCCCCCCCCCCCCCCAGATCCGGGAATGGCTATAACTAGAAGCTATTTTAATCAAACTGCTGTTTACTGGTCACTTATCTCTTTTTCTGACCGTTCTATCTTCAATAACTTTATACTTCAGTAAGTGATATTATAGTCGTTTTACAAATATTGAACCAGTTAAAAAAGATACGTAGTTTTCTTTTGATAATTATTGCATGTGGTTGACAAAATAATGTAAGCAACAGTCTAAGTAACTGGTTCTTAATTAAGCAGCTATTTATCGATATTGTAGAACCATTTTCTCGTTACTTAGGTCACAATACTCTGTTACATTTGCTATGTCATATCCATACTGTTCTTTTGTTTGACATGAATTTCTCACAACTGACAGAAGAAGCGGCGACGCTGGGCGTAGCAGCCACTTTACTGTTACACACTTATGAATGCATAAGTAAATTGAGTGACATGACAATAGATTTGATAAGACAGTGTTCAAAATTTTAGACACTTGAATCATTGAATATTAAATTAAAAAAAAATTAAATAATATAAAAATTTTGAGGACTTATTAATTTAACATACAGAACAAAAGTAACCTTTTGCAAAGTAAAAGTTAAAGGTTTCCAACTGGAATTGTATGGATATGACATTATCTAGCTATAATGTTTCTTATAACTTAGAATTATTCAATATTTAAACATGTATTTTACCAATATTACTTATATCTATGACTAGTGATTGATCAGTGAAATGAAATCATATATCGAATAATATATTTTTCGTATGAAATGGTATTTATTTGTGTAATGTTTTATTGAGGTACTTATTGCCGTGTTACAGGATGTGTACTTGGCTATTTCGGCTCTTTCTTTCCAGGAACATAATGTAATTTGAGAAAGAGAGAAAACAATAGTATGCCTTTTTAATACAACGGAAAATTTAAGAGTGAGCTTGCTAAATGTTTTGTGATGGCGCGCTATTCTGAAACTTGATTTTAGCGGCATAATTGATAATCAAGTAATGATTCGATTATAATCGATTGCTCGGTAATCGAGTCGTTACAGGTATTTGAAATGATCAAGTTAACAGAATAAGGCTTGTGTGAGACGGCTTCGTAAATTTTGTACGGAAAATAAAATAATTGATAGCAACCTTAAGTAGCTTTATTTTTTAAAGCTGATTTTAATGGTTTAGTTTTGAAATTCCTTTTGTTGGTTTGAAGCCCCGAAGGTGTAGAAGGGGATATTTATTAATAATGAATTTTGGCTGCTGTTAATTTGAATTTTTATTCGCGATTATTATTATTTGTTACCAAATATATCAAGGGACATATGATATTGTTTCGTATGTGTATTAGGCCGTTATATAGGCCGTGTGATATTAATGTATATTTAGAGTAGGAATGTTCATCCTGCTTCTTAAAAACAAAATAATTCAGTTATCTTGTTTTTAAGGGGCAAATTCAAGTTATATTAAGAATTGCAATGTAGGTAAAATTTCCATCCCATTGTTCAATAAAGAATACATTTTTATTTTAATATTGTTTTTAACGAGTTATTTTATTTTTAATGTGTTATAACAGGGTGCATCCCTTATTTTGTACCAAAATTGTATTTTACATCGTTTTAATAATTGTATTGTTGCTTTTGTATTTGTAATGCTTATGAATGCAGCCAGTTTACAATTTCCAGTTGTTTGGACTGTTGGACCATATTACGAGGTGTTAAAGTTGAAATTGGCGTTTTGTACTCGGAACCGCTTAGCTGTGATTTGTGTTCTAAATATTAAGTTTGTTGTTTTATGCATAATATTAGATTTAATGTATCCGATTAGGTTATGTTATGAAATTGAAACTTGCTTCGTAATGTTTCGTTTATCATTATCTGAAGATACTTAGTCACTTCTTTTCAAGAGTTTTTGAGTATAAAGGAGAAAAAAGTGCTAGAATATTATCAAACAGATCTCAAACTAACTTGATACTCAAAAACTTAGTCTTAACTGTTTTTCAATGTAGTATTTTTATTTTTATAGTGTTATCCGAACATATACGGAAAAATACTACATTGGAAAACAGTTAATTTTTGGAAATTTTTGGGATTTTCCCGTATGTGTTCGGATAACACTATACAAATAAAAATACTGTTTGAAATAAGCAACGCGACATCAAAAAACTGTATAAGTTTTCCTGTAGATGGAGCTAACGGCTCTTTAGTCGTAATCTGAATCATCTCACTAATTTCGACCCTGTAGCACAATTGGTTAGTGCGTCCTTGTATCAAGAGGAAGGTTGCGGGTTCAAGTCCCATCTAGGCTGGAAATTTTTAAGATGGTTTTATAAATCTTGTTTTTCAATGTCCCACTGTTATTCAGATATTGTCAAAATATTTAAAATTTGGTGTAAAATTGTAATCACGTATTTATTTAATTGGCTAATTATTGTTATTTATAGTGCAATTCATCGTCTTAATGTATTTCTAATCTCTATAATAATGTATTCCATTTAAAATTTTGTAACCAATTTTGGTATAAATTTTCCAACAGAAAGAGCATTTTTCACGAAAAATACAACTTACGAATAACGAGTTTGTTTATGGTACCGTGCAATAACCTTTTTACAAAATAGGTTAAAACAAGCGTTACTCGTAAGTTGCAGATTGTAAGTTACGTGAAACAGGCCCCTCGTGGTTGAAAATTGCCGTTTTTCTCGAATATTTAGTAAACTAGAGACAATATAAATTCCGTTGTTCTATTACACTGGTAGCTAGTATTAATAAGAACAATAAATAATATTAAAATCGTGCTGTAGATGCTAAATTTTTTTATCATTCCTTATGTAATTGTAATGTAACTTTACTGATGTTGTTCTAGTGTGCGAGTGATTTTGTCAAATGTTTAAAAAGTCTATAACCAGCAAAGCGGGCATTAATTTAACGGTTTCTTAGTTATTATTATGGCATGGTACGAGTAGATACAAGCCTTGAATAAACAAATAGAAATGGAATGCGGCCAAATTAAGTTGACACTTTGCTATCAAATCAAATTTTATTTCCGACAACATAGACCATTTTGTTAGTAAAATAAATAAATAAATATAGGAATTTACAGATAATAAAATTGTTAATAACAAATCTAGTATAGTTCGGATTAGTAGTTTCTTGTGAAAGGGCTCGTCTGGGGAAGTACTACCACCATACCTATTTCTGCTACCAAACAGCGAATGTTTCGGTTTGAAGGGTTGCCAGTGAAATTACGGGCACATGAGGCTTTACACTTGTATGCCTCAAGTTGGTAAGGTGCGTGACCTATGAGGCAATACGAGGCAATTTTTATAGGCGATGGTTACCACTTAACATCAGGTGGGTCATATGCTTGATCCATTTTCAGTTGGTATAAAAAAAAGTTCACTAAATACCTAGTTGGTTAGACTTTGCAACAGAGGGACACTATATCAAAAGACACCCTGTACAAAGCGCTTCTAAATATGAGAGGTACGTCTCAGCAACTATTTCCAGGATGCTGTTGTGACTGCCTCGTACTTTGCTCATCAGAGATGCCGTCTTTTAGCGGATGATGGCATGGAATTAAAAAGTACAGAAATAGAGGGCATGTACAAAGACGAGCTTAACCCTAAGAAGAGTTTTATTTTCAGCAAACCTTTGAGGCTAGACAGAGAGAGAGATGATTTTAAAGGTAGGTGAATGTACAATAATCATAAATATGTACCTATATCTTAAACAAATAAAACTAAATATACCTAAAGTAACTAATAATATTATTATTAATCCACCTGTCCTGGTCCGCGAAAACATCTCTGAGTCACTACAAAAGCTACAATGAAGTCTATAAAAACTGTTGTAAGGACTTATTTGTTACAAAAAACGGGATATTTGTCATGATTTTTGAGTGTCCCGATATTTCGGCACAGTTGTAGGTATGCGCCATGATCACGGATCGACTCCCGTTCTTGGATAAAACAATGCTCATAACCTTGATAGATTCGAAAGTTAAGATGGAAACTATTTACACTCAAGTGTCAACTTAACTCTTCCGTGTTATACATAAATTAGACAAAACATTTGACTAAACACTTGCGCAAACATTGTAGTAGACCTACAGATATACTGTAACTTGGTAATCATAATAAATAGGACATTTGAATTATAATCGCTTGACATTGTTCGTATAAACAATATAATAAAATCTTTGCGGAAGTATTTATGTGTTTTTAATCTTTTTTTACCGACCAGGAAGGTCCAGGATAATATAGTTGTATGTATGTGTGTTATGGACCAGGTGCCATTATTCATAATGCCCTCATTAATGAGGGCATT
Organism: Philereme transversata; assembly: GCA_963924445.1. Taxonomy (NCBI): domain Eukaryota; kingdom Metazoa; phylum Arthropoda; class Insecta; order Lepidoptera; family Geometridae; genus Philereme; species Philereme transversata. The sequence goes on along the minus strand of OZ004343.1, from coordinate 5,750,752 downwards.
ATGAATAATGGCAAGCTATATCGGGCCAAGTGATTAATTATTATCTAAACTTCATTATTTATCACATTGTCTGGTGATTATGAATATTGCTACGTGATCGTTGGGCAATTTGATAGTAAAGATATATTGGATGGGGTGCGGGGAGGGAAACAAACGCGCGTTGACCAACCAGAGTCCGCGATGGCAGCGTGCGGACGTCAAATGCTGTTTAAACTAACCTTACCAGGAACCAAAATTGTTTAAACTTTAGTTTTAGAATCAGAAATAGAAATATTTTATTGTTAAACTGTTGTACAACAAATATCTTAAATATTAAGTACAAGTTTGCACAGTTTATCCGTTTCGGACGTATAATATTAAAACAAAAATAAAAGTATTCAAAATTCTTATCTACTAAAAATTTGTCGACTGAATAATATGCTTTTTCTATAAGTAAGCAATTGGTTGAGGGCATGCTTGAACTCCATGATACTTTCTTTGCCTCTATTGTTGATGGTATTTTATTATACGTTATTGGTGCCATACAAAGCATACTTACTCATGCGCAAAAGATGACTTTTACTCGATTGAAGGCGATTATATGAAGTGCCCCAAAAATTACCCCGTATTTTATTATTGTTGATTGAGTTTAAGTTTTAGAATCATAGGTAAATGTATCTTAGGAAACGAAGGAATTTTATGTTATTTGCGTTTTCAATTTACTTAGGTTTCATGTCAAAACTAAAAATAATAGTAATGAAACATAGTATTTTATTTCTCTGCTCAATATGTGATAGACATTATGTATAATGCCCGGGCAATTTAATTATTTGAATAGTTATTATCAAATTGCCATCTCATATTGGTAATTTTTCATATATTTTTTTTTCATATTGGTAAAATTTCATTCGCGACGAATGACATCCATTCACAGGTAAATGACCGCCCGGCTTCCTTTATTTTTATTACCTCAGCCCCCGGGATGTCAACAGCGCAGCCTGCGACGATTGCGCCTTCTCCTGCTTCACGTCCTCGTCAGCAGAAGAAGAGTTACGCGCAAGTGTCCCGCCAGCCTCAGCCGCCGCACCCGGTGCCTTGCGTCGAGTCAGCTCGGAGGAGAGTGGCACAAGTACCTAAAGAAACTCTATACAAAACCGCAGAAAGTCGACGTGGATGGCTTCACCCTCGTGGAGAAGAAAGGTCGACTAAGATAGTTCCGCAATCAACGCGGCACCGGTACGGTACCGGCTAAATCAACGACAATGCATGCGGTGGAGCCGACCATCAAGATCTATCTCTCCCGAATAGATGAGAGTACCTCAGGAGATGCTGTACTCCAATTCGTGAGGTAGAGAACCCAGGGCCGGATTACAGGCACGTTCCGAATGACTCTCCAGCGACTGGAGTCCAGTAGGACAACTGACTTCAAGCCCTACACTCTCCAGATTCTGGCGAAGCATAAGGATGTGTTACTTCATCCGGATTTCTGGCCAATCGGCATCGCTTACAGGCGCTACAGGGAAGCGGCTACGAAGCAAAATCCCCCAAATAAATAAATAGTGTTAGTTTTAAGTTTATTGTTTTATGATGTTAGTCTTTAAGGTATTTATAGATATGGGCCTTGTCATCATATTTTGTATGTGCACATTGTTGCCTGAAATAAACATTATATTATATTATTATTATAATGCCCGATTTATCACTTGGTCCATTACATGTATATATGTGTGTATATATATATATATATATATGACTGCCTCCGTGGCGCAGTGAGTGTATAACCGGCTGAGACGCAGGAGGTAGCGGGTTCGATTCCCGCCGCGGAACAAATGTTTGCATGATCTACAGATATATGTTCCCTGTCTGGGTGTTTTTCTATATATTATAAGTATGTATTTACAAAAAAAAGTATATAAGTATTCTGTCAGTTATCTGGTTCCCATATTACAAGCTCGGCTTAGTTTGGGGCTAGATAGCGCTGTGTGAAATGTCCAGCAATATTTATTTATTTATATACCTATAGAGGGTTATGTTTTGTGATTTGTATATAATTATACGTGAAGAGAGATCTTTGTAGGACCCCTTTTTAAGCCTAGTTCGCGCACGAAGGAGTGTGAGATTTGTCATAGTCAAAGTTTAGGTATATGGAGAAATACGGGGGAAAGCAAAAACAAATGAATTAGGGTAAATTTTGACCACAGTGCACTGGCAATTAGTTATTATAAATACTTACGGAATTAATCAAGTACCTACCGTTTTAAGGGTGTTGTTTGTTATGTTACGTACGACCGACATGCGACACTATTTCGGTTAAATTCTTAAACCTTCATCAGAGTGAGTGTGATCGTTCGTGATAAATCCCGTAGGCGTGGAACTTTGCTTGGGACCGGACGGTCATAATAAACTGATCGTGCCTGTTACTTTGGTTGGATTGATTTTGGGATTGATAATTTATTTTTTTTATTTTTCAAGCTTTGCTTAGTTTGTAGCTAGCAGGCGTTGTGTGAAATGTCCAGCATTATTTATGGTCCTCTATTACGAGGCATGCCTTTTAAGTTCTGTCGTTTCCATATTTTCCGGCAATTTTGAATTTGGAACTGTTATATATTCGAATGTGTTTACATTTTGAATCTCAAAACAGTTGAAAGTATTAGGATTAATGCTATTGTTTAGTCACAGTTTCGATTTGAATCTGTCAGGTCACGTACGAAAATGAATCTTTCTAAGGAAAATGTTCGTGCAATAATTTTCTACAACTTTAGAAGAGGCCTGACACGGCTTCAGTGTTTAGAAGAGCTAACATCTGTGTTCAGTGATGTAGCCCCATGTCTGCGGACTGTCGAACGCTGGTATTTAGAATTCCAGCGTGGACATACTAGTGTTAGTGACAGATTTCGCGAAGGACGCCCAAAATCCGCCTTCACTGAAGATAACATCATTGCTGTGAGACAACTAAATCTCGAAGATCGTCATGTGACGTATCGAGAGATAGAGGCTCTATTAGGCATCTCAGGGACAACCATTCAGAAGATCTTGCATGAAGCGCTTGGTGTGAGAAAGCTAGTTTGCCGTTGGATACCGCATCTGCTTTCCGACGATCACAAGGCGGCCCGCGTCAGATGGTGTAAGAAAACTCTGCAAAGGTTCAACCGAGGGGAGTCAAATCACGTCTACGACATCATAAGTGGTGACGAATCTTGGATCTATGCCTACGATCCTGATTCCAAACAACAATCTACAATCTGGGTCTTTCAAGACGAGCCAAAGCCGACTAAAGTTGTTCGTTCTCGAAGCACTTCAAAGAAGATGGTGGCCACGTTCGTTGGAAAAACCGGCCATGTTGCGACTATTGCACTTGAAGATCGTAGAACGGTTAACGCAGAGTGGTATACTACAGTTTGTTTACCACAAGTCATCGCCGAACTTCGAAAATCTAACTCAAAGCGACGCATCATCCTGCACCACGACAACGCAAGCTCACACAGCGCTCGTCAAACGATTGAGTATTTGAAGCAGGAAAAAGTAGAAATTCTTGACCATCCTCCATACAGTCCTGACCTAAGCCCTAACGATTTCTTTACATTTCCTAAAATTAAGAAAAGTCTTCGTGGTCAAAGGTTCCAGTCCGGTGAAGAAGCAGTCGACGCTTTCAAGTCAGCCATTTTGAACACCCCCACTTTAGAGTGGAATAAATGTTATAATAACTAGTTTGAGCGAATGGAAAAGTGTATTAAGCTACGTCGTGAATACTTTGAAAAACAATAAAAAGTACTATAAGGTTCTAGTTGTGTTTTTTTCTTCAAACGACAAAACTTAAAAGGCATGCCTCGTACTAATGGTTCGCCCCGAACTGAGATCTCGCGAGTCTCCCATAAAAACAAAAAAAAATATTATTTGTATTCTTTGACTATCAAAAACGTGCCACGAAATACATAACCAAATAACTTGATCTATAGTTTTATTCAAATGACAGGTAACGGGAATTCATGTTAATTGGTGCTTCTTTTTTGTGGTGGTAAGTTGCAGTTATTCTGGATTTCAGACTTTTCCATAGGGACATTTTATGTCAATAACGCTATACGCATATCAAATTTCAGCACAGTGGGGTCACTGGTGTACTCTGTGAATTTTGTCAAAGTTCAGCTTTTATTATGGGTAATAACTTAAAAACTACAAAGTTTAAACTAAAAATAAAAACGGAGTCAAAATGTTCTCACAAAAACCTTTTATTAAACGTGCCATTTGACCGGATAGTCCCATTTTGTTTTTTTTTCACCCCTCTTGAACCCCAATATCTCAACTCAAAATTATGCCGTCACCACCTACCTATATACCGAATTTCACGATGATCGGATAAACGCTTCGAAAGTTATCCTTGGACAAACAAACACACATACATACTTACATTACATACAACGCCGATTTGCCTAAGTTGATTTAGAGATCTCGCTTCGCTCGATCAATTATTTCTTACGCCACATTACAAAATCATGAGATCAATTCATGAGACAAAATGCCATTCTCGAAGTAGGTATCTACAACTTGATCAAAACCAGTATAATTAACATACCCGATACTGGTAAACAACCACACCTCCCCACACTGGGTCATTTTGTAACATCGATATCTACGAGTAAAACTGCTGTGACCCCGTACAGACAGACGGACAAAGCGAAACTATATGGATTCCTAATCAGACTACGGAACCCTAAAAATCATGTAGGTACATCCACGTCCTTTGAGCCAGTATTCACTGATCAAAGATGGTCTGCTCATCAACATCTAAAGTATTTGAGTTTTTTTTATGTGCACCCTTCAATAGGTCCTCTCCGTCCAAAAGTTGTCTGGAAATCACTTCTGAGCTATAATACGCCCATTGTACTTGTGGCTTTGTGCTTTTTTTATATATAAGTTTGTTTCTTTTGTGGTGTACATTAAAGTGTTTTCATTCATTCATTAACAAGACCTTATTTAGGTGCTTCGGAATATGTATGCAAAGCCGAGAGGCGGTCACTCCCACACATTATTCGTGTGAGGACAATTTTCTAAACACCTTTTTCCGGTTAACACATTGTGAGTTGGATTTAAGTAATATAAAGGGTAACTAAATGACACTTTAAATTTAAAAACAATCCTTATCAGAAATGTGATAATAAAGGACAACTCAATAACAAAGTTTTTGTGTTTCTTAATATTACTGTCTCTACATATTTATCAACTAGGAGAGGTGTTTATCGGGTAACAACACGGCTATAAGCCGCCGATAAATAAACCGGCTACATTTACATACAAGTCCGGTAAACAACATAGCTACCTAGCAATCGTAGATTCTAGTCTACATAAATCTGTGCTGCTTGATCGTCGTCTTCAAAATGACGGAATTAAAGGTAAGTGGCATTTCCTATGGCTCCAAATGCCACCAAAATCTTATTTTACTATAATCGCCTACATTAGGTGTAAAATAATAATATATACAAACGATAAAAATAAATAACATTAATCTAACTACATAATTGTGACCGAACTGAATGGTATTAGAAACAAGACTGCCTACCTACCTGGTATGGTATTGCAATTCCCAACCTGAAAAAAATATATATGTACCTACTTGTGCAATGTTTGAGTGATAAATTAAAAGTATTTAATCCAAAGGTTATTTTCACACACTCCCAACAGTCACATACCCTATTATTTATTTGTTTTATTTTTATATCTATTGTGTTTAGCTTGTAAGGTATAATAAAGAATTTTCATTCATTCATACCCAGTCTAGCCAAGCTGTTCTTAATTGGCTACCATTCAGATGTACTCGTATCAGAGTAGGTGATAACTCTTACTGCTCTAATTCTACGAGTACCTACATAGTCCTAGAATCCAAACATCAAATACTAGAATTCCCTGTGTTTGCGACATAAAAAACCTAACCTAACTGTAGATCATGCCAACATTTGCTCAGCAGCGGTAATCGAACCCTAAATGACTTAGTTATTACTTCTATAATCCACCTACGGAATTCCCCTCAAAGGGGATTTTGAAATTGTTGGTCTCATTTTTGAAGGGGAGGGGGATTTGGAATAGCAAAATCTCATCCCTCTTGAAGAGGAAATCGTAAAATCTATCGTTTCTATTCGTTTCTTATTCCAGTACTTAACCGGTTTCGGTTCGGAGTTCTCATCAGTGGATCCCAGAAGGCCAGGCGCGCTCCCCGATGGGCAGAACAATCCTCAACGCTGCCCCTACGGTCTTTATGCTGAACAGCTATCGGGCTCTGCCTTTACTGCTCCGAGACATGATAATAAGCGATCTTGGTTGTACAGGTAGATATTTATTGACACGCCAGTTATTTACTTAAACGCATAAAACTTCGCAACTAGGGCTTATGTGTGACCTATTGGTGTAGCCTAATAAGTTGTGGACAGGCAAAGATTGCTTATCTAAATTCTCTAAGCTACACGTAGAGGTCATACAACCAATTCGTATCTTATCCAGAATGTTAGTGAAAAAACCAGTATCATCAGCTGAAAGTCATCCGCTCTAGGTTTATTTCACCTAGCATGTAAGCTATGATTTTAACTTGTTTGTTCGGTGATCTGTGGGCGAATTTTCTACGATCTAAAACAGTAAATGATCATAATATCCTGAAAATTGCTAGCATTCAGTTACTTTTTACTATATTTTTATATTCTTTACAGAATTCGTCCATCGGTGATGCACAAGCCGTTCAAGAAGTTGAATGTCGCTAAGTACTTCACTCATAAGTGGGATGAGCAGGAACCTGATCCAAATCAGGTAAAAGAGCTACCAAGTACGAGTGATAATAGAGCGCGTAGACAAATAAATTACGAATGCTGGGCAAACATTTAAATATTTTCTAGACTGTCTATCTACCTAAGTTAAGGTTATGTAACAGCACTGTTGGCTTTGCCTTGATATGACCGCTCAGTCCCGTGGGACTGATGGTCCCACCTGGATGTGAAGCGGTTACAACTGTATTTACCAATTGCATGTGCCTGTAACTTCAAAACGGGTCAGGGTCAGGGAGTGATGCACAATACACCCCTGTACGAGACCTGAGTGCATATCTTATTCTTTATTTAAACGGTTCCCACGATACAGGCCCCGAGCTTAGTGTGGGGCCATTTTGACCAATATTGTGAAAAACTATTATTATTGTACTTTATCTGTGTTGGTTTTAAATAGTATTTGTGTTTTGTTCAAATAAAATAAATAAAAAATATTCCCCCCCACCCTAGAATTAGAATTTATAACCTAAGCACTATTTTTCTATGTTAACAAAGAGAGGTAAAACAGTGGGTAACGGGTCGAAAATGATGATGCAGAACGAGGCTCAATAAATACTCTGCAATCACAATCATCTCGTTCTTCCACCAGTCTCGCTGGCTGCCCTTCGACATTCCGGTTACCCCTGTGGACTTCGTTGAAGGACTCCATACGGTGTGCGGCGCTGGAGAGCCTCGATCCCGCCATGGAATCGCAATCCATGTATTCCTATGTAACAGGGCGATGGAAAACAGCGCTTTTTACAACAGCGATGGGGATTTTCTAATCGGTAAGTAAATAAGCTTTGAAAAGGGTTGTCCTCACTAGGGCATATTTGTATCGTAACATGTTTTCGGCACAAGTTGCAAAACATTTTTTTACAAATGCGTAACAAATACGGACGAGTCATAAGTACATAATATCTGCAACTTGTACGTAGTAGGTACCTATATTATTTCTCTTTGCTACGACAGTAGATTAGTTGTCAATGTTTCTTTCCTAGGGCTAGTAGCCGTACGTATACTACGTTTTTTGTTATGTACGACATTAAATTAAAACATGGATAGGGCTAATGGCTAGTATTGTAATAGGTTTTTTCAAATTAATTACTATGGAATTTTTTAAATTTTCAAACAACCTTAATGTTAGCGACGCTCATACCTACTTTAGTATTTTTACGGTAGATTAAGAAAAATGTCTAAATGTCATGTCAGTACCCATGTCAGAAGTAGAAGTCAAGTAGAAGTCAAGGGAGAAAAAAAGTTCCACGCAAAGGCAGCGTATGTGCGCCTCAAAAATAAATGTTATAATTAATTCGTGCGTTTTATCTGGCCTCATCTGCGACCACATCAGTAACAAAGTCCTTCGAGCCGGATCGTATGTATCGAACACCATCTGCGCCGCGTAAAATGGTGAATACACGTAGTTCAGTGCAGCGCGAGCGTGTTCGCCACGAGGCGGATAACCGCACACCGGATGGATTGCCACAAAGAAGTCTCCAGGATCCAATACCGTCGACTTCAAATCCTAGCATGGTGAAAGATAGTGAGATAAACAAGCATCCTATTTTAAACCGAGCCGTAGCTAGCAGTATCACGTCGGAACAACCGCCGCCCCCACTACCCGCATCGAACAAAGATCGAACGTCGGAGCTTGAAGTCTAAAAAAGGCTCCACTTCTTCAATGCAGGCGAAAAGGCAGCAGCTCATCCTGGAAGCAGAAAGGCAAAAGGCACACATACGTATGGAGCTAATAAATAAAACGCTAGATGCAGATCTAGCAAGCCTTGAGGATAAATACAGTTCACACGATGGAAGCGATAGCCGTAGTCGCGTTCAAGATTGGATGGACCGCAGTTTTCTGGAACTGAACAACGGCCTGCCTGCCCCCGAAGATGGTATTTACACGGGTAAGCAGTGCCAAGAAGCTGGACCGCCGGCGGTACCCTTAGAACCGCCAGCACCGAGGGCGCAGGTGACTTGTTTGCCAGCGCTGACTCCGGCGAGCCCGCCCGCGCCGATCTCGGTGCCGGCCGCCGCCACCAGCACTGATGGAACAGTCCAGATGCTAGCCAGCGCGCTAAGAGACCTCGCCGCTGCCTCCGCCAGTCACGCGCCGGGCCCGAACCTACTCAGTCGCATTGGCACGCCCCGGGAGCTCCCAGAGTTCTCCGGCGACCCTTTGGAGTGGCTGCAGTTTAAACACGCGTTCGAAGAATCTACGGAGCTGTGTAGTTTCACAAGTAAGGAAAATATGTGGAGATTAAGGAAATGTCTTCGCGGAGCTGCTAAGGAAGCCGTCTCAGCTCTGCTCGTGACCGCGTCATCTCCTGAAATAATAATGTCAACATTGGAGTTGAGATTCGGTAATCCTGAGTACATCTTATCGAAGCTTGTGTACGACATCAAAAGGTTACAAGCCATGTCTCAAGATTACCACAAACTACAAAGAAATTGTGCCCTTCTCGGTCAAAATACAGAACTTCGTGGAAGCTGTGCGCGCCGTCGGTCGAGAAGAGTACCTACAAGGTATGAGTGTTGTATCGGTAATATTAACGAAACTACCTACTATTTTGTTGTCCAGATGGACAGATTACCAGTCGCGCGCGGGCGCTTGTTATTGTTAGACGCGTACGCTCGTTATCAATCACAACCGGTTCGAGCAGCCGCTTCGCGCAATATAGTGCACGCGAACGATGCGTTAGCAATGAATAGCTTCGCATTACTCGATGACAATGAGGAAGACAAGTCAAGTGATTTAAATAATTTAATGGAGCGTTATAGCGAGGTGAATAATAGTTATGAGAGTTTGATTGAGATGGAGAAGGGTGTAGAAGATAATACCAATGAAGAGAGGAGGAGACCACAAAAGAGAAACTGTGGAACTAATCAGGAGGAGATTTGGACTACTGTGGGAAGGAGAGGGAAACGATTTGCTCGTGCAGCGGGTCCCGATGAGTCGATTATAGTACCAGAAGATAAAATTGAAATCTGCATGACGTGTACGGAAAAGCTACCTAAACAATTTAGACTAGCCAAAGCTCTTAAATCAGAAAATATACAAGACGTGGTTCATGTTAAATACATCAACCCTTACAAGGTGGTGATAAACTTCAGCAAAGAGGAGAGTGCAGATTTACTAATAAATTCCAAATTATTTAACGAAAATGGTTTTAAATGCCAGAAGACGTTTGAAATAAGCCAGTCATACGGAGTCATAAAGGACGTTGACCTTGACCTTACTGATGAGGAAATTTTGGAAAGTCTTAGCTGTGACACTTTAATTATGGGGGTCAAAAGGCTTAAGCGTAGAAATAATTTTGATGGACAATGGCAGCTTAGTGAATCAATCAGAATATGTTTTAAGGGATCTTCATTACCTTCACACGTCAATGTGTTTGATACAAGAGCTAACATCGAATCTTATGTGTACCCAGTTACGCAGTGCTCCCATTGTTGGAGATTTGGCCATACCCTCAGGATGTGCCCATCTAACAGGGTGGTTTGCCCCAAATGTAGTAATAATCATGGTAACTGCGAAACAACAGCCTTTAAATGCAACAATTGTAGAGGGAAACATATGGCCCTGTCTAAAACTTGCCCCGTATTTATTAAAGAAAAGAGGATCCGAGAGCTAATGGCAGAATTCAACTGTTCGTACAAAAGAGCGCTCACTCTGTACGTGCCTCCTACACCCCCCGCTCCACCCCGTGTAGCAGAAGACTTCCCAGTAATTTCTTCCAGGCAAGGGACCGAGTTACGTGAACAGCCCTACCCTACTCCCGTAACTTCAGCCATGAATCAGAATGATACATTCGCAAATGTAGTCAAGGAATCACAATCCAAAAAGGGAAATAAGAGAAAAAGTAAGAGAAAGGGATCCGACAATTTAGAAGATAATAATGCTAATTTCGACACTGGGTCAGAAGAGAGTGAATATGAAAATAGAAGCAGGACGCAGGATGAACCTGGTTCAGGAAAGAAGGCAAAGCATAAGGGAATAATTTCGTGGAAGATACTGATTAATAAATTAAAGGAGAAAATACTTGACAGTAACCTATCGTGGGAAGATAAGATAAAACGTTGCATAGAAATTATTTGTAAGAGTGCCATATCATTCGCCGTGCAGTACTTTTCAGATTTGCCTTGTTTTGCATTTCTGAACCAATTCGGATTGGGTTAATTCTCTCTTCTCTGTACGCACGAGAAGAGCCTCCCCGAGCGTCGCTCAGCAACAACGCCTGGCGCCAGCCAGTACTCGGTAACGCAGAGTCTGGCTGGCCAACCTCCTCGCCTCGATGGTCCAACTCAACTCTTTGAATATTCTACAGTGGAATGCACAAAGTGTTCGTCCTAAAAGTCTTGAGTTTGAAACGCTTTTAAATCGAGAAAAAATCCATGTGGCAATAATTAGCGAAACTTGGCTTGATCCAGATAGTAATTTTCATTTAAAAGGCTATAACTTCTTTAGAAAGGATCGTAATGATGGTTATGGAGGAGTGGCCATTTTGACACATTGGTCGATTAAAGCACAAAGATGTGAATTTAGACACCGTAACAATCGCATTGACCTAATTCATGTTAAAATACAGAACTGTGAACATTTAGATAACATCATTTCCTTATATTGCCCCCCGAATGTCACTACATCGATTGTAGACTGGGACTGCATATTTTCTTATATGAATCATAAATCACTTATTGCTGGAGATTTCAACGGACATCACTCTAACTGGTCGACAAAGACAGATGTAAGAGGTGGTCTAATATTTGATAGTGCGTTTGAAAATAACTTTATTTCGTTAAACGATGGTAGTCCAACCCGGATAAAATTGGTAAATGGAATCATTCAGAAAACTGCTCCTGACATTACTTTTTCTACTGCAGATATCGCTCTCAGGTTTAGCTGGAATATTATGAATGAAACCCTGGGCAGCGATCACATGATGTTGAGAATCAATACAGAATATACTCCGTCTAATAACTTCAGAACCCGTAGAATGTTCAAGAAAGCTGATTGGCTCGGATATAAACTTAAAATAGAGGACAGCTTATCAGTTCTAGTCCTCTCTACAAACCAACAAACGGCCTATGATGGTTTTATAAACGTATTGAATCAAGCTGCCGAGGAATTCATCCCTACAAGCAAAATCGCGAATGATCCTCTAAGATCAGACAGATTTGTTCCTAAACCATTCTGGACCCAAGAACTGTCTAAATCTGTCGCAGAGCGGCGTCTGGCACTAGCAAAATTTAGGAAAATCCCAACCCCTGATAATCTTAGTGCTCTACATAACAAAGTGAGTTCAGCGCGGTCGGCAATTCACCGCGGCAGACGTAGGTCGTGGCAGAGTTTTTGTGATAATATAGATAACGTAACTTCCTCAAGTGAAATGTGGACTCGCATGAGGTGGCTGAAAGGCTACAAAACATCTAGACCAAGTGCAGATCGTGAAACTTCTGAACAATTACTGTGTGGTTTGGCTCCAGACTACGTATCGCCGGAGAAACCTATTTTTACCTCTGACAACGTTCATTTAAGTAGCCCGATCTCGGTACAGGAGCTCAATAACTGCATTAAGCGGTCAGACACAGCTCCTGGAGATGATAACGTATCTTACTCGATGATATATAATCTTCCTGATTTGGGTAAGCTCGCACTTGTTTCTTTATATAATAATTTCTTATCAACTGGTTTTGTGCCAAAACAATGGAAAAAAGTTAATATAGTTCCTGTACCGAAACCGGGAAACGGAAATGGATCGGCGGCGGGGATTAGGCCTATTGCTTTACTTTCTTGTCCTTGTAAAATCCTTCATACTGTGATTACACGCAGGTTGGACTGGTTCCTTGAAAAAAATGATTTTCTTTCTAGCGAAACAACAGGATTTAGAAGATCACGATCATGTTTGGACAATTTAACTCGAATAGTCTCACGTATACAGATTGGCTTTACGAAAGGAATTCCCACTGTTGGGTGTTTTATAGATATTGATGGGGCATATAATAATGTGAATTTAAGTAGTCTTCTAAAGCTTTTGGACAGTCTTGGGGCGGGATCAACCTTGTGCAGTTACCTTTGGGAGTATTTACATGAAAGAACTCTTTCGATACAAGTTGATAATGAAGGGAGTTTATGCCGTACTACTGGCACAGGTATAGCCCAGGGTGACCCATTGTCCCCAACTCTGTTTAATGTTGCAACGTTCAAGATCTGTCATAGTATCCAACATGTTTTTGTTTCGCAATACGCCGACGACTTTGTAATTTATGCCTCTAATTTTGATTTATCTAAGGCAATAATCGATATCCAGAGTGCGTTATCAATTTTTTCTGAATTAATAGTAAATTTAGGCCTTAACATTTCGTATACAAAATCCAAATTGTGTGTTTTTAGTAGGGGTAAGAGAAATACTAACTTTAACTTACTTGTAGACAATAATCATTTTATTCAACAAGTAGATAGCCTAAGGTATTTAGGCATGTGGTTAGATAGAAGTCTGAAATGGAGTAGACATATCAACGAAACCAGGGACAAATTACTCAAATTTATAAATGTATTCAAAGTTCTAGCAGGGGGAAGCTGGGGAATTCATCCTAAACATCTGAGGCGTCTCTATATATCTATTATCCGTAGTAGGCTCGACTATAGTAGTTTTTTGTATGACAACAGCGTCAACAGCCACTTACAAAAACTCGATAAGGTCCAGAATCAGGCCATGCGTGTTATTGGAGGATTTATTAAAAGCACGCCCATTCATGTAATGCAAAGTGAACTATGTCTCCCACCTTTACACACTCGTAGAAGTTACCTTGCTGGTAAATTCTGGTTAAGGGCAAAATCATTTAAAAACAATGTCACCACTGAAGTAATAGGGCAACTTGAAAACCTTTGTTACAATCATAACTACTGGAGTAGGAAGAAATTGCCTTTGCTAGTTTCTACACACAAAGATTACAAAGACACCCCTATTCAATCTTTTTGTAAATTACCCATACATTCCTTAGACACGTGGATTACTAGTTTCGACCTCGCCGCTAATATTAGAACCAACATCGAAGGTGTTAGCAAAGCAAAAAGGTTTTATAATATAGTAACATTACGAAATATTTGTAATCAAATACTAAGCCTAACATACGATTCGCACTATAGGATTTTTACGGATGGTTCTAAGGACGAGGTGGGAACCGGCGCAGGTTTTTTTGACCCTCAATTAGGCATACTGGTTAAATTCAATATTAATGCTAATATTTCGATAATGCATGCCGAACTGATTGCTATCTCTGAGTCATTGTCATACGCTTTATCAGTTGATTTTAATAAATTTGTTATTTTTTCCGACTCTAAAAGTGCACTCCTACATCTGGCTCGGATAACCTCGAATATTCGAGGTCTCCCGATTGCCTACACCATCCTCGAAACCATTCGTAAATTACGCGACTCAAAAAAAAACATAATTTTTCAATGGGTTCCCTCTCATGTCGGTATCATAGGTAACGAGGAGGCGGATCGAGCAGCACGTGAAGCTATAGACGACGGTATTCCCTACAGCTGTGTACCGGTGCATAGTGAAGTTTTATTCAAGGTCAAACAAAGATGTCGTCAATCGTGGAGTGAATATTTTGATGAGCGGTCGCGATCTAAAGGGATATGGTACAGAACGATTCAGGGAGAACTTCCTCGTTACCCGTGGTTTGACAGAGTTCAAATGAAAAGAAAACAGATTGTTGGATTACTGAGACTACGTTCCGGACACATCCCGACAAATAAATTTAAATTCCTAATGAAAGTATCGAGTTCACCAAATTGTTCCCACTGTGACACCGTTGAAGATGTGCATCACGTGTTGTCGGAATGTGTTCGGAACGCGGCCGAGCGAGCGCCATACCTCAATGTTGTTTACCGATAACAGCGTAGGGACGTGTAACAGTTTCTTGTCTTCACCATCATCTGATGAGGCCAAGAGACTGCTTAAAATTTACCTCTCTTCGCTGGAGGGGAATAGTTAGATAGGTAGTTAATTAATAATTGTTAGTTTTTTGTATTTTTGTTTAAATAGATATAATATGTTGATCAGACTTACGGGAGTGACATAACCATTGTCTGGTTAAAACTCCTACGTTAAATAAAGAATTAAAAAAAAAAAAAAATGGACAGATTACAGTTTCATACCGATAACAGAAGGCAAGAAGTCACGTTTGCTTATATTATCAGACTTTTTGAAGGAAGAAGCTGTGAAAGTTTCTACTACGTCAAATACCTACTTTGTACCGACACGCAGCGATCAACATAAACATAGATATAGCGAGCCTACTCAAACTCGCTCACAAACAGTACTGATGCACACATCTGATCGTGATTCTACAAAATGTTTATTTTGCAAAACTAGTGCTCATTCCAAGATAACAGCCTGCAATAAATTTAAAAAGGCACTTCGCAAAGTTCGATGGCAGTTTGTGAAACGTAGCGGCCTATGTTTTAAATGCCTACTTTCACGTCACGACCGAGATACCTGCCCAGCCCCAGTCTGCGATAAGGAAGAGTGCGGCCTGGCGCATCACCCCTTACTTCACTACCCCATGATACCCGAGCGGCGCAGCGGGATCCAGCCTGCGCCGGCGCCCACGCCGCAGGAGCGGTGGCTGGCGCCGGTGGCGCCGACGTCCGCCGCCGCCGTCTCCAGTGCGGAGACCGTGTCGCATATAAACAATAATGATAGTGAGTGCAAAGTGTTGTTGAAAGTCGTGCCTATACGTATACATAGTGCTAACGGGATTATAAACTCTAGTGCGTTGCTCGACGACGGGTCGACTATTTCTTTGATAAGTCATGGACTAGCTGAGCGCGCGGGTCTGCGCGGTCAGTCCGAGATGATACGAGTACGCGGTGCCTGGAACGAAGAACTATCTTGTGAATCGATCGTCGCGAATATGAACATTTCTGGTATGGACAATAAGATTTATTCTATTAGAGCTCGTTCAGTAAAAAAGTTAAATTTACCTGTGCATAGTATGTCGGTTGTAGATTGTAATAGGTATAAAAGTTTGTCAGATATAAAACATTTGTTGTGTACCACCGATTTAAAACCTGAAATATTAATTGGTCAGGATAATTATCACCTGTTAATTCCGATAGAAATTAATTTGGGTAGTTCTATTGAGCCGTTCGCTACACTTACCCCCCTGGGCTGGTGTGTCCATGGTAAGTGGCACGCGCCGCGGAGCGCATCCAGGTGCGCGCCCACCAACGCTAACGCCAGCGCCGCTCACGCGTCGCTGATCATGTCGGATGAGGTGCGCGAGGCAGCGGCAGCGTCTGCTCCCTCGCCGCTCACAGTGCGCCAGCCGGACCAGCAGCTGCAGGATATACACGAAGAGGTCAGGAGGTCCTTCGCCTTAGACTCGATGGGTGTATGTGGTAAGCCTCGTCAAAATAAAAACGACTTACTTGCAGTAGCCAAGCTGGAGAAGACCGCTGAACTCGTCGATGGCCGCTGGTGGGTAGAGTTGCCGTGGAAGAACGAAGACTGCCGAATGCCGGATACCTATTCGGCCGCTCTGAAAAGGTTGAAAAGTATCGAGAGGAAGATGGAAAGGGATAAGGGTTTTTCCGAAAGGTATAGGGATAGGATTAAACATTTGTTAGAAAATAATTTTGCTAGTGAGCTGACAGACACAAGTACTACTGAGAAAACGTGGTACTTACCTCATTTTGGGATCGATAGTCCCAACAAGAAGAAACTGCGGCTGGTGTTTGATTCGGCTGCAAAGGTAAATGGTTTCTGTCTTAATGATTATTTAAATACAGGACCAGACTTGCTGTCATCACTAATGGGTATAATGCTGCGCTTTAGAGAAAATTTAATAGCAGTTACAGGTGACATCAAGGATTTTTTCCTCATGGTGAAAATTAAGCCGGACGACCAGCACGCCTTCAGGTTCCTGTGGAGGGACAGCCCTAAGGAAAATGTGAAAACCTACATTATGACTTCTCTCATATTCGGTGCAAACTGTTCTCCTTTTGTTAGCCAGTTCATAAAAAATAAGAATGCAGAGCGCTATGAGTCATCGATGCCTGAAGCTGTGAACGCGATACGCACTTCGCACTATATAGATGACTACATAGACAGTTTGCCCGATGAAGAAAGTGCAATAAACATGGTAAAAAATATTTCAAATATCCACCAGCAAGGCGGATTCCAGATACGAAACTGGACCAGTAATAGCGTTCAAGTATTGAACTCTGTACCTAAAGAAACTTTAGGTACTGCCGCGGTCAAGTTCAAAATTGGCCATCAGTTTGAAGGTGAGCGTACACTTGGTTTAAAATGGTTTCCCGGTGCGGACGAATTAGGCTTTGACGTATCTCTGAAGAAAATCCCTGAAAATGTAGTTCAAGGTAAACAAATACCTACGAAGAGAATTATGCTTCAAGTTGTCATGTCGATATAATTTGATGTTTTTGGCTTTTTAGCTCCATTCACTATTCAGGGTCGAATAATGCTTGAAGATACGTGGCAGCTACATATCGGCTGGGACGATATCGTACCACACGATACCTACGGAAAATGGTGCAAGTGGATTGACCTTCTAAAAGTAGTTGAGCATATACGCATTCCTAGGTGCTACCATATGTCTGCGCGCGGAGGCGAGACCGTAGGAAGAGTGGCAGGTCCGGCGGCCGCACGTCCGGCTCACCCGCCTTCCCCGCCCTCCGCTCCTAGCGCGTTATCAGTTGCTCAAGTGATAACAGCTGAGATGCCACCTCCTTGCTATAGCTACTTACAATTGCATGTTTATAGCGATGCCTCATCGAAAGCTATGAGTGCCGTAGCGTATTGGCGTTGGGTAGATAAGAATGCTATTCACGTTGCGTTTATAGCTAGCAAGTGCCGAGTCGTACCTGTGAAGCCGCTGACAATACCTCGAGCGGAACTACAGGCTGCGCTGCTAGCTGCTCGATTAGCAGATACAATCATGAAAGAACATAGACTACCTGTCGAACGTCGGGTATTTTGGTGCGATTCCACCAGGGTTTTGCAGTGGATTCGGAACAATACTCGTTCATATAAGGTATTTGAAGCTAATCGGTTAGGGGAGATCGACGAGTTAACGCGCATCGATGAATGGAGGTATGTACCTACTAAATTAAACGTTGCAGATCTGGCCACTCGAGAAGATTTCGATCTAGCTTTATTTAAAAATGAATGGTTGTCTGGACCTTCATTTTTATACCAATATGAATCTTCGTGGCCTGCCGATATCTGCCAACCTGAAACGAACGAATCCAACGTTGAGAATATTATGGTTTCACACAACTTACCTGTTCCGAGTAACTTACCGGTTCCGGATCCTCTCCGGTTTTCTTCATGGCTGAAGCTGCGTCGGAGCACGGCACTAGTACTTATGTTTATTGACAGGTCCAAAGGTCTCACCTGCGAAATGGATTGCCACGCACTGGAGAGGGCGGAGCGCCTTCTTCTGCGTCACGCCCAGGCCGAGACGTTCGCCGAGGAAATAGCTGCAATAAAAAATGGTAAATGTATACAAAAGTCTAGCAAGCTACTTACCTTATCTCCGTTCCTTGACGAGCACGGTGTCCTCCGCGCCGGCGGCCGCATCGACGCCGTTTCCGACGTGAACCTAGAAGTAAAAAGACCGGTTATCCTCGACGGTAGGTGTCCTGTAGCCCATCTGATTGTCATACATTTCCATGTCAACGCAGCTCATGGCAATCAAGAAACTGTAGTCAATGAACTGAAACAAAAATATTGGTTAATTAGGTTAAGGCCTACGGTTAAGTATGTGGTCTCGAGATGCATGTTGTGTAGAATACGTAAAGCTACACCTCTAGTACCTAGAATGGGAGACTTACCTCAGGCTCGCATGGCGCATCATCAGCGCCCATTTACCTTCTGTGGCCTTGATCTTTTCGGTCCTATGGAAGTAACGGTCGGTCGTCGCAGGGAAAAAAGGTACGGTGCTTTGTTCACGTGTCTTACAGTCTGAGCCGTACACGTAGAACTCGTTTCTTCTCTGAGTACAGATTCACTCATCATGGCCCTGCGTCGTATGGCAGCCAGACGTGGTTGGCCTCGCCATCTTTACTCCGACAACGGCACGAATCTGCGTGGCGCTGATAAGGAACTGCAGAAGTCCATGCAAGACTTAAAAAACCACGAGTCGCTGAAAATTGAAGCAGCAAACAACGGAATAGAATTTCATTTTATTCCACCACTGAGTCCACACTGGGGGGGGGGCGTGGGAACGCCTCATACGAAGTGTAAAAACTTCACTTAAGGTAATTTTAAACGAGCGTGCTCCGAGGCTAGAAGTTTTAAGCACGCTGATGGCAGAAGTTGAAAATATAGTCAACAGCCGTCCCTTATCTCACGTGTCTGTCGAACCTGGCGCCGTTGAGTCATTAACTCCTAACCACTTCCTCCTAGGTACTAGCTCTAACCTGCCGGTCATCGGAGCGTTCGATGATTCTGACCTGTTTCTCAGAAAGCAGTGGCGAACGGCTCAGAAGTTGACCGACATGTTCTGGCAGAGGTGGCTGAAGGAAGTTCTACCTCAGCTGCTGCCTAGGAGGAAATGGGACGAGGAGCAGAAACCCCTACAGGTAGGTGACCTAGTGTTAGTGGTCGATCCTGACTCTCCTCGGAACGTCTGGCCAAAAGGTGTCATCGCGCAGGTGTATACATCCAAGGATGGTCGCATACGGCAGATCGACGTGAAGACCCGGACAGGTACCTGGCGGCGCTCTGCGGCGCGCGTCGCTCCTATTCCACTGAATGATGAGTGCTGATTCAGCACTAGGGGCGGGAGTGTTAGCGACGCTCATACCTACTTTAGTATTTTTACGGTAGATTAAAAAAAATGTCTAAATGTCATGTCAGTACCCATGTCAGAAGTAGAAGTCAAGTAGAAGTCAAGGGAGAAAAAAAGTTCCACGCAAAGGCAGCGTATGTGCGCCTCAAAAATAAATGTTATAATTAATTCGTGCGTTTTATCTGGCCTCACCTGCGACCATATCAGTAACACTTAATATGAAGTCCTAAAATATCAATGAAACAGTCTGTATAAAATAGGTAAACCAAAAAATACTCATTCATCATATGTAAGTAGGCAAGAGGCATGAGGCATCGTCGCAAAGGCGCCGCCGATTTACGTTAAAAATTGTTTGTTCGCAAACGTATCGATTACTGTATAAATATTCAAGCTACCGATATTAAACCTCTAAAATCAGTTAATATGATTCCGGATATGTGTTTTAAATTAATGTCGTACATAACAAAACAGGTGGTATAATAATAAAAATAAACTGAAAGCATCTATTTTGTAACCTACATAGGTATAGGTATATTTACCTGCCCTGATAAATTACTTATTTTCGTTTATTTTAGTTCCACAGGAAGGAGCCCTAGAGATCACAACTGAGTTTGGCATCATGAAAGTGGCGCCCAATGAAATAGCCGTCGTACAACAAGGCATGAGGTTCTCCGTGTCTGTCGATGGACCAACCAGGTAAGAGTCACTTTATCAATTTATCCAAAAACATATCAAGTTTTTTCAATAAAAACCATCGAATTTCGAGAAGTCCTAGAACAAACAATGTTCTTGTTGCTGAGGACAATGGCCCTCTCCAGGTTACCATCTTACCATACCTATACATTTGAAGCAACCTGTAGAAATTACACAACTTAATCCGGGTTCCACCGTAACCCGTGTACAGAAGCTAGTGTAGTGGTTAGTATAATAACTGTTATCCGTTTTTCTTATAGGGGCTACATTCTAGAAGTATTCGATGGCCACTTCAAGCTGCCTGACCTGGGTCCTATTGGTGCTAATGGACTGGCCAACCCTCGCGACTTCCTCACGCCTGTTGCTCGTTACGTGGATGAGGAGATTGCAGGTAATTACTACATTATTTTGTATTCTCAGGCAATGTTTTTTTACCAATTCTTTCAGTAAGTCCAAAAAAAAGTGTACGTTAGTAACGTCCCATCGTAAAGTTGCTTAAATTTGTGTAAGTACCTAAGCGTTACTGCACGATATAAGTAGGTGTACTCGTATTTATCGTTAAAAGCTCCTAAATCCTATTACATAAGCTGCCACGTGTAATCCTCCATTTAAACATGGCAGCCTAGGATAATCGTTCCCCTGTCTAATTAGAATCCTGAAAGGAGACTTTGGGAAATGGAAAAAAATTAACAGATATTTTAATTAATTTCTTGAAATTCTTTTGCGTTGCCGCGAGCCACACGCCACAGCCACAAACACCGCACCACCACCGAGCTGCGGACTGCATGTTTAGTACTTACATTTTATATGAACTCGCCGCACACGGTTGACGCCAGTGGTCGCTACAGACCACGAGACGCGCCGCGCCGCTTCTTGCTTCAAGCTTCTTGCTTCTTGCTGCTTGGTCGTCAGCGACCGAAAGTAAAGAAAAATTGATAAAATCAAACTGTTTGATTCCAGGATACAAAATAATAAACAAATACCAAGGCTCCCTATTCGTAGCCGAGCAGAACCACTCACCGTTCGACGTGGTCGCCTGGCATGGAAACTACGTGCCCTACAAATATGATCTGAGCAAATTCATGGTCATCAATGCTGTGCTTTACGATCACTGCGTGAGTTCTACTTTTAAGTCCTATTAACAATCCACTTTGTATTATTTTTATAAAATGAGATGAAATCACTCGATTATAGCCGTGTTAAGCGGTTACCACTCTTATAACAATTGCATCACCTCATAGCCGCCAAGCAGTATTGTTGTGTTTCGGTTTGAAGGGTACCTATGGTTGCAGGTGAAATTAGAAGTGCACAAAGCTTTACACCTGTATGCCAAGTTGATGGACGCATCGTAGATGACGTACGTAGGGTGCGTGATCTACGAGGGAAAACTTTGTTATAGGCGATGGTTGCCACTTAACTTCAGGTGGTCCGAAGAAGAACAACCTTTTGAGGTGGAAGAAGCCTATGGCCTAACCATAGGCTTTTTCCACCTCAAAAGGTTGTTTACGCCCCACTAAGACTTGGCCTACATGGCACTGCATTAAGTCCGACACTCTGAGACTATAGTATAAAATCTCATTAAGTGCCTGTAAATTCTAAAACCCTATTTTCTAACATAAAACGGTCTGATCAATACACTGACTTTTGCGTGTGTTTTAGGACCCGTCTATCTTCACAGTGCTAACGTGTCCCTCCACCAAGCCCGGTGTAGCGATCGCTGACTTCGTCATCTTCCCTCCTAGGTGGTCCGTCCAGGAGAACACCTTCCGACCACCATATTACCACAGTAAGTTTCTATAAAATACTAAAATTAAGTCTTAGTACGGTCGGCGGACCTAGGCAATCGTGACGCTCACCGTTAGACAGCGCGGCAGACAAATTGCGACCTTATGCAGTGACACCAAACAATTTTTGCAGTTCCAACTTCCACGACTAACTTCACGATTGCCTAGATCCACCGACCGTATTGTTTATTGCGGATAAAGTTCCATTATGTTGGTCTTGTGCGCTAAAATAAAATATAACTTTAGTGCAAAAAGTCGCTGAGGACAGGATTCGAACCTGCGCGGGTAAAACCCATTGGATTTCAAGTCCAACTCCTTAACCACTCGGACACCTCAGCTGTTACAGATAGATGCAAAAAATGTAGATGGTAGACACGTGTCATCTACATTTATTAAATCATAAGATAAAATATGTACCTGAAGGACTTTTAATAATTTACTAATTTGTTTTAATAGTTATTGTAAATGTACTCTTTCGTAAAAAATCACTTGTGTTTATATGTGAATACACCTGTATAAATAAGATCTATTATATTTTAGTGCACATATTTTTTGAACGTATTCATAACAGCTGAGGTGTCCGAGTGGTTAAGGAGTTGGACTTGAAATCCAATGGGTTATACCCGCGCAGGTTCGAATCCTGTCCTCAGCGAGCGGAAGCTATATTTTTGTAGAAAGATTTTTTTAATAAAAAAATTGTTTCAAATTCATAATGACATACTAATTAAAGACTTATTACTCATTACATGCTTAAAGGTAAGTCATTCCAAAAGACAGTTGTATAATTTTCTAGAACATGAATTAAATATTGATATCTATTAGTATTAACCAAAAAACCTAAAAAGTTGCTTTTCATTGATCGAGCGAAGCGAGATCTCCAAATCAACTTGGGCAAATCGGCGTTGTATGTATGTATGTTTGTTGGTCCGAGGATAACTTTCGTACCGTTTATCTGATCATCATGAAATTTGGTATATAGGTAGGTAGTGATGGCACAATTTTGGTGTGACCCACCCAATGAGCTAAAAATGTGGGGGGGCTGTTGAGATATTGGGGTTCAAGAGGGGTAAAAAAACTAAAATGGGACTATCTGGTCAAATAGCACGTCTTATAAAAGGTCTTTGTACGTATATTTCGACCCCGTTTTTATTTTTAGTGTAAACTTTGTAGTTTTTAAGTTATTAGCAATAATAAAAACTAAACTTTGACAAAATGCACAGGGTAAGTACATCAGTGACCCCACAGTACTGAAATTTGGTATACATGTAGCTTTAGTGACACAAATATAGGCAACAGTCTGAAATCCAGAATAACTGCAATTTCTACCCCAAAAATAAGTAACCATTATATTATATATGAAGTCCCGTTACAATTTGAATGAAACTGTAGGTCAAGTAAAGTGGTTATGCATTTCGTGGCACTATTTTGATAGTCAAATATTACGATTAATATTTTTTGTTTTTATGGGAGACTCGCGAGATCTCAGTTCGGGGCGAACCACTAGTATAATTTATTAGCTCATCAGCAACTCATCATAATCATCATATCAGCTACAGGACGTCCGCTGCTGAACATAGACCTCCCCATATATTATATATACCTACCCCCATATATGTCTCCCATATATATTATGTCCAGAGCGACTGATTTTGATACGCAACTCACACGTTTCTCCTTTTTCTGTTGTGTCAATGGTTTTATCATTATCGTTCACAGCCCGACGTCACCTACTGTATGTAGGTATGTACAGGCCGTGTGTGTAAACCAAATAAAATATTGCTCTTATCTAAACCTTTGTCTAAGAGCAAACCCGGCTGGGTAAACATAATATTACATATAATACCACGTACTAATATTACAAAATTCGAAAGTAATTCTGTCCCTCTGTCTGTTTGTTACGTTTTCAAGACTAAACCGCTGGACCGATTTCGATAAACTTTGGCATATAAGTGGATTATGACCAGGATTGAGACATAGGCTACTTTTTACCCGACTGCGCAGAAGGAGGGTAATGTTTTTATTGACAAACCGTGCGTGCGAAGCCGAAACTAGTACGTGCCAGTACGAAATATGAGTAACGTTATTTCGTAGCTCTCGTCAGTAAGCTGAGGTGTCCGAGTGGTTAAGGAGTTGGACTTGAAATCCAATGGGTTCTACCCGCGCAGGTTCGAATCCTGTCCTCAGCGGAGTTCATTTTTACATTTCATATTATTGTTTTATTTTATAGTTTTTAATGACAAATGTATTTATTCACTTAAATAGAGTAAGTTACAAGATCTTAAATTAATGTCTGTTTCATATATTTCTCTCTCTCTAAGACCGCTTAGAGTTCTACTCATAAGACCGCCCCTTTAGGTTTTTAGTTTTTCTCTTACTTCGTGCAAATGTGAAAATATAAGTAGGTGCAGTGTAGAACCTACTAATACTATTTGATTGTAACTCTACAATAGGATACCAGCTGTCTCTATTTTTTATTTGTTCCCGACATCTTTCTTTACAATGTTCAAACGTAGAAACCTGTTATTAGCCTTACGTTTAGTTCTAAGCTATTTTGTCCATACAAATCGCCGTTGTTTTCTCTAAATAAATAAATCGAATTCGTCCCTTTCTCCTATTTACCAAGTTATTTTTACAAACCGATGACCTCTAAAAATTAACATCTCTTGGTCCCTTGTTTGAAGGTCGGTCTTTAATCTGACAGCGTATGAGCGCTTAAAGAAAAGTTACTTTGTGCTTCATCTTCGACCACGCCATCGCTTAGGTGAGATGGTGGTCAAAGGAAGATCAATTAAAAAAAAACTCCACTTTTAATACTTACTTTTCGTTCCAGGAAACTGTATGAGCGAGTTCATGGGCCTAATCCTCGGCTCCTATGAGGCTAAGGAAGGCGGGTTCCTGCCGGGCGGAGCATCGCTTCACTCGATGATGACCCCCCACGGCCCTGATGATAAGTGCTTCAATGCTGCTTCCAATGGAGAGCTCTTGCCGCAGAAAATAGCTGTTGGCACTCAGGTGCGCAAGATTTTCATGACCTTATCATCAATTTACACATTAACTTTTCCTCGACGACGGCTGTATTTTGAGCTTTGTACGGTTTTTCTAGATTTCTTCGTGGTGGAGATATAAGTGATACCTACTTCCATTTTGACTAAAATCTATTAATTTCTGAATAGAAGCCATTACATCTTTAAATAATCCGATACAAATTCGTAACCAAACAACTGCAAAAGGCTGAGCTATTGACGGATTCTCCAAGGTGCCCAGATGCAGGGATCCAGCCGGGCGGTACAGAGCCGGGCGGTACAGCCTGATTTCAGACTGTACGGACCTAGATAGAGAAGTGCTCATAACTTCTGAACTACAAATTCAGGAAATATGATTTTCGGGAACTACAAATTCTTAGCTATAAGTTGACATGGAAACCAGATCCCTAGCGAGCGGGACCCAACGTTCTGATGTCAATTATGCTAAAGGGGCTCTGTTATAGTCTAAACTAAAATTGACCCGAATGTGATGAATAATTAATAAATAATGATGGACATTTCACACAGCGCTATCTAGCCCCAAACTAAGCAAAGCTTGTACTATAACCAAGTAAACCAGAATACCGATATAATACTTATATACTTTTTTTTGTAAATACACTTATAATATATAGAAAAATACCCAAACCCGGAACAAATATGTGTAGACTATGCAAACATTTGCCCCGCGGCGGGAATCGAACCCGCAACCTCCTGCGTCTCAGCCACTGCGCCACAGAGGTCGTCAATGTTGATGATTCATATGTTTTTTTATACCAACAGGCCTTTATGTTTGAGTCTTCGTTGAGCATGGCTATCACCAAGTGGGGCGCCGAGACCTGTCAGAAACTGGACGCAACCTACTACGAATGCTGGCAGAACTTACCAAAACTGTTCTCAGACAAAATTCATATCTGAATAGTTGCAATACTAATGTATTGCGATAGATAAACTGTTACGCACTTGTCTCACGCCGGTGATTAAGCGATTAGCTATCAACTATTTTCTCGCTCAAGAAACGAACAAAAGATATAGATTGGGTGTCAGTAAAAGAGACACGTATATGAATAGTTGATCGCTGGCCGTTCACACTGCCGCATGCCGGCGAGAACTCGCTCTCCACTATTTTGTCGCAGCGACTACAACACTCGCTCAGCGATACGCGAAACAAGGCGCTATGTTATAGCCCAGCGAGACAACTATAGGAACTACACATTCGCTTCTAGCTGCTCGCCAACTCGTTTCTAGCTCTACTCGCTTCTCGTTCATCGCCGGCGGTGAGACAAGTGCCTAAGTCCGGCTTGCATAACGATCTCTAAACGTATTTAGTGACTAAACTTGTGTAAAATTGACGCGTATTTGTATGATTTGACATCTTAAATCATATTTAGCCAATAAATACGTTTAGGCGTCGTCGGGGTCGCCCTTAGTAGTCTATCTCTCTATTTGTAACATTAAAACTTATTATTCTATTCATATTGTGTATTTTCATAATTCAGATTATATTATATTTTCTTAATTTTTTTATATCAACTATGTAAATAATAATTTTAAATGAACAAGGTGCAACAATAAATAAAATAGTTTATATTTTACGTAATTTTTATTTAATAATTAGCGGAGTTTAAAATTAATTCCATTACACAAATAGCATTATTATAATACCCTCGGTCAGTCGCGTCACCACACAGAACTTCCTTCACTGGTCCATCCAATATTTGACAATTATTTTATGAGATGACGGCACGAACCCGTTTCGCACACACGGACGGTCGGAGTCTCTTGGAGTTGGCGTGGAATCTTGTGGAGTGGCATCCTTGTGTATGGCCAGCTTAAGTCAATAAGTCTCAGGTGCCTGTCATTTCATTAGCACCGTTCAATTTAGAAAGGGAAAAGCTAGCTAAACTGAATCACAATGTTAAAAAGTAGAATCCATAATTAGTAGAATCTGATATAACAGAAATTCTGGATGTTGGTTTCTGGAGTTGCAGGAAATAGTGTCTCATGATTCGAATTTGAAAATTAACTTTTATCTATACTAATTTTCTCTTATTTAACACTACTTTCTGGACCCCCCTGTGCTATCAAATAGCAATAAACCCTGAGTTTACTCTTGATAGATCTGTAAAGGAAGTTCTTACCAAAATGATATTAAAATTTAGACTGAAACATGGAGACTTACAGGATAAAATAAATAATAATGGAATTTTTACGGCTAGCGATGTGACACTATGAAAATGTTAGGCATTTGTGAAAAATATGCGCAACTTCATGGTCTACAATACAATGTTAAAGAGTGAATGCATGGTCTTTCAGGCCAGGGGTCGCCAATATCCGTCGCTAATACCTACCATCATATTGTATGGTACGCTGCTGAAGCGAGTTTATCAATTTAAATACCTTGGACATTGGATAACCTCTGACCTGAAAGACGATGTAGACATTGAGAGGGAGCGGAGGGCGTTGTCTGTAAGAGCAAACATGATTGCCCGCAGGTTTGCTCGTTGCTCCACTGATGTAAAAATCTGCCTATTCCGAGGCTACTGTACTAACTTCTATACGAGCAGCCTGTGGGTTAATTATATGCAAAAACAGTACAGCGCCCTACGCGTACAGTACAACAACGCGTTCAGGGTGCTGGGGGGGGGGGGGGGGGGGGGGGGGGCTGCCCCGGTTCTGTAGCGCGTCGGGGATGTTCGCCGAGGCGCGAGTGGACCATGCGCAAGCGGTGCACATCCCCGGGGCGCAGAATTCGAGCCAGCTCCAA
Organism: Philereme transversata; assembly: GCA_963924445.1. Lineage (NCBI taxonomy): Eukaryota > Metazoa > Arthropoda > Insecta > Lepidoptera > Geometridae > Philereme > Philereme transversata. The sequence continues at coordinate 5,722,893 of OZ004343.1, read as the reverse complement.
CGGTATACAGAATACGTTCTCAAACAGGTTCGACTGTGAGCATCTAAACCATTGTTGTATGGTACATGCGCAGTACCTACACTAGATGCTCACATACTTATTTTTCTGACATACATTTTTATTTAATTTTTGTTATGTCACGTTTAATTAAGTTTTTACTAACAAATATGGATTTTTGACATCTGAAAATAAATGAATGAATTGAATTGAAATATGGTACTCATTGGCGGTTTCACAAATTCGGGGTCTATATGCATTAATCTTTGTCACTGCATAAAAGTGAATGTTTGAGATTCAAGTGCATATAACCCGTTTAATCGGAACCCTCCTACCTTATCTCAGACTGAATACTGGCATTGATTTTATGCTGCATTCTCCAAAACGACTTTTAGTAAAGGCGACTTAGAGAATATTGAACGTAATCGAGAACTTTATAATCCTTAACATTAAACTTATAATAATTAACATTAATCTTCTAGATACTTCCGAAACACTGCAAATTGTTAGAGAGATCAATTCTGATATGAATTCAACATTGTTATCCCACTAATATTATAAACGTGAAAGTTTGTATGGATGTATGTGTGGATGTTACTCTTTCACGTCGTAATGGCTGAACCGATTTCGATAAAATTTGGTATGTACGTAGATTATAACCTGGATTAACACAGGCTACTTTTTGTTGACAAACCACGCGTGCGAAGACGCGGGTGGAAGCTAGTTTTTCATAATATGGATATTGACTTCGAATTGATGTAAATTAACATACTCTAGTGTAACTTATAAAATATCGAATCAACATAGACTTATCAACTATGAATATTTTCACGTCTGGATAAGGCAGCGCACACATTCAAAAACTGTTTATGTATCAGTATACTAAATAAACAGAAGTCTGACTTCTGTTTCGTAAACTATTATGCTTGATGTAAACCAATTCACATTAAAAGCGAGCCTTGAACTCAAGCAATTGCAACACTTTTCAATCTATCAAATTGAATCGACTTACAGAAACGTGACACGAAATTGACGCGTTCCTTTCATTGTGAAAAGGCATTCGAGTTGTGACAAAAATGTTCTTATACAACCCGTTTTGTTATGTACGACATTAATTTAAAACACACATCCGGAATCGTATTAACTGATTGTAGAGGTGGGTTTAATACCGGTAACTTTAATATTTATCCAGTAATCGATATTTCCAATAAATCATTTTTAACGTAATTCGATGGCGCCTTTGCGACGACGCCGCTTAGTCAGTTTAACAAGTACACTACTTATATGATCAATGAATTTGATATTTTAGGATATAAATATCAAGGTTGTTTGAAAATAAAAAAAATCTATTGTAATAAATTTCATAAAACCCTATGTTACAACAATGTCCATTAGCCCTACGCGTGTTTTCATTTAATGCCATACATAACAAAACACGTAACAAGTCACACACAGCATATTCTTGCTTTGTGTTTTCATTCCTTTTTGCATTTTTTATCTTTTACGTATTTCAGCAGCATTTTGAGTCCCTTCGCTTTAGACAACAGAAAACCAAGTCTTGAAACAAGTTAGCATAAAACAGTTGTGTGGTCGGCTCCTGTGGACTTTCAGTGGGATGTCTATTTTCTATCCGTGGTTCACGTTCACGCCAGACTCCAGTTCCGATGCCGGCGTCTCCGGTTCTTCATCGTTGTAAATGTTCTCCGCCATTTGCCATACCTGAAAATAAACGACAATTTATTAAATGAATTGTATCATTTATTTAATCATTTATTTCAGGCAACAATAAAATAGTTACAGGATATTAATTTACTTATTCTACGGCCCATAAAGATATATACACCTTAGCCTAAAATAAATATGACTGTCTATCAAAGTTGGCCACCTGTCATTTTGAGTAAAAGTTTGTTACGAATGTGGCAACACGGGAAATTTAAAAAGACACTATGAATAATTGAATCAGGAAACATGGCAAACTACCTTAAAAAACTGACCGTAAGATTGAGATTGGCATCGAATGTAGCTATCTGTGTCTAATGTCAAAATCAAAGGCGACTATTTGTCTTGCTCGACCAATCATAAGCGTTTATTCCATCACAACCTACAACCAATTTCAGTTGGACGTTTCAATGGAGTCGTTTTTTTCGATTTATCACATTCTGAGAAATGAGATTGCCACCTTTGTTCTTATAGGACTCATAAAGACCTAAAGACCTATATTTGTTTACTAAATAAACACTGTCTGTTCTCGGTGTTCGGTATCCGTCCTCAGAAACGACGAAATACCCCCCCCCCCCCCCACCCTTCGGCCAAAAATCTTCCTTCATGAAGGTCGACAGATCTCACCACATTATTATTATTATTATTATCAGCCATTCGTGTCCCACTGCTGGGCAAAGGCCTCCCCTATGAATTAATTCCATATGAATTAAAATTAACCGTGGTGGGACTCCAACTACTCGACCCTCAAATTGAATATATATAGCATATTGCACCTAACATAGTGCTATTAACATATAAAGGTGGCTTCTCACGGATCTGTGATATTGCAGACGGACGCGGACAAGCTCGTACCGACACACCGCAGGGTTTTTTTTAAATTTTATATGACCAGCCCTAGTTTATGTGTATTAATCTTGTAACATTTAATTTATATCTTCAACTAGCTGTTGCCGCGACTTCGTACGCGTTACACTACTAAATGTGTAGGTAACCTAGAATAAAGCTAAACTCGCTGTCGCAACTTGACACCCCATTTTTATCCCATGGGACCTGATTTATGGGATAAAAAGTATCCCATGTGTTAATTCAGGTTATAATCTACGTACATATTCAATTTCATCGAAATCGGTTCAGCCGTTACGACGTGATTGAGTAACTAACAAACAAACAAACAAATAAATACATAGACAAACATCAAACTTTCGCATTTATAATACTAGTGTGATTAGTTGCAGCAGATGTTCCACCAGTCACATATTTTGGGATTATTCTCAAAATCCCCACTAGTACGTACTAGCAGTGGGATGTTTTGTCGAACCATTCATATCAATAACAATTCTACGACGAAGTAGCGTAGTAGTGGGTATTTCCAACACATTTAAAAAAAATACCTGTCTCACTGTTCGACCAACTGCTACGCACGATTTATAATCGCTTAATATCATATACGCAAAAGTTAGGAATGCATAATGTCAGTTATGCAAGTCAGTGGGGACGAAGCGGTGGGGATTTCGGTAATAATTCACATTTTGGTGGCATTTGGTGCATACCTGCATAATATTATCTTCTGAGACGGAGCAGATGACCCAGGGCTCGTTAGGGTTCCACGAGAAGTCGGATATCTTGGCGGTGTGGCCTCCGTGGATGAACAGCAGCTCGGGGGGCCCGTCCTCCGCGTCCTCCGCCGTCTGCTCCTCGCCGATCTTAGACAAATCCCAAACATGCAGCCTGCAACATTCACATTTACTAGTTTAGTTACATTATTAGTTGATGATCTTCGTGGCGCAGTGGGGGAATAGCCGGCTGAGACGCAGGAGGTTGCGGGTTCAATTCACACCGCGAAACAAATGTTTACACGATCTACACATATTTGTTCCGGGTCTGGTTGTTTCTCTATATATTCATATGTATTTACAAAAGTGTATAAGTATTCTATCAGTTATCTGGTTTATAGTACAATCTTTTCTTAGTTTGAGGCTAGATGGCGCTGTGTGAAATGTCCAGCATTATTTATTATTTTACTTATTTATACAATAACAAGCACTCAAATCTGAATATCCGTGAGGGAGGGAGTAACGACGGTCAAGACGGACTTCTAACTTTAAAACATTATTTTTGCGTCAAGGGTAAAAAGATAGATAACAACCCAATAACAAAATGGCACCAGGATACGATTTTATTTTTAATATATTTATTATCTAGAAAACGTGATAAATTTCAATCGTATTAATTTACGCACAGTAGTGTATAAATTAGTTTGCTACGCCTAACGGCACAGCCTCTTTTTTAAGATAATTTGTATTTTTTCTCTATAAGTGAATTAGTATTTTTTTAAGAAATGCTTAAACCATAATCATTGTTATAAATACAGGATTTATGTAGTGCGAGGCGAGACGCGCTCCCGAGCGTACCCAACTTTATAAACATTTACGAATTCAACCGAAACATTGTCGGTCGGAGCACCGATAAAACGGTACGTGATAAATCCCGTATTTGTTATAATAATAATGAATATTTGATACCTTCTGTCAGTTCCACTGCTGGCAAGAATAGTCTCGTTATGCGGAGACCATTGCACCTGGAAGATCTCATCTTTGTGCGATTCGAATGAGTGCAGTTTCAGCTTCAGATTACGGAGATCCCATAGCGCCACCTTATCCAAACAATTACGAACATTTAATAACACCATCAAGAGCTAAGCATTAATTAATCTAGAGCTGGGTAGTTCTTTACCTAAGAGCGTTATCACACTGTCGATTATCGAGCGTGTTACAGTACGACTCCCTCAAGTGTGGCGCGCGAGTATCTATACAGGGTGTCCCGGAACTAGTATTTTAGATAGATAATTCTATATTGTTACACCAAATTACAATAACTTACTCTAGAAAACATAGACTAATACATGGTGGTACAATGGGCGGTCTTATCGCTCAAAGCGATCTCTTCCAGGCAACCTTTGGATGGGCTGGATTGAAAAAACGTGTGAGAAGGCGGTGTTACAATAAATACCTATTTATATATGTTATTTTAAGCCTGAATGAGGAGATTCCGACCATGAAAATTAACAACTATTCGTTTAAACATTTACCTTGTTACCACCAAAAAGTTAAACAACTGTTTAAAGCTAGTATAGGATTTTTTTAAACACTCGCTAAAGTGTGTTTAACTTTTTTTGTGGTAAAGACCCTATGTTTTTAGAATAAATTTATTAAACTTGTTAGTTCGACTTTAAATCAGCTGTTTTTTAGACTTTGCGTCTTCCCTAGAACTATAAACTAACGTAATGTTGACTTAAGGTATTTGACCTAAACTGATAAACAGAATTAAAACTGATATCAGCTGATTGTTTCCAAGTGGTTCTTCAATGAAAATCATCGAATTCACAAAAGTCGTAGAACATTTTCTGTTTTCGTAAGTGTTGAGAATCACCATATCCATAACATTTGCAAATCATTCAAACATTTGTCCTGTGGCAGGAATCGATATCCTTTTGTGGCCCAAACGGCTACTTGCCCGCCACAACACAAAGTATACAGCAATTTAAATTAGCTGGGTGTTTAAAAGTGTTGATTTGATTACCATTTACAACACAGACAACACGTATCATTCAAAACCTATGCCTAGTGCCTGAAACCTTACCGTTTTATCAGCACTGCCCGTGGCTAGGATGAACTCGGAATAGGGGTTGAAGCTCAGGCAGTTCACTTCGGCCGTGTGTGCATCCACCGTGTGAGAGGGCTTTGATGTGTTGTTACACCTGTAGAAAAAACAGATAGTAAGAATACATTCAAATAAAAAAAAATTTGCTTTGTTTTTAACCTAGTTTCATGAACGTGAGGCACAAAACAGATTAAACACACAAGTGACATTGAAGTGGCGCCGCAAATGGCGTAGTAGTGAGAATAAGTTTTTTGTTGAAAAATTACTTTTTCACTTTTTATATAAAATTCATAATCGAAACCACAAGCAGATTCAAATGAGCCCAAACACTAGTAGCTTACGATAATCCATTCAGAAGTTCCGTTGTCTAGCATCCATCTTCATCATGAGACCATCTCCATGGTACCATATTATTGCAGTCACCGAAGTTACATATGTATTCAAAGTTTCAGCTCAATCGGTTGAAATATTCCACCCGGACAAACATACATACAACGCAAGTTAATAAAAATCTTGTAATAAATTAGTGAGTGAGTCTCCGCCACTTCTGTTTTGCGCCTCACTTAATGATCAGAAAAAATTAAGCTCAGGTCAAACTTAAAGGTTAACTTAGGTAAAAACTCATTTAGGAATATTGTAAAATAATCCAGTCCTCAAACTCATGAAGAAAACCAGATTACAACCAACCTCGAAGATAAGGCATCCAGCAGCTTCTCATACAATTGCATACTCACGATATAAGCAGTCGCACAGCACCATGCCGCAGCACCGAGTGATGATATATTCAACGTGAGTCCTGCTCACTGGTGACTAACTACCTTAAAACTATAAAGTAGAAACAGCTTGTCAACATACACAGACCTGGTGTCCCAAATCATCAACTTCTGATCATCGGCCACTGATCCGAATAGGGACTCATGTAGTAAATGCCAGGCTACATCCTCCACCACAGCAGTGTGGCCCGTGAATACAGATTTAGCTTCGATAACGCGCCCTTCTTTGGGTGTCGCGTTTATATCCCACAGACAGATTGTGTGGTCATCACTGCGGAAGAACTATGGTTAAAAACTGCTTATAAACACTATTTTATTTTTAGTGTTATCCAAACATAAAAGTATAAGTTTTTGAAATGCTTATAAACACTTTAACAGGTGTGAATTGAATCAGGTCAAGTTATATTGGTGCTGAAAGTGGAATAATATTATAGCGAAACCAATTGGTACTGAATATAGACTACTCCATTTAAATTCATAAGTAGTAATTTTGTGACTTTGGTTTCCTTAAAACTGGCTTAGCAAGTAGTGAGGTTAAGTGATACCATAATCACCAGTAGATTAATGTCTCAAAAATTCTAACTTAAAATGTATAATTTGATTTTATACTGTTTCTCTGTAAAAACAAAAGTCTAAGTATGTCACCTGGCAGAGAGCAGATACCCATTCAGGTTTGGGTTCCATGATAGACCATAGCCCTCTTTCTGATGCCCTCGCAATCTGAAACAAAGTTACATTGTTTTATATTACTACAAAGTAATTGTGATTCTTCACTTTCACCCGCTGATTACCACCATGTATTAGTCTAAGTTTTCTAGGTTAAGTTATTGTAATTTGGTGTAACAATAAAGAATTATCTATTCCATTCTATTATTGATTTAGTATAATTATTTTTATATATTTCAAAATAGTTATTATGAATCTGGGTAAATCATTATATTTTCATTAGCAGCTTTATGAGCACATTCCATTGTGTTTTTCTATAATTTATGAAGTAGGCTTAATTTTTTCATAAATTAGAGGCAAAATATTTTAGATCTGAATTGTAGAGAACTTTTATTGCTACGATACAAAAAAATAGAGCTCTATTATAGCTGAAATGCTTTTAAACCGCTATAAAGAATAGAAAACACTTTTTTGCGCCTGTTAACAAAATAACTATAAAATTTTGTACACCTTAAAATATATTTTTTAACTCCCCCAGGGTGCGCCAATAACAGAAATAATATACAATTATTTACATGACTATGAAAAATATTACAATATAATAATAATATATGACTAAGTCTTAAATGAATGTATACACCTGGCGGTTATATCGCTAAGTAGTTATCTCTACCAGACTACCATTGGATGGAATGTATTGTGAATCAATCGTTGAATCCATGATCATTGAATGAATACCTTAATGTCTTACCTAAGGTCAGGATGACATTCACCTGATGGCTCGGGCTTGGAGGGGTGCTTAGTGTAATCAAAGACGAGCACATCAGATGATGGAGTCTTGGTGGCAATAACGCAAGGGTTCTGAGGCATGTACCTTGCCCTATTCACTTCACCTTCATGATTGATCTTGATTTCAATGTCTATCTTGCCAGAAACTGATCCAAATCCACCAAATTCTGGAAGAATGGGCAAGAATAGATGACAACTCTAGCTTATTCCAACTTACTACTTTACTTAAACTTATAAAATAAGTATGAAATGGACTTAATATCATTGTTATACAAACTTGTACCAATGCCAATGGAAAACCATAAATTGAACATTCAATCATCAAGTAACCAGTTTTCCTTATGGATAATAATTATTCTATAGTAAATAAGTTAAAGATACAATCAAACAACTTAATATACAATTATTTTTTTTTTGTTGAGATCCTTACTAAGATTGTTCCCCCCTGATTCTCAACCTTCTTTTTGAGCTTTCAGATGCAGCTTTACTTTTTAGTTACATAAAATACTGCAGGACAGGCATCAAGATGAAACTAGATTTAATCACAGAAATTTACCTTCTGGTGTGTAGTGTCTGAATTGAAGTGGTATCAACGGAAGTATCTACCATATACTTCTCTTCTCTACTTCTTTTCTGTTTTTGTTTAATGTTATATTTTTCACCTTTATAATTTTATCCATTCTCTATATGTTCCATATGTATTATAATTAAATATAAAATGTCAAATGTATTGTAGGCATAAGAAGTAAGCAATGTCTTCAACTGACTTTTAAAACCTGCTATTCTTCCAGCTAACCTTTGTGTAGTGTTGATTGAATGATAGTGCATTTAATATACATAGCTTTGCTTAGTTTGGGGATAGGTAGCACTGTGTGAAATGTCCAGCATTATTTATATATTAATAATATCAGATTTTCATAGAAAAAGTTTTCAAGATTTTCATACTTGAATTTGAGTAAAAGATAAACAACTCATTATACCTCCTTTATCATTGTCATAATGACTGGCATCAAACTGGGCATCTTCATTGGGCAGCTGGACACTTGCGATTAGCAAATGATTTTGCTCGTCTGATGTGTGTGTGCCCAATATCAACCTGAATGACAAAGGAATACATACATAATTTACACATGACCTCTTATGATAAACCAAACAGATAATCTTAGTGATTATGAAATACATTTTCATACCTTCAGAAAGTGTTTCATAAAAGTTTGAATGTTTTTTAATGGGGTTGTAATTTACATATGTTATTATGATTTACTAACATTTAGACAGGTGACACATGATGAGGTAGTTGAACTGGTACACAAACAAATTCTTCTGGCTTTGAAACATAGGTCACTGAACCTTATAACAACAAATACTAGGAAACAACATTTGGAAAGTTCATAAGCAATGGTATGTTTAGTTCATTTCATGTTGGTCTGACAAATGTAGAATATATTTCGAGAATTTGTTTTTAGTGCTAAAAATTCATTCTTCACGCTCGTCATACTTCTTATGTAGAAGCTTCATAGTAGAAATGTTGTGATTGAAAAGTGCAAGTATGTACCTGTGTACAGAGTAGTCTTTCCCTTCAGGCCGAGTGACGTCGGGCAACCACTGCGCGGTCAGAGACGGCCACTCCAGAGCATGGGTCATCACCAGGTCATACAAGAATGGAGTATTCTTCTTCCATATCTTGTACTCTTCGTTTATCACGCGCTCTTCAACCGCATCGTCGAAAGTTTCTACAAAAAGACGAGAACTTACAGATCAGAAATCCTCGCTAACCACAAAATCCAAGCTGTCAGGATGGCGAAGAACAGAACTGCTTTGCAGTGTAATAACACAATAATATGCACAACGTTACCTCCGTCTCCTTTATCGCCCATTTTATCGATAATAGAACGCTTTGGTTGGCTAAATAGGAATTGGCAGATTTCTTTGCAAAAATAACCGGCCCCGTAAAGGCGCCAAACAAAATTTTTTGGCGTTGCTCTGTCGGCGTTTGTCTTTCCTTTCGAGTTGCGTTCGTTCGACAGGCATCACACAAACTTCCGGTCTATTGATTACTCAAATATGATAATATCCAAATTAACACATACAAAATTGTTACTACTAGTATTTTAACAAAAATAAAAATATTTAGTGGGTTTGTACTTTTAAAAAGACTTTAGACTTTGTCATAAAACGCAATTAAGTGATAAAAGTTGTCTTGGAAACGGATATGAAAATGGTAGAATTTATGGATTTGGTTTACTGCACTAACTTATTTTCTAAAAAATGTACGTTATGCTCGTTTGCATCACTACTATTTTCGGAAGAATAGCCGATTTTTTCTGATGCAGTCCAGGGACATTCATTCATGGCAACATTTTCTAAACTGTCAAATTAATGTCAAAAATGGCTGATGCTGCAGCAGCTCGTCGTGAAGCTCGTCGAAGAAAAATATTGGAAAATTCTGGCAATAGACTTCAAAAAATTGCTGGCAAAAGTGGCGATGACTCTCCCACAGGTATGGTATCTCTATAATAACTAAAACAACCATTAAATTGTTTTGAAACATGTTGTTTACAAATAATTAAATTTACAGAATCACCAATCAGGAGTTTCAGGCCTGAACCTGAAAACGAGATCTTTAGCTCAGCCGCTGGCAGCAGTTTCAGTAAAACATCAGAACAAAACGGCGTGCTTCGCAACGAATCAGACCCATTTCAATTCATACCGGCCAGTGTTGAGTTCGACGCGGCAGGCGACATTGAGGTAGCGAGTGATTTGGCAAATCTTTTGCCTCCGACTTCTTCAACGGAACCGGCACCAGTGATTGTAGTGTCCCTCTGGGAGAAAATAACTTCATACAAATATGATATAGTGCTCCTGTCTTTGGTCATGCAAATGTTGTATGCAATGTCATTGATAACTTTTGATAGAGGTGCTTACTTTTTCCTGCCTGTCATTGTGTACATTGTTACAAAGTTGGTCTGGTTCCCCCAACGAAATACTTCAAACATTGCCAATGTACTGCTATTGCTGAATGGTATATCTCAGTCCAGAGTGAGTAAGATATTATACCTAACAGAATGTTTTAGTGTAATTTCTTGTGACACTTTTGTGTATCTATTTACAACAATTTGCATACAATCACTGTGGATTATTGCGAGGGACTTCCTGGTTACATAGTTCAATGTGTACCCCTGTTGTGGGCATTACACCGACTGAGCAATATAACAATAGCTGGCTAGTAATTGACCTGCATTCAAAATTACAAATATTAACATTATCACTTGGCTGTACAAACTACTTTCTCGAATTTGCAGTCTAGGTAAATTTTGTATGCAGTTCACTAATTTTGATTGCTTGTGCCTTTACTTATAGTGAGAAGTTTTGAGATGTGTGCGTTTTAGTCACATTGCCATTTTTAGTTTTATATTAGAACCAATTTGTACATACTATCTATTGAAAATGGTTTAGTTTAAATAAACCTTATTATATCTGCAACTGATCTGTATCAAATTCAATTCCTTCAGACTGTACACTTTCAACTATGTATAAACTTCATGCATTTAAACTGTATTTACTTCCAAAATAACTCATACTTTGTAAAATTATGGAAATTAGTATGCCAAATTAAAAATGCAGTTATATAAATTATGATGATGCAATATAAGGACCTCATTTACTATGACAATATGGTGAAAGCTGTTATTGGCCTCAATTGGTGAATGAGACTAGTATTCTGTAATAACACTAGAGCTGTTACCTACTATGTATTTGTACTGGATGGGCTGGGCACACATATGTAATATATTATATATATTTCAGCATTTCTTTCTGCAAACAAAAGTTGTCTAGTGTGGTCTATCTATTTATAATGTTGCATTTTATAACTGAAAACATATAATCTTCCAGCACATTTAATAGTTAAATAGTCACATTGGAGCATATCTTAGTGACTAATGACATCCTAGGATTTGCTTCAGTGAAGTTTCCCTAATGGTTTATAGTTTATAGGTGCTGGCTACAATCAAAATTAAGCTGGTAAAACAAATACTTACCGAAGAATTAAATATGATGTTAAATTGTCCACAACTATTTTTAATACACTTTTTATCTACCTACATAGTGCACTGCACATTTCTGTATTATTTTTGTCAAGTTTTATTCTAAATATCAGCTTAATTCAGATTGTAAATCAATGAAAGGTAAAGCAATATTAAAATAATGGATTGTAACAAATTTATTTATATTTTGTAACTCAACAGTTGAAATAAAAAAATATTATTCCATTTTTATTTTTATCCTGGAAAAATTACGAAGTCAGCTGAAATAAAATAGGAACACATTAGAGTTATAAACTATAGAAAGATCAGCCACAAAACCAACATGGTACAAAGTAACTGTTACTAAGTTAAATGTGAGGTTAAGACCCAACCCTGCTGTTGAAAATTTTGGATGGAATAGTCTAAAGCTTTCTCTTGGTCAAAAAAATGTTGCGAGCCTTAACTGGTTGGTCCAACAAGAATAATTTTCCTTGTGGTCAAACTACTTCGATAGAGAATATAGCTAACGACCTATCTTAGATTACGCCGACGTCAGCTATCTCGACCTTTCCGAAGTCCAATTGAGCAAACTTGAACGCCTTCAATCTTTGTATTCGGTTCGTATTTGGCTTGCGCAAATATGACCATGTTTCAGAATTTCACGCAAAACTCAAGTGGCTCCCTATCCGTCTTCGCCGGAATGCACATATTCTGTCCCTTCTTTTTAACATTCTTTTCAATCCTTCTTCACCATACTATCTAAAGGAGCGTTTTGTGTTCTTGCACCAGGCGCATGATCGAAACCTACGCTCATTTGAAGCTCTAAGTCTCCAAACCCCTGTACACAGTTTTCAGTTTTATGGTGACTCCTTTACAGTTCAAGCTGTGCGGCTGTGGAACGCTTTACCTTTCTCTATTAGATCATCTAAATCTCTTCCTATCTTTAAAGCTAAGGTATACAACCATTTCCTTTCTTTGTCTACGCACTGCTAGTTTATCGTTATGTTTATCTTCTTTATGGTAGTTTATATATAAGTATATATTATTATATTTGTAAGTATGTATATATATTTAGTTTATTAGTAAGTATATGTAGTTTATGAACATACTCGTAGATACTCTGCCGTCTTTTTGATTTTGTTTTGTCCTGTCCATCCAAAGGTTGTCTGGAAGAGATCGCTTTTAGCGATAAGACCGCCCATTGTACTTACCTTAATTTTTGTGTATTTTTATTGTATTTTTAATTTTGTTGGTGTGCGATAAAGAGTATTCTATCCTATTCTATTGCCATCTACCACTGGATGGCAGTAGTTTGTTAGGTTTTTTTCCACAAGGACCACAAGAAAAGAATAATTCCTGTTGGACTCTCTGTTAGACTAAAAAGCTTAACCATGTGGAAGCACTGTCTGTAATTGGGGCCCTTTGGTCAGCTGAGCAGAAATCTAGAGCAAGAATTCCTGACCAAGTACCTAACCATTATCTAAGCATAAAAAATGTAAATTAATGATCTTACGTCAATGAACAAAATAAAACGAACATGCACTTTACTTAGAAATAATTATATTACTATAGATCTACAAATATCAAACAAAAATGCATAATCAAATGGCAGAATGTAGATGATTTTCATGTGGAAGTAAACTAAAACTTAAAGAAACTTTTAATACTACTTATTAGGTCCTTACTCTGTTTAGGATTTGAGGTTTCTGCAGCATTATTGCCTTTTTCACCCGTGCTCTGACTTTCCGCTGGCTCATTTCTCATTTCTTCACTTTTAATATTACTTGTGTTCAAGTCACTCTTAGACTGCACTATTTCTAAATGTGATTTAGTCTTTTTTGGACTAGAACTATTCTTAACAATACTTTGTACAGTGTCCTTAGCTTCTATGGAGTCAGTTGGTAGGTCAGAGCACCCAAGTTCTTATTCTGATTTTGCCGCTTTCTTTGGTTTCTTTTCCCGTACAGGTTTCGCCCGGACGAGGTCTGAGCGGCCAATTGAAATCATTTTTATTTCCCATGCCTGCATATCTTTCCTGGAAAATAATGATAAAAAAGAATACTTTTTAGTAATAATTTGACTAGAAGATTCTGGGTAATGGTTTTCAAATACCATTTAAATCTTATAAATTTCTCATCAGCACATCCCTTAGCACAAGATTGGTCACAAAGACGTCCTATAACTGATATGATGATGACATCCCTTAGCATAAAACTATTAATCATCATCATTTACAGCACCCATAGTGATCTGTTACTAAATGTTACTATGATATAGTATTCTGACTGACTTAGCGGTATTACTTTATACTTACATATACTGTTTCATCAAGTCTTGCGCCTGTATCTCAAGCTTGGATTTCTCATCTGAAGGTAATTTCGCCCACTCTGTCTTGATCTGCTCTTGAAACTCTTTGAGATTCTTTCCTTTGAAGGAGTCTTTTCTAGATTTTATGTATAAGAAGTAGGAAGACATTGGTTTCTTTGGTTTGCCAAGTTCTTTGTATTCCTGAAATTTAAGAAGTACATTTAGTGTATTTCCTATTTCATTGGCAAATTAGCTCTTTCTTAAAACCTCTTTAGAACAGTTTTTTCCAGATAATGTGGCTGGCTCAGGCAGATGCTATTTCATTGCATTAGCAGTCTGAAGCAGACTGCTGTGCACTGAATAAAATCAAAATTTGTTTTATTTATTTGCCATGGCAACAACCCATGTAGTTTTACAGATAAATATTGATTTTCTACTTACAGCTTTTAATTTCCTTTTCTCCTTGGCCCCTGCCATTTCTTCCTTTACTCTCTTAATATCCAATTTCTGTTGTTCTGTGAGGGAGCCTTCGTACATTGCTTTTATTTTTCTATAGTCTTCTAAATCTTTTGAGTATTCCTTGGTCATTTGTGATTTAGTCTGTAAAATAACAGTATTTTTAACAATATTTTCTTGTCGGATTGAGCTGATAAGATTTGTTTGATGCAATGGCAGGGAGTAAATAATTGGGTTGCCCAAGTTATATCGTTTAACTTGACAGAAGAGTTTTTTTCAAAGTTTTGCCAATTACTGTACTACAATTACTACAAGTGTTCTCAAACGTTAGTCCACAGAAAAGAGCTCTTCTAATACATAAATACTTAAAAGAACTCATATTCCCAAACCATATTATGAAAATTTTGTAACTTCTGAATAAAATATTTTGATAGATTGATTTGATATACTAGAGCTAACTTGAAGATAGCCATTCGTTCGTTATGAAAAATAAATTAAGTTACCTCTAAATCTAACTCTTGCCAATGCTTCGAAGTCCAAATAATGGCCTCCTTAGAACTTATACCAGGGTTTTTAGCCAACAGAGCCGGCCTCATTTGAGCCATAAATTTGAAAAATGGTGTCAAAGGCCGCTTCGGCTTGTCGAGCCCTAATTTGTCTTCTGCAGACTTCTTGGTATAGCTGCATGATTGAATAGCACCCAAAAAGTTCGTTCTGTAAATTTTAAATGAATCCTCGTTTAAAGCAAGCCTTGCAACGTACGAACAACATAAAATTACAATTACTAGAGAGATGTGTAACCAGAAACGAGTAGAATCATAGAATTATTCTAAATTTTATAAAATAAACAATGATTTTTATAAGCGTCCTAACCTAAAACTTACCTTCCATGTAAAGCGGTTTTGTAGCTTCCTATTACGAGGTTACTTAAACGATGCAGTTGTGTAAATGAAGACATCATTTAAATACCTATACCGTAACCAACAGAAATTTATTTAAATTAAACAATTTTATGAAGAAATTCTCGAAAAATGGATGACCAAAACGCCAACGTAAAGAAGACAGAAGTCGTCAGAAGTGCTTTGTTTGTTTGTTTGACGTTTGTAATACTTTGATGTTATGTCATGCCAACAGTCATTGCCAACAAATGAAAAAAATCAAGAAAGCTGAAGTGTTACGAAAAAAAAAACAAGCTGAAAAGCATGGATTTCCTTGGGAATTCCCTTGTAAAACAAGGATGGACAGATGATAAGGTCTTTTTATTAACGATTGAAAAAGAAAAAACTAGCGTACTAGATAGCACTGTCTAGAGATGCGCCGCTAAAATACCTATATGGTTTATATTATCCCAAAATCTCAATCTCTCCAGTCTCATCTCTGCGTTCTAGAACCGAACGGTCTGCTACGTAAAGATCGATGGTAAGAGGCCTGACGGTATGACTCTTACACCATGGGAGAATCTTACACCCTTTGGTGTGGGACACCACGTGCCTTGATACTCTTGTGCCATCTCATCTGTCTGGTACAGCAGTTGAGGCCGGTGCGGCGGCAAATTCAGCCGAAGATCTCAAGCGGCGCAAATATGGAAATCTCGACAGAGCTTACGCATTTGAGCCATTTGGGGTCTAGACCCTGGGTCCATGGAGTATCAGGGCCCATCGCGTTTTCAAAATTCTTTCTAGGCGTCTGCTCGAAGCGATATGTGATCCGAGAGCTGTCGCTTATCTGGGTCAACGCGTAAGCATTGCAATTCAGCGGGGCAATGCAGCCAGTGTCTTGGGGGCAATTCCACCTGATAGTGGTCTGGAGCAGTTGAGCTATCTATAGATCGTTTGCAACGGTCTTTAGATGATTCAACTGTTTGTTCTGTCATCATCATCATCAACCTATAACAGTCCACTGCTGAGCGTAGGTCTCTCCCAGGGTGCGCCATTGAGCCCGAATCTCAGCTCTTCTCATCCAATTCTTGCAAGCCACAGCGCGCAAATCGCCACTTCATCTAGCCGGAGGGCGTCCTACACTTCGCTTGCCTAGACGTGGTCTCCACTCCAGAACACGTTTACACCAACGGTTATCGGTTCTGCGGCAGATATGCTCGGCCCACTGCCACTTCAGCTCAGTTTCTTCTTTATTTTATTGTAAATAATTGTATATTGTTTCTGTTATTAAATAAAGTTGCTTGTAAAGAGCTATTAATCAAATCTCAAAGACACCATATAATTTGTCTTAGACAATCTCACTTCGTCAGACAAACAAACACAAATGTTAGTTTTTTTATTTAAAGTACCTTGACCTTGGCAATTGACTTTGACAATAAAAATAAAAATAAAATAAATATTGCTGGACATTTCACACAGCGCTATCTAGCCCCAAACTAAGCAGAGCTTGTACTATGTGAACCAGATAACTGATAGAATACTTATATACTTTTTTTGTAAATATATAATTATAATAATATATAGAAAAACATCCAGACCCGGAACAAATATCTGCAGATCATGCAAACATTTTGTTCCGCGGCGGGAATCGAACCCGCTACCTCCTGCGTCTCAGTCGGCTGCACCACTGCCTGCTGCACCGTGGAGGTCGTGAAATTCATTTTTCTTTGTCAATCAGAGCATGACAGAACAACGCCATCTGTTAGCAGTTATAAAAACACGCCCTCAGATCAAATTGATAGTGTGCAATAAAAAAGCTTTGGTGGGGTTTCACATTCTTGACTACTATCAACTAGATGGCGCGGTAAATGTTCAGTCATGTTTATTTTACCATTTTATGCACCAACTTTATTATTTACCAGTAGGTCAACAGTAGATTGCACTGTGTACCTATTATAATTATATCGGATCTCTAGGTTGAGTAGGTTGTATCTAATCATAATCATGGCTGATGGTTGTGCAAAATAAAGCCTGAGAACCGCAATTAACTTATTTACTGGGACGACCGACGGTAGGTATCCCGTGTAAAAGTATGTACATAGGTTGGTATTTACCCAGATTTACGAATTTCGATCTAGAATTATTATTGGAATTCGAACCTACTGCTGCTGTTCGATTATCAATTAATTTTAGAATTGGTTTTACAGAATTGTGGCATAAAAATAATACACATCATATTACCTATCTATATTTTATCCAAAATGGATGGATCCTACTTGAGAGAAATACACTCACGAATATTACATTAAAAAATGTAGTACGCGATAAATACCCGTTATAATCAATAATAATGTACGGAATACTTACTAAATATAATTCCTTATATCTTTCCTAACTGAAGAAGGGTAAATAACACAAAGTTTTTATAATATTAAGTAATTTATTTTATTACACTTTACAATACCAAAATAATAACTTTCTCACATCCTAATACAAACAGGATGCTCCAAAATATATACGCTAATCCGAAAAGAGGTCTTTCTGCCAAAGAAAATTAACAACTTTTTATAAAAGCAAAAATGCATAACAACATCCTTCAAAACGGGACATTCACCTAAAATGACTGATAATTAAACTGTTTTTTACAAAAATTAGCAATTTTGTTACGGAGTGATCCTACAGAGACAAATATTAAATTTTAAAAAAATCCTGAAAGAAACATGCCGTAACTGAGGTCAACAACCCCTTTCAGATTTTATACATATTTCAAAGCACCTATGAAGGTCCCTCCTACCTATTTATCTCAGAAACGTATTGCACCATCACAATGCAGAAACGTACTAAACTCAAATAAATCCAATCTAAAAGTTAAACATCATTATTGTGATTTACATAAATAAATAAGTACTTACTTATACATAAATATTGATACTTAGGTACAACTAAATATATAAATCAATCTTAATCAGATAATAGTTAGGTACCTGTCTACTATTTTAGTAACTGCTAAGATAACTACAAGCGTACATACCTATTTACAATTATATATATATTTACCTTATCCTTACTATGTAATACTTAGATACCTACCGTAATACTTAGATACCTACCTACTTTTTAAATTTTCAGTCATTTATTTACACAACTATTTTGGCAAGGAGGGGATGCCTCAAGCAAGACTGGGTAGATCGCATTTACATTAACAAGGTAGATCATTTGTATGCATACGCTACAGTAAAATTGTAGGTTTTCATCTTTATAAACTTGACTTACGTAAAGGGAAGTTCTTACGTGATACAAGTACCTACCTTCCTAATGCTGTGATAATATCAGAACGTTTATAGCTTTGGATATCACGGACTTCACGGAATCGGCGCGAAATCGTCTAAGGGGTTTGTGCACTCACTCGTATTCGAATCGTTTTCGTGATTTCACGAATCACTTTGACCAATAAAGGCTACACTATCGAGTTCTCTTTCTAACTTGAATAGAATCTGTTTTACTTTGCCTGGGCGCTATTAGATAGATTAGATTAGATAGAATACTTTATTACACACCCAATACAACAAAACAATATTCAAATGAATGTACCTACAATTGGCGGTCTTATCGCTAAGTAGCGATCTTTACCAGACAAACTTTGGATGGAATGGATTATGTGAATATTTACCTAGGGTATAAATGGTATACTACATAAATACTTTAATATATTGTATATAGAATAAAAAAAATATAAACAATAAATACATATAAATACAAATATATATATATGTATATATAATTCCCGCCGCGGAACAAAATGTTCTCTATATATGTGTTTCAGTGTTTCTCTATATATTATAAGTATGAATTTACAAAAAAAAATTATATAAGTATTCTATCAGTTATTTGGTTCCCATAGTACAAGCTCTGCTTAGTTTGGGGTTAGATAGCGCTGTATGAAATGTCCAGCAATATTTATTTTATAATATGAAAGAGTTAAGCAATAGTTAGCGACAAATACGTCTGATAGCCATTGATAGCGCGTTCCATACACGGACAGCCTGCACTGTGAAGGAGTCATCGCAGTACGAGGAGGAGTGTACAGGTGTCTTAAGTCTTAATTTGATGCAGGAAATGGAAACGTTCTTTGAGATAGGGAGGTGAGGAAGGGGTAAAAATAATGTCTATGAAATATTGTCTATGCTCTAAGGATCGAAATCTTAATTTCATCTGACCGTTAGTTTTTTAACGATCGTCAAAGCCGCCAAAGTCGCCAAGCGATTAGACATCATTACCTGTATCACGTAATAATATCCTCGTCATAAGCTAAGCTACCATATTTATAAACTACCCACTTATAGCACTCAATCTAAGCACTCCGCCTACACAGTAGACATAATTTAAAACTATATTCAACCTAATCCAAAACATATCTAATGGCACTAGGGTACAAGTTCAACACTGTAAATGCGTATTTAGAGGCACAACCCTTTCACTTCAAATATTCACACTTCTAATAGTCTTTATCCGCACGAAATTCGTTCACTCCTGTCAGAGGATAGTCTCCCCCGCAGAGTAGTGATAATGCCTCGGTTTTCTATACGAGTGCTGCTGCGGTGGCCTATAAGTGGCATACTTTTGAGGATGCCTTGGAAGACTATGTGGATGCGTGGCGTAGCAATGCATTGTCAAAGGTGTCGGCGGCGGACCAGACGGACACTTCGCTTGAGCAGACTTCCTAGGCCCCGTCATCCGTCTCCAAAGAGCTTTAAGCCTCGGAGTGGCTATCCACACGGCGACCATGACCCCGAGGATCTGCGACGCGAATATCCGGAATAAGAACACCCAGAAGGCAGGATGCGGGTGTGTCGATGGCTCTAGAGACGGCATGGGAGCGGCCAGCCATTCATCCCTCCATGCGTATTCATACACCCACGTGGCGAGTATGGACGCTGATGGAACTGCGTACAGAGCTGTAAACGCTCCTAGTCTCAGCACACTTTGGTCCGTTCGCTGTTGAGGAAGCGTGTTTAGCAGAACTGATGGGGCAGGCGCCGGGGCCGGTCGTCTTAACGCCACTCGGAGACCGGACGACAGGAACACGCATCCTAGTAGCAGGCAGATCGCTTCCGGAACGATAACCAACGCCAGCAAGGATTTGCTCGACTGGTTACCGACGTAACAAGTTCCTGCAACAAAACAAACAAAACCTTAGATTGTTGAACTCGGTGCGCGCTCAGCGGATACGATTTTTTCCCCCAAGTGCTGAATAACATTCCGATTTCCACTAAAGCTGCCCTCAAAGCGGACACCTACACAAACACAAGCCGAGTAAAAAGGCTTGCATTAATAAGGCGGTTAAAAGGACCGATTTAAAATTGAAATACGAGCGTGAGAGGAAAGGTGTCGTATTTAACGGCTCGAATAATGGACGAGCATTTCTTTCGGCCGCCATAATGGAATGAAATAATAAAAATAAAAGCACAATACTCGGGGCATGATTGAAACTGCAATATGCCTGAGAAACGGTCATGTGGCAGCACTCACAGCCTCGCACTTATTATAATGAAAACAAAGCGTCATGTTTTTGCATCAAACGGAATTTATTAGGTGCGTAAATTGTGGAGCCCGGACAGATATGGCTAAGTACAACTGCGATACCTTGCTATTTGAATACAGCTGCCTTCCTCGGAAACCTGAGTCGTATCTACCGTATTTACAAACCAAATACGGCGAGTAACTGCAAATAACGAGATACTGCACTCAAGTCGCAGAAACCTATCTCATTTGCATAAACTCTTCGAAGGAATCTCCGATGTAGCTTCAAGTAAGGTGTAATATATTCGCGTGTTCTTTTTACCGATGCAGAAAACCTTGTCCGACCAATGATTTATCACCAAAAGTTTATATCGGGCCAGTCAAATATTTTATTCCAAAATGCCTTGGACATAAATTCAGTTCGATAACTGCGATAAGCGATGATTGGTGCAATGTTTTTGTCAGTGTGACTTGAAAGTGAGCTTACACTGAGCTTTTTGCTAAACATTGGACGTTGGTAAACGCGTTTTAAGAATTATGTTGCTGAGTTACCTTTACAAGTAGGTACTTGTACATTTAATTTTTATTATTTACTCTTAGGTGATACGGTAGAATAAAAGAACCGCACGTTGGCGTCGCAAGTTCTAAAATAAATATATTTTTACTATCAGTGCGGTACATATTCTTGAAATACAGTATGTAAAATAATCTTCTCTAGCTTAAATGATAAGTGCTTGATAAATGAGTCTATGTAATGCCGCTTTGTTATTAAATTAAAGATATGATATTGTAGGACAAACAGTGCTACTGTTTAAAACATTTGATCATTCCGACTTCAGTTTCTGTTTGTTTGAACATAAAACAAACGCGGGGGAAACTTTGATCTAGAATTTTCTTCGTCTTATGGCGGGTGCCTATATCCGTCGGTAACCAGCTATGACTCGTTTCTCCTTGAAAACGTGTCAAAAGTTTGACACTAGTATGACACTTCTTGAAGGAGATTTAGAGTCGTAGTCGGTTACCGACGGTTATAGGAACCCGCCATTAGAGCGACTTGCGCAACGATGCTTAATCGTAAGTATTTAGTGCCTAAATATGATTAAGAAAGTTGTCAAATAATACTAAGACGTCAAATCTAAACATGTTTAAGAGCTAATTACGTTTAGGGATCGTTAAGCATGCCGGCCGGTGTTAAGAAGTTCTGAATATAAATAGCAGCGGCTAAACCTTTGAACTAAATGTGATATTTCCTCTAATGTATTCTTACATAAGCTCTGCTTAAGTCAAGTTTCCTTGTGCTCGAAACTTTAAACAATAAGCCGGTACCTCCATACAATTTCATACAAACAGGCCGAATGCCATTATCGTATGAATGCGTGCTCCTGCGCACTCTTACCAGATTTAATCGCTTTGAAAATGCCGCCGATCAAATAAAAAGGACTATTAAAATATGAATCGCCATTTTGCCATTGTGTTCTGATACGGATGTGTATTAGAACGTATTGATTGATAAATGGCAAAAGGGAGCATTGTTTGATGAATTTTTAACGAAGTTTTTTGAGTTACTTCCTTCGAGTTGTCAACCCTAGCTCACCTTGTAGTTGTGTAGTCATGAACATCGTCACCTCTCAGTTAGACTCACCTAATCAACCATCAATGACGGAAGGTAGCATCGTCACCTCTCAGTTAGACTCACCTAATCAACCATCAATGACGGAAGGTAGCATGGTCTATGTCTTACGTCTTAGTTGGACCTAAGTTGCATACCTAACGTTTGCTTCTATTGAAAAATTTATTGGTTTTTATGTTTTTAGCTTTTTAGGCTGTCTAGTTTTCAGCGAAATCGAAAGTTAAATCAAAAGAAGCAATTTTCATGTGTAACCTGTATGTCAGCTCATAATTATGTAAGTAATTTGTATCTCTACTTTTTCATGGAAAACAACACGGCGGGGCCAATATTTCTGTTGACAAAGATGTCAATTATCGCATACAGCTATGTTCTTTAACCCTTTTAAGGAGTGGTCTACCCTTAATGGTAGGGCTTGAACCGCAGTATGGCTATAAAGGCTCGATTGGCCGCGACAAGTTCTTTTAGCGGCTCCCTATTACATTGCCCGTCGATTGCGCAAGGAAAATGATTATCGTAACACCAATGGCGATCATTTTGACACTATCAATATTGGAAATAATGAACTAAGTATTCTTTATAGCAGCTCATGTGACAGCGCGCTCTCATAGAAATATATTTTTACTATCAGTGCGGTATTTGTCTTCATAATCAACATTATGTCAGCCATAAAAAGTCAACTGCTTTAGCAGTGGTCGGTCGCTCTGGAGATCTATGAGGGAGGTTCCCTCATAGATCTCCAGAGCGACTTGCACCCAACGGCTCCCAGCAACTTTCATCAGGTCGTCTTTCTATCCTACGCTACCCTTTTCAATACGCAGTATCCACTCGAGAACCTTTCTAATTGAAACATATTAATTATAAGATTGTTCTTGTGCTAGATCAATTTAGATTGTTTTACATTTTTCGTTTGATTCCAATGTCAGCATTGGTACGTTCTCCATTACCATTTTAGTACTGGAATTGGATGGCAGTAATGATGTCGGCCCAGTTACAAAGGAATAGTGTTATAGGAACAAGCAGTTATGGAATATAAGGAGCCGCGCTGGTCGTTAACTTGTGAGTACATGTGTAGTAGATAATAGGAAAGTATAAATAATAAGCCTACCTTAATATCATATGGAGAAGGGAAGCAATTTTTGGATAGGATTTCAACGTTGAAAACGACAGGTGTCTCATCATCCTGACGGTGACAGTGTAACAGGCCAGAAAATAACATAAACTAACTTGGTTTGTGACTAAAAAGTTTTAAAGTTGTGCCACCAAAGCCAAAGATATTTTATGCAGAACTTTAGGTACTGTTAAAAAACCGGCCAAGTGTGAGTCGGACTCGCGCACGAAGGGTTCCGTATCTATAAAAACGGCAAAAAATCATGTCTGTTGTATGGGAGCCCCACTTAAATATTTATTTTATTTAATAGCACAATTTTATTTATTTACCTTATTTGAGGTTGGTGCCGATTAAGCTGGTCCTCTAAATTGTATGAGCGCCCATACAACTCAGAGGACTATCTTAATTGGCGTCAGATGTGTATGTATGGGGACACCCTTTAATTTTTAACTTTTTTATTTTTTGGAGTTTTTCCTTTATTTGTGCTGTAAGACCTTGCTTTTTCGTGATTCTAGGTCAACGGGAACTACCATATAGGTTTTCGACCCAAAACCTATAGAGTACTTTCGATTGACCTAGAATTGTCAATTTTGGTTAAAAGCAAGGTCTTACAGCACAAGTAAAGGGAAAATCGCGAAAAAAAAAATATTTAATAAAAATGTTGGTACTTACAAGTTTTCGCGAAAATCTAAATTTGCCCATAACTTTTTATCGTGTTGATTCAGAACCTTGATTTTTATGGACCTAATAGGGACTATATACCTCAGTATCTGGTATAGATGACAACTTGCTAGGGCCACCCGCTCCTGAGAAAATCGGTGGTGACACACGGACAGACAGACGGACAGACGGACAAGAGAGTAATTTTATAAGGGTTCCTTTTGTTACCTTTTGAAGTACGGAACCCTAAAAATGGTCCATAGTGGTGTAAGGAACACAATGAATATCATAATCATCATCAACCTATAACAGTCCACTGCAGGAAGTAGGTCTCTCCCAGGGTGCGCCATTGAGCCCGATCCTCAGCTCTTATCATCCAATCCTTGCCAGCCACAGCGCGCAAATCGTCACTCCATCTAGCCGGAGGGCGTCCTACACTTCGCTTGCCTATATATACAACATATACAATGAATATAGTCTGAAGCTTATAACACGCACTGATACTTCCTCTAACGATCTGCTGTAGTTGACTTTTGTAGACTGGGGTGGTGAAAGAAATAAAGCTTATGATACTAGCAAGCTTCTGAGTAACCTAAAGCTGATTTTAGCGTATTATGTATCTATCTATAAAATTATCAGCTGCACGAGCGAGAAGTGGATGATATTGGACCTTATCAAGGTAAGTTAGAGTTAATTTTACCTGATGCTAAGAAGCTCAAGTAAGACCTCATCAGGTAATCTAAAACTGATTTTAGCGTATTACCTGTTGGTTCATCAGCTGCAATAGGTAACGAAGAGTGCCTATAGCGCGTTGACCCAACATAGACCCTATCAGAATAACCTAGAGCTTATTTTAGCTACATACCTGTTAGTTCATCAGCGTCCACATCCCTAGTCACGAGCACAGCTGCAGCCAAGGCGGCTGGTACACCCCAAGCGCAGAGCTGGAGTAGTGAAGAGTGGCGGTCGTCGCGACCGCTGCCGACTGTTGTCGGAGGCCGGAGGACGCTGGCTCGCCATGCACCAGCTACCACGACCCACCTGGAAAAAGGAAAATTACGTAAATTTATGTACCGAAGTTTTATCCCTCACGTGCCCCCCCCCCCCCCCTCGGGCACATAAGAGTTTGGGGCCTTTTAGAAAATAAATGTAAATTAAAACATGAGTTATTATGTACTTTTATTCAGTGACTATTGATTATTATGGGTTGTTTTTACAGTAAGATTTCAGTTTTAGATTTATTAAAAATTTTATCACTGTTTAGAAAATATTTAGAAATCATAATGGATTTCCGATTTATATTTAAGCTGAGAAATTTTCACAACATTTTTTTGTAAAATTACACTTAAACCCTTGTTTTTGACGTCGATGACGTCGGCATTTTAAGCTCCCCCTCAAGCCAGGGGGAGGGGGATGTACCCATATGGAAAAACTGACACTGCGTGCAAGAGCCAGTGCACAAGTCAACCATTTTTTTTATTATTAATAGGCTAGCGTTTGATAAAGATCTCGCCTGATGGTAAGCGAAGATGCAGTCTACGATGGTACACGCTTGCCTAGAAGACACCTATTCACTCGCGACTTGATAACCCCTAGATTGTAGTAGGTTTATTCTTGCTACCAGCCCCCTTTTCTCTACGGAAAACATCTAGATTCATAATTGAACGAGCGAGTAAAGCGAGCGTCTCAGTTTCGAGATTGGCCATATAATGTTTTTGTCCAGCTGCTGTCTGTCTGTCTGTTCTCGCTTACAGGTCGCATTTTTCAACTGATCTCGACGAAAATTGGCACACAAGTTCCTTTATTTATTTAATTCTTTTAGTCGATCTCGATTTTTAATTGGGGGAAAAGAGGGGAAGTTTGCTGTAGCGTTATTTATGGTCGGATTTCAATAAAATTTGAGAGGCCCACTAATGACTTTATTCTATACAAGATCATGCGAAAAAAAATCAAAAAGGGGGAGTGGAGGGGTAAAAGGGTGGGGGTGAGTTTGCTGTAACATTTATATGAGAGGATTTCAATTTTTGATTTTTTTTTCAGAAAATATACCTATACCAATCAGACCACACATTCTTCTCCGCCTTCACGAGACAAACCCGTGGACACCAGATTAGACTTCCTAGGACCAAGGGAACGCAAGTAATCGCTATAACTTATACCAATATTTTGCTCAAAAGTCAACTTAAGTAAGCCTATTGGAAAATTCAAACACCTGAAATTATTGATTTAAAATTGGACTTTCTTCCTTAATTTTGTTGCGCAAATTACTTTTTGGAGTTGGGACGCGAGGTCTACTGTTCTCACAGAACCGTAGGTAACTAACGATGATCGACTGGTGATTTTCATAAGACATTTTTGTTTGGACTTTTACGATAAAGCAGCTTATTGACAGAAGCAAGTAATTAAGTTAATTGAAAACTGCCAGTAAACGGGTCTAAACCTATCTACCGGCAGGTGTATTACAATTTTATTATTATTTATGTGAATTTAATTGAATGCCAGAAATGTACAGATAATAGAATAGGTTCCTCCCGAGCATTATATAATAACAAGTTAAACTACAGTTTTGCACAGACTTTAGACCACATTAAAAGCTTTAAAGTGCAATTAAATTCTTCAGACACTTATTTCAGGCGCTAAGATGGTCCAGTCCGCTCGGAAATTAGTGAGCTCGTCCCTCCATCTTTTCTTTGGTCTGCCGCGACGTCTTCGGGCTGTGTCGGGGTTCCACTCGGTGGTGAGCTTAGCCCACTGATCACCCGACATACATGACCAGCCCAGTCCCACTTGAGTTTGACGGCTTTCGTAACTACATCTACGATTTGTGGTTAGGTTAAATAGTTTATAAATTCATAATTTTTTTACGCGGTGGCAATAATTTGATATACAGATTGGTAGATTTTTCTTACTCCATGGTAATATCAAGAATGAAGATGAAGTACATATGTATTTATCTACCTAATGAGAAACCGAAAGCAGTGAGCAGTGTAATGAATATTGTATTCATAATCATATCTACACCACGAACAACTTACACAGTACTTACTAGATAATTCTCAGTAAAATAAGTAAGTACATATACAAGAAACCAAAAAGGACCAAGTTTCGAACTGTAGCACCCACATGTCAATTGATCCTGAAGACGCTATACCGCCAACATCCAATTAACATCTAAGTAATTTTCAAGAAAGTATAGGTACTCGTTTTTATAACGTAGGAAGAAAACAGTGAGACAACCCGCAAGTTTAAATAGCAGTGGTTCTCAACTCTCTCAAAGTATCTCACTCGACTAAGATGAATGGAATAAGCACTGAGCAATGCTATTCTATCCTGGATCCTTCATCAAGCTAGACTACTTAGTTAGTCGGTACTGAAACTTGCTGAGCTTTTTGGTATAGATGCTGGACAAACTTAAATCTATTATAATCATAATAAAAACGATTATTTTTCGTCACAAGAGTTCATTATACAAAATATAGTGAATTTTGTGACGGCAAAACAGTCACCTCTCAGCACTATTACGGTATTCTGTAGGGCAGCAACTGTGTCAACATTAGTTGTGCATATACTAAGTATTTATGAACGATTAAAATTTTAAAGCACATTGCTCAATAAAATAAAATGTAAATAAATGGTAAAATACCATGTTAACTTTATGTAAGTAACATTAAACTACATAGGTAATTAATCGAGTTATACTGCGATTCGCATGCTGCCTTACGGCCCATTTGGTCCGAGTCCCAGTATTGCTAAAATTTTAATATTTCTATACTGCGACTTGTCCCATTTAATTTTTGTGTGAAATTTATGCCTAAAAAACATCAAGTACAGTCAGTAAGAAAAGTGAATTCGTGCGTTAAATGTTATGTAAAATAACAATTTATTATTTTATGTATAATAGAAACCGACAAAACTCCACTAGCTACTAAAGAAGCTAGTTCAACCACAAAGAACCGTAAAATTTTTTTGAAATAATGTCTAAGCAAGTGTTCTCACGGGATTATGATAATCTTCTATGAATACTCTAAAATAGGTTTAAAAAGGAGACATTTTATGGCTTTTGGTTACTTGCTGATATTAATAACAATAGCGCTTACTTTTCAAGTAAATGTTGACAGTTGTTTAAAATTACAATATGGTGAGCGAACAAAGAACGTTTTAACCTATGATGTTTCATTACAAATAGAGCAATACAATTACTTATCTATATACACGTGCATTTCTTGGAGAAGTGCATTGCAATAATTTGAAATATTGGTTAGTTTAGTATGCTTATGACTTCTCACGGAGAAAGTTAAGTGCACTAATAAGGTCAATTAATTAATAAGGCTAATTAATTAAGTAACTAATAAGGCTTATTTATCGTGATAAATACTATCTACATAATCATAGTTTATTATGCTGATTATTTGAGGTTCAATTAGAAAAAGTTAGATTTAAATACTTTATAAGTGTGATTTTTTTAGTATAATATTTACAAATCATTTTAGTTTAAATACATTGTTTTTTACATTATATAACTCAGAACTTTGTAATTGTTGATTTGTTTTGCCTAGTGTGTGAAAACATGTTATGATTAAACTATTTTAAAGCAAACGCAATGTTTTAATGTTTCACTCTCAAGTACTGAAACTAATTACTAATTGAACGTGGGACGAGTATGGATATATGTATTAATTTTTCTTCAATACTGCGACTCGGACCAAATGGGCCATAAGGCCATGGTACGAGTCGTAGTATAACTCCGTCAATCAATATCATCTCCAGTAGATGAAAAGAGTGAAGTTCTGTTGAACCAAAGCAGCTTTATTATAAAACTGATGTCACAAAAAGTGGTTGTAATCAAGACACTGTAATTCAACGGCGGAGTAACTCGCTCTCGATCATAAAACTTTTTGTTGATATTCTTAACGATCGTCTGTGATCGATAAATCTTAGTTTTTAACTAGCGATCCTCCCTTCCATCGATGTTTATAGCTTATTAAGACTAAATACAATCATAGTATATATAAAACAAATAGGC
The DNA here is from genome assembly GCA_963924445.1 of Philereme transversata. Taxonomy (NCBI): domain Eukaryota; kingdom Metazoa; phylum Arthropoda; class Insecta; order Lepidoptera; family Geometridae; genus Philereme; species Philereme transversata. Next base: position 5,693,679 of record OZ004343.1, on the reverse strand, counting down.
AGGACCAATATGCGAGTTTATAAATTAAAAAGCCTTTGCAACGCGCGCTATCCTTACATACTGCCATAATATATACCAAACTATACTTCGGCGATTTGATATTATAACATTTCATATTGAATTTGTTTTATATAACTATAGTTCGTTTATCATCTAACGGTTTTTTCAGCTGGTCACTTTTGAAGAAAGAACAAACAGATAAACAGATACTAGAAAAGAGAGAGCTCTACATAATCCTATTCAATTCCTTCTCTCTTCCTTAGGAGAGGATCCGTGTACCAATGTCTAGAATCGTTTATTTTTACAAATAATATAATATATGAAATCACAAATTTGAAAATGTTAATTTTGTAAATATCTGCTATCTTGTATAAAATTTGTCTTTAATGTATTCCTTTCCTTTCCTCATCCTTTCCTAGTTTAGTGTAGATATATCCCGGGTCTTGTGTTTGTTTTGGTTCCCTAATTTTTTTATTTGCCACTGGCAAATGCACAAAACCGTGCGACGACAAAAAAAATTCTATTCAAAATCCAATTTACCCCAACACTTCTAATGCCCTAGCGGAATGACCAAGGTTCAAGTCTTTTGGCTAGTTTGGCTACATAATAAATTCACGTAGGGTTACCAGATGTAAAACTAAAAAGCCCTGCCAATAAGCCCGATTTCTACAAAAATGTCCTGACATTTTTCCGCGAGATCGCGCAATCCATGTTTATTGTGCCGGCCGTTAATTATAAATATCAAGTTCTATGTTTTTTTGAATGAGCCTACAAATACAAAAAATATGATTATACAAGTAACTATTTTATTTACTCAAATCTCAACTCTCGGAATCCTTTTATCTTGTATTCGCACGAGATTGTGAATATGATTATACTTATTTTTGTTTTCTTTTTACATCGCTATTACGACCACATCCAGTATCCGTTACTTTTTATACCACTGGTTTAAACCAGTTGAACTTAGCTTTAGCTTAAATTATAACCCTTAGCTCGTTAAAACATGAGACAAGTAAATCCATCGAGAAAGGTGTCGCCTTGTTTAAAACCGACACCACAATAACCAGAACTCTAAATTTCCTTGTAAGATGAAATAATTTATAGTGCGGTGAGGGTCTGATAAGGATGGTGGTAGATACCTGCAGTGGCACTTGAGCAAACGTCGAGTTTGTTTGTAGAGAACCGAAAGTGGCGACCAAACACTAGTCGGTCTGTTTGTTTGAATGTGTATGTTTGATCCGGCGAGACACATGTTGGCTAACATTTTACTAATGTTTGTACGATTTGCATTGTGATGATTAGAGTTATTTGAAGTAGGCACAGTTGTATTTTCTGTGGCATCGTAGGCACGAGAGATCGTAAAGAGTACGTGTAGGTACCAAACGCTTTTCCGTACATAAAGGGAGAACGTTTCCACCGCTTAATATTATCCAATCTATTATATCTCTTACATACCTTACATGGCCTTAACGGGGCTAAATACGTTTTTGTTGTCGACGCTTAACAATTGTTATATACGAGTACGTAGATAATATTTAATAGATTTTCTTTGTTTACACTTTTGCACTCGTTTTAGGAAACGCTCCGGTTGCAATTTTTCTAAAATCTAAAGTTTAGGTTTTAGTTCAGTAGTCTAGGATTTATGAATCCTTAATTTTTATTCAGATCCCGTGCAAAATGCATATTCTACAGACAAAAGTAGCTGTATAATATTAATTCCAAAATTATCTTCAAAAGCCAAAAGCTCTCCGTAACTTGCCACAGTACTAAGCGAGCACTGTACGCCGGTGCTCTTTGTACAGTACAGGCGCTGTTGCGTAAGCCATTTGCATAGATGCCTGGCCGATGTGCTTTTCAAATTACCATTTATTAGCACTGTTTAATGTATAATTAAGTGTCCCTTGTAGCTTAAACAATGTTTAACTAAGCGGTGTTTTTCAAATCAAAAGATTTGTCATAACGAGACCGAAGGAATGGAATTGAATAAAGTTTCATCGGAGTCTTATTGCACTAGCCTACTTGTGAAATCCCGCCGTGTTGAACGAAAATTCTAGAAAATTTGAGGAACGAAACTAAGCCTAGTACAGCAGGCTTACTCCCCAAAGTGATTCGATTCTGATTTTGTTTTTGATTCGAACTCGTTTCTGATTCGAACTCGATCCAAAATCTTACTCCCGAACCAATTCGAATCGAAAACAAAGATCGACTCCCAGTTCGAGTTCTAACGGTGTCGTTATGCGTATCCGGCTGATTACGTCATCGTCAGTCTTTGGTTAGATTCTTTTGAGCGCTTGGATATTTTTACTTGTCTGTCATTTTCGCACTTACAAAACAATTTAACATTGTTTTAGTAACACTATCAAGCTAAAACTTAAAAAATTACATAACATTTAATAATATTTTTTGGGAATAATGAGTGACGACAAACAATTAGAACGAATTATGCCTATATTTATTCTGTGCAATGAACTGTCAAGTGTCAATGTCATAAAAATATAGCGCGGTTGGCGTCAAATTTCAAAATATTCGTAGCTACAAGAAGTGTGCCAGCCACTACAAAGATTTTGTTAATTAATTTATTTTTGAATGAGTCTGTGTAAGTACAAGACTAATTTGAACTTTTATAATGAAATTAATTATTTAAGTGTGCATACAGTGTGTGATGATGAGCTTCTAAATTATGTTTGTGTCATTTCAGTGTATCTAAACAATTAAGTATGTCTCGTCCATCATATACCCAGATGGAAAAGTTGGTGCAATTCCTTGAAGACAATCCAGGAATTGCTAAAGGACACAATCACACAAACAGTAAACAATCTCACTCGAACCAAACAAAGTAGCCATTTTGCTATCGTAACATTTGACGTCTAGCTTCGATCCTACAACTCGATACATAGCTGTCATCGAGAGTGGGGAGTAAGGATTTTTCGATCCTAGCGACTGAAGACGATCAAAGTTAGTTCCGATTTGAGCCACAGCACGATCGTGCGCTCGTGTCGATTTCAAGAGTACGAAAAGGCATTAGATTCGAATCAAATTCGATTGATTCAGAACTCGAAGCTGTCGGGAGTAAGCTAGCAGATTCTTTTGAACGAAACATGTATTGTAACGCGTTATGTAGACCGTATGTGTAATTTATACGCGCAGTTGTTTACTTATAGTACGTTCGCAAACACATTAAAATGTATGGGAAATGTTGCATTGCAAGTTGAAATGCATGTTGTGTTGCAAATAATCTGTTCCAAGCTTTACAGTCTTTGAAATAAACGTATTTTGACAGTATAATAAAATTGTATTGTATAGAACAATTTTAGACGACACAGTATCCTACATTTTAGATAATAATGCAACTCGCGACGTCAAAATGGGTCAAAATAGGAACTAAATACAATTAGGCATTTATGGGTAAAACAACATTGATCGCCAAAACATACGTGAAGTTAAAGTTAGCTTTATTTATAAGTGTCAAGTTTGCCTAATGAGGGCTTTATATTTTGGATTAAAAAAAATCAAGTTCCAACTCGCGTAATAGACAAATGGTTTATATGCTAAAATCTCAAAGACACAATATCAAAATTTGTCTAAAACAATCTCACTTCGTCAGCTAAATGTTTATTTTTTTATTTTATGTTCCTCGGAAAATAATGTTGACATGGCAATTGACATTGACAGTTCACTTTCCTTTGATAAAAATCTAAAAAATCTTCATCGGCAACGTCATCTGTTAGGCGTTATAAAAACATGGCCGTGAAAACCTCTCATTGCAGAATAAATTTAAAGCAACATGCACTAAATCAAAATGGGTATTAATGAAAATAACCGGTCAGACTCAGACCACAACAAAATATGAAACCTTATGGTTCTCTACGTACCATAAAATGAAAGATACATGGGAAACAGTATTTGTCAGAGCTAATGTTAAATGGTTAACCATAAACTTAATATATTAAAACTAAAGCCTTTTCTACTATCACTGTTAAGCTCTGGTTTTTATGAAGCGGCGAGCGTTATATTACTACCGTAGATTACAGCTATGAGCTCGATTTTCAATAGAATCTGGTTACTATCAGTTTTTTTATCCAGACCAGTGGCTTTAAAACTTTACTATTTCGGAAAGCACGTTATGGCGTCGCGTCAGTCCGGGGCCTTCAGGCGACCTGAAAACTCTGAAAACATAGTTGGCCACTATAGTATACTTAATTGTATGACTTTAATTATAACGGTCGCCACTTTTACGAAACCAGAGCTTTAGTTATCATAAACGTAAACGATGATGGCCTATCCAGGCAACATGTTATAAATTCCCATTGATGGTGAATAAAAATATTTATTTACGGCGTTAAACCGATCGTTTTCGAGATAACCTTATCGTTAAATGGTCAATTTAGGCTCGACGTGATGGCGAATAAAGTGTAAAATGAATGTGCGTTTCTCAAATGCGCTTGTTCTGTTCGCGCCTTGAACATTTGCATCTGACATTTTGGTTATGGTTGCAACACGGCTAAGTGGGATTTTGTTTCGTTAATTATTTAGAACGAGCTTTGAATTTTGCTTATAAAATAACCTACTTACCTTACTTAATAAACATACGTATGGGAATGGAATAATTTGATTATTAAATGGTAGTTATTGTAGAGCACGGATACCGTTTTAATTTAGAGCTTTTACGTATTTTTTTTATTGGATGCTCATGATTCTGGGGACCTTTTTGAAATATCGTACCTTGCCTTATTATAAGTAGTATCTGAGTACCTATTTAGTAATAGGTATGCAGTTAGTACGTGCCTAAAAAGACTTATTATTGCGTAAAAATTTTATACCTTTGTCTCAATACTTTTATCTGAAAAAAAGTCATAATGTTTTTAAAGAATGTGTATATACCTACACTAGGTATAGACATTTATTATTATGCTAGGAAGACCATTCTATTCTCAGTCTCAAATAGAGTAGATAAAGTCACCCAGTGCAATGAAAATGAGAATTTTGTAACATGATATTCGAACCTCTCATCATGGTGGCAGGTTTACGAGCCCACACACGCGGTGGTGATCCCATTACAAATGTCGGGCCTCGTAAACGTTAAAATGACAGTCGCCTCGGTCACTATGAAAATATGATTTACTGGCAGAATAAATATAAATTGCATGCCACATTTGGTTTGTTCTTTATGAATTCAGCTGGTCCGAGTCACGTTTGGGATTCCTAGTAAATTGACGAAAATACTGATAAGTTTACTGTGCTGCGACATTTTTCAGTACCTAATATTTTTTATGGCACTAATTTGGTGAGCTCATACACAACAGTCGTGAAGTCGAACTGTGGATGATGATTATAATATTTTTGGAAGTTTCGAATGGCGATGGCTCATGTCATGACCGTTCCTCATGTAGGCCTATTTCCAGCAGTGGTCTTTTTCCAGCTTCTTTTATGATGAGGCATTAGTAGTGTAAGTAAAAAGAAGGTGGCTTAGAATCTGTGGAAGATTGTAGAAGGGTTAACGTTTTTCCTATTATCCATTACTAGTTGACTCGCCAAACTTCGTACCGCCTTGGCATGCATATAACGCGGGCTGTCAATATACGTCGGCCATCATTATCTGCATCAATGTATGAGAAAATGATTTTTCTTCATAATATCTTCTTGCGTGATTTTTTCCGATATTTTAATCGTTCTTGAGTTATAAGTGTTCGAACAAACTCGACTTTGTTTTATACAGGGTTACAGGAAAAATCGTGCTAGATCCGTTAAGGGCGTGGAGTACCCATCATTTCTGACTTATTTCACTATGAAACACCCTACCCTAAACTTAACCCTTTTCGAGATATTCGACTTTTAATTTTTTTATTGAAAATTGCCGATTTTTAGGCTACTAAATTTATTTTTGTTTATTTTGTGTATCTTATTATTATTATTATTGCATTTTTACATGTGTAATAAGATGCTTTAGGACGTCTATCATTAAAATAGTGCATAAGTTAATTGAATAGACCGTAGTAGACAAGTGAAAGTTAAGAAATAAAAAAAAATATTAGAAAGTTTATTTTTCTCTAAGGGATATCTAAAAAAAATATTATGGCAATTGTTCGGCAGATGTTTTTTAAAATATCTACGTTTCATCAGCTATCTAACGAGGTATAATAATCTAGGGTTTTATTCAAATGCATTGAAAAAAATTTAGTTTTATAGGTGACAGTGGAGAAGAAAATTTATACTTAGCCCTAAAAAGTAAAATAAAATAATAGGTAAGCATGAAATGTCATTTATTAAAGATTTTCACACCACTTTTTCTTATTCTACAGTTCATGTTCAACATGGCCGCCTCTATTTCTGATACATTGTCGCATCCTTCTACGGAGACCAGTCTTTACTACTCCAGTGGTTAACGTGGTCCTCATTTTATTGGCTGCATCCACAATCCTTTCTCGTAAGTCTTCCACAGACGAAACTGGATTCGGCTCGCTGCTCGTTGCTGGCCATGGCAACGGTCCACCTCGTCCTATCCATTTGTTTGGATAATTTGTGTCCAGCCAGTCTCTGACACTTCTCCTGAAATGGGCAGGGCAGCCATCGTGTTGGAACCACATGCCCCTGATCAGGTTGAGTGGCAGATCATCCAGCAAATCACTTAAGTCTGCTCTCAGGAAATTTTCGTAGCTTTCCCCATTTAGATTATCCGGGAGAAAGTAAGGTCCAATCAAATGATTGGAGATAATGCCCATCCACACATTCACGCTGAATCTTCGTTGGGACCCCTTCACTCTTTTCTTATTGGGATTCCTTAGCTCTTTTGGGGCCCAGTAATGGGCGTTGTGATAGTTAGTTATGCCATCTTTATCAAATTTGGACTCATCCGTCCACAAGATATTTCTTAGAAAATCTGGGTCTTCTACGTCAGCATTTAGCATAAATCTGCAAAAGTCCAATCTTCTCGCGGGGTCTCCTTCTTCAATAACGTGTACCGGCGTGTAATGGTACGGGTATAGGCCAGCAGTATGCACTGTAAACCACACTCTCCATTGCGAAAGTCCCAGATCACGGGCAACAATATTAGTGGAAGTAGTCGGATCCGCTCGAAAGTGTTGCACTATCTCATTGTCCTGTTCTTCGTCATCAATTCGTGGTCTTCCCATGTCTGTATTTCGTCTCAAAACAGAGCCAGTTTCTCGAAGTCTTCGATAGACTCTGTCAAAAACGGCCACATCCGGCACTCGACGACCGGGGTAGCGAGTTATGTATTCGTTGCGAGCTTGCGCAGACACACAATCGCAGTATCCGTAACAAATAAGCATATCAGCAGATTCCTCAGGTGTGTAGGACGTCATCTTCAACACTTCCGTATCACAGGTACAAATCAGAGTCCGGTTAACAAGCACAGTAGTCACAAATCAGAAGAAATAGTCCAGAATCACAGCCAAGTCGAGAAAAAGAGCAAAACGATATCACATCTACTATGTACGAAGCACAAAAGCAGACTGACAACCAAAACTGTTGTACCCCCTGTTGTATCCCAGCCCTAACCGGTCTCTACACATTTTTTCTTTCATTCGCACTTACATAAATCGTCACTTGTCTCGCTCGCACGGTGCGTCTTAACTTGAAGGACAATAGGCGCGGGACCGTTAAAACTGCTACCTGGAGCGTCCCAACTACTTTTTTCCACGAAATGTAATACAAACCCTAGATTGTTATACCTCGTTAGATAGCTGATGAAACGTAGATATTTTAAAAAACATCTGCCGAACCATTGCCATAATATTTTTTTTAGATATCCCTTAGAGAAAAATAAACTTTCTAATATTTTTTTTTATTTCTTAACTTTCACTTGTCTACTACGGTCTATTCAATTAACTTATGCACTATTTTAATGATTGACGTCCTAAAGCATCTTATTACACATGTAAAAATGCAATAATAATAATAATAAGATACACAAAATAAACAAAAATAAATTTAGTAGCCTAAAAATCGGCAATTTTCAATAAAAAAATTAAAAGTCGAATATCTCGAAAAGGGTTAAGTTTAGGGTAGGGTGTTTCATAGTGAAATAAGTCAGAAATGATGGGTACTCCACGCCCTTAACGGATCTAGCACGATTTTTCCTGTAACCCTGTATATTAAGATAGATTTATTTTATTGGTAAGTAGGTACTTACCTATATTTTATTATCACAATATAAATATTTACACATTAAAAGTTAGGGCTTATAATATCGCAAACGCAATAGAACATTTAATTACGAATAACATACAAAAACTAATGAGATAATAGTTAGGGGTGTTTTTATAATTATATTAAATGATTTTGGGGTGGTAAAACGTTATGCTTATTGTATGCATTAAGTTGCCAATTGTACACGATCATTTGAATAATGTTAATTTCAATTGTTTTGCTGCTTATGGTGTGCGGTAAAGTATTATCTATCTTTCAATCTATGCATATGCGTTTTATCACAACAATAATTGTATAATGATAATTCCATGGTATGAAACATTTCATATTTGGCTTCAAAGTTAAATTACCTACGGAACATAGGAATGTATTTCAATCAATCAATCAATCATTTATTTTGAACATAAATACACACAGGATAGCTTTATACGTAGATAAAACACTGAAAAGTGCAATAGTTAAAACTGTGTCGCACTTTCCAATGCCCGACCTTATGACTAAGGAGACATTGACATTCCAGAGTATCTAATAAATAGTTGAAAGAGACAGAAAAATAAAAAATAAACAAGGAAAATTATACTTAATTAATATTATGATATGATATAATTAATATTAATATTATGATGCAAGTTTTATAAAAAGCACTTTTATTATAAAGTTTATGTGTGTATTGTGTGTATTGGGTGTGTGTGGGCGTGTGGGTGTATGCATGTGTGTGTGGGTGTGTGTGTGTGTATGCGTGTGGGTGTGGGGTGTGTATGTGTGGGGAGTTTTTATATGTGAAGTGAGTGATGTGGGGTGTGCTTAAAGGGTGGGTGTGAGTACGGGTGGGTGGGGTGTGGGAGTATGTGTAGTGTATGCGCATGTTTAAACAGGATAAGTGTGATTATGAGTGTTCGTTATCAGTACTATTTTCTAATTTGTATTAACTCCTCCGTATCATCATAAAAAAGGGTGAAAAGCCATTTTATAATTACAGTTTTACATTTAAAGTACGTCAGTGGGAAGATATTTAATAATTTATTTATTCTATTGTAGATAATGGGGCTCAAAAAATGGTAGTGCCGGAAGGCCAACACAGTACGGCAAGGTTGGACGATGCACGCTATGTTAGTACGACGGCTAGATACAGCACTGGACTGGTAGGGGAGGTTGCGATGCGAGATTACGAAGGAGTCAGCACAAACAGTTTCCGGACAGACAAAACTTCCGCAGTTGCATACAGCTCTTGGGTAGAATAGAGCCTAGGCTTATGGTGGATCACCTTAAGAACGGCACGTTGGGCTCTCTCTAGAGAAATGAGTGATGTCTTAGGTGCACCTCCCCAAGCAGAGATACAGTAAGACATGATGGATTGAGTGAGCGCAAAGTAAACTATTTTCAGGGTGTGTTGATCAGCACTTACTCTTAATTTTTTGAAAATATAAATTAGTTTTCTAATTCTGGATGTCAGCAATGAAATTTGGGATTTCCAGTTTAGCGTATCGTCAATAAGAACACCTAAATATTTCACAAACGCAGCTCGTCCTAGAGAAGAGCATTCACAGTCTAACTGCGGGTAGGAACAGCATGTGTCCACCTTGATACTGAAACTATCTGGTGGTTGCGACGATGAGTTTGCAGAGAACGTTAAATAATTTGTTTTTTTCACATTAAGTGTTAATAGATTGTGGGAAAGCCACGTTATCACACAATTTAGTACATTTTCAGAGTGTTGCTTTACTTCATCCCAAGTTTCACCAGTCACTAACAGTGCAGTGTCATCGGCGTACGCGAGAATTTTGCAGTTACTGAGAGATAATTTGCACATTTCGTTCAGATAAATTAAAAACAGAGTAGGTCCTAGGACACTACCCTGCGGTACTCCGTACGTGAGTTGTTCATCTGAGCTCGTGTAATCATCTATAACCACACACTGTGATCGTTCGGTAAGGTAACTTGAGAAAATGCTGAGTGGTAAACCCCTGATGCCAATATCCTCCATTTTATTTAGAAGCAGGGGGACGGAGACGGTGTCAAACGCCTTGGAGAGGTCAAGAAACATGCCAACAGTCTTGAGTTTAGAGTCAATATTTTTATTTATTTTATTTATTTATTTATTTATTTATTTTAGGAAAACCATCAGCACATATTAAACACAATAGTTACAGTGAATAGTAATAAACAGGCCATTTAAAGGTCTCCACTGATAGAATCACATTATGCGATTGTGTCGGTGAGTTCCAGTACGGCATCCTCAGTTGACTTACTGGCTCGAAAACCATATTGATTGTCAGCAAGAATGTGATATTTGTTTAGAAATTTTATTAGTCTTGAGTTTATGCATTTTTCGAAAATTTTGGACAGAGTAGTCAGTACAGAAATTGGCCTATAGTTGTCGACACTGCCTCTGTCTCTTGCTTTATGAATAGGGTGCACTATTGCTTTCTTAAAGACTGATCTTTTTTTATTTGAAAGTTGGTGCTTCCCGTGTGGTCCTATTTTCAATTTGGTCCAGTTCTGACAATGCCATCCATGAGAAAACCATATAAGTCTTAAATTTATTTAAGTGTTATGTTTGTTAGCTCAGAACTTTATATCAACCGATTTGGAAAATTAGTTTTTTTATTTGAAAGGATATAGATTGATCCCATGGAAATTTCATCAAAACTGGTAGTAGTTTGGTTTTTACTGTTATCTGAAGTCGGTTATATTTTTGTTAAAAAGTTACTTGTTTTCATACATGTTCGAGTGCTTTCATAGCAACAACTTTGAAACTAATCTGGACTAACGAAGGAATTCATTTAGTTCTAAATTAGACCACTGGACTACACTAATTTAAAATACAAAGTCGACTAAGGATTCATGCATCATCCCCCAGCTAAGAAATATGTGCCATGAAACATTGCTTGAGACAAATCCTTCTAATTAACCGAGTACTAACGTGTGTTATATATAGAGGGCCATTCTGGGATTCATTGCCGTTTATTTTTACTACAAAATTAGATTCAGAAAAGAGAGAATTCTTACGAGTAACATGAACACATCAACGTAATGCGACTGGTGTGAAGTTGTGAACGCTAGTGGCGCAGAATAACCGGCTGAGACGCAGGAGGGTATAAAACTTTACGAGACTTTATAATCATTTTATAAGGTCTAAAGTTACATTGGAAAAGAGGTATTAATAATAAATAAGCCTGGTCATTAATTGCAGACTATCAGATAGTTATTTTATTAAGCTAAATTCACTTGATATACGAGTACTTAGGTATGTATTATTTTTGATAAAACCACAGATGAGAATTGACACTAACGATGTTATTTTTAATTCTTAGCTTGTATGGGTCCTGCATTTTGTGCTATGTTGCATACAGTAGAGCTATTCGTAACATGCGTAACGTGACAACAATTTATAGACTAGTTTTCACGTGGAAAATAGAGATAGGTTACTCTATTCATGCCTGTGCTAATAGGCGCAACATTATAAAAAAAATTACATCCCAGCCCGAATATTGTCGTGCACTACCTACAAAATATACTTTCCACATTACGCAAAGGTTGACTGGAAGAGAATGCTTGCTAGTATTAAGTTTGCCTATGTAGATATATTAATTATTGTGCAATAAATAATTTTCAATCAATCAATATTTGCCGTCGTACTTTTTGAGGACGATATACCGACGTCAGGTGAAGTTGTATGACCAAAAGAAGTATGACAGTGAATGGTGACAAACTTCTATAATGGCGCGCATGTAATTACTTGATACCTTGAGCAAGTATCTTGATATCGACAAAATTTCTCGTATCACGCGTCGTGACATAATCTTAACCATTCACTATACGAGTCCATCCGCCGAATTTGTCGCTGGCGACAGGTCAAGTTGGTCTCATTAGCGATCCTCTCGATGTCTTTGGCCCATGTAGCCAGTAGTCTACCAGCACGGCGTCTGCTCGATCTATGCACCCATTCCGCCATAACTCTACCTTGTCAAGTGCCGATGCCTTTGATGTTAGATCTTCTCCGAATTGGTATTATTATAATCTAGACAGGTACATTACCCGTTATTAAACTCCGCCTTCAGTATAGATGGGTGCATTCACCTGAATACTGTGGGTGCAGGATTTTATTGTTACGACGTGGCTTAACGAGCCTGTTTTGTTCCTAAGACAACTATCATGGATAAGTGTTAAGCTTAAAGCATAGTTTATACGAAGCCAGTAATGCTGGTGCCAGTCCTGCATACAAGCCAGCGTTGGCCTGGCCCCTGCTGTTTAGACGGTGCCATTCATTTACGGGTTTTTCTTCGGGTGTGAACACGTTTAAATTAAAAAAATAATGGAATCGCGGCAAAGTCTGTTAAAAAAAAATGTTTAAGGAATATCTCTGCACTATTAAGAGAAGAATTGATTGATATATTAGAAAAAAAGAAAGCGAAACGAATTTGGACATGAAAATGGTTAAGCGATAGACCTATAACTGGAGCTTCTGCCTTGTTGCTAAAACAACTAAGATTAGAAGATCCTTGTGAGTACAGGATGGCGTTGCGGGTTACTACTGAAAACTTTGATGAGTTACTTTCACTTATACAGGCTCGATTCAGCGCCAAGACACCTGATGAGAGATGCATTACCAGCAAAAATAAAATTAGAAGTAACGTTATCGTTCTTAGCAACTGGGATGAGTTATCGAAGCCTGAGTCATTTTTACCGTGTTTCCAAACCATCTATATCACAATTCATACCAGAAGTTTGTCGAACAATTTATGAAGCATTAAAACAGTATATTCAGGTAAGTGTTTTATATTTACTTAAAATCTTCATAATTACATGGAGTTTCTGAGGATAATACATTATTAGTGATATACTGGGAAGACGAAGAAGAACATGTCGATGGACTGGGCTCTGGAGGAAGCCCTATAAAGTGCTCCCTATAAAGTTGTACAAATTTTAAAGTTTCCTCTTCGTTGAATTTTCTCGGCATATTGTCGCAGAAATTCCTAAAACAAAGACACTACACCGTACGGACGTTCGCCAGTGACTGGCGAGATGCGTCTACACGTGTCCGCAACGCTGGCGCAGGGGTCGAGCGGTATGCGGGCGGCGGTCACTGGCTAGAAAAATAGACGGGCGCTCTATTCTCGCCAGCGTTGGCTACCAGCGCTGGCTTGGCTGGAAAAACTGTTTACACAAGGCAAATATCTAGCCAGCGCTGGCTGCCAGTCGTATTGGCAGCCAGTGTTGGCTTCGTATAAACTATGCTTAATGGGCTACCTATAGTGCCAGCCAGCGCTTTACGCTCTGATGTGGAATTGGCATAGCAACAAACGCCGCCGTTTTTCGGTAGTCGCCTTTCAAGAATAAAGTTAGAAGCGTCAACAAGGAAGATAGACGCAGAACATAGACAAATTGTTAATAAAAAGTTTAAGCTAATGGATAAGCATTAATAATATACAAATCTTGCTTGTCAACAAGAAAATAAAAGCAACATTGAAAAATATTATCATAGAACATAGACAAACCTTTTTAACCTTTAACCGGAAAAGTTTAACGCGAAGCGCTAAGTGCAGATATATTGTAATGTAATCAACGCGTTCTCTCTCTTTCCAGTTATCGCCTTTAAACAATAAAATCACAAGCGTCCAAAAACAACAGGACGAGGAACAAGGTGGACGCAGAACGCCGATGATGCATGTTGCGTCGAAGGGTCCGGCTATTTTGGGAGCTCGTAAAATCGATTGCCGTCCGATTCCAGTGCGTCTCGTTCTTAAACAGACGGGGATAGAGTAAATACAACAGCTGATTCACTTTATAAAATGAAATAATGAAAACAAAACATCCCCGAGTCATAGGGAAGGTTGCGGGTTTCAAATCGGTTTCGTAACTTTTGAAATGTTGTCAATAAAAAATACTCTTTGATTATGAGGAGAACAGCAGTGCTCGAAACCAATTTACATAACTAAAAAATTAACCAATTGTGGTAATTTTTTGCTTAATCTTAATGGCTGCTGGCTAGTGGTAAGTAAATAGATAGAGGTGTAACAAAAAAGCTTCCTAAAGATGCGTATTTACCGAAATTATTGGCAACTTCTGTGTTGGCAACAGTTTGCAACTCTTTAAAAAGTCACCAACATTTGTTTCTTTTTTGTCCACACCAAATCAAATAAGTTGATAACAATTTGAGAAAAGTATTAGTGAGCTATCTATCTAGGCTTTCCTGTGAGTCTGTCGACCGATCTGCAGTAACAGGATGCACTATTTCTGACGCGCCTGAATGCGTGCGATGATATTCGTGCCGATTCAAATATAAGAAGGCTAAATAAACGAAATAAAGATAGATAAATTTATTATTTATACTTATTACGACAGTGGAAAGCTTCGAGAAAACAAAGATGACGACATTGAATTATGAAAGACTGCTTTGAAATAGAAGGTTCTAGAGTGGAGACCATTATTTGTCCCTGTGTTGAAGTTGTAACTGCTTGTTAATTCATCATTACCATTTTTATGTTTGCTTATTTTATTTTGATAAAATTTGTGTTATTGTTATTATTTTAGGTTTTTAGTATGTAGGTATGTCTTTTTATTATATAGATGCACCGCCGTCATGTGATCAATTATTATCCTGTCCATACAAAGGTTGTCTGGAAGATATCGCTTTTAGTGATAAGACCGCCCATTGTACTAAAACTATTTGTAAAGATTATGTTCTGTATTTTACTTTGGTGTACAATAAAGAGTTATCTTATCATCACACACTGGAAAGCGCAGCGTAGGACCCCGACTATAGGATATTTGATGGTCCCACTGACTTAAAAATAAACATTTTTAGGCAAGACGACATTACTTCTATCAATCCCTGTGTTCTACACTTTTTAGCTAAAACTTATATCTACGCATCTAAAAGACACTTCGTAAAATAAAGTTTTAAATCTTTTATTTATAACTATAGCCTCTTCCAAGGTGAGCAGATGATCATCCCAGCAGCTTTTTTAACTCAGTTAACTGCCTCTTATGGTAATTGACAAGAAAGCTCAGCAGGATAGCAACTTGGACATGTAAGGCTCTACCAACTCAAGAAGACCTGTCTACTTCAAGAGTTTCAGCACCTTTTTGGCGTAATTAGTTGGCACCTATAATGGGCAGTAAAGAAATATTCATAATCGATCAGGATGTCTAGATCGAGCATGATTGATGATCACGAATAAAATAAATGGGCATTTGTACGATGTGATAGCGTCAAGCTTAAGCTGCTACGTCAATTTCTACCTTCACACCTTGTAATAAGAGATATGTGTTTTGTAAAGTAGTTGAAACTTACCTCATAATCGTTAAAATGTTTAATTTATTCCCTCAACGACGAGACAAGGTGATTTTTCAAGCCAATTAGTGGAATTAACTATCTGTAATTTATAACGTCCTTCGTGGTGAGTAATATAATTTTGAATAATACCTACTATATAAATATTTATTTTAGTTAAGTACCTAGATAACTTAAAAATATAGGAATTATAAACGTAATATTTGGACGTTCATCATAGACTAGATTATTTATTATTTTCTTTTGAAAATAAATCCTGGCTAACATATCTTGTCAGGGGTCACGTCTATACATTTTTGTATGTTTGTGGTGCCTGACCGATTACAACAGTCAAAAATTTTAAAAATGCAGCTGAATCAAATTAGATAAGAGTTTGTCAAGCGCAGAAGACCAAGAACTCTATGAATCAGGGTTCCAATTAGCTTTTGAGGAAAACCCTAACAACGACATGCAAACTACGCAAATAACATATCCATCGAAAAAATCATATTGTAAATAAAAAATAATGGCTAAAACAGCATTAGAGAAACAATACGCTCCTCGCAAAACCTCTCCTTGCCAACTGACACCAGCTAATTGCATTCTGTTCCCTTAAGTTCTTTAAACTCATAAATAATGATTGATTTATCCTCTGCTACTATTGTTGACTCTGTGGCGGGAGTGTTGCCTTTTCTTGTTACTGCAATGCATTATTGATAGCTTTGCAAGTTCAATTAATAATGCTGATGGCAAATTGTTAACATGGCGTGTGAAGGGTTAGTATTGCCTATAGGCTGTTTTTAGCATGGAGCTTGACTTTTAAGAATCTTGCTAGCAAAGTACACTTGCGCTTGGTTGCTCTTTTGCTTATGAAATATAATTTATGCGCTAAGTGGGAGACTTGTAAGTGTTCAATGACCCAAACCTCTTTTTAAAACGCGATAAAAATGTACACTCCTCTCCAAGCCGGTCGGTGTGAACGGACAATAACAAGGATCTTGTTACCGTAATTCGCTTACGCTTGGATGAACTTTTGTCTATACTATAAATACAGAATTAAGATTTGTGGGAGAATTGTAACTAGGATATGTTTAACGTAATACGCTTATGCTTAAATGCTCTTTTATCTACAGCGACTGAAGAAAAGGTAGAGGTTCTCAATTTGGTTGTAATTCAAGCATAAAATATACGCCATATTTTTATACTTTAGCGAGCGGTTCGGAATCATCTCATTAGAAAACCGATTTGATTAAAAATAAATTCGACATCTACTTACGTACTTATTGGAAAAGGACAGATATTAAAACAAAAAGTGTGCTTATCCTTTTAATAGATTTCTGTCTGGAGTCTAAGGCATTGTTACATTTCTATTTACATAATGGTGCACGGGGTACGCTTAACGAAACATGCCCCTGCGCATACAAACTACTTATTTACATATCCCGACTGTACACTCAGCTACGTAAACTTGTTCTTTCGTGTCAGGAACCCGATATCTTAACAACTCCTCCATCGATTCTACTTACCCGAATTTCATGCACATCGAATTAATATAGGGTTGATTAGTTATGCTTGGATAAATATACATATATGTTACAAAAGCAAAATTGCCCAAGTTGTCACTTCTTGTTCTTTTTCATCGTATCGCTATGGTTCATAAAACTAAATATTAAATTCTGTATTGCCCTTACTTGGCCACTGCAACAGCGTCATCTGTGTCAAATTCTCGCAGAGATCTTTGCTCGCTCGATCAATTACCATTTCCAGATAATACAATAAAATCTACTGATGAAACATTTGATTAGTCTCCTGAAGTGTCTACTATGTATACACCCAGAACGCATTTTTTGACTTAGAAAAAAAAGTTTATTTATTTTACTTAGAAAACTTTAGTGATTTATTTCAATGATTATTTATAAATACAATAATAATAATAATAAGCGACAGAAGAGTGAGTGAACCAGGGACCGTAGCCAAGTTGCATTCGCTTCGAATCGATTCGATTTCTACATAGGTTATTGTCGATATATCACGTGATATTTCGATAGCATGTGTGAAATCCCATAATTTTTTGGACTTATCGACTAGCGTCATCACGAGAACAGCAGTGATGATAATGATGATGAGTCTCTCAACACTGCGCCCAGAGGGCTGTGGCGCGTAGTGCGAGGCGAGACGTTATTCGAAGCGGATCGCACTTGCCCTGATGAAGGTTCACGAATTAAACCGAAACATTGTTGGTCGTACGTAACGCTGATAAAACGGTACGTTCGCAAGAAACTCAAGTGGCTACCCATCCGCTACCGCAGGAATACTCATATCTATCCTCTCTCTCTTGTACAGTATTTTGTTTAATCCTTCTAGTCCTTATCTCAGAGAAAGCTTTGAATATCTCCATCTATCTACGAGTAATCCTCGTGCGTTGCGCTCTTCTAAGTCCTTGAAACTTAAAACTCCTATCCACTCTTCTAACTTCTATGACAATTCCTTTACTGTACAAGCTTTTATGGAACTCTCTTCCTTATTTAATTAGATCTGCCAAATCTCTTCCTATCTTTAAAACGCTTTTGTTTAAGCACTATTTGTCTGCATCAGAGAGCTGAGTCATCTTATTTTGTTATTATATCTGTCTTTGTTATTGTTTGTATTACAGCTGTTTCATAATTGTATTATTATGTATTGTTAGTATTTTAATATTATAGAATGTTTATGTATTACATTTATATTAATATTACATACCCTGGTATCTATTTATTTTCTTTTGCTTATGTAAACACACAGTTAAATAAAAAGCTATAAGGCTACCGCCCTTTAACTTTCTCGTAAAATCCAGTCCATCCAAAGGTAAGAAGAAAGTCTGGAAGAGATCGCTTTTAGCGATAAGACCGCCAATTGTACTATCGAGTGTCTAGTTTTAAGTATTTTAAATATGATTTGTTAATTTAAATGTGGTATACAATAAAGCGTTTTCTATTCTATTCTACGTGAAAAATCCCGTATTTATAATAATGGTTTATTTATTTGTTGCTGACTGTCCACGTACCGCTGCTGATTGGCGACAGCCCTTTAGAATAGCCAATGATGGCCTCGTAACGAGTCACAAGGTTATTGTTGTTTGGACTTTAATGAGGTGAAATATCATTTTATAAGGCAGAAACATGCTTGCACCAGCTCTATTGCTACTGGGCAATGGCAGAGACCATCTCAGAAATTCTGCTTCTCTTTCATTTTCATTGGTTCTTTTCTGGACCATCATGGAGTTTTCAAGTCCAAAATAAGGAGTGAAAATGGCGTAAGAAATTCATTTCCGAAATTCTTTCTCTAGTGACTAGTAAGGTATTTATTATGTGCGGACAAAGTCTTGGGCGTTAAGCCCGTATAGATAGATATATTATTTATTGCACTTAGATGAAGAAATACATGAAAATCAAGGTAAGTACAAAGGGTAGGGAACGCATCGACAATACCCCGGGTGATGCCGGGGTCGATAGGCGACGGTGACCGCTTACCATCAGGTGGGCCGTATCCCCACAAATAACTTAAATAAAACCGGCCAAGTGCGAGTCGGACTCGCGCACGAAGGGTTCCGTACCATTATCTATAAAAACGGCAAAAAAATCATGTCTGTTGTGTGGGAGCCCCACTTAAATATGTATTTTATTCTATTTTTAGTATTTGTTGTTATAGGGCAACAGAAATACATCATCTGTGAAAATTTCAACTGTCTAACTATCACGGTTCATGAGATACAGCCTGGTGACAGACAGACATACAGACAGACGGATAGACAGTCAGCGGAGTCTTAGTAATAGGGTCCCGTTTTACCCTTTGGGTACGGAACCTTAAAAAAAACCGGTCTTATCGGTATAATAAATCCAATCTCATTTCTATCGCCGTATAAGTGCATCAACCGGATACCCAGTGCATACAGGCCTAACTAGACGTCACAGCACCATCAATCTCACCTAATTACTAATTACATCACAGAGAGACAGAACCGATCTCTAGACGCCATAACTCGATAATTGAACAGGCTTCGCGAAAGCCTTAGGCAGGCTATACATTACACGATACTGATTGAAGGGGGCCAGCAGCGTGTAGACAACAGTATACTCAAGCGCAAGCGTAGTGCGCTGTCTAGCCATAATTTCCTCCCTTGATCAACTAGCTCGTGTGAGATATGCGACGAGCGTTATAAATTATTGCTGTGAACGTCAGAAAATTGATACAAAATTTACGTTAGACTTGACAGCAATGATCGCGCGAAATAAGAACTTGTTGACCAAAACCATTGTAAGCCAAAACTTTTAAAACTTATTCTAAGGTTTTGGGTTTTAGCGCAGTGGAAGAATAGCCGACTGAGACGCGTGAGGTAGCGGGTTTCCCGCCGCGGAACAAATGTTTGCATGATCTACAGATATTTGTTGCGGGTCTGTATGTTATATGTAGGTATTAACAAAATAAAGTATATTAGTATTCTCTCAGTTATCTGGTTCCCATTGTACAAACTTTGCTTAGTTTGGGGCTTGATAGCGCTTTAATATTTTGAGTAAGTACATAATGTTAACTCTGTCTTATGGGACCTTGATTAGTCAATTAACTATAACTTTTGAAGATTCAGGTGAATTGATGATAGTTTTTACGGCATATTTTAGTAGAACATCTCCTCAGCTAGTAACATTTTGGTGTTTTATGACTTCTTTGATCGCGTTGCCAAACAAATAGTATTGAAACATGTTGACAGCAGGATTTCCGCTATAAAACTAGTTGCTATTGGCGAATAAACGGCTTGTTAGCATGTTTATTAGATTTTGATACAGAACTCCTGTTGAGCTCTTTGTAACTAATCAAATCAAATTAATAATTATTTATTTAAGACATCAGTAAATACATGAAAGTAAGTTTTTTTTATTGGATAGATCTTCGTTTGGCCACAATTTCACCTGATGGTAAGCGATGATGTGGTCTAAGTTGAAGCACGAAGATCTAGAAGAAACTTATTCACTCTTACCTTAAAGAGACCTGGATTGTATTCTTTAGGAAAAACAGACGACGGTAAAGTGTTCCATGCTTTAGCTGTACGCATCAAGAACGTGGAACCAAAAGGGTGTGCGCGGATGGGTGGTATATCGTTTTTCCTTGGATGGAAGGGAGATGGAGGGATCAGATCGTATAGTTCCTGGGCACATTCCCGTAGGTACATAGTATGCATAAACTTTATATATTATTAAGATAACTTAAACTTAGTTTCCAGTTCAATGCATACATATTTGTGTTGGCAAGTTACATGTCTAATTATCTATCACGTACCTAATAGCCAGACTAAGTTAACGGTATCCTACCCCTTAGTGTTATTTTAAGTAAATACAATAAATGTTGAAACTATAAGTTGAAAAACAAAGTCCAAACGATAAATGTTTCTGATTTCAGATTACAATAGGTAGGTAGTAATAATAAACAATAGGAAGATAAAAAATATTTTTTTTAGAAGGGTGATAGGTACATGTTATCTCCAACTGTATGACGTGAGTATGTGAAGCTATAAGTTTATGATTCAAATACTTGGATGGGTAGGAAGGAAGGGAAGGTTTGTTTTTTATTTTTTTTATTTAACACTAGCGGACCCGCCGAACTTAGTACCGCCGCCTTGACATGCATATGACGCGGACTGTCAATGTACGTCACCCAGGTAAAATTGTCAATCGGCCATCATTAGCTGCATGTATGAGAAAATGAATTTTCTTCATAATTTCTTTTTGCGTCAATTTTTCTGACATTTTAATAGTTATTCTGCTATTCGGGGCGGAGACAAATCCAACAAATTACAGATCATCAAAATCAGTCCCGCCGTTCTTGAGTTATAAATGGTGTAACTAACCTGACTTTGTTATAGACTAGCTGAACGCCC
The DNA here is from genome assembly GCA_963924445.1 of Philereme transversata. Classification (NCBI taxonomy): domain Eukaryota; kingdom Metazoa; phylum Arthropoda; class Insecta; order Lepidoptera; family Geometridae; genus Philereme; species Philereme transversata. The sequence continues at coordinate 5,672,326 of OZ004343.1, read as the reverse complement.
GCGACTTCGTAAGCGTTACACTACTAAATGTGTAGGTAGGTAACGTGAAATAAAACTAAACTCGCTGTTGCTACTTGACTTGACACCCCATTATTATCCAATGGGACCTGATTTATGAGACAACAAGTAGCATATGTGTTAAACCAGGTTATAATCTATGTACATACTAAATTTCACTTAAATCGGTGCAGCAGTTACGACGTGATTGAGTAACAAACAAACATCCTTACCATTTCAAATTTCGAACTCTAAGTACGTCCCTTGAGGCCGTGTCATAAAAGTGCATAACCTCTTTAGGCTGCCTGTCCATTGACGCGGAGAGAGGCGGCGGAGCGGAGAAACGAGGAAATATTAACCAATAGGATTGCATGAATAGAATTTCATGCAATCTCTCCGCGTCAATGGACAGGCAGCCTTAAGCTTAGAAACCTTAAAATGAGGAACTAATATAGAACGGTGACTTTCGAGACATTCCTATTTTAAAGAGTATTTGCTTTTGTTTTTAAGTGAGTTCAACCTTTTTTTAATAAAATCGGATTGAGTTTTCAAACATGTGTCAAAATAAAATGTTATTTAAATCAAAAGCACTAATGAGTATTGGTATCAACTCCGAAGCAAATCACCACCAAAATAACTTTCTACCCCTTTTTAAACCCGTTAAGGGATGAATTTCAATAAAATACGAAATACGTCATTCATCAATTCTGTTAAAAAAGGTTAATGCAAACATTGAAGTGGATTGGACCAAGGAATCACGTTGTCCGATACAAACTTTGCCCCGCTTTTTCACCCCCTTAGGGGTGGAATTTCGGAAAATCCTCTCTTATCGGATGCCTACGTCATACAAAGAATACACTCTCCAAGTTTCAGGTCTCTACGATCAGTGGTTTAGGCTGTGCGTTGATCCGTCAATCAGTCATTCAGGAAAAATCATTTTATATGTATAGATATAGCAATAAAAATATTAACACTATCTCAGAATCCCAACTTAAAGAGGAGGCTGCAAAGTTTGGTCAGTTTGATGTTAGTTTGGAATAGCGTTTAAAAACATGTACCTAATCGAATTAAAAAAAAACTCCATGCACATGGAACACTCCATCAAAACAGCCTGTGATTAGTTGATTACTTAGCTTTCAGCGTTATTCTTAAACATTACTCAACTACGGCATTTTAAATTCAATAACGAGCACTTGAGTGACACGTTTATAAATATCTCGAAAATATGTCTGCTATAATAAGATTCGATGCTTTTAGAGTTCCGACGTGAATAAAAGTCAATTCTCGAGAGATGACTGCGCTGGTTTTATAGCTTTTAAACACCATCCGATACGATCTGATAAAACACAAACGATTCGTGTTTTCTCGAATTCTACTGGCTGTCGCTTGAAAGCGTTTGCAAACCTAAAGTTTTAAAAATAACTATGGGTTTGTAGTAAAATGAGCCAGGGAGAAAATTTGAGTTTCGCTGTCATAGTCAAAATAATTTATCATTCTGAAGGATCTAAATCACATGTATTCGATTATCGAATATTATATCACATGCTTTTCAGAAAGAAAGGTTCGTTGGTAGTTTGCAGATAACTCTTGCCAGAGAGATGGGTTGTATTTGTCCAGCAGTCGCAATAATTGAAAACTGTGAAGTCAGGCAACGATCACAATCGTATCAGTTGTCCATGTTAGCCGTAGAAAACGCAACTTATAGCCGGTTCCTTTAAACATCGGTTACTGATAACGATACGTTTCCCCTTAAAAAGTTGTCAATTTTTGCATACTTTTTCAAAGAAAAACGTGTCGTTGGCGGTTAACTACGTATATATGAAACCTACGAGACATTTGGATTTTTGAACGATATGATCGTAACTTCGTTAGCACACATATCGTCTTCCCTAAGGATAAGGCTTCCAAACTTCCAAAGGTAAAAATGATGATAACGCCTCTGTATGAGTATGCACTATACAGGCCAAGACAAAATCTAAAAAAAAATGAGGCCGTCTCGGTACGCCCGGCAGATGTGATGGATGGTTATTGAAATAATTTGTAATTAAAGAAAACCGTTTATAATCATCTTATCTTATCATACGCAAAACGGCCCCATTGCCCAAAAGCCCAATTACTCAACGAACTTGGGACTTGAGAAAATTAATCCGAAACAATAAACATCGCCTATTGTACGCATGTCATCACGCACGGCGTATCGGTTTTACTGCCAAGGCGCTCTTATAGATGTTTCACATAAAAACTCCAACATATAGACTACGAGTGCAGCGGCAGTATTCTACACCCAAATTTTAGAAAAATTCACCTATTACTCTACATACCTGAACTATCTTATATTGAAAAAATATCGTCTCGAATATAAATCGGATCGGTCTATGTAAACCGGAACCTTTTATTGTACATCGAAAGGTGATTTCAGAGTTATTTGAAAGCGGTTCTTTCGTACCTCGTTTAGAACGATTACTATTTTAAAGCAGTGCTATGCACGTGGGCTTTTCAAAGCATAATCGAATATACCTACGTAGGCGTAAGTATAGACGTAGTATGGGGTAAGCTGTGCTCTTTGCTCGGGTGATCATAAACAAGCGTTTCACCTGTCAGTATTTTGATGAGGTCGGGAGAGGGACTTTGTTGATATGACATGTTCAGAACAAACTAATAGTACATAGTATTCTTTATACTGTGCTTTATTTGTACACACAGGGTTATATAATTGAAACTTTCGTTCGACTAATGTACATTTCAATTATGTATTAGTATTTTATTTCTATAGTGTTAACCGGCGACCTCCGTGGGTTCGATTCCCGCCGCCGAACAAATGTTTGCATGATCTACAGATATTTTTTTCTTGGCTGGGTGTTTTTCTATGTATTTACAAAAAAATATATAAGTATTTTATCAGTTATCTGGTTCCCATAGTACAAGCTCTGCTTAGTTTGGGGCTAGATAGCGCTGTGTGAAATGTCCAGTAATATATATTTATTTATTATTTATAACACATAAGGAAAATTCAAATATTTGTAAAACGATCTCAAAAACTTTCAAACCAGACACGGGACTTGAACCCGCAACCTTCCTCTTGATACGAGGAGCCGGTTCGAGTCCCATCTGACTTAAAGGTTTTTGAGTTTGTTTTAAAAATTTCAATTATTGTCTATCAAATGTCAACCAAGTTGCAAGTTTTCAAAGTTGACATTTGATAGACATCACACAACTGCGCTATGGGTAGCAAGCGAGGTATTGATTGACAATCTGTAATTAAAAAAAAAACTGGATGGTAATGCAATATTTTGCCATGATGACAATGGTGTGAAAAAAAACACGTTGAAAACTACTAAACATTTTTGAAGAAATTTTACCAGATACATAGGTACCGTATTTGTCAAAATTTAAAATTCCGGTATTTACGTGCTTAGGTTCTTGTACCAAATTAGTAGGTAATTAAATTATAATAAGAGCAGGGTTTTCGATAGTCTGTTCTTTGTATTTGCGTGGTATTAAGGTTTATGTGAATGTTAAGTGTATTCGGCCTGTAATTTGTAACAATTTGTAGTAGAATGCGGGTTAAATACAGAAGCTTTTAAGGAATTATATTTAATGTCACCAAACCTATATTACTACAAAGAAATAGCATGACTTTTCAAAGAGACCTTATTTAAATTGGAATAATCGTTTGGTAAATGCATTATCTACTTGTCATTTGCTGTTGAATAATTACCTTCATATCACCTTTTATGAGGAGCAGATGGAGTGTTTATTGCCCATTAAATATGTATCACTTTGACTAATTAAAAATTAATTAAAGTAGAACTAGTACCTAGTAAAACTATTTACCTACACCAGCGTTTATGTGAATGTTAAGCTCCGTATTAGCACGTGATAGTAAATGCGAATTCAAAGTATATAAAATTCAACTTATTATTTTTTCAGTCAAAGAGTATAGACTTTTTTGTTGATATCATGAATTTAATTTATTTATTCCAAAAACGAATTAAAATTTTATGAAAGTCAATTCCCGTAATAAAATCTAGTCAAAATCAATTTTTAACCTAATCTCGTCTGTCAATGCAACGTGTTGTCTCTATACCTTTTTTACAAGCTTTTTATTAACTTGCAATGTATGTATGTTTGTCCGGGTGGAATCTTGCAACTGAATTTTAAACCCGTTCCCCTCAACCGATTGAGCTGAAATTTGGAATATATATGTAACTTCGGTGACAATGCTATAATATGGTACCATGAAGGTGGTCTCATGATGGAGACTGATGCTAGACAACGGAACTTATGAATGGATTATAGTAGGCTACTAGTGTTTGGGCTCATTTGAATCTGCTTGCGGTTCCGATTATGAATTTTGTAAAAGATTGTTTTGAAAAAGTAATTTTTTAACAAAAAACTTATTTGACCGAATGTTGACTAAAGGTAACAAGAATCGGGTTCTGGTATTTAGAGCCCCGTGATAATACATAGGCTACTTTTTATTCGGATGGTACGGAAACATAACACGAACATTCGTCGAATTCCGATAATGTGGCCGCGCTCTTAAAGTAATAAATATACTTATGATGAGCGATTACTGCGAGTAATTCTCTTTTTAAATTAAAATTGTTATGCTTGTGATTAGTTTGACTGATCGGTTCGTCGACGTGACCTAAGAACGGATTTATTTTAATGGATCCTTTACATCGGCTATAATTCTTGTAGATCTGTTCAAACATTGGGAGTGTTATGACGGCCGTTCAGATTTATTTTCGTAAGTTAAACAGAATAAAAGCTTTTACATTAGTTACACTACACAGATCAAGCTAGATATGAGAATTTGGTTGGGTTGTAAGCGAGTTAGAATACGCGTACAGTAATTTTACAGTGAAGAAAAGAAGAAAGAAAGAACGAAAATACATTTATTTGACACACACACAGGACAGACCATTCATAACAGAACAAACATACCTACTTACATACATACAGATTTAATTACCGAAGAAAAATTATATAAAGAAACAGGAAATACACAAGATAAAAATTAAATACATATATATAGATAGGTAATTACAAATAATATGGTCTTCCGTGCTGTGTGGGTCAAACAGGCCCCGTCTCCCGAGGATAGTAAGCGGCGCTGGTTTTCAGATGGGACCCATGGGTAGCCCATGGGACCAAAAATGAATAGGTAAGTAAACAGATACATACACGTACATAGATACATATATACACTACATAGCTACATATACGTAAAAAATAAAACAAACTTTGAGAGTTTGAGATAAAAACAAAAAGTGTTATGTGGGTAAAGATTGCGCTAGGGAAGTAAAGAGCAATAACTGTGACTAAGTTGCGATGTATAGCGAGGAAGGATATGAGACAGTGAGGAGGAGGAGGAGGAGGAGGAGATAAAATGATATGAACGATTTCTAGAAAGGTTTGCCTAAAGAAAAGAGAGTGTGGAGTAGTGTTTGTGGGCAGTGTAACAAGAAGGCGAAAAATACTACACGGTTTCCTGCGTGACAGAAAGCCGCGCTGGCTTCTGTGTCGCAGCATCTTTGTCCACGTAAAGTTCGGTAAGCTATGAGCTATCAGTGTATTATTGATCGAGCGAAGCGAGATCTCTAAATCAACTTGAGCAAATCTGCGTTGTAGATATGTATGTATGTATGTTTGTTTGTCCGAGGATAACTTTCTAAGCGTTTATCCGATCATCGTAAAATTTGGTACATAGGTAGGCTATAAATAATAGGTAGGTACAAGTGATGGCACAATTTTGGTATGCCTAAATGTCTTAAATGGGTTCAAGAGGCTAAAATAAAATCAAAATGGGACTATCTGGTCAAGTGGCACGTCTAGGAAAAGGTATTTGTGCGTACATTTCGACCTTATTATTTTTAGTTTACACCTTATAGTGTTAAGTTATTAGCCATAATAAAAACGGAACTTTGACAAAATTCACAGGGTACACCAGTGACCCCTCAGTGCTAAAATTTGGTATGTGTGTAGTTTTAGTGACACAACTATATGCAAAAGTCAAAAATCCAGAATGACTGCAATTTATACCCCAAAAAATGTTTCAAATTAACATGACCTCCCATTATCTGTAATTTGAATGAAACTGTAGGTCAAGTTCTTTGGTTATTCATTTCGTGGGACTATTTGATAGTCAAAGATCACAAATAATATTTTTTTGTTTTTATGGGAGACTCGCGAGATCTCAGTTCGGGGCGAACCACTAGTTAAATTTCACGAATAGTCCTTTAACTTTCAACGTCAAAAAAGAAACTGAGATGCAATGAGTCTCATACGAAATCTTCCCAAAATTAAATGCGTTTTGTAGTCTCCTCGACTTCCATTTGACTTCGATTTCTGCGACAGAAGTTTCTCGAAGCTCCTATAATACGTGAAACCGATGTATCGATGGGGCCGTAACGAGGCGATCGGTCGAGTCGTTTTCCACTGAATGCCGCGTTTTTTATTATTTTTGTTCGGCGCGAGAGCATTGCCTCCGCTATAATAAACAAGTAACCGAGTGCCCAGGCGTTTAGATAAAGGTACGGATATTTAGGGGTAGAAGTTATATTTTATACTTGCTTACCACTCGAACCAGGTAAGCGGTTACCTTAGCCTACGCATCATTGTCATTTGTCACCCTGAGACATACGGTGAAAAGTCATGTGCCTGTAAATTCATGGACACCCACACTCTTCAGACTGGAACAAAGCAATCAATGTCAACATTTGATTAGAAGACTTGGGGAAATAAACCTACATATGTGTTTACGACCAAATATATAATTACTTACATTTGGACGGGGGCGGATAGAAACACACTTTTAGCAGTAGGTATAGTATAAATAAATAAATAATAAATATGGCTGGACATTTCACACAGCGCTAACCAGCCCCAAACTGAGCAGAGTTTGTACTATGGGAACCAGATAACTGATAGAATACTTATATACTTTTTTATTTGTAAATACATACTTATTATACATAGAAAAACATCTAGACCCGGAACAAATATCTGTAGATCATGCAAACATTTGTTCCGCGGCGGGAATCGAACCCGCCACCTCCTGCGCCTCAGCCGGCTAATCGCCCACTACGCCACGGAGGTCGTCATATAGGTCGTATATGCTAATAGGAATATGAGTTATATTCTTATTTTTTTTTTTTTTTCGAATGGACTAAACTGGCTGTTGGCTTCTGAGGCCGTGACAGCTTAACCGAACTTTTGGCGAGCGCAGATGGCGCTCAGCCCAGTAAGTTTTTTTTTAGGCAACTAGCGCAAGGGCACCACTTAGGTACGAACCTCGGCTTGGGCTGTTGCCGGGATGGGGATAGGAAAGAAACGCCCGGGTACATGTTTGTACCTCGTATAGGCGGCGACTGAAGGGATTCGTCGACCTCGCCGGCGAGATCGGTGTTTCTGTGAAGTGTTTGCTCTGTCTGATGTAGATGACTCACCTTCCGCATTAGCGGAGGTGATTTCGTCATCCGGGTCTCCGAGAACGTGTCTCGGACGACGGAGGATAAAGTTAATTTGCACGTAATCGTTGTTTTTTATATTTTACATCGGTAGCCATAATGCCTTTCATTCATTCATCATTCGATTCATTAAACTTATTTCTTTCGATCACTCATAACGTTTCATTCCACAGAATTCACACTATTTGACACAAGATCTTTCGATCAATTCCACATACATTTATAACCGGTCGCTTTTGGAATAATATATGGGGAGTCCCATTATATGCTCTACAGTGAATGTCGTAAGAGTGATATTGTGATGACGATAATTATGAACATTTTATTTTAGAATTGAAAAATTATTTGTTTCATTTGGAGAATCAATGGTCGAGTAAGTATGCTTTTATATGAGTTATTCACAATTGATCATTCATTCATTGGTGGTTGCATCTGAGCACAAAAAAGTTCCCAACGATCTCAGTATTTGATTAGTAAGTTTTATTAAATTAAATTTTGATTAGGATGATATCGTAATACAGGATTTTGTAGTCGACTAAAACATTTGCTTTGTGGAAAAATCTTTGTGGGGTTGTAAAGTTATTTTAATTTATTCGCAGTATCAATACTTGTCCTGAAATCTGGACTTGAAAAAATGGTGTACCCACAAAACAAGACACGCTTAGTGTGAAAATGAGATAGCGCTATTACACAAGCCGCAGGTGTGAACGGGACACGCGCGGCGCATGCCGTGCAAGCCTACGTCTGCGATTCCCAAACTTGTCATACATTTTTTTTAATACCAAAAAATGCTGTAAAGAAATGAAACATAAGTTGATAACAATATGTCATGGTTTATTATGTTTTCCACTATCGTCTCGTCTTCGCTATTGTTTTTAATCTGCCAACTTCATACCTACCTAATATAAAAATATTTTAAGCATCCAATAATTTATACCACCTAATAAAAAGTTTGACAAACACGGAAAGGCTCGTGCTTTTCCTTCGCCTCTCGTTAAGAGCTTTTAACGAGCAACCTTGCCGTAACGACTAGACAGAGAGGCACATATCACACCCGCCCACGCCAGAACGAGACAAACAACCACACGTCTAACAATAAGCTTACTAACAAGACCGGCTACCAGTTTAAGAATGACTTAAACGCCGCAATCAGGCATTGAATTATGAATCCTATGTTTGTTTATTTAAGGCGTGATTCCCACGATTAAATATTGGTAGTTGTTATACCGCAGGGGTCGGCTGACTAACGAGAATGACTCAGGCGCAGGTTTTTGTTGTTTTTCCGAAATAAACCTTTCAGTCGAACAGCAGGGTTTAAATTAGATTGGAGGGACGCCGCTCTACAGGGTTTTCTCATAAATGCTTTTTTTTGAAATTTATTTAAATTGGTTTCACATTGCCGTGAGCTAATCGTAGCTTCAAAGAATGTTACAAGCGCATTTTATTTGATAGTATCGAGATATAATTTAAGTTTTACTCTTAAATTATAAAAATTATGAGCTAGATATTATATTAGCTGTCGGTAGAAAAGTCAAATAGTACTTTCGGATAATGTACTTTGTATCACAATAATAATAAAAACTAAGGGCGAGTTTTGAAAATAAGTTAATAAAAAACTTAAAGTTTTTATTGTTTGGATCAAAATATTGTTCATAAAAAAGATTTAAGTGCGCTCTCTTCTCCACTTGGTTAAATAAAATGAACATAAGCAATTTACTTCTCTTGTCACTGGCGTTTTATGGTTACTATGTCTGAGTTTTATTAAGAACTAGTTGTCAGTGTGCAGATTTTTTATTTTTAGTATTCCTTTGCCCAGCAGTGGGACACGAATGGCTGATAATAATAATAAAATTTTTAGTATCCGCCATATAAACTTTAACTATGCCAAATGTCATACTTGTCCGTGCGCGTAATACCTAAGCTTAAAAAGGGATATCTTACCTACAAAGTTTTTCTTTCTCGTAATAGTATAAGATAATTAATTTTGATATTTTGGTGAGAATAAAACTTTATTCTCCCCAAAATATTAATAGTGGATTTTTTTTTAATTTTACTAAAAACTCCTTGTTTTTGCATCAGTGCATAAATTGGTTGATGATTTACAATGAAAGTGGTTACATCTTGGAGGTTGTATTGATAGCATTCCAAAGATCGCTAGTGAAGTAAGAAAAAACAAATTATTATGCATCTACATACAAAATTCAAAATACTCGGATTAATCATAAGATAATCGCCCACTCCACCTGTCTGTCTGTCAGCTTAGGTATTAAATTAAAAGAGCCCCGCTGGGTTTGTTTTACAAAGGCTTATGAAAATCCTTTTAGCTGGCTTTATTTATCAGATACTAAAGTAGATAGAGCCTTTTGGATTTCAAATCGTAGAGTTATTATCACTTTTTAACTTTTAACAATAAACCTCTTTTCGTGTTATTGTTGGAAGCATGTGTCGTGGAGAAGAGTTCGGCTCTTCTTAACGACTATGGCGCGTATAGAGGTCATGTCAAGCAGTGAATTAATGTAGGCTGATGCTAAGCGGATGAACTGATTTCAATGGAATATTCTAATAATTGATCAAGCGAAGCGAGATATCTAAATCAACTTGGGTCAATCGGCGTTGTATGTATGTATGTAGGTTTGTTTGCCCGAGGATAACTTTCGAAGCGTGAAATTTAGTATATAGGTGTATATAGTATAAGTGATGGCACAATTTTGGTGTGACTAAATGAGCGAAATGTTGGGGGGGGTTGTTAAGATATTGGGGTTCAAGAGGGGTAAAAAAAATGAAATGATACTATTAGGTCAAGTGGGCCGTCAAATGAAAGGTCTTCATTAGTACATTTAAACTCCGTTTTTATTTTTAGTAAAGTCCTGTTAGTTTTTGAGTTATCAGCCATAATAAAAACTGAACTTTGACTGGGTACACCAGTGACCTCACAGTGCTGTAATTTGGTATGCCTGTAGCTTAAGTGACACAAATATAGGCTAAAGTCTGAAATCCAGAATAACTGCCATTTGTACCCTAAAAAAGTGAACCATATTACATGAACTCCCGTCACCTGTAATTTGAATGAAACTGTAGATCAAGTTAATTGGTTATATATTTCGTGGCACTATTTTGATAGTCAAAGATTACAAATAATATTTATTTGTTTTAAACGGAGACTCGCGAGATCTCAGTTCGGGGCGAACCACTAGTAATATAACGTTTATTTCAGGCAACAATGTGCACATACAAAATATGATCACAAGGCCCATATCTATAAGACCTTAAATACTAAAACAATAAACTTAAAAACATACACTTTGATATAGACGAAGATACTGAGGACCTCCTAAAGATTCCTAAATAGTGGCTACGCACAAAAACAGACACTCAATTACTCACATACATACACATACACCCTCACACAGATACACACACACACACACACACACACTCACAAACACATCCACCCACGCAGATCCTTCTGGTCTGTTGGAAAATAACTGTAATTTTTAGTTTAGTTTTTGATAATGTAGCATTTACCTGATTGGAACTCATTGATGTATAGGAGGAGGGCGTTGGTGTCTGTAACACAGTTTTCATACTAATACAGGCATCATCATTTCAAACTGTACACATGACTGTATATTTTGTTGTATCTCAATAAATGCTTTTTATTATTTATTTATTTGCTATTTATTTGGGGGATTTTGATACGTAGCCGCTTTCCTGTAGCACCTGTAAGCGATGCCGACTGGCCTCTTACTGACTACTCCTGTTCTGGACTGCTAGATTATAATTTATAAGTTGGTGTTAGAGAATCGTTCTATTTACTTCATATATCTTTCTTTTAATTGTTTTTTTTATTGCAGCCATTACTGTTGGTTTTTATACTCGTTTATATATTAAATATCGTAGAAATCTCGATGTATTTTTATTAAAATACATAAGTTTTACCTCCACGTGTTAAAAAATGCATACAAATTTAAACCCACCAGTGATATGCTCGTTGCGGGCTTTGATCGCTCATGTCAAAACAAATACCATACTTCGATATTAGATACACAAGTTCCAGTTAATTACAAACAGTGAAACAAGATCCATTTTTGTACAGTAAATATTACAGAAAAGAGAGCGGTAATGAGCTAGCTATGGAGCCTACAGAGCTCCGTTTAGTGTGAAGCAATTTTTTTTTATTTTTCCGAGGAACACACCTAAGCTGTGGTGTATACCTTCATATGACAGCTAACACTTGCGCAGGCATAAAAAAATTAAAATAAAAAGTTGATTCTGAGGGTGATCATCAGCTTCTTTAATCGTTATCAGCAAATTTTTAGGGCTTATGCGTAATAAAGTTCTTAATCTAAAAGATTTAGTGCGGGCATAAGTATTCCTTTACTTTTTACGATTTTGGTATCATTACCTTCCCGCTAGGCCACAATTCATAGTTATATGACTCTATCATGCTAAGCCACGGTTCATAATTTACATGCCTCACCTTGCTAAGCCACGGATCATAGTTTACATGACCCTACTTTGCTAAGTATCGGTTCATAGTTGACATGACTCTACCTTGCTAAGCCACGGTTCATAGTTTACATGACCCTACCTTGCTAAGCCATGGTTCATAGTTTACATGTCTCTACCTTGCTAAGCCACGGTTCATAGTCTAAATTACTCTACCTTGCTAAACCTTACTCTCAGGCTAAAACTAAAGCCTTAAACACGGCAGGTCGTCAATCATGTCCAATTTTATTACACTACGCCTCGTTGCCCAATAGTCGAAAAATGTTAGCCCATAAAGAAACGGGCGGTAATATTATGCTTCAGAGGAGCATAAAGTGTTCCGTCGAGTTTAAAGTTTCGGGTTAAAGTTTTGAATAAAGTAATCTTGATATTTTAAAAATAATTGATGACTGAAAGTTCTTGGACGTAGATTTCATGGAATGATATTTATAAATCTTTTCTGCAATTTGTTTTATTTTGTTGCTTATGCATCTACTTTATTGTTTAAGAAAATGACCCTCGGAACTTCGTACCACGTTGACATGCATGTGATGCGGGCTGCTAATGTACGTCGCCGGTAGAATTGTCAATCGGCCATCATTAGCTGCATCCATGTATGAGAAAGTGAATTTTCTTCATAAGTGGTCCAGCCGTTCTTGTGTTATAAATAGTGTAACTAACCCGACTTTGTTTTATTAATTTTATTATATATAACTAGCTAACCCGTCCGCGGCTTCGTACGCGTTGTTTGACAGTAAAACATTACCCTCCTTCTCTGCAGTCGCTTAAAGTGTATCCTATGTCTCAAGTCCATTCATAATCTATCTAGGAATATAGGTACCAAATTCCATCGAAATCGGTCGAGCCGTTAAGCCGTGAAAAGGTAACAAACAGACAGAGAGACAGAGTTACTTTCAAATCGGTATGTACGTAGATTATGTACCTGGATTAACACATAGGCTGCTACTATTTGATGACAATCAACGCGTGCGAAGCCACTGGCGGAAGCTAGTTATACATATTAACCTTCCTCTTGAATCAGTCTACCTATTGCTGAAAACTGCATTAAAATCCGTTAAGTACTTTAAAAGATCTAAGGTAACAGATAGATAGATAACTCTATTAAATTACCACACAAACAGAAATAATACAAAAATAAGTACTAGGCTAGAATAAATAAGGCATTACAATGGGCGGCCTTATCGCTGAAAGCGATCTCTTCCAGGCAACCTTTGGATGGAGCGAAATTTACGATACGGAGTGCGGTGTACTTCACTTATATACATACCCATACTTATACACTACTTTCATTTTATACTATGCAAAGATTACGTATTCTTGCTGTTGTTGTCATCTGTGAACTGAAGTTTTAAATTGTTGGCGTTTAAATGTAACTATAATAAATAAGTGTTATTGCTCACCATACTTAAGCATATCCATACTACTGTTATAAATTCTAAACTATCTGACTGTTTATTACGTTTTCACAACTCAATAACGGGACCGATTTAGATGAAATTTGATATATGTCTCAATCCAGGTCATAAGCTATTTAGCTTATGGCCTACCCTTTATTGACAAACCACGCGTGCGAAGCTGCGGGCGGAAGCTAATAAATCAACGCACAATTCAGAGGTTTTCAGTTTAGTAAACTCCTACATCAGTCTACTGCCCAAACTTAAAACTTTCCGCACAACAAATGAAGCAAACCGGTAGCGGAAACGTTGCTAAGCAGCATCTTAGCGCTTTCAGAGCGATACTACAATATTGGTGGGCCGTGATTACCTTTGTCAGTGCCGCCTCATCGAGATGCAAAATAGAGATCAGAAGTGCCGCGGCCACGCTTTGATTATTATCCTAATAGTTTATCACTCCATGGGAGAGACATGCACGTTTTCTCCAGCCATTAGGTAGATAGAGCCTTATTATTAAGAACCTAGCAGCTAGCTAGTTTTTATGGCTTTGAGGCATTGACACGAAATAAGTGTTATATACTTATTGGTGCTTTATTATTGATGCAAAACAGATATTACTAGATTTAGAATTGTTTTAAATGTTCTCGTAGGTGGTAAAAAAAATCTTTTTCGATGTATTCGTTTTGTACAGATTTTTATATATAAAAATCTCGTGTCACGGTGTTCAGTCCTCCGACACGGGTCAACCGATTTAATTATCTTTTTTTGTATATTTGGTAGGTATGAGAAAGTAATGTAGGTCGTAGAGTATTTTTCATCCCCACTCCCCATTTTTTAATCGCGATTTTAGTATTTTTGTATCCATATAATTTAACCGTCGTTCATTGATCATTTGACATTTCATTCTACATTTGATTTCTTTGATAATTAACTTATATGGCAGACCAACGATTGCCGGGTCAGCTATAGTAGGTATTTAAATAAAATATTTTATCTGTTCCTTACAAACAAATTCATAAAGCTTTTCTATAAAAGTAGTAGACTTTAGAATACTTAACTAGAATTAAAAATTAATTCAATATATATTTCTATTAACAAACTTTTAAGTCCCTTTTTTATCCACAAAGCTTTTCTATAAAAGACTAGAGGGCGTTATCATCGCTTCACATTAAAAAATACTTTTGATCTTCACTTTAAAGAAGTTTTTTTAGTTTCCAAGTCGTAAAATACTTTTTATCTATACAACCGATTAAATTATTTTTTGAATATTAAACTCTTAAGCGTAAAATTGTTAAATCAGTAAAGCGAAGCTACACCATTCGTTATGGACATCGTATTTAATGCTCGATGTTTTACACTTCATTGTAGAGTAACCACTGTTTTATAGGTGCTTTTTATTCAAGGGATAATTTTATAGTAACATCAAAGTAACAAATAGAGCAATTTTGAATTTATAATGTGTTTAATAAAATTTATGAAGCTCTATCACGAGTGCTCGTAAAGTTATGGTTATGGTACCATTGTGCCCACCTACTGTAGGTTATGTACCCACTTGTAAGCATATATAATAGGAATACATGGGTTTATAAAGCTTGTCGAAGAGACTTAGCTCTGCGGCATGCGCAGTCAAAAAGATCCGTCTTTTTACAGACGTAGACCAGCTAGACTAGTTTACTTCAGCTACTTCACATCATTATGTCATACGGTATACTGCTGTGGGGGAGTGCTGCAGATATAAACACCGTTTTTGTGCTGCAGAAGAGGACTGTTCATGCAATTTATAATATGGGCCCCAGCGAATCATTACGCAACAAGTTTAAACAAATAAATATTATGACATTCCCTTGTCAATACATCTATGAAAATCTGATGTATGTTCACAAAAATATTAATTTGTTTAAGATAAATAGCGATAATCATAATTTTAATACTAGAAATAAAGATAAACTCGCTGTTGCCACTTGTAGACTCCATAAAGTTAGTAAATCGTTTAAAGGGCAAGGTGTACGCTTTTATATCAAACTCTCAAGGGATGTACAAAAATTTACAATTAACAAATTTAAAAACGTAATTAAACTAAATCTTTATAAAAAAGCCTACTATAACATATCGGATTATTTAGATGATAGAGAAGCTTGGGATTGAAATTGCTCCAACTCGTTCAAAATGTTACAATTTAGATGTAACTTATTTTCTGTATTGTTATGTATTCTAAAAGGATCATTAAAAAAAAACCAGCCTTGTTTCTTGCTTCTTGCGAAATAACAGGCACTAAAATTGTCGTTTCAAAGTGATCCTTGTGATTTTAATGAATAAAAATATTTGACTTTGACATATTAGTTTCTATCTAGGCCAGCGACTTTATTTTGTACCATACTATCAATTACCATTGGTCAAGCGCTTGACAATACCTAATAAAAAAAACTTACTGATTTTTATGCATACTTAAATGCCTGTTCATATTTTCTACGATATAACTTTCCTTTAAAAATTCAATTTATTGGCATCTCGACTTATTTTCTGCTATTGTTATATAATACATTTTAAGGACTTCTTATACATAAGATCAATTATTATCTGTAATCAATTCCATCACATTTAGAGATTTACATTACTTTGTCAAACCCACACCTCCTAAAATCACCCACAACACCTTTTAAAATAAAATTTGCAAGACTGTTACCCAATTAGTAACGTCCGGCCGTAAATATAAACGAGTTAATTTTTAAAGTGTCCTGTCGGCGCTGATTTTATGCGAATTTATCGGGATAAGAAAACAAATAAACTGAACAGGCTAAAAATAATACAGCATTGATGACGTGTAAGGAGTAGGGAGAGTAAGTAAAAAATATTCTTCCAATTCTCTATGTAAAACACATAGGCAGTAAGTAGGTACAGTAAGCGACTTATGTTTATTAAGGACTCGTAATTTTAAAATCAATTATTTATGTGCTCAATTAACGGAAAATTTAATTTAACGACCATAAAACTATTAGTCACACATTCATTAAAGGTTTTTAACATTTGTTAATTAATTTTATCGCTGTTTGTACTAGCTGCGAGTACAAATGTCATAAGTGAATCTAGAACTTTATAATATACCAGCTGTTCCCCGCGACTCCGTACGCGTTACACTACTAAATGTGTAGGTAACCTAGAAATAAAGCTAAACTCGCTGTTGCAACTTGACTTGACACCCCATTTTTATCCCATGGGAACTGATTTATGGGATATAACGTATATACCAAATTTCATCGAAATTGGTTCAGCCGTTATGACGTGATTGAGTAACAAACAAATAAATAAATAAACAAACATCTAAACTTTCACATTTATAATATTAGTGTGATAATTTTCAAGCGGGTAGGACAACATAACGAATAGCAATCTGCTACGCCGTAGCAGCTCTACGATAACATGGCTCGCCCCTCTAGTCGTCGCACTAGTCTATGAGATAGATATATATAATGAGATAATTATTGAGGGCTAGCCTCAGGCACAACAGCGGTTGCGTCATTTACCCAGTTAGTGGTGCAACTTGCCACCAGCTGGTAAATATATCTCTCTGTGTGTTTGTTACGTTTTTCAACTAAACGGCTGCACCGAATTCGATGAATTTGATACATAGATAGATTATGACCGCTTTCACTAGCTTTTAAAAAAAATGACTGCCACTTGCCATGTGTGTTTATTTTTTTATAAAACTAAAAAGCTTGCATGCGGCATGCAAGCCACTGGCAGGCTATGTAAGCCACCTCGTTAATGAGGCTTTATGATCCGTTTACGGACACTTGCTTTACATATAATCGAACCTTTCTTATGCGGTTTATAAAAACATGAAGCTGCATCAGACTGCTGGTTTTAACGTGGATACGTCGTTGCGACATTTGGATTACATCAATATTTGATGCCCAGTAACTTCTTATAATCCCAACACTGAACTACGATTGTAAAAGTACCCACATCGTTTTTTTTAAACACATATATATATATCTGGGATGCATGGCGAGGCATTTGGCCTAGCAGTGAGACATAAAAGGCTAGAAATGGAATGGGTGTTAACACACAAATACACAAAAACAGACTGCTAATTAACACTAATTACTGTATTACTGGTCCTTTCCTGGTAGTCCGATCAATTTACAAAGCATTAACTGTAGTAACCGTCTAAAAGTTACTAACCAATTTAAATCAATCGTATTATCCATATTTACCAGTTTCAATTTGAAACTGATGTCAAAGAATGTTACGTAATTGAGCTACTAGATGAATTATAGTGACTCAGTAAAACACTTCTAACTTATAATTATAGAACCGATTTGGTAATAGTACATTACTGCAGCGGCCAGCAAAAGAGGCATTGATGGACGAACGTGTAAATGTAGGCCGAGGCACACATACTTAAGTCGTGGCCAAGGCTTGTACCTATAGTACTTTTCTCAAAAAATGCGCGGAAATTATAAAATAAAATAAAAAATACAATCACTTTTCAAATTCAATGACGAACAACAATAATTGTTCATTTGTTTTTTTTTTCAATAAACAGCTTTCTATTTGCAAGCCAGTTCGAAATTTATATAACACCTTTGATAAGTTACCTCCTTGGTTGCCATGTTTCGGAGTAAAAGATCGTTCCATTTTTAAATTACATGGCAGATATTAGTTTAATGTAATTTATTGGCCGCTAAACCACGACAGATATGGATTTTCATACAACATTTGCCGGCCACTGCTCGCATGTATTTGGCCAGTACAGCAATTTCGATTTAACTCTAAGGTTCTCAAAATAATGCTCAAATTTCCAAGCTTGTTTGAGAAAAAGAATTAATAGCACCTCAGACTTTTTTTCAGGTTAACATGTCAAAATTCACAGCAATCACTTCAGCCAGCCGTAAAAATCCATTCGATAAAAAGCAAGCACCGAATCGAAGACGTATCCACGTTAAAACAGGTTGTATTATTCTGTGTTATGAGCGGGGTATAAGTTGATGGACGCGAATGACACGTCTCACGTCTCGTTAAAA
Organism: Philereme transversata; assembly: GCA_963924445.1. Lineage (NCBI taxonomy): Eukaryota > Metazoa > Arthropoda > Insecta > Lepidoptera > Geometridae > Philereme > Philereme transversata. The sequence continues at coordinate 5,653,927 of OZ004343.1, read as the reverse complement.
CCGATAATGCATTCTTTTGAGTTCTCTTAACCAATGAAATTGATTTAATACTCTCTGAGTCGATAATAACACGATAAAAACTACTTAGTACTCGTTAATGTTAATATTATGTGTGAAAAATGGGTATGTCAATAAGGAATGGTTTAAGCAAGATACTAGTGAATTAAAAAGAAAAATACAAGATAAACGAATTCAATAAGGTTTTATGGTGTATTGTTGATGTGTAACATCTTTTCTCTCGGTTTGTGGGTGAGATTTTAGCAAAAGGGACGGAAATGTGTAACAGGAAACCGGTGAAGCGCGCGCTATTTGATTTGACCAATGAGCGCGCGCGGTGGTTAGATGTTACACATCATATGCGACTACTGTAAGGCTCGTAGTTTTTTATTTTAAGGGTAAGCTTACAATCGAAATCGGTTTGACGAAATTTTTTCAATGCTTAATGGTCACATTTATGTAAGAAAATAATTTTGTAAGGAAGAATAAATTTTGATAGGTAATTAGCCAATCAAAATTTTGCATAATTATAGTCTAACCTTTCGAGATTGTATGCGGAAATAACCGCATCTGATCCTATATAAATGTGACTAATAACAATAACTCATTGAATTTTTTTCTTCAAAAACAATTTCAATGCCGAGTGATCTCTAAATACCTAGCAAATGCCCTTCAACTTGTGTGCCTAATAGTCAATCTAATAGTTGATGTACAAAAATATATGAAAGTATAAAAATATATGAAAGCATAAAAATATATGAAAGCATAAAAATATATGAAAGCATAAAAATATATGAAAGCGTGCATTATTTAGGCTTATTTAGACCATGATCATATAATCCAATATTGACCATTTTATTCCCTCAAGTGATAAGCCGATCTATTTTGTTAGATTATCGATCCTAATTTCCATATTCATTTAAAAAAGGAATCATAGAAAAATAAATTCCCCTTATCTACGGCCAGCATCTAGCAATATGGTTACGAGTCGGTAATAAAATAATTTGTATGTCATGCATCTCTCTCGGCTAATTGGTATTGGGTGTGTGGGAGAGAGATGGAGATAGGGATGCAGGTACTCTTGAGCATGTGCATCTGCTTAGCGTTGGAATAGGAGCGATGGAGTCGCCTTGTTTTTAATAAATAAACATTTATCTGAAAAAAAATGTAGTTTTCGAACACCAATAATCAATATTTATTCATTAAAATAATAAGGATCAATTTGAAACGTCAATTTAACCGCCTGTTCCTCTGCTGTCATAAAATTATGAAAAGGTTAAATACGAAATATAATTTTATATTGAAATATATAACGGACGTTAGCCCGGCTTACATAACGATCCCTAAACGTATTTAGCGACTAAACATGTTTAAATTTGACATACTTGTATGATTTGACAACTTTCTTAAACATACATATTTACTTAAGCACTTAATACTACTAGGCATCGTTGCGCAAGTCGCCCTTAGTATCTTAATTTAATTAAAAAAAAAATGTGATTTATTCTAACCTAAACTAGATATTTCAGAGTTTTGACACGTAATACTTTAAGCAATGTACACAAATTAAAGAGTGATATGGTTGTACGAATGTGTTTAGGCAGTCAGGACAAAAAAAGGGGGTGCTCAGTTCGGTAAACTTTTGATTGGTCGCCAAATAAAACGAAATAATAAAAATGCCGATATTTACTACTTTAGTTCAAAATTAAGTAAAATGATTGAGGTAGGTACTGTCTTAGTACAGTAATTATAAATAACTGTTGCCCGCGACTTCGTACGCGTTACACTACAAAATGTGTAACCTAGAAATAAAGCTAAGCTCGCTGTTGCAACTTGACACCCCATTTTTATCCCAAGGGAACTGATTTTAGCCTATATAGTAATAGGTTATAATCTACGTATATACCAAATTTCATCAAAATCGGTTAGCCGTTACGACGTGATTGAGTAACAAACAAACAAATAAATAAACAAACATCCAAACTTTCACATTTATAATATTAGTGTGTTTGGGAATCTAATCAATGTACATAGGTAGAGCAGAGAGGTAGAGGTAGGTACTTATAGAAAAGCTTGTCTCAATAAATTCCACCAAACGAATTTACAACAAAATTTTAAATCTAAATCTAAAACAGAATTCCTATAAATAAACGAGATTTATTTATTCGATCATAAACGTGTCCAAACATTTCCCTGTCCGATGCAGCGCTGTCCGTAACATTCGGGTTAAATAATTCGATCTGTGTCACTCCGAATCGGCTGAACGGAGTCAAGTATTTTTAAAAGGTTTTCAATAAAAATAATAGAAAAAGGAATTATTGATTATTTATTTGTTTTTATAACTAACACGGCTTTTAGGCAATTATGCTTACGAGTATAATTATACTTAAAACTAGTTGTCAGTGCACAGTGGTCGATATTCGATACTAATTCATATTTTTTATCATTCGCGGCGAATAAAAAAAAACTTTCTTTAAAAAACTTTAACTATACCAAATCTCACACTCATCCGTACGCGCAATAATCTTAAAAAGGGGTACAATGTTTTCTCTTCATCATCATCACCATCGTCAGCCCTTCTCATTCCACTGCTGGGCATAGGCCTCTCTTCGTTGTCGCCATTCTCCTCTGTCCTGCACTGTTCTAACCCACATACGACCTGCGATTTTTATAATGTCGTCGACCCATCTTGCCAGTGGACGACCTGCGTTCCTGGTTCCCTCTCGGGTCCGCTACTGAGTCAGCACCCTGCTCCACCTGTAATCACCGCGCCTGGCCACATGTCCTGCCCAACTCCATTTGAGTGCCAGTATTCTGCAAGTGTCTTGGGACACTTTTGCTTGGTGATCTGTTTGCTGTTGAGCTATCTATGGACCGTTTGCAATGGTCAACTAACTCAACTGTTTCTTTGGTATCTATTGATAATATTAATATGTTAATAATTGTATATTATCATGTAAAAATAAATCATAGGTTCTGTTCGAGTTTAATTTTATATGAAGACATCAATATTGATTTTATGTACCTACTTGCATATGAATTTGTGTTTTGCATTAAATTTTAATTCCGGAAAACATCGTCCGTTATCAAGTAAGATGATGAAATAGTCTTAAAAGAATATCCACTCAATTTAAAGATCACTTCCTTTTCTACAGTTTGTGATGTCAGAGTGAAACTTAAATGTTTCTAGATGCTGTTATCCCTTCTGTGGCTATAAGGGATTTCTCCTTACGATCAATAAATCAATAAATATACGGCTAGGCCTGTCCGTCTGTCCGGCATTAATGGGAATAGTGTTTGTTTAGGTCGATCCTGTATGTTATTAAACGGAAGCGGTGGTGTGTTTCCTGCTTTCTTACAAAATTATAGCCAGACTAAATATTTTGATGAGTCTGTATCCGTCATACTTAAAACGGATTTTAGTTTCGCTTCTGTGGCTTCTTTTGGTTAAGTACAGTTTTTCAGTGCTAATGATAATTCGCATCCCATTTCATTTATTTCCATTTTAATTTATTTGAAGATGATTTATACCGCGCCTTTCGCCAATTTGCACTAAATACAATCATTTTTTAGTATAATTTAACAAGATAAGAGTATGCCAAAGGAGTCTAGAGAGAAGCTTTATCCATAAACTAAAACTTCTAGACTAGTGGTTCGCCCCGAACTGAGATCTCGCGAGTCTCCCAGAAAAACCAAAACATAATTTGTAATGTTTGACTATCAAAATATATTTACCACTTTGCCATATTTTACGAAATACAAAACCAAATTACTTGACCTACAGTTTCATTCAAATTACAGGTAACGGGAGTTCATGTTATATGGTTACACTTTTTTGGGGTAGAAATTGCAGGTATTCTGGATTTCGAACTTTTTTCTAAATTTTTGTCAATAAAGAAACTGGTGTACACCAATAAAATGGGGTCGAAATGTACTGTTGAAAACTTTTCATTAAACTTGCCATTTTATCGGAAAGTCCTATTTTGGTTTTTTTACCTCACTTGAACTCCAATATCTCAACAACCTCCCTCCCCCTTCCCACATTTTTAGCTCATTTAGTCACACTAGAATTGTGCCACACCTATATACCAAATTTCACGATGATCGGATCCACATTTAGAAAGTCATCCTCGGACAAACAAACAAACATACATACAACGCCGATTTGCCTAAGTTGATTTGGAGATCTCGCTTCGCTCGATCAACTGCAGCAAAAGATGCAGAAACAAGACTGTTAAAATTAAAATGGAAAAGGGCTGATTGCGTGCAAAAAGCGGCTGATGAGAGAACGGCTGTCTAACTAAATCATCAACTAACTGGAACTATCAGTTAATATTTAGCTACTTGTAGTCTTGATGTTTACATAATGTGATGTTTCCGACTTTACAAACTTTGCACCAATCCATTTCCTATACTGTGGTATGTATTGCCTGTAAGCACTTTAGAATTCATAAAATCTTACGGGAGACAATAGCTCACCAAAAACAATTCTTCCAATGTCGCAAGTCCCAAGCCAAACTTGCAGTTTATTCGCAAAACCCAGACATCGTCGGCAAAAAGTTGACTTTCTTTGTAAAAGTCCGCAAGAGTCCCCCGAACTACTGTTTCAAAACACCGGGCTACAATAAATTCAGTATTTTTTTCAACCGTTCAGGGTGAGGTCGGCAAAAAAGCCTACCTGCTCCCAGACAATGGTCCCTCGTTTATTTGGTTCAGCGTCGTAACATTTCACGTTTTCGTATTTGGAAAAAAACGACTCTACATACAAAGCCTTTGCGTTTTCTGGGAAGAGACGTGACCTTGTATTTTGGAATAAGATTTAACTTGGACTGAAATTCCTTCTGAAATACCTGTAACTTACTTCGATGGGCTGCTATCAAGTATTCCCGATTAGGTACATTAAGTAAGTACATACAATTTATAACTATAACTGGATACATTTTCTGACCGTTAATATTATTGTGAAGGAAACCGATTTCTTTATTCTGTATCTGTATATTTAAATATATTTTCTTGTGTGCAACAACAAACTATATTTAAAAATACAGAAAAGAAAATGTACAAAGGCATGTTCTTCCAGCAAACCTTTGAGGCTAGAGAGAAAGATGATTTTAAAGGTAAGTAGGTGACCGATTTATATTTTACCTGTTTAAAGGTAGTTTAACAAGCTCGATAAACATGTAAATGAGCCGTTACCTTTTAATTTGGAAAGATAGAGCAGACGCGTTATTTGTACGTGGAGGCCTTTGATTATATACTTGTCTAGATAGAACAATGCAACCAAACGACGCGCAAAAACCGTCTCCAATTGCGTGTTATGTGTGAGTACCGCTCGTGTACTTATTGTAGTCAAACTGTCAAGGTGTGCGTGTTTAGGGATGCCTGCTCTAAATTATTAACTTACCTTTCCTCCATTACTTAAGAAGATGAAGGTTAAATAAAATAATCATTTTTCATATGTTATTTATTTATTTTAGTAACAACAAACATGCATAAAAAAATCAGTAATTTATAGATTAAAACCATATTAAAACCCATCTCTTTGTGTTTGTTTTCGGAATATTTGTCTTTTTGATTTTACTGCCTCGGCTACGTTATCCGATTTACAAATATGGTGACATCTTATTTGCATATATTTTTCTATTATAAGTCTTATCAGGCTTGTTTGGTGATTTTGACAACAATCACCGATATTTTTGAAATAATTATGACCGACAAACAGACTAATTATTTTGTAAAGAAAAAAAAAAGTGTTGATAATACATTTGAAAGAGGTATTTGGCTTTTTCAGACGAATATTTTTTTTCTTAATGAACTAATGGTAGCCTTATGTTTGCGTTCCAGTATTATCTTGCGACGTAATGTACGGCGTAACTTGACTTTGCGTGGAGTATCAAATATCGATTCCAAGTCTGAAAAATCTTGTAAAACGGTCGGTGGCTCATCACTCACCGGCTCCTTCGAGCACGAAGGTTTAGGTTCAATAATTTGATTGTGAATATCAATCGCCATATTAGATGCAGACGGGTCCTGTTAAAAATAAATAATTCGTATTAAAACTAATGATCATTTTTGTAAAGTTCTGAATTAGCTTTAGCCGGCCAGATCGTGCTAAGCCGCTAAGACCTTACTTGTTTTTTATTTGTTGAAGATTCTGTTTCCGTCGCTGACAAAAATAAACACTGTAACAACATAATTTGAAATCAATAAAATATGAAAATTACTCTGCTCTAAGCTTGATGTGTTATTAAAAACCATACTGTACGATCTTTTGATTACCAATTTTAAAAAAGAAAATTTAACTTGGTCTATGACATATCGTACCTTGCTTGGTACCGATCCATTCTTTAGACGGCGTAATCCCTTTTTGTAAAATATAAATCATCATCAGAGAAATGTTCGGAACACACGACTGAAGTCTTGTGAGGTTTCCACTGGTCTTCATTTCGTGCCCGCTGTATAATGTCTGTCCAGCGATTTGCTAGTACGGAATCCGTAAGAAATCTGAAACCCAAAATATTAGAAAGAACTAACAAAAATACTATATACAGTGCATGACGTCATAGATTTCATTTATTTTATACTTGTAAGTTATCATTTTCTGATCAAATAAATACTGTCATATTTTAAATAATAATATTCTGCTGATCGAATTTCGGTCACGGCAGCCAATTTTTACGGAGATTAGTCAACTACACAAGATATTTATTAAAGTGCACAAGTATGTGCGCAAACATACACTGGTCATCAAAACCATCGACCCACTCTCTTTTTGTTTAATAATGATCGATTGTTTCACAGATAAGCTGTTTTACATGTTTGTTTATCATTTTGAGGGTTGATATTATTTCATAATTTTCTGAATTACAAGATGTAATGTTATGTTAATTATATGTTAATGATATTTGTAATTTGTCTCCCATAGTTTCGCCAAATCTCCCTAGTAATAAACTGGCAACACCGGGTAATCAGAGTAACAAACAAAAAATCTAACTAAAAAATCGTGTTTTTTTCAAATGATAGTGGATAAATGGTAAAACTTACCTATGAAAAGTGATCTTGATGTTATTACACGGTTTTCCCACATAATTGCGACACAATTTGACAGCACAAACCGGCATAATTAATTATTTTTCGTGAGCACGTTATGCCTAAGTGATTCAAATGACACTGACTTAGGTGAGAAGCGAGTCTACCAAATATAGTAGACTTTATTTGGGCCGTTTCGGTACAGACAATGTGTCATCTAGACAAGTATATAATCAAAGGTGGAGGCGTTAAAAGGTCTGCTGGCACGCATCCGCTAGTGTCCACGAGCTTAAGAGTTTTTTTTCATGTTCTGTAAACTCATTATAGCGCCATGAGTACCCGCTTAAAATAAATTATTAAGCTTAAATAAAGAAAATCTCTCATGTTTCTAAATCATTAAGATAATTCTAAACATTTAATTTGCTCAGTTTCAATTCTAATAAACCTAGTTTCTTATAGTTATTTAGTCAGATTCTATTTCAAAATACGCAGATCCCGTTAGGTTTCATTTATTGCTCATAAAACACTTTAAATTATCCGACTTACTTATGAGGCCATAATACAGCAATTCGCACCTGCATCTCGAAATAGAACACTATTTATTAATTTCCAGATGATCTCATCTCGCAACTTCGATTATTCATTACAGGCAATGCAAAGTGCTCGATAATTGTGCTCATTATCATAAGCCTACCTAGGCATTACGCTCAATTTTAAAATTCTTGGCAACGAGACCAACAAGGTTGTTTCGCTGCAGATAATCATCCTTAATTACATGGTTATCCATCATCGAAAACTAACAAACGAGATGGTTCCGACCACCCACCGGCTTGACGGCAAAATTGGAATACGTCCGTCAAGCCTTCTCTCATTCGTTACTGACTCAAATGTATATTTAGCCAACTAAGGGCATATTTCAAAAAATTGCAATAAACCGCTGTGCCGACGTGTGCCTTCACTCTCGACTCACTTTTCGGCCCAAGTCAGCCTAAGCCATCTTACGATGGACCTAATCCCTCTACCAATAGCCAGAAGATCTCGGAATCCATATGTCTACCAGCGCGAGAATTGAGCTTCATAATTTCACTAAAGCTTTTAGAGCTGATTTATTATCTCATCAAGTTATCAATAGTATAATAGAAATGCAGACAAAACCTGGTAGTAACCACATTCCACATGGAACCAAAGATCCAATAAAAAAAGTAGTCATTTATATCCCAGCTTCGAGTTGTGGAACAACAATGGGTGAGATTATCATCACGCTTACAAGAAACAGGCTCGGCAGTGGTGGTATCGGAACCGTGCATCGCGGTTAACGAGGTTAGAAGCTTGGATAACTTGGGAAGGGAGAAATGGACACTGTAACCCCTCCTGGGTATGTTTTCTATAGGTCTATATATTGTGTAAATGCACGCCCAGTAAATGCTAAAACGGTGATCCATCATAATGTACTCAACGTTTTATTTTAATATAGCTGATCTGTTATGAACGTTTGAAACCCATTAGGTATGTACCTGGAGGGTAATAAGATACTTTATAGATCCCCAGTCAAACTCGTGGACATAATCATGAGCATTTCAAATTGAAAATAAACTGGTATTATAATCTAAGCCGCAATCATAATTGCGATGTAACTTTGTATCGATGGTAAGATAATGCGCAAAAAACTGGAATCGCTACGTGTGTGTCCCAGACAAAAAGTTAATTTACAATGTATACATCGCTTCTGGTGCTATCATTACCCTCGTTTGAACACGAGGCCACCGGAGCATGAGGTAGTAACGCGTATAATAGCAACAATTATGAGCCAATACTCCAATAGTAGGTAAACACCGTACCGATACGTCTTGTTTTTTAAACACTCACTCAATTCCAACTATACTATTTGTGTCCAACAAAGCGTGTTCCAATAATGAGGATCTTACGATACGATCAGGCTGCGCCCGCGCCGCCGATCATTCTCCGAGATATGCAGAATCCTCGCCGCTCGGCTCCTTTGTACTCGCCAGGGTAAACACGGCTTTGTTCACCGAATTGATCGGTCTGCACTGGCCAGTTTTCTTAATCACAATTAAAAAAGTTCCGTTGCCTCGTTTTTCAAATTCTAGGTTAATCCAAGAAGTTTTCAAAATTATAGGTTTTATTTGTTCATCAAGATGGCTGCTTTCCGCCTTTGCTGCCAGCTAAAATATTTATATATCTTCGAACTAAAGCGACTTCTAAAAATGCGTCTTTTACGATCGGTAATCCTAGAATACTTTAATTGAAACTGTATTGCAAAAGCGATGATGGCATTTGAGAATTTCGTATTCGAGAACATAAAATGTGATGAGAGCTTGTTAAAGAAACAAATAGTGACGTGCTAAAAACCATAAGTATTTCTTGATGTTCGGTTAGGTAGGTGGTTAAAGATGTAAATTATTCTGCCAGCGCGAAGTACAGTGATTGTGATTACATATGAGGCGGCGAAGCCCGAGGGAAGCGTCGCTCTCGCTTATTGCCAGATGATTGAAGACCCGCCGCCTTCATGCAGTTCTGCTGGCGTGCGAGCGAGAACGACCATCATCCGCAGTGCTTGAGAAAAGGACGGAGACAGCTCAGCATCTGATTAGCATCCCAATTACGGCGCGGGCGCGCAGTGGGATCAAATCTTCGAACGTAGTGTTGTGCGATGGTTGGGTGCTATCGATATTTTATATTTTCCCGTATGACTGATACTTTAGAAAAAACAACACCTTGAAAAGAGTTTCATTAATTTGCATCATATTTTTACATATCCGTTTCTTTAAGAAGCACCCTCGGTAATTGACTTTTTGATTAAGACACCTTGCAAGGTGTTTAAAAGAACTGTAAACGATTTATCGAATTGAATTCAAAGGCCCCTTTATTTCATCGATCGATAATAATGGAAGTGCAAGCAGCCAGCCCTATTAACGAGGATGCCGGTTCGATGCAGGCGTGGCGCGTGATTACATCGGCAGCGCAAGGAAATTTTAAATAAACAAGAAATTATGAGCCGTACTACAGATTATACACCTTGGTATTGACCGGACGGAACGTAACTAGAGAATTACGAAGCCAATTATCTGTTATTGCTAAGTTGAGAAAATGTGGCTTTAATTTTTGTGTTGGTTAATGGAACTCATGAAGCATTGGTAAGTATAATTATAGATAGCCAGACTAGTTCTCACAGCTCAAGTCTACATTTTATGAGCTTTTCGACGCGGCTTTCCATAAACCAAAACGAATTAAGTATTTTATCGAAAATGGCACATTATAAACGTTCGCACAAAATGCCAATATAATTTCAAACATGATTCGTCTAATAAAATAAGAAAGAGACCTACCTATCTCTATAAAGGATACGACTTAGCTGAACACAAATAAGCCAAGATCTTATTTTTTCGTTTCTTGTGAAGATCATAACGGTACATCGCACGTAACTAACTAACGTAACGAGCCTGCCTTGCGCAGGCGCATGAATACAAAAACCAATTTGACGTTTCTCATTACGCGGTGACCACAAATGCTGATGACTATTTCCTAACCTGTGTAATAGTTGAGGGTTGCCAGTAGCCACACACATCGAAATATTGAGTTCTGTGATGTTTTCACCCATGGTAATAGGGATACTTTTTTCTTTCTTAGTTTCATGGAACTTTGGAAGCAACGTCAGTGGAAGTGTTCTGGAACTGATGGATATTGAGCAATTACTTCTGTTACTAAATATGTATGTATGCATATACTTATGATATAGATTAGTCTATTTTATATTATGTATTTAAGTGGGTCCATTTATTTATATACCTAATATGTACACAACATTGTGTACCTGACCTTTATGCAAAGTTTTTATTGTTGTTTCTGCAATTTATATTTAAAAAAATCTATACACTACCGATACCGAACCCTCTATATCCGCAATATACAAAGGTTATCTGGAAGAGAATACTTTCTAAAGTTCGATGTGTTAAGTGCAATAAAGTTCGGTCTCTCTGGAAATCTATGTATCCAATGTTTCCACACCTAAAAATGTTAACCCTATCATACCTTTACGTGCACGAAACTGCATTTTTCGTAAATCAGCTTAAAGACCTATTTAAAAAAGCCAGCAATATATATTTCCGTAACATCAAGAATAGAGTCTTCCGAACGATTTCACTATAAGAACCAAGTTTTATAAAAAAAAAACTGTTTTTATGAGTATGAAAACGTACAATAAGCTTCCAAATAATATTAGAGAGAACCATTTAATAGATTAAAAAGTATGTTAAGGGCCTGGTTGTTGAATCATGGTTTTTAATCCGTTTGAGGATACTAACATTATGTATAAACCCTAGAATAATCTTGTCAAAATTTTTGCATGTTATCTATAAATAGCGAAATAAGGATCTGCAGTATTTGTTAATCGTTCCATACCAATGTACCTACATATTTCAAACAAATAAAGATACTCTATTCTAAGAGGGAAGACCAATGTTTAGCACTAGATGATGATGATGATTATGTGTAGATCTGGGCTCTTACGTTTTGTTTTATTTTGTAGTGTTTTAAATATAGCGTATTGGATTAATTCTGTAAAGATATATTTGAGTGCAAATTGAATTGTGTTATCCAATAGTTATAATCAGAAATATGAAGGACCTAGTTTTGGATATTTTGTTATATCCCTTGAATTATGTTCTAATCTCCACGACCCTTTACGCATCTACAATATTCAAATCAAATCATCAGTATTCAGTATTCATTTATTCACCATTTTATTACATTTCATAATATTGGTATGTCAAAAAGACAAATGTCAATATATAGAAATAAATAAAAATAAATTAATTACAACCAAGCAAGAGGCTAAGCTAACTAAACTAAGAGGTTACAGCATATACTACTGATGCAGATGAGAAAATGAATTGAATTTCAATGATGAAATTGGTAGTTTTTAAAAATCTTAAATATTTTAATAGACTTACCATTGATGCCATTAATAATGCTTGTAATTTTTAAAAATCTTAAATATTTTAATAGACTTTTACCATTGATGCCAATAATAATGCTTGTAATTTTATGTAGAAGTCAAACATGATCTCTTTTTATCGTTTGATTGATTGTTTGTTCCGGGTCTGGATGTTTTTCTAGATAATAAGTTTTTTCTAGAAAAATTACTTTTTCAAAACAAGCTTTTATAAAATTCATAATTGGAACCGCAAGCAGATACAAATGAGCCCAAACACTAGTAGCCTACTATAATCCATTCAAAAGTTCCGTTGTCTAGCATCCGTCTCCATCATGAGAACACCTCCATGGTACCATATTATTGCATTGTCACCGAAGTTACATACGTATTACAAATTTCAGCTCTATCGGTTGAGGGGAACGGGTTTAAAATTCAGTTGCAAGATTCCACCCGAACAAACATACATACTGTTACGAGCTGAGGGTTCGGGATAAAATAATGGGAATCAGTCCAACCAAAATAACACTTTTATTCAACACTAAACGATGAATACATGAACTTGGTCACACGTAATCACAACACACTAATTCACACCACCACTTAAAGTCACCGAAATGTTCGCACGTATAGCTAAATCCAGACTGACTCGGGAGCAACTACTGTTCACGCGAGACCCTTCCCACGTCAGTCCTCCAGGGCCTCGCTGAGACTAACTCACTAAGACTAACTGAGACTGACTGTCCGGCCATCTCTCCGGCCTATTTATATCGCACACATTTCGATTGTTCGAGAACGAAGTCGATCCTTCCAGGAAAGGGTCGGTCCCTCGACACAATGGCCACTCACCATTCTGCGAAACCACAAACAATAGCAACAATAACACAGCAAGACAAAAGCGTTCGAGAAGGTTCGATTATTACTCATTGTTTAACAGCCTCGGCGTAACACTGCCCCCTCCTAAAACATGCTCGTCCCGAGCATTCTTAGCCCCATATCGCGGCAGCTAATCAACATGAACAATTTTAGGCGCACCTCGCTCTGAAGATGTAGCAACTAGAGGAGCCACATTGCCGTCTCCAGTACTTCAGGACACCCAGAGTCCCTTTCTCATCAGCGATCCCAATTCCAGCCTCCAAAACACGGCTCTCATGATTTCTATCTGTTCTTTCACTTCCTGGAATTCCTTTCCAGATGAACCGAACGATTCCCTCATCAGTCGAGCACGCTCTTATGGCCAACGTCGCTGATCTTCCTGTTGACGACCTGCTCTTCTTTATCCTGACGTCGCTGTTCCTCTTACAACCGAGTCTGCTCCACCTGTTCATGTCGCTGTTCCTTCTGCAACCGAGCCTGCTCTTCCTGCTGACGACGCTTCTCTTCTTAATGCTGACGGCGTTGTTCCTCCTGCAACCGAGCCTGCTCTTCCTGTTGACGACGCTGCTCTTCTTTATCCTGACCACGCTGTTCTTCTTGACGACAAAGCATTGCCATAATAGCAGCAAGATCACCTGTCACAGGAGCTTGGCCCACGGATGATGATGATGGTGCTCCAAATGGTTCGGTGGCGGCTGATTCCATCTCCATCGGCTGACGACTCTGCCGAACTTCTTGAACCGGAGACTCCCCAAACCGCCTTTCATCCATTTCCTGTTGTCGTTGACCTCTCGTCCTGACACCGTCCACGTTATCCTTTGGCAGAACCGGCATTATTTTATCCCACTTCTGACACCAAATTGTTACGAGCTGAGGGTTCGGGATAAAATAATGGGAATCAGTCCAACCAAAATAACACTTTTATTCAACACTAAACGATGAATACATGAACTTGGTCACACGTAATCACAACACACTAATTCACACCACCACTTAAAGTCACCGAAATGTTCGCACGTATAGCTAAATCCAGACTGACTCGGGAGCAACTACTGTTCACGCGAGACCCTTCCCACGTCAGTCCTCCAGGGCCTCGCTGAGACTAACTCACTAAGACTAACTGAGACTGACTGTCCGGCCATCTCTCCGGCCTATTTATATCGCACACATTTCGATTGTTCGAGAACGAAGTCGATCCTTCCAGGAAAGGGTCGGTCCCTCGACACAATGGCCACTCACCATTCTGCGAAACCACAAACAATAGCAACAATAACACAGCAAGACAAAAGCGTTCGAGAAGGTTCGATTATTACTCATTGTTTAACAGCCTCGGCGTAACAATACATTGCAAGTTAATAAAAAGCTTGTTATAAAAGCATGTATATAAGTATTTTATCTCATAGTACAAGCTCTGCTTTAGTTTGGGGCTAGATAGCGCTGTGTGAAATGTATTCATTTTTTTATTTTTAATGTATATAGTTTATTGCACTTCGTAATACTTGTTGTATTACGAAGGCGAACTTAATACTAACAAGCATTCTCTTCCAGATCCATAGCCTTATTACATCTATGAAAGAAGACCTAAGTGAAGTCAGTATGGTTGTCTATTAGGCACTTTCGTAAATGACTGAAAAGGTCTACACGATAATATCTTCGTATAGTGCATAGAAAAAGGTATAATAAAATCTTTGCCGAGAGCATATTAAAACGTCGTTTTCCAACAGGTAAAGGCGTAAAAAAGAATCATTGAGATAAATGAATTGCTACATCTCATCACCATTCACCATTAACCCTTAATATAGTTTTAAACAAAACAAAATTCAATAGGCCTTATTGCTGCCTGTGGCCAGGGTCCGTCGCCAAGTAAATTTGCTTCCAATCGATTCGAATTTCTACATAGGTTTGTTTTCGATGTATCACTTGATATTTCTATAGCATGTGTCAAATCCCATACATTTTTGGACTTATCGACTAGCGTCATCGCTAATCAAATGTAACTTGGCTAAGCCCTCTGGTCACTGACCTAATACAGGGTGAAATGTAAGAACCAATGTAGTCGTGGTCGAAGCTTCTTGGCAACCATACGCTCTTCCGTAGATCTGTTATTATGTTAATAGGTCTAGTTTAGACGTGGGCACACGTTAAGCGTAAACAATTAAATATGGTGTTTGTGTTGATTGAATACACAGCTCGAAGTCCAGTCCATGTGCCTATTTTCTAAACACAACTCCAGATTTTAATTGGTGCTTAGACTGTACGTCAAGTCCGCCTGAACTTTGAAGGACCTATCTCATCTAAGCAAGCTTTTGAATGACAAGAAAAAATTATATCTACGGTTGAGCAGATTTTGACCACATTTTACTTATAATTGAACATAATCATACAGTGAATACAGTGATAATACGCCAGAATTGTCCTACGCATAAAATGTATTAATATGCTATCATTTACAGAAACTAATTTTTCTATGCGCATACGAAGTACAGACTGATATGGGCTGCAGGTAGGGTTCACAGATTAAAAAAGTTACCTACTTAAATTGTAGAAATTCCGGACGGTTTAGGATTACCCCCGCATTCCGGATAAAGACCCATATTACCGGACATGTCCGGAAAATTTCGGACGTATGGCAACCCTAGCTGCAGGAGACTTTGTAGAACAGAGAATTCCTTAATTCAAAGAATATTGAGCAATCGGTAGGAGAAAGCAGGCACTATTGAAATATCTTAGCATATTTTTACTAATCAAACATCTTTAGAGCCACGAGAACGCAGCTTCAAAATATCAAAGAGCCCGGCTCATAAATCTACTGAAATTATCATAACGAGTCGGTTGTTACTTGCAACTAATTCCTACACTTTTCTCAGAAAATAATTAATGTCCGCTATAAATCGAGGTTTATTCTCGGTTAGGGTTCCTAAGTTTCTTTATTATACCACTAAAACAGCAACTTACAATTAAAGGTTCAAGGAACTTGAGATGTTGAAAGATACCTAAAGTTGTATTTTTCAAACTTTCGCGATCACTGTACATAATTATTGATTAAAACTGGTATTTATCGCGTAAGTACCTTTTTTATTTGTTAACCTGACGTTACGGCTGTGATGCAACAGTCGTGGTCACGGGTTGACTGGAGTACTTGGAGCTACCGTCAAGAAGTGTGGGTAGCTACAGCAACTACCCTCACTTGGTCTTCGAAATGTCCTCGTTCATATTACGACACTACACTAACCGTATCTACGCACTGAGACGACCGATCACGACGCGCACACCTAGCAATCACCGGGTTCCAAGACTGAGTCTGTAGCCATCTTCCCGATTGAAATTTAGAAATTTCTTGATTTCAATCGCTTCACGAACCATTCTCTTGTAATAATGGCGAATTTTAGAGAGAGCGCTGTGTAAAATGTCCGGCCATATTTATTTATTTATTCGTAAAATACTGCAGCTACATCCTATTTATTTGTCTGCGATACAACGTTTAGCTATCGCCATGTTGAATTTAAAGATACACTTCCATTCCATATAAAGTTGTGTATTGTATTCAAATACCTGAAAACATTTAAACTGTTTAAAATGTTGTTAGACCATACACCCAACATAGCGAATTTGTTCCTATTTACATAAAAACAAGATCAAGTCATAAGATCATAATTTGAGATGCTCCAAACTTTTTACTCAACGTTATAAAAGCAGACGGTGATTAAAAGTATAATCACCTTTATTTAATTCCGGCAAATCATTGCAAAAATTCATTAAACACCTGATTGTTGATTGTATCGTAAAGTTTACAACTGCAACAAGGAATTATTGCAAGTAACGAACCACGAAATAAATTAAGGTAGACTTTCCACTAAAGTGTACGATTACCAACGGAAATACTTTAGTTATTCCTATCGACCAGCGCGAAACATGGCAATCATCTCTTATATCTTGTCAACTTTGTTCCAATAACATCACTTATTTCCAACTTAAGGCTATGCTTCAGTGGATAGTAAGTCTTATTGATTTCGTGGTATTATATAAAGGAGGTTTAATTGGCAAGGCTCGAACACGGTTTGGGCTGGACACCGATCGGATATAACTACCATATTGCTTGGTTGTTTTGTGATAGAGATTGCGTAAATCAAAGTATGGTGGGGTCGTTAGTGGATTTTATTTATGTATTTGTGATTAATTTGATTAGGTATGACTACCATTTATGATAGGTATTTTCAATATAACCAATGCTGAACGCCATTTTGGTACGCAGACACATGAGTCGAACTGTTTTAATTAATGCAATTGTACCTTTGTTCTTCATAATTGTACCAAATAAATGATTATTCTATCCTATAACAAATTTATATACAGAGAAACTAACCAGTTTAGGCTGAGTTTGCTTATAAAATACTAAGTCCCGTAAGATCAATAGCAGTTTAAACTAAAATTCTAAGCTTAAACTAAAAATTTTCTTTGACATTGGTGGCGATTCTGTTGTTTACGCTAACTAAAATTGTGTTAAATATGAACGGTCTTATTTTGTTTACGCTAAAGATCAAATTAGAATAACATTTAAAGTGACATTTCTAAATTTAAGTAATTTTACTAAGATGGCGTTTTTGCGGGCTAGTTTTAATCAGCACCAATTTGACTGCTGACCAAAACTAGCCCAAAACACGCCATCTTAGTGAAAAATACTTAATTTTAGAAATGTCATTCTAATTTGATCTTTAGCATAAACAAAATAAGACTGTTCCTATTTTACACAATTTTAGTGGGTCAATGTAAACAACAGAATCGCCACCATAGATAGTTTAAACTTAGAATTTTAGTTTAAACTTCTAGTGATCTTACGGGCCTAAGTTAATTACAATCGTCTCTCATTTGTTAAAGATTATTTGCCAGATTAATCCTGCATATACCTACATAGGTCTGACAATTTGCTGGTGCATTTATTGATACAGAGGGTTTTTATAGTACGAGTATAATGTTCTGGCCCAATGGGCCCTTCAAATGTCAACATGTCCTTACGGCCCCAAGCAAACTTAATTTGAAGTTTTAAGGCACTTGTAACGGTAAAGGACTCACTTTATATTATCTCGAAGCTTATTGCGAGGCCAAACACTTGTGAGATCTTTATTATGGTACCAAGTAGGTACGAGTGCCTACTTAGTTTAGGAATATAATATATGTTATGTATTGATTTCAATACCTACCATTTAATTGCTATATTTGAAATGTTAAGGGTTCCCTTTCAATATTTGTTTTATTTTTGTGTTTGTGTTTGACAACTAACTACTTCACTTGATGGTGTGGTCAAAAATAGAACACGCTTGCCTAGACAAAACCTCTTCACCCTGGACTTCGACACTCTGAGTGTGAAGGTTAATTCATACTCATTGTAACTTTTGCATCTATCATGGTTACAATATATGTAAGTGGTTATTACATAGATAGGTATCGCGTTTTTAATTTGATTAATCAAAATGTTGTAAAAGTATGAGCAGAATTTATATTTTAAGAATCAGAAGAATGGGGTTTCACTTTCAAAGGCGTTATAATTCCGAAAAATGTCTTCATTAGCGCTTCGTTTTGCGAGACGAAAGAAATGCTTGCTGGAATGGCGGCGGCCGGCGTATGCCCGGAATGCCAGGGGTTTACCTTACTTATTCAGAACGAATCCACTACATAGGAGAACAGATTGCGAATATCATAAAAACTTTTTACTTTCGCGTGTAAGCCAGTGACCAAACCCGGTTAACCTGGTGGCAAAGTTTGAAGGTATATAGGGCGCCCAAAAGCCTCAAACATGCATGATTATACTGACAGATAAACGTACCATTTTTTTAGTACAGTATCTTCTACCGATGCTATTGGGCGAAAGAGGCATTTGAATAAAAGTCGATAATAAATTCACGCGCAATATAATACATATACATAACTATTAAAAACCTACCTAAGTTTTGCAAATCGTAGGTAGGACTGTTAGACACTGCCTTGTAAAGACTGTGTTTAAAAAAAATATAATGCTAGTGGTTCGCCCCGAACTGAGATATAAAAACAAAAAAATATGATTTGTAATCTTTGACTATCAAAATAGTGCCACGATATACATAACCAACTAACTTGACCCACAGTTTCATTCAAATTACAGGTAATGGGAGTTCATATTCTTTTTTGGGGATAAAAATTGCAGTTATTCTGGATTTCAGACTTTTGCCTATATTTGTGTCTCTAAAGCTACACGCATACCAAATTTCAGCACTGTGGGGTCACTGGTATGCCCTGTGAATTTTGTCAAAGTTCAGTTTTTATTATGGCTAATAACTTAAAAACTACAAGTTTTAAACTAAAAATAAAAACGGGGTCAAAATGTAGTCACAAAAACCTTTTATTAGACATGCCACTTGACCGGATAGTCCCATTTTCATTGTTTTTACCCCTCTTGAACAGGTAGTATCTCAATCACCCCCCAACATTTTTAGCTCATTTAGTCACACCAAAATTGTGCCATCACTACCTACCTATATACCAAATTTCACGATGATCGGATAAACGCTTCGAAAGTTATCCTCGGACAAACAAACATACATAATATACATCGCCGATTTGCCCAAGTTGATTTAGGGATCTCGCTTCGCTCGATCAACAAGAAAAATATGTAACCCAATGCTCAAAGACTGCAAAGTAAATCAAAGAATTGACGGTACCATTGCTTTCTACGAATCTACAAAAACGACCATCCTTCTCAGATTCCAATAAGTGAATCGCAAGAGTATCGGCAGTTAAAACATATTTATGGAGAAATGTGAGACTGCAACTTTTTAATCGTTGCTTCTCCTTTCATTTCCCATGAGCCAAATTACACTCTATAACGTTGATATAAAGCGCTGTTCCGTTTAGAAATATAACATGTGGTTCATCCTAACAGACCCAGTTTTTCTGAGCTCCCGTCAACAACGTGTCTTTCGTACTTTACAGCTGCACCATATTATAGAAAGTATTTTTTCAAACGTCATAATCGTAACTCATTTCCTATGCTGTAAAAGTGTCACTTAGGACAAAATTAATAGGCGATGCTATACATACTTAATGCAGAAGTTATTTATCGCCTTTCGAAGTAAGGTAGTAAGGAGAACATGCAATATCTGTTCCGTTCTGAATTTAGCATTTCATAGTTACACAAATAATTTAAAATAGAAATATATTTATTGTGACCATAAAAGTTACATAGATGAGTTGTGCCCCTGTTTCCCAGAAAAAGCTGTGGCCTAGGAAACAGTTCTCTCCTGAATGACATGATATAAATATTACAGTCTAGTAAATTAAAACGAAATAACAAAACAATCAAAGAAATGTGATGTCGGAGCGCACATGCATGCATGTATGCGAATGCATCAGCGTATAAGTGAGTATATGCGTGGGTCATGTGCGTGTGTATAAGAACCCAAACATGACCGTTCTACTCTTATCCATTAAGGAATTCTGTTGATCACAAACAGATCGCCAACAGGTGGCTCCATTATCCCTGGTCCTCAATACAAACATAAAAAAATAACAGAATAATTGCATTTTTGACTACATTTAAAACGACACCACACTCCAGTTTTTCATATATGAGGTCTTATTTTGACCTTGGGTTCCTGAAAATATTTAAAATTTAGCAACTAGGACTAAAACTAACTTTTACTATTTCGAAATACTCTAAAATCTGGCTAAAAAGAAAAATGAGATTTGGTTGGCAAACAAAGTGGTCCTGTGTCTTTTTTCAGGAAATTTTCTGAAAACGCTGATATATCTATTTGTTTATTTTATTAGAGGAATCTACATTTAAAATTTGATCGGTCTACTACTAACGGTACCTGGAAAACAGACTATTTTTATTTTATTTTAAACGCGTATTTTGGACCCATTAGGGGTGCGAATGTCAAAAAATCCTTTCTTAGTCCACCCATACACCCTAAAACCTTTTATAATCTTCTACAGCCATGTCAATGATTAGTTTTCATTGCTAGATGTTTCACAATATTTTATAAGTAGGTACTGGACCAACATGGTTATCTAGTAGAATCAATATATTTGGCGTAAAAGTGATTGATTTTGTTTGATGCAACGGTTGATCTAGGTTATGGAAACAAATGAAGAATTATGATAGAATACAGTGACCCCACTTAACCAAGAATTGATCAGCGCAGAAACTTTTGCAACGTAAACAATTTTATTATCTTACTTAAATACTAATGAGTTGGCTGAAACAAAATGTAAACTTAAAAACCTATAGCAAGATCAGCAAGTAATTGTACAGAGTTCGTGAATTGTTGGAACAAAAATTCGTCACACTATCATTCTAATGTTCTATAGTAGGTTTGCACATACCTAATTATACTTCGACAATTTCCGTTCAATTCGTGAACCTTCCATCAGGGTGCATTTATTGATATTGATGAATCACGAAAGTTTCTTAGTAAAATATTAATAAATAATTTATTTCTCTTGACAAAAAAGTTTTTATATATCACTTATATCTAAGTGTGCTGATGTTAGTGTACAACTGATTCGCTAGACTGGTGCCTGTGAAAGATTTAAAAAATCTGTGATAAACAACATAAGATATGTTTGTATCTGTAACAGATTGTTTCACTGTGTGTGATATTGGTTAAATGCTTTGATACATACATGTATTTGTATTTTGTGTTTGCATTCTGTTACCTGTGATAGCACATAAAGCAACTTTTCTAGAGTTTCTAGTAACAAGAATCCGTGGGCAGACGATAATAAATACATGTAAATCTTTTATATTCCAGTAATCGAGCGACGAGACCGAATGTTTCATCGCTTTTAACCGGCACCGTCTACACCTCGTGATTTATTGGACCTCGTTTATTTTATTTCCCAATTCGTTTTACTTTACGGCCGATGTTCCTAGCGAATAGAATTTCGAAGAACAAGTGTGATTTATCGTCGCGTTCTATTCGAAGGAAGTTTTATACCTATGTGGTGGTGGAGCCGAAATGTTTGAAGTGAAATCTACAGGTTCATTTTGTTGGCGGTTCATAATTTTCATAATTCTTCGAAAACTTTCTCCCACACAATGTACCTCTCAAGTTTGATTGGACTATTATCGACACAGTTTTATTAAGGTTTCAGCATTAGATGATTAGCCGAACTTGCCAAACCAAAACTTACGAGTACTAGGATTATTCAGAATACGAGCGAGTGATTACTCAAAAGCACGCTGTTTCCGAGTAACAGTTTCCTCTAATTACATTTCAACACATATGTAGTTAGACGGAGATAAAGTAGCAAAGTACATATTACGTGAAAGTCGATTCAAAGCATGACTTACAGCCGGAGAAACAATGTGGCTTCTGACAAGTAGCAACTGGGAATTCGAGCTTATTCAAGTTTAAAGGGCATTGTCTTAGCTCTACTGGACTGACTACGAACAATATCGTTAATACTCAATTTTGTATAACAAAGGCGAAACGTACGGTCTCAAAAGCAGGTTTAACAAATGTACCGCAGAGGAAGTTCTGAATTTTAAAATAATTTCTTTAGCAGGCTCTCTTCTTGTCACTTGTCGACAAGGACAAAGGGAATGAAGTGACAAAACGTTCCTAATCTATTGGTGACAAGTTATAACTTTGAAAGTTAACAATAAACGCGCAGGTATCGACTTTGCCGTGTCAACAATAAGCTGGATCCCTATTGTCCGGAGGTGGCAATTGACACAAATACTGTTTTGCAAACACATTGTCCCGTTAGCTGTATTTGCAACGTTTAAGACTTCTCCAGGTAGATAAACAAACCTTAAAAATAGCAAGGGTACCTAAATGCAAAAGGATAGTAGGTACCTAGTTAAAGTTAAGGACTTACCAAACTGAAGCGGCGAGTCCGAAGTAATAGAGCAGCAGGAAGACGACGGCGCAGTTGGGGTTAGCAAGTCCATCATGCGCCAGCAGCATCCGGGTTGGTGAGGTGGAGTCCTTGGCACAGCCGGCGGCCGCTCGCCCGGCAGCGGCGCGGACGCCCCATCCAGCCGCGGCTGCACATCGACAGAGGGCCACCAGGACCAGCGCTCGCTCACCAGCTCCTCCTCTATCTCCACAAGCTAGCTGTGCTCCAACAGCGGCCAAAGTACACGCAAAGCTCAAAGCAGCCCATGTCGCAAGCCACACTTCCGCGGCTTTACGTTCGCCGGCCTCCCACAGAACCTCAGCGTCGCAGAACTGCGCGCAACGGGCGGAACCGCGCACCCAGACCCAGCTGTTCGGCTTTATCAAGTTGCGGCACCCAGGTCGACCACTTCCACTCGCATCTATGGGAACGGTGCCTACCGGAGGAGCGCGTTCTCCCGGCCCTTCCATACACATGTGTTCGTGATTGTTTTCAGCAGGGAACAGAGAACAGTCTAGTTCTGGAGGCCACTGAAATCCGAACCCGCGGAGAACCGGGTAACATCTGGCGTACACACTCTCGCAAAGTCCTCTACACGGCCCGATGGGTAAGGCCACTTTGTCCGTACACATAGGAACGTACACCGAGCAGAGAAACAGGTGTAGTTGGGAAGAGCATCCGTATTGGACCAGAGGGCTGAAGGTTTGGAGAGTCACGTCCGCATCTGCCTGTAAAGTATGCCGCGCGAGGTTCGGCATCCCGGTCTGGTTGTATCCGATATTCTTGCACATTGCCACTTTGATGGGTTCACATGTCCGCACGGAGGCCTCGGCGGCGGCTCCGGTCACCAGGGTCACGGTCAGAACGAGTACGATACACTTCATGACGATATCCTTTACAATGAACAGTCACATGAACGATCTCATTGTAAGTCGCGAGTGTTTACGCGCGGGCGCAGAGTCGACGCGGAGCGTGCGTTCGCTAGCGCGGCTCGAGGCGGTTTGTTTGGACCCGCGAGCGAGCGGCCAGCGCGGCAGCGGGGGGAAGCGATGCTACAAAAAAAGGTACGCAGGTATGCGCCACACTGTACGGGAGAAAAGGGAGAATGAGGCTCGTTGTGGAGTCAGCGGCCCTTCGCGTGCACTGCGGCGCTTATCGCGCTTATCACTGAGGGTGGATTCCGACCGGGGCGATGCGTATCGTACTAATCTCGCGTTCCGATTGATCTTACCTACTCGAAATCGATTTTTCGAAAGAGCGATACGCTTTGTTTGTACCTAAAACCGAGCTGATAAGATAGCCTACTTACATAAATAAATGCTGCTTCATTTCGAAATATCGGAAATAAATAGCTGTTTTAGATTTTTTTTCAAATCCAATACCTATCCAAGTACCTATCTTTTCTTTTTTTTTATTATGCAAGTCTAAGTTACACTATAAACTAGAACTGGGAATATAAATACAAATAACTTTTATAATATATTTATTGTACATAATTTACTACAACATTAATTTAAGCATTACTGTATAAATTTTATGAAACATAAATAGGTAAAAATATGGTGAACACTAATTTTAGGTAAGTAGTACAAAAATTGGACCGAAAATGTAATCAATGGGTTATCAAGCGACGGATAACGAATAAAACTATTTACAGATGCCAGGCTGCTCGATCGACGATTGTAATTATAATCTTAGGATACAACTAAAAATAAGATAAATACTTTTACAGATACTCATTACAATATAGACAAGTGATTACTTTTGTAATTTTGTATTTTCTAACGAGCGCGAGCTGGTAGCGCGGAATACAATACATATAACACTATCCCTATAATTTATAAATACAGTTTAGCCGCGGTGTAGTTCAGTTTTTTATCCCTGTCTGTTATTATAAGAGAGAAGGGATATAAAGGGTGAATTTGTATACTGTCATAAAATTTAGAAGCGCCTTAGCCTTATTCTGAACCATTTCAATTCAATACTGAAGTTCATTTTTCCACACAAACAGATCTTTAAATCTTTATATTTATAACTTAAATAATCAGATTATTTTTGATAACGGGCAGTTGTTCCTGCCTGTCGATTTTTTAACACAATAACCCTGTAGTGAGCTATATCGATGCTAAACCATTTTTACGAATAACACGGAATTATACTTTACCTAACTACCATGATACTTACAAATAACAATCTTTACTCCATCTCAAGTCTTATAAATGTCTTTCTCATAAGTTCTTAACTTGACTTTGACATTCTTTACCCTAATTTTATACAACATTCACAAAAACAATAAATATATCTCTGTAAGGCCCGCTTCCATCTTTTAATTTAATTTTATACTAATTTATCAATGTAACTATGTTTTTAATGTATTTATTTTGATTAGGAAATCAGTGTACCCCTACTTAGAATTATGAAACAAAGTGAAAATTGACATGCCTGTGTAGTGACGTTAGTCAATTAATTTAAAATTATATTTGAATTATCTTCTAACTAAAACTACTATTATACAAAACTACTAATACAAACATGTCTACTATCTACGTATATCAAGTTTAAATATATATTTTAGTATACTTTAAACTAAATATTACGAAAATAGGAGACATGTTTGTAAATAAATAAATACATAAATAGAAATGCATAATCTAGCCCCAAACTAAGCAAAGCTTGTATTAAGGGAACCAGATAACTGATAGAATACTTATATACATTTTTTTTTGTAAATACATACTTATAATATATAGAGAAACAACCAGAACCGGAACAAATATCTGAAGATCATGCAAACATTTGTTCCGTGGCGGGAATCGAATCCGCTACCTCCTGCGTCTCAGCCGGCTATTCGTCCATTGCACCACGGAGGTCGTCGTAAGTAGTTTTATATAATAGTAGTTTTAGTTAGAAGATAAGTTTAATCTCATTTTAAATTAATTGACTAACGTCATTACACCTGTATCAACCAATGTTAATTACGGTGAAAAAAATAACGTTGAATTCTAAAGGATGGGTGTAGGCAGGTTTGGTCCAACTGGAAATAGTGGAGGCCTATTTTCAGTAGTGGGCTCACTCATATAAATCAAACGGGATTCTTAACATTATATCAGTCTAAGACTATCAGGTTTAAGAGTTTTAAGAGTAGTAGAGGCTCGCCCGGGGAAGAACTACCACCATACCTATCTCTGCGGCGCCGCATTGCTGTATTTCGGTATGAAGGGTACGGTTGCTGATGAAATAAAATAAATAAATAAATATTGCTGGACATTTCACACTTCGCTATCTAGCCCCAAACTAAGCAGAGCTTGTGCGACTGGGAACCAGATAACTGATAGAAAACTTATATACATACTTATTTTTTTGTACCCAGTATATACGATTTATAATTTTTGTATAGTATAGTATTGGTGGAAGAGACCCTAACAGAGATGTTTTGTTAAAATGACAAGCAAATTACATTTAAATAAGGAATGCTATTCAAGCAACATTTAAATAGTGCCACTCTTTATACTCTAACAACAAATAATGTATGATAAAATTGATATTCATATTTAGTACTTACAAGCTTTTCTGTACAGCTCTAAATGCGCGAAATGGATAACGTTATTTGGGATTTAATGATTAAGGCGCTTCGCAGACGTAGCAACTTTATTTGGAGCAACTTTTAGCAAGTTTGGTCTTATTTGATATCATCGCAGATCGCAACTATATTATATGTGTATAGTTGCCACGTCTACGTAGCTGCTCAAAATTATATAAAATAGGTAGGTAACAGCTAGTTGCGTGTTGCCGCTATTAGTTGCTGTATCTGCGCAGCGCCTTATTCTTTGTAATGATATTGATGATAAAATGATATTACGATTCTGTCAGGTATTTTGAACCCTCAATGCAAATAAGGGAGTTATAAGTTTTCAAATCTTTTTCTATCTGCATCATGGCTTCTAAACTGATAAACCAATTTCAATGCATGTATTTGATGAAAGCTAGTTTGGATTTAGTAGGTATAGTTTTTTAGGTCACATTTAGTGAAGAAAGTCAATTACAATAATAAAAAAAAATCGCACATAAAAAAATGTAATAAAAATGTATAAAAATATGACAGTTTAAAAAAATCTACATAAGTAAGCACGTAAGAAGTTATACTTCTTTGGCGTGAATAGTGGTTCTGTGAGAACAGTAGACGTCCTCGCGTTCCCTTGGTCCTAGGAGGTTGAATCTGGTGTCGAGGGGTTCGTCTCGTGAAGGCGTAGAGGACTGCGTAGTCTGATTGGTAGGGATAGGTATAAATTTTCCAAAAAAAATTCTAAACTTGAAATCCGTCCTTACATAACGCTACAGCAAACTTCCCCTCCTTTACCCCCCTCCACTTCCCTCTTTTGTAAATGTTTTCGCAATATCTTGTGTAGAATGAAGTCCTTAGGGGAAAGTTTGCTGTAGCGTTATTTATCAATGGATTTCAATCAAATTTGAGAGTGCCTCTCAATAAATAACGATACAGCAAACTTCCTCCCTATTTTCCTCCAATGAAAAATCGCGATTGAATAAAAAATTTAAATAAATCAAGAAACTTTAGTGGCAATTTTCGTCAAAATATGTTGAAAAATACGACCTGTAGACAGATGGATAAAAGCATTTTTTGCCCAATCTTGAAACTGAGACGCTTCGCTCGCTCGGTCAATTATGGCGTTTGCGCACATAACGATAACTTCATGGTATGTTACACCAGCGCGCGCAACTTCCGTCACACGCTGAAAATACATTCTGATCTGTTTCTCCTAACACGCCTAAAGAAGTATAACTTCAAAAACTCGATTTTACAACGAATATTCATAAAACGGCCAGAATCATTGTAAAATAATCGAGGATTTTTTAGATAGTGTCACTTTATTTCTTTAATGAGAGACGTAAAACAATTTAGATCAGAAAAAATATACTTAGTAATTACAAGATAAATAAATGATTTGATACCATTCCCCCTCTAAAAAGCTTATTTTATTCACTAAAAACAGTGAATAAAATGCACTTTTAATCACTATTTTAGTGTTTGAATTTAGAACACACCAATATATTCAACCTCCATCTCAATGCTATACAACCTCCTTGCGCAAAAAACACTCGATACAAACTTCTTGTGCAAATAACTCCTCGAAATTTGATTGGTCGACATTTTCAACAAGGAGTTTAGCATTAGAATAAAAACTGTTTTGTGTTCTTTGCTGTCATTAGTAAATTGGCGCTATTTTGAATACTGTAAGTTGTACGAACACATAGTTTAGTATTACTTAAATTAAATCGATTGAAAATGAATTCAAGGGATGAAGAAGATGTGTTAACACCTGAGTTTATGAAAGAGAGGGCGGCCGATTTAGTAGAAAACTTGCTACGACACATATCACGGCTGGTTTACATCAAAGCCGACAATGAGTTTTGCAAATGGAAAATGAAAATCAAGCTTCTGGCACATTTTCAAAGTCTGTTTTCCTAACTTATTTTAATGAGCTGTCGAAGAAAAAGAAGTCATTCCAATTTTAATGTGCATTTTAATTAACCTTCCTTTTTTCTCCATTAAATGTCTATTTTCGCTTAAATCGTTCTTTTTCTCGTAGCCATGGTATAAAGTATAGTATGCAACTTTTGAATAAAACAGATTTATACCGAGGGCCATGAACTACTCGCGTCGCTCAAGATTCTAACACTTGAATTACTCGCTACGCTCGTGATTCAATCATAATGATTCACTCCCTACGGTCGTGATTCAGTCATTAGAATCTTTTACTTGCTCGTGATTCATCTATGGCCCTCGTTTTAAATCCGTCCTTTATTCACTAATTGCATAATATACTATTAATGGAAATTCATTAATACTCATTTAGTCAGTATTACATATAAATTAGCACAACCACATAAAATAATACATACAGTCATGCTTTCAAGGAATTATTCGTGAAAACATGAGATAGACGTTTAGAATATTATAGCCATAATTAAAATTACTGGTTACAATTATCCTACAAGATTTTGTAAGTAATTTCAGAAATAAGCAGCTCACAGCAAATTCTTATTTGATCTTAAAAAATATGCAGTTATTTTGACATTAGCCTTGTTCAGATTTTTATTAGGGAGTAATTTTAGTCTTAAATTCTTTATCAATTAAAAATCTATTATTTTACATTCTAATGCGATATGATAATGGAAAAATTTGGCAAAATTTATATCAAGGTGCATTAATATTTCGCATAAGTTCATCCTAAACTTAAAATGGAAAAATATTTTGCTTATTTACTAACGTGTACTATAGATTTATTTAATTTTCAGCATTATATTATCTGTGATTTTTAAATCACTCTTTTATGTATTTTCAGATGTAGTATTACAGATACAATAGTGTAGTAAAGATAAGGATAATTTATCTTTATTTGTAGTCCTTTATAAATTGTGACCTTAACTGTTCATGGTGGTTTGTAGATTTCCAAATTAGCCTCTTATTTTTATGGAGATTAAAAAGTCACAAGAAAGTGTAAATAGCTAAACACCATGCAAAGATTCCCAGTATCTTTTAGAAAATCTTTTTTTACAAATTTATTTTAGCACTGGGATAGCAAATATGCCTATAAAGGGTATAAAATAATGGATCGTTGAGATTATAGTAAGCTTCATAGCAAGAATACGTTAGCGGTCGTCAAAATAGTTTAAATAAGGCATATATTTGCTCGATCGAAAAGACTAAACTCCAAAGTTAGCTCGTTAATGCCGCGGTCACACAAATAAACACTCATATACCGCAATACAATACTTGCGGCGACCAAAACTCTCACTTTGAACTTATAAAGGAAACGAAAATAGTCTTTACCAGCAAGCAGATAGATGCGCGAATGGCGCGGCGCGGCGCGTCGATAGATGACTAGAGCTGCGAGTCACGGTCGTCGCCGAGCCGCACCCGCAGCCCCTCCCGCTCCCGCTGCGCGTCCGCGAGCTCCGCGCACAGCGCGCGGCACACGCGATGCAGCACCGCGTTCTGCTCCAGCAACGCGCGCGCGTCGCCCGCCGGCTCCGGTGCGCGCCGCGCCACCACTTCGAACGCACCGCGGGCGCGCGCTGCGTCCTCCCGGTTATACCCGAACCCTTCCGCCTCGTACTCCCCGCCGGCGCCACCCGTGCCCGGCGACGTCCTCGGCGGCGGCACAGGCACGCTTGCGCCGTGCGCCGGACCCTTCAAACGCGTCAGGTCCAGCGAGCTAGATCGGGCATGGTTGCGGAGCGGACGCGGCGGCGGCGGCGGAGGCGGCTCCTTGCGCGGCGCGAGCTGCAGCGACTGCGGACCCTCGTCGTGCGGGACGGGGTCCCGGGCCGGCGGCGGGGGGAGCACCCCGGCGCTCTTGATCGGTTTCCTCGGCTGGGGTCGTGAGATCGCTCGGATCTCCTGCCCGTTCGGCGGCGGGTCAGGGGGCGGCTGGGAATGCAGACGCTTAGGGCTAGATAGCTCGAACGCGTGCGATATGTCGTCTCTGCGCGGTGAAGTGGCAACTCTTTGCTCGTCCAGCGGCAGGGAGCCGGCATCGGGGGTGACCCGCAGCGCGACCGGGTGGAATATCTTGGGGTCGCGTTCGACGGCCGCGCGTTGAAAGTCGAAGTTCACCGGTTTCGGGCCAGGGCTCGATACGCTTGACGTTGGGGAGTCGACAAATTTAGTCCACTCGCGATTATTCGTTTGCGATTCGGGCTTTGGCGGGGTCAAAGAGGGTTTCCTCTCATCCGTTTGAACCGGTTTCGCTTCGTACGGGTCCGTCGACTCTGGTTTAGGTGCGAAATTGAAATCTGCGGATGTTCCCGAGCCAAACATATCCGCGCCCAGATCTACAAGGTCGGTGGTGATAGCTCGTTGCGAGAACCGAG
The DNA here is from genome assembly GCA_963924445.1 of Philereme transversata. Classification (NCBI taxonomy): domain Eukaryota; kingdom Metazoa; phylum Arthropoda; class Insecta; order Lepidoptera; family Geometridae; genus Philereme; species Philereme transversata. The sequence goes on along the minus strand of OZ004343.1, from coordinate 5,623,302 downwards.
AATCGACTCTCGGTACTAGACAATTAGGTAGGGTGTCCGGTACCGGGATATTGTTTCGTCGGAGCACGATGAGATGCATCGCTATACTGAACTCCTCGAGGGTCAGAAGACCATCCTTGTTGATGTCGGAGAGCTGCCAGATCTTGCGGAGGTCCGGGACTGTGAGACGAGACTTTTCAAAGAACAGCCTGTAAATAGAAAGACTTCATTACATATAGCCTTCAATATAGTCCAAGTTAGGTAGTTGTATTTATTGCCTAGAAACGGGATTGGATGAAATAGACAGTTATTAAAATTTGTGACTAGAAATAAAATTTCGTTGCTCACAAAGCTCACACCTAATTTCAATGCCCTCACTAAGCTGTATACAATGTTTAATAAACTTAACAGCTTATTTTATTCACTAAAAACAGTCAATAAAAAGCAGTTTTAATCACTATTTTGGTGTTTGAATTTAGAACACACCAATATATTCGACCTCCATCTCATTGCTATACAACCTCCTTACGCAAAAAATACTCGATACAAAACTCCTCGAGATTTGATTGGTCGACATTTTCAACAAGGAGTTTAGCATTAGAATAAAAACTGTTTTGTGTTCTTTGCTGTCATTAGTAAATTGGCGCTATTTTGAATACTGTAAGTTGTACGAACACAAATTCTGCTCTAATGTCCTCTATGCCGAACCACCTGCACACGAGAAGACTGGCACCAGGCAACAGAGATGGATGTGGAAGTTGCTCTTTATTGGGCTAATACAGTTTAGAAGTCAAACAGCCATTGACACGAAAGAAGAAGAATACGAACACAAAGTTTAGTGTTACTTAATAATAAATCGATTGAAAATGCATTCAAGAGATGAAGAAGATGTGTTAACACCGGAGTTTATGAAAGAGAGGGCGGCCGATATAGTGGAAAACTTGCTACCCAACAAATCACGGCTGGTTTACATCAAAGACTACGATGAGTTTTGCAAATGGAAAAATGAAAATCAAGCTTCTGGCACATTTTCAGTCTTTTTCCCAAACTTATTTTAATGTCATTATAATTACGGGATTTATCACGTACCGTCTTATCAGTGTTTCGACCGACAATGTTTCGGTTCAATTCGTGAACCTTCATCAGGGTGAGTGCGATCCGCTCCGCATAAAGTCTCGCCTCGCACGGTTATTCGGAAAGGATCGCACTCACCCTGATGATATGATATGATATTATGTGCATTTTAATTAATTTAACCTTACTTTTTTCTTCATTAAATGCCTATTTTCGCTTAAATCTTTCTTTTTCTCGTAGTCATGGTATGAAGTATAGTATGAAACTCTTGAATAAAACGGTACGTAATATGTATCTACAAATTTGTACGGAATCCTCGGTGGGCGAGTCCGACTCACACATGTCCGTTTTTTTTATAAGTGCTACTTGTTGATGGAACAACCATATGGCCCACTTGATGTTTTGACGATCTCCGTGGCGCAATGGGCGTATAGCCGGCTGAGACGCGGGAGGTAGCGGGTTCGATTCCCGCCACGGAACAAATGTTTGCATGATCTACAGATATTTGTTCCGTGTCTGGGTGTTTTTCTATATATTATAAGTATGTATTTACAAAAAAAAAGTATATAAGTATTCTTTCAGTTATCTGGTTCCCATAGTACAAGCTTTGCTTAGTTTGGGGCCTAGATAGTGCTGTGTGAAATGTCCAGCAATATTTATTTATTTATTATTTATTTATTTATGTTAAGTAGTAACCATCGCTTATAGCAAAGTATCGCAGGTCACGCAACTTAAAAACGTGCCCTACGATGCACTGCCTTGCGTTGATAAACTTGAGGCATACAGGTGTAAAGCCTCATGTGCCTGTAATTCCACCGGAAACCATACCCTTCATACCGAAACACAGGCAGAAATAGGTATGGTGGTAGTACTTCCCCAGGCGAGCCATTTCGCAAGGAGCTCTACAATTCTTACTACTGTATTTATCTATAATATATAAGCTCTAAATAAACTCTATACTTCCATACTAATATTATTAATTCGAAACTAACCCTGTCTCTGTCTTTCTGTCTGTCTGTTTGTTACGTTTTACTAAACGGCTGGACTGATTACGATGAAATTTGTAAGACAGATACCTGGATTGAGACAGGCTACTTTTGACTGATATACCTGGCAGTATGTCCAGGCAGTAGCCCGCAGTCAGGGCGGAGCTGCGCGAACTGAGATGCGTAATGCCTCGCTTGCGCCTCACTGATGGCCCACACGTCAGCCCCCTCGGTGTCACCATCCTCCTCCGAGGAATGCCGGTCTGATGACTCTTCTTCCGTACCTAATATAACAACAATATTTTATAACATTAATTAATACATAAACATACCACCTTTAATACGTAACTGTTCTTTAGTACCCATATGTTAAAAATAAATTAATATGAATATAAGAACAATATTTAAATACGGGACATTATATACGGCTACACGTCAAGCTATAATCATTTAGTTAGCCTTCTCAACATTAAGATCTCATAAAAATTATTTGTTTAAAAAAAAAATTAGTTATAAGGTGTGCTTTGTGTTGCTAAGTAAAATATCTCACATTGTAATTTTTTAAACATTTCCATTATAAGCTAACATCTCGTTGTACAGAAAGCCTTCACATTGCGAGGACAGCATATACTGCAAATGTATAGCAGTGCGTACCATCATTTCAGAGTTTTTGAATGTTCTAATTTCGGCACAGTTTCAGTCATCGGATAAACTGAAGCCTTGGTGTATTACCACTATTCGCGTTATATTTGGGAGTGCGTACTTATTGGCAGATAAATCGATCTACCTGGTAGACTCCATAAAGTTAGTAATCGTTTAAAGGGCAAGGTGTACGCTTTTATAACAAACTCCCAAGGGATGTACAAAAATTGACAATTAACAAATTTAAAAACGTAAATAAACAAAATCTGTATAAAAAAGCCCACTATAAAATATCGGATTATTTAGATGATAGAGAAGCTTGGGATTGAAATTGCTCCAACTCGTTCAAAATGTTACAATTTAGACGTAATTTATTTTCTGTATTGTTATGTATTCTAAAAGAATCATTAAAAAAAACAATCAGCCTTGTTTCTTGCCTTTCTTTCCTGGCTTGGCCGCAAAGGAACAGGCAGTAAAATTGACGTTTCAAAGTGATCCTTGTGATTTTAATGAATAAAATTATTTGACTTTGACCTACTTTCTCAGTTTTATTTTAGCTGACGGGCCTCATAAAGAACTTAACGTGATTCATTTTGGTGAATGTGCGCAAGATCTTCATGACCTTATCCCTCCTTCTCCCTTCCACCACCGGACAAGCAGACGTACCGAGTAGTACCACCTAACCTGGTCGGCATACCACCTTGCCGTACCAAACGATTTACTTCAACTTTTCTCGTTAGCACAAGCAAAGAGTGGAGCTCACTTTCGGCGTATGTTTTTCGGAACCAGTATAATCTCAAGAGTCTTCAAGTCCAGAGTGAACAGGTTCTTTCTAGGCAAGCGTACTTCTTCGATCACACCATCACTTACTGTCAGGTGAGGTAGTGGTCAAGCGCTTACTATCGTTAAAAAAAAAAGTTTAGCATCAGAAAAAAAAAATTGTATAAAAAAATTATGATGATATTACCTAATTATTTTTAGAAAAATTAAAATATGTTCGTTAAAAATAAAATCTTAATTCGCAATAAAGATTTGTCAGGTGTGGGGTTCGAACCCACGCTCCCTCTCGGGAACCAGAGCTTAAATCTGGCGCCTTAGACCACTCGGCCAACCTGACGTGATAACATATCGCGAAAATAACGACTCGTTTAGTCATTTCGTGTAATATGACGTAGCTCAACTACGTAACACGCGAATTGTTTTGAAATTACCTTGAACAGTGATTTGAACTACTTTGTTCTTACAAGGTTTCATTTTTTCCCCTGACCATTCATTCTGTTATTATGCAATTGTTACTTTTTCGGGCAGGTTATTGCAGGGTTAATTTGTAAACATTGACAATTTTTGAGAAAAATTCTGTAACTAACAATAATCTTTATTTATTTCAATCGAATATAGTTAAATGTCCACCGTTCCATACAAACTCAACTGCTGTTATACATAGAAGATAAATACTTGTAAATAAATAGTGAATACTGTTTAGGTATATATAAGCGTTTGTATCAGTTTATTCACATCGATACAGACGCAATCGACACGACAGATCAGCGCAAAAAAAAAGTGGAAATCCGGGAGTGCCGACAGAAGTAAAAACTTGAATAATTACGAGATACTTATATACTGAGATGTCGGTAACGGAAACGGTAACAGTGTCGAGAGTTCAATGGTTTTTTCCCATCTCAAAAAATGCCCAACGCGCCTAAAGAAGTTTTTACTTCAAAAACGCGATACAAACGCGAGTGAAGCGCGTGTAGAGTGTTTCACGAAAGAAGTACCATGGCGAGCACTAGTGTCGATGCTATATGAGTGTACTATGGCGGATTTACACATTTGCCAAGTAAAGGCTGTTAAATTTTTGCCGCCCTTCAATACAACAATATAGTTGATATTTCACAAGAAATAGTTTTTGGGTATATTTCTGAGCTAATCAAAGCTCAATCATGTACGATAATGGGTAATGTAGGCAGGCTACTGGTTGGAGGCCGCGAACTGGGTATTTTACTATAGAATATAAAGTTTGTGGTACCGTTGCTTAAAGGGGAGAGAAAGGGAAGAGGGAAAAGTCGTAGGAAAGATGCCTTTTAGACTTCTTTTTGCAAAACATCAGAAAACCACCTTACAGAAAACTTTAAACAAATACGTTCCCCAAATTTGCCGCCCTAGGCTCAAGCCTACTCAGCCTACTGGCTGGTAAATACGTCATTGGTACTATACCTCAGATATTATTACAGCAAAAAACAAGAATACAGGAATTTGAAATATTATTAAATTTGAAAAGGTGGATAAATCCTCCACCACCCCACAAGTACAAGTACCACACCACACCAATAGTTTTGTAGTAACTTTTGAAACTATCATGGTTATGAACACTATTTGTACTAAAAACGGGATATACAGGGTGTGGCGTAATGAGTGGATAATAGGGTACCTGCGGGTAGGGGCCATTGTGGCGGTTCAGAAAAATATTTGTTATGCTCAGTAAAAGTGCCTCGGTTTTCGAGATATTCGACATTTTCGAAATTTAAGAAATATTTCACCCTTCGTCACTAATTCATTGCTTTCAATATTTTAAAAAATAAAGCCCCTGTGTTTAACCTACAAGCTCACTCTTGCCAACCCAAACCGAATAACGTATGCGACTGTATACATCTGGAACAAGTACAATCAATCAAGTATCTGGGAGTGGTTCTTGACTCACAGATCAATTGGCGTGCCCAGATTGATTCTGTAACTACTCGTACTCGCAAACTGATCTGGGTCTTCAAGAACCTACGACCAATCGCCAATTATGATCTCTTGAAAACTGTGTACTATTCTCTCTGCCAGTCCGTCCTAGGATATTGCATCTCGGTCTGGGGAGGAGCGTGCAAAACAACCCTTATTAAAGCAGAGCGAGCACAAAGATCAGTGCTCAAAGTTATGTCATTCAAGTCCTTTCGTTATCCCACTGCTTCTCTTTATAGAGAATGCCAGGTATTATCTGTCCGTAAGCTTTATATATTGCACACTGTCATCCTATACCACAAAACCCTTTACTTTGATTCTATGACTGCTGGTGAATCACGATCTATCAGGTTTATCAATATTACGAAATGTTCCACAACCTTTGCAAGACGGCAAAATTATTTTATGAGTTCTTATATCTATAAAAAACTCAACAAACACCTAAATTTGTTCCCTCTAACATCCTTCAAATGTAAAATAGTAGTCAAAGATTGGCTACTAAATCTAGACTATGCTTCTACAGAAGCTATTCTAGCCGCTCTCTCCTAGATTAACCACTATTGTATTTATGTCATAATATTATTTTGTCATCTGTATGTATAATTTCAAATTTCTATTCAAAGTTTTTTCAAGTGTAAATTATTATTATTTTATCTATCAATGTATTTAGTAATTATTTTATAACAATAATTCTAAGTTTATTTATTAAATTCAATTGTAATTTTTTTATACTATCAAGCCCGGCGGAGGGCATTAGTATGCCATAACACAGGTTTACCTAGTTTGGATACTAATGCGATCCCACCAGGATCCGTCTATGTGAAAGACAATTAATTCTTGGATTGTTTATGTTAATTTGATGTCTGTTATAATTTAATAAATTTCATTTTCATTTTCATTTCATTTTGGCGCCAAGACTGCAAATGAAATTTTTTTTCTATCTATTATCGATGAAATAGGCTAATTTTTCAAAAATTTGGCATTCAAGTGACCATACATTTTTTTTACACCACAGAAGGGTAAAGGTCAGGAAAACAAACGAAAGCAAGTAAAATTTTAGTGAAATCTTATTTTAAAAACATAACTGTGCTTGTGTTATAAAAATAATAGTTTCCATTCGATAGCACATCTATCCAAGAATACTATCCAAAAAACAGATAGAAAAAAAAATTTCATTTGCAGTCTTGGCGCCAAAAATAGTGACGAAGGGTGAAATATTTCTTAAATTTCGAAAATGTCGAATATCTCGAAAACCGAGGCACTTTTACTGAGCATAACAAATATTTTTCTGAACCGCCACAATGGCCCCTACCCGCAGGTACCCTATTATCCACCACACCCTGCATACCATGATTTGTGAGTTTTTAGAGTATCCTGATATTTCGACGCAGTTGCATGTATTATGATCACGGGTAAACTAATCTGTTCACGAGATATATCTATAATTCATTAGATAGATTCGGATATGGAGGCATTCTACCCAGAATCATCAATAAAGTTCCAGAAAGAGTTGGCTGATATCACTTACCCAGTAGCTGCGTATGCTCTTCGCCCGTGTTGACCGGCCAGACGCCCCGGCCGGTGGCACTGTGCTCCCACACCGGGTGCACTCGCTCTGCTACGCTGTTGGTAGGAGTAGGGCTTTCACTGGCTGTGCTCCATGGTGACCCACTCTTGCCTCTCCGCTGGAAATTTTGAATTTTTCCTTAGTAAGAATACTGTACGTAATGTCAACACAACTGGCTTCTTGCTGAATACCAGCACTGAGCACAAACTCCAACTGAGCCACAGAAGGTTGCGGGTTCGATTCCTGCCTCGGAACAAATGTTCGCATGATCTACAGCTATTTAATCTGGGTTGGGGTGTTTTTCTATATATTATAAGTTCACATTTTTTTTATCCTATATCGTCCTGCTGCTGGGCAAATGTGCTCCTTCTGTAGCATATTATTATTATTTGTTTATACACAGGCAGCTCTTAGAGCTGATGCGTGTATATCTTATTTATTGTCAGTGCGCTTTAAATATTTGTCCAGTCTGTTTTTGAAAGCGTTCACTGAGGGGGCACTAATTACTGACTCTGGTAACCGATTCCAAGCATCCACTACGCGATTGGGCAATATGTGCTCCCTTGGTTTGCTGGTTCTTGGCCTGCGTCGCAGCTTCACTGAGTGTCCTCTCAACCTATATATGTCCCAATCCCGGTCATAATCTATCTATATACCAAAGTTCATCGAAATCGGTCCAGACGTTTAGTCGTGAAAACGTAAAAAACAGACAGACAGAAAGACAGAGTTACTTTAAAATTTATAATATTAGTATAGATTAAACATTGAGAAGGCCTCCATTACATATGTATGAGATAATGGGGAATTTGGGTGACCTATGAATTCTGACACCAGCATTGGCCTCAAGCTCATACATAATTTTTATAAGTTGTATGCCTCAATTAGTAGAGTAATAACTAAACTGATAACATGCACTCTAAAAATACTAGGTCATTTACATATTATCTTATATCAACAAACCTAGAAGTAATCAAATATTTCATCCTGCATTCTTTCTTTCTACCTTATCATTTACTTCTACTTGAATACACCTCTTTATCTGTTACAGACAATCTTTTCACCACTACCTCAGCTAAAGGTTAGCATTGATGTGGCGTAGATGGAGTGTGCTTGCCTAGAAAGAACCTGTTTACTTTAACTAGACCTATAATGATGAAGACTTTAACATCATAATGCTCAGAAAAACAGATACGATTAGCAATCAATCAATAATATTATACAATTGAAAACTCTGCCAGTCTATTTGTTACGTTTTCAGAACTAAATGGCAGGGCTGTTTTTGTTGAAATTTGGTATACCATTTTACCCAACTGCACAGAATGAGGGTAATGGTTTTTGTTGACAAACCATGTGTGCCAAGCCATGGGCGACAGCTTTAGTTTTTTTTCTTCATATAAAGACAAGGAGAATGACAGTTATGCCTGTTTTGTAAACATAGTAGCATGAGATTATGACAATAATTTTTACATGGTTGATTTTAAAGAGACAACTAAGTATCCATATGTTATCAATCTTTCTATGCAAGGCACTTATATGTATAAAGATTTGGTTAGGTACTTTATCTAATCAATTTAATAGCAAACCTACTAAGTACATAGCTAATACAACCTCCCAACTCTTCTGGGAACATAATGTTCATCTTATTCTTTTATTATTTTATTCGCAAAACTTACCCCTCTTGAACTTGATCTTTGCGACATGGTTTCAGACTCTTTTTCAGAATCAGTACTAAGTCCTTCAGTTACGTCGTGGGACAGGGTTGGCGGCGCGTCACTGTCAGACAGATTAGAGGCTGATAACCGCATCGGTTCATAGGCCCCAATACTTCCAACAAAATTGCGCTCTCGTTTCACAATGTGCTGCTCTTTAGGAGAGTTTGAAAGCTGTATGAGATCAGCGCTAGCTTCAGAATTAATCGTCCAAGTAAACCTTGGCAGAGGAAGGTCGAGAGGAGTCGATAACAATTCAGGTTTCAAAGCCATGTTCGATTGATGTGCAGCTATCATTTTCAGGGCAGAATAAAATTGTTTCCTATTCAAGTGATTCAGAGAAGCACAGGTATTAGGGGACACGCTAATATCCATGATCTGAAACGTATAATTATCAGCATTAATCACAACTCGGGAGCACTTTGTTATCACTGACTACACATAACCTGGTACCAAATTATACCTGTTTAAGGACGTCATTTGATGTATTAGAAGATCTAAATAATTCTGTTGCTTTTAAAATCGGTATTTTCCCATTGGACTCTTCGTCGCAACATAAAAACAAATCACCGAAATATCTCATTTCGGTTTCTGTCAAGTTGAGATCCTCCATTATAATAAAATTATAAGAATTGCTTGGCTTTTACACAGCTGATCTAGATTATCTTAAAATTTACAGCAAAAATAAACATTATCTATTCGTGTAAACCATATTCATTGTTACAATAGACGGATTTGAAAATTGTACATTTACAAAATTTACACTTTGATTTGATTTACACGAAGCAAACGAAACGTCAGTGGTGAATGACAGACATACAACCAATAAAGATAGAGCCAAGCAGCCAGTGCTGCCAGCCCTACCAGAACAGAAAACAGCATATTGAGTTTTAAAAAACCGGACAAGTCTGGCTCGCGCACTGAGGGTTCCGTAAAAATATTTTATTTATAAATAAAATTTAAAAAAACTGAGACCATGTGAGACAACTGTGTTGAGATCATGTTTCTTGCTATATTTCATGATTTTAGGTCAACGGGAAGTAGGGGTTTTGATTTATTTGCGAGCAAAATATGCGGCAAAAATGGCCATATTTTTAGATTACTTGATTTTTGGATTGAGCTAGTATTAGTAACTTAGGAGTAGTTATGAGCCATCTGTGATAATATTATGTTATGATTGCGTAGCAGTGGATTGTAGTTAGCTAAACCAAAAGTCCATTTTCGATAAGCATTTTTTTATATACTTTAGAATAGTTACACATAGAAACCATGTACGTACACATCAAGCTATTTTCCAGTTTAAGCTGCCTCGGTCAGTCGTGGGTACACGTACACGCATGAAAAATCTTAATTTGGAGACATATTTTGCTACAAACGACGCTTTGCGTTCGGAGTGCACACTGACATCCGGAAAGAAGTTATCTAGCTATAAAAGACTCATACACACCGCGTCACATGAATAGGACCAGTATAATTTCCTTTGCTATCTAAGATATAAGACAAAATAAATATATAATAATGGTACGTATAAACATTTTTAGGCACGTGAAGTTTAGCTAGAAACAATTGAACTTTTTAAGCGCCCAGTGTGACCGCGAACGATGCTTAGGTAGGTAACGTGACGCGTCATTTGAATACGACCAATGACTTTTTCCCCTCCCTGCGCGGCTCAGTTGTAAAACAAAAACGGCACAGTGCGTACCTACGTATTATGCATAACTAATAATAATTTTTTTAATTAATATGGGTCGGAAAAAGTGTTTGACACTCGAGGAAATAGGAAAAATAAAAATTCTTCGTGAAGAGGGCTATTAAAAATTTAATTTGGATGGCCCTGACGGGTATTCTTACTATTTTCATGATTTACGAAAAAATGAAATAATTTTATCGCGTCGGCGAAATGATGCAGGCTCAGTAATGGTCTGGGGTGCAATATCATACAACGGGCCGATTGATTTAGTAGTTATACAAGGTAGACTAAATTCTAGAAGCTACATAAATCTTTTAAAAAAAGAAATATGTAAATTTAGCAGTATCACAGATGACAAAAGTTTCATTTTCCAACATGATAATGCCAGTATTCATAGAGCACATGATGTCCGTCAATGGTTTCAACAAAATAATATCGATGTTCTCGACTGGCCATCACTCTCCCCGGACCTAAATATAATAGAAAATGTATGGGGGTGGTTGTCACGTGAACTTTATAAGAACGGCAAACAATATAACAGTAAGCAAGAACTCGAAAAGGGTATAAAGAAGTGTTGGAGCAAACTGCCGGTTAAATACATAAGTCTTTATGGTTCAATGCCGTCTCGGATTTTTGATTTAATTCAAAAAAGGGAAAAAGCCTTAATTATTAGTCAATGTTTTTTTTTTTAATAAATATTATTTAATAGCAAATTTTTTTGTGTTTTATTTAATGGTCGTATTCAAGTGACGCGTCATAATTACCTACCGGCATTGTTACAAAGACTCGCAGTCTTAAGAAGTTCAATTGTTTCTAGCTAAACTTCACGTGCCTAAAAATGTTTATACGTACCATTATTATATATTTATTTTGTCTTATATCTTAGATAGCAAAGGAAATTATACTGGTCCTATTCATGTGACGCGGTGTGTACGATTATTATCAATGTAAAAACTTCCATGATTAGTAACAATGATTGATCCTAAAATAAACTTGAGAGCAAAAAAATCGCACATTCATGATTTTTTGACATAACTAAAAAAAACAAAAAATATTATGTTTCTGTAATGCAGATTCATAGTCTATTTTAATACCTATCCAGTGGTATCTGATTTGTCTTTCAATCATTACATAAAAATGCTTTTGTGGATCAATAACAAAAATGCATGTTTAGTAAAAAATTCTTTATTCAAGTATTGGTGTCAAAGTTATGAAATTAAAAGATAAAATTAATTTAAAGTTTGTTATTAATACCGAGTGTTCCCTCCCCTAGCCTGAATCACTGACTCCATCCGTGTTTTCATTGATGTTACTAGACTTTTGATAAAGTCTTGAGGAATAGCCTCCCATTCCTCTGCGATCGCCTGTTGCAGCTCCTGTAGAGTCGATGGAGGAGCATCTCGGCCTCGAACTCTTCTTTTCAGCTCGTCCCATAGATGTTCGATGGGATTGAGGTCTGGGCTTCGAGCTGGCCACTCCATAACGGTCACATCCACCTCTTGAAGGTACTCGATCACTATGCCAGCAGTATGCGGTCTTGCATTATCTTGCATAAACAGAAAGTTTTCGCCGATAAACCCAGCAAAAGGTACGACGTGGCTCTCGAGTACTTCCTCAATGTATCGTATGGAAGTCAATCCTTTTGATTGGCGACCAGTATTCGGTCCGGTGATGAAGGCAAGCTCGGTTTTTGCTTCCATAGACATGCCTCCCCAAAACATGATTGATCCACCGCCATAGGCGACACGTTCTGTTATGCAGCATTGGGCAAATCGCTCTCCCGATCTTCTATACACCTTCCCCCGTCCGTCGTTGCCATGCAAGCACATCCTGCACTCATCAGAGAACAGGACTGCACTCCACTGCTCTTCGGTTCAATTCAAATGGTCTCGAGCGAACTGAAGGCGGGCTTCTCGGTGGGCTGGGGTCAATTTCGGCCCGTTTGCTGGCCTGTGTGCAGTCAGGCCACCTTCTCTCAATCGTCTTCTGACTGTCCACCGGCTAACTTCTACTTCACGAACTTCTTGAAGTCGTTGGCCCAGTTGAACTGCGTTCAAACGACGATTTCTTAAAGATGTCGTTATAAGAAAGCGGTTATCACGCTCTGTTGTAGCACGGGGACGGCCCGATCCTTGTCGCCGTTGGTAGCCACCAGTCTCTTGATACCTCTGGTATACACGCCGAACGGTAAATCAGCTCAAACTCAATTGTCGAGCCACTTGACTTTGCTTAAGCCCCGATTCAACAAGGGCAACCACTTGAGCGGCTACTTCTGGTGTAGTATCCATTTTCGTGTTCCGTTTGAAGGCCAATATCAATAGAGAACCTTTCACACTGTACGTTGGTATGCAAATGATGACCATTTTTTTTTTTTTCGAATGGACTAATCTCGCTGTTGGCCTCTGAGGCCGTGACAGCTTAACCGAACTTTTGGCGAGCGCAGATGGCGCTCAGCCCAGTAAGTTTTTTAGGCAACTAGCGCAAGGGCACCACTAAGGTACGAGCCTCGGCTTGGGCTGTTGCCGGGGTGGGGATAGGAGAGAAACGCCCGGGTACGTGTCTGTACCTCGTATAGGCGGCGACTGAAGGGACTCGTCGACCTCGCCGGCGAGGTCGGTGTTTCTGTGAAGTGTTTGCTCTGTCTGATATAGATGACTCACCTTCCGCATTAGCAGAGGTGATTTCGTCATCCGGGTCTCCGAGAACGTGTCTCGGACGACGGAGGATTTTGTTGGCGGGCGGATCCAACGGGTAAACCGGAATGGTGTGTACCAAAGGGTTCGGATGATTAGAGGCAAGTTCATAAAACCGCTTGGAAGCGAGCTTCATGAACCTGGCTATTGATTCTAATTTCAAATCGCGATGTAGGTCGTTGTTTCGAAAGTACCAGGGCGAGCCTGAGGCTTTTCGCAAGAAGCGATTTTGAATAACCTGAATGGCACCAACTTTAGGAGAGTGGGCAAATACTACAGATGAGTATGTCATAATGGGGCGAATGCACGCTTTGTAAAGAGTCACCTTATTTTTAAGGGACATTTTACTTTTCGCGCCTAGAAGTGAGGACAATCGTCCTAGGGTGAACTTTGCTTGGTTGCACCTCTTAGTGATGTGCAACCTAAAGGAAAGACGCCTATCGAGGATGACACCCAGATATTTGGCTGATGGGGCCCAGCGAATGGGCTGGCCAAATAGAGAGATCGGTTTGGGAGTGAGGTTTCTCCGTGAGAAGTACACTGCTGTACTTTTCGACGGGTTTACCTCGATCCGCCACTTGCGGAACCAAGTGGCTAATGAGTGAAGGGCAGCCTGCAGCCTTATACCCACCCGATCAGGATTCCGATTGGATGTGTACAAGGCTGTGTCGTCTGCGTATAGGGCTATTTCCACTTGAGGAGTGCGGGGGATATCGCTGGTGTACAGCGTGAACAGGAGGGGGCCGAGAACGGAGCCTTGAGGGACTCCTGCTCTGACTGGTCTAGGACTAGAGAGAGTGCCTTCCACGGTGTAGCGAAAGCTGCGACCTTGTAGGTAGTCTCGTATGATGAGCACGAGTATGTCTGGGACTCCGAGTTTGAATAGCTTGTAGATCAAGCCGTTGTGCCAGACTTTGTCGAAAGCTTTCGCTACGTCGAGGAAGACGGCACCAGTATCTGAAGGCCAGGTACTTTGCCAGTTGGAGAGGACATGCTCCGTTATGCGGAGCACCTGTTGTGGGCATGAATGTTGGGCTCGAAAGCCAAACTGCTCGTCGGGAAGGAGTTTGAACTCATTGACATGAGCCCAGAGGCGCTTCATTAGAAGACGCTCATATATCTTGCCTAGACTATTAAGTAGACTAATGGGACGATAACTAGTTGGATCGTTTGCCTGTTTGCTGGGTTTTCGGATGCCAATGACGTTGGCTTCCTTCCAAGCATCAGGGAAGGTGCAAGTTTCCATAGCCGCATTGAAGATGCAGACTAGGATATGGATAAGGGGAACAGAGAACTGTTTGAGTAGGTACTCTGTTAGAAATGCCGTCGGGGCCGGAGGCTTTCTTTGGGTGTAGGGCCTTGATAGTGTCAAAGACTTCAGAGGGCTCAATCGGATCAAGTGGGGAAGTAGGGGGTCGGGAGGCTAAGCGGTCAACCTCGCTGTTCACCGTATGGAGGTGAACAGGGTCGACGGGTTCGAGACTGGGCGAGCATTGAGATTAGAGGGTTTCAGCCAGGAAATCGGCTTTTTCCTCGTCTTCGAATGCTGGAGGGTGATTGGGTCGGATAAGGGGAAAATGATGACCATTCCCTCAATATGCACTCTTTTATACCTGCGATAAATCCCGCCGCCGGCCTTACCTGGATCGAGCGACATAAGGGGGTCTATTGTTTTGTTGCTAATGAGTTGTTTTTAAAGGTAAATGTCAACCCTTTATCAGTTCTTCGAATGCCTAGATTATGCACTTTAATTTAATTTGATTTTAATTTGCTGTAAGCTCCAAATAAAAAAAAATTTAACTTTTAAGTAAAAATGTGCGGATGTGCGATTTTATTGCTCTCAAGTGTATTTCAAGTCATTGGTGATGCTGATGTATGACAGTTTCATCAATAAAAGAAACTTAACTCTTTAGTGAAAGAAATAAGTAAATACCTATCTAGGTGAGTCACAGTTCACGTAGAGTTACTTTTATACCTACCTACCTATTATGAATTTGATGGGGTAGGAGTACTAAACAAATATAACACTTTAAAATACAATTTTATTATAACGTTTCACATACACGCATTTGGTTTTATTGCTACAAGCAATCAACTGTAGTTTTTAACAAAATGATAAATTAAATCATGCACAATACTACTGTCAAAAGTAGTAAAATAAGTCTACACTTAAAACGTAAAGTTATAAGAGCCGATAATCTCGACAAAGTATCTTAATCATCCAAATAAAATGATAAAGTACGCTTATTTATTAGATATTTAATCCTTGGTCTGGATGTACTTGATGAGATCGATGACTCGGCTGGAATATCCGAATTCATTGTCGTACCAGCTGATGAGCTTGACGAAGTTGTCATTTAGGGAAATACCAGCAGCAGCATCGAAGATAGAAGAGTGCGTGTCACCAATGAAGTCAGAAGACACAACTTGATCTTCAGTGTAGCCAAGAACACCCTTGAGTGGGCCCTCTGCGGCTTCCTTGACCTTCTGTTTGATAGCATCGTAGGTGGCAGGCTTGCCTAGGCGGACTGTAAGGTCGACAACTGATACGTTGGCAACTGGAACACGGAAAGCCATACCAGTGAGCTTTCCATTCAGAGCGGGAATGACTTTGCCGACAGCTTTGGCAGCACCAGTAGAAGCGGGAATGATATTCTGCTGAGCACCACGGCCATCACGCCACAGCTTGCCAGAAGGTCCATCGACTGTCTTCTGGGTAGCGGTGGTGGCGTGTACAGTGGTCATCAAACCCTCAACAATGTCGAAGTTGTCGTGGATGACCTTGGCAAGAGGAGCCAGGCAGTTGGTGGTGCAGGAAGCATTGGAAATGACCTTGAATGAAGGGTCGTACGCTTCAAGGTTAACTCCGCATACGAACATGGGGGCATCAGCACTGGGGGCGGAAATGATGACCTTCTTGGCACCACCTTCCAAGTGAGCGGAAGCGGTGGCGATGGTGGTGAACACACCGGTAGACTCTACGACGTATTCAGCACCAGCCTTACCCCAGGGAATGGCCTTTGGGTCCCTCTCGGAGAAGACAGCGATTTTGTTTCCGTTTACAACAAGGCATCCATCTTGAGCTGCAACAGTGCCCTTGAAACGTCCGTGGGTGGAGTCGTATTGGAAGAGGTAGACCATGTAATCCAGACCAATAAAAGGGTCGTTGATGGCGACAACCGATGCACCTTTCTCGATGGAAGCACGAAGCACCAGGCGCCCAATGCGGCCGAATCCGTTGATACCGATTTTTGACATGATTCCTGTATCAGAACAAAATAACAAATTAAGTTTCGTAAGCAAGATTTTTTTATAAATTAAGCCTAAAGTTGAGTTTCTATATAAACATATAGGTATATAACTACCAGCACTTAGTGCGAAATGACGGACGATGATGCAAGATTAGTATTTGTTTTGAAATAAAAGTTCAATGCTTTGTATTTCGTCAACAATCAACAACAAATAATAAATAATGTTTAATTTGATCGGAATAGGCTTTGATTTCGGATCATAACCTTTTAAAGGTCAATGAAATTTAAATAACACAAACTTCTGGCTTGCACATCTGTTTACAAAATTAGAACTGGTGAAAAGGTCAATATCAAGGTCATTTTACTGTAACTAGGTATTACAAAATGTAAATAGTTGATATACCTAATTAAACAACAGAACGCCCCTACATACGATAAAATAAAAGTAAAATTATTTATTTGTATTAGTCTATGAATTGAGGGTTCCCTTCCCTATGTTATTTTGTTACTTGATATTGATAACAATTTATGACAATCATGTAGAGTAGGTAGGTATTGAAAAACCAATGAAATCCCTTCTAAAATATAGTTTCTTCATAAATATTATTAAAAAATCACTGTCCATGAGCGCTTATGTACAGATACAGATTGTACATCTAGTCTTGATGATCTAGAGTGGAAAAAATATTCCGGTATACCGGCGGCGGGCGGCGCGTGGAGGTCGTTTAGGGGTCACGCTTATTATCCGTAAAATATAACAAAACCCCATGAAATAACATACACAAAACATAGAAACATTGTCGCACTATTAATCTAAATACAAAAAACAGAGTAAATCTGCATAATTAAAGAATAAGTTTAATTACACTTCCCATGAGTAGGACTACGTGATCGGTATGAGGTAACATGGTGTAAACTCGTTATTGTTATAAAATCAGGCTAAGAGATCGTCGTAAGCATGCAAAAATATTAATAAAAGCTTAACAAAAGTAGGTATTTACAATAAAATTTACTTACCGGAGTTATTTTGTTTCAAGGGTTTAGCACTGCACGTTTTATCTCCACAAGATGGAGTTTTGAAATGTCAGCTGAAGGACAAGAAGGCGAGATGCAGGGTTAAAGCATAGACAATACAAAATCAATGATCCACAGATTTCCAGTACTGCGATTACACACACAGATGTGTTATTGCAATACGACTATTATAATTAGTACCTACTGTATTTTTAAGGTTGTTTTGATTAGCAGGATACTTTATAAAACTTTTGCTCATAGTTAAGAACAATTATCGGCCAACAAGTTTACCCACATACTTATTTACCCAACTAAAAATGTTTAGTTCAATGAGGGCGTTTTATTTTCGATTAAAAAAACTACTTCCAACTAGCGTCATAGATGGCGCTGCCTGGAGATACGCCGCTAAAAAATATAGTTTAAATGCCAAAATCTCAAAAACACAATATCTGAATTAGTCTACATCAATCTCACTTCATCAGATAAACAAACACAAATGATGTTGTTTTTTAATTTCAAGTTCTTCGGAAAATAATGATAACACGGCAATTGACATTGACGATTCACTTTCCTTTAGTAAAACGTATGAAAGAGCAACGCCATCTATTAGCAGTTTTATAAAGATGGCCGTGAAAACCCCTCATTTGGAAACGAACAGAACAAAACAACAAATTGGAAGATTTTGTGCATTCATTACTTAGCTTTCAGAATTTTTATACCTACAATAACATGTGATAAACTACTTACCTATTTGTTTTATCATGTGTTGGTGTTAAAGTAATCTGTGTCGACATGTTACTCTTCCTGAATAAAACTCGATAACAAATTCGTTACGTAGGTAGCTTTTAGAAACACATTTTTCTGCCTCATCTGTTCAATTTACACTTCTTTGATTTAGTGTTTTGTGTCTTTAGTCTATGGATTAAAGTGATGGGCACAGTTTTTTTTATCGGTAACCGTCATCGGTTTATGAGGGTTTTTCATGTTATTTGTTGTAATTTTTGCACATGCCCGCGAATTTCAAAATGACATGATTAATGAATAAAAAAATAATTCCAAATTAATTTTGTATTAATTTCTCTTTCCAATGGTGATCAAAGTGGGAATCAACGGGTTTGGTCGTATAGGTAGAGTTATTTCAAGGGTTTGCCTTCAAAATTCTGATCTTCAGGTAAGTTTTTGTGCATCAAGATCAGTCGTTCGTTTTGATACCAATGCATAGTTTAATGTACCTTTTCCATTGCAGTTATCGGCGATTAATGATCCCGCTATTAATACTGAGTACATTAGCTATTTGATAAAATTTGACTCCACACACGGGAAATTGAATGGAAATATCACACACACCGACGACGAGGTTATTATCGATGGTAAGATACATACTACCTCGTAATCCGATAAACTATCGGCAATCGGCATTGTTTGTTCTCCACTCCTAGTAGGTATCACACTTAACAACAATGCCATCAGGTGGGCCATAAGCTTGTTCTATCACCAGGTAGAATTTAAAAAAGGTCTGGTGATTATAGTCTTCTGCACTCCTACCATATAGTATTAATGTATGTATAGACGTCCTGCATTCAGCCATTACTGAGGTCTTTTACATTTAACCATTGAAGATGATAATTAAAACAGGACCGTAGCAAGTTGCACTCAACACAACTGAAGGGGAGAGTGCCTGGGACGGGTACCTACACGAAAGCAGTCCAT
This sequence comes from Philereme transversata, assembly GCA_963924445.1. Classification (NCBI taxonomy): domain Eukaryota; kingdom Metazoa; phylum Arthropoda; class Insecta; order Lepidoptera; family Geometridae; genus Philereme; species Philereme transversata. The sequence continues at coordinate 5,604,263 of OZ004343.1, read as the reverse complement.
TGCGTGGACATAAGTCTCCTCAAAATGCAACAACAAACGGTCTTGATCGATACGTCTACCGATTCCCTACGAGGCTGCAACCCACTATCTTCCATCCAATACTGCGTCCTTCGGTTCATAGTCTATCAAGAAACTCTAGCCTCGGTTCTGCAATGACGTTTTCGTTTAACTTGGGGCTTCGTTGCCATTTATGACTTGCTCCAGTTCCAGTTGGTTAGACGGATGTCGGTTGCTGTGTGGCCTTGTCAGTGATTTCACACGGTGTCTCTATAACAATTTTTTTAATGACCTTGCTAGCCTACGGCTCTAACCGAACCCTTATTCCCTTGCTCATACCTAATAAACCTAATAATTACAATTGAGTCGTATAAAATCAAAGGCGGCAAAGTAGGGCCGACCTTACTTTTCACAGAAGAAAAAACAGTTCTTTTGATAACTAATCCATAGATAATCAACACGGATATCTTACAATAATCTGTGGACTTTACGTATATGGACGTTTTTGACTGCGTATGGTTAATTTAATATGTTTTGATATAAAATTTCTATGTTACCATATAGGTACACTCATTTTTGCCTACTAACCTACTTTGCCGCCTTTGATTCTATACGACTCAATTATTGTAACAACTTACCCTCTGTTACGGATCATACAAACTCATACTTAGGCACCCACACAACAATCACACACACACGCACACACACCCTCACTGACACAAACACACTCACACACACTCACATCCACACTCGCAAACACTCGGATAATAACACCGACCTAATTCATGTTCTTATTATTGCAAAAATCAAATATTAAACTGCACAATTGTATTTTATTTTATATTAATATACTATTAATTGCATATAAACATACCTATACGCAATAATAATAGGTCATATTTATATAAAATTAATGTATTGTTATTTTTTATTCTACTTGATATTATGCAGGGGGAGCACAGCTGCCTATTATACAGGCTTTTCAGTCTAGTTTAGGCAACTGAGGCTCATACATAATTGTTGTCACATAAAAAAAACCTACCTCTAGATCTCAATAACTCAAAGAAGGAAGGCCATCTATTGACAACAAGGAGAGCTTGATTTAGGCTGACCTTCAAAACCTCATCCAGATTATAAATTCAAAAGTAATCCTTGTCTCGTTGTCTGTTTGTTACGTTTTCACAACTAAACGGCTGGACCGATTTCGTTGAAATTTGGTATAGGTATAAATAGGTTATGACAGGGATTGAGACAGGCTAGTTTTTACCCGACTGTGCAAAAGGAGGGTGATGTGTTTTTGATAAACCACGCGTGCACAACCGCGGGCGGGTAAGCTAGTATCATTTATAACTTTGTTAGTGATCTGTTGACGTCCAACTCCCTGACAGCTTCTAAGTTCTACTGTTGTTCTCACTTGCAGAGAAGCACGTCAAAGTTTTCCACGAGAAACTACCTCAAAGCGTGCCTTGGCATGCCGCTGGGGTGCAATATGTGGTCGAGGCTTCAGGGATGTTCACTAGCCTTCTTAAAGCATCTGTGAGTATGGCTAGGACATTGCTATACATAGGGAAGGTCGCGTTTGTACTGAGTAGTAATGCAAAGTGCAATAGGTTACTTACCTACAGCTTGACTGAAATAATTTTATTTTTTATATAATAGTGATAGTCAAGTTCTTGACCACTAGCTCACCTGATGGTAAGTGATGTGGGTCGAAAATGTAGCACGCTTGCCTAGAAAGAACTTATTGAAAAAAAATCGAAAGTAACTTTGTCTGTTTGTTACATTTTCCGATTTTCGACCGGTTTCGATGAAATTTGGTACCTAAACGGATAGATTATGACCGGGATTGTCATAATAGTCATTTCAGATTCAGATATAGGATACATTTTACCTTACTGCGCAGCAGGAGGGTAATGCGTAGTGCGAGGCGAGACGCAGTGCAGAGCGGATGGCAATCACCCTGATGAAGGTTCACGAATTTAACCGAAAGATTATCGGTCGAAATACCGATAAAACGGTACAGGGTGAATTTGTTAATAGTCGACCAATTTTGAGGTATGACTCTGCCCTTAATTCAGAACCTTATTTTTTCACAATCCGCAATTTCAAGACGCCTTTGTTTAAAATAGTGAATTTTCAACTTCGTTAGGTATTAGATTGAAAACAGTGTCGTTTCTCAAAATTCCCGCACGTAGCTCCTAAATTAGGAACTGTTGGCGCCATAAAGCATCTGTCATTGTTCTGCCGGACAAGTTTCAATCTGTAATCAATATTTTTAGGAACATTTAACCAGTGATGGCGTGAAACGAGTGATAATAACGGCTCCCAGTGCCGATGTGCCAATGATCATCTTGGGAGTGAATGAGAACAAAATCAGCATGGGTATATAACCTGGTTTATTATAGAAACCATTCTAAAATGGCGCCGTACTTACCTACTATTATATGTATTCTATCAGTTATACAGTACAAGCTCTGCTTAGTTTGGGGCTAGATAGCGCTGTGTGAAATGTTCATCAATATTTATTAATTTATTGCATGCATTCGTGATGAGTTTATTTACAGAAATTTTCTTTTATCATTTTGATGCACAACCAACAATAGGCAACATGATTTGGTTTATGTTATATACATACTTAATTATGGATATTAAAGGTGCTTTTTTGTATATTTTCAGAGCAGAAAGTCCTTTCATGTGCGTCCAGCACGCTTTATTGCTTAGCACCGATTATAAAAGTCCTGGATGACCAGTTTGGAGTAAATGAAGGGTTTATTACGAGCATCCATGCTATGACACCGTCTTTAAAACCCTTGGACGGCTTGTGTTTGAGGGGAAAAGTAGAGTATCTACTTATTATCGACTCAATAACTCATTAGGGTGGCTTTCTCCCAGAACCTTACAAGGAAGCTAAGCGATGAGCGAGAAAAAAACCATCAATAGGATTCATATGCCTAGCCTTACACAGCACAGCTATCCTATTTTGGTGGCTTTTTCCTCGCTTAGCTTCCTCGCACAGCTCTGGTTGAAAGGCAGAATAAATTTACAAGGTTTTTATATAGACCTAGGTGGCCTCTACCTTATCAGTTGCCTCTTTGAGCTGCTCTCTAGTGCAGGTGGCAACTGGGGGCAGAGAAGCAAGTGCGGCATGCACATTCTGTGTACTTTTTTCGCTCCGAACTTTTTTTTAATACTACTTGGTGATGGAGCAAGCTTATGCCACCTGATGTTAAGTGGTAACCATCGCCTATAACAAAGTATTGCCTCGTAGGTCACGCACCTTAGAAACGTGCCATACGATGCACTGAACTGCATCCAGGTGTAAAGCCTCATGTGCCTGTAATTTCAACCTTTCAAACCGAATCACAACAATGCTGCTTTTGCCGGCAGAAATAAGTGTGATGGTAGTAGGTAGGTACTTCTGCGGACGAACCCTTTCACTTAGGTACTTGTCTCACCGCCGACGATGAGCGAGAAGCGAGTGTATAGTTCCTATAGTTGTCTCGCTGAGCTATAACATAGCGCCTTGTTCCGCGTATCGCTGAGCGAGTGTTGTAGTCGCTGCGACAAAATAGTGTTCGGCGAGTTGCCGCCGGCATGCGGCAGTGTGAACGGCCAGCGATCAACTATTAATATACGTGTCTCTTTTACTGACACCGAATCTATATCTTTTGTTCGTTTCTTGAGCGAGAAAATAGTTGATAGCTAATCGCTTACTCGCCGGCGGTGAGACAAGTGCCTTATACTTGACATGGGTTGGATCAATTTTATCCCATTTTGCTAAGTTACTGCGCCGGAACGCCGATTCACGCGATTTTATGCATAGCTATCGTTATTATATGTCAATTGTATCCGACTCAAGTTTAAGACTTTATAATTCAGCCTATGCAATTGTATAGACTTGAACTATAAAAAAATATATCCTTACTTTTTTCCAATGCGTACTTAGTACATATTAAATTAATTAAAAAAATAATTGTGTTTTTAGTAATTCTCTGAAGTGACTAATTTCTAAAAAGTTATGACTATAAAATGAGAATAATGCATTATGCATTAGCTATAATACTTTGTTCACATTGATCAAGAGTTATTGATTCAATAATGAAAAAAAAAATTGTAGCACTGGCGTGACCACAGAAGTATTCACCAGAACATCATACCAGCGACGACCGGGGCTTGCAAGGCGCTTGGCAAAATCATCCCCAACTTGAAGGGCAAGTTAACGGGACTGGCTTTCAGGGTTCCTATTGTAAACGTCTCCGTACTGGATCTCACGATACGGTAAGGTATAGACGCCTAGTTTGAATATTAACATAAGGATTAATAGTCCTAGAAAAGTTTCGGTAGAAGTAAAATTACATTTTAATTTTGACCGTATTTCTACGAGGTTACTCAAATGCCTCGAGAAAGAAAGCGCTCGACTCAGAACTCTGACTCTGACTGGGAGATGCAAGAAAGTGACAGAGCTAATTACAACTCAATGCAGAGACAAATATAAATAGCAATCACGCATTGGAACGTGGTCGAAAGTAAACGAAGTTAGCGACAAATAAGAAATTAATTAATATATCATCTTAAAAACTTCCCACCATCACAAAAAATGGACCCTCGCCTTAAATATCGTTTTACTCTATTCTTCTGTAGAAACTTTTCATGCGCGCGCCAGCAGTAGCGTTTATTTCTCTAACGCCAATGACAGCAAATTAATGTTGTTGAAATTAGCTAGCATTTATACCTACTATCGTCACCAAAGTAATGGAAGAGGGTCTTGTGACTTGCATGCTTCTCAATTGTGCAAGCAAATGGGAATAAATTGTAATATATTTTAAGACTTACTTAACGATGAAATTTTTTTAAACATTTAGAAACTTTTAAAAACGATTTTTTTAGGTCAAGAAGCTTCCCTTTTCGAGATTCAGAAGTGTTATTGTTAAGATAGTCAATGTCAAATGCCACTTGCCTTTGGTATTGAAAGGCTGGTAGGTTAATTAAACATTTATAATCATTAGAAGCTTGATTGCACCAACCCACTTCGTGCCTTTTCACACGTTCCGGTTGCCGGGTAGCCGGCGCCGGCTACCCGGCGGCCAAGTGTATGGCCGGCATAATTTGGCCGGCAAGCGGTCGCCGGGTGCACGCCGGATCCACCACTGTGCGTCCGGTCGCTGCCTACCGGTTAGCCGGAACACGCTGTAGTCTTTCATACGTACCGGCCGGGCAGTCGCGCCGGTACAACCACGGAGAGCGCGACTCGTTTTGTCTGACACCCTCGTGTCGTAAATAGTACCTACTTAATTCGTTGCAAAATGGAGATAGATACCTATTAAATTATTGTATTTTGCATTTTTTAGTAGGTCTGGAAATAAGGTGTAGAATGCTCCACACTGTTCTCTTTTCATTTTATTCACATGAACCCAATAATTTCTTGACTTCCTTTTCTGGCGGCGGTATCTTCGGTACAAAATCCCCATTGCAATTAATTGTTCATGTTCCATGTTTAGAGAAGAGAGAAAATTAAATTATTTATGCAGTCACTACGCGACTGTACTCGCGTTGACGGTTTACACGATGCTGATTACAAAATAGAGTCGTGTGAAAGCTAAATGTGTTACCGGGTAGCCGGCCGGGACACCGGGACACCGGGACGTGTGAAAAGGCACTTCCAGTGTAACTTTTCGGCGTTTTAGGAATGTATGCATTCGTTTTCCATAAACTTTAGTATGGGATGATGCAAATGGGTATTAAACTTGATTTTATTTAAGACTGTAGGTAGGTTTCATAATTTACATATTGAATTCTTAGGTTGAACACCAAAACGAGTTTGCCAGAAATCATCAAGTCTGTGGAAAAAGCAAGCAAAAATAGAATGCAAAATATTATAAAAATATCCAATGAAGAATCGGTCTCATCAGATTTCATAGGCGAATCACATTCGTGTATTTTTGATGCAGACTCAAGCTTACAACTTAAGCCCAATTTCTTCAAAATCATCTGTTGGTATGAAAATGAATATTCGTATGCCTGTAGAGTCGCAGACGCCATATTATTATCTGAAAAACAGTTCACCCATTTGGAATTACCGCTCAAATCGAAACCAAAACTCCAATTAAAATCAAGGTCTTCGAGAAAACAGGATGGGACACAGCAAACAGACTGTTACAAGAAAGAAACATCGGTGACGTGCGATTGCAATATCGAAAATTTCACATGTAGAACTACTCAAGAAAATCATGAGAAGGAAAATAAATCTCCTTCCCGCCACTTCACGAAGAAACCTAGCAATGAAACGTTGACTTCATCAAGTTATAATAAACCAAAGATTAATTTGTTCAAAATATGGAATAAACCGGTTGTAAAATCAAAAACGAGTTCGTTTTTTCAAAGCTGCCTAACAAGTACCACTTCAAAACAACCTCAAACACGTTTGGAGAATGTGAAAAAAGAATTTACCAAAATGATTAGCATAACTGAAGATTTACTTAAGAAAACACACAGCAATCAATCAGATATTCATCCAATACCCAAAAACGAATTAATAATTAAAAGTGATGTACAATTTAAGCCAAAGGATAAATATTTCATCGCTAACACAGATATGTATAAGAAAATTGGTAAAGAGAAAACGATTGAAAATTGTGGTGACTGCAAGAGCCCGACTAGAACCTCTAAAAATACAATTGAAGTTCTAAACGATAGTAACGACGAAGAAACAGTATCGTTTTATTCGATTGAAAAAGATATTGAAAATATATCAGATATTGCGTTATCAGATAAAAAAAATACCGAAGAAAAACAAGACGGTATAAAAATGAGACATTCTACAAACAGTTCAAGAGAGCCTTCGCTTAAATTGATTAAGATAAAAACTAAACAGAATATTGCTGAAAACTCTGCTGTAATTCAGCCGAGTACTGATTTTAAGGAACAGTTAGCCAAACCTACATACATGATGGAGGCATTAACACAAAATAACCGATTAAGAATAGAAGAAAAAACAATACCATCCATTTCTATAGTTAGCCATAATAGTATTGACTACAAAAACGTAACAGAAAAAACCACATTAAAACAAAAGCGTAATGATTCAGTATTGAACGAAGATCAAAGATTTGACCTTTTCGAAAAATATAAAATGAATAATAATACCAATCTAAAAATATTTGACGAAGAACTTAAAAAACGTAACATAGCGCTTGTGGATCGTAATTTTGTAAAAGATACAATGTCAGAGACAAATATGTATTTCGATATAACCGCAGAAGCCGTCGAACCAAAGAAAAATGTAAAGCAGACGATATTCGAAGATCTTAAATTGTATAACAAGTCTATAGGAGTAGCTTCTAAAGGCACCTCAAGGTGTGAAAGTCCTAATACAACAATCAGCAAGAGAAACGAAAATAAAAGAGACGTTTACGATAAGCTTGATAGTGACAGTGCCACAGATTCCAGTAACTCATTCGAAATCAATAAAAAAAAATCACAAGTCATTAATATCACTGATTTGACTAGCTCGATCGAGAACCTAGCGCGTTTGGACAAAATATGCAGAATTATTGAGATATCTGACGAACTCTCCAACAAACTGTTTTCGTCTCTCGATGATAATGAGTACAACGAATTGAAAAGGAAAAAGTGGTCGTTTAGAGATTTGTGTGAAAAAATACATTTGGATGAGTTTTTTAACAAAGTTTTTGGCAAAAGTTCGAGTGTGTGAATTAAACAAAGTTTGAAACATTCTCAGGCATTTTTATTTAAAATTTGATTTTGTATAAACTATGAGCATTGTATAAACACACATTAAAATCTTTCGCATATCTTAAAAAAAAGATTTTTAATTTAATTTTTTTACATATACTGTGAGTATTTTATATACATAATCTAATACTATATGTACTATACTTATATAAGGCACTTAAGTTGATACAGCGTTGTATAAAATTATAAACTAAAAAATATCACAGGATCACAGTAACTAACAAATATGCATGAAATGTACGAGATTCTCAAGAAAATAATATCAGCATAACGCTGTCATGACTTGTGTACGTAACTGGAATAATGAAAGTTAAAAAAAAACAGGTACTTCTGGAATTAAATTTCAACGGCACATCTTAGGTTAAAACCTTATTTAAAGCTATTATGCTGTCAATCCAGCTAAATTGCTTAGCGACTGTGTTTATTGTGACAAGAATATAGAATAGAAAGATCGAGAATGAACGGGCTCTGAAGAGAAAATTTTACTCAAACGACATTTTAATTTTCAAAATACAAATTTTAATATTTTGTGTATTTCCACCCAGGACCGTTCATTCTTTCCACCCTAAATAGAGAGAATTGGGCAAACAAAGCGTTGAGCACTTGAGAATTAAGGTGGGAACATACCCAACTTTTTGGAGGTTCTTCCTCGTGGTCAGAGTTTTTAGTCTAACAGGTTTGTTCAACCATGCCATCTGCCACAAGACGGCAGATTTTTTTTTAATAACAAAGCCATGTGCTTTGTTTTCTAATATTTTTCAGTCAGCGTTTGATCTATAAAGTTTCACCACGAGGGAGAAGATAGACCCCGTTTTGAGAAGTGTTTTCTAAAATCGCGACCGACAAATTGAAGCTTGCATCTTACCCGCTATGGTACACGGTATCTGTATTTTTCAACAGCTTCATGTTCAGCTGTATTATTGTTTTCGGGAACACCGCATCGTCCATTTCGACGAAGTCTGCTATGACCACGTTCACCGGCGACCAGATGCCCGCAGCTGAGTTGCCGAGTACAGGTGCTCCCGGAGAGAACTCGGCTAATGCAGGGAGAACTCGTTCTCTCACTGGTATTGCGCATTTCTCACGGAGGTTTGATATCCACCTGAAAATAAAATCTTTACATAGTATAAATTGAAGTCGCTTCCGCTGTCTGTTCGCTTAGATCTTTTAAACTACTCAACGGATTTTAATGCAGTTTTCAGCAATAGATAGTGATTCAAGAGGAAGGTTTATATGTATAACACATACATAACTGTGTTTGTTTGTTACCTTTACATGACTAAATGGTTGAACGGATCGTAATTAAATTTTGCAAGGAAATAGATTATATCTTGGGAAAGGACATGGGCTACTTTTTAATCAACTGCGCAAAATGAGGGTAATGTTTTATTGAAAAACCACCCGTGCGAAGCCGCGGGCAGGTCAGCTAGTAAGCAATAACATTAAAAACCTACTCGTCCAAAATACCGAAGTGTCTTACGACGAAGTTTTTGATCAGTGTGTGTTACTAGTGATGACGTATGGTACAGAAACGTGGTCTTTCACTATGGGCCTCATAAGAAGGTTCAAGGTCGCTCAGCGTGCTATAGAGACATACTTGGTGTTTCTCTACGAGATAGAATCAGAAATGAGGAGATTCGTAGACGAACCAAAGTCACCGACTTACCACAATCGATTAGCAAGCTGAAGTGACAGTAGGCGGGGCACATAGCTCGAAGAACTGGCGGCCGTTGGGCAGAAAGGTTCTAGAGTTGAGACCCGCACTGGAAAGCACAGCGTAGGATGGCCCCCCCACTAGATTGAAAGACTTGCTGGGAGCCGTGGGTTACAAAAACGTACCTAAGTACAATAAAAGCAGGCGTCGGTGTCAGCACAGCTTGGTGCACGAAGCCCATGCCGTGATGCCGCCTGATGTTCTTTAGATAGGAGAGGAGGCCGGGCACGCGGTCCTGCCGCGGCCACGGCGACGGCAGCATCTGTGGCGTCCAGAGCTCGCCGGTCGCGTACACAGACTCGTTGCGGTACACCAATATCACCTGCAATTACACGCAGCGTGCGACACAATTTTTTTTTGTATGTGTTTGTGTGGGTCCCTGGATGGTTTAGATTCACAACTGGACCCGGTAGGTGGCGCTGTTGTCAAGATCCAGAAAATTGCGGACGAAGTCCCGGGCATATTATATTATGTTATATATATATATATATATATACTTTAACAATATATATCGAAGAAGCTGCTACGTACAGTTTGTAGACCTCACTTTTAAAAATAGGTAAAGATTTAGCATGTCTGATGGAAACAGGCAAGTCATTCCATAATCGGACAGCTCGTACCGTAAACGAGTTACTAAAGGAAGTTGGAATTATGAGCTGGAGTTTTCAACTGGAGAGTAGTGGAAGAACGAAGATTGCGTACATACCAAATTTCATATAAATCGGTTCAGCCGTTACGACGTAATTGAGTAACAAATAAACATACAAACTTTCGCATTTTTTTTTCAATTTGCAAACGTCGGAGACAAGCGAACGGTAGTTTTTCGAATTTTGAAAAAACAGAACTCCAAAACCCGATGGCTTTAAAACAACCTTTTTTGAAGTCAAACAATATTTACTTGTTGGTTCAGCCTGGCAAGTGAATTAAGTGTGTAGGCCTCAGGATCTGTTCTCCGAGGAACCAACTTAGGTCCATAAAGGTTGATCAGATATTTCATGAGCCTTTGGTGGTCTTGTGGAGTGAACCCGTAGAAATGCTGGCAGTCTAGAATAACCACCTGAAACCCCAAAATTAAGAATTATTATTCAAATTCCTTCCAGACATCTCGATCCAGTGCCAAATCTGCACAGTCCTCTAGGAGTTTGGACTCGTCCCGCCATCTCCGTCTCGGTCTACCGCGTCGCCTTCTCGCTGGGTCGGAGTGCCATTGGAATGGGCGGAGCCCTTTGCCCAACAGTAAGACAGAAATGGCCCATAATAATAATAACTAGTGGTTCGCCCCGAACTGAGATCTCGCGAGTCTCCCATAAAAATAAAAACATATTATTTGTAATCTTTGATTAAAAAATAGTGCCCCGAAATGCATAACCATATTAATTGACCTAACGTTTCATTCAAATCCCAGGTAACGGGAGTTCATGTTAATTGGTTACTGTTTTTTCGGGTAGAAATTGCAGTTATTCTAGATTTCAGACTTTTGCCTATATTTGTATCACTAAATCTGCACGCATACCAAATTTCAGCACTGTGGGGTCACTGGTGTACCCTGTGAATTTTAACAATGTTCAGTTTTTATTATACCTAATAACTCAAAAACTACAAGGACTTTACTAAAAATAGAAACGGGGTCTAAATGTACTAACAAAGACCTTTCATTTGACGTCCCACTTGACATAATAGTCTAATTTTCATATTTTTACCCCTCTTGAACCCCAATATCTTAACAACCCCCCCAAATTTTTAGCTCATTTAGTCACAACTAAATTCTGCCATCACTACCTATCTATATACCAAATTTCACGATGATCGGATAAACGCTTCGAAAGTCATCCTCGGACAAACAAACATACAGACATACAACGTCGATTTTCCCAAGTTGATTTAGAGATCTCGCTTCGCTCGATCAATAAAAAATCGTAATGAGCCAGGCTTAGCGCCTTAGTTGTAAAATAATAATATAAAATATCTTGCATACTAATTCGGATAGTTACTAATTCGGGTAGTAATTAGGATAGTCGGATAGTATAAGTTTTTTTTTGCTGAATATTCCTTTTTTATAAAATTCATAATCGGAACCGCAAGCAGATTCAAATGAGCCCAAACACTAGTAGCCTACTATAATCCATTCAGAAGTTCAGTTGTCTAGCATCCGTCTCCATCATGAGACCACCTCCACGGTACCATATTATTGCATTGTCACCGAAGTTACATAAGTATTTCAAATTTCAGCTCAATCGGTTGGGGGGGACTGGTCTAAAATTCAGTTGTAATAATTAAATAAAAGCTTCTAAAAACCCAGCTAACCTCTCCAGGGTGTTTCTCCACGAATTCCTTAACTTCCTGCAAGGCTATTGATATCTCCCCGGCATACACTCCATGGGTGAAGTAGAAACAGCTATCTCCTTTCATTGTTGCCAGTCTCAGATCGAAATACCTAATAAAAAAAAAATTAAGAGAGGGGCTTTCTTTCTTTTATGCAATTTGGAGATGGAACAAGCATATGGCCCACCTGATGTTAAGTGGTAACCATCGTCTATAGCAAAGTATTGCCTTGTTGGTCACGCACCTTAGAAACATGCCCTACGATGCAATGCCCTGTGAGTCCGCCTTGAGGTATACAGGTGTGAAGCCTCATGTGCCTATAATTTTACCGGAAACCACACCTTTCATACCGAAACAAAACAATGCTGCTTGGCGGCAGAAATAGGTATGATGGTAAACTTCCCCGGGCGAGCCCTTTCACAAGGAACTCTACTACTCGTATATAGTCTGCACTGACGTCTCGCTTGGGGTCTATCATGCTTTACCCCCTCCTCCCCTTTTACTAAAGTTTGTAACGATGATAGTGCCTTAATTTGTAGTAACATTATGAAAAGCCAGTTTTAAAATAGTCTAGACTTACAAAACAAATGCGATTTATATCAATATTTAAGTCCTAATAAACAGTTTCTGATTAATGTTTTACAAATTTATACCAAATTCTAGAATAACTTTCCTTTAATCTTTGCAGAGCTACTTAGCAGTCATTAGGTATTAAATAAAGTCAGTTTAAAGCATGCAATTTGAATCTAAAAGAGCACAGACAAATTTTTGTGCTTATTGTAAAATAAACACTGAAGGAAACAGTGTAACATTTTTAAATCAGTGCATGAGTGTTAGTGTATAACAAAATAGTGCATGTTTGAATGTGTATTGTTATTATAATGGTACCTAATGCCGATAAGTAGTTGGTGCCGCGTGTCTAATGCCTGGGTTATGGTCCACCGTAATATCGTACCTCGAAACAGAGGGTACAGACGTTGCACGATTGGCTCGGCATCGGGAGCTACCCCACTTGCCCTGGTTATACCGTATGTCATGGAGTCGTGGCTTCCTGGAATTTTGGTTAATAATGTTAAGTATCAGTGCAATGTTAAAAGGCTTTCATCGTGGCTCAGGATTTGTTAAATAGATATCTAGTCTCTTTATTGCAAACCAAACAAAATTACGTAAAAATACAATATGTAACAAAATGACATAGTAACTTTTGAAACTATCAGAAAAATATGAAAATTCGACTGTATTCAATAAAAACGGGATATTTACCACGATTTGTGATTTTTTCATGGCGCATGCAACTGCGTCGAAATATCGGGATACTAAAAAAACTCACAAATGGTAAATATCCCGTTTTTAGTGAAAATAAATATTACATAATATATAAAGTTTTTTTTATCATATTTTTTTATAGCACTATCATCATATTGTAGTCATAATACTAGAAATAAAGATAAATTCACCGTTGCCACTTGTAGGCTCCATAAAGTTAGTAAATCATTTAAAGTGGAAAGGCTAGGTACACTTTTTTATCAAACTACTAATGAAAACGTAATAAAACAATGACTTTATAAACAAGACTGATCAAATACGAGTAGGACTCGCGCACCGAGGGTTCAGAATCTATATTATTTATGATAATTAAGCAGCACCATCTAGTTATGTAACCGGTAAACCAAGAAAACTTTTAAGACATATATCTAAAAAACTGTTCTAAATAGAGACTTTGTTATGATGGCTTTTTCGGCCAATTTATATGAAAATATTTTTTCATTTTTGTATTTGCAATAGAGGAAAATCAGTATTATTTATAAATGTTCCAAATTTCAAGCAGATATGTTCAGTAGTTGCCGAGTAATCAGCTGTGTGTGACAGATGATGGATGGAGAGATAAGGGTTCCATTTTTACTATTTTAGTCGGGAACCCTGAAAATCTTACTACAAAATATCGGAGTATTTAGGTGACAAAAAGTTTGAAACAGAATTTGCTTAACTTTTTTTAGGCATTAAAGACCCTTCGATCTTTTCCCAGCAGTGGGAAAGTATAGGTAAAAAAAGAGCTTTTGTAACATCCTCAAAATTTTCAATACTCTAGGTCCAGCAGTTTAGGCTGGATTGTATGTTAGTGAGTCAGTCACTTCAAGCTCTTTTATATGAATAGGTATAGTACTGTAAATACAATACAGGACAGGAAGGAGAAATATTATTATTCAGAGTAAATTATCTGAATTCAACATGCAAGTTGATAATGGAATATATAAATAATTCAGCCTTTGTCATGACCTTTCACATTCATCTACCACAGCGCCCTCTAGTCATCTGAGGTAATATAAAATCCTACTCTCAAGTCATACAAAGATTATGGAAATAAAGGTTGAATGACGCGAAACAATGTGCATTATTAATAAATGTGTTAGGTTTAAGTATATTATACTCGTTCTAAGGTATATATTAATATGGGTCCTATAGGTAGGTAATTTTTTTAGGTCCGTATCACAGAGAAATAATATGCAGAAAATAAATAATTTTATTATTGTAACAAAACACTGTCTAAACTACTCCTAGGGCTCAGCGACCCTAAGTGTATCTATACTAATATTATAAAATCCCTGAGTGCTATAGGCTAAAAATCTGTGCAAAGCCTGGGCGAGTCAGCTAATCTATATATAAAAAACAAAGTCAGGTTAGTAATACCATATATAACTCAAAAACGGCTAGACAGATTTTGATGATGTTTGATTTGCTAGATTTGTCTCAGCCCCGAATAGCAGAATAACTAATTAGGAAAAATTCACGCAAAAAGAAATTATGAAGAAAATTCTTTTTCTCATATATATATGCAGTTAATGATAGCCGATTGTCAATTCTACTGGGGTGACATTGGCAACCCGCGTCATATGCATGTCAAGGCAGTACGAAATTCGGCCGATCAGCTAGTAAGTAATATATAGTTTATTATGGTTATATCACCATAATTTTTAGGTTGTATTAAGCCATTGACTCATTTCTTTGTTGACAAGCTCATAAATCATCACATACCTGGAATGGCAAGGTAAATGATTGGAATGTTCTTCAATTGTGCTGGCAGCTCACTCATCCATGTTTCTAAACTCAAAGCACTGCAGTCTTTACTCATGATTATAGCTACAAACAAAAGAAAAAATTTGAATGACAAAGAACACGAATCTTTGTAAGATGCAGTAACTCAAACTGTTTAATGAGGTAATTGCGTTAAGGTAATCGATTAAAAATATACTCCTACCTTGAACAAAGAATCTGAAGGTTCTAAGTCCAACCAAGATTTAAACTACTAAATAACTGTACGAGCATGAGATACGTATGTATCAAAACCAAAGATTACTTTTGATTTGTTATTTGAGTTACAGTTATTATGTCTATAAACTTGCTTACCTTATGTATAGTTAAATTACACTTGTGTAAAATATAAAAGCTATCTCAATTTAGTTAAATTGGAATAAAACATGAACAAAAGTTCAAAACGAGAGGAATAAAATAATTAGACACACCAACACCAACAAAAATAATAGCAACACTAATTTCAATATGATTAACTTTCAGAAGATTTGGTATGCAAATTCTATACTTCCGAAATTAGCCGGATAAAGTATTAAGTGTCACTGTCAAGAACGTCACACAGAGCTTTTAGGTTCCATTCTTGGGAAAAAGAAAAGCCTGTAAAAACCCTATTATTTTTTAAATTCTTACAATATATTTGTAACAAGAAAACCATTAATATTTTATTATATTAATGGTTTTCTTATTACAAATATTTTTTAAATGATCTTGAATAGATTTTAATATATATTAACTAACAGATTCACAACATACATACATAATTCTAGTAAATAACTTACTTAGGTAACCACCGCGGCACCGTTACATTTGAAATCTGCGTTGTTATTTTTAGGTTAAGGTTAAGTATGTTTTTGAACTATGTACCTACCTATATACCTGCACCTATCTGCAGTTACTTACTTTACATAATATGTACATAGTTATAATAGTAGATTATTAAACGAGGTGATAAAGCAGTGTCTTGCGTCACGGGCCCTATATTGAATCCCGAACTCAACGAAGGATTCTATAGTTAACCCACGAGCGGAGCGAGGGAGTTACTAGAATCCTGAGTGCAGAGAGGAATATAAGCAAGCCAGAGATGCAGACAGCTTTATCCACGAGAAGAATACCTTACTTTTCACGCTTTCTGCGAGACAATAAAAACCAAATCTAGGAATAAGTTCTTATTGTGTGGGTCTCTTTGGTTCAAATTTGAATACAGATGAGGTTCTAAATTCAAATCACATACGCCCGCGAGGGCATAATGAAATTCAGTACAACTTTATTCCCGGCTCAGCCGTAGGGTTTTAATCACCTGCTTTCGGTGATTTTTACATGACATATAATTATTCAATAGTCGAGCAGGTGGTGTGAAAAGGTACTTGTGTAACGAATGATAACTGTAACGGGTTTTACGAGATACAAAGAAGTTCTGAATGCAGGCAGATGCAAAATAAATCTACATAATTTTTTTAATCACTGTTGTGTACTTTGAGCATCGAGCACATAACTTTGAGTACCTATCCAGATCAACTTGATGGTTGTGTATCTATTTGTTTTTTAGATAACCTCCTTACTCGTTTAGCGGTCCACATACATACCATAATACCGACAAGTAGGTACTCATACCGTAATATTTTAATTGGGCTAGTTCCTACCTACTGTACCTACATAGCAATTTAAGCACTTGTGACATAGATTTAAGCTTAATTAATATAATATAAGAATAAATCTAAAAGCATACCGACAATAAGCACGCAGAATCCAAACTTCATCATGCACTATGAATCAAAGCTAACAAAAGACAACTTAGCACACCAAGACGTTGCTAGATTAGATTTCGCACGTGTGTGTTCTACCGGTCTGAGACTGAGACTATACTGAACTTATCATGCACTTGAATGAGAACAATCTTGCTAATAAATGCAAAAAGAATTAAATCCGGTGTTATTACGATACGTAAACCCAGATACTGACAAGACTAGTAGCAATTCCGAATGTCCACTAAGCAGATTAGAAAGGAGATCAAAATTTTTTGCATGATGCTCGAGATTTGCTCTTTGGTGCTCTAATAATAAGGTTGACCTTGATTTTTCCTTATTTACCATGACTTTATGTTGACCGGTTTGTGTTACGGTGCCGGTGTTACGTGCACAGCGTCCATAGAAGTTAATAATATATAAGTCCAAAATAATGTAGGTAGTTTTGAAGAAAAGAAACCTACCTCAATACCTATGTTATGCTAGCCACTGAATAGATTAGCACGTTTAGAATGCCAATTTATACAGTGTGTCCCTGGATAAAGTGCAACCCCGAAAGGGGGTGAAACTAGATCAAAAATTATCGACAAAAAAATAGAAAAAAAAATTAAAAAAAAATTCGTATATACTTTATTGATGTATTAAAATTTTTATTACTCACTAATTACTCTATTTAATAAAAAAATTATTTCTTCCAAAGTAGTAGGTCTATTTTGTTAAAATAAAAACCATAATCATGTCAGATATGTGACGATGACGATAAAATAACAAATAACTCACAAACGAGTGGCTATCGTGACTTAAAGTTTAATTTTTGTATTAAAATTACATTTTTTAGGCTGTTTTTTTCCAATAAACTCCAAAAATCTTAAAATTAAGCCTATAATACTGCCTTGTTGTGAGTCCTGTTTCGATCCCCACCCTTCATCTTTCATAGAACAGGCCCAGCGACCATAATCTACAACAATATAAGTTAAAAAAGGGTCTCTACCTGAGTGGTGACGTAATCAGTGGTCAACTTTAAATGCTCCTAGCCAGCACATTTTTTATGTTAGAACGTAGGTTTTTATTTTATTTAAAAGCTATTATGATAGACAATAATAAAAAGTCATAAAAATTTCTAGTATTATAGGCTTAATTTTAAGATTTTTGGAGTTTATTGGAAAAAAACAGTCTAAAAAATGTAATTTTAATACAAAAATTAAACTTTAAGTCACGATAGCCACTTGTTTGTGAGTTATTTGTTATTTTATCGTCATCGTCACATATCTGACATGATTATGGTTTTTATTTTAACAAAATAGACCTACTACTTTGGAAGAAATCATTTTTTTATTAAATAGAGTCATTAGTGAGCAATAAAAATTTTAATTCATCAATAAAGTATGTACTAAATTTTTTTATTTTTTTTTTCTATTTTTTTGTCGATAATTTTTGATCTAGTTTCACCCCCTTTCGGGGTTGCACTTTATCCAGGGACACACTGTATACTTACTTATTTCATATCTTATGTTATTATACGACTGCATAATAATAATATTATGATAGGTTTGGGAACCAGTGGGGTTTCTACGAGTAAATAGACTAGGTAAGTATGTATTCGCTTTGTCCTGTTTTGGCTACCAGCCATCGATAAGTAGTGCATTTATTGTAATTAGGATCGAGTCTTGGGTAGGTAGGTACACCTAGTCTTAGTATCTAGTGCAGGTGTGTCTAAAGAGACACCAGGTGCAAAGAAAACAAAATCAAATGCGCACAAAAAGGCTTGATCACAATCTTTAGAAAATATAGTTAGAATGTAAGAAATCTAAAGAGGGCAGCTTTGGTATTATCCGTTTCATATACGTTTCATCAGCAACTTTGCAAGCGAATCATATCGTGTTCCTCTATTATTCGTAAGTGGACATATATTTTAGACGAATAGAATGCATTACATATATCAAAATAATAAGAACTTTTACTGCTAGGACAAAAAAAATTAGATAGATAATACATATCATAAATAATAAATGTAGAAGAGCGGTATCTTCTATATAATCTATATACCTATAGGGTATTTGATAATATACGCATAAAAATGAATGGGGTTACTTTGATAAGCATAATAAATACATTTGTGAAATGTTTACCATAGAAATGTGAAATTTATTTTGGCATGCAAAAACAAACACTTTATTAAACTTATGTTGTGCTATTGCATAATGCTTGCTATCTCACCACAGATACCTACTGTATTGGTGAGGTCTCGAGATATTTCTTGTTGTCTTTTTCTAACCCAAAATCCGCAGCCATTTCCGAAAGAGATATCAAATCGGCCTTTATTTTTGGATGTCGATTGTAAGAGGAGGCAGTAAGTTTTATATCGAATTAATCGCCTAAACTTGTCGATTTTCTTTAAAATTTCATAATATACCTAGTAGTTTTTTTCGAGAAGTTTTTTTATGTTTTGAGAAACCGTCACTTAAATATCGTCAGTATATTACCAAACACCGTGTATATATAAGTAGGTATATATTGTTACGAGCTGAGGGTTCGGGATAAAATAATGGGAATCGGTCTGACCAAAATAACACTTTTATTCAGCACTAAACGATGAATACACGAACTTGGTCACACGTAATCACAACACACTAATTCACACCACTGTTGCACCACTTAAAGTCACCGAAATGATCGCACGTATAGCTTAATCCAGACTGACTCGGGAGCAACTACTATTCACGCGAGACCCTTCCCACGTCAGTCCTCCAGGGCCTCGCTGAGACTCACTCACTGACTCACTCAGACTCGAGACTGACTGTCCGGCCATCTCTCCGGCCTATTTATATCGCACACATTTTTGTTCGAGAACGATGTCGATCCTTCCAGGAAAGGGTCGGTGTTTCGACAGAACGACCCATCCCCATTGTGCGCAACCGTAGACAATAACAACAATAAAACAGCAAGACAAAAGCGTTCGAGAAGTTACGATTATTACTCATTGTTTAACAGCCTCGGCGTAACAATATATTCTATATAATGCCTATATATCTTCTAATATACCTAAACATATTTTGCTTATAAGGAAATACGTAACCCTATGTAAATAATACTTAAGGTACCAATATACCTAATCAAATTTTTAGAAAACTACTTATTAAATAAAATGCTTTCCTAACATTATTTATTTATAAAATTAAGTTGATGAAACTAATGTTTAAGTCCCTATGGTTTGTAATAAATAAATTAGAAATATCAAAATAATCCCAGTTCTTGGTAGGTACTTTACCTATATATTATATAATAAATAAATAGTGCTGGACATTTCACACAGCGCCATCTAGCTCCAAACTAAGCAAAGCTTGTACTATGGGAAACAGTTATCTGATAGAATAGGAATTCAAATACTTTTTTTTTGTAAATAAATTCAAACCAGGAATGGATCATGCAAACATTTGTTTTGCAGCGTGAATCGAACCCGCAACCTCCTGCGTCTCAGCCGGCTATTCGCCCACTGTGCCACAAAGGAGGAGGAGTATAGATATATACATACCTAGGTAGGTACTCTATCGGAACTGAGAAGCAATATGAATTACCCTATTATGTCACTTAAGTTACGATCCCCTGTAAATAATGATAAAGATTTACTTAGAGACAAGTCGAGTTCGACATAATGTCTCTCATGTGGTTCGTTTCATTTTATCGCCCAACAGTCACGTACATAGTCTGGAACTCGCACTTAAAATTCAAATATGTATTTACTAATCATGCAATCAGTTGTCCCGCCTCAGGAATGGAAACTGCACTTCTTGCGCATCACTCATCTGCGGCCCCGAGCCACGAAAGTCGTCGAACGCTCATATCTACAGCCAGCCATTTAAGAAAAATAATAGTAGATCTCCTACTAATAGATAAGGTGCTGCTGTGCTCTGCTGGTCGCTCCAAAGTATTATAAAACATCAATTGACACAATAGCCTTTTAATTGTTATTATTTTTTTTTATAAATTTTTTGTTTTTTTTTGGTTATTTGAAAATAGTTATGTTATTTCTAGAATCTGGAAATAACGAAATGGAATTTAGCCACAAGTCTGCCACATTAGACACCGATACCGAGGTATGTACCTACCTAACCTACTTATTTAAATATTTTCCTACTACCAGAGAAATGGAATTAGAATAGAAAACATTTTTTTGCAAACCACATAAAAAATAAACAATAAAAATAAATAAATTGCTAAACAAATCATCAGTCTTAACGCTCAGAGCGATCTCTTCCAGACAACCTTGAGATGGACTGGAATAAAAGCATGGCATAACCCCCTATAGAGGTTGCCAGCCATAGAATAACATTTCAACGCAGTAGCCGTGGCAATAAAACTCTGAATTAATTTATGTTCGGTTTGTGTGGGTGAGTTGGACAAAATACACCCACAACCACATGTCCAAGTCACCCGAAGCTAACCGATCGAGAATCGATGTCACCCGAAGCTAGTGTCGTCACTTCGACTCCATCCAACGAGACGCTTTCGCCTGCCACGCTCCTACCGCGCAAGCGCTACAAGCTAGCCCACAGTGCACGTTGCCCATCGTACGATCGCTACGTAAACACAGCTCTCGCGAATTGATCAAACAACTCATATTTGCTACACCACCTATCCAATACTTATCGAATTCAAGTGAAAATGAGCAAAATAAGATCCGGGGTGAAGTAAAGACACAAAGGAATATCGCTATTGTTGTTTCTACGAAAGAGGAGCACGCAACTGTGTTGTTGTTTTGTATTCCCCGTGCGATGTTGGGGGTGTGTTTTGACTGAAGAGTTAACATTGGACGTTCACTGGGACTTATTGCGAATGTGTATTGAAACGTTCATCGCTATCCACGGGCGCACTGCTATGCGCCACGATTTGGTACATTTCATACGGCACACATCCTCTGACCACTACTGCGAAGGAAGAATTTAGTTGTTGTGGAAGGTAAGCGCAAAATTCACCACAAATTTCTAGAATCATAATCTATCAAGGTCTTAAAAGTATTCGTAACGCACTAACCACTTGCAATTTCAATACGTACCTAAAAACGCAGTGGTTAGTCGCATTTGCTGCAAGTGCCAACTTGTAGGCATTTGCCTGTAAGTATGTTTTTATACCTATTACACGTGTAACTTAAACAACCTTTGTACGAAGTATTACCTAAGTCTAAAGATCTATCCTGAAACCGGTTTGAAATTCAATACAAGCTCAACATAACGTGACTGTTAAGAGGTCTAACGACATAACTACGGACAATCTCCTGTTGATGTAAATATAAACAATGCCACTGAACATAATGAAGTAATTGAAATGTCTGTTGTTATTGTAATTAATATAACGAACGTTAACAATGAAAAAGCCATAAATAATGAGACCGACGAAGGCCCTGGAAAAGAGAAAGATAAGTAAACAAACATGGATGCTGGCTTCTTTAACTGCAACAAAGGAATTATTCTCGACTCGTCAGCCTTGTATGTTCATGCTCCGTTTCACTTCAGAATAAGTAGATACCGGTCTACATATATTATAATAATAAAATATGTAGACAGGATTGTCTGCACAAAAACACCTCTAATTAATTCACCATCCGCAGTGCTGAATGCATTGCAGATGCTTTTGGAATTATCCAATGAATTACGTATGGATATTACCTATGACAAAGAGCCAAATAGTGGGTGTTTTCTATTTCAGGGTATAAAGGAGAACAAGAGAAAGAAAACATCGAAATATAGATAATATTAGTTAGCAGCTAGGCTTTCGTTTTAGAGGATATATTTTCGTATGTAGGTACTTAAATCATTCCAGCGGTATCAGAACCGGTATTATCTAGTTTCTACCAGATAAACCATAGTCTCATCATTATCATTTTGGGCATATCTGAAATGTTCGTATATTATTATGCGTGAGTTACAGAATTGTATCGAATGGGTTATCTAAAGTCACCTCTCTTTTAAATAAACCGCATGAAAATTGTGGGTTGACTGGTAGCCAAGTGCAATGGACGAATTTGTTCTTTCTGGAAAACGATAGAGAACATAAATATTAATAGTGAAACTATTTGACATCATTTGCCAACAAAGTGCGTGTTACCATTTGGATTATGTACGTAATTTCTTCCAGACAATCTTCTATCTAGCCGAAGCAAGTGCAACATCGAAACCGATCAACCGATTTCTCACGATCATACCTAGTTGATTATAGAAAGAGTTGCTGTGTTTCGGTTTGAAGGGTATGGTTGCCTGTGCAGTTATAGGCACATGAGGCTTTACTCCTGTATGCCTCAAGTTGATGGACGCAGCGTAGGACACGTATCAATGGCGCAAGACCTACGAGTACAAGGCAATACTTTGTGATAGGCATAAGGTGGGCCATAAGCTTGTTCCAACTCCGGGTCGTATAAAAAAAAGAAAAACAAAAGCAGATACATAGGTTGTAAAGAAACTTACTACGTAAGGTAGGTAAGATTTCCACATGGAAATCAGAAGCAAGCAAATATGGATGACTGATTAAAAGAAGATTGGGGCTGGGGAAAAAATAAAAACATTACAAGCTTAATTATATAGTTTGCATTTAATATTATTCTGCCACACCAGAATCTGTTCTTACAGAAACATACATCCTACATTACATACATACATCATCCCTTACATACATCTAGAATACTAATTTCAAGTAACCTATTGCATTGAAATAAATAAATATCTAAATCGCTGTTTGAAAAGCTTTTCTAATGTTTATAAAATAGTAATTTATACATCGCACAATTTCCAATGTAGATGAGTATAGCAAATATTATCAGATCCGTTAGTGTTGTCAATAATATCAGTACATTAGGTGTAGGTAGAATCATATGATATCAAATAATTTCAAATAACATAAGTTACACAATTCTAAGCTCACGTTACTGCATTGAGTTTCTATAATTAGCTGTAAAATAATACTGCCATATAATTTATAGCATACAGTTGTCAAAGTTGTACATTTCTATGTCTCTGAAAATAGTAATCATCTCAGCTCTGGCATCATCACCCACGGCTGGGTTTTGACTCTCTTAGGCATTTTCACCAGCCTCCCCTGTCTTAAGTGTCTCATGATGTATCTCAATCACCTAAATTATGTCGTCGACCAACCTTAACAAATGATAGTGAACATTTCAGATCAAGCACTGGATGATAGTAGATCAGGGGGGGGGGAATTAAATCGAAATATAATCGATAATGTTCTATACTGCCTGGGGCCTGAGCCTAGGCTCAATTATTCTATTAAGCCAATCGCTTCACTATGACAATGGTATCGTCGCAAAATGCCCACTACGAGGCATGCCTTTTAAGTTCTGTCGTTTCCATATTTTCCGGCAATTTTGAATTTGGAACTGTTCTATATTCGAATGTGTTTACATTTTGAATCTCAAAACAGTTAAAAGTATTAGGATTAATGCTATTGTTTAGTCACAGTTTCGATTTGAATCTGTCAGGTCACGTACGAAAATGAATCTTTCTAAGGAAAATGTTCGTGCAATAATTTTCTACAACTTTAGAAGAGGCCTGACACGGCTTCAGTGTTTAGAAGAGCTAACATCTGTGTTCAGTGATGTAGCCCCATGTCTGCGGACTGTCGAACGCTGGTATTTAGAATTCCAGCGTGGACATACTAGTGTTAGTGACAGATTTCGCGAAGGACGCCCAAAATCCGCCTTCACTGAAGATAACATCATTGCTGTGAGACAACTAATTCTCGAAGATCGTCATGTGACGTATCGAGAGATAGAGGCTCTATTAGGCATCTCAGGGACAACCATTCAGAAGATCTTGCATGAAGCGCTTGGTGTGAGAAAGCTAGTTTGCCGTTGGATACCGCATCTGCTTTCCGACGATCACAAGGCGGCCCGCGTCAGATGGTGTAAGAAAACTCTGCAAAGGTTCAACCGAGGGGAGTCAAATCACGTCTACGACATCATAAGTGGTGACGAATCTTGGATCTATGCCTACGATCCTGATACCAAACAACAATCTACAATCTGGGTCTTTCAAGACGAGCCCAAGCCGACTAAAGTTGTTCGTTCTCGAAGCACTTCAAAGAAGATGGTGGCCACGTTCGTTGGAAAAACCGGCCATGTTGCGACTATTGCACTTGAAGATCGTAGAACGGTTAACGCAGAGTGGTATACTACAGTTTGTTTACCACAAGTCATTGCCGAACTTCGAAAATCTAACTCAAGCGACGCATCATCCTGCACCACGACAACGCAAGCTCACACAGCGCTCGTCAAACGATTGAGTATTTGAAGCAGGAAAAAGTAGAAATTCTTGACCATCCTCCATACAGTCCTGACCTAAGCCCTAACGATTTCTTTACATTTCCTAAAATTAAGAAAAGTCTTCGTGGTCAAAGGTTCTAGTCCGGTGAAGAAGCAGTCGACGCTTTCAAGACAGCCATTTTGAACACCCCACTTTAGAGTGGAATAAATGTTATAATAACTGGTTTGAGCGAATGGAAAAGTGTTTTAAGCTACGTTGTGAATACTTTGAAAAACAATAAAAAGTACTATAAGGTTCTAGATGTGTTTTTTTCTTCAAACGACAAAACTTAAAAGGCATGCCTCGTATAGGCAGAGCTGGGTAAAATACATGCTTTGCGTTCATAAAAATACAAATTACAAAATACTATCTCGCACGTATTTAAAATACGAAATACAAAATATTTTTAAGTCGTGTATTTGAAATATAAAATACAAAATACAGTCCAGTGTTAGGTACTTGAAAATTTGGCGGACAGTACAGGTGCAGTTTTAAACCAACTTTAAAGATTGACATATTTAGCGGTCGCCATTTAGCTTACGAATAGTTACGAAAACTATTGAGCGCTATTTCCTGTAGAACGCCCATCACTAAATTTATTTATGTTCAGATGTATTTTGAAGCCATAAGTAGGTATTTGAACAATAACGAAATATCTCAGCGTCAGGTATTTGAAATACCAATTACAAATTACATTTTACTAAATAATTGAATAACAAATACAAAATACGTATTTGTATTTCAATTACGTATTTTAATTACAAGTAATTCAAGTACTGCCCACCCCTGACTATGGGGGCACCTTTTGGCACAACCTTTTCAATCACTGCCGTTGCTATGACAACCCCATTAAAAATTTAGCAGTTTACGTCAGGAACAACAATCATAATTATTCGTTAAATAATGGTATGGCTCCTTAATCTTTTTTCATATAAAATAGCAGAATAAGGCCTTAGTAATTATGACTAGTAATAAAGTTTATTGTCAAAAAAAGAATAATACTTACAGCAAAGTAAAATAATGAATTAAGAAATCAAACATCTACTAGACTGCTATTATGTGGGCGAAGATTAAGTCAAGATCGGTAGTCAGTGTTTATTAATCAACGTATTTGGCAATGTAGTTTATAAAATTGGTCAAGAGGATTCTGAAACGTACCTATTCGCTTTATTACATTAATGATCTATTTCGGATCATATGCCTTGGCGTGAATATCAATATCATCGACCTACATACAGTTAGTCGTAGATGTAGATCTCTGACTATCCTGTGTGCTAGAATATTTAAAATATAGATAGCTAACTATTTATTTTTATGAATGTATATTATAGTAATAGGTACCTGTCTTTATAATAATAGTAGTATCTACTTATTTGGAATTTGAATACTTTCGTTGATTAAAGTTCTATTTCAAATGTGTTTGTCTTTTGTTTCAGGTCGCTGATGGCGTTAGTAGGCATCAAGGGCGATTGGTATATATATTTCTTGTGTTTATACTGCAAAATCTATTCATCCATTATATGGTTGTTCGGCAATCATTGCCACGGAACTGATAAGGTTCGTTCTGTGATAAGCAACGGAGTCGTCGGCCAGTCCGCTTCGAGTATTCATAGAGTGCGCACGCGTAAAAAGAGAACGCCACTGCAACACCGATCCAAATACATCGTAGCTTTGACAAGGAGACCGTCTTTGAGAAGAATAGTGATGGCACCTGGATCTAGCACCGCTCACGCAATGATGGAGGACAAAGAGAAGACACTACTTGGAGCTTTGCCAACTGGTAAGTTTCTCTTTCCTTTATCAAAAAGCTCAGCTGATATCTTTGTTTATTTATATAGGTTTATTGTCATAAGAATGGATGTCCAAGAAGAACTTATAAATACTCTTGTAAATACACAGTCACAACTTGCAAAGATTTATTTTATTATTGAGGACACAGTTTCACAGGGCTGAAAATGTTATTTACACACATTCGCGTTTTTTGTAGACACGGAAAGTTGACACCAATACTGAACGATTTAAAAAAGCATTTTTGTCAATACACAAATTGTATAGAAATTGCCCGTTGTATTCGGATTCAAAGTATCAATATTTTCAAGTTTACCTTTACCTACCAATTTATCAAATGTTGAGGTGTTATTCATAAAATGAGGTAAGTGTCTATCTACTTATTGATTGCGTCATTATGTGTAGGTATCATTCCTAAAATTTCAAACTTCAATACCAACCTGACAATTTTAGGTAGATAAAGAGTCTATCAAGAAAAGTAGTACCTATTTAAGGCTAAACATTCACCGATATTTGGCCATTCTGTTGCAACTTCACTTCCTGCTATAACTAGATATTGTAATCGTTAAGGTCAATAACAATGAGAATCAATAATTCTAATAATAGCAATAGTCTGAAACGAATAAAGATAAAAAATGCATGCTATTGAAGGAGACTTGATTTACAATCTGGAATTTAAAAACCATGAGAATACATTGCGGTAGATATCCCTAATAGCATTAGTATTAGTCAATTAGTGTTAGGTGTTAGCCTTAGTATGGTTGCACATGTTTTACAAGCAGTACTTACAAAAAAAGACCTTGAGAATGTCCGTTATATCGGCTAAAAACATTAGATATTGATCAAATGTCTATTTAAAACCTCGAATCCTCAAAACATTCAGAAGGTTCGTTGATATAAAAATCAATGACTTAAATATCTGTGTTTATGAATCTGCAAAGAGCTTCGTGATTTTAGCAACAAGGATAATAAAAAGGCGTATTAGTGATATTGAAGCCGAACTGAACCGATTAACTACATTATTTATTGGTTATAGAAGCGGAAAGGTAGTTTGCAAGTAGCTGAGGCTAACTTCAATGATTTTCGTACTCCTCTTTATACCCTCGCCTCATCATGAGTGACGAATGAGCTGAAATCATGATGGCAAGAAGCCAGCCATGACAGACTCCGCGTGGTCTGACATTTTCAAAATTATTGGTTTTGCCAATTTTCTCTATCACGCTTATGAAGCGTGCAGATCTATCTTTCGATTTACAGAGCTTTTGACATTAAAGATACAAACCAATATATAGATAAAATAGATATCATTATTTAATTGTAATTCTTACGGACCTTACGAGACAACGATATTTTAGTTAAAAACTTTGGTAAAATATTATAGCTATGGGAGTACCCCAAGGTTCAGCTTTAGGAGCTATTTTATTCCAGCTTTTTAGAGCAAGTAATATTTTGGTTTTTAGTTTTTTTGAGGTTTATATTAATTAGCCATTGAAAGAAATAGATAGGTAACGATTATCATATTATTAAAGCTACTGTGGTTATACCGGTAACTTGAAATCCATCAGCCAAAAAATTCTACTACATATGAGATTTTCCATCTAGGTGTAGGTACCTACTTAATTTGCAACCAGTTCATAATTTGGCAGTGGAAACCTTCGCAATGAAACGTAAATTTGAATTGGGTTATCCCAAGGCTAGTTTGATCTAAATCACTTCGCGATTCTGCAATTTGTTAACAAGTGTAATTTTAAATATTATATGATTTTGTTTGCAGTGCAGTCCATGATTTGTAGAAGTGATTTAAATTAGTCCGGAACTTAAATTGCCTCGAGCACATCGGTCAATTGCCTTGGGCCGAGAAAATAAACGGTGGACTTTGTACTTGCTACTAAAATAGCAGGAATGTCTGCAACAGAACCCTTTGTTTTGATACCTTTGTTACCTGATATTCTTTCCTTTAAAGAATCCATTATCAGTTTGGAGACATTTCGAAGTCTTAGCGACCAATGATTAGGTAAGAGTGATAATGACTCTCCTAATTCCAGTAGGTTAGTCTATAATCACAAGTAGGAACAAATGTTTGCAAGATCTACAGATATTTGTTCCGGGTCTGGTTGTTTCTCTATACAGGGTTACAGGAAAAATCGTGCTAGATCCGTTAAGGGCGTGGAGTACCCATCATTTTTGACTTATTTCACTATGAGATAGCTGATGAAACGTAGATATTTTAAAAAACATCTGCCGAACAGTTGCCATAATATTTTTTTTAGATATCCCTTAGAGAAAAATAAACTTTCTAATATTTTTTTTTATTTCTTAACTTTCACTTGTCTACTACGGTCTATTCAATTAACTTATGCACTATTTTAATGATAGACGTCCTAAAGCATCTTATTACACATGTAAAAATGCAATAATAATAATAATAAGATACACAAAATAAACAAAAATAAATTTAGTAGCCTAAAAATCGGCAATTTTCAATAAAAAAATTAAAAGTCGAATATCTCGAAAAGGGTTAAGTTTAGGGTAGGGTGTTTCATAGTGAAATAAGTCAGAAATGATGGGTACTCCACGCCCTTAACGGATCTAGCACGATTTTTCCTGTAACCCTGTATATTATAAGTATGTACATATTTACAAAAAAAAATGTATATAAGTATTCTATCAGTTATCTGGTTCCCATAGTACAAGCTTTGCTTAGTTTGGGGCTAGATAGCGCTGTGTGAAATGTCCAGCAATATTTATTATTTATTTTATTTATTTACCTACTTGTTTGTTACAACCAAGCCTTGTGCCTAATTGATGGTAAAAATAAGGCTTGCGTAGTTCCAATGACGAAATGGCTAGGTTCTTGTGCGTAAACACTTAAAATCAGTGTAGGTAAGTAGGTAAATAACATTAAAAAGAGTGTACTTAACTTACCTAGCATGACCACGAGTAAGCTAAATAACAGTGGGAGACTGAAAGGTGCAGATTGTTGTATCAGCAACGTGATGATAATATGACGATATATTAAAACAATGTTACGTCGAACCGCGACCTTTGGTATCGATGATCTAGTAAAGAAAATAAACTACATACGAGTACGTACTAAAAATAATGAAGTATGCAAGGATAATAATAATGCGTTTACAGGCGACGGTGACCACTTAACTTTAGGAGGCCCGTCAGATTGTGTGCTTAGACTGCCTAGTACCTACAAGTTTAACATTAAAAAAGCATAGTTAAAAAACATAATAATTGAAATGTTTTACGTACTGGACAGAGAAGTCGTTTCTAGTTTTGTCAGTACGCTAGCAGTCCTTGTAGGTTAAGCAAATAAAAGTGCTTCCAATTGAAAATCATTTCGTAACATTCTAAAAATCCTTGACAAAAATAAAATTGCTAAAGCACGTTAAAATATCTGGTTTGTAGGTAATAATAACTAACGCTGAGAAACATTAGTGGAGCGGGTACTGTGGCAGCGATGACGCAGAGCCACGCCTCTCAAATGAGGCCACAAGCAGGCAGAACTTTTAATTAACTAGATTCTGCATATAGCTTCTCTTGAGTAGTAGGTTATATTTTAAGTTAACTTGGGGTTTTTAAGTCATGGGTTTCCAGTGACATCTATTTCAATTTTGATTCAAGTGGATTTATCTGTAACAGTTATTTTGAAAACAATGTGTATTATACACACAGTTATACACGCAGTTAAGCATTTATAGTACTAGTGGTTCGCCCCGAACTGTGATCTCGCGGGTCTCCAATTAAACAAATATTAATATAAATTAAAAAAAATATTATTCGTAATCTTTGACTATCATAATATTCATAATAGTGCCACGAAATAAATAACCAACTTACTTGAATTACAGTTTCATTCAAATTACAGGTAACGGGAGTTCATGTTATTTGGTTATACTTTTTTGGGGTACAAATTGCAGTTATTCTAGATTTCAGAACTTGCCTATATTAGTGTTACTAAAGCATACCTCTGTCATCACCATTATCTCAACAACACCCCAACATTATTAGCTCATTTAGTCACATCAAAATTGTGCCATCACTACCTACCTATGCATCAAATTTCACGATGATCGGATCAATGCTTCGAAAGTTATCCTCGGACAAACAAACATACCTACATACATACATACATACGACGCCGATTTGCCCAAGTTGATTTCATATCTTTGTTTAATTTTTGTCCAAATCCAATAACAAAAGCTCTTAATTGTTTAATTTAAAAGCTGTAAAACAATGATAAAACTTATTTAGATTGAACAGATAAAAATATTTTGAAGTGATAACAGTATCACTATGCCCCCTACGAAGTACGAAATCAGTGGGTGTGTGTTACCAACGAATTAATCAAGTCAGTAAAACAACACAAAGAGACTGATAGACCAGTGTTTGTCACCTAGAAGTGATAAAGATAATACTTGTTTTGTTCATATAACTTTCATATATGTACTTACGTGGACATAATTATATATTGTCCAGTTTGATGAATGATATTTGTCATACAACTTACTTAAATTTCATATTATCAGTAAAGATATATCTATAGATTGGTTTTATTTTTGAATTGTAAGCGCTATGACGCAATCTTTGTAATACTTCCTCTAAATATACGTGCTCGATCGATACCATTTTTTTTATATTACGTTTACTATCTATCCTGCTGGATTTGATAACAATTTGTTTTCGATTTCAGAATCATTATACCTATTCCAATGTTATGATTTAAAAATCAAATATTGACAAAAACTTGTTGCTCAATACACTTGAGATAATTTGGTGTTGAGGGCATTGATATACGTCATAACATAAAGATGAACGAACCTCTAGTGGGCGTCGGTTGTCATTCCCGATAGTAAAGCTGAACTAATCTAATAGTGACGTGAAACTTTACCTTTTTTTTTTACGTGGAGGAATCCTCATGGATACCGCTCTGAACCCAGGGAGCGGTATATCGGACTCCTACCGGCTAAACCTCCACGGCGTTTCTCCGCTCGCTGTATGCCGGGGACACGGGAACAGAGAACATTCTTCCGTGAAGAGAACATTCTTCCGCGAACGTGAAACTTTACCTACAACAAGTCAAGCTTAGATTCTATAAAGATCCTTAGCTTTCATTCTAGATACTCATTCAATTCAATTACAACAATGAACATTGTTGGAGACTTTTTTACTTTCGTGATATACTTAATGTGATATAACATTGTCGGTCGAAACACCGATAAAACGGTACGTGATAAATCCCGTATTTATAATAAAGATTGTTGGAGACCTAGTTATGTGATTAGATAACAAGTTATAAGCGCTTGAAATGAAAATAAAATTTATTTGCTAGAAGCATGGTAGATATCTATATAGGTAAGTTGATACTACGGTAAGATATACTAGCTAGGTTTCACATACTTCACCGATTAACGGCGTACAAATTACAGTAACATACAATTTAATTGAATTATACACTAAATGTACTATAAGTAGTTGAGACTTGATCTTTTTTCTATAATATAAACAAACATAGATGGGGTTTTAATCATTATTATAAATACGGGATTTATCACGTATCGTCTTATTTATCGGTGTTTCGACCGACAATGTTTCGATTCAATTCGTGAACCTTCATCAGAGTGAGTGCGATCCGCTCCGAATAACGTCTCGCCTCGCACTGCGCACCGCAGCTCTATGGCGCGGTGGTGGGGATTGCGTCAACGATGGCACAGCGTATCACAAGCTGCGTAATCATTAATATCATCACTGCTGCTCTCTTCGGTAGTTCTCGGTACAGGCAAACACACAACACTAACTATGTCTCTACCAGGTTCACTCACTCTCAGTCGGTTGCATCATGAAAACATGGCCTCCAGGCTGGCGGTAGAACCCATCCCCTATCTTTGTTAAAGTTCGGCACACGACTTATTTCTATCGCCTCTCGAACTTCTCTCTCGCTAAGACCCGGGCTTTGTCGAAACGTATGTAGTGCCTCGAATCATATATACCTACGCCGGGGACGCCCAGAGGGTCTCTGTCCTTCGGCGAACGCAGTAGCTGCCTCAGTTATGTTTCAGGACGGAATATCGTCTTGATGCTGTACTTATGGCGTAACAAGTTTCCGATCTTATTCGTTATTCCTTTCACAAAAGGTAAGTACCTACGCTACTGCTCTATTTACCGTTGTTATGCGTATGATCTTGTAGATGTGTCAGCAATTCGACAGCTCTGTCTCCATCCGTAGCCGTTTTGCTCTAGCACCCCTTTTATGTGTGAAACATTGTCGGTCGAAACACTGATAAGACGGTACGTGATAAATCCCGTATTTATAATAATGATTGAAATCAATCACGAAAGTTTTCTAGATTATACAGCTGTATTTTTGTAAGCATTTTCTGTATTGTTAATAATTTCAAATACTCAATGCTTTCTAGTTGAACATGTTTAAAAATAAACTGTTTACTCATATTAGTAATTTATCATGCAAATCTAAAGTTCAGTGGTCGGGTCAAATCAGTGGAAACGTAAACTGTATTTATCTATTGCAATAATAATGACGATTGGAAAATCAAGAGATGGTTCACGTCTTCAATGCATGGACCACATACGTCAGCCATTCTAGGTGCCATTCATGTAGGGTTCCCAGATTAAAAAATTGAAATTCCGGAGAAAATTCCTGACATTTGATGAAAATTCCTTACTTTCTTGTAAATATTACATTAATGTCGTTAGCGTCGTGCATGTGAATGAACGAAGCAAAATATTAGGTTTATTTTATGGTTTATTTTACTCACCTACTTTAATTGTAGAAATTCCGGACGGTTTAGGATTCCCCCCGCATTCCGGACAAAGACCTATGTTACCGGACTTGTCTGGAAAATTCCGGACGTATGGCATCCCTACATTCATCTGTCTATATATGCGACAATTTCATAGGAGAAGTATTCGATAGAGGGCTTAAATTGAATCATCAGATTAAGTCTGATCATTATTGTTATCCACTGTTTGTGAGAGATAAACGTCTTATTTATTTAAATAGGACAAGATATAGACTATTAACGATAAGTAGTTATTTGTGTGACAAACTAAATCGTTCTTCTTTATTTTCACCATCAACCCAGCCGAAAGTTCATTTACTTGATGCAAATATTATTTATTGTACACAAGAAAATACATTAAAAAGTACAGAAATAGAAGGCATGTACAAAGGCGAGCGTAATCCTAAGAATAGTTTTCTTCCAGCAAACCTTTGAGGCTAGAGAGAGAGATGATTTTAAAGGTAGGTGAGTGTACATATAAGAATCATAAATATGTACAAATATCTTAAACAAATAAAGCTTCTATTAGAATTATATTTTTCTTTCTATAAGAAACTGTTACAAATGTCTGTCATTGTGTCGTATACTAAGTATTTGTGGGTAAAGATAGATGCACGCTTGCTCTCATTCGGACGACGGACGGCATGTGGTGGACAACGTGACCGACTTGGAAAAGTACGCGATGGAACTACGAGTAGATAAACTCCAGCAAAAACAACCCGATAGGCTGAATCTTTTTTTTTATACTATCTGGAATGTAACAAGCATATGGTCCACCTGATGTTAAAGAGGTGTGTTTTATAGTTAAAGAAGTAACCATTGTCTATAGCAAAGTATTGCATCGTAGGTCACTCACCATCAATTTGAGGCATACCTACAGGTGTAAAGCGTCATGTGCCTGTAATTTCACCGACAACCTTAAACCCTTGAGCATCTTCAGCATGTTTGAGATTTGTGGAAAGCTTGTTAATTTGTATCGAGATAAGTCGTTTTGTTTTCATTTCTAATTTCTTCTAGCTTAGTAGCTTTTTTTCTCTACCGTCAAGTTCGTTGGTCTTTCACTTCGTTGAAATTATGGTCTCACAAAGAGATATCGTTTCAACAAAAAATCTCGCGACCAATTTTTTTCTGCCTAATACTTCTCTATAGTTTTTTGTCTTTGTGCCATTAGCAACTGCCAGTTGGTATCTTTTCTGAATGAGATCACTGTCTAAAAATAAATCGTGTAGCCGCGCCCCTCACAACACTTAAAACTTGGTCGTCATTTTATAACTAACATGAGATTATTGTTTCCACGTGTAGATTGATGATGCTGATGATGCCCAAGCGATTGACGTCGCGGGTTTAATTATTGTGTTCCTGTTTTACTAACTACAAAGGTCGTTCAAAACGTGAGGATTTTGCTCATCAAGAATGATGAGCAAAATTCTCAAGTTGTGAACGTTTTGGTTTTAAAAAAAAATGGGTTTTGTTGCGGTTAACGCATCCCAGTCTGTAAAGCACAAGAGATACGAGAGCGAATGAGACACGGGTCTTTTTTATTATAATATTTTTGAACTAAATGTACTTACTAATTTCAATACTAGAAAATAATATCTAATGATGTACCTATGTAATGAAATGAGTAAAAATATCTCTGATTAAAAATCAGAGTAGAAACAGCACGAAATCTCCTTTACAAAAATGTAAATAACTAACAACGATACCTCATTAATGATTAAGGAGTCATGTCAATTCAAAATAAGCAAATTCAAATGTGTCGATTGCCATAAGTAAATATAAAATTAGCGAGATGCTAAGTTTAGCATCAATTCGCAAATTCGCAATGTTAGCAAAGTGGTGCTTCGAGAACATTACAAGATTTATTACATAAATTATTATGTAAGCTTCAAATTAACTTTCTATTAGGAAATTATGAAAGTAAGGGCACGTGTACTGTGTTTACAAAAGGAGTTTTACAAACGAGGAGCTGAGTTAAACAATAATGTTGACACTTGATACAACATGAGAAGAACATGAGGCACTTTTAAGCACTGCCATTGTAGAAACGTCTAGAAGAATTTGAATGTAATGTTATAAACCGCATCAGCAATAATGATACAAATAATCTAATCAATAAACCTTTTATTGAACCACAATAGACGTAATAAACTCTGTCAACGATACGGTTATTGCTCGAGCGAAGCGAGATCTCCAAATCAACTTGGGCAAATCGGCATTGTATGTATTTATGTATGTTTGTTTGTCCGAGGATAACTTTCGAAGCGTTGATCCGATCATCGTGAAATTTGATATAATATAGGTAGTTAGTGGTGGCACAATTTTAGTGTGACTAAATCAGCTAAAAATGTGGGGGGGGGGGTTGTTGAGATATTAGGGTTCAAGAGGGGTAAAAAAAAAAATGAAAATGAGACTATTAGGTCAAATGAGACGTCAAATGAAAGGTCTTCATTAGTTTATTTCGACCCCGTTTTTATTTTTAGTAAAGTTTCTGTAGTTTTTGAGTTGTTAGTCATGATAAAAACGAAACTTTGGCAAAATTCACAGGGTACACCAGTGACCCACACAGTGCTGTAATTTGGTATGCGTGTAGCTTAAGTACCACAAATATAGGCAAAAGTCTGAAATACAGAAAAACTGTAATTTGTACCCCAAAAAAGACTAACCAATTTACATGAACTCCCGTTACCCGTAATTTGAATAAAACTATAGGTCAAGTAGGTTGGTTATATATTTCGTGGCACTATTTTATTAGTCAAA
Organism: Philereme transversata; assembly: GCA_963924445.1. Classification (NCBI taxonomy): domain Eukaryota; kingdom Metazoa; phylum Arthropoda; class Insecta; order Lepidoptera; family Geometridae; genus Philereme; species Philereme transversata. The sequence goes on along the minus strand of OZ004343.1, from coordinate 5,567,980 downwards.
GATTAAGGCCGGCTTGCACAACAATCCCTAAACGTATTTAACGACTAAACATGTTTAAATTTTACGTATTTGTATTGTTTGACATACAATCGAATTTAGCCACTAAATACGTTTAGGCATCGTTGCGCGAGTCGCCCTTAGAATATTTGTTTTTGTGATTTGGGAGACTCGCGAGATCTCAGTTCGGGGCGAACCACTAGTTATTCAAAATTCATATTTGAAGACGATGACTAAACCTACTGCATCGGACACATCTTATCTAATCTTAAATAACAGTTTGATAACCAATAGATAATAACCATTATTTATGTCATGATGTTAATCACTAGGCTATCCTATCTCATTACATACCAGCAATAAATATGTTGTGATGTGAAGGAGGATATAAAATTTTAAATCTTAACCTAATATATTAAAGGATTGTGTGGTTTTATGAAACCACGGTAAAAGTGAAACTTTGTTTCACATTATAGACATTTATATAACTTAAAATTTTCGTTGGCACAAATGAGTAATAGTCTATACACTACACAGTCAGCTGATGCGAACTATAGGCGCCGCCATATTGGCCTCAGCTGCTATGACGAGCGCCTTTCACTTTATCCCTACTCCGCGGCCGACCGTCACGCGATATGCAACACACAGACAAAAAAGTTTGAGACGATGTAATAAAAGTTTCACTTTAATAAACTAGCTGACCAATCCGCAGCTTCGCACGCGTAGTTTTTCAATAAAAACATTACCCTCCTTCAGCGCAGTTGGGTTAAAAGTAGCCTATGTCACCCGGGGATAGGGAGCCTATTCAATGCAAACAAACAAATCCTCTTTATAATATTAGAATAGACAAATGAAAATGAACCCTTCATTCTCTATTCTGTATGAATACTACCATAAAGAAGCTTTAGGCTGCTAACAGGTGTTATTAATATATATCTATTATGTAAGGTAGGGGGAATACAGTGCTGATTTGGTGTGTAAGTGTTACGAAATCCAATAGCTTGTAGATATTTAGTGTAGATTGCATTGCACAGATAGAACGACTTCTTGAGCATGGTTGAGTCCAGAGTACAACATTCTGGCAAACAAGATAGTACAAATAGCCAAATTAGAGTTTTAACCATATTATGCTGTATTTCAATGTAAATAAAGTTGAATTCTTACTGGACTCGCCTCTACGGCCTGGCATGACGTTAAACTTGTGGTTTGTCCTTGTGTGTTACGAAATCAATTTCATGGTTTGTTTTATATTCTATCTTGAAATCTTCAGTAACAGCTGTGACAACAAATGATGATAATATCTATGAATCTAACAACAAATAATTAGTGGTTCGCCCCGAACTGAGATCTCGCAAATCTCCCAAAATAAATATTATTCTTAGGACGACTTGCACAACGATGCCTAAACGTATTTAGTGGCTAAATATGATTTAAGCAGTTGTCTAATCATACAAATACTTGATATTTAAACATGTTTAGTCGCTAAATACGTTTAGTGATCTTTGTGCATGCCGGCTTTAATCTTTGACAAATAAATAGGTGCCACGAAATGCATAACCAGCCTACTTGACCTACAGTTTCATTCAAATTAGATGTAACGGGGGTTCTTGTTAATTGGTTATTTTTTTTGGGGTACAAATGGCAGTTATTCTGGATTTCAGACTTTTGCCTATATTTGTATCACAAAAGCTACACGAATACCAAATTTCAGCATTGTGGGGTCACTGGTGTACCCTGTGAATTTTGCCAAAGTTTTGTTTATATTATGGCTAATAACTCAAGAACTATTAAAATTAAACTAAAAATAAAAACGGGGTTCAAATGTACTAATGAATACCTTTCATTTGACGTCCCACTTGACTTTCATTTTTTTTTACCCCTCTTGAACCCCACTATCTCAACAACCCCCCAATATTTTTAACTCATTGAGTCACACCACTATTGTGCCATCATTTGCTATCTACAAACCAAATTTCATGATGATCGGATAAACGCTACGAAAGTTATCCACGGACAAACAAACATACATACATACAACGCCGATTTGCCCAATTTGATTTGGAGATCTCGCTTCACTCGATCAATAATCCAATGAACATTTGTTGAAGATTAGAAAAAAACATATATTATAATATGATAAATGCGAAAGTTTCGATTTATGTTTATTTATATTGTATGTGCTGAAACGGATAAGACTACATACTTTCTTACTAGGTCATTTATAAATTATAAAAAAATGTGAAAATATATTTATTTATTGGTTTGTTTGTTGTTATTCAATCACGTCGTAACGGCTTAACCGATTTTCATGAAATTAAGTGTGTACGTAGATTATAACCGGGATTAACACATAGGCTACTTTTTATCCCATAAATCAGGGATAAAAATGGGGTGTCAAGTCAAGTTTTAACAGTGAGTTTAGCTTTGTTTTTAGGTTACCTACACATGGTAGTATGCAGCAGATAGAAACTCAGTTAACCCCTACCGCCGTATCCGAAATAATATTTTATTAACTTTATCTTTTTTGTTCAAATTAAAAGCTTATTGCTTTTTGAGCTTGATAACATAAATGCGTGTACAAGTAGAACGTCATTTTCCTCCTAATTTCGGTACGTAGTTATTATTTCGATTAATTGATGATTCATTTTTCCTAGGTAGGTATATAGACATATTAGTAATTCTGCACCTCTCGAAGTAGGTTCTATAATAATGTGTTTTACCGCTGATGTAACGAATCCAAGTAGGTAAATATCTATCTATGTATTCAGCGTAAGAAATTATTTGATAAAATAATTGTATCCATCATGATTATGTCAAAATACACGGAAATCCGGGTCTTATCATTAGAAAGTTCTGAGAAACATTTACTAGGCTATAACATACAAACAAACAAAATATTGATTAGACATCATAATTTACAAGTAACTTTTTAACAAAATTATAACCGATTTAATCAAACTATTTAACCGATTTTAGTGAAATTACTATGGAATCAATCTGAAAGTATATCCTTCAAAATAAAAAAAAGAATTTTCCAAATTGGTTGATAAATGACGGAGTTCTGAGGTAACAAATATTAATTATGCGTCCCTATACAATTTGATTTTTTGACCCTTGATTTTTTGGGATCCCATCATCAGATCCTGATTTGGTGCCAATGTGACAACCTGGGATATACCCTTTTAAACATAAAAATAATTTCTCGAATCGGTCCAGGCGTCTTCGAGTAATCGACGAACACACAAAAAAAAGGTTTTAATGAACCTTCTCCTTTTTTTGAAGTCTCTTATAAATCAAAATACAGAAAAAAAAACAAAAACAGACATTTAATTAAGCAATTCAACACATACAATGCAAGCTTTCAAAAAATTGAAAGATAGTTTAATGCAAAGTCAGTTTCGAAATGATTTTGTAATAATAAGTAGGTAATCATTTAGCAAAAGCTAACACAACAAAACATATTTGGTCAGAAGGCGTGCCCTCATACAACGATTTCATTGGTCGATCAGTTTGGATCAACATGGCTTGTGGTTGTTTATACAAGTCTGCTGACGTCAATATTTTTTATAGTTGCATTTATGATGAGCTTAGAAACGGTTTATGCCATGTTGTTTACCAGCTGTATAGTTTTGAATAAGGTTTGGCCACGGGGCATACATACGAGTATCAATATCCTTCTTGTTTTATGTTCCGTGTTATCAACGATCACAAATACGTTGGGTGCTTATTCATTTTGTTTGCTATATAGAGAAATTTTTGAATCCATCATTATCGTATCTTTCTGTAGTTACATAGATTTCGTAATTGGGCGTTGTGTTTGTTCCTCTACTAATATAACAGTTGTTATTCTTTGATATTCTTTTAAATAGGTATTTTATGTCACTAGATTAACGACTTTGGATTTAGGTACATTACTTAATACTTACGAAAAACCAAATTATTCTATACAGAAAAATACGAAGAGATAATTCAACTATGTTTCTGGTACCTTTAGCTAGAATTAATTCATACTAATGTTATAAATGTGAAAGTAACTGCTACTCTTGTCTCTCTTTTACGTTTTCACGACTAAACGGCGGGCCCGATTTCGATGATGACCGGGATTGGGACAAAGGCTATCTTTTACCCGACTGCGCAGAAGGAGAATAATGATTTTATTCACAACCACGCGTGCGAAGCCGTGGGCGGGTCAGCTAGTAGTAATTATGTGAATAAGTATAGTTGAGTGTTCATAGCTAGATAATTGCGTTTTGAGTAGAGATTAAGGTAATACATAATCAATGAATAGGAGAAGCATTGTGACTTGTTGTGAATGATTCGAGACCAATAGCGTCTTGTTAATTTATCATGTTGACCCGGACAGACTTGTAAGGTTAACACGCGTGATAATAAACCGCTTATAAACGTCTGCAAATGTACTTACAGTTACATATTCTAAATCCCTCTGCATTCTTGGAATAGGTAAATGAGCAAAACAAACGACGTCAGTTGATAAAAGTCAGTGCGACTTGCGCATGTGCCTAAATATGATTAAGAGTGTTGTCAAATCTCTTAATCATATTCGATCGATGGGAATCGATGTGCAAGCCGGGCCAAATTTTAAAAACATGCGATGTCGATTTAAATAAGTTTTTTGTTGAAAAATTACTTTCAAAACTTTTCAAAACAAGCTTTTATAAAATTCATAATCGGAACCACAAGCAGATTTAAATGAGCCCGAACACTAGTAGCCTACTATAATCCATTCAGAAGTTCCGTTGTTTAGCATCCGTCTCCATCATGAGACTACCTTCATGGTACCATATTATTGTATTGCCACCGAAGTTACATATGTATTCCAAATTTCAGCTCAAACGGTTGTGGGGAACGGGTTTAAAATTCAGTTGTAAGATTCCACCCGGGTAAACATACATACATTGCAAGTTAATAAAAAAAAGCTTGTAAAAATGTGGAACAACTCGCATAACAAATATGTTTGAGATTTTCACCTCTTACTGGAAAAATAACAAGGTTTTTAAAAATCTTGGAATTGATTACTTTGCAGTAAAATACCATCGGCTCGGCATCAAAACAAGCCTCTGGGCTAGACCGGTTGGGTGAGTTAAGAGTCGTAAGAAAGTCGATGATTACAGTTCCCGTTCGTTCCTGTTTACTACTTAACTATACTTTTTGGGAGTTTGTATATTACCACTTCATATAAGACAACATAAAGTTACTCAAATAAACGAATATCGTATTTTTATTATCATACTACTCAATTTACTGGATAATACCATTAATATTGAGAAACGTAATATAATAAAAAAAACTTTTTACAATTATTTGCGGGAAAAATATTAGTCCACATATCCTTTTGTAAATAAAGATTAAAAACAGAAGTCTCCATAATCAAATTTCTAACAAATCAGCAATACAGATGGATGAATAATTATGAAAGTATGAACAGCTCCTAGAATTTAAGCTGAATCGACAAAAAGTAAAACCAGTGCATTTTTTACTCAAAATATGTCTTCGTTCCAGGATCGATGCGTTCCCGTCGCATTAGCCAGTTCGCACCACTGCTAATCGCGCTGGTGGGGCTTCCCGCGAGAGGCAAGAGCCAGCTCGCTCATCGCCTGTCCAGGCATCTCAACTGGAACGGGGAGAGAACCAAAGGTAACTATAATCATTATATGTATATAAAAATTCAGCTTCCGTATGTTTGTGTCCGCAAAACTCAAAAACTAGTCAATGGATTTACTTGAAATTTTTACTCAATGTTGCATTCCTTTCTATATAAAAGTGTTTTATATACTTTATATCCAGAAGTTACACAAAGCCGCGGGCGGATCAGCTAGTTTCAGATATTGGTAGCTATATAGCTTTGGTTCGCTAGGGACTATGGTGGACCGTATGTCGTCTGTTCCATTTAATAATAAGAGCTCCCTGCTAAACATTGAATTTTATAAACAATCCAGCGTTTTCTGGAAAATACTAAATGGTTGTGTGAAACCCGCACTGAATCATATAATCAACTGTCGCAAAATATGTCTTCTTCCACTTTCTACTTTCATTTCTATTATATTTTAAACAAAGTTAGAGTCTAGGTTTGTACTAGGTATAAAAAACAGATTTGTAAGAGGACTTTGAACAACCAATTAGGCTGTTAACAGACATCACAATAGATTATGCTCGCGTGACTCTTATATAAATTACCAACACATGAGTAAATGCTTCTAATAGCAGACATGTTGTTATTTATCTCCGTGCAAGCCCTGACCTAGTTGAAGGCGATCTTGAGCTCGTCGCTATGTTATATAGTACATATATAATATATAATGTTCAGATTACATATTTAATCATTTCAATCTTCATCAAAATCTTATCTTTTCTTGGCCTAAAATTGTTGACATGCCAAATAATTTATTTCATATTACAAAACTTTTCGATAAAATAGCAGCTGAAAAATGTATATCTATACCAATAAATGGTATCAAAAAAATGACAAATTTAAGTGAAAACGACTATTTATACGCTGCCTAAACATATATGACCGTTTTTAGACTTTTTGTCTGTCTGCCTCGAAAGTTTGTCTCGAATAAGCTCCGAAAGACTGAACCAACGGATTGAAATAGAAATTTTAACTAAACGTTTCGGTCAGAAGATGTGAAAATAAATATTAATCGAAATCCGTGCGAAGACGGGGTGGGTCAGCTAGTTGTAAATATAATATTGAATTTACAAGTATCGATAACAAAATTGTTGGGTCATGCTAAGTTTAAACTTGACATCACTAAAATTTTAGACGTCAACATGACTTGAATATTGTTTGTGGAAGGAAAAAACTGTTACATATAAAATATACCTATGTTTTCTTCTATGGTCGAATAGGATGTTGAAACAAGGAGCTTGTCAGGGTTAGTTATATTTTATTGTATTGTTCTGTCAACTACTGACCAGGTTCTCACTCGAAACGTGTATTGATCTGGTAGCTGGTTATATAGTATTCATTACAATTAGTAGATTTGAGAATCCCTCAAACGACCTCTCTCTTCCCTTTACGTCTGTTCTAAGCCCGCCAATTTGAATCACAGAGTTAAAATAATATTTAAGAATAAGAGGAGAAAGGGAATTTCTCTTTGGTTCTAACTCTTTTCATCGATTCTAGTGTTCGAGTGCAGTGAGTACCGCCGCCGCCACATGGCACTGTACGGTAGCCACGACATCTTCCGCGCGGACAATCTCCAGGGATCCGCTATCCGTCGGCAGAGCGCCAGTGAGGCTGTCCAAGGTGCTGTACTGTGGCTCAAGGAGGGCAATGGTGTCGCTGTAAGTCAACATTCTTTGACCATTTCTCTTAATGTCTATGCTTTCCTGGTCACTGATCTAACAGAGTGCCGAAGAACGAAATATCGCGGTAAATTGAATACCTATTTCACTTTAGTTCTGTGCTTCGAGCCGGATCAATTGAGCAGCGTCTTATACTTGTATTTAGAGTCATATATAAACGGTCCTATCCAGTCGACACTGTACTGTGGCTTAGGTTATTACCCAATGTTGTCTGATAATCATTTCTGTGTCCATCATACCTGTGTCAGTCTTTTAGTTTAGAGAATATTATGTTCCCTTATGAAGACTTTTATATCGGATTTAATACGAATTTGTAGCATGTGAGCCATGTCGATATTATTATTCAGATCTTATATATTCAGGTGTCTGGCTATTTACATCTATGACACCACCATTATTACTTTTAGGTTCCACGAATCAACTGTTTATAGATTAATTTATTTATGAACAACGGTAAAAACAAATTGACATGACCGATGCCAATAAAAACAGACTTGCTATCTATATGTCTCAAACAAACAAGTGATTATGAATAACACCCCTATCACACAACACTTAATATTCAACGAATCTAAACATGATCGCAACGTTTCCACTGATGAACACGATAAAATATGCACTTAGATCATGTTTACACCGCTCAATGCAACATTCATTAAACTTACTGACCTTTCTAGGAAACCAGCAGGCTAGGCGACCTCTATCATAGGTTAAAATCAGTTCTTGCTTTACAGATCTTCGATGGAACCAATATCACTCGGGAGCAGCGTAGAGAACTCAGCGAGTACTGCATCTCAGACATGGGCTTCAGGATTTTGTTCATCGAATGCGTCTGCGAAGACCAAGAACTGCTCGAAAGAAACATAATTGAGATTCTTCACTACTCCGCTGATTACAAATCCATGAGCGAGGAAGAAGCGGTGGACGATCTTCGTAAGAAGCTAGAGCATTACATGAGGCAGTATGAACCTATTGATTCCGGTCTTGAGACTATCAGTTTTGTTCGTGTGGAGAATATGGGAGAGACAGTCACAGCGCATAAAGTCGCAGGACAGAAAGAGTCAGGGATACTTGGATACTTATCCGGAATGCGGGGAATGCCACAGACATTATACTTCACCCGGGTGAGTCTTATCTGTGATTGTTCTGAACCCTCATCTTATCTTTAGATAAACATGTTTTTCCTTAAGTTTATTTTGAAAACCGTACATTTATGTAACACGTAGGCGTCTGTATTAACATGTGCATTTCCAATTGATAGGAACAACAACATTATGCGATGATGATTTGTTGCATAATTGTCCAACAACTTATGAGTTCAACAGGATTAAGTGATATCATACACCTACCTGTATCTTATTACTCTAGGCACCTACCAACCATTATCATATATAGTATATAGAGATTTATCAAATCGAAAAAAAAATCTATATTATTTTACAAGAACTGTGGGTTACATGGGTTGGGATCTCCTCTGTTAAGTTACAATAACCTGTATTAGAGGAGTCCCCTCTTTCTTAAGGTGATCTTTATACACATTAAACTTAGGTATTTTAGTAACATTATTTTATTTAGCCATTTAGATGGCAGTCTAAAGTCTGAAAAACTGTGCCAAATGCTAAATGCGCCAAGAAACGTGTGTCTAAATCTAATGATACGCAACCTTCATTCGTTCTCATTTAAATTTCCATCAGAATGTGCGTTTATACATTATTTGGTCATAAAAGGTTGTTTATATTTTCTCTGGCAACTTCGGGCATTAATATTTAAATATAAACACGTTATACTTAAAATTGCGAATGTAAATTAAGGCTAATGTCTGCGTGGTAAGTAATTTTCGCTGTTCTTAGAATTTAGCTCGGAATCACCACAGGAAATACTAAGAATAATGAGTAAGTTGGTTGGTAGTTTGTTTATTTTCAATACAACGTGTCTTGAAGAAGATAATTGGCTTGCATTTTCAATTACCTACGAATCAACGTCACTTCACGGAAAACACTGGTTGGAAATGGAACTTGTGCATTTTTGTCGAATTTAAGAGTCGTTATTTCAAAAACGCTTGTCTGACTTATCCTTTACAATATTTTTAACTATATTTAAATGATTGTCTTCAAAGCCCACGATTTTTTGCGTATATAATCTCCAATAGTATCATTCGATTCGGATTTTCCAACTTACAGCTTTCAGTGTTTTTCTATTTCGTTGTTTTCCTTGTGTTCAAAGGAAAACCATATCATCACTGTGTTTTCTAGCCGCATTATGTTGGACTTAATGAAACCAATACCACTTTTAGATGTAGTACTTTATTCAAAGTTTAGCTTATCAAAACTATCATAAAGTTAAAGGCAGTTGATTGATTGATTAAGTATTCTTCATTGCATAAAATAATCATATCTGTACATAGGCGAACTTAATTCTAGTACATTCTCTTCTGGTTAACCTTTGGTTGTGTAGTTTTGAACAATAACTTCATATCTCTATTCTTGCACAGCATGGCGAAAGCGAGTACAACGTCCTAGGCCGTATCGGCGGAGACGCATCTCTATCCCCTCGTGGCCAGCTGTATGGCAAGGCGTTGTCTGAGCACATCAATGCTCTGGCTGTGAGGGAACCCTTCACGGTGTGGACCTCCGAGCTCCGGCGCACCAAGCAAACAGCGGCGGAGATCAGGGCGCCTAAGAGGGCTCTCCGGGCGCTGAACGAACTTGATGCTGTGAGTTATCTTGATTATCTTTCTCATTGATTTATCGCATACTTTGTTTACAAACAACATTTGTTTCTGCGATTTGTTTACAAACACAGGTAAGTACTTATCATACTTTCATTACATGTTTGTTATGTATATAGAGTTTTTCTAATATCGTTTCTGCATCTAAATAGCACGTTTTGAAAAATGGTTAGTAACGCCAAGTTACGCGCAGATTTTTAATCCTAAAGTCGTAAGAGTTTTAGAATACAAATATATGATGTGATGTAATGATGTATGGGTATAAAAAAGTCCTAGCCTTAGCCTTTTAGAAGTATTTCAGAAACGCAATCATTACAGTCAGCAGTCAACAGTAGGTAAATTAATGTCTGTATTGATAAATTTTCGTTAATCACTTTCGTTCGATAATTCAAATTTTCCTAAATACTTAAATAGTTTATGATTAGAAAAAATTAACAACAGCCTTATCTGAATAGATATGTACTTGAAAGATAACGCATAAAAATATAGTACTAACTCAGATGTTTTTTCAAAGTATTCAATTTACGTAATCGTCACTTTGTAAAATGTTAGATGTCACGATGTGGGTTTTTAGAATTTGTATGGAGGTTATGAAAGACAGGCTTTGATATGTAATACAATATATTAAGTACCGAGAACAAAAGGCAATAGATTTTAAAATCATCTCAAAAATTACGGACTGGACGTGACGGAAATAATATTTGCGTATATTGAATAATAAAAAGTAACGGATACTAAAAAGTAATTAATTAATGGTGATATTTATTAAAAGTAAGGTTCGGTCCTAAATATTAAAATTACTGCGAACTAAGATTATCAGCTTTTGATAAAATGTATTATCACCGTTGTGACTCATTTATCAATACTGTCTGTAAAACGGTATTTATTAGATTCGTACCTAAATTGTAATTAAAAAAATATTTGTGTATTTCCTGGACTTTTGTGTGTCGGTTTATTATTACTTGTATCGTGAAATCGACTACGTTAATTGCGATGTTCATAAAGGATAAATAAATTTCAGGTGCCATATTAACTGATAAGACTCATTGTGTCACTTATTAACAATGCAATTAGACATGAATTTTAAGGTTGGGTGTAGGCTGCACAAGATCGCTCGCTCAGGAAATTTAAAGGGAAGCCTGGAAGCCCATGTTTAGAAAAGGCTAATGTTTAGAAACATCATGAATTTTGTAGTTCATTACGCAGCGCTTTTGTAACAAGGTCTTCTGTACGAATATCGTACTGTGACGAGACACTACAATGAAAATGAAACAGAGAATCCCGTAGTAATTTTCCACTATGAATTGTCTTTGCCAATAAACTGATCCAACATTCTAATTTTATTGCTCGGTTAACACGTGACTCACACGTAATATCCTATCTGTTGACATTGAATATATGCAAAAACGAAAATATATCAGTGTTCATTCACACTAAATGATGTTTATATTACAGAATTTACGTGTTGGCTCTGTGCAGATAACTAGCACGTGGACAGCCATGCATTCTAACACAGATCAGAACAAACCGGTTCGACTAATCTAACTACCGCGAAATAGTTACATTAGTCTAAAGTTTGCGTGTTTATTATAAACTTTAAAATGCAAAATAGTTTTTAAGACGTAAATACGTATTTAGGTAACAAAATAAGTAGGTACAGTAGGTAATATGCGTGTGTTTAATTACCTAAGCGTAAAACTTCATCAGGCGTCAAATTTCAATTGTGGTCTGGTAACAAAGAGAATGATTAAAATACTATTTCACCAACTAATCTTTCTCATAAATGCGAAAGTTTGTGTAAGATGAATATGAATATTTGTCGAGACTAATTAAATCTAAGATGGTGTTACGAGCTGAGGGTTCGGGATAAAATAATGGGAATCGGTTTAGCCAAAATAACACTTTTATTCAACACTAAAACGATGAATACACGAACTTGGTCACACGTAATCACAACACACTACTTCACACCACTGTTGCACCACTTAAAGTCACCGAAATGATCGCACGTATAGCTTAATCCAGACTGACTCGCGAGACCTTGCTCCACGTCAGTCCTCCAGGGCCTCGCTGAGACTCACTCACTCACTTAGACTGAGACTGACTCGCGAGACCTTGCTCCACGTCAGTCCTCCAGGGCCTCGCTGAGACTCACTCACTCACTTAGACTGAGACTGACTGTCCGGCCATCTCTCCGGCCTATTTATATCGCACACATTTCGATTGTTCGAGAGCGATGTCGATCCTTCCAGGATAGGGTCGGTCCCTCGACACAATGGCCACTCCCCATTCTGCGAAACCACAAACAATAGCAACAATAACACAGCAAGACAAAAGCGTGCGAGAAGGTTCGATTATTACTTATTGTTTAACAGCCTCGGCGTAACAATACTTACTCAGATAGCCACTTCTTAACAAAATATAATACGTGTTAATCATAATTATGTGGTTTACACGTTTATCTAAGCTCTATGCAATATAACCATATACCAAAACATGACAAGTTTTTACCGTCACTCACTTACGTAAAATTATGACACATAAATAACATTGTTCACACAGTGCACAATTTTGTTTTATATGAAATCATTAAATTTCTAATCTTGCTCTATTTCGTCACTGCTGGCTACAATACTAACCCCTGGCTTGCACAACGATCCCTAAATTTATTTAGCGACCAAACATATTCAATTTGACGTATTTGTATGGTTTGACAACTCTTTAAATTATATTTAGTCACTAAATACGTTTAAGCGTCGTTGTGCAAGTCGCCCTAAGGCCTTGAGATTTACCAAAGTGTATAATTTGAAAATTATCCTTTTGGTTTTAATTAAATAATTATATTGCGTCCAATATTAATGATTTAATTGGCACCTGGTAGCAAGATGCAGCATTAGTTGGGTTAAGGGTGCCTATGATTGGATTTTAGATTCACTAGCCAAAAGTTATAAAGAAATAGCACAGTAAACAGCTATTACGGCTGCTATGAATATATCGGCCCTAAGGATACATAAATAACCCATCTTCTCATCTTTTCAGGGCATCTGCGAAGGACTAACATACGAGGAGATGCAAGAGCGTTTCCCCCAGGAGTTCGCATGGCGCGACCAGGACAAGCTCCGTTACAGATACCCCTGGGGCGAGTCGTACATTGACATCATGACACGACTCCGCCCGGTGCTGTCTGCGCTGGAAGACGACCATAACGTGGTCGTAGTCGGACATCAGGCCGTGCTGAGATGTATGCTGGGATACTTCCTCGATGCTAAACTTGGTGAGTTTAAAGCTGCTACTACATATGTAACCTTTTTCTTCAGTAATTAACTAGCTGTTGCCCGAAACTTCCTACGCGTTACACTACTAAATGTATTAGGTAACCTAGAAATAAAGCTAAACTTGCTGATGCAACTTCACTTGATTTTATCCCATGAGACCTGAATTATGGGATAAAAAGTAGCCTATGTATTAATCCAGGTTGTAATCTACATACATACATACTAAATTTCATCTAAATCAGCTCAGCCGTTACGACGTGATTGAGTAACAAACAAACAAATAAATAAACGGATATCCAACTTTCGCATTTATAATATTAGTGTGATAATGAGGCCGCCGGTCCAACGGTGTTGTAGCTACGGTTTTGGTGGTATATGGAAATCTATGGGGGAGGCCTTTGTTCAGCAGTGGACGTCCTGTGACTGATATGATGACGATGATGATGATGACACGCTATGTTGCGTAGTAGGCCTTGGTATAATGTAGACGCGCTTACACCCACCACTTGACGTAGAACCTGCTATGTGATGTGTATTCGCTATATTATGACACTAGCTAACCAATCTGTAGTTTCACACGCGTAGTTTTTCAATAAAAATATTACCCTCCTTCTGCGCAGTTGGGTAAAAAGTAGCCTATGTCATCCGGGGATAGTGTAGCGTCCCAATGGTGAAAGAGTTTTTTAAACCGGTCCAGTATTTTCGGAGTCTATTCAGTGCAAACAAACAAACAATGAAATCTTTCCTCTTTATAATATTAGTATACATAAGCCCGCTATTTGGCGTAAATGCGCTTCGTGACGTAGACACCTTGCGTGACGTAGCCCTCTACATGACGTAGATGTGCTACATGACGTAGATTTGCTACATGACGTAGATGTGCTACATGACGTAGATTTGCTACGTGACGTAGATGTGCTACGTAACGTAGACGAGCTACGCAGCGTAGCGGGTTCCACGCTATTTAGCTGGTTACAAAGGTTAAATTACGAGTCTCCGTTTTGTAAATTATTAAAAATATGAATGCACTTCTACCTTGTCGGGTTTTGTACTTTAGTCCTCCTATCTTACTATCTAATCGGATGGATATAGCCTCCATTGAGTAAAATGGCTTTATGTTTATCACGCCGCCGCTCCTTTTTATCGACACTAAATTTACTGGATATTTTTGCTATTAACAATAAGTCATAAAACCAAAAAAATATTAATGATAATAAATTATTTAACCGACATTTTATCGTCTGTTCGTCCACGATCAAAACGACGATACGATTATGGTTGGATGGTAATAGGAACACCAAGTCAGTATACAAATTTATTAAAACGGTTCTTCAATACCTCGGTCACTGATTTTACGGTTGCTTTCTGGCGGGTAAAAAATGCGGGCGAGAAACTAGGTTGGTTATTCATTATTGATCCTTTTACCTACCTACATTATGAATACAACAAAATGTGTATTTGCACAAGTTGTTTACAATTTTCTGTTACTTCCAGACGAGCTCCCATACATGAACATCCCTCTGCACACGATCGTGAAGCTGACATCTTACGGCTACGCGTATAAGGTGGAGATGATCAAGATGGATGTGGAGTGCGTCGACACACACCGCAAACAGCCAGTAGTAAGTGTTTATTGTTCATATTTTTTAAATATTTTTGTTACGCGATTCGCTGGAAAATTTTGTTCTGGTTATTTAATTTACTAGCTGACCCGCCAAACTTCGAACCGCCTTGTCTTGCATATGACATAATAATATGACGCGGGCTGCCAATGTATTGTCAATCGGTCATCGTTAGCTACATCTATGTATGAGAAAATTAATTTTCTTCATAATTTTTTTTTTGCTTGAATTTTCCGATATTTTGATAGTTATTCTGCTATTCAGGGCGGAGACAAATCCAACAAATCAAATATCATCAAAATGGGTCCAGCCGTTTTTGAGTTATAAATGGTGTAACTACCCGACTTTGCTTTATATATAGAGAAGATTCTCTCATAAATTAACTTGAAAAGTTACATAAAGTTGCTTTTTAAAAGATATTTTATCGATCGACAGTTAAAATACATGCTAAAATTGCGTTCTATATGGTCATCTACTATAAATATTTTGAGAGTTGATCACCAACTTGAGTTCTCTTAAATCCACAAATTCATAAAGTTTAAGACTTTTTGAACCCTAACCCTTTGATTTAAACTTTGAACAGCATGTTTGTGTTTAAGTTGGGCATGGTAAGGCCATCTCATCTGCTTCGATCAATGTTTGCACGGAGCATGTATTATCTCAGTCAATACAGGAAGTGTTTACCATTAGGTAATAAGTTAAATCTCTTATCTTTTAAACAGTTCTTATCCTTAAACTCAAGGAAAAGAGGATTAAGAATGTACTACATAACCGAATTTTAAAGCATACCAACAATGTATTATTCTTTCTTTTTCCTATTTACTCGTGCTTTACGTCCACCATTTTGAAAAACTTTGTTTATAAATTTTGAACATGTTATTGTTTTCTTATCAGTCTTTTATCGCAGAGAATATTGTGCTGGAGGCCGTTTTCGGTTTATATAGGAACATTTATAGTTATGTATCATAAATATCACACTAATGTTATAAATGTGAAAGTTTGGATGTTTGTTTGTTTGTTACTCAATCACGTCGACACGGCTGAACCGATATCGATGGAATTTGAGAGAAACGTACATTATAAGCTAGGTTATCACATAGGCTACCTTTTATTCCATAAATCAGTTCCCGTGGGATAAAAATGGGGTCTCAAGTCAAGTTGCAAAAGCGAGTGTAGCTTTATTTCTAGGCTACCTACATATTTAGTAGTGTAATGCGTACGAAGTCGCGGGCAACAGCTAGTAAATTATATATTGTACAACATGCAAATGTTAATAAGTGTTAATATCTATGCCTTTACATTACATATATTGAAGCTAATTTATAAAGCGCATGAAATCAAGTTGGGTAGCTTATTAAGTATCGCAATTTTATTTTGGGCAGAATATATGTACTAATCATTGCATCTGTTTGTTTCAGAACTGCTCCATCAGCAGGACCGCATCAGACGCGCTGGTGACCGTCCCGTCTCACTACGACACCCTCCCATCAAACCTCTGGCAGAACACAGGCGAAGCACAACTTTAGGCGTCAAACCCAGGCCTTCCCGGCCTTCGGAATTTAGTCACCATAGCATTCTACGACATATGTCTAACTGCTGAATGACCCTCGAGAGATCCGAGGTTGTGAAAAACCCAGGATTGTACGCCAAGATGTGACAGTCATATAGCGACCGTAAAAGACTTTGGCGTGTACGCGTATTCACGCGATAGTGTTTTAAGTTTAATTTAGTTTAACACTTCAAGTTCCAACAGCTCAATTCACAAAGCACGGAAAAGATCGATTCATCAGAGTTTTTCCGTGATCTGTGGCTCAAGTACCTACAAATCGTAATGTAATCAAATTGTGATCTAAATGTAGTTGTGCACTTCCAACAATTTAAGACTGAGTGGTTTCTTACCTATCCAATCAATGTCTATGTTCGCGAGTTCATCCTTATAATAATGTGTTTGTTTTAACCTGTCGAGATAGCTTCAGAGTATCTAGTAGTAGAAAGTATTTAGTGAAATAAGTATGCATGCGTAAATTTAACTATTCTTTAAGATTAGTTTCTAATTAATAATGATATTCATCATATCAGTTGTAAAAGATTCTGTATAACCTTATCACTAAGATTTTAGTTTGCAGTTTTCTCTTTTCGTTGATTATGTCTAGCAATTTAGGTTTTAGTACTTCTGATTTTAGTGACAAATAACCTTAAGGTTAATTTTATGCACAATATTATTATGTTATATGAAATGTACTTATAAATAGGACAATGGTTAGATTTGTAGAGACTTTACAAGTTCTGCTAGGACGAATTTTATCATAATTAGCATAATTAAAATTATATTGATGTTATGTTTATAAATAGTGTAAGTAAAAAGTCAATTATGGCTAATGCAAAAGATTATTCAACAAATAGATCTGTTTGTAGTGAAATATGACTAAACTAGTGTCTTGATGCATGATTTTTATAATAAATGGTAGTTTATATTCCAGAAAATTCGTTTTATTTTCTCTCTATATTTTTTTTTCTTGACAAATAAAGCCTTTATTAACGGAAAGAATATACAAATATTTACATTTACAATGGTGGCAGTTCTATTGTTTACGTTAACTAACTAAAATTGTGTAAAATACGAACGGTCTTATTTTGTTTATGCTAAATATCAAATTAGAATGAAATTTAGAGTGACATTTCTAAAATTAAGTTCTTTTTGTTATGATGTCATGTTTGCGGGCTAGTTTTAGAGATCAATCAAATTGGTGTTGACTAAAACTAGCCCGCAAACACGCCTTCGTATTTAAAAAAAATCAATTTTAGAAATGTCACTAAATGTCATTCTAATTTGATCTTTAGTGTGAACAAAATAAGACCGTTGGTATTTTACACAATTTTAGTTAGCGTAAACAACAGAATCGCCACCAACATAATATATATATATAAAACAAAGTCAAGGTTGTTCGAACACTTATCAACTCGAGAACGGCTGGACCGATTTTCATGGTTTTTGATTTGTTGTATTTGTCTTCGTCCCGAATAGCAGAATCACTATTAAAATGTTAGAAAATATCTTGCAAAATAAAATTATGACGAAAATTAATTTTCTCATACATTGATATATTAGGTCTTTACCTATGAAATTGCCGTTATGTATAGAATAAGCGAAGTACTTATTTTTTTAAACTTTTTTATTTCTGTTATTCAAAGTAATCACCCATGCAATCGACGCATTTTTGCCAACGCATTGGCAGTTTAATGATGCCCTTCTTGTAAAAATCAGCTGGACGGGAGGCAACAAACTCTTCAAAGGCATTTTGTACTGCCTCTCGGGAATTGAATGTTTTACCCACTAAAAAGTTGTCTAAATTTTGGAAAAAGTAATAGTCGGTAGGTGCAAGGTCTGGTGAGTATGGCGGATGAGGGAGAGCTTCCAACCCCAGCTCTTGCAGCTTGGAGACTGTCTGTTGTGCAGTATGGGGTCGCGCGTTGTCGTGAAGAAGCAGTGGGGACGACCGATTGACCAAAACTGGTTGCCGATGTGCAAGCTTCTCCATCATTGTCTCCAGTTCTTCACAGTACACATCTGCAGTAATGCTCATGCCGTTTTGTAAAAAAGCTGTGGTGAATCACACCCGCACTAGACCACCAAACAGTGACCATCACCTTTTTAGGGGTCATTTTTGGTTTAGGGCATTGCTTTGGTACTGAACCAGGACCTAACCAACTTGCTGAGCGCTTTCGATTGTTGAACAGAATCCATTTTTCATCGCACGTAACAATTCGGTTCAAAATTTCTTAATTTCTTTGCCTATTGAGCAGCGCGAGGCAGGTCTCGGCGCGTACATTGCGCTGGCGATCGTTAAGTTCGTGGGGCACCCATCTATCAAGTTTTTTTACCTTGCCTATTTGTCGCAAATGAATCAAAATTGTTTTGATGCTAACATCAAAAGCTGCTGCTAGCTCAGCTGTAGATTGAGTTTCGTCAGCTTCCACAATCGCCTTTAATTCATCATTGTTGTCCAAAGTCTCTGGACGACCACGAGCTTCATTTTTCAAGTCAACATTTCCAGAACGGAACCGGGAAAACCAATAACGGGTTGTGCGTTCGTTTGTACTACAGTTCTCTCCGTAAACGTGTTTGATGTTACGTGCCGTTTGTGTCGCGTTGGTGCCACGACGGAACTCATATTCCATAATTACACGAATTTTTAAAGCATCCATTATGACGAAAAATGTTCAAATGTAATGAAAATACAACGCTAATCAATAAACAAAAGACTGAGTTTGTAAACAGAATGTCATGTTTTTAAAACAAACATAATTTGAATTTAGAATACAAAGCCATTCCAAACTTTTTTTCTATTTGAAATGACCTGTACTGTAGAACGGCAATTTCATAGGTAAAGACCTATTATACTAAAATTAAATACAACTTCCTTATCAAATGCTTATATCTATTTAAAAATTAAAGAGGCCACATTAATAATTGAAATACAAACTCCTTAAGAAACAACAGATTATGAAAGAACGCAAATTTTCTTTTTAGCAACAAACTGTGTTATAGACTTATTATCCTCGCATTCGTGATGAAAAGTTATTTGTTATACTCGGGTGCAAGCCTTCGAATCATAAGCGTCCTCCCTCACTTTTCTTCGTACGCCATCTCAGGTGCAATTGATCACTTTCCCTTGTAACATTGTACTATTGTTAGACGACCGCGTACCGCCTTTCAGTAAGTATTCTTTAGTGCGACATCATGACTTTACTAGGCTAATTACGTCTCCGCCTGCCTAATAAGGCAGGTATAGCTAGCTTACCTAGCAACTAAAATATAATGATGTAAGTATCTAGATACCAGATAGAACGATTATTATAATCTGGAGGTCGCAATCTGTATCGTATGCAGATTGGCTCTATTGAGCAATAAATATGAAGGCAACATAGTTACTAAGCGATTGGTACTAGCCGTAATATTTTATTTAATCTATTAGTAGGTATCTACATACATTATCCTCTTAACTTGGATGAAAAACACAAAGGAGTCAAGAGGTAACCAACAGGTGGGAGATTTATTTTATTTCACTTTAATAGTTTTGGATAACTTACATGTAAAGATGAAACAACAAATGTATTGAAACTTCCGTCGAGAAAGTACATTGATATGCTGAAGACCAATTATAAGATCATATTTTAATTACAAGATTTCTATGAGCTCCACTCTTTAATCTACTTAAAAAAAAGGAAGAGGTTCTCAATTTGTCGGAAACTCTGTTTTGTTTAAAAGGGTATACTTCCCAGGTGGTCCCATTGGCACCAAGTCAGGATCTGATGATGCGATCCCAAAAAAATCGAGGGCAACCCTCAAGTTTTATAGGGACGCAATCCGGTTTTATGTTTGTTTATTGTGTAGGTATTACCTCAGAACTCCGTCATTTATCAACCGATTTGGTTTTTTTTAATTTATTTTATTTGAAAGGATATACTTTCTCATTGGTCTCATAGAAGTTGTTGTTATGTCATGAACATAGTTAAGTCGGTTATATTTTTATTAAAAAGTTACTTATACGTTACCTACTTTACCACCCAGGTTTTTTTGTGATATGTAATGCCTAAACAAGCTTTGTCTAGCTAGTATTAATTGCGGAGGAGAACAATACGATAGTACAAAGTAGGCTTTCATTCGTTTGAGGTAATTATTAAACCTAGTTGTCAGTTCACAGTCAGTACTCGAAATTCGACCGTAATTATTATTTTTTTTTTGCTGCGCCCGTCCGCCTCCATATCAACTTTAACTATGCCAAATCTCACACTCCTCCGTGCACGCAAGTAGTTTAGAAAGGGGTACACATTTTCTCTTCCCGTATATAAATAATAAATATTGCTGGACATGTCACACAGCGCTATCTAGCCCCAAACTAAGCAGAGCTTGTACTATGGGAACCAGATAACTGATAGAATACTTATATACCTTTTTTTTGTAAATACATACTATCAAATATAGAAAAACATCCAGACCCGGAACAAATATCTGTAGATCATGCAAACATTTGTTCCGCGGCGGGAATCGAACCCGCTACCTCCTGCGTCTCAGCCGGCTATTCGCCCACTGCGCCACGGAGGTAGTCATATGTAGATGGACACTGTGTTTGTAGGAGGAAAAACGAATGTTTGGGTATGATTATTATTTTAAAGCTACGTAAGCAAAATTACCCATTATACAACCAGTTTGAATCAAGACAATCACGTTTTTATTGGTTCGACCTTCGAATTTCTGACGAATATTTTCGCTCAAACATATTATGAGACAAAAGTATTCATAAATATTTATTTTTCAAAAACTAAAAACCGACTTCACAGTTCTGAATTCTGAATATTTACGCTGAAAACTCAGAAATTAAGAGCACGTTTTAAAATAAACACATTTTAATCGGATAGAGAAATCCTTTTGTATTTAGTACATCTAGTTAGGTACTTAGTTTAGTTTTTTTTCTATTGCAATGGCCACTGTTAGGCTACATTATTAAATCCGAATTGAGATTCTCCTTTATTGAAGTCGTTTGAAAAACGTTATAATACTTAGCAGTATGGCTATTTTGACTCTTATAATTTTAAGAATATTATCACTGCGTAATTAATAACCGATAAATTCTTGCAGATATGCAGACAAAAACCACACTATTGTTTATTTTTTATGCCTCTATGTCCAAGATAAATCACGTCCAAATAGGTTGGTGTTAAAACAAATGCAGATAAGTGACGTCACAAACTAGGAAATGCTTCAAAATAATAACAAAAGAAATGCTTATACTTATGTAAATAATGCTTATAACCCGGCCGTGATAGATTCAACCAATCTACAGAGCGCATACGGTACGAACTGCAGGGCGGTAAGTCCGGTATGTTAGGCACAAAAACTCAAAACTAAAGTATATTTGGATTATTTTGGATAAAAAAAATACGCGCCCGCAGCAATTGTTATTAAACGACTTCAAAAACGAGGAGGTGTCGAATTCAACAATTTTTTTTTTCATGAGTGATAATATTTTACCACGTCAATGGATTTCAATTATTATTTGAATTCGGTTAAAAAGGTCATCTTTCCATTAGGTTGAGGTCATCTTAAGTTGTCTTTTCCAGTAGTGCGTGTTTTACCGTACAGCGAAGAAGGAGAGTATTGATTTTTGTATAGGTATTTTCATTCATCCTTACTTTAGTTGTATAACCGTGTCCATCAATCCTAGCGGAAATGAAGTAGGTAATTATCACAAGAATATAAAATATTATAAACTAAAAAAATCATAAATAATTTCAAAAATATACGTAAGCATGTTTTGATCGGAGTATTTTTGAAAAAAATCCAAACTCTTTGGATTCAGTTCTTACAAATATGAACTCTTTGGCCGGAGTCGAGTCGGTTTGAATTAAGAATTATATTTTCAAACTGCATGGTCTCAGTTGTTACGTGTCTACAGTAGGAACCTCTCAGAACAATAGATAGGTAGTTACCTACGACGCCATGTGGCGCGAAAGTCGATTACAATCGCCTTGTCCATTGATCGGGTTGCGCTGCTCTCGGAAATGAGTGAATGGCTCCATAGGCGACCGTGACTTACTTCATTGACTGTACAATCACAGTGTTGAGGAAACACTTGGCATACTCAATCTCTCGGAAAACAGGTATACTTATACAGTTGTAGACAATATAAGTTATACATAGTATATGTGATGTAACCTTTGTATCCTGACTGTCGAGAAAAATTCAATGACTTTAATACAATTTATTTAAATATTCGAGGAGTCGTCTAGCGATTATAGGTACCTACTGAGTTTTTAGATGTGGGTGCTTACCGACTAAATAATTATCCTGTGCAGGACTATGTCAAAAAGTTATTTATTAAATCACAGCACAAATTACAAGTGAATAGAAATTAATGAAGAAAGAGGAAGCGCTGTCGGTTTCGTAGCAGGGGTCTACGGGACTACCGGACAGTGTAACATGGGGTCGTAGTAAAGCCTACGAAAATTATGCAGAAGTTGTAGAGACTTTTTTCAACCGGGCTCTGAAAGAGAAAACATTATCAAATCCCAGTACATAAACGTATAAAGTTAATTTCTCCATCCCGTATTATTAATAACAAATTTCTTGAAAATTTAATAAAAATAAAAAAATTTAGAATAGGTTAATTTACATAGCGGTATGTATTTGTTTGTTCGAATTCGATTCATCAATAGTGCCGGCTGTTTACGTGCAGCTGTGGTTGCCACAGCCTGCGACCCGGCGACCCCGAGTACCATTGTCTGCCATACAAATCTCGGCGACTGAAGCGCGCACACGTACCTACCTGAGAGTCTATATTTGTTAAAAATGAATTGTAGTTTGTGAAGTGATCGTGTTTCAGAATTTATAAGGCTAAGGAGACTTTTTGATAGTGAGTATAATTGTTTTCTTCTGATACGTTGGTTGGTAGATAGGCAAATAGTTTGTTTATATTCGCATGTAAATAGCTTAGGATGATCAGCTTAGGAGCATGTTGCGTGCGATATGAAATACAGAGAAGTGGAAAATCAAGTCATAAAAAAAGTTATATAAATAAGTTTAATGTTTTTTGTGTTTTTTGATAATGGTTTCCGTCACGAATAAACGTTTTATCTTTCTTAAAGTTACATAGACAATTGTTACCTTTCGGCCACCTGTTGGCAGTCGTGCTTAGTATTAAGTATTCATTTATTTATTGCAACACGACCATTAGTTACATATATCAGAACTTAATTAGTGAAGGTACTTAATCTAATTAAGTTAAGGTTATGATCAATGAGTTGTGTTTTGAGGAATTGTTCGTTAGGGTGCCTGGAGTTCTCTTCTATCATCGCACTGCTCGCCATCGGCAGGGAATCCATCCTCACTTCTTGGAAACAATGTGGTCTTGTGCCATGAGGTTTCATTAGAATGTCCTCCCGCGTCTTCGGTTGTGCAATGGTCTCTCTGCCGAGGTTTTTCCAAGAGACTACAGTATGGGGTTCTAAAAGGGCGTTTCGAATTTTTAAAGGGCCGCCAATGTGCAAATCCGTTGTCTATGTTACCCGCTTACCATCAGGTGGGCCATACCTAAACTTGTTTTTTATCTAAGCATAAAATTTCACATTTCTATGACCGTTCGAAATAGGTAAGTTCGTATGTGTAGTCAACTCTAGTGACGATAGTTTTTGGCTGCCCGAAGGCCCGAAGGCCTCCGACATGGCTTGACGACTTTTTTATGTAGGTTCTACGAGTAAAAGTAGATTATTTTTCGCAATGACATATGAAACAATTTGAATAGAAAATATTTGCAAAACGATCTTAGATTAAAATAGAATCTTTTCATTCTCAGCCTCGTAATATTTCTAACAATGGATAGGTAAAATACGAACACAATTGTTTACGGATGTATGATATCATCGCAAATGTTTGCTAATGACATTAAATTTGGAAACCACGCGTTTCTTTAGACGTTCGTAAAAAAACATTCAGCCTGATTTTTTTTTTTTTTTTTTTTTTTATTCCAATTTATTATAAGGACCTTTATAAGGATACATGTCGGTCCTATCGTATGTACAAGTTAATTGAATCAAAGATACAAACAAAGCAAACAAAATAAAGATTAACAACAACAATTAACTTATTTAAATCGGTCCGGCACCACAACCATACAAAAATGTACAGGTGTGATCCCTGACGGGTTAACTTAGAAAAAAAAAGAACAATAATTAGCCACAAGTAAATGAAGTTATCTACCTATCTATCTATATGTATGTCACTTGTGGCGACTTACTGCACTAAATAATTCCTTAGCTGCATCTGATGTAGGGTCAGCTAAGATTTCATTGAAAATGCCCACGTCGAATCTGTTCAAGTTGTAAGTCGCCACCAGTGACTGTCTTTCTCGCTGGAAGCGGACACATTCCACCAATAAATGGTGCACATCCTCCACCACTCCACATGTGTCACACTTAGGTGTGTCAACCTTCCGCATTAAGAACGCAAACCTTTTTAGTGGCATGTGACCTGTTCTCAACCTGTGTGCTATGACAATAAGTCTACGTGAAAGGCTTGCATTGCCGAACCAAGGTATGTGAGGAGGCTCACATTGGATACATTTGTACCAAATACCTTTTTCTACGGATCTTTCATTAAAATATTCTTTCCAAAGATTGTAACAACTTTTTCTATATTTTGGTAAAAACTCTGAATAGTTAGGTAGTATGTTGTACTCAAATCCTTCTGAAATCGCCTGCTTCGCTAATATGTCAGCCTCCTCATTACCTTTTAGTCCTATGTGCGATGGAACCCATTGTAGTTTAACATTTATACCGCGATCAGAAAGGTCTATTAGCTGCGATAACACTTTATATGCAATCGAAACTCCCCTCCTGCCAGAAGAGCACCGACTGATATGTTGGAGAGCACTCTTACTGTCACTACGAGGCATGCCTTTTAAGTTTTGTCGTTTGAAGAAAAAAACACATCTAGAACCTTATAGTACTTTTTATTGTTTTTCAAAGTATTCACAACGTAGCTTAAAACACTTTTCCATTCGCTCAAACCAGTTATTATAACATTTATTCCACTCTAAAGTGGGGTGTTCAAAATGGCTGTCTTGAAAGCGTCGACTGCTTCTTCACCGGACTGGAACCTTTGACCACGAATACTTTTCTTAATTTTAGGAAATGTAAAGAAATCGTTAGGGCTTAGGTCAGAACTGTATGGAGGATGGTCAAGAATTTCTACTTTTTCCTGCTTCAAATACTCAATCGTTTGACGAGCGCTGTGTGAGCTTGCGTTGTCGTGGTGCAGGGTGATGCGCCGCTTTGAGTTAGATTTTCGAAGTTCGGCGATGACTTGTGGTAAACAAACTGTAGTATACCACTCTGCGTTAACCGTTCTACGATCTTCAAGTGCAATAGTCGCAACATGGCCGGTTTTTCCAACGAACGTGGCCACCATCTTCTTTGAAGTGCTTCGAGAACGAACAACTTTAGTCGGCTTTGGCTCGTCTTGAAAGACCCAGATTGTAGATTGTTGTTTGGAATCAGGATCGTAGGCATAGATCCAAGATTCGTCACCACTTATGATGTCGTAGACGTGATTTGACTCCCCTCGGTTGAACCTTTGCAGAGTTTTCTTACACCATCTGACGCGGGCCGCCTTGTGATCGTCGGAAAGCAGATGCGGTATCCAACGGCAAACTAGCTTTCTCACACCAAGCGCTTCATGCAAGATCTTCTGAATGGTTGTCCCTGAGATGCCTAATAGAGCCTCTATCTCTCGATACGTCACATGACGATCTTCGAGAATTAGTTGTCTCACAGCAATGATGTTATCTTCAGTGAAGGCGGATTTTGGGCGTCCTTCGCGAAATCTGTCACTAACACTAGTATGTCCACGCTGGAACTCTAAATACCAGCGTTCGACAGTCCGCAGACATGGGGCTACATCACTGAACACAGATGTTAGCTCTTCTAATCACTGAAACCGTGTCAGGCCTCTTCTAAAGTTGTAGAAAATTATTGCACGAACATTTTCCTTAGAAAGATTCATTTTCGTACGTGACCTGACAGATTCAAATCGAAACTGTGACTAAACAATAGCATTAATCCTAATACTTTCAACTGTTTTGAGATTCAAAATGTAAACACATTCGAATATAGAACAGTTCCAAATTCAAAATTGCCGGAAAATATGGAAACGACAGAACTTAAAAGGCATGCCTCGTACATATAACTAATTGCTTTCGATGAGGACCGTCAGCATAGTATTTAAGCGCTTGCGATATAGCAATGAGCTCCACAGACATTATTGAAATTCTACTACTAATTTTAAAACAATTATTTTGCCTATCACCATTACTTGAATTAAAATCAAGCCTGATTTTACTCCCGTTGAGTATTCTGAATCTGGATGAGTGAATGGCATGGGATCGTGAGGAATTCGTTTGTCAACCATTCATATTATCTGGGCCGTCCTGTATTAATGTCATAAATTTAAATGTCCCGCCAAAATAAGGGTTGTCCTTTTATTCCCTCACCATGCATAACCCGGAGAGGTGTACTGTTTAAGCGATTTATTATTAACCACTAGGTTATAGCTACAGGGTCAGAGACTTATCGCTATTTTACCTTCCAGAGTTGGTCGTTCGTAGAAATTATTACTAGTTATTTGCTCGCACTTACTGATTTCTTATAATGTAAGTATAATATAATATTGCTTCTATAAACATAGAAAAAACCACTTCGTTTGTGTACCATTAACATACTCAAACGAAACTGTTTTCTGTGCCTTAGAAAAAGTCTGTCTGTCGTCACCGTAACGTAAACAGACTATCAATCAAATTTACGATGATCGGATCAACGCTTCGAAAGTTATCCTCGGACAAACAAACATACATACATACATATTTACATACATACATACAACGTCAATTTGTCCAAGTTGATTTGGAGATCTCGCTTCGCTCGATCAATAAATGATTTCCATACGTAACTATATCATTGTAGTCCTATCTCGCCACCCGGGGCGCCGTCTTTACACGAATTGTTCGTTGCTTCTTCTGGCGTATGGACTTTGATGCTCTATTTTATATAGCTGTGCTAAAAGTAATGAGTTCCATTGATTTTCTATTTTTCTTTGCATTTACCATGACCTACCATATGCCTTTTTTTTTTTTTTTTTTTTTTTTTCGAGGAGTAAATCTGCATCCAGATACCCGTATTGCATGCAGGGTACAATACGGGTTATGTGAGGTTGTCGGACTCAACGACCCACTAAAACCTCCCCGGTGGCCGGCCTCAATGCATGTCACAGGGTTCTGGGATCTCACAAGAAACGCACCAGAGCCCCCCCTCATGCACAACGCCCATAAAGAGCACGTCCCAGGGGCTGTTGCCCCCAGCACCCTCACGGTGCGTGCACAGCAGCACATGCCACATTGTGCGGCTGCCCTCCCTGAGTCCGCTATCCGGGTTGGCCAGAGCCCTCCCTCTGACTACCCACGTACCCGAAAGGTCCCCTGTACGGCAGGGGAAACCATTACTCTGCCCCTTCACGAGGCGGGCGGCGCGGGGTGGCCGTTGCCTGCACCCCGCCGCCGCCTTCTCCGAGCGGGATCGGCCCTCTCCCGATCTCGCTCAGCGGCTACAGTGGTCGCGTACTAAAACCTGACCTGATTGGTCGCGTGGAGTACTATTGTATACCATTTATAAATTCAAATAAAAATACATTTGAGCTTCAACTATGTTTAATTCTTATTGTAATAGTGTTATTAAGTATTGTTGTATTAAAAGCAATCAATAAAAACGAATCACAACCTCTGAATATAAAAAAAAATCAACAAAACAAAAAAAACCTCTAAAATGGCACAAAAAATCAAAAATACTAATTAATGTTTTCTAAACAAGACAGACAAACAACCTTCGAATGATCGCCACAAATAAACTTTTTGCACGTGTTGCATAGTTTTCGAGTGCTTTTATTGCGGCTTCTTCCGCAGTCGTGGCAGCGATCTATGGATCGAGTTGGTGTCTGTGCTGACGTTGTCGCTGTGGTTTCTGGATAATTACGAGAAAAACTCGCGCGCAGCACTGAGTGCGTTTGTCAATTATTTAACGTAAAGTACCTAAAAGCGCTCATAATTTACGTTAGCGGTTTTTGAGAATTTTACAATTCCGTAAGTGTGGATTACATAGGTAATCCACGCGACCACTCTAGGGTTAAAATAGTAAACCTTTATCGTTTGGACATGATCTTAAAATTGTGCTCAGAAACAATAAATAAACTAGGTTAATTACTCGTACTTATGACTAACCTTACCTACTTACCTACTACTTACATATAAGAACATATTTTTATATTGGTTATTGGCCTATTAATAATATAATAGATACGATAATACTTATCTACTATAAGCGAGGTAGCAAATCTATCCAATTATCGGCTATTGATTGGGTAAGTTTGTCCATTTAACCTAAAAACAGAGTAAGTAGCTATTATACCATATTTCATGTCTTAAAAGCTCGTTACTTTTAATTAACGATACCTGAAGGAAGTTTACCTTGGCCACAAAACGAACTCCCAATTTATTTACTTTATTTATGTCCATGGTGATAAATTGTCTTGAAATTAAATGTAAGAAAATAAAAATAGCGCCTGGGGTATCTTGACTTGTCAATCAACACCACACGTTACAAAGTTGGTAGGTGGATATCAAAATGAAGTGAAATTATATTTATTGCATGAAATGTGGTGGAAATTTTAGTTTAGGTTCAACTGCTATGCATGCAAATAAAATTATAATAGTATTTATAATAAAAATGTCATCTAATATTACTTGTAAAGGATTAAGAATGTCAATAAGTAATTACCTATATCCATCCTTTAACATAATACGTAGGTATATATCGCGTGTTGTCATAGTTTCATAATTATTTATAATATATTTACTAAATATTGGTACCTATTATTAATAATGTTGTTGTAATATCCGTTAGTTAATTAGTAATTAGGTTTCCAGTTCCTTGTCTAAGTCAAGGCCAAAAACTGTTAGGTACTATGAGAACAGAAACCGTATCGAGATGGACACAAAACTTAACAAGTCCTGATCAGCCTTTTCCAGCATAGTGAAGAATGTGACATGAATCATCGCAAAGACCTGATAATTAGATCTACTTTTTTCCTTCCCTACAACAATTAGCGAGTAATCTCATTCCAGCAATTATAAAAAAAACTAGCCAAAGGAACTCTATGTACCTAATACCTCAGACAAAATAATATATGTACTAGTAATAATAAACACTTTATATGCAACTCTACGAACGAAGTAATCGAATCATAAAGCTCCTCGAACGCTAGATGACGATGTTGATCAGTTTTAAGCATAGAGTTTGGAAAACAAATATTATTTGTATGTTTATTCGACTCAAAATATTAATCACTTTGCAATTCAAAGAAGCTAAAAATAATTTTCATAAAGTTTAAATAAAAATGATAATGTTTCCAGAGATGAACGAGCAAGACCTTGCGGTGGCGAGGGCCCTCGCGGCGGAGTCCAGAGACAGTTCCCCAGGCGGTTCTCCGGGACCTCTCCGGAAAACCACGCTGTCGAAAATAGCTGACAGACTCAATACATTTAGGTAAGTTTACAACAAAGTTATTTATTAGTGTAATCAGTAGAACTATTAGCTTAATTTTTAGCTTCAAATTACAAACAGTAATCGTAATTTTATTTTTTAATTACGTATTCTTTATATTAATGATAGTGACAAAACAAAATTTTTTAACAATATTTTTCTAATCTGTGAATCGTAAGTTCTTCAAACGGCCGCTGGACTTTTTTAATGAAACATAATAGAAGAACCTACATAGCTAAAGTTTTTTTTATACAACCCAAGAGTTTTCTCTTAAAAGAGTAATTGTTAATTTTCAATACGCCACGTTTCTTTATCACAATAAAAAATAAATAACTAAAATCCTAACAAAAACCCCGTTGAACTGAAAAATTTAAACTAACAAACATGCAACTTACAGGCGTGGATGTGGAAAAAGGAAGGTAGGATCACTTGATGTCCAAGTAGTTCGTTAATTTGGCGATAGATGTCGCTACTCATTCATTCAGTGAGCATTTGAGCAGACAGCAGCGTTTCGAATAGTCGGTGGCAAGGAACTTTTACCGGTAAAAGTTCCTTGGTCGGTGGTAACTGGTAGTACTCGTAGGTAGGTTAGATTAGGTAGTGACTTACTAAATTGATAGATGGCGGTACTAGTCCCGATGCCATGCTCTCAGCCTCTATCTTTGGCTCCAGCCAGCTGTCAATATTCTCTTTGCTTGTCAAGTCATATGTGTTGAGTGTTGTCATTTAATTGACAGTTCATTGTTTTTCTTTTGAAGATACGAAACGAAAACGAAAAATAACCTCTGAAAAGAATGAAACTCGCGAAATTTTGAGAGCATTTCAGGAAAATTACGGGTAATAATAAATTAAACTGTATAAAATTATTATCTAGTAATCTTGTAGTGGTCTGAGTGAGTGAAATTATTAATTGAGAAGTGAAAAGTTCCATGAAGATGGATTCGAAAAATGAATGTTTATATAAAAGTAGACTACCTACTACCAGTAAAGATACATCAGACGAAGAAGAACGGTATGTAAACTTAGAATTACCATTATTGTTTATGTTACTTACTTTGGTTAGTGATTAAAACCTTCGCAGTCGCAGTTAAAAGTAATGAGTTTCTTATTGCCATTAGTAGGAACCCCACGACTCTTGCAGACACATCCTAAAATAATAAAGTATGTAGGTACTGTACTAAAATGCAATGGAAGGTAATTAATATTCATAAAAAACCAAGAGTGAGTCAGGAGGCACAAAGCTTTATGCCAAATAACACTTATTTTTATTTAAAATGTTTCTTCAATTAAATAATGTTTTCTTTAGAAAATTTATTATTAGACTGTTGAAAAAAGTTTTCCGGTAATCTATGGCTCAAAGATATATAGTTTTTGAAAAAACCTCTGTGACTTAAGGACACAAGAGTAAACTACTAGGGGTTCTGTATTATCCTTTTGAAGTAGATATGAAACCGTACAAAACATATTTTTTTTACACTAAACATACCAGTTATATAATAAAAAAAAAACTTGCTTTTATTATTTAGAGCCTGCACTATCCCACTGTAGGGCAAAGGTTCCCCTTCCCTCCACATTACGTCGTAACGGCTGAACCGATTTCGATGAAATTTAGTATGTACGTAGATTATAACCTGGATTATATATAGGGATCATATATTGGCTACTTTTTATCCCATAAATCAGGTCTCATAGGCTAAAAATGGGGTGTCAAGTCAAGTTGCAACAGCAAGTTTAGCTTTATTTCTAGATTACCTACACATTTAGTAATGTAACGAGTATGAAGTAACAGGCAGCAGCTAGTAAAGTAGTAAATCAATTCAAAGTTAAATGTTATATTTCTACATCTTCGGCCTCTGACTTGCTGTTATTTTTAAAAAGATTAAACCTGCTAAAGACCAATTCTCATAATTCAATCTAGTCAAGTTTCAATCTAATATCGATGGTGGTAAATGCAATGATTGATTTAACCAAAGTTGCCTCTATAGATCGTTAAAACTATGAGAACTAGGATACAAACCCCCCTTGAGTTCGAATCGTAAAAATCGTATCGTTTGAGTCATAGATATTTATATCAGATGTCTTAAATGTATTAAGACATGAATCATTTATTTTTTGTTATTCGTCTTTGATCATATTATGATCCTAGATATACTAGGATCATATATGGCCCCCATGGTTCTAAGCAATGACTTTTAAATTAAATTGGCATCGCATTCTGCTTACTCGTAATTAGGTATTGAGATGATTTAAAAAACTCTCGTATTATGGCATTACCTCGTCCATCCTTAATGTTTTTTAGAGTTCCGAACCTCAAAAGGAAAAAACGGAACCCTTATAGGATCACTTTGTTGTCTGTCTGTCTGTCTGTTTGTTTGTCTGTCAAGACCATTTATCTAGGGAACGCGTGGAGGTATCGAGTTGAAATTAAAACCGTATACTCAGGTCTACAGTCCCTTGAAGATGTGAAAAAATCAACTTATAAGTTAACGTAAAAAAAAGATATGGTCTTTTGTAAAAAACGTATCTTTCGACACTCAAGGGAATCAAAATTTATAGGGTACTTTCCGTTGATCTAGAAATTTGGCAAGTAATATCGTCTTTTACTACAAGTAAATCTGAAAAATCATAAAAAATATAGTCTTTGTTCTGAATTTCGGGAAAAGCTCGGAATAAACTGCGAGACTCGATTCCTGAACTATTTATGATATGTACCTACTAATTTGTACGGAACCCTCGGTGGGCGAGTCTGACTCGCACTTGTCCGGTTTTTTTGAAATTAGTTAGGTCTCTGTGTTATTTTATTTTCATTCTATAAATAAATAAACGATTACTCACCCTCCTACGAAGTTAGATAAGAAGGTACCTACCTACCATTGTTTTGGTCAAATCTGCCCTACCACGTCATAATTAGACACGATATGACTCACCAACATACCATATGACTACCTACTATTGTTTTTTGGAATGTAACAGTTTTGGGACATTGACTCTTGACCTAGTGAGGGTACAGTTTTGAATTGAGTGAGCACATGCCGTCCGCCGGTCGCCGATTGATAAGCCTTTGTTCAAATCTAAAACATCGTGTTATAGTTTGCTAAGGCGTTGTTCGAGTCAACGAATTTGACAAAGAATTTAGGCCGGTCACATACAGTCGAAATTATTCGAATTTGTGTGGATTTGCTGTTTTCAAAATACCGATTTGGTATTCCGAAACGGAATTTTTACTGTATGTGAATGTGACTGGCCTAACAGGGATGGATAACAGGATGCAAGCTTATAAAAATATGAATAATTAGCTAATCCACCCCGGTTTTGCACCGGTACCGGTATTTAAATTATAGCTACCTATATCACTGAGGGGGTAGTGAAATAATTTTCAAAATCGGTTCAGTAGTTTCTTGGATTGACTGCTCATTTTAGTATAGAGTATAGATTATTATCTCATACATTGATTCCTCATCGCATCCAAAGCATTTTTGTATTAAATAATCTATACATCTATATGTGCCTGGCAAGGATTGGATGAGAAGAGCTGAGGATCGGGCTCAATGGCGCACCCTGGGAGAGTCCAAGTCCAGCAGTGTACTGTTATATATTGATGATGATGATGATGATGACATCTAGTTTTTTTAAAATATTTAAGTACACCTATGTTCTCCCTCCATCTATAAGGGGCCGTCCATTAATTACGTAAGGTGTTCAGGGGGGGGGGGGGCAGGGGGTCTAGCCGAATCTCGAGAGGGCTATTTATCACGTTTTTTTTTAATTTCTCTCAAAAATCTCAAACGAGTAAGGCTAAGTTCATATGACCGCGCGGCGCGCTCCGTCCCGTGCGCAAATCTTGTACCGCGCGGTTAGTAGTTTACCGCGCGGGTCATATGAACTCAGCCCAAATTTATCTTCGGTCAATCGGAAATTATTTCGCATAAGCCACAGCTCAAATACAGGACAAGTCATAATTAACAGAGATTACTTTCAGTTGTTCTTGCGTGCAGAACAGGCCACACGTACAAGGCGATTCTAGTAAGTTTCTGCGGCTCACTTCATGTGTATTTATTTCATTACGAGTTACGCACTGGGCAGATCAGTTCGGGGAAGTTCGGTTACCTTTGATAGTTTATGCCGATCCATTGTTCTAAAAATTGTGTGACAGTCGAGTGTCGAGTCGAATCGAGTCGAGTATTTGTTATCATTTTGAATATCGCACACCGAACATTAACGTTCTTGCATGGATCCAGTGCGCAATTCGTGAATAAAATGACATAAGTACACGTGAAATGAGTCATGGCAACTGGAAAGGCACTGTTGGTAATATACACACACTTTCATTAGTGAAATGCTGAACGACTTTCAGTGGTCGCCACCGGCCCCATTTACCTCTCGTAAATAGCAACGAAAGTTTTGCACTCGAGGGGATAATATCATACGAAAGTGAAAGTGAAACTCAGGACATAAACACTCGAAATCGTAGCGGATCTATTTGGTCTACTGAGTGAACTGAGTCTCGGATAAAACGGTAGAAACCGTTAGTCATAATATATTTTTACAAAAACCTAATAAACGACTTCAAAGTTGGCCTAAATATTAATACTTAAAAAACCAGAAATTAAGAGCACATGTGAATACGCACATATTATTTTCAAATAGAAAATCCAATGGTGCACCCGGCGGCCTTTGGATTGTGAGTTGAGATGATTTTTTTGTGATGCAATACCTTAATCGCAATACCTTAATCGCAATACATGAGCTGTTAACAATTGAGAAGTTCCGTAAAGTATTTTCAGAACCCATGGTCTGATCATTTCAACACGTTAACAGCTAATCTGTGGTCTCCAATACAATACATGAGCTGTTTGTCGTTGAGTTCTGTAGGGAATCTTGAAATTCCTTGATCAATTGACCACTGATGATTCCCCAAATAGGTATTTAATAAAATCTTTTTACAATTGGCGGAGATATCGTGTTACAAACACAAAAAAAACATACGACCGATTAAGGACCTCCTACTTTTTTGTGGTCGGTTCAAAGGAACATTATGAACTTCAGGATCGTAAAGACCGGACGAGCAAGAGTGATATGCTAGAACAAAAAGCAGCTGTGGATGGCATTGGTGCCTGCTGAAAACCTACAATTCGATTCACAGTTATAAGCAAGACGATGGACTGATGGGTCAACCCAAACAATAGTCTTATCCTCGGTATATTTAATGTAAAAACTTCAAAACATTCGTAATTATCGGCAGTTGAAGTAAACAGGTCGTCGATTTGCCGATAAAACAAACATGGTGTGCGTGGACGGACAGTGAGGACACGCGATCGTATTATGAGCATGCGACGTGCATCACCTATACCCATCATGATCCAGTTATAACTGCCGTATGAATTGAGGGCCAAGATAAAATTTTGTGAGCTTCGAAAAATAACGTGAAAGAGACGAGTCTAGAATTTTTGAGAGAATCATTTTAGCCTTATCGTAATGTGGTTGGTTGTTGGTAGTTAGAGTAGCTAGTGTGCTATCAGTTACCAAATATGTTTAAACACGTTATTATATTACATAAAGCGTCATTTGACATTTTCAACAAGCAATTTCTACACATCAGCTAGGTAATACATTTCTGTGGCTAGGTAGTTATTTTCCACCTGCCTAAGTAACCGTAGCTTTCCAACCTTCTTGAGCGTGACTGTAACCACTAGACAGTACGCTAATGATGATGACCAGACACCTTTTGTTTGAAATTTCGAGCATTCGACCACCATTTCGTGCTGAATGGCATGGCGGGACCTAGTTAGTCTAGTTACCCGGCGTGGAAGGCTCGTAGTTCTAGCAATAACAACGGCATGTCGGTAACGGCCGCAGTCGGGCAGCCGCTCCTCGCGCGCTATCACGTCTCAATCGCGGCCCACGGACGAGCGGCCCGCTTCGCGTGATCGAAACCACAGTTTCCGCACACAACAAAAATTCAGTAGCAATTCAAGTCTTCAACTCTCGCCCAACCTTGCAATATCAAACGTAAGAGCTTCATTCCGAAATTTTGCAATATTTCGCGCGCTGGACTAACCAGAAGGTTGGTGCGCCGAAACAACGTCGATTGCAAAATTTCAGTGAACTTCTACGACTTTAATGCGGTTTCGACATCGGTGTTCTATAGTGATGTGCTAAACAATACGAAATTACGAAGTTTTGATAATGTTGTCGATGGATAACTTGTGGTGCGGATCAGAGAGCGAGCTGTCTACGCTGCGTCTCTGCAAGAGTGCTGCGGAGAGGCCAGAGTACCGGCTGACGAGGCGCAGACCCTCAAAGAGCCTGATCCCCCAAGCGCTGCTGCACGCCCTGCCTGATGCTCAGCCCAGGACTCACAGAAGACAAAGGTCCGGCACGTGGCCGTAAGTGATACACTATGTATCACATGATTACTAATTTCCTAGAATATTCGTGAAACAAGTGAGACTCCAGGTTTTTTACGTTAGAAAATTGACTAAAATCTTTACTTGATTCCGTTTTTAATTTAGTTCCTTACAACATTTCTGAATAATAATAATTATGATCTAACTTGTAACAATAAAACTTGAGAGGGTAAACTGATAATAATTTAGTGTGGAAATCTACTAAGACCTGATCAGAATATCGTAAATTCTTATAGCTGAGCTGTCCCACAATTTTATTGTTCATTAGCTGATTAAAGCCACTTAGCAGTCTAATGCCGTTAGCGTCCTAGTCTCATGACACGATTTGTAGTAAACCTGGTGAGACCTGTTGGGCATGTTCAACTTACAATTTAAGTGAATTTTACAGCTTGCCATAATTAAGCAGTAAAATATTATAAAAGGTAGTTTAATACATGGGCTTCTTCTTACTACTAAGAAATTCATAGATCATATTTGACAATTCTGCATAGCTCTTTCAAGATTCAGCGTGTGTGTAGAACTTTGTAAAATTGGGTTCGTACAATACAGGCTGTTTGGTAATATACTGAAGATATTCAAGTGACGGTTTCTCCAAACATAAAAAAAGACTTCTCGACAAAAAAACTTATAGTTATATTATCAAATTTTAAAGAAAATCGACTGAGTTTAGGTGATTAATTCGAAATAAAATTAACTGCCTACCCTAGCAATCGACATCCAAAAATAAAGGCCGATTTGATATCTCTTTCGGAAATGGTTGTGGGTTTTGGGTTAGCAAGGGACAACAAGAGATATCTCGAGATGTCACCAATATAGTATCTGTGGTTAGATGGCAAGCATTATGCAATAGCACAACATAAGTTTTAAAGTGTTTGTTTTTACATGCCAAAATAAATTTCACATTTCTATGGTAAACATTTCACAAATTTATTTATTATGCTCATCAAAATAACCCCTTTCATTTTTGTGCATATATTATCAAACACCCTATATTTGATTATTTGATTACACTTGATTATTTGTGCCAGTGAACTGGATCCTGTGTACTCTTAAAATTCACACAATTGCAAATACCGGATTCATTTAAATATAATGCATAAAAATCTAGTAAAACTCAGGGTTTTATAATATTACCTTGATGTTCGGCAATCATTATTCTTTTAAATGTTTCGAAAGATGCTAAATGTTCTAATTTAATTATGATAATATTTCCGTTCTTCTTACCCTCATGTCAAACCTTGTTACTACAAAAAATTAAACAACTGTTTAAAGAGTGTTTTAAAAAAATCCTTATTTTTTTTAACACTAATAAATTTATTTTTATGGTAAGACCCTTAGCCCGGCTTGCACAACGATTACTAAACGTATTTAGCGACTGAACTTGTTTAATTTTGACGTATACATATGTATGATTTGACAACTCTCCTAAACATAATACTAGGTATCGCGTAAGTCGCCCTTAGTGTTTTATTCTTAAAGAAATGGTTGGGAGTTCTTTGTTAGAATAATTATTAACATTGTGCTCTAGTTCTATTCTTTTGAAGTTCGATTTTTATAGGTAGGACTAAATCATGTCCTACGAAGCATGGAATCGGCCGATTAAAAATACCACAAATGGTCCGACGGTACTTTACCCAGTTGATCTGATATAAACGGCTAAGCAAGCTATACGCGTTATGTCATAATTCAGTATTTCATTTATTTTTTTACTAGCTGACCCGTTGAACTTCGTACCGCCTTGACATGCATATGACGCGGGCTGGCAATGTTCGTCGCCCCGGTAGAATTGTCAATCGGCCATCATTAGCTGCATGTATGAATGAATTTTTTTCATAATTTCTTTTTGCGTGAATTTTCCGATATTTTAATAGTTATTCTGCTATTCGGGGCGGAGACAAATCCAACAAATTAAAGATCATCAAAATCGGTCCAGCCGTTCTTGAGTTATAAATGGTGTAACTAACCCGACTTTGTTTTATTATGTAGAAGATTATGTGCCTGTGGTGTCCCATTGCAGGGCAAATGCCTCCATTCCTTCTCTCAAAGCAATCGTCTCTGTTTTGGGCCAATACCGCAATAGGTCCCTGTAAACAATTTTCATTTGTACTACTTTTCTTCCACCGCGCGTAATCCGCACACCCTTTCTACCACTGAGCATGTGGGTCACCCTAAGGATGCCAGTGCATAACTATGGTTTCTACCAGGTCTCGCTGCATAAAACTCACGACCCAGATATGCGTCCATGCGTTGAAGTAACCTTCAGCCTAAGGTACTCGCTGCAATCTTTGAATATTAGTTATCACTTCATACTTTTCGAAATTAAAAACATTATATTTTATTCTTTCCCTTTATGAATTTATCATTAGAGCGTTTTGAATACTGAAAAAATATTGTTGCTTTAGTTTTAAACGCTTCTGTCGATTTAAAATAATTATTATATATCAATATAACGTTAATAATAGATCTGAGCAGAGCAAGCCTCGGGGTAGGACTTTCTATGAACATGACGAAAACGAAGGTGATGACGAACGGCACGCAGAGGAAAATAGAGGTTGAGGGTGTGGGGATTGAATATGTCCATGAGTACATATACTTGGGTCAATTAGTTCCTGTCCAGGCAAGACAAGAACAAGAGATTGCAAGACGCACGGAAAACGCCTGGAAAAGCTATTGGTCCATGAAAGACCTAATGAAAGGACCGCTTCCACTTTCTCTAAAGCGGAAACTCATGGACATATACATTCTCCCCATCCTCACCTATGGTGCGAAAACCTGGTCGCTAACCAATCGTCAAAAGTCCTCCCTTGGGGTATGCCAACGTGCAATGGAGCGCAGTATCCTGGGCGTGAAACTCACGGACCGAATCAGGAACTCGGTTATACGCTCCCGAACACAGGTGGCCGACGTCGCTCAAAAAGCTGGAAGACTCAAGTGGGACTGGGCCGGACACGTTTGCCGTATGCCAGACACAATGTGGGCGAAGACCACCACTGAATGGCTCCCAAACTACGGACGACGCCCGCGTGGAAGGCCCAGGCGAAGGTGGCGGGATGAGTTAAACTCCTACCTCAAGGATTGGCCCCTACTTGCAATCAACAGAGACGAGTGGAAAGAGGGAAGGGAGGCCTTTGCCCTGCAGTGGGACACAACAAGCTTATAATAATAATAATAATAAGTATAACATTAAACTTCATAAAGTAATTTTGCCGTCACGTCATCCACTTGTTCCCATGGACAAACAAGATAACGACTCAGCTAATTATGGTGTTATTCTTGTAATAGAAATGTAATGATGCCATTAGAAATTCTAGTGTTTTATGTCATTTTTATACTCGGAAAGTATGATTTTAAAACTTTTAAATTACCATAAAATAAATAAATATTACTGAACATTTTACACAACGCTATCTAGCCCCAAACTAAGCAGAGCTTGTACTATGGGAACCAGATAACTGATAGAATACTTATATACTTTTTTTTTGTAAATACATACTTATAATATATAGAAAAACATCCAGACCCGGAACAAATATCTTTAGATCATGCAAACATTTGTTCCGCAGCGGGAATCGATCCCGCTACCTCCTGCGTCTCAGCCGGCTATTCGCCCACTGCGCCACAGAGGTCGTCTAAATATGTACTATGGTTTCCTGATAAAGTATTAGCTTTATAAGACACTATCGAACAAATATGTAATAAATATATATTTATATAGGTTTCAGAGGACAGTTTGACATTTGAAATGCATGATATATTTATGTATTTTACAGCGCTGTAGCAGTCAAATAATATTTATTGAATTGTATCAAATAATAAATTTAATTAATATTTACATTTAATCATGTTAAATATGTTTACTCTATCGTGCAGTAATAAATGTAATAACACAAAAGATATTGATACAGGTGCTAATAATCATATTTATCACTTAATGACGCAGGTTTTCGCCACATTGTGTAATTAATATTTTCTCAATGCCTTAAACAACAGTGTCATCGTCGATTTCAATGTTGGCTTCTAAATTATATACTTCCTACTACCTACTTGTAGTTACCTCTTTACTTTTCCATCTAAATGCTTAACTCAATATTCGATCGTTGAAACATTCAGTTACTTGTTATTAATACGCCTTGAATATTTTCCATTGATTGTGAGGAATTTCTATTCTCTATTTTCACTGGATCCCTAGAGTCCACCTGTTAGCACCAAAATCAAAAATAATTTTCCTAAAGCTTGACCTGAACACTTCGATACCATTACATTCCTCTTTTTTCGTCTTCTTGTTAATTCTCTCAATATACAGATGATATAAGAATATATCACGTAGAAAGGAAACTGTCTCAGGTTCTCCTCAGATTACAAATGTGCATGTTTTAGTTCCAAGAACATTGTGCTCGTAAATTTTATCTCATTCAACTTGAGACATACCTACATACTCAAGTTTACCCAACCGCCGTTGTTTTTAATAAGGTCAGCGTTCTAGTAATTTTGTAGGTTTACTAACCAGTCAGTAGCTATGGTTGTGAACTAAATAAATACTCTAATCTGAATCTAAACGTTAATTTAATTATCTGAAAACAGCCGGCATGGGTCAACTTACCTATTTATTTATCCTCCCGTTTTGCGGCCAAGATGTTGTATTTTTTATTATTATTATTATCAGCCCACTGTGACCCACTGCTGGGCCAAGACCTCCCCCCATTATTTCCAGACACTTATTTCAGGCGCTAAGACGGTCCATTCCGCTCGGAAATTAGTGAGCTCGTCCCTCCATCTTTTCTTTGGTCTGCCGCGACGTCTTCAGGCTGTGTCGGGGTTCCACTCGGTGGTGAGCTTAGCCCACTGATCACCCGACGTACGGCATACATGACCAGCCCAATCCCACTTGACTTTGGCGGCTTTCGTAGCTACATCTACGATTTGTGTTCGAGAGCGCAGCTCGGTGTTGCGTATGCGGTCAATACGCTTGAATCCGAGAATGCTGCGTTCCATCGCACGTTGGCAAACCTTGAGTTTATACTTTTGGATGTTCTGCGCACCACAAGTTAGAACGGGGAGGATGCGATGTTCTATTTAATATAATGATAAATAATAACCGCGTATTTCAAAACAATGTTGTTTTCACCGTCTCACTGCTGCGAAAAGTCTTTTGTATCATTAAACGACTTCAAAACAGGAAGAGGTTCTCAATTTGGCTGTATTTTTTATCTTGTATGCACTCGTATGTTACACAATTTCGATTAATCTTTTTTAATAATATAGAGTACAGATTATGGACACCAGAAACTCGTCAACAGGTTGACAGCAAACATATCGCGATTAATGCAGGCCACACGCGTAACGATTTTTTATCAAGCGTAGGCCTTAAACCTCCTTCCTTAAACCTAGACCGGACCGGACCGGTAATGCGGCTTGCATTACCGGTCCGGTTTCAGGATTTATATTTCCCGGCACCAGAGCATGGTAAGTACCCGATTCTCCCGGTTCTCAGTACCAGTAATTGTTTTTTTCATCATACGTATGCGTATACGTGCTTTTAATTTATGAGTTTTCAGTGTAAATATTCAGGGTAACTTTGAAGTCTGTTTTTAAATTTGTAAAAAAAATACATAATCTTGTTATATTTGATTGCCTACTTCGTTAATTTTATATTCGTCAATATTGTTCAGAAGCTTGAGTGGATTACACAAGGTTTCCCAATGTTGCAGTAGACCTTACATCCACCAATTTACGTGTTTACAAGCCTAATTTAGATAACAATACTGATGGTTCCGTTGCTTCCACTATTGCGCTAACATTCTTTTATTTAATTTTAATAATAGGAAGATTTTGGTATTTGTGTATACTTAACTTACCAATTACTGAGTACAGTAAAAGCCCATTTTTGTATAATTGTAGCCTTTATTTTACGTTATATTAATTCTTGTTATAAAAACTATCTGCTTTTCTCTTTCAATTCAATAGTTTATTAATCAGTAAATTCAACCATTTTTTACAAAAAAGGTTACTTCGCAACTTCCACAGCCCGAATTAACCGTTGGATATCTCTACGGAGGCCATTAAAACACAAAGCTAAATATGTCGCGTTTAAGTTATTTAAACTACTGCCTCTGTTCAAAACTTTAAAGCATTACGAATGTGTTTGCGCATTACTTATTTAACATTACGTACTGCCGGCAGACCATTTCATAACTCAAGCTGCTCGTAAAAATGCAGCATTAACTGAATCATTCATTCACATTATGTGGAGTGCAAAAGCCATGTAACTACGCTTATAAATAATAGAAATATTTTATATCGGCGACGTTCACATTCACAATTTCTTTAAAATTCGCTTAAGTGAATTTCTTTAAAAGTTTGAGGTCTGCTAAAAGCGTTTTCTTAGAACGGTCATCTCTTTGTGCTCCATCTCAAATTCATGCCCT
Source organism: Philereme transversata (assembly GCA_963924445.1). Taxonomy (NCBI): domain Eukaryota; kingdom Metazoa; phylum Arthropoda; class Insecta; order Lepidoptera; family Geometridae; genus Philereme; species Philereme transversata. Next base: position 5,525,053 of record OZ004343.1, on the reverse strand, counting down.
ATCTTATTCTTATAGGTATATTGTCAAAACTTACTTTAGATACATTGCAAGAAAGCAATTATTTTCCCAAAACTAACGAATAGTTGCCTAGTCAACTTTAAATGTATGTTCTAAAAACTTGTATTCAGGCTTGTCGTTATAAACAATAATCATTTTGTTATCGATCAAGTAAACAGTGTATACGTGCTGAAGAAATAGGCTATCGCATATCATACATATCGCTTTGATAAAATGCCCCAATTTTACACTCCGCCCGATCGGTAAGTACTAACCGAAAACAAGACCGATGAAGTTCAAGTGGATCTCGCCTACCGCCCGTGTCTATCTAGATTTATGTTCGTTTAGCAGCACCATCTAATTAAGTGGTAAATTGTCAGAAACCAAGTAAACTTTTGAGGCAGTTTCCTAAAAGACTGTTAGATAGAGACTTCCTTTTTATATTTTCTGTAATATTTCCATGTATTTCGGACGGACAAAGTCACAAAGTCGCACCATGTGTTCCGTTTTTACCATTTTTGGTACGAAAGAATACCTAAAATGAGAATCAACTTTAATATACCCCTTTTTTTTTCAAAATTTTGGTCCTGCGTTTGTTATTTTCGTTACACTGTCGACTTATATCAAGAAACATACAAATGACGATTTTAAAATCAGTATGTATTAGAATATATCATCGTATATTGTTTTACCTGCAACTGTACAACCTTCTTCAAAATATTCTGGTCACGTCCAGTCGAGATCTTCGCTATTTGTATTGTGTTATACTTACATACTATTGTATTGGGTAATACCCTGGTAACATCCGGATTGCGAACGTCTATTTATGGTCAAGTTATTGTCCTCAATTGAATAAGATTTATACGAAATTGGATGAGTTTATTCCGTGTTGCCATATAAACAACTCAACACCTGACAGTGATAATGTATTTATTATACATATGTACTCCTAATAGTGTTTAGGTGTGTGTTTATCTAATGTACGACTGAGACTGAGACCGGAATTTTGGTCGAACCTTTGTATTATCCAATGGACCCCATATTATAAATAAATAAATTAATATTGCTGGACATTTCACACAGCGCTATCTAGCCCCAAACTAAGCAGAGCTTGTACTATGGGAACCAGATAACTTATAGAATACTTACATATATACTTTTTTTGTAAATACAACATATAATATATAGAAAAACAACCAGACACAGTACAAATATCTGTAGATTATGCAAACATTTGTTCCGCGGCGGGAATCGAACCCACTACCTCCTGCGTCTCAGCCGGCTATCCGCCCACTGCGCCACGGAGGTCGTCACATAGTATCATATTTGTTTATCAGTTAGTTTTTTCGAAAATTTGAAATAACATTAATTGGGAAATCATTCATTGTCGAAGCAGTTCGCCTGTGGAATGCTTTGCCTGTGGAAATTAGACGGGCTCCTTCACAGCACTCTTTTAAGCTGAGATTATAGCAGCATTACCTTAATGCCTAGCTTTCTTGTCATTTGAGTTACCTATTTATTATTTATTTGAATTGTCCTCGTTTTAGAATATTTGTAAGATTTAGGTTATTAGTTGGGTATATATTAGTCTATCCTTAGGTATTTATTTATGTATTAAGATTATAAGTTAGTACAGTTTTTACTAGTTATAATTTGTACATATTTTTATTTCTTTCATTTGTAATATACTTCGTGCACCATGTGTATCCATTACTGCTTCGCTCATTACTTTCCATCAAAGGTTGCCTGGAAGAAATAGCTTTCAGCGATAAGGCCGGCCATTGTACTTTATTTAGCATAAATTAGTTTTTTTAAGTATTCCTGGTATGACAAATAAGAAAGAATTATTAAGAAAAATAAAGAATTACACTTACAATAAAGAATTATTCTATTCTATTGATTGGGTCTTTGTCATGATTGGCATTTACTTCTTGATTTGTTTTATTCAAGGCATCGCCATTTGATAAATACTTCTCCAATTTCTGGAAAAATGTATTTTCCAAAGAATCTTACTTTAAGTTGAGGTATAAACCGTGATTCATTTTCCATTGTTTCTCTGCATACTTTTGCTTTTTTCTCTCTTACCTACTTTCCTTGGCTTTGTTTGTTATCTTGGTTGCCATAGAAAAATATGGTCATGAGCCTTTTCTTGATAATCTTAGGTCAAGTCAAATATATAAACTCTATTGCGGCTATGTAGCTTTGCTGGACTTTATTTTGTTTTGCTTTAGCTTTTCTCACTATAGTTTCATTTAATTTCTCCATTGTTAACATGGGAACAATTACAAAGAAGCAGATGGTTAGATAAACATAAAAGTCATATCCTCCATAATCAGCTCATAAGCATGCAATATTAAACCATTTAAATATATAAATATTGCTGGACATTTCACACAACGCTATCTAGCCCCAAACTAAGCAGAGCTATGGGAACCAGATAACTGATATAATACTTATATACATTTTGGTAAATATATACTTATATTATATAGAGAACCAACCAGACCCGGAACAAATACCCGAATAAATTCCGCGGCGGGAATCGAACTCGCTACCTCATGCATCTCAGCCGACGTCATTTATAATTACTAAATTCAATTGTAAAATAATTAGTAGTAGTTAGTTTTATATTCTAAGTATACTTTATTACCTCTTTCAATTTCTGAATGGTTGATTCCGTTTAGTCTCGATGATAATATTTATAACACAGCTTTTTATATAATTAATTAGTATTAGTATCAGATCGGATGCCTTAGACAAGGCAGTGCATCACTTTATCGAAAGTGAAAGTAAGGAGTCGATCATAAATATTAAAATTGTGGCTGTAGTTTAGAAACCATTCGTCTTATATGTATAGCTAGGCAAGTACAATGCGGCGATTGACGTTATTCACCCTAACGTAAAAAATGCTAATGATTATAAAGCTCATTTTACATTTCTATTTGCTGCAACTACCGTACTTCACCGGGAGTCAGGTAAACTTAAAGCGGGTAACATTTTGCAATATTCAAGAAGACTAAATGAAAAATACTCTGAATTCAGACAAGTGCTTTACACTTGTAGGTACACTTGCTAGGTATCTTTATACCTAGCCAGTTAGACGCGCTAATGTTACAGCAGAGGCAACACGCTCATTTTAATCTGTCGATTTTAGTGCACTGAATATTGTAATTTTTAAAGTGTTAAAACTCGTACTAAAGATACGCAATAAGGCATTTTCCATTTTTTCCTAGAGAAGTTGCCTAGCGAATTCTTTGAAAATAATTACTATATGACTAGTAATATATATGTAAGAATAGGTAAGGAAATCGTGATTTCTAGATTTTCCGGTGCATTATCACGAAAAACCCGAGATTTCTTCATTCATCAATCATCATACAAGTTATAACAACAGTCACCTTGGTTGAAAAACGTACTCATGATTTTTGTTACAGGCAGTATATAGATATGTTGTTTATTTTTGTTTGTTTTATTTAAATTGTTTTGTTGTATGATTCTCTGTATAGTTAGACACATTTTATCACAGTAATATCACTTTCTGACCTCATGGCTGGCAGTAGTCTTGCCGCCAACTCTGTGATTAAACTTATCAACCGTTCGCTTTGTATCTTTTTATTAATAAAATAGATAAACATATGACTGGAAATGTGAGTACATTATGACAAGTGAGATTCTCATTTCTATAGATTTTTTAAGGCTATTACGGGTACAGACTGCTAATTCTATTGTATGGGGGAGGGGATAAGATCTGCACTGACGTCTCGCATTGGGGTGTATTATGCATTACTCCCCTTCTAACCTAGCCATCCTAGCTCCTTAAAGTAACGGAGCAGGATTTTGGGTTGATGGATGCAGCTTTCCAAGATCCCCGTGGATGTTGTTGTGGTATTAGCAGATTCGATGATCTCCTGCAAACCCGTCCTCAGCCTGATATCGCTTGTTGCCGTACAGTAAGCATCACGTGCTCCACCGTCTCTTCTTCCTGAAGACATGCGCGACAAAGCCGTGAATCCGTGGCCCCGGGGTTCAAGAAGTGATGGTTAAGTTTGCAGTGTCCTGTGATGATTCCCACCATCATCCTTAGATCCTCGCGTTTCATTTTTAACAGGGTATTTGTTGTTTTTCGATTCTTTGCAGGTAACAACTTTGTCTTTGTTTGCGCAGTCGGCTCTGCGTTCCCAGACTCTCTGGTGCTCCTTTTCGGAGTACAGATTGCTATGCTAGTTTCTATTTTGATTTACAGTTTATAACATGACAATATTTTTAATATTAAATCATGAAATAAAATCTAAGCCAATTAAATAACAATTAAAAAAAGTTATTAATTTGATAGTTCAGTAAAACTAATAACACAAAGAACTATGTGTAGTTTTATAAGGATTGTTTTTCTTAGTAAATTGATGTCGTGTACGTACGGTAATAAATAACCAATTTACTACCCACCTGGTAATGATTATCGATTACCTATACCTAATAATTACCTACCATTATGTCACAGGGTCTTCCACTAAACTGTTTCAAGAAATTGTAGAGCATGTTTATGCCGTACATAATTTATACCTAGTCTGTCTACCCACACTTGTATCATTCAAGGTTTCGTTTTATCATTATAGGTGTCTGGACTGACACCTATAATGAAACTAGTGGTTCGTCTCGAACTGAGACCTCGTGAGTCTCCCATAAAAACAAAAAAATATTATTCGTAATTGACTATCAAAATAGTGGCACGAAATGATAACCAACCTACTTGACCTACAGTTTCATTCAAATTACAGGTAACGGGAGTTCATGTTAATAGTTATTCTCTTTTGGGGTAGAAATTGCAGCTATTCTGGATTTCAGACTTTTGCCTATATTTGTGTCACTAAAGCTACACGTATACCAAATTTCAGCACTGTGGGGTCACTGTGGTACCCTGTGAATTTTGTCAAAGTTCAGTTTATATTATGGCTAATAACTTAAAAACGACAAAGTTTAAACTAAATATAAAAACTGGGTCGAAATGTACTCACAAAGACCTTTTATTAGACGTGCCATTTGACCGGATAGTCCCATTTTGTTTTTTTACACCTCTTGAACCCCAACATTTTTAGCACACCAAAATTGTGCCATCACTTATACACCAAATTTCATGATGATCGGATCAACGCTTCGAAATTTATCCTCGGACAAATAAACATACATACATACATACAACGCCGATTTGCCCTAGTTGATTTAGAGGTTAGAGATCTCGCTTGGCTTGATCAAATATTGAAGTTGTTGTCAGTTTCTTCATTCAAAAACGAACATTTAAATCACCTTTTTTATTTGAAATGTCCCGCTTGCAATCTTCAATCTATTACTTTGGTACTTTTCACAAACATGGTGTGGTACCTAGTCTACTTACTGTGTAATTTTTGTGTGTAATTTTATTTTCTATTTCCTGTTGTTCAATAATCTCTTTGAAATTTCCTATTAGAGTTGAAAGTTATGCTCAACGGTATAAGCGCTTCGCAATTAGCTTGTGAACTTGATCAACTTTCCACCCTTGTTTAGCTAAGGCCAATAATGACACCGGTTACTGATGAAATCGCGGTGACGCGCTAACGTACCTATGTCGGCCAATGCTAGTGTTGTCACCTAACACTTGTAATGGTACGTCCAAATCGAATGACCACAGCAAATTATATAATTGATGCTGAAGTATGCCAGCATTAACTGTTTAGCAACCACAAAGATTGGTCAATATCGAATACTGAATACAAAAAGTTCAGTGATATCAGAAATTGAATTCATAAAATTCAGAGATATAGCTAATACTTAGACCAAAAAGATTAATGGAAATAATCGTTGAAAGAGGAAAGTATAAATATCAAATACGTACTTAATAATAATAAAAAACTAGACTAAACTTTTGCAACAGACAGGCTCAAAGACTACTCAATCCATCGACTCTGTTTCTATACTGACTGTTTGTTCACCCTACTGCCTGTATAATTAAGTAAAATTAAGTGCAGCATTGACACGGACAGAAAATTATAGTTTGCAGTAACTTCGCGTGATTACTCAGTGAGTGACATCGCAAACGGATGTTAGTCAGGTATTTGAAACCAGATCTGTGACAATTTCAGTGATTATACCAATTATTATGTGCACTTGAGACGGACGTTCCTATGAATGAAAAACTAGAGATTTTTCTACGATTTCAAAAATTTATGGCTAATGCCGACGTTTGTACCTTTGTACATGTCTTAATACTCACGAGGATATATGTACAACCAAATAATTATACATTTTGGTTGTACATATATCCTCGTGATCACATATATCCTTTCAGTATAAACTAAGTAGGTATATTATATGTCATGTCCACCCCCAAACCCCATCCAATTATGCAATCCAAATACGAGGCATGCCTTTTAAGTTCTGTCGTTTGAAGAAAAAAACACAACTAGAACCTTATAGTACTTTTTATTGTTTTTCAAAGTATTCACCGCGTAGCTTAATGCACTTTTCCATTCGCTCAAACCAGTTATTATAACATTTATTCCACTCTAAAGTGGGGTGTTCAAAATGGCTGACTTGAAAGCGTCGACTGCTTCTTCACCGGACTGGAACCTTTGACCACGAAGACTTTTCTTAATTTTAGGAAATGTAAAGAAATCGTTAGGGCTCAGGTCAGGACTGTATGGAGGATGGTCAAGAATTTCTACTTTTTCCTGCTTCAAATACTCAATCGTTTGACGAGCGCTGTGTGAGCTTGCGTTGTCGTGGTGCAGGATGATGCGTCGCTTTGAGTTAGATTTTCGAAGTTCGGCGATGACTTGTGGTAAACAAACTGTAGTATACCACTCTGCGTTAACCGTTCTACGATCTTCAAGTGCAATAGTCGCAACATGGCCGGTTTTTCCAACGAACGTGGCCACCATCTTCTTTGAAGTGCTTCGAGAACGAACAACTTTAGTCGGCTTTGGCTCGTCTTGAAAGACCCAGATTGTAGATTGTTGTTTGGAATCAGGATCGTAGGCATAGATCCAAGATTCGTCACCACTTATGATGTCGTAGACGTGATTTGACTCCCCTCGGTTGAACCTTTGCAGAGTTTTCTTACACCATCTGACGCGGGCCGCCTTGTGATCGTCGGAAAGCAGATGCGGTATCCAACGGCAAACTAGCTTTCTCACACCAAGCGCTTCATGCAAGATCTTCTGAATGGTTGTCCCTGAGATGCCTAATAGAGCCTCTATCTCTCGATACGTCACATGACGATCTTCGAGAATTAGTTGTCTCACAGCAATGATGTTATCTTCAGTGAAGGCGGATTTTGGGCGTCCTTCGCGAAATCTGTCACTAACACTAGTATGTCCACGCTGGAATTCTAAATACCAGCGTTCGACAGTCCGCAGACATGGGGCTACATCACTGAACACAGATGTTAGCTCTTCTAAACACTGAAGCCGTGTCAGGCCTCTTCTAAAGTTGTAGAAAATTATTGCACGAACATTTTCCTTAGAAAGATTCATTTTCGTACGTGACCTGACAGATTCAAATCGAAACTGTGACTAAACAATAGCATTAATCCTAATACTTTCAACTGTTTTGAGATTCAAAATGTAAACACATTCGAATATAGAACAGTTCCAAATTCAAAATTGCCGGAAAATATGGAAACGACAGAACTTAAAAGGCATGCCTCGTAGGGATACGTTTTACAACCAAAGACAACAGAATCAAGTCTGTTTTTCAAATTTGTGTTGTTCAAGTGTGGTTTTTTATCGGATACATTTCGGAGAGTGTGCTGCGGAGCTTTTCAACCTGATCCCACCATCCCCATTCTATCATCGGACAACCAGACGCTCCGCGATGCGCCACCGCTACATGGTAGACATACCTCCCATACGCACAAAGCGGTACTCTTCCACCTTTATTATGCGCACCGCCAAGGAGTGTAACGCCTTACCTGAGTCTGTGTTTCCTGATAACTACAACCTAGGGATCTTCAAGTCACGAGTGAATAGGTTCCTTCTAGGCAAGCGTGTACCATCGTAGACTGCATCATCGCTTACCATCAGGCGAGATAGTGGTCAAACGCTAGCCTATAATTTATAAAAGTAAAAAAAAAAGTTTAGTCTTCAGTCGGTAATTCAGAATGTAATCGGTAGTGCAGGATAAGATGGTTTCGTAAAATCGGTTGTCGGTCGACCGTTGAGCAGTAACATAGATTATGAATACCGATTCATGTAGATTCCAATACATATGCTAATCCTACCGGCTAGGTTGTACTTATGAAGAATGAGAAACTATTAATAAAATATGAGACAAATCGACACGTTTTCGCTGATATTGCTTGGTTGTTATGATAGAGGTTGCTAACCTCCCAGGATTGAGATTTATATTATTGTGTGATAAGATCTTACCTAGGCTGTTAGGATTGATTTACGATCAAACCAGGCTACCGCAGATTCTACTGTTACGAACTGAAGTGCCATGTCCAATTAGTGCCTGTATTCATGCCGGTAGGTGACCCGGCTATCTGGTTTGTAAATAAATGATTCCTTAGACTAGTATTGGTCCGCTCGTGGAACGTCGGTTCATGATAATCGCTCGGCGAACGCATCAAGGTCAGAACTGTCACGTGGGACGCGAAGAGCCTTCTTCCTACGGCCGCCATCGCCAGTCGGCATCCAGCGCGCGCGCATCTCACGACACCTGCTTCGTTATCTCGTCTACAACATTCTCGAGTGCCTGTTTTCTTACCATCAATGGAATCTTTTCATTATCACTCGAAAATGTGAAAATAAGTGGTCATTGAATAACAATTTACGTAGTAGTGTTTATTTGACGATGTGAAGTAACCATGTCGTTGTATAAGAATACGTTGCGGAGGCAGTTCTCTCACGAGTCTGGCAAAACAGAACTCGTTAGGGCCAAGGAGGAATATCTTGACAGGAGGTATTTATAATCAAATTAGCTTCTGTTCACGGTTTCGCTTATGGTATCTGTAAAACAAATCTGTGTGCTAATTTCAAGTCACAAATTACTTGTATGGCGTGATTGTCAACAAACATCCAAACAGAGATATTCACTGGCACATTCACTTGTATTTGTAGGATCCACCTACGCGGAACGAAGCGGAGATTTGTAAAATTTACCAATAGGATCGTGATAAAATAGGAGCATATTTACGCGCAATTATTGTTTGATTGTGCCAAGTGCTAACCATATCTAACAGGATAGTACTGTGTAAGTCTATTCGATCGTACCGTTGGCTGTTATCATCCCAAGCACCAACGGCTGGTTGCTTCATTACACATCTGATGCCGCAACTTACCACCAACCGCTGGGCTGTATAAAATCATCTTCAGTGTCCTCAATTTTTCTACCACTTTTACGTAGATTATGGGTTATAGTAAAATGCATATTTTAATAACATTTTTTTTTGGCAAGGTCTTCTCATTAAATCACACATAAATCATAACTATTTCTTACTGTATGTTTATAAGTTTTTATAGATAGTAGCGTTAAGTTTATCGTTATCGCTTGCTCATTGAACGTATCTACCCAATACTATAAGTACTAGAATTATTGAAAAAACTTATATATTTATTTATTTCCTTTATTCCATTTCCATTGATCCAAAGCCATTTGTAATCGCATAAAAGTATATATCATATTATAATTATCAGAAAAATAGCAGTATCAGAATCTGTACTAATATTAACACTATGAATCCTATCAAACAAATAAAAATACAAAAAATGTATTGCATGCCAATGATATAAGATAATACGAATTTAGTTTTATAGTGTTATCCGAACATTCAAAGATTTTAAAACCATGTAAAGATGATGAGATGATTTTGAATCTTAGATATAAGTTAAGATATAATAATATTGGTTATTATTTACTGGGTTAGTTTTATGTAACAGAGTGCATTCCCCAAAATATGAGCAAGTACAACCTAATACATTTTTTTAAGGAAAATAAAATGTATCGCTATCGAATCATTATAAGGTTATGTTATTAATATTATTTGTTAATTAGTATTCTCATCATCGGTGATCAAAACCTGTTTCCTCTATGCATTTTAGTTGCTTTTCAAGGTTTCGCGGTGGATAATGTGGTGGTACAATTTCAATGAATTTTTATTTAACTTGTATTTATTTTAATTGCATTTATGAGGTGGGTGTCCTTTTTACAGAAAATGTATTTATGCCATAACATCATTGCCCTAAATATTTTTTGTTCGATATATTTTTCATGTTCCATTTATATCCAACGGCTGGGCAAATGCCTCCACCCATTTTTCCAGGCATCTGAATCCTGGAATTTTGTCCAATTCGTCCCGCCATTTCCGTTTCGGTCTTTCCCGCCGTCTTCTGGCTGGGTCAGATAGGGTGCCATTGGGTTCCACTAATCCAATTTAAATAAAAACTTGTTAATGGCGTTAACTATTTTTGACTCTTTATCTCTTATAAATCTCTCCATTTCTTAAATCACAATTAATTTAGGGATTCTCTAAGAACTTATTTATCGATTATTAAACTAGTGAAAACTGGTTCTGATGGTGAAGTCTCACCCAGGCTAAGCATATGAGAGATACACAATTTTATTAGGTTTTGTGTTATTAGCATCATAACATTTAATCTCAAGTATTATGGTTTTGTATTGGACATATTTTGTTATTTTTACGAGGACGCATGCCGATGATGACTATGTTTTGCTCATTAGCAAGGTCAGTCGGGTTAATGCAAAACCTCAATTGTATGTAATTTGGATTTATATTCAGTAGTGAAGTACGGTTGTTGTTTTGTTATAATATAACCTTTGTATTTAGTGACGTAACTACCAGATCACCTACAAACAGTATGTTTCTTTTTCCTGGCCTATACTGTCCCATTGCTGGACAAAAACCCTCCCCTCTCTCCTCCACTTGTCTTCGTCCGGTGCAGAAGTCTGTGAATTTTCTTAAAAGTACGGAAAAATAAGGTCCGGTATAATATCTAATCGATCAGCCACTAGAACCGTACAAAAACTTAATGGCGCGTGGTTTATTAATAAAACACCTTCCTTCTGCACAGTCGGCTAAAAAGTAGTCTATGTTCCCATCCCGGTCATAATCTATCTATATAACAATATCATCGAAATGTGTCCAGCCGTTTAGTCATGAAAACGTAACAAACAGACAGCCAGAGTTACTTTCGAATTCATAATATTAGTATGGAATGGCAAGCGTACTATATTAATATTTAAGTTATTGCCAGCTCCTTCCTTACCCCATCATATCAATTGTTTCAATTTTGAATTCCCAGTTTTAGTAGGTATGCCATTTTGCCATTCATATTTTTTATTGTATTATTTAACGTTACGTCAATTATTTAAAGCAGTTAAATAAACTTTGTGTTCGTATGTAAAAGACTTGCTATATGTTTATTAATTAATATATTAGCATACACCAATCACATTCGGTCATAGTACAGTTTACGACGGTTTGGAGCTGACTTGTGTCGTGTCGTGCCGTATGGATTTCATGGCCAAGTAATCGTTCAGGTACTGTTTCTGCGTATATTCTATCTTTGTGCCCAAATACTTCATCAAATATGAATGTTACATTAACTTTGTCCCAATTACGTGCACCTTAATAATTCACAAACATTTAACAACTGCGTCCTCGAAATACTTAAAATTACTTTTACTAGCTTTCTCTACTACTTATTTGTTTTATATAATAAAGTAGATACTTTTAAAAATTTACTGATTAATTGTAGAATTGGTTACCTATGTGTTATATAAAAAAACTGCTTGTACAGTATATTGATAGGTCTTTTTACGATTACGACGTTAAGTTTGGGTAGTTTGCCGCACCCTGCCTGTCGGTTTACGGTCCACTTTGCCAACATTAAGAACTTGAGTTATTAACTACTCCTGGCCACTGAACCACAAAATAATGATCTACTTGAAGGTATTTCTTTGTTCTCCATAAGTCTAGGCTAGTAACAAAAATAAAATAGAAATAGAACCCCTCCTAAAATTATTCCTTAAAAAGTTAAGAGACTCCTCAAAATTGTCTTGCATCATCCAATTCATCTAACAATCAATATATTGACGAAAACTCGATAATCATAGTTTTCTTTTTCCAAATCTACGACTTCTGCCTACGATAATAGAAATTAGAAAAATATGATTCAGAATTCCATATGAAACTGATGAAGTTGTTTGTTTGTTGCAGGAGAACAAGATCCCTGAATGCACCCTCGCCTATACAACAATTTGGACCATGCGGGAGAATAATGAAAAACTCAGCCATGGTAATGTAAGTATCGACAAACGTATTTGTGTTCCTCCTCATTATTCCTCCAATCCAATCATCCAAGCTAATCATAATCATTCACGTTTTCCTTCAAGATGTAGCATGTAGGTGAGGCGGAAAATATGTGTTATGCCCTCCGATACTCCTAAGCCAAGCCCTTCCTATTGTTTAAGTGAACACTGGCCTTAACTTGTCATTGCTAAACATTTTAGAGTGCTTAGAGCTATATCAAGTTTTGAAGGCAGGAGTTTTAAAACACTCGTACTATTAAAGTATTTTAACTTTATTGAACGAACATTGGACAACATTTTCTCATTGCGATAAATTAACTTTTTGGCTAACTTTATCTATTATAACTATCTTTATCTCTCACCCACGCCTGAAGCAAACTGATCATTGTAGTGCCCTACCCATTCAAGGAAAAAGAAAGGATGGCATTCTTGCCACCTGTATTACTTTTTAATGTAATCACGATTCATGACAGTCCACTTTAAACGGCACCCAGTGATTACCAGTTGGTTAAATAATTACATGACTTCACCGAGCTATCTTCCGTGTGCTGTAGCATCAATGTTATAAAGGCCAATTTCAAACGATAAAAAAGTTTGACTTGACGAGCATCATTATGTAGTTTCCGTCGTAAGTTTTTTGTTAAATTTTTGTGGTAAGAATGTTTAATGTGATAAAAATCCAAGACTACGTGAATGCATTTTATTGTACTTCACCATGTTAATGCAAATCATGAGATGGTATTTGTTTAGGTAGATGGGGTTGTATTCTGGGAAGACTGGTTTGAATCACCCTTTAACTCTGATTTAGATGCAAAAGAACGAATGACGTCATAAAACTTGGCACAGATTGGATGCATTGTGCTTTGTTGGATGCAACAATCAAAGCTAGACTTCAGTGTAGCTTTTAACGTACATCCAATGATGTATAGAGGACTCTTCGCAAGATTTCGTTCTAAAGTTTACTTACCTTATGTTTGCTATTAAATCATTAAATTACAACAAGAAGGTTAAAAGAACAGATGTGTGGAATAGATATTGGATGACCTATTTACCAGAGCAGAAGCAAACTATATTTCTCGATCTAAATACTTAGCAGGAGACTATGTCTAGTGTATTGCTAGAGTCGACCAAAAAATATTTCTACTTTACATTGGTTGCCTAAGGTAACCTGGTGCCTAAGGTTGTTCTTTTTACAAGCTTTTTATTAACTTGCAATGAATGTATGTTTGTCCGGGTGGAATCTTGCAACTGAGTTTTAAACCCGTTCTCCTCAACCGATTGAGCTGAAATTTAGAATACATATGTAACTTCGGTGACAATAATATGGTACGATGGAGGTGGTCTCATAATGGAGATGGATGCTGGACAACGGAACTTCTGAATGAATTATAGTAGGCTACTAGTGTTTGGGCTCATTTGAATCTGTTTGTGGTTCCGATTATGAATTTTATAAAAGTTTGTTTTAAAAAAGTAATTTTTAAACAAAAAACTTATTACATTTCCAGGCAGATCCAAGACCCAGCGTCGCAGCGGCTGACGTGGTACAAGCCGCCGCTAACAGTACTGGTCATTAAGAAGGTGCACGATGCTACTATACTGGCGCCATTCGTCCAGCTTGTACACTGGCTTGTTCACGTAAGTCTTAATGACAAGAACTTTGTAAATCTATCAAAAAAGATTTAGGTATTCCAATCTTTATACATTGAATAAAACATTATTTATTTATTATTAAAACCACAACCACTTTGCAATCTTAATGTTTTAAACTTTACGAAGACGCGGCGGACGGGCGCTAAATTCATTGCAAAGAAAGAGTTTAATAAACTTTATTTTTTGTTATGATCCATTACGATTTTTTCTACTTCTTAGTAGTTCTTAGTTTATCTGTTTTTGCTTGTATAAGTTCTATTATTTAAAAAGTGTATGTGCTCATAATTTTAATTTAATGTGCTTTTTGCGTCGTCGTCGACACTTATTTGCATGCTCAGTTCACGTATTGTTTGTGATAGAACTGATTGACAACTGACGTCGGCAATGTTAATTCAACATACATTATGGACGTTTGCTTTTAACTCTTTGAAAGGAATGCTCACGACCATAATTATTTGATGTGTTGACCCGATCAATGCCTGAAGTTCATGCAACTTAAATGAGCATGGACATTTCTAGAACTAGTATTGTGGCGTTATTTTTTATAAAGGGTAAAACTGTTACATAACAAAGTTCTTCATAATACTTGTTAAAGTAGTAAATCTCCTTGTGAAAAAGTTATTACCTATTAAGCAGTAATGCTCGCATTGCTGTGTTCGAGTATGAAAAGACGTGCCGGGTTTATTCATTAAATTTGTTTTGATTTGTATTTTATTGAATTACTAGTTGTTGTTGCCCGCAACTTCGTACGTGTTACACTACTAAATGTGTAGGTAACCTAGAAGTTGCAACAGTGAGTTTAACTAAACTCTCTTGACTTGACACCCCATTTTTATCCCATGGGACCTGATTTATGCAATAAAAAGCCTATGTGTTCAACCAAGTTGTAATCTACGTACACACTAAATTTCATCGCAATCGGTTCAACCGTTACGACGTGATTGCGTAACAAACAAATAAATAAATGAACAAACATCCAAACTTTCGCATTTATAATATTAGTGTGATTAGTGATTATGCTATTTACCTACAACATACTTGACAATGCCTATGTACAGTCGCTGGACAAAATAATGTGAATGACACGTGTTCCCTGTGTTCTTAAGGTAAATAAATGAATACGAAATCTGGTGAAATAATTGGTACATGAAACTTTCATATGTCTAAGGGTGACGGGCGTTATGTAATACGATCGAATGTAAGCCAAGCCTTAGTTGAACTTAACCTGCGAGGCAATACTATGCTTATAGACAGTGTTAGGTAACCACTTTTTATCAGGTAGGCCATGGCATATATGTTCTGATCGAAGATACCTTTAGCGGTTGCAATATAAATTTTACTTTGTAATTTTCCAGGATAAAAGTATGGTAGTATTCGTGGAAGCGGCAGTATTGGAAGACAGACTACTCAAAGAGTACGGTGACTTCGTATCAGTTAAAGAGAAGCTGATGACGTTCAGAGCCAGCACTGATGACCTGACGGACAAGATAGACTTTATTATATGTCTGGGAGGGGACGGGACGTTGTTACACGCCAGTTCACTGTTCCAGGTAAGAATTTTTAGCAAAATACGGATAGGATAGAGCCTATAGAGGTTTTTAACAAATGTATCCTTCTATCTTTTGCTGTGCCACTATTCTTTTTCTTTGTTAGTGATCAAATTGAGATATAATGGCCTTTAAAAAAGGATGTTAATTCGTCAACGATGGTGAGACTAGTAGCTGTAGACAGAACCAACAAGAATTTCGTGGACCTCACAGAAGTTATTTCCATGCACAATCTATCGTCGCAGTTTATATTATATCCGCATTTATTGGTACTTAGCGAGTTCCTTTATAAATACATTCATATAATTAGGAAAAGCAATTAGGTATAGGTTTTTCTACAACCTTGTGAGAAAAATATGGCCTCGTTTGTAGAGTTGTGATGTTTATAGCCTTGAGTTAGAGGTTAATTACTTGAACCATTTTTCCCGAAGCTATTTGCACCATAGTAGTCCCATTTGTATTAAATTTTGTTACTGATTGCTCTATACATGACTGTAACGTTTGAAACTATCATACTAATAAACATAATTCTTGCTTCATTCCTCTGAAAGATACTCACGTCTTAGTTGGAGATGTTTATGCTGAACATTTATTGTTTCAGCAATCAGTTCCTCCAATAATGGCATTCCACTTAGGCTCATTAGGATTCCTCACACCATTCGAGTTCAACAACTTTCAGGACCAAGTCATGACTGTTCTTGAGGGTAAGTTAATACAAGGACATAATTTTAACATCTAATGTACTTATAGTTATTAAATCAACTACACTCATAACTCCGGAAGTCATGATGAATTTATAATAATCATGCCTTTCGGATTGATGATTGCTTCAGAAAGTTCAGTGTATTTATAAATTATCACTTGTTCGTTTGATTTAGTGTAACTGATTCCTTCTTTGTCTCTTAAAGACTTTGGGCTTTAATTCGTGGGTCACATTACTTTAAATTATAGAGTGGAATAATCGTGTACATTACTTTGAGCCACCAGCCCACATCTAAACTCATAAAATTTCCAAATTTCAGGAAACGCAGCACTAACTCTTCGTTCACGTCTCCAATGCGTGGTGCTCAGAAAGACCAGTGACCAGGGTAAAGACAAGAAGAAACCCACCACAATACTGGTGCTAAACGAAGTGGTCGTGGATAGAGGGCCTTCACCTTACCTGTCGAATATTGATCTGTTTCTTGACGGGAAGCATATCACTTCCGTTCAGGGCGATGGTATGTTTTAAACCTTACTTAAAAGGATTTCTCTTCAATTTGTGTTGTATGGACCACTTATCAATATAGGATATCAAAACAGACTAGAAAGTAATAACTAAAATTCATTACATATGAGTTACGCCCACGCTTACAGCATATTTTAAACTCGGCGCGTGACCGTAAATTCCCAAAAAATCATAAGTTAAGAATCTCGTTTAAAGCGTCTTCTGCGCGTCGTCTGCGCGTTTAAAATACGCCGTGGAGGATTTTTTGTAGGTCTGTGACGAGATAATACTAGGTAAAATAGGTGTTAATGAAAAAGTTAGGAAGAATGCCACCAACAAAAATTTCACAGGGATTTCACGTTCTATATGACTCTACGGACATGATTAGTTCCCTGTAAGTAATCGTAATTTCGTATGAGTTAGTGGACAACTCTGGTCTTGGAGTTTCTAGGAAGCCCAAAGAACTTTAACGTACCCATCAAAGCACGGAAGTATTCAAGTGAAATCACTAGCAGTCCAAGTAGTGATGTTGTTAAGCTAGATGATTTGTTAAGAACGATTGCGCAATCTACACAAGTACTTTTTAAGTTAAATTGCCTTAAACATATTTATTCAACTATTTCAATGTATAATTTCGTTCCATCCTAAGGTTTCCTGGAAGAGTACGCTCGATAAGGCATATTGTCTTGCCATTTTGGTTTAGCTTAGTGTTTATATTTTTAGTGGTAATTCCTTAGGTAGGTCCAACTTCGAGAAAAAGGTCAGTCGACGTATCCAACTCGGCTTGGCAGTGTTCGGGACTCTACGTGACCTCTTCTCGTCCAAAATACCTCAGTGTCATAAGACGAAAGTCTTTGATCAGTGTGTGTCACTAGTGATGATGTTCTGTACAGAAACGTGGTATTTCACTATAAGCTTTAGCTTTTCACTTTCGCTATAGAGCCTCATAAGAAGGCTCAAGGTCGCTCAGCGTGCTATAGCGAGGGATATGCTTGTTGTTGAACCAAAGTCACTGACATAGCACAAAGGGTTAGCAAGCTGAAGTGACAGTGGAAGGGGCACATATATCTATCAATGCTATTATTGTATAATTTAATTCCAGGCCTAATAGTTTCTACGCCGACTGGCAGCACAGCGTACGCCGTCGCAGCTGGCGCGAGTATGATCCACCCTTCAGTCCCGGCTATTATGGTGACCCCCATCTGTCCTCACTCTCTATCCTTCAGGCCTATTGTGGTCCCTGCTGGGGTGGAGTTGAAGGTAAAATCAACCTTATTCTGTGAGAGTTAAGGACTAAGTCATAAAAATAGCCGACCGGTTTTTAGACTTGGCGATTTTGGCGACCTCGATATGGCCATATTTTCCCCATATGTCAAGTAGTTCAACAACTCAATAGAATCTCTGGAACTCTCTAGAAGTCTAGAATATTTGTGTCCATGACACTATTGCAGGGCATTATTCTAAAATTGTGCTTAATCTATACGTGACTCACGAACACGATTCACTTTCGTTATAGTTAGTACAGAAATTTTCTTATAAAAATGGGAATGTTTTGGATAAGGTTGCGAACGATCCTAGATAAACTTATTCAACTCTTCAAATTATAACTTTTATAAATGGGTATTAGATTCTAAACTTCCTGATAACAGGCTCATGAGTTAGTGCAACATAGCTCGAAGAACTGACGGCTGTTGGGGCGAAAGGTTCTAGAGTAGAGACAGCGCACTGGAAAGCGCCTTGATAAAGGTTGCTGGGAGCCGTTGGGTGCAGGCCGCACAAGATCGGTCGCTCTGGAAATCTACGGGGAGGTATATGTTCAGCAGTGGATGATATGATGATGATGAATCTTGGCATGAAGAACTGAGGAAAACTCCCAAATCAAGAAAAACTTTCTCAATCTAAGTGTTTATTAATATCAAAATTCTAGATCGCCCTATCCCCGGACGCGAGAAACGCAATGTGGGTGTCATTTGACGGCAGGAATAGACAAGCGTTACAACACGGAGATAGGTAAAGGCAATGGTTACAGCCATTCTGCCATCATGCCTGCGCACGCGACGCTTTCTGAATGTATTATTGTACAGTAATTTAGATGCTAATGTATGAAAATTGATTATGATTACTAACAAGAACTAATTGGCTTGTAATTACGTCTTAATTAGTCGTAGAAAGTGGTATAACTACTTTATTGATGTTGGTCGTAGTTTGGATTTCAACATCTTTATGAGATCGTCCATTTAATGATTGGTACATGATGAATTGTCATTTTCAAAAGCGTATTTTTTTAACAAAAATCTAGTTTCAACTAGCGTAATAGATGACACTGTTTGGGGATACTCTGGCAAAAAATATAGTCTATATGCCATAATCACAAACACACAATGTCAAAATTTGTCTAAAACAATCTTACTTCATGAGATAAACTAGCACAAATAATTTTTTTTTAATTTCTAGTTCCTCAGAAAATAATGATAAACGGCAATTGACATTGACAATTCACTTTCCTTCTATTTAATCAGCGTATTAGCAACGCCATCTGTTAGCAGTTATAAAAACATAGCAGTGTAAACCGTCATTGTTAAGTTCAACTCTTGTGGAGTAAGCGAGTGTGGCGTATTCTACTATTCACTCCTACAATAAATCACGTGACAGTGACATGTAAATGCGGGTCAATAGTTTGAGTAGCCAGAACAAGTTTTCATGTTGAGAGTATCACTGTCAGTGATGAGAGGAGAGAGATGACTAATGCCGCCGGCATTCATTCTGTAGACAAGATACGATACAAGATAGTTCAATTGTCTCACAAGGGGAGGATACGACCTTGGGGAAACGGATTTGGATAATTTTTGACGTAGTGGTAGTACACCATGTGGGTATACTACCTCTGAAATACTAAAGTGCAATACTCAAAAATGGCTTAGAAAAACGCACTCAAAGTTTACGCAGCACTATAATATATTAATAGGTAAATAATTGATACATTAAATTATTCTTTAATAAAATTTTTTTTATATTAAACTTCATTTCTATAAATTATCTGCGGTGGTACAAACAAATAATAAGTCGAAAATTAAATGGAAAATTATACATTTTTTTAATTAATTAAAGCAATATTTTATAATTACGTATTAAGAGATATTATTACATGATCCTGAGTGATACTTATGATAAAAACATTCAAAACAAAAAGTTGTTCTACACCAAGAACAACAAATAAATGTTGCTTTTTTACAATGACATGGTATTTTTAAACGGTCTAATGAGAAACACCCATCGTTGACATTAGTAAAAAAATTTCTTGAGTCACAAAGCCCGCTGGCGAACCAGGCATATTCCATAATGTCTCGAAATATTGGCGCTGACAATTGGTGATGAATAATCGAATGAATTTTTATGCAATCCTCTCGGGAATTAATTTCATAATTCTTGTCTAGAAGTTCAGCGGTACTTTGCAATCGTTTGATAAAATTTTTCACTTGTCTATAGAAATAGACATCACATGGTTGTACTAACGGAGTACATTTTGGAGGTATAACTTTAAATGTGCATGTAGGCATTTAAATATTTCATCATAATATAATTCTGGCTTATATCATCATATAATGTATCAGTAGTGTTTTCATCTCCATGAGAATAACTTGCTTCGCTTGATGACATTTTATAAATTATAAAACAATTTTCAAAGTAAATTTCACTGCACAAATACGTCTGTTCGTGTCGAAATTCAGAAACTAACTGCTATAGTCAAGCTACTGAAAAAGTGGTGGGACTAGCATATCTGGATGCAGATTTCTTCCTCGAAAAAAAAATGGTTCAAGGACAACAGCATGACTATTCTTTCGGTGGGCCAACAGAGCTCGAATAGACGTACAGTTTACAATAACTCGAGGACAAGAATTATTGTACCCTAATACCATATCGACCCTTCTTACTGTCTGGCGCAGGTATATATTGTTCAGTTAAACTTATAATGAATATGAGAGTTATAAGAATTATTCATGAATTACAAATATCTCATGAAATACACCGTAGATAATTTATAGAAATGAAGTTGCAAATAAAAAAATATTTTATTAAAGAATAATTTAATGTATCAATTATTTACTTATTAATATTAATAATTAATTAAATAATGAAAAAAAAAGAAGAAAAACAGATCAAGTGGGTAGGCTCGAACTCATGCATTCAAGAGCACGAGTCGAGAGCGTTACCACATACGCCACAGTACGTTTGATCGATTTTTACTATAACTTATATATAGTGCTGGGTAAACTTTGAGTGCGTTTTTCTCAGCCATTTTTGAGTATTGCACTTTAGTATTTTAGAGGTAGTATACCCACATGGTGTACTACCACTACGTCAAAGATTATCCAAATCCGTTTCCCCAAGGTCGTATCCTCCCCTTGTCAGTATTTTGTAATATGTATTTTAACTCTTTCGGCTTCATTAATAAGTTGTAGCAAGCAAATATCCGGAGTTTTATTTAAGAGAAACTCAGACCGAGCACCCCTCCAAAGAAGGATCTTTTTTAGGAGGAGGCTTTACATTAAATGCGACATCGACATAGTATTGAGAGAGCCAAGCTTGTTTCAGATTACGCCTTGCGCGGGCGCTCGATGCCCAGCCAGTGTTTCTTTCGACGGTCGCTCACAGATAACTCTTAGACCAGGCGATAGGTAAACTTACACGCTATACTGGGAAAGGGTGTTTTAATTTAATAGTACATTGTTGTACAAGGGACGTAAGCGATCGCTTACACCAAAGTTTAACACATAACTTTTCATCACGAATGCGAGGTAAATAAAAAAGTCTTTGTTACAGCTTGTTGTTAAAAAGAAAATTTGCGTTCCCGGTATCCATTGTTTTTTGTCACTACTAAACTATGACCTCTTTTATTTAAAATAAA
Source organism: Philereme transversata (assembly GCA_963924445.1). Classification (NCBI taxonomy): domain Eukaryota; kingdom Metazoa; phylum Arthropoda; class Insecta; order Lepidoptera; family Geometridae; genus Philereme; species Philereme transversata. Next base: position 5,503,443 of record OZ004343.1, on the reverse strand, counting down.
TAAGGATTTATAATGGAGGTTGTATTTCATTATAACATAATACGAATGTGGCCTCTTTCACTTTTAAATAGAAATAAGGATTTGTTATGGAGGTTGTATTTCATTAGTATATTATGAATGCAATAACTTAATTCTATTTTCAAACTTACTTACGGCCCTAGGGACGTAAATCGCATTTACAAATCAGGTATCGAGCTAACTTGAATGACTAATATTCAGAGCATGAGTGATGAAAAAATATATGTTTTTGCCCGTAAAAGCTAATCGCGGGGTTACGAACTTTTGGGATTCAGTATCATTATAAAATGTTAGTGGCGATGGGCTTGCTAAATACTAAAAGTGGGTATTGCTTAGACTATGTACCTCTCGTATATTATCCTCTCGGGTCCGCTACTGAGTATGAAGTCTAAGGATATTACTATACTATTGTAATAAGATTCATGCAACAACTGACACAAGCTACTTATGTCAGAACTCCGAACATTGTGTGTATGTGGCTCATATATGTGTTAAAAATCATTCAGTTCAAGGGTAAAGGTAGGGAGGTACACATTTTTATGGTTTTTTTTATAGTAAACGCACTTAAGGTAAGTTATACACTAAGTACTAACATTTGCTTACACACGCTTTTTGCTTCGCTTTTGCACTGCATGCTTGTGAAATCTATTTTATGTAACCTAATGTAATTTATAATACATATAATTAACACAAAAAATATTTGATCATGTCAAATGTAAAAGCCATATTTTTAACTATACATACAAAGTTCAAAGTTTTACCATTACCTTGTAATTTATTGTAATTATCCTTGATGTATTTTTTTAATGATGAATTTCAAATTAATCACTTACCTATTATAAAAATCTATATTTAAATCTTTCTATAATTTCTATATCGATACTAGCAGACGTTTTAACTATATAAACTTATTATATTCTAAACCTTTAAAGTTAATATGACCATTCCATACTTCCAGCCTCTACGTGACCACGTCAGTATACCCAGTGCCCTCAATATGCGCACTAGACCAGATCTCAGACTGGTTCGACTCCCTCGCCGAATGCCTTCACTGGAACGTACGTAAAAAACAAAAACAGATTGACGAGCTGAGCGACCTCACTCATTCCTCCAGTGATACTATGGAAGACTTGGAAAATAATCATCACGATGAGCAACCGGCTGACACATGACCTTATTTGTCTAGGATAGGCTAAGATCAAGAATTTTGGGGTAGGGTGCGGGTACACCAAGATAATTTAGAGAAAAAGTGAACGCGAGTGGAATTTGAATGATTTTACTCAGTTATTCTTGGGCGGGGCATGCGTCCTTTTCAATAGTTAAATTATCGACTTCTGGCAAAAACTCTATTTTAAAAATCTTATATACTTAAATCGGTCATTTTAAGTTCATACGAAGCCTATTTGGTCTTCGAATTTCACTTGCGTATATAAAAGCAGAAATACAATAATAAATCGCTGTTAAAGTATCTTGGTTTATCTATCCTGTGACACCAATACAATATAAGAACAACGAGTTAATAAACTACAAATATTATATTAGAGCTGTTGATTGTGATGTGATTATTGTATCGTTTTAACTTTCAGAAGTTTTAAGATTTATGAATTTAAATTACAAAAATAGTGTTTATTTACGTGTTTGTAAAATATTTAAGATTTAAATAAGGATTTTGAGGTACTATTTGATGTAGTATTTGATGTATTTATGTATATGCCCATCGTGGCTTCAGGGATTCCTAAAACACTTTAATTTAAATCGCTTGAAATGGCGTAATGGAATAAAATAATTAAGGTACGGGTAATATTACGCAGCGTGTCTCAATATTAAAGTTTAAATAAGCTTTTTACATTAGATAAAAAAAATACCTTTACAACTTTTGAAGATGATTTATTAAGCGTCTGGTGGTAAGTTTTAGCACTAACTCTGTGAAGGACGCAGTCGCTTTAGTACGAGGGATAGGTTTTAAACATTAATATCATACCCCTTATATATAGTTGGTGATAAATATATTGAAAGTTTCGTTTGATTTGCTGCAATGGCAGTATAAATATACCATCCGCTGACCTGATCTTTCACCGTCGCCGCCGGGGTTCGTCAGGGGTGCATTATTTCTCCACTTCTGTTTAATATCTATACAGAGCTTTTAATGAGAATTGTTCTCGAAAACTGGACTGACGGTATTGCGATTGGATGAAAATCTCGAACCTACGTTATGCGGACGATACCACACTGTTCGCGCTTCCGTTCTGTTTCTAAAAATTTTTGCCAAGCTGTACCTTGGTCATCAACCATAAAAAAATTGTTGTAATTTGTTGCCCAGTTTTATTGCACGGTTTGCAATGTACTTTTTTTACATTCCTTTGTAATTCTTATTTTTACCATTGTAATAAACCTCTGGGTTATATCGTTGACAATTTTATGTTTGTGAAGTGCTTATTATATACTTTATTATTTATAAACGTTCTAATTCAATGGGGTTTTCAAGGCATTTTTTAATCTAGCTTTCCGTGTTGCTAATAGATTAATCATTGTCAATTTGAAATAACATTAGTGCACAGTTGGGGATAATAATCACCCAATTTACACCCATATATCTCGGCGATTGGAACTAGTTTTATTATATTAATTTGATTCGGAAAACCCCTCACTATGTTTGTCTTTAAAAATTTAGAGATAAATATTAAAATCAAACTGTGTTGCAATATATTTAAGGTTTAAACTAAAATTAAAAGCTGAATATTTGCAGCATAATAATGAATAGGTGCTATAATTGTAAAAGTGCCAATAAAATAATATTGTAATACTTATGTACGCCAATGTTGTTCATAGTTAAAGCACAAAATGATTGTAATGTCATCGTCTTAATTAGGGTTGCCATACGTCCGGAATTTTTTGGACATGCTCGGTAATATAGGACTTTGTTCGGAATGCGGGGGGAATTCTAAACCGTCCGGAATTTCTACAATTTCGGTAGGTAACGAGTAAAATAAAATATAAAATAAACAAAATATTTTGTTTCGTTCAATCACATGCACGATGCTAACGACATTAATGTTACCTATATTTACAAGAAAATCCGGAATTTTCATCAAATGTCAGGAATTTACCCAGGAATTTTTATTTTTTTATCTGGGAACCCTAATCATAATGGACTTTTTGTGGACTAATAATTTACTACTGTTTTAGTGTAGATAGGTACAGTCAGTAGGTCAGGTACCTACTTAGGTTGATTAACAATTTGCAAACAATTTTTCCAAATGAAGGACAGGAAAATTGTTTTTGACATGTTAAAGATAAATAATTTAGTTTCTTTATCGTATGAACTTTATACTGCTGGTTACAGGATTAGGTAATGTGGAACAACATAAAAAATTATATACGTGTTGACTTGAGAAGCTTGTTTTTCATCTGTTAAAAAAATAGATCTGTTTGTAACTCAGCCTATATAGCTTACTGTACCTACTCAGATTGATTTTTAAGAAATTCGTATGTGTCCTTTTAGCTAGTCCGCATTCTCATAAATTTTTGTTTTTAATAAAATCAACGTAGGTACCTATAAAATTGTTTGTTGCGTACTTAGTAATTAAATTACTTATTGTTATGATTTGTTTAGTGTAAAAAGCTCTACAAGATGATTATTTGTGGTTTTAAAGTTTATAACAAAACATGACATGATGTTACTGATAAATTATACAAAATCAAGTTTTACCTACACAAACACAGTTGTTTTATTCATGCTTCGCATATCCCTGAATTAGTCAGGCGAATCTTGGTGTGGTGACAAGAGGATTTACCCAAAGTTACATTCGATTAGCGATGACGCTAGTCGATAAGTCCGAAAATGTATGGGATTTGACACACGCTATGGAAATATCACGTGGTATATCGACAACAAACCCTATGTAGAAATTGAATCGATTCGAAGCGAATGTAACTTGGCTACGGGCCAAGGAATATCTCTGATGATGTCACTTGTCTACGCTTATTGTATTGATGGATAGTAAATTATTTATTGTTACACCAAACTACAATTACATATCCTAGATAACTTAGACTAACGTGGTGGTACAATGGGCGGCCTTATCGCTTAAAGCGATCTTTTTCAGGCAACCTGTGGATGGACTAGTTTTGATGTAGTAAAATACTACCTACCGTCTACCGTACGTACTCCAAGCCAGGGAAGCTCCAAGCTATCTGCAGAAGTTGCCTCTCAAGGGAAGTAATAAAGATGTTCCGACTAGTCGGTAAAGCCGACTATCTGGCCACTTTCGTAGTTGGCGACTAATCGGCAAAAAGCGCCGACTATCCGGCTTCTTACTTTGTAGGTATCTATTTTTCAATAAAATGTATATAGGAGGAATTACAATAAAAAAACTTGAGAGGTGTCAAGGGACACCCGGATGGAACGAAGTTCCTTTCATAATTCCTTCCGTTAATAAAAAATATTATTTATTATTTACAAAAAACCTGTATACACTCAACAAAAATAATCGTCGCGACACCACACTGTTCAATGCGAAATAGAAATGAAAATATCTGGCTTGCTTTCTATAAGAGAGAGAGAGAGACAGACAGAGAAACATGCGACGCCGAAATATCTGGCTTGCTTTCTATAAGAGAGAGAGAGACAGACAGAGAAACATGCGACGCCGCACAGCTTACAATAGCTTACTATAGCAAAAAGTGTCGTGACAACTTTTCGTAAGAATTTTTTCCGTCTAGCCCCCTTTCACAACGCGCGATAAGGAACTTCGTTCCAATAAAATCCTCGATAGTTCATTAATATTTTTATGTTATTTTGGTATTTATACTCGTAGTATTTGCTGTTTTTCCCTACCCATCATTCACGAGAAATTATCATTTGGCACTAGTTACACTTTACCTTACGGGAATCATTGTCCAATAAGGGGTTCTCATCCCCATGTTGATAACAGATGGCGTTACTTTGTCATGCTCTGATTAACAAAGGAAAGTGAATTGTCAATGTCAACATTATTTTCAGAGGAGCTTGAATTAACCCTTTTTCGGGCGTAGGGAATATTTTCACCACCAACTTTTTTGGTAGTTTCTGACAAAGTTTACTTGTTGGGAGTATTTTTTTCTGAACAATAGCAACACCTAAGATATATGTCAAACCAAATTTTAAAAAAAAATTTTTTTGACGTTTGAAGTGTCATGGTGGTTCAAGCTGTTTTTGTTGCGAACACGAGTTTTTTCAATTATAAATTTCATCAACGTACATCTTACAATTTTCGTACTGGATGTGGTGAGTAATTTATTTATTTCGATCAATTAGTCAATATACTAGACATTAGTGGCAATATATTTGGAAATTCAACAGAAATATACATAATTTTAGAGGTCAATTTTGGTGGGAACATATCCCCCGTTGCCCGGCTAGGTCACTATATTCAGGAGGGATGCATATTCTTTTATATACTTTTCTTGTATCTTTCAGGCTTGTGGCGACAAAATGGCACAATGACATATAAGCGATCGAGACATCGAGTTTGCTTTAGAGGAAATTTGTGGAGTTCCAGACAACTGTGACTCTGTGACTCGGCTCAGAACATTTACGACATGTATTAGAAGATTCTCCTGATCCAGATGAACCTGTTGCTGAACCTGTTGGTGAACCAATAGCCAGTGTTCCGTCTCAACGTATATCGGTTCCTGTATCTGATTCAATAATTTTACCAGAGAGGGATCAAGATTCAGAGCCTGAGGAATCGAGTGAAAGTGAAGCTGAAGAGTCAAATGAATCTGAAGTTGATGAGGATGAACCCTGGAATAAAATAATGTGGGTCAGTCGTCCAGATCCAGAAGTTTTTGACGAAAAATTGATAGCACCCACTTATCTGCTAAGTAATAGATGCCGTCCAGTTGCACATCTAGATAAATGTTTTGATGATGAAGTTTATCAAATGTTAGTAACACAAACAAATCTGTATGCTGAGCAGAACAGGATTTCTAATTGGACACCGGTTGACAAAAAAGAAATTCGTGCTTTTTTAGGCATACTCGTAATAATGGGATATCACATTTTACCACAAATAGAATTATACTGGTCTACAGATCCAGGATTCAGGGTAGAAGAAGTAGCCAGTGTTATGCCTATAAAACGTTTCAAAAATATAATGAGAGCACTGCACTACAAAGATGTAGGTGTACATATGCCAGTGGCATTGGGATCTTACAAGCGTTGCAAACTATGCAGCACACAAACAAATGACAAGAGGAGCAAAGTGAAGTGTGAGACATGTGATGTTGCTCTCTGCATCATACCATGCTTCCGTCAATTTCACTGTCCCTGAAGGGCAATGGGAATATTTTTCCCACCAAATTTTCCGGGGGTTTCCCGATTTTTTTTTTATTTTCCTGAAATACGTGTTTCTTTAATTTAAATAAAAATTAATAAATCACTGCAAAAAGTTATTTTATTGTGCAGGATCCTTATGCCCGTTAAAGGGTTAAAAAACAAACGTGTTTATTTAATATTACCGCGCATTGCGCATGCTCCTGGGTGGTCGTTGAGCAACCAAGGGAAAAAACGGCTTGCCTCCCGGGAGCGTGAAAGCACTCTAGAGGTCTGACAACGTGAGATTGTTTTAGACAAATTTTGATGTTGTCTTTGTGATTTTGACATATAAACCATATTTTAGGCGGCTTAACTTCAGACAGCGCCATTACGCTACTTGAAACTAGTTTTTTTTATAATTGAACTGAAAAGCTCTCTTTGGAAGAAAGGAAAGGAAGCCTTTGCCCTGCAGTGGCAAAATACAGGTTACAGATTGGAAAATAATGGATTTTTCGGCTGCATTAACGTCGTGGTTTAAAATTAAGACATAATTATTATTAATTCATTTATTTCCGATTTAAAATAGTTACAAAATTATTAAACGCACACACAATATTCAAAACCAAATGCATAGATTAATTATATACAGGCTGTCCCAAAAAATAGTGTCAAGCGAAAGTCCAGAGATAGAACACCCCTTGGGGTACCCGAACCACCCTCATGTATGTTCCGCGATTTTTTATAGTTTTCGAGTTATGAATTTTGTTCCGAATTTTTGAAAATTTTCGACTTCATCAACTTAAAAAATTCTTTAAAAAAAAGTAGAAAACTTTCTTGAGATTTTTTTTTGCTACTGAATTTTTATGAGTTGTTCTTTTATGCATAAAATAATCAGCTACGTGACTTTGATGAAAACTATGAAAATGTTGGTTTAAAGTCAAAAAATTACATTCGGTGAATTATGACTTTAAATTTTCAACTTTAAATTTAAAATCTTAACAAGTGATTTCATGGTTCTTGAATAAGTCTAAGAATTCTCCAGACTCTCAGCTTTCATAATCATTAAAAAAAGTAGTACTTAATGGGCTACTTTGGCAAAAATCGGCATTCAAAGATGGATTAGAAAATAGATTTTGGCACTTGGATGTTACATGCGATAGAAAAAATAAAACAGTCTACTAATAATTTACTATTCCTATCTAGAACTATAAGTCAATATCCAAAGTTGCGTTGTATTGGTCTCGCAATATTACTTTTACAGCTACTATGCCTCGAAACTAAATATAACCTAACGGGGATTTGCTTAATTAAATAAAGGATATAAAAATAATGCTTAATTAAATAAAGTAAGTAATATGTAAGGAAATAAACACAAAACACTTCAACAACGTGTATTCATTCATTACACACTATAAATATGTAGGTAATAAATTGAAAAAAAGGCTAGTAAAATGACGCCAATGAAATATATCTAGATTCTATTACAAAATTACCTACACAAAATAAGCAGGGTGGGCGACAGTGTAACTGATACAATTTTAATAACTACACGGTCTATTCCAATAATCTGAATATATGGTAACTCACCCAAGCCAACAGGCAACACACAGAAATACAATACAAGTTTACAAAGAAAGATATTACAGCAATATTAGAAAATTGGTTGGTACTTATCTTGTTCTGGAGCCAGACAAAGAAAAGTGCCCATAAGGCCTTTACATTGCTATTTATACCCACCAAAAGTCGTAAAAAGTCATGATCTCTTTGGCCAATCACAAGCATTGGTTGTTTACATGGTAATATCTTTTTATATTGGCTATAACAACAACATGTAATGAACTTAAAGTCTGTTAAAACATAATTAATGATTATTAAATCACAAAATCGTATTATTAGAGCACACATTTCTACTTTTTGGGCGCCACCAATCACAGCAATCTTCTCATGTCGTCAATATTACAAAATCTAATAAAATAAAACATTTTTAAAAATGATTAATAATTTACACAATCTTTCGTTATTTGAAAATCGTACTCCTAACATATAGCCACACATCAATAATACCTAAACAAACCTGATAAGTAATCATTTAAAAACTTATATCTTAGGAATAGAGAAACAAAATGGAAACACAACTTAAAATATCATTAATATTATTACAACAAATTATTGTCTAATGCACTATCTTAACATTATCAAGTAAGCTTCAATTACTGGTCATCAATAATAAAAAATTTAACCAATGACCAAACTTTTCATTCGGAAACATGTCATAATTTCGTTCTAAAAGATCTCGAATTATTGATTTGCCATTTGGAACTTGAAGACAATTAAAATTGAAGTTTTAATCAGGAACATATCTTGTCACATGCATTTGCCTTTTCTCGAGTGTGGATTTTTTTGTGTTTAATCAAACCACCGGTTGCAGAAAATGATTTATTGCAAATGTTGCAAGCATATGGTTTTTCTCCAGTGTGGATTCTCTTGTGTTTAACCAAACTACCGCCTACAGAAAATGATTTATTGCAAATGTTGCAAGCATATGGTTTTTCTCCAGTGTGGATTCTCTTGTGTGCAATCAAACTACTGCATTGAGAAAATGATTTATTGCAAATGTTGCAAGCATATGGCTTTTCTCCCGTGTGGATTCTTTTGTGTTTAACCAAACTACCGCCATCAGAAAATGATTTATTGCAAATGTTGCAAGCATATGGTTTTTCTCCAGTGTGGATTCTCTTGTGTGCAATCAAACTACTGCATTGAGAAAATGATTTATTGCAAATGTTGCAAGCATATGGCTTTTCTCCCGTGTGGATTCTTTTGTGCATAATCAAGTTACAGCCGGTAGTAAATGTCTTATTGCACTTGTTGCAAGTATACTGCTTTTTATTTAAATGAATCCGCATGTGTTTCAAAAGTTTTATTTTCTTGGCAAATGATTTTTTGCACACATCACAACAGAATGACAAAGCACACAAATTGTTTGTCTGAGTTTTCACTTTTACCAGAGGTTGTTCTGAGTTTATTATATTGTCATTGTCTGTGACATCTTCTACAAGTGTACTCTCCTCTATGTCAATGGGTTCTTCCTTAACTTTAGCTTCAGTATTTCCTTGGTTTGCATAATTAATTATGGACATGAACGGTAAAGCAGTCACAGCTAGGTTATGAGTGATTGCTCTTGGTGGTACTAATCCATCAGCCTGAAAACCATATATCAGTTTAGTAACATGTGAAGAGAAAAATTTGTACCTTTTTTTAATATATTGGGCGCGCAAGATTGTGAGATTTAGCATAGTTAAAGTTTATATGGAGAAGGAGTGCAAAAGATAAAATTAAGTACAAAAAACGATTGAATAATGGTTAAATTTAGACCACAGTACAACTACACAACAACACACACAACACACAACAACAACAGGCAACTAGTTATTATTAATGTAGGTGCCTATGTCATTGTAGTCTGAATACCTGTTTCACTCTCATTATCTGCAAAAATACAATGATTTGTCTTTCGTGTGATTGTTCATAAAGAACAAAATAATAATAATTTAAGAGTAATTAAATACAGATAACTAGCTTCCAGCCATGGCTTCACAGATGTCGTTTGTCAATAAAAAGTAGCCTACAAATAGCAGGTCTTAAAAGATAGTGTCAAATGCAAGTTTGAATCAACCCATGTATGTTCTACGATTTTTCATAGTTGATATGACATTGATAGATACTAAGGCTTTTTTAACAGTTTAGGCATTTTTAGTACCTATCACTAATTTCGAATATTCGCCAATTTGGCATTGATTTTAACATTTCTCTTGTATTGTTTGCTTGTTCTTATGGGCCGGATTCACAATGTCCGGACAGAATCGAGGTCACCGTGAATTGCCTCCCTACCCCCTTCAACCTCCCCGATCGAATTACACCTAAAGGAAATTCTTGATAAATTTGTATTATAATACCTCAGTGCTTCCCTGTAACAGCTCTCTCTGGATTTGTTCAGATTTGTGACACATGTCAGAAAATCTGTAGCACCTCTGCAGCTGTGAGTAGCAGATGTAGCATATTGTGTGCGGCCTTCCATCTTCTGCATTCAACTGGAAAAACAATATAGTTTGAGCAAATCCATGATATAACTTCAGAATGGCTTTAACACATTTCATAGATATACAACTCTTTATTAAATAACTTACATACAGAAACAAAACAAAGACATACACGCAGGTAAGTACTAAGTTATTAATAACATTAATATAATAGCAGAACAAATGTTTGCATGATCTGCAGATATTTGTTCCAGGTCTGGATGTTTTTCTATATATTATATGTATTCATTTACAAAAAAACAGCATATACAATACATATTCTATCAGTTATCTGGTTCCCATAGTACAAGCTCTGCTTAGTGTGGTGCTACATAGTACTGTGTGAAATGTCCAGCAATATCTATTGATTTAATAAAATGGCAGTACAATAGATGGGCTTATCACTGACAGTGATCTCTTTCAGACAACCTGAATAATTCATAACTCATAAATAGAGTTCACACACTGCAGGCCTCCATGGATGTGCCTGCCTCATCAAGGTTACACCAACAAATCAGAAATCAGAACGTTTATTTGCCAGAATATAGGTAGGTAAGTACATACATTTTGTTGATCCTTAAACATTCTACTATCCAGATGGTGTGCAAATATAAATCGATACAAAGATGTATTGAGATGCTCTCTCTCTTCGACATTTGTCTCACTTGAATTGAATGTTGGTTTAACTGTTTATGTAAGCTTGCTGCCCATCATGGCTGCTCCATTGATGTATTTACCATTAGCAAATCACTGCAAGTAAAACTGAAGCTATTGTTCTAGACACAGATGGTAGATACATACCTTTGTATTTGTTAATTTCTCGTATATTTCTAGAAGGCGGTCATTTCCAACCCAATGCATTCTCACGCCGGTCTCTAGGCACACTCTGCACCATGACTTTGGAGCATCTAAGCACTCAGGAGAAGCCATTTTAGACAAAACCTTTGTTTGTATTATTTTACCTTAACAAGTTTTAATTGTTGTTACCTACACAGATTACACAAAACAAAAGGCAGATAGAGTGTACGCAACAAACAGTATGACGCCACTTTTCATTCATGTGTGCGTGGCGTTTAGAAATAGCTCTGTAGGGACACGTGCATCAGTGTGCGTGTAATGATACCAGAAAAGGAAAAAACTCCCTGTATTTTTTTAATGTCCTTTTACGACAACAGGTTCTAAAATTTTATTTGGAGACATGAATTTGTTACTAATTGAATACAAATATGTATGAGTATTAGGATTGAACAATTGTTTAATTAACAAGTTTATTAAACACTTAAATATTTCATGTACCATTGTAAACGCATTGTAAAATTACAGAAGAAATAATATGTGAAGATTTTTATAACTAGCGGTCCGTCCGGTGTTTATTGAGGTTTACATGGACTTTAATGTCCTCCTGGCTGAAGTACGGCTACGGCGGCCATCTCGCAAGAGACTAGCCAACAACGCAGGATATATTCCTGACTCCGGACTGTTATTAGAATTTGAAAAATTACAATAACATTTTGGCCAATAATAGAAACCCATTCCTCGCGTAGTACTACAGGCAACGGGGAACTTTTTGCTGCACTAAATTACATACGTGATTTTTTTTATATAGGTTCAGTATCACGTACTGAATATAAAAAACAAAATGCTTACAAATTTTGCGAACGGAAGTGCCTTAAATTTGCGAAAAACCGTTTTGGCCTATATCTCCGTAGCCGTGCGCTTGAGGCCAAAAATTATCATGACCTTTTTTCTAGACAATTAAATTTACTATCTTTTTTGTTTTATAACTTTTTTTGTGACACTTACCGTTTACAACTTATACGATTATTATTGTTTATTTATCGACTTTTGGACCTATATCTCTTTTAATAATTGTTTAAACAATAAAATGCTCATAAGCTAAGTTGTAAATTGACACATTGTCTACAACTTTGTCTTAGAACTTTTTTTTGCTGAAGTTAATATTTTCGGAGTTATCACGCGTTCATTTTGAAAGTTCTGTGCCTTGGCGGTCAAGGTCACTAATTAAATACATCTAATGAAATCTCCGTGAGCTGTCTTAATGGGATCTCATTGAAATCTCATTATACAGCCATACTACGTATATGTATATAGATAGATAGATTGATAATACTTTATTGCACACCACGAAACAAATACATAAAAAAACAACTACGTAAATCTATGGATACAATTGGCGGTCTTATCGCTAATTAGCGATCTCTACCAGACAACCTTTAGATGGAATGGACTGTGTAGACATTACCTTCTTATATATACAATATATATGAGATCCCATTAAGACAGCTCACGGAGATTTCATTAGATGTATTTCATTAGTGACCTTGACCGCTAAGGCACAGAACTTTCAAAATGAACGCGTGATAACTCCGAAAATAATAACTTCAGCAAAAAAAAGTTCAAAGACAAAGTTGTAGACAATGTGTCAATTTACAACTTAGCTTATGAGCATTTTATTGTTTAAACAATTATTAAAAGAGATATAGGTCCAAAAGTCGATAAATAAACAATAATACTCGTATAAGTTGTAAACGGTAAGTGTTAAAAAAAAAATTATTAAACAAAAAAGATAGTACATTTAATTGTCTACAAAAAAGGTCCTGATAATTTTTGGCCTCAAGCGCACGGCTACGGAGATATAGGCCAAAACGGTTTTTCGCAAATTTAAGGCACTTCCGTTCGCAAAATTTGTAAGCATTTTGTTTTTTTATATTCAGTACGTGATACTGAACCTATATAAAAAAAATTTCGTGTATGTAATTTAGTGCAAATTGGACAAGAGTAAATATTTCCCCGTTGCCTGTACTATAGAACAACATCTGTCGGCAATCTGCAAAAATCATAAAATAATAAAACTTGACACTGAATACAGTAAGTACACGTTAAATATAACTAGCATCCTCAATTCATTCCACTAATAATATAAATGCAAAAGTTGGTGAGGATGTTTGGATGTTTGAGACTCAATCACGCGTAAACGGCTGAACGGATTTTAATGAAATTTTGCACATATTGAATATGATCTGGATTAACATATAGGATATTTTTATCCCGGTAAAATGTTCTGGTAGGATATTTTTCCCGAAGCGAAGCGAGGGTGGATCGCTATTACTTCTCTATATATACGATTTATTATATATGTGTATATGTATATGTAATGTATATACATTACATATATACATACGGAACTAAATTGTTATAGGTACATATACAATTATATTTAAAATCCCGTATAAGATATTAATCACCGAATCACAGTAAACGGCAATATCATAATTATAGAAATACATCCAAATTCGGACTAACAATTTAGGCGTGAGATTACGCGTGGGAATCGAACCCACGTCCGTACATTTAACAGGCAGGCTAGCTAACGCCTAGATCAACAGGTAGTTTCTCCAATTGAAGGGAAAACATTTTGCCGAAAACTGGCAACACAGTCGAACTAATGTCGAGGCTTTGTGTTTCGAGACAGCCGTTTAATTATTGGGTGAATAAATAATAAAATCAATTAAATAATTTATAGTTACTTGTGAAATGATATTCCATCCACTTTTTTTTTGTTTTTGTGAACAACTTTTACACTGTTTAATAACACAAGACGGCATTTTTGACAGAAAATAATGAATCACTCGAGACGTTCAAGCAGTACGACGCTATCTTTAGCACTGCCGCGAGATTGTATTCGCTTTTAAATTTGTATTCGCTTGTGTGGCTTCACTCGCACGTTCGGCGCGCTCTATCTGTTTGTTTGTATAATCTGAGGTTACCTAATACAATTTTGGAATGAGATAAATATTGTACAGTTTGGCAAAAATGAGTAGAAACGGAACTAATTCTTTTGTTTGCTGGCAACATTTAAAAAATGATGACGTTTGAATTGTTTGAAGTAAACAAAGTTCGGAAGTTTATACAATTTATAATTTGTGCCATAAAAGCGTGATAAAACTAACTTAAAAATGAATAAAACCATCCGAAGTGCTGGCAGACAAATTATTTATAAGGTTTATAGGCGATGTTTGGCAGAAAAAGAGGCCAAAACCATTCTTACCGATCTCAACGATGTTTACCAAAGAACCGCTGATATGACAGGTATGTAACTGTTTGTATTGTTGTTTTTAGATGAATTAAGTGTAAATTGATGAATGCTATTCTGTTTTGAATAGCTTGCATACGAAATAAGTGGAATTTTGAACAATAATCATCGAGCACATAGGTTATGTTTACATTTTGTCTAACATTACTTTGGTATAGTGCGACAGATCAGTGTTGATACTTGAGTGGCGTACTTTGCAATATGTACCTAAATTTAAATTCGATTTCTACATAACTTTATTGTTGAATGAAAATCATTACAATTAGAAATTTACCAAAAATGTATTTTTATTAATATTTTGTTTGTATATTTATTTATTCACCTCAGGTAAATCAGTAAGCACTGTAAGAAGAGTCGTGCTGGAAGGAGATCGAAACAAAGGCGTATTTTCTACACCCGGAAAAAATAGAAAAGGTCGTCCTAAAAAACAGTTGGATAACTTTGACTTATGTGCCATCAGACAAAAAGTTCAATTTTTTTACACTGTGAGAAAACAGGTACATTTATCATTATTATTATTGGTATTAAAATTTAACTGAATAAATAATACGTACTAGCAGTGTTCATTCGTTTGACACGTCACTGCAACTTTCAAATTTAAAATTTTTACATAGTTATTTTATTTTCAGGTACCAACCTTACGAAACTTACTGCCAGTAGTAAGAGAAGATTTGGGATATGACGGAAGCCGTGAGCATTTACGGAAAATACTTATCGCCCTAGGATTCAAATATAAAAGATGTCAGTCAGAAAGAAGTGCATTAATTGAACGGCCGAATATAGCAGCGAAACGGGCAGCGTATTTAAATAAAATTATCAGCAATAGAAATTTGCCCGAAGAGCTTAGAAAGCCCATAGTTTACCTCGATGAAAGCTACGTTCACCAATCGTATAAATTAAAAAAGTGCTGGCAGTCGATTGATGTAAGTGGAGTAAAGCAGAATGTTTCAAAGGGTAAACGCTATATTATTGTTTGGTGAAGCCGTTTGCGGATCTTATGCCTTCGAATTGGCTTTTTACAGCCCATAAGATAACTCCTGGAAAATCGGGATGACAAATAGGAATCAGGAATGCGCCCACTGACCTTTCGGGATCCTTGAAGCAGCCTGAACACGGTTTCCTTTGCGCACACCTTCACTAATTCACCAGGAGTCAGTAAATTCAGCAACACCACATGAAGTTTGAGGCTATAGTTAATGCCTTTTATAAAACACGGTTTAATTAATTATTTTGCGGTGGAATTCAGCGGGTCGCGTACACAAGTCCAAACTCGACTTTTACGCGCTGCGGTGCGGGGACGACTCTGCTTGTCTTCATAGTCAGCGCCATCATGTCAGATTTTGGGGCGCGCGGGTAGGGTTTGGAAAAATATTGGAATAGACAAGGAATTGGGAAGAGTTACCTTATATCGTCGAAAGATGGCGTTACCATTTCCGCCCGCCCTTGATGGGTCACCATAAAAAAGACAATCATAAAGTGAGACTAGAATGACTCTAATATCTCGCAGCGAAGGGGGGACTGGGATGAACCCAATATCTCTTAGCGGAAGGGGAGACTAGGATAAACCCAATATCTCTTAGCGGAGCTCATAATTGAGAAGTTAAATTAATAAACTCTATAAGCTCTAAAGAGCAGAAATTATAAGTGCGAGAACAGTATTAATATAAAGCGGGTAATATTATATGCATCAACAAATTACTTATAAACTAAAACAGTATTTCATTATTTATTGACGCGGTATAGGACATATACGGATGGTCGGACGAAGTAAAGTTGTGCCACCTGTTGTTCTAATTGTACAAGTACGAACTACTCCATCCTTTGAGGGATGTACCTTCTCTACAATTGCTAACGGCCAGGCTAAACTCGGAACATTATCTTCTATCACAACCACTACAAGCCCGGGTGTGATAGGCGTGGAAGGAGTATTCCACTTCTGCCTAACCTGCAATCCGTGTAGATATTCCATCCTCCATCGTTGCCAAAACGATTGAACTAATTTGTCTAGCAGCGAATGCCTTTGGAGTAGGCTGAGATTATCAGACTCTACCTCAGGCGCGGGTAAAGAGCATAAAGGCACAGTATGCAAAAAATGACTGGGTGTAAGAGCTGAAAGCTCCGCGGGATCAGAACTCAGTACCGTCAGCGGTCGCGAATTGAGTAAACACTCTACTTGAGTGAGGACAGTACAGAGCTCCTCATAAGAAAGAAGTTGTATACCGATTACACGGTATAGATGCGTTTTTACGACCTTAATCATACTCTCCCAAGCACCACCCTTATGTGGTGATCTTGGACTAATGAAAGACCAGCTAATCCGACTTTCAGCAAATGCCTGTTCGAGCTTATGACGTAATTCGTTGTTTAAAAATTTATACAAATCGCGTATGTAAGCGTCGGCTCCTTTAAAGTTGGTCGCGTTGTCAGAGTACATTACTTGGACAGGACCGCGACGCGCGAGAAAACGTTTCAGAGCGGCGAGAAAGCTGGGGGTGCTGAGGTCGGTGGCGACCTCTATATGCACAGCCCTTGTAGTTAAGCATGTAAACAGGCATAGGTAAGCCTTTTCGCTGTGCACTCCGCGACGGCGTATTGGAGTGTATGCGATAGGACCGGCGTAATCGCAACCTGTGTGCGAAAAAGCCTTGACTCCTTGGCGTGTGCGACACTCAGGTAAGTCTGCCATTAGCGGGTAAGTTGGACGCGGATTAAGCCTAAAACAGGTATTACACAGGTGTACTCTTTGTCTCACAATGCGGCGTACAGAAATGATCCAGAACCTTTGTCGAAGAAGCGACATTAATAACTCTGGACCTGCGTGTAAATATTTTAAATGATAATAATCTATCAGCAAGTTGACAATATGGTCACTGCGCGGTAAAATGAGCGGGTGAATCTGGGTGTAAGTCAGACCGGAATTTGCAAGACGACCGCCTACACGAATCAGTCCGTTGTTATCTATAAAGGGCCTCAACTTGTTGAAGGCACGGGAGCAGGATTCCTTTTGTCGTATGTTGTCAAATTCCTCTGCAAAATGTTTCATTTGCAGCACGAGTATTAATTTAATTTCAGCTAATTGAAGTTGTTCTGTTGTTACTGCAATAGTAGCGCGTTGGGTTATTAATTTAGCGAACGTAAAAACGTATACAAGAATGCGAAGCAGTTTAGACCACGAAGATAAGCGCGTTGCAAGGTCATAAACGGCGCATTCTTTCACAGGCGTACATACGGCATGAGACAGTACCTTTTGTTCCGGCATGTTATCGACAGGCTGGCCATCGAGCTTGCGGAGGGGCCACTGAGACGGGTCAAGTGTGATCCACGGAGGCCCATGCAACCATAACGGATGTGAAACCAATTTCTGCGGCGTGACTCCACGCGACAGACAGTCAGCTGGGTTCTCAGTACTCGAAACGTGATAGAAGTGGTCAGCTGAAATATTTTCAGTAGTCTGAACCACGCGGTTGGAAACAAAGGTCTGCCACCTGTGAGGCGAGCTTTTAACCCAATATAAAGTGACTTTAGAGTCTGTGAAGGCGTATGTTTTGATCGGGATGCGGTTAGCGTAATTATCTAGAACTGTGCGTAGCAGCTTAGAAAGCAAGACTATTCCACACAGCTCTAGTCGAGCAATAGTGAGCGGTTTCGTTGGTGCGACCTTCGACTTGGCACAAACCAGACGAACGGTGTTACCACTGTCGGAACTGACATGTAGGTAAACTACACCACCATAAGCATGTTCACTGGCATCAGAGAAACCCACTAGGGAGACAATGCATCTCGCGAACACACCGAGATGACGTGGTATGCGTAGCTCATTGAGAGCTGGTAGCTCGGCACAAAACATATTCCACATTTTTATAATGTGAGGCGGCGGAGTATCGTCCCAATCTAAATTTAATTGCCACAGCTGTTTTATTAACAGCTTGGCGAAGAGAACTGTGGGTGCTACGAACCCCATAACATCCCATAAGCGGGCGATAGTAGAAAGGATGGAGCGCTTAGTGCACTTCTCATCTGCGGGAGCGGTTATTTTATAATAAAATGCATCATGGTCAGTAGAGCAATGCAACCCTAATATTTTATGTTGCACAGATTTATCAAATTCAATCTCAGTGGGCAGCTTGTGTGAAGCGGGAATGTGATCTAAGACCGATCGAGAGCTGCTATTCCACTTGACAAGATCCCACTGTGCACCTTTGAACAATGCGATCAGCTGCTTAGAAGCGGCGACCGCCTCGCTTTCACTCTTCACAGAAAATACTACATCATCCATATACAATGAAGAAGAAGCTATATCACTAGCGAGAGGGTACTTAGCGCCATCATCTATAACCAGTTGTCTGACCGTGCGCATTGCATGATACACAGACGAAGCCAATCCGAAACAAACTCGTTTAAATTGATAAAGGGTCAGTGAATCTTGTGGACTGAATCTATACAGTATACACTGATAACGGCGGTCACACTCACGAACCGCAACCTGTAAAAATTGCTGGCGACAGTCTGCAGTCATTGCGACGGCAAAAAGGCGGAAATTTAAAATTATTTGAAATAGATCGCCTTGCAAGTTCGGCCCGTGATGCAATATATTATTTAGCGATATTCCGGAGCTGGTTTTACAGCTGGCGTCCAGAACAATGCGGAGACGAGTCGACGTCTTATCTTCACGGATAACTCCGTGGTGCGGGATTACATAGATGGGTGCCGAGTTATCAGATATATCTGGAGGCGCGGGAGAAATATAGTCTTTCTCCAGATATTCTTTAATCACTCCATCATAAGCGGTTCTTAAATTAGGCGAGGTTTCTAATTTTCTCTCAAGGCACAAGAAGCGCCGTCGGGCGATATCGTAGGATTTACCTAACGAGTATACATCCTCACTAAATGGCAGGCCAACAGTGTATCTACCACTAGTGGGATCGCGGGTTGTAGTACATTTATAAAACTCTTCACATTCTGCGTCGGCGGGACTCAGAACGGGCGGCGCGAAAGGAGGCTCTTCGAGCTCCCAGAATCTTTTAATAAGATTATCTAAACCATGCTCCTGCACTAGGCAGCATGTTAAAGCCTGGCGGGAAAATATTGTTGGTACGGAACCCATTATTAGGTATCCCAATACCGTGCGGATGGCTTGCGGGGCCTGCGTGACGTGAGGTGCTTGATTCACGGCAGGTAGTAACAAATGCGCGAACAATGGGGCGCCTATTAAAATATCTATTTTATCAGGCGTTCCAAAAGTCTCGTCAGCGAGCGGTAATTTGTGCAAATGTGTTATGACAGACATATCTACCACAGCACTAGGTAGTGAATCAGTAATTTTATCAACTACCAGCGGTGAAATATTAAATTTAATATTTTTATCAAAGCGGGAATAAAATACTAAGTTTACGGAACTTGAATTTATTGTTTTCTCAGAGCCACCGAACCCCTTGATAATAGTACGTCCGATATTATGAACTTGAATACCTAACAGATCACAAGCTTGTTTTGTTATAAAATGACTTTGAGAGCCACTATCTATCAAGCCACGCAATAAATGCCTGCGACCTGTACTATCATACACGATTATCTGCGCGGTCGCAAGTAATACGGTTGTACATTGCTCGTTATGAACGAGCTCAGATAACGCGCCCTGTCTCGATGCAGTGGACGTCGCACACAAAGCTATGTCCGTGCGCTCGGGAACGGCAGGACCGGGGGCGAGGCTTACATCACTCCCCTCACTTCGCTTCAGAGCGGCCGTGCCAGTAGACGCGGGATCGATTCTCGACTCAAAGTGTAACAGGCTGTGATGGCGAGATTTACAAAAGCGGCAAGTCGTATCTGACTTACAATAGGAGACCCTATGTTTAATGCTAAGGCAATTTACACATGCGCTGTTATCCTTAACAACTTTAAAACGTTCTGCGGGGGTCAATTTATGAAACTCAGGACATTTAAATAAATGCTGGTGCGTTATGTCTGTACACAAACATTTAGAAGCGTGATCAACGGTGTTTACATAAGCGTGATATTTTGGCGGCGGTTTATCTACATTACTTTCCTTCGTGCGAACGCGCTCAACTTTATTAGTTGAAGTAAGTTTGCTAGGGATGGGCCCACTAGCGGCTGCGGACTTTGTGCGCTCAAATACCTTCGCACGGTTTGTTATGAACGACTCAAGGTCGTCAAAAGTAGGTATCTTAGAACCTAGACTCAACTCGAAAGCGCGGACAGTACTTGAGTCTAACTTTCTCAAGGCGATATGCACTAAAACTAATTCATTTAAATTTTCTATTTTTAAATTATTCAGAGCGCGGACTGCACTGATAAACTGGTCAGTAAATAGATCGAAATTACTAGCGGACGCAGTACCTAAAGGCTTGAAGTCGAACATCTGATTTAGATAAGCGGAGGCTATCATTCTCTTATCTTCATATTTATCGATAAGAGTTTGCAAGATCAGTTCATAATTCTCTGGACAAGGCGTAATACCTGCCCACAGGGCCTCAGCCTTCCCTGACAGTTTACCTACCAAATAGTATAACTTCTCTGCATCTGTTAGCGTCGGATTATCATGGACACTCGATTTAAACGAGGCATAAAACAAAGGCCATTTACGGATATCTCCTGCAAAAGAAACTAACTCGATGGGTGGCAATCTAGGTTTGGCTTTGCTAAGTGCAACCTGTGTCGGTGGCACAACACTATCATGAGCTGACAGCGGCGAGTACTGTACTTGCAATCTTTTTATGCGGCTATATAATTGTTCGAATGCAACCAAACACTTGTAGTCGGGTTTTGCAGCGGTATTAACAACTAATAATCGCGAGTTGTAATCGTCCAACAGCTTCAGGAAATCACTACGTAACATATCTATACTAGCACACTGTGCTAGAAAGTTTTCACAATTCGACGCATCAATATTCGTCGATGAATCGTAAATACTCTGAATCAATTCAAAAATAGCTTCCCGTTTAGCTTGTAATATTGACAGCTGAGAATCGCGGACGGAGGTGTCCTTGACCTCATCGTCGAGTTTCTTAGAAACAGCTGATCGCGTAGTCATTATTTAAACTTTACTTAGCTAATATTATACGACTAAATACACGATGTTATTCAATGCTAATTATGATGCGCGTGACCTACCTAGCGTGGTCAAGTTATATGAAAATGCGGGTACTTATTTGAAGATAAATGAATTTACAAATGAATAATTATTATATCGAATACTATGCAATAATTTGTCGATACATATTTATGGGTAAACACCAATTAAATGTAGGGAAACACAAATTTTACAATTATGTTGCGGGATTAAAGTGATTTTGTCGGATTTTTGCGACACAATGTCGCGAGCGGGGTCCGTCACAATGACTAAATATGACAAAATCACCCGAAATACACAATGTACTTCGTAGTGAGAGCGGTAAATAGCTTATTGTACCAATATTAGGTTACGATAAGGACGAAATACATTAAAATGCAGGACGGATTGAGACATCCGTGCTCGAAGAATATGGTGAAGCCGTTTGCGGATCTTATGCCTTCGAATTGGCTTTTTACAGCCCATAAGATAACTCCTGGAAAATCGGGATGACAAATAGGAATCAGGAATGCGCCCACTGACCTTTCGGGATCCTTGAAGCAGCCTGAACACGGTTTCCTTTGCGCACACCTTCACTAATTCACCAGGAGTCAGTAAATTCAGCAACACCACATGAAGTTTGAGGCTATAGTTAATGCCTTTTATAAAACACGGTTTAATTAATTATTTTGCGGTGGAATTCAGCGGGTCGCGTACACAAGTCCAAACTCGACTTTTACGCGCTGCGGTGCGGGGACGACTCTGCTTGTCTTCATAGTCAGCGCCATCATGTCAGATTTTGGGGCGCGCGGGTAGGGTTTGGAAAAATATTGGAATAGACAAGGAATTGGGAAGAGTTACCTTATATCGTCGAAAGATGGCGTTACCATTGTTCATGCTGGCAGTGAAAAAGGGTTTATTCCTAATGCTTTGCTCATATTTACTGGAACAAATAAAAATGCCGACTACCATTCGGAAATGAATAAAACCAATTTTCAAAAATGGGTTGAAGATAGGTTGATTCCAAATTTACCACCTGCATCTATTGTGGTAATGGATAATGCGCCGTATCATTCCGTGGTATTGAACAAAGCGCCTACCTCTGCTACTAAAGTAGCCGATATAAAGGAATAGTTATTCAAAAATGGAATTCCATTTGATGTGTCGTTGAAAAAGCCACAGCTGTTGATGCTGGTCAAACGGCACAAGCCCGAGCCGAAATTTGAAATAGACGAGCTGTTAGGAGAACATGGACATACAGTGGTAAGACTTCCACCTTACCACTGTGATCTGAATCCTATTGAGCTGATTTGGGGAATAGCGAAACATAAAATTGCAGCCCAAAATGTAGGCTCGATCGACATAAAGGTACAGTTTGGCTTATTAAAGTATGATATTGAGAGAGATTATATTGATGTTTTACTTTTAATGTTGATAAAGGTTTAATTAAAATGTTTCGTCTTTATAGGAAGCAGCTGAGCGCGCATTCCAATCAATTACGGAGGAAGATTGGAAGAATTCATGCCAGCATGTAATCAAAATAGAAAAAGATTATTACGAGCGGGAACTAACTATGTACGAAGACATGGAGCGAATTATAATAAACCTCGAAGACGATAGTAGTTCCTCTGAATCGGAGAACGATTTAGACGAATATGCGGCTAACTCTAGCCAAGACTCGGATGAAATGGAGGGGGTGGAATATTTGGAGGAAAATATATTAGATTAATTACAATAACATTGTATCTGCGTCTTATTTTAATCCTAGAAAAAAATAGAGAGAAAATTTTAAAAACACAGTATTACCTACTAGCATAATATATTTATTTTTAGGTAATAAATTATTGTTTAATTAAATGATATTTACTGATTTTAATAAATAAACTATATGTACAAAAAAATAGTAACAAAAGTATCAAGACTATAGGTTGGTACGCGTACGCTATACGGTCACAGCGGGTTGCCATAAGAGCAGCACAGTGGCGGCCTCCGGATTTTCTACTCTTTTTTGCCAAGCTGTACAGACGTAAGCCTGATAAGATGTTTTTGTGATTGTTTTAACATATACGACGCGTGACGCAATAGCTAATTATGAGTTTTATCTTCTCTTCAACGAACCAACAACATACAGAGACACAGACTACAATACCTACGCAATCAATACATTAACTTGATTGAGTCAGGTCAGACCACTTGGGACTTGGACAACCGGCTACACACATACACAGTAAGGGTGCGTCCACATCTGACTGTAAGGGACCACTAAGATGTACTACGTAGAGTCCTTTTTACCAAAGAAGTCCCGCAGCAATTAGTGGAACTAATTTTGAAAGACCGGCCATGTTGTCAAAGCTGTTAGTGTTATTGTGCTGATTTTAATTAATTTTGTTGTGTTGAAAGCGTTGTTTACAATGGCTAAAGTTGTTAAAAGTGCTGCCCGAGAAATTATACTGAAGGTGAAAGAGTTTTGTGAAGCAGAATCAAGGTTTTGATTACTTTTGATACCAATAAACAATGTTCGCAAGAGAGTTGCCGCCATGACAGGTACATTTTAGGGATGCCACATAATTGATTTTTCCATGTTGTTTGGAAAATTAAAATTAATTGTGATGCCCATTTTTACTGTTTGTATACCTACTTAATTTAATATTTTTTGACATTACAGGTATTTCTGAAACAACCGTCTCAAGAATAATACAAGAAGGAAATACGGCTGCAAGAACTTCAACAAAAATTGTCACACCTGGGGAAAAACGTACACATTGAAAGAAGATTAGGTGGGATAATTTTGATCTTTGTGCCATTAGTGAAAAAATTCAACAATTTTATATTGTGAAGAAGGAACTGCCAACTTTAAATGAAGTACGCAACGTTTTGAAAGAGGATATTGATTTTCAAGCGAAAAAGAGTTGGATCGTGATTCTGGCGTGCATGTAAATGATTCAGATAGTGATACTAGTATGTCGGGCCCTACTTGATGATTATAATTATACAATAAAAATTTAAAAGGCGTTTGTCATTTTCTATTAATTTTATCTAAGTAGGTAGGTAGTGCCTCTAACGAAATCGTACACTTTTGTAAGATTGATTGATAGGATCTCTTCCAGACAACTTTGAGATGGTCTAAACTCGTGAGTACGACAATGGACTATATATAGAAAATGTTCAATATATTATATATAAATACTTACTAAAATATATAGCAACAAAGATATAATCGAAGTACAGAATAATGGATATCCATAAACACACTACTAAGTAAACATAGTTACATAACATACCTACATAAAATATATTTACAAAGGAATTACTTACCATCATATACTTTGCTCTACTAAATATCCCGCTAAACAAAATGAACTTACTAAATCAGTTTATTGCACATAGTTATTAACAAAAACGGGTCTTTATCGCGCGTACCTTTATATATAATCCCGACAGTTTGAGTTACAACGGCCGCCGTTGTCACGGGTAGGCTACCCGTACTACCCGTGTTGTGTTGTGACTAAAGCTGCGTGGCAATGCATCATAGATACTTATGTCAAGTATGATGTATTTTGGTCTGCCCACTATCCGTTAGTAGTAACATGTAATCTGGATGTTGTTAGACAGAAAATCATGCCAAAAGCTTCGTACCATTGTAAAATCCAATGGGATCAGAGAAATGCAGACCAAGTACATGAATATCAGAAAATATGTAATTCTCATTTGAAAACCATAGTCTTTCCCAGCGAGTTACAAAACTGTTGTGAAAAAATATGTCATGATGCTAGCCATAAAGAAATTATAAATAATTTATATAATGATGTAGTTAGTATTTTAAGTCAGGCGGCTAGTGCCGCATGTACTGTAAACAGAAGAGGCAAAAATAAGAAGATTATGGCAGGGTGGAATCAGCATGTGAGCGACTCTTACTTGAGTGCCAGGCAGAAGTTTGTTGAATGGGTTTGGTACGGCAAGCCAAGTCATGGTCCAATTTTTGAAGAAATGATTCAGTCACGGAAAAAATTCAAAGGTAGACTTAGGTGGTGCCAAAACCACCAAGATCAAATAAAGATGGATTTGATGGCAAAACACCATTCAAATTCAGATTTTAAGAGTTTCTGGAAGTGCACGAACAGGCTAAATGTTCGGCCTGGTACTCCGGTGAGTGTCGACGACGTGTCCAACCCTGGGAACATTGCTAATGTTTTTAAAAATCACTTTGCTGTGCAGTCGCCTCTGGGAACACCGTGTCGTAGGTTCGATGCTGGGATTAAGTCGGTAATTTCAACACTAATCCTTGCTAAAGATGTCAGAGCTGTGATCAAGAAAATGAGAAGAGGGAAATCACTGGGTCACGATGGCCTGAACATCGAACACCTTAAGCATGCTGGTTACCATCTCCCTGGGGTACTTGCTATGCTGTACAACCTATTTCTGAGTCACTCATTCCTGCCTTCAGACTTGATGCGGACTCTGGTGGTACCCATTGTCAAGAGCAAGACGGGTGATGTGTCGGATAAATCTAATTACAGACCCATCTCTCTAGCCACGATCATCGCCAAAGTACTTGACAGTGTGCTTAACTCCTATTTGAACAGGCATGTTAAGTTGCACGATGCTCAGTTCGGCTTTCGGCCTGTCAACTGAGACTGCCATTCTTAGTCTGAAGCATACTAACAAGTATTACACTGATAGGCAAACTCCAGTTTATGCCTGCGTCCTGGATCTTTCTCGTGCTTTCGACCTCGTCTCGTACGATTTGCTGTGGCAGAAGCTGACAGACACTGGGCTGCCAACGGAGTTGGTATCAATATTTAGATATTGGTATCTAAATCAGGAAAACCGCGTGAGATGGGCGGGTGAGCTGTCAGACTCGTGTAGGCTGGAGTGCGGGGTGAGGCAGGGAGGGTTGAGTTCGCCTTCGCTCTTCAGTCTGTACGTAAATGGGCTGATCGAGCGACTCAGCGGCATGCCTGTGGGCTGCTACATAGACGGTGTGTGTGTAAATAACCTGAGCTATGCCGATGACATGGTGCTGCTGGCTCTCTCGATTAGCGCTCTCCAAAAGTTACTGGTGGTCTGTGAGTCGTATGTGACATCACATGGCCTTATTTATAATGCCAAAAAGTCGGAGCTAATGGTCTTCAGGTCGGGTACCAAGTGCCCTAAGTTTGTTCCCCCCGTGACTCTGAATGGGGCACCACTAAAAAGGGTATTCCAATTTAAATATCTAGGGCATCTGGTAACTGACGACTTGCGAGATGATACCGATATGGAGAGAGAACGCAGAGCATTGTCAGTCCGGACGAATATGCTGGCCCGCAGATTCGCACGATGTACAGACGCGGTCAAAGTGACTCTTTTTAAAGCGTACTGTACATCGCTGTACTCAGCGAGTCTGTGGTTTCAGTATACGCAAAGGGCTTACAATGCTCTGCGAGTCCAATTTAATAATGCGTTCAGGGCGCTGTTGCGGCTTCCGCGCTTCTGTAGTGCCTCAGGCATGTTCGCCGAAGCACGAGCAGACAGCACAGCGTACGCCGTCGCAGCTGGCGCGAGTATGATCCACCCTTCAGTCCCGGCTATCATGGTGACCCCCATCTGTCCTCACTCTCTATCCTTCAGGCCTATTGTGGTCCCTGCTGGGGTGGAGTTGAAGGTAAAATCAACCTTATTCTGTGAGAGTTAAGGACTAAGTCATAAAAATAGCCGACCGGTTTTTAGACTTGGCGATTTTGGCGACCTCGATATGGCCATATTTTCCCCATATGTCAAGTAGTTCAACAACTCAATAGAATCTCTGGAACTCTCTAGAAGTCTAGAATATTTGTGTCCATGACACTATTGCAGGGCATTATTCTAAAATTGTGCTTAATCTATACGTGACTCACGAACACGATTCACTTTCGTTATAGTTAGTACAGAAATTTTCTTATAAAAATGGGAATGTTTTGGATAAGGTTGCGAACGATCCTAGATAAACTTATTCAACTCTTCAAATTATAACTTTTATAAATGGGTATTAGATTCTAAACTTCCTGATAACAGGCTCATGAGTTAGTGCAACATAGCTCGAAGAACTGACGGCTGTTGGGGCGAAAGGTTCTAGAGTAGAGACAGCGCACTGGAAAGCGCCTTGATAAAGGTTGCTGGGAGCCGTTGGGTGCAGGCCGCACAAGATCGGTCGCTCTGGAAATCTACGGGGAGGTATATGTTCAGCAGTGGATGATATGATGATGATGAATCTTGGCATGAAGAACTGAGGAAAACTCCCAAATCAAGAAAAACTTTCTCAATCTAAGTGTTTATTAATATCAAAATTCTAGATCGCCCTATCCCCGGACGCGAGAAACGCAATGTGGGTGTCATTTGACGGCAGGAATAGACAAGCGTTACAACACGGAGATAGGTAAAGGCAATGGTTACAGCCATTCTGCCATCATGCCTGCGCACGCGACGCTTTCTGAATGTATTATTGTACAGTAATTTAGATGCTAATGTATGAAAATTGATTATGATTACTAACAAGAACTAATTGGCTTGTAATTACGTCTTAATTAGTCGTAGAAAGTGGTATAACTACTTTATTGATGTTGGTCGTAGTTTGGATTTCAACATCTTTATGAGATCGTCCATTTAATGATTGGTACATGATGAATTGTCATTTTCAAAAGCGTATTTTTTTAACAAAAATCTAGTTTCAACTAGCGTAATAGATGACACTGTTTGGGGATACTCTGGCAAAAAATATAGTCTATATGCCATAATCACAAACACACAATGTCAAAATTTGTCTAAAACAATCTTACTTCATGAGATAAACTAGCACAAATAATTTTTTTTTAATTTCTAGTTCCTCAGAAAATAATGATAAACGGCAATTGACATTGACAATTCACTTTCCTTCTATTTAATCAGCGTATTAGCAACGCCATCTGTTAGCAGTTATAAAAACATAGCAGTGTAAACCGTCATTGTTAAGTTCAACTCTTGTGGAGTAAGCGAGTGTGGCGTATTCTACTATTCACTCCTACAATAAATCACGTGACAGTGACATGTAAATGCGGGTCAATAGTTTGAGTAGCCAGAACAAGTTTTCATGTTGAGAGTATCACTGTCAGTGATGAGAGGAGAGAGATGACTAATGCCGCCGGCATTCATTCTGTAGACAAGATACGATACAAGATAGTTCAATTGTCTCACAAGGGGAGGATACGACCTTGGGGAAACGGATTTGGATAATTTTTGACGTAGTGGTAGTATACCATGTGGGTATACTACCTCTGAAATACTAAAGTGCAATACTCAAAAATGGCTTAGAAAAACGCACTCAAAGTTTACGCAGCACTATAATATATTAATAGGTAAATAATTGATACATTAAATTATTCTTTAATAAAAAATTTTTTATATTAAACTTCATTTCTATAAATTATCTGCGGTGGTACAAACAAATAATAAGTCGAAAATTAAATGGAAAATTATACATTTTTTTAATTAATTAAAGCAATATTTTATAATTACGTATTAAGAGATATTATTACATGATCCTGAGTGATACTTATGATAAAAACATTCAAAACAAAAAGTTGTTCTACACCAAGAACAACAAATAAATGTTGCTTTTTTACAATGACATGGTATTTTTAAACGGTCTAATGAGAAACACCCATCGTTGACATTAGTAAAAAAATTTCTTGAGTCACAAAGCCCGCTGGCGAACCAGGCATATTCCATAATGTCTCGAAATATTGGCGCTGACAATTGGTGATGAATAATCGAATGAATTTTTATGCAATCCTCTCGGGAATTAATTTCATAATTCTTGTCTAGAAGTTCAGCGGTACTTTGCAATCGTTTGATAAAATTTTTCACTTGTCTATAGAAATAGACATCACATGGTTGTACTAACGGAGTACATTTTGGAGGTATAACTTTAAATGTGCATGTAGGCATTTAAATATTTCATCATAATATAATTCTGGCTTATATCATCATATAATGTATCAGTAGTGTTTTCATCTCCATGAGAATAACTTGCTTCGCTTGATGACATTTTATAAATTATAAAACAATTTTCAAAGTAAATTTCACTGCACAAATACGTCTGTTCGTGTCGAAATTCAGAAACTAACTGCTATAGTCAAGCTACTGAAAAAGTGGTGGGACTAGCATATCTGGATGCAGATTTCTTCCTCGAAAAAAAAATGGTTCAAGGACAACAGCATGACTATTCTTTCGGTGGGCCAACAGAGCTCGAATAGACGTACAGTTTACAATAACTCGAGGACAAGAATTATTGTACCCTAATACCATATCGACCCTTCTTACTGTCTGGCGCAGGTATATATTGTTCAGTTAAACTTATAATGAATATGAGAGTTATAAGAATTATTCATGAATTACAAATATCTCATGAAATACACCGTAGATAATTTATAGAAATGAAGTTGCAAATAAAAAAATATTTTATTAAAGAATAATTTAATGTATCAATTATTTACTTATTAATATTAATAATTAATTAAATAATGAAAAAAAAAGAAGAAAAACAGATCAAGTGGGTAGGCTCGAACTCATGCATTCAAGAGCACGAGTCGAGAGCGTTACCACATACGCCACAGTACGTTTGATCGATTTTTACTATAACTTATATATAGTGCTGGGTAAACTTTGAGTGCGTTTTTCTCAGCCATTTTTGAGTATTGAACTTTAGTATTTTAGAGGTAGTATACCCACATGGTGTACTACCACTACGTCAAAGATTATCCAAATCCGTTTCCCCAAGGTCGTATCCTCCCCTTGTCAGTATTTTGTAATATGTATTTTAACTCTTTCGGCTTCATTAATAAGTTGTAGCAAGCAAATATCCAGAGTTTTATTTAAGAGAAACTCAGACCGAGCACCCCTCCAAAGAAGGATCTTTTTTAGGAGGAGGCTTTACATTAAATGCGACATCGACATAGTATTGAGAGAGCCAAGCTTGTTTCAGATTACGCCTTGCGCGGGCGCTCGATGCCCGGCCAGTGTTTCTTTCGACGGTCGCTCACAGATAACTCTTAGACCAGGCGATAGGTAAACTTACACGCTATACTGGGAAAGGGTGTTTTAATTTAATAGTACATTGTTGTACAAGGGACGTAAGCGATCGCTTACACCAAAGTTTAACACATAACTTTTCATCACGAATGCGAGGTAAATAAAAAAGTCTTTGTTACAGCTTGTTGTTAAAAAGAAAATTTGCGTTCCCGGTATCCATTGTTTTTTGTCACTACTAAACTATGACCTCTTTTATTTAAAATAAATAAGGATTTATAATGGAGGTTGTATTTCATTATAACATAATACGAATGTGGCCTCTTTCACTTTTAAATAGAAATAAGGATTTGTTATGGAGGTTGTATTTCATTAGTATATTATGAATGCAATAACTTAATTCTATTTTCAAACTTACTTACGGCCCTAGGGACGTAAATCGCATTTACAAATCAGGTATCGAGCTAACTTGAATGACTAATATTCAGAGCATGAGTGATGAAAAAATATATGTTTTTGCCCGTAAAAGCTAATCGCGGGGTTACGAACTTTTGGGATTCAGTATCATTATAAAATGTTAGTGGCGATGGGCTTGCTAAATACTAAAAGTGGGTATTGCTTAGACTATGTACCTCTCGTATATTATCCTCTCGGGTCCGCTACTGAGTATGAAGTCTAAGGATATTACTATACTATTGTAATAAGATTCATGCAACAACTGACACAAGCTACTTATGTCAGAACTCCGAACATTGTGTGTATGTGGCTCATATATGTGTTAAAAATCATTCAGTTCAAGGGTAAAGGTAGGGAGGTACACATTTTTATGGTTTTTTTTATAGTAAACGCACTTAAGGTAAGTTATACACTAAGTACTAACATTTGCTTACACACGCTTTTTGCTTCGCTTTTGCACTGCATGCTTGTGAAATCTATTTTATGTAACCTAATGTAATTTATAATACATATAATTAACACAAAAAATATTTGATCATGTCAAATGTAAAAGCCATATTTTTAACTATACATACAAAGTTCAAAGTTTTACCATTACCTTGTAATTTATTGTAATTATCCTTGATGTATTTTTTTAATGATGAATTTCAAATTAATCACTTACCTATTATAAAAATCTATATTTAAATCTTTCTATAATTTCTATATCGATACTAGCAGACGTTTTAACTATATAAACTTATTATATTCTAAACCTTTAAAGTTAATATGACCATTCCATACTTCCAGCCTCTACGTGACCACGTCAGTATACCCAGTGCCCTCAATATGCGCACTAGACCAGATCTCAGACTGGTTCGACTCCCTCGCCGAATGCCTTCACTGGAACGTACGTAAAAAACAAAAACAGATTGACGAGCTGAGCGACCTCACTCATTCCTCCAGTGATACTATGGAAGACTTGGAAAATAATCATCACGATGAGCAACCGGCTGACACATGACCTTATTTGTCTAGGATAGGCTAAGATCAAGAATTTTGGGGTAGGGTGCGGGTACACCAAGATAATTTAGAGAAAAAGTGAACGCGAGTGGAATTTGAATGATTTTACTCAGTTATTCTTGGGCGGGGCATGCGTCCTTTTCAATAGTTAAATTATCGACTTCTGGCAAAAACTCTATTTTAAAAATCTTATATACTTAAATCGGTCATTTTAAGTTCATACGAAGCCTATTTGGTCTTCGAATTTCACTTGCGTATATAAAAGCAGAAATACAATAATAAATCGCTGTTAAAGTATCTTGGTTTATCTATCCTGTGACACCAATACAATATAAGAACAACGAGTTAATAAACTACAAATATTATATTAGAGCTGTTGATTGTGATGTGATTATTGTATCGTTTTAACTTTCAGAAGTTTTAAGATTTATGAATTTAAATTACAAAAATAGTGTTTATTTACGTGTTTGTAAAATATTTAAGATTTAAATAAGGATTTTGAGGTACTATTTGATGTAGTATTTGATGTATTTATGTATATGCCCATCGTGGCTTCAGGGATTCCTAAAACACTTTAATTTAAATCGCTTGAAATGGCGTAATGGAATAAAATAATTAAGGTACGGGTAATATTACGCAGCGTGTCTCAATATTAAAGTTTAAATAAGCTTTTTACATTAGATAAAAAAAATACCTTTACAACTTTTGAAGATGATTTATTAAGCGTCTGGTGGTAAGTTTTAGCACTAACTCTGTGAAGGACGCAGTCGCTTTAGTACGAGGGATAGGTTTTAAACATTAATATCATACCCCTTATATATAGTTGGTGATAAATATATTGAAAGTTTCGTTTGATTTGCTGCAATGGCAGTATAAATATACCATCCGCTGACCTGATCTTTCACCGTCGCCGCCGGGGTTCGTCAGGGGTGCATTATTTCTCCACTTCTGTTTAATATCTATACAGAGCTTTTAATGAGAATTGTTCTCGAAAACTGGACTGACGGTATTGCGATTGGATGAAAATCTCGAACCTACGTTATGCGGACGATACCACACTGTTCGCGCTTCCGTTCTGTTTCTAAAAATTTTTGCCAAGCTGTACCTTGGTCATCAACCATAAAAAAATTGTTGTAATTTGTTGCCCAGTTTTATTGCACGGTTTGCAATGTACTTTTTTTACATTCCTTTGTAATTCTTATTTTTACCATTGTAATAAACCTCTGGGTTATATCGTTGACAATTTTATGTTTGTGAAGTGCTTATTATATACTTTATTATTTATAAACGTTCTAATTCAATGGGGTTTTCAAGGCATTTTTTAATCTAGCTTTCCGTGTTGCTAATAGATTAATCATTGTCAATTTGAAATAACATTAGTGCACAGTTGGGGATAATAATCACCCAATTTACACCCATATATCTCGGCGATTGGAACTAGTTTTATTATATTAATTTGATTCGGAAAACCCCTCACTATGTTTGTCTTTAAAAATTTAGAGATAAATATTAAAATCAAACTGTGTTGCAATATATTTAAGGTTTAAACTAAAATTAAAAGCTGAATATTTGCAGCATAATAATGAATAGGTGCTATAATTGTAAAAGTGCCAATAAAATAATATTGTAATACTTATGTACGCCAATGTTGTTCATAGTTAAAGCACAAAATGATTGTAATGTCATCGTCTTAATTAGGGTTGCCATACGTCCGGAATTTTTTGGACATGCTCGGTAATATAGGACTTTGTTCGGAATGCGGGGGGAATT
This sequence comes from Philereme transversata, assembly GCA_963924445.1. NCBI lineage: Eukaryota > Metazoa > Arthropoda > Insecta > Lepidoptera > Geometridae > Philereme > Philereme transversata. Next base: position 5,469,616 of record OZ004343.1, on the reverse strand, counting down.
CTAAACCGTCCGGAATTTCTACAATTTCGGTAGGTAACGAGTAAAATAAAATATAAAATAAACAAAATATTTTGTTTCGTTCAATCACATGCACGATGCTAACGACATTAATGTTACCTATATTTACAAGAAAATCCGGAATTTTCATCAAATGTCAGGAATTTACCCAGGAATTTTTATTTTTTTATCTGGGAACCCTAATCATAATGGACTTTTTGTGGACTAATAATTTACTACTGTTTTAGTGTAGATAGGTACAGTCAGTAGGTCAGGTACCTACTTAGGTTGATTAACAATTTGCAAACAATTTTTCCAAATGAAGGACAGGAAAATTGTTTTTGACATGTTAAAGATAAATAATTTAGTTTCTTTATCGTATGAACTTTATACTGCTGGTTACAGGATTAGGTAATGTGGAACAACATAAAAAATTATATACGTGTTGACTTGAGAAGCTTGTTTTTCATCTGTTAAAAAAATAGATCTGTTTGTAACTCAGCCTATATAGCTTACTGTACCTACTCAGATTGATTTTTAAGAAATTCGTATGTGTCCTTTTAGCTAGTCCGCATTCTCATAAATTTTTGTTTTTAATAAAATCAACGTAGGTACCTATAAAATTGTTTGTTGCGTACTTAGTAATTAAATTACTTATTGTTATGATTTGTTTAGTGTAAAAAGCTCTACAAGATGATTATTTGTGGTTTTAAAGTTTATAACAAAACATGACATGATGTTACTGATAAATTATACAAAATCAAGTTTTACCTACACAAACACAGTTGTTTTATTCATGCTTCGCATATCCCTGAATTAGTCAGGCGAATCTTGGTGTGGTGACAAGAGGATTTAGCCAAAGTTACATTCGATTAGCGATGACGCTAGTCGATAAGTCCGAAAATGTATGGGATTTGACACACGCTATGGAAATATCACGTGGTATATCGACAACAAACCCTATGTAGAAATTGAATCGATTCGAAGCGAATGTAACTTGGCTACGGGCCAAGGAATATCTCTGATGATGTCACTTGTCTACGCTTATTGTATTGATGGATAGTAAATTATTTATTGTTACACCAAACTACAATTACATATCCTAGATAACTTAGACTAACGTGGTGGTACAATGGGCGGCCTTATCGCTTAAAGCGATCTTTTTCAGGCAACCTGTGGATGGACTAGTTTTGATGTAGTAAAATACTACCTACCGTCTACCGTACGTACTCCAAGCCAGGGAAGCTCCAAGCTATCTGCAGAAGTTGCCTCTCAAGGGAAGTAATAAAGATGTTCCGACTAGTCGGTAAAGCCGACTATCTGGCCACTTTCGTAGTTGGCGACTAATCGGCAAAAAGCGCCGACTATCCGGCTTCTTACTTTGTAGGTATCTATTTTTCAATAAAATGTATATAGGAGGAATTACAATAAAAAAACTTGAGAGGTGTCAAGGGACACCCGGATGGAACGAAGTTCCTTTCATAATTCCTTCCGTTAATAAAAAATATTATTTATTATTTACAAAAAACCTGTATACACTCAACAAAAATAATCGTCGCGACACCACACTGTTCAATGCGAAATAGAAATGAAAATATCTGGCTTGCTTTCTATAAGAGAGAGAGAGAGACAGACAGAGAAACATGCGACGCCGAAATATCTGGCTTGCTTTCTATAAGAGAGAGAGAGACAGACAGAGAAACATGCGACGCCGCACAGCTTACAATAGCTTACTATAGCAAAAAGTGTCGTGACAACTTTTCGTAAGAATTTTTTCCGTCTAGCCCCCTTTCACAACGCGCGATAAGGAACTTCGTTCCAATAAAATCCTCGATAGTTCATTAATATTTTTATGTTATTTTGGTATTTATACTCGTAGTATTTGCTGTTTTTCCCTACCCATCATTCACGAGAAATTATCATTTGGCACTAGTTACACTTTACCTTACGGGAATCATTGTCCAATAAGGGGTTCTCATCCCCATGTTGATAACAGATGGCGTTACTTTGTCATGCTCTGATTAACAAAGGAAAGTGAATTGTCAATGTCAACATTATTTTCAGAGGAGCTTGAATTAAAAAACAAACGTGTTTATTTAATATTACCGCGCATTGCGCATGCTCCTGGGTGGTCGTTGAGCAACCAAGGGAAAAAACGGCTTGCCTCCCGGGAGCGTGAAAGCACTCTAGAGGTCTGACAACGTGAGATTGTTTTAGACAAATTTTGATGTTGTCTTTGTGATTTTGACATATAAACCATATTTTAGGCGGCTTAACTTCAGACAGCGCCATTACGCTACTTGAAACTAGTTTTTTTTATAATTGAACTGAAAAGCTCTCTTTGGAAGAAAGGAAAGGAAGCCTTTGCCCTGCAGTGGCAAAATACAGGTTACAGATTGGAAAATAATGGATTTTTCGGCTGCATTAACGTCGTGGTTTAAAATTAAGACATAATTATTATTAATTCATTTATTTCCGATTTAAAATAGTTACAAAATTATTAAACGCACACACAATATTCAAAACCAAATGCATAGATTAATTATATACAGGCTGTCCCAAAAAATAGTGTCAAGCGAAAGTCCAGAGATAGAACACCCCTTGGGGTACCCGAACCACCCTCATGTATGTTCCGCGATTTTTTATAGTTTTCGAGTTATGAATTTTGTTCCGAATTTTTGAAAATTTTCGACTTCATCAACTTAAAAAATTCTTTAAAAAAAAGTAGAAAACTTTCTTGAGATTTTTTTTTGCTACTGAATTTTTATGAGTTGTTCTTTTATGCATAAAATAATCAGCTACGTGACTTTGATGAAAACTATGAAAATGTTGGTTTAAAGTCAAAAAATTACATTCGGTGAATTATGACTTTAAATTTTCAACTTTAAATTTAAAATCTTAACAAGTGATTTCATGGTTCTTGAATAAGTCTAAGAATTCTCCAGACTCTCAGCTTTCATAATCATTAAAAAAAGTAGTACTTAATGGGCTACTTTGGCAAAAATCGGCATTCAAAGATGGATTAGAAAATAGATTTTGGCACTTGGATGTTACATGCGATAGAAAAATAAAACAGTCTACTAATAATTTACTATTCCTATCTAGAACTATAAGTCAATATCCAAAGTGGCGTTGTATTGGTCTCGCAATATTACTTTTACAGCTACTATGCCTCGAAACTAAATATAACCTAACGGGGATTTGCTTAATTAAATAAAGGATATAAAAATAATGCTTAATTAAATAAAGTAAGTAATATGTAAGGAAATAAACACAAAACACTTCAACAACGTGTATTCATTCATTACACACTATAAATATGTGGGTAATAAATTGAAAAAAAGGCTAGTAAAATGACGCTAATGAAATATATCTAGATTCTATTACAAAATTACCTACACAAAATAAGCTGGGTGGGCGACAGTGTAACTGATACAATTTTAATAACTACACGGTCTATTCCAATAATCTGAATATATGGTAACTCACCCAAGCCAACAGGCAACACACAGAAATACAATACAAGTTTACAAAGAAAGATATTACAGCAATATTAGAAAATTGGTTGGTACTTATCTTGTTCTGGAGCCAGACAAAGAAAAGTGCCCATAAGGCCTTTACATTGCTATTTATACCCACCAAAAGTCGTAAAAAGTCATGATCTCTTTGGCCAATCACAAGCATTGGTTGTTTACATGGTAATATCTTTTTATATTGGCTATAACAACAACATGTAATGAACTTAAAGTCTGTTAAAACATAATTAATGATTATTAAATCACAAAATCGTATTATTAGAGCACACATTTCTACTTTTTGGGCGCCACCAATCACAGCAATCTTCTCATGTCGTCAATATTACAAAATCTAATAAAATAAAACATTTTTAAAAATGATTAATAATTTACACAATCTTTCGTTATTTGAAAATCGTACTCCTAACATATAGCCACACATCAATAATACCTAAACAAACCTGATAAGTAATCATTTAAAAACTTATATCTTAGGAATAGAGAAACAAAATGGAAACACAACTTAAAATATCATTAATATTATTACAATAAATTATTGTCTAATGCACTATCTTAACATTATCAAGTAAGCTTCAATTACTGGTCATCAATAATAAAAAATTTAACCAATGACCAAACTTTTCATTCGGAAACATGTCATAATTTCGTTCTAAAAGATCTCGAATTATTGATTTGCCATTTGGAACTTGAAGACAATTAAAATTGAAGTTTTAATCAGGAACATATCTTGTCACATGCATTTGCCTTTTCTCGAGTGTGGATTTTTTTGTGTTTAATCAAACCACCGGTTGCAGAAAATGATTTATTGCAAATGTTGCAAGCATATGGTTTTTCTCCAGTGTGGATTCTCTTGTGTTTAACCAAACTACCGCCTTCAGAAAATGATTTATTGCAAATGTTGCAAGCATATGGTTTTTCTCCAGTGTGGATTCTCTTGTGTGCAATCAAACTACTGCATTGAGAAAATGATTTATTGCAAATGTTGCAAGCATATGGCTTTTCTCCCGTGTGGATTCTTTTGTGTTTAACCAAACTACCGCCATCAGAAAATGATTTATTGCAAATGTTGCAAGCATATGGTTTTTCTCCAGTGTGGATTCTCTTGTGTGCAATCAAACTACTGCATTGAGAAAATGATTTATTGCAAATGTTGCAAGCATATGGCTTTTCTCCCGTGTGGATTCTTTTGTGCATAATCAAGTTACAGCCGGTAGTAAATGTCTTATTGCACTTGTTGCAAGTATACTGCTTTTTATTTAAATGAATCCGCATGTGTTTCAAAAGTTTTATTTTCTTGGCAAATGATTTTTTGCACACATCACAACAGAATGACAAAGCACACAAATTGTTTGTCTGAGTTTTCACTTTTACCAGAGGTTGTTCTGAGTTTATTATATTGTCATTGTCTGTGACATCTTCTACAAGTGTACTCTCCTCTATGTCAATGGGTTCTTCCTTAACTTTAGCTTCAGTATTTCCTTGGTTTGCATAATTAATTATGGACATGAACGGTAAAGCAGTCACAGCTAGGTTATGAGTGATTGCTCTTGGTGGTACTAATCCATCAGCCTGAAAACCATATATCAGTTTAGTAACATGTGAAGAGAAAAATTTGTACCTTTTTTTAATATATTGGGCGCGCAAGATTGTGAGATTTAGCATAGTTAAAGTTTATATGGAGAAGGAGTGCAAAAGATAAAATTAAGTACAAAAAACGATTGAATAATGGTTAAATTTAGACCACAGTACAACTACACAACAACACACACAACACACAACAACAACAGGCAACTAGTTATTATTAATGTAGGTGCCTATGTCATTGTAGTCTGAATACCTGTTTCACTCTCATTATCTGCAAAAATACAATGATTTGTCTTTCGTGTGATTGTTCATAAAGAACAAAATAATAATAATTTAAGAGTAATTAAATACAGATAACTAGCTTCCAGGCATGGCTTCACAGATGTCGTTTGTCAATAAAAAGTAGCCTACAAATAGCAGGTCTTAAAAGATAGTGTCAAATGCAAGTTTGAATCAACCCATGTATGTTCTACGATTTTTCATAGTTGATATGACATTGATAGATACTAAGGCTTTTTTAACAGTTTAGGCATTTTTAGTACCTATCACTAATTTCGAATATTCGCCAATTTGGCATTGATTTTAACATTTCTCTTGTATTGTTTGCTTGTTCTTATGGGCCGGATTCACAATGTCCGGACAGAATCGAGGTCACCGTGAATTGCCTCCCTACCCCCTTCAACCTCCCCGATCGAATTACACCTAAAGGAAATTCTTGATAAATTTGTATTATAATACCTCAGTGCTTCCCTGTAACAGCTCTCTCTGGATTTGTTCAGATTTGTGACACATGTCAGAAAATCTGTAGCACCTCTGCAGCTGTGAGTAGCAGATGTAGCATATTGTGTGCGGCCTTCCATCTTCTGCATTCAACTGGAAAAACAATATAGTTTGAGCAAATCCATGATATAACTTCAGAATGGCTTTAACACATTTCATAGATATACAACTCTTTATTAAATAACTTACATACAGAAACAAAACAAAGACATACACGCAGGTAAGTACTAAGTTATTAATAACATTAATATAATAGCAGAACAAATGTTTGCATGATCTGCAGATATTTGTTCCAGGTCTGGATGTTTTTCTATATATTATATGTATTCATTTACAAAAAAACAGCATATACAATACATATTCTATCAGTTATCTGGTTCCCATAGTACAAGCTCTGCTTAGTGTGGTGCTACATAGTACTGTGTGAAATGTCCAGCAATATCTATTGATTTAATAAAATGGCAGTACAATAGATGGGCTTATCACTGACAGTGATCTCTTTCAGACAACCTGAATAATTCATAACTCATAAATAGAGTTCACACACTGCAGGCCTCCATGGATGTGCCTGCCTCATCAAGGTTACACCAACAAATCAGAAATCAGAACGTTTATTTGCCAGAATATAGGTAGGTAAGTACATACATTTTGTTGATCCTTAAACATTCTACTATCCAGATGGTGTGCAAATATAAATCGATACAAAGATGTATTGAGATGCTCTCTCTCTTCGACATTTGTCTCACTTGAATTGAATGTTGGTTTAACTGTTTATGTAAGCTTGCTGCCCATCATGGCTGCTCCATTGATGTATTTACCATTAGCAAATCACTGCAAGTAAAACTGAAGCTATTGTTCTAGACACAGATGGTAGATACATACCTTTGTATTTGTTAATTTCTCGTATATTTCTAGAAGGCGGTCATTTCCAACCCAATGCATTCTCACGCCGGTCTCTAGGCACACTCTGCACCATGACTTTGGAGCATCTAAGCACTCAGGAGAAGCCATTTTAGACAAAACCTTTGTTTGTATTATTTTACCTTAACAAGTTTTAATTGTTGTTACCTACACAGATTACACAAAACAAAAGGCAGATAGAGTGTACGCAACAAACAGTATGACGCCACTTTTCATTCATGTGTGCGTGGCGTTTAGAAATAGCTCTGTAGGGACACGTGCATCAGTGTGCGTGTAATGATACCAGAAAAGGAAAAAACTCCCTGTATTTTTTTAATGTCCTTTTACGACAACAGGTTCTAAAATTTTATTTGGAGACATGAATTTGTTACTAATTGAATACAAATATGTATGAGTATTAGGATTGAACAATTGTTTAATTAACAAGTTTATTAAACACTTAAATATTTCATGTACCATTGTAAACGCATTGTAAAATTACAGAAGAAATAATATGTGAAGATTTTTATAACTAGCGGTCCGTCCGGTGTTTATTGAGGTTTACATGGACTTTAATGTCCTCCTGGCTGAAGTACGGCTACGGCGGCCATCTCGCAAGAGACTAGCCAACAACGCAGGATATATTCCTGACTCCGGACTGTTATTAGAATTTGAAAAATTACAATAACATTTTGGCCAATAATAGAAACCCATTCCTCGCGTAGTACTACAGGCAACGGGGAACTTTTTGCTGCACTAAATTACATACGTGATTTTTTTTATATAGGTTCAGTATCACGTACTGAATATAAAAAACAAAATGCTTACAAATTTTGCGAACGGAAGTGCCTTAAATTTGCGAAAAACCGTTTTGGCCTATATCTCCGTAGCCGTGCGCTTGAGGCCAAAAATTATCATGACCTTTTTTCTAGACAATTAAATTTACTATCTTTTTTGTTTTATAACTTTTTTTGTGACACTTACCGTTTACAACTTATACGATTATTATTGTTTATTTATCGACTTTTGGACCTATATCTCTTTTAATAATTGTTTAAACAATAAAATGCTCATAAGCTAAGTTGTAAATTGACACATTGTCTACAACTTTGTCTTAGAACTTTTTTTTGCTGAAGTTAATATTTTCGGAGTTATCACGCGTTCATTTTGAAAGTTCTGTGCCTTGGCGGTCAAGGTCACTAATTAAATACATCTAATGAAATCTCCGTGAGCTGTCTTAATGGGATCTCATTGAAATCTCATTATACAGCCATACTACGTATATGTATATAGATAGATAGATTGATAATACTTTATTGCACACCACGAAACAAATACATAAAAAAACAACTACGTAAATCTATGGATACAATTGGCGGTCTTATCGCTAATTAGCGATCTCTACCAGACAACCTTTAGATGGAATGGACTGTGTAGACATTACCTTCTTATATATACAATATATATGAGATCCCATTAAGACAGCTCACGGAGATTTCATTAGATGTATTTCATTAGTGACCTTGACCGCTAAGGCACAGAACTTTCAAAATGAACGCGTGATAACTCCGAAAATAATAACTTCAGCAAAAAAAAGTTCTAAGACAAAGTTGTAGACAATGTGTCAATTTACAACTTAGCTTATGAGCATTTTATTGTTTAAACAATTATTAAAAGAGATATAGGTCCAAAAGTCGATAAATAAACAATAATACTCGTATAAGTTGTAAACGGTAAGTGTTAAAAAAAAAATTATTAAACAAAAAAGATAGTACATTTAATTGTCTACAAAAAAGGTCCTGATAATTTTTGGCCTCAAGCGCACGGCTACGGAGATATAGGCCAAAACGGTTTTTCGCAAATTTAAGGCACTTCCGTTCGCAAAATTTGTAAGCATTTTGTTTTTTTATATTCAGTACGTGATACTGAACCTATATAAAAAAAATTTCGTGTATGTAATTTAGTGCAAATTGGACAAGAGTAAATATTTCCCCGTTGCCTGTACTATAGAACAACATCTGTCGGCAATCTGCAAAAATCATAAAATAATAAAACTTGACACTGAATACAGTAAGTACACGTTAAATATAACTAGCATCCTCAATTCATTCCACTAATAATATAAATGCAAAAGTTGGTGAGGATGTTTGGATGTTTGAGACTCAATCACGCGTAAACGGCTGAACGGATTTTAATGAAATTTTGCACATATTGAATATGATCTGGATTAACATATAGGATATTTTTATCCCGGTAAAATGTTCTGGTAGGATATTTTTCCCGAAGCGAAGCGAGGGTGGATCGCTATTACTTCTCTATATATACGATTTATTATATATGTGTATATGTATATGTAATGTATATACATTACATATATACATACGGAACTAAATTGTTATAGGTACATATACAATTATATTTAAAATCCCGTATAAGATATTAATCACCGAATCACAGTAAACGGCAATATCATAATTATAGAAATACATCCAAATTCGGACTAACAATTTAGGCGTGAGATTACGCGTGGGAATCGAACCCACGTCCGTACATTTAACAGGCAGGCTAGCTAACGCCTAGATCAACAGGTAGTTTCTCCAATTGAAGGGAAAACATTTTGCCGAAAACTGGCAACACAGTCGAACTAATGTCGAGGCTTTGTGTTTCGAGACAGCCGTTTAATTATTGGGTGAATAAATAATAAAATCAATTAAATAATTTATAGTTACTTGTGAAATGATATTCCATCCACTTTTTTTTTGTTTTTGTGAACAACTTTTACACTGTTTAATAACACAAGACGGCATTTTTGACAGAAAATAATGAATCACTCGAGACGTTCAAGCAGTACGACGCTATCTTTAGCACTGCCGCGAGATTGTATTCGCTTTTAAATTTGTATTCGCTTGTGTGGCTTCACTCGCACGTTCGGCGCGCTCTATCTGTTTGTTTGTATAATCTGAGGTTACCTAATACAATTTTGGAATGAGATAAATATTGTACAGTTTGGCAAAAATGAGTAGAAACGGAACTAATTTTTTTGTTTGCTGGCAACATTTAAAAAATGATGACGTTTGAATTGTTTGAAGTAAACAAAGTTCGGAAGTTTATACAATTTATAATTTGTGCCATAAAAGCGTGATAAAACTAACTTAAAAATGAATAAAACCATCCGAAGTGCTGGCAGACAAATTATTTATAAGGTTTATAGGCGATGTTTGGCAGAAAAAGAGGCCAAAACCATTCTTACCGATCTCAACGATGTTTACCAAAGAACCGCTGATATGACAGGTATGTAACTGTTTGTATTGTTGTTTTTAGATGAATTAAGTGTAAATTGATGAATGCTATTCTGTTTTGAATAGCTTGCATACGAAATAAGTGGAATTTTGAACAATAATCATCGAGCACATAGGTTATGTTTACATTTTGTCTAACATTACTTTGGTATAGTGCGACAGATCAGTGTTGATACTTGAGTGGCGTACTTTGCAATATGTACCTAAATTTAAATTCGATTTCTACATAACTTTATTGTTGAATGAAAATCATTACAATTAGAAATTTACCAAAAATGTATTTTTATTAATATTTTGTTTGTATATTTATTTATTCACCTCAGGTAAATCAGTAAGCACTGTAAGAAGAGTCGTGCTGGAAGGAGATCGAAACAAAGGCGTATTTTCTACACCCGGAAAAAATAGAAAAGGTCGTCCTAAAAAACAGTTGGATAACTTTGACTTATGTGCCATCAGACAAAAAGTTCAATTTTTTTACACTGTGAGAAAACAGGTACATTTATCATTATTATTATTGGTATTAAAATTTAACTGAATAAATAATACGTACTAGCAGTGTTCATTCGTTTGACACGTCACTGCAACTTTCAAATTTAAAATTTTTACATAGTTATTTTATTTTCAGGTACCAACCTTACGAAACTTACTGCCAGTAGTAAGAGAAGATTTGGGATATGACGGAAGCCGTGAGCATTTACGGAAAATACTTATCGCCCTAGGATTCAAATATAAAAGATGTCAGTCAGAAAGAAGTGCATTAATTGAACGGCCGAATATAGCAGCGAAACGGGCAGCGTATTTAAATAAAATTATCAGCAATAGAAATTTGCCCGAAGAGCTTAGAAAGCCCATAGTTTACCTCGATGAAAGCTACGTTCACCAATCGTATAAATTAAAAAAGTGCTGGCAGTCGATTGATGTAAGTGGAGTAAAGCAGAATGTTTCAAAGGGTAAACGCTATATTATTGTTTGGTGAAGCCGTTTGCGGATCTTATGCCTTCGAATTGGCTTTTTACAGCCCATAAGATAACTCCTGGAAAATCGGGATGACAAATAGGAATCAGGAATGCGCCCACTGACCTTTCGGGATCCTTGAAGCAGCCTGAACACGGTTTCCTTTGCGCACACCTTCACTAATTCACCAGGAGTCAGTAAATTCAGCAACACCACATGAAGTTTGAGGCTATAGTTAATGCCTTTTATAAAACACGGTTTAATTAATTATTTTGCGGTGGAATTCAGCGGGTCGCGTACACAAGTCCAAACTCGACTTTTACGCGCTGCGGTGCGGGGACGACTCTGCTTGTCTTCATAGTCAGCGCCATCATGTCAGATTTTGGGGCGCGCGGGTAGGGTTTGGAAAAATATTGGAATAGACAAGGAATTGGGAAGAGTTACCTTATATCGTCGAAAGATGGCGTTACCATTTCCGCCCGCCCTTGATGGGTCACCATAAAAAAGACAATCATAAAGTGAGACTAGAATGACTCTAATATCTCGCAGCGAAGGGGGGACTGGGATGAACCCAATATCTCTTAGCGGAAGGGGAGACTAGGATAAACCCAATATCTCTTAGCGGAGCTCATAATTGAGAAGTTAAATTAATAAACTCTATAAGCTCTAAAGAGCAGAAATTATAAGTGCGAGAACAGTATTAATATAAAGCGGGTAATATTATATGCATCAACAAATTACTTATAAACTAAAACAGTATTTCATTATTTATTGACGCGGTATAGGACATATACGGATGGTCGGACGAAGTAAAGTTGTGCCACCTGTTGTTCTAATTGTACAAGTACGAACTACTCCATCCTTTGAGGGATGTACCTTCTCTACAATTGCTAACGGCCAGGCTAAACTCGGAACATTATCTTCTATCACAACCACTACAAGCCCGGGTGTGATAGGCGTGGAAGGAGTATTCCACTTCTGCCTAACCTGCAATCCGTGTAGATATTCCATCCTCCATCGTTGCCAAAACGATTGAACTAATTTGTCTAGCAGCGAATGCCTTTGGAGTAGGCTGAGATTATCAGACTCTACCTCAGGCGCGGGTAAAGAGCATAAAGGCACAGTATGCAAAAAATGACTGGGTGTAAGAGCTGAAAGCTCCGCGGGATCAGAACTCAGTACCGTCAGCGGTCGCGAATTGAGTAAACACTCTACTTGAGTGAGGACAGTACAGAGCTCCTCATAAGAAAGAAGTTGTATACCGATTACACGGTATAGATGCGTTTTTACGACCTTAATCATACTCTCCCAAGCACCACCCTTATGTGGTGATCTTGGACTAATGAAAGACCAGCTAATCCGACTTTCAGCAAATGCCTGTTCGAGCTTATGACGTAATTCGTTGTTTAAAAATTTATACAAATCGCGTATGTAAGCGTCGGCTCCTTTAAAGTTGGTCGCGTTGTCAGAGTACATTACTTGGACAGGACCGCGACGCGCGAGAAAACGTTTCAGAGCGGCGAGAAAGCTGGGGGTGCTGAGGTCGGTGGCGACCTCTATATGCACAGCCCTTGTAGTTAAGCATGTAAACAGGCATAGGTAAGCCTTTTCGCTGTGCACTCCGCGACGGCGTATTGGAGTGTATGCGATAGGACCGGCGTAATCGCAACCTGTGTGCGAAAAAGCCTTGACTCCTTGGCGTGTGCGACACTCAGGTAAGTCTGCCATTAGCGGGTAAGTTGGACGCGGATTAAGCCTAAAACAGGTATTACACAGGTGTACTCTTTGTCTCACAATGCGGCGTACAGAAATGATCCAGAACCTTTGTCGAAGAAGCGACATTAATAACTCTGGACCTGCGTGTAAATATTTTAAATGATAATAATCTATCAGCAAGTTGACAATATGGTCACTGCGCGGTAAAATGAGCGGGTGAATCTGGGTGTAAGTCAGACCGGAATTTGCAAGACGACCGCCTACACGAATCAGTCCGTTGTTATCTATAAAGGGCCTCAACTTGTTGAAGGCACGGGAGCAGGATTCCTTTTGTCGTATGTTGTCAAATTCCTCTGCAAAATGTTTCATTTGCAGCACGAGTATTAATTTAATTTCAGCTAATTGAAGTTGTTCTGTTGTTACTGCAATAGTAGCGCGTTGGGTTATTAATTTAGCGAACGTAAAAACGTATACAAGAATGCGAAGCAGTTTAGACCACGAAGATAAGCGCGTTGCAAGGTCATAAACGGCGCATTCTTTCACAGGCGTACATACGGCATGAGACAGTACCTTTTGTTCCGGCATGTTATCGACAGGCTGGCCATCGAGCTTGCGGAGGGGCCACTGAGACGGGTCAAGTGTGATCCACGGAGGCCCATGCAACCATAACGGATGTGAAACCAATTTCTGCGGCGTGACTCCACGCGACAGACAGTCAGCTGGGTTCTCAGTACTCGAAACGTGATAGAAGTGGTCAGCTGAAATATTTTCAGTAGTCTGAACCACGCGGTTGGAAACAAAGGTCTGCCACCTGTGAGGCGAGCTTTTAACCCAATATAAAGTGACTTTAGAGTCTGTGAAGGCGTATGTTTTGATCGGGATGCGGTTAGCGTAATTATCTAGAACTGTGCGTAGCAGCTTAGAAAGCAAGACTATTCCACACAGCTCTAGTCGAGCAATAGTGAGCGGTTTCGTTGGTGCGACCTTCGACTTGGCACAAACCAGACGAACGGTGTTACCACTGTCGGAACTGACATGTAGGTAAACTACACCACCATAAGCATGTTCACTGGCATCAGAGAAACCCACTAGGGAGACAATGCATCTCGCGAACACACCGAGATGACGTGGTATGCGTAGCTCATTGAGAGCTGGTAGCTCGGCACAAAACATATTCCACATTTTTATAATGTGAGGCGGCGGAGTATCGTCCCAATCTAAATTTAATTGCCACAGCTGTTTTATTAACAGCTTGGCGAAGAGAACTGTGGGTGCTACGAACCCCATAACATCCCATAAGCGGGCGATAGTAGAAAGGATGGAGCGCTTAGTGCACTTCTCATCTGCGGGAGCGGTTATTTTATAATAAAATGCATCATGGTCAGTAGAGCAATGCAACCCTAATATTTTATGTTGCACAGATTTATCAAATTCAATCTCAGTGGGCAGCTTGTGTGAAGCGGGAATGTGATCTAAGACCGATCGAGAGCTGCTATTCCACTTGACAAGATCCCACTGTGCACCTTTGAACAATGCGATCAGCTGCTTAGAAGCGGCGACCGCCTCGCTTTCACTCTTCACAGAAAATACTACATCATCCATATACAATGAAGAAGAAGCTATATCACTAGCGAGAGGGTACTTAGCGCCATCATCTATAACCAGTTGTCTGACCGTGCGCATTGCATGATACACAGACGAAGCCAATCCGAAACAAACTCGTTTAAATTGATAAAGGGTCAGTGAATCTTGTGGACTGAATCTATACAGTATACACTGATAACGGCGGTCACACTCACGAACCGCAACCTGTAAAAATTGCTGGCGACAGTCTGCAGTCATTGCGACGGCAAAAAGGCGGAAATTTAAAATTATTTGAAATAGATCGCCTTGCAAGTTCGGCCCGTGATGCAATATATTATTTAGCGATATTCCGGAGCTGGTTTTACAGCTGGCGTCCAGAACAATGCGGAGACGAGTCGACGTCTTATCTTCACGGATAACTCCGTGGTGCGGGATTACATAGATGGGTGCCGAGTTATCAGATATATCTGGAGGCGCGGGAGAAATATAGTCTTTCTCCAGATATTCTTTAATCACTCCATCATAAGCGGTTCTTAAATTAGGCGAGGTTTCTAATTTTCTCTCAAGGCACAAGAAGCGCCGTCGGGCGATATCGTAGGATTTACCTAACGAGTATACATCCTCACTAAATGGCAGGCCAACAGTGTATCTACCACTAGTGGGATCGCGGGTTGTAGTACATTTATAAAACTCTTCACATTCTGCGTCGGCGGGACTCAGAACGGGCGGCGCGAAAGGAGGCTCTTCGAGCTCCCAGAATCTTTTAATAAGATTATCTAAACCATGCTCCTGCACTAGGCAGCATGTTAAAGCCTGGCGGGAAAATATTGTTGGTACGGAACCCATTATTAGGTATCCCAATACCGTGCGGATGGCTTGCGGGGCCTGCGTGACGTGAGGTGCTTGATTCACGGCAGGTAGTAACAAATGCGCGAACAATGGGGCGCCTATTAAAATATCTATTTTATCAGGCGTTCCAAAAGTCTCGTCAGCGAGCGGTAATTTGTGCAAATGTGTTATGACAGACATATCTACCACAGCACTAGGTAGTGAATCAGTAATTTTATCAACTACCAGCGGTGAAATATTAAATTTAATATTTTTATCAAAGCGGGAATAAAATACTAAGTTTACGGAACTTGAATTTATTGTTTTCTCAGAGCCACCGAACCCCTTGATAATAGTACGTCCGATATTATGAACTTGAATACCTAACAGATCACAAGCTTGTTTTGTTATAAAATGACTTTGAGAGCCACTATCTATCAAGCCACGCAATAAATGCCTGCGACCTGTACTATCATACACGATTATCTGCGCGGTCGCAAGTAATACGGTTGTACATTGCTCGTTATGAACGAGCTCAGATAACGCGCCCTGTCTCGATGCAGTGGACGTCGCACACAAAGCTATGTCCGTGCGCTCGGGAACGGCAGGACCGGGGGCGAGGCTTACATCACTCCCCTCACTTCGCTTCAGAGCGGCCGTGCCAGTAGACGCGGGATCGATTCTCGACTCAAAGTGTAACAGGCTGTGATGGCGAGATTTACAAAAGCGGCAAGTCGTATCTGACTTACAATAGGAGACCCTATGTTTAATGCTAAGGCAATTTACACATGCGCTGTTATCCTTAACAACTTTAAAACGTTCTGCGGGGGTCAATTTATGAAACTCAGGACATTTAAATAAATGCTGGTGCGTTATGTCTGTACACAAACATTTAGAAGCGTGATCAACGGTGTTTACATAAGCGTGATATTTTGGCGGCGGTTTATCTACATTACTTTCCTTCGTGCGAACGCGCTCAACTTTATTAGTTGAAGTAAGTTTGCTAGGGATGGGCCCACTAGCGGCTGCGGACTTTGTGCGCTCAAATACCTTCGCACGGTTTGTTATGAACGACTCAAGGTCGTCAAAAGTAGGTATCTTAGAACCTAGACTCAACTCGAAAGCGCGGACAGTACTTGAGTCTAACTTTCTCAAGGCGATATGCACTAAAACTAATTCATTTAAATTTTCTATTTTTAAATTATTCAGAGCGCGGACTGCACTGATAAACTGGTCAGTAAATAGATCGAAATTACTAGCGGACGCAGTACCTAAAGGCTTGAAGTCGAACATCTGATTTAGATAAGCGGAGGCTATCATTCTCTTATCTTCATATTTATCGATAAGAGTTTGCAAGATCAGTTCATAATTCTCTGGACAAGGCGTAATACCTGCCCACAGGGCCTCAGCCTTCCCTGACAGTTTACCTACCAAATAGTATAACTTCTCTGCATCTGTTAGCGTCGGATTATCATGGACACTCGATTTAAACGAGGCATAAAACAAAGGCCATTTACGGATATCTCCTGCAAAAGAAACTAACTCGATGGGTGGCAATCTAGGTTTGGCTTTGCTAAGTGCAACCTGTGTCGGTGGCACAACACTATCATGAGCTGACAGCGGCGAGTACTGTACTTGCAATCTTTTTATGCGGCTATACAGTGTGGCCCTGGATAAAGTGCAACCCCGAAAGGGGGTGAAACTAGATCAAAAATTATCGACAAAAAAATAGAAAAAAAAATTAAAAAAAAATTAAAAATTAAAAAGTTGACCACTGACCCAGTGGTCAACTTTAAATGCTCCTAGCCAGCACATTTTTTATGTTAGAACGTAGGTTTTTATTTTATTTAAAAGCTATTATGATAGACAATAATAAAAAGTCATCAAAATTTCTAGTATTATAGGCTTAATTTTAAGATTTTTGGAGTTTATTGGAAATTAATAAGCATTTAAAGTTGACCACTGACCGTCAGTGGTCAACTTTAAATGCTCCTAGCCAGCACATTTTTTATGTTAGAACGTAGGTTTTTATTTTATTTAAAAGCTATTATGATAGACAATAATAAAAAGTCATAAAAATTTCTAGTATTATAGGCTTAATTTTAAGATTTTTGGAGTTTATTGGAAAAAAACAGCCTAAAAAATTTAATTTTAATACAAAAATTAAACTTTAAGTCACGATAGCCACTTGTTTGTCAGTTATTTGTTATTTTATCGTCATCGTCACATATCTGACATGATTATGGTTTTTATTTTAACAAAATAGACCTACTACTTTGGAAGAAATAATTTTTTTATTAAATAGAGTCATTAGTGAGCAATAAAAATTTTAATACATCAATAAAGTATATACGATTTTTTTTTAAATTTTTTTTTCTATTTTTTTGTCGATAATTTTTGATCTAGTTTCACCCCCTTTCGGGGTTGCACTTTATCCAGGGCCACACTGTATAATTGTTCGAATGCAACCAAACACTTGTAGTCGGGTTTTGCAGCGGTATTAACAACTAATAATCGCGAGTTGTAATCGTCCAACAGCTTCAGGAAATCACTACGTAACATATCTATACTAGCACACTGTGCTAGAAAGTTTTCACAATTCGACGCATCAATATTCGTCGATGAATCGTAAATACTCTGAATCAATTCAAAAATAGCTTCCCGTTTAGCTTGTAATATTGACAGCTGAGAATCGCGGACGGAGGTGTCCTTGACCTCATCGTCGAGTTTCTTAGAAACAGCTGATCGCGTAGTCATTATTTAAACTTTACTTAGCTAATATTATACGACTAAATACACGATGTTATTCAATGCTAATTATGATGCGCGTGACCTACCTAGCGTGGTCAAGTTATATGAAAATGCGGGTACTTATTTGAAGATAAATGAATTTACAAATGAATAATTATTATATCGAATACTATGCAATAATTTGTCGATCCATATTTATGGGTAAACACCAATTAAATGTAGGGAAACACAAATTTTACAATTATGTTGCGGGATTAAAGTGATTTTGTCGGATTTTTGCGACACAATGTCGCGAGCGGGGTCCGTCACAATGACTAAATATGACAAAATCACCCGAAATACACAATGTACTTCGTAGTGAGAGCGGTAAATAGCTTATTGTACCAATATTAGGTTACGATAAGGACGAAATACATTAAAATGCAGGACGGATTGAGACATCCGTGCTCGAAGAATATGGTGAAGCCGTTTGCGGATCTTATGCCTTCGAATTGGCTTTTTACAGCCCATAAGATAACTCCTGGAAAATCGGGATGACAAATAGGAATCAGGAATGCGCCCACTGACCTTTCGGGATCCTTGAAGCAGCCTGAACACGGTTTCCTTTGCGCACACCTTCACTAATTCACCAGGAGTCAGTAAATTCAGCAACACCACATGAAGTTTGAGGCTATAGTTAATGCCTTTTATAAAACACGGTTTAATTAATTATTTTGCGGTGGAATTCAGCGGGTCGCGTACACAAGTCCAAACTCGACTTTTACGCGCTGCGGTGCGGGGACGACTCTGCTTGTCTTCATAGTCAGCGCCATCATGTCAGATTTTGGGGCGCGCGGGTAGGGTTTGGAAAAATATTGGAATAGACAAGGAATTGGGAAGAGTTACCTTATATCGTCGAAAGATGGCGTTACCATTGTTCATGCTGGCAGTGAAAAAGGGTTTATTCCTAATGCTTTGCTCATATTTACTGGAACAAATAAAAATGCCGACTACCATTCGGAAATGAATAAAACCAATTTTCAAAAATGGGTTGAAGATAGGTTGATTCCAAATTTACCACCTGCATCTATTGTGGTAATGGATAATGCGCCGTATCATTCCGTGGTATTGAACAAAGCGCCTACCTCTGCTACTAAAGTAGCCGATATAAAGGAATAGTTATTCAAAAATGGAATTCCATTTGACGTTCCATGAACAAGCCACAGCTGTTGATGCTGGTCAAACGGCACAAGCCCGAGCCGAAATTTGAAATAGACGAGCTGTTAGGAGAACATGGACATACAGTGGTAAGACTTCCACCTTACCACTGTGATCTGAATCCTATTGAGCTGATTTGGGGAATAGCGAAACATAAAATTGCAGCCCAAAATGTAGGCTCGATCGACATAAAGGTACAGTTTGGCTTATTAAAGTATGATATTGAGAGAGATTATATTGATGTTTTACTTTTAATGTTGATAAAGGTTTAATTAAAATGTTTCGTCTTTATAGGAAGCAGCTGAGCGCGCATTCCAATCAATTACGGAGGAAGATTGGAAGAATTCATGCCAGCATGTAATCAAAATAGAAAAAGATTATTACGAGCGGGAACTAACTATGTACGAAGACATGGAGCGAATTATAATAAACCTCGAAGACGATAGTAGTTCCTCTGAATCGGAGAACGATTTAGACGAATATGCGGCTAACTCTAGCCAAGACTCGGATGAAATGGAGGGGGTGGAATATTTGGAGGAAAATATATTAGATTAATTACAATAACATTGTATCTGCGTCTTATTTTAATCCTAGAAAAAAATAGAGAGAAAATTTTAAAAACACAGTATTACCTACTAGCATAATATATTTATTTTTAGGTAATAAATTATTGTTTAATTAAATGATATTTACTGATTTTAATAAATAAACTATATGTACAAAAAAATAGTAACAAAAGTATCAAGACTATAGGTTGGTACGCGTACGCTATACGGTCACAGCGGGTTGCCATAAGAGCAGCACAGTGGCGGCCTCCGGATTTTCTACTCTTTTTTGCCAAGCTGTACAGACGTAAGCCTGATAAGATGTTTTTGTGATTGTTTTAACATATACGACGCGTGACGCAATAGCTAATTATGAGTTTTATCTTCTCTTCAACGAACCAACAACATACAGAGACACAGACTACAATACCTACGCAATCAATACATTAACTTGATTGAGTCAGGTCAGACCACTTGGGACTTGGACAACCGGCTACACACATACACAGTAAGGGTGCGTCCACATCTGACTGTAAGGGACCACTAAGATGTACTACGTAGAGTCCTTTTTACCAAAGAAGTCCCGCAGCAATTAGTGGAACTAATTTTGAAAGACCGGCCATGTTGTCAAAGCTGTTAGTGTTATTGTGCTGATTTTAATTAATTTTGTTGTGTTGAAAGCGTTGTTTACAATGGCTAAAGTTGTTAAAAGTGCTGCCCGAGAAATTATACTGAAGGTGAAAGAGTTTTGTGAAGCAGAATCAAGGTTTTGATTACTTTTGATACCAATAAACAATGTTCGCAAGAGAGTTGCCGCCATGACAGGTACATTTTAGGGATGCCACATAATTGATTTTTCCATGTTGTTTGGAAAATTAAAATTAATTGTGATGCCCATTTTTACTGTTTGTATACCTACTTAATTTAATATTTTTTGACATTACAGGTATTTCTGAAACAACCGTCTCAAGAATAATACAAGAAGGAAATACGGCTGCAAGAACTTCAACAAAAATTGTCACACCTGGGGAAAAACGTACACATTGAAAGAAGATTAGGTGGGATAATTTTGATCTTTGTGCCATTAGTGAAAAAATTCAACAATTTTATATTGTGAAGAAGGAACTGCCAACTTTAAATGAAGTACGCAACGTTTTGAAAGAGGATATTGATTTTCAAGCGAAAAAGAGTTGGATCGTGATTCTGGCGTGCATGTAAATGATTCAGATAGTGATACTAGTATGTCGGGCCCTACTTGATGATTATAATTATACAATAAAAATTTAAAAGGCGTTTGTCATTTTCTATTAATTTTATCTAAGTAGGTAGGTAGTGCCTCTAACGAAATCGTACACTTTTGTAAGATTGATTGATAGGATCTCTTCCAGACAACTTTGAGATGGTCTAAACTCGTGAGTACGACAATGGACTATATATAGAAAATGTTCAATATATTATATATAAATACTTACTAAAATATATAGCAACAAAGATATAATCTAAGTACAGAATAATGGATATCCATAAACACACTACTAAGTAAACATAGTTACATAACATACCTACATAAAATATATTTACAAAGGAATTACTTACCATCATATACTTTGCTCTACTAAATATCCCGCTAAACAAAATGAACTTACTAAATCAGTTTATTGCACATAGTTATTAACAAAAACGGGTCTTTATCGCGCGTACCTTTATATATAATCCCGACAGTTTGAGTTACAACGGCCGCCGTTGTCACGGGTAGGCTACCCGTACTACCCGTGTTGTGTTGTGACTAAAGCTGCGTGGCAATGCATCATAGATACTTATGTCAAGTATGATGTATTTTGGTCTGCCCACTATCCGTTAGTAGTAACATGTAATCTGGATGTTGTTAGACAGAAAATCATGCCAAAAGCTTCGTACCATTGTAAAATCCAATGGGATCAGAGAAATGCAGACCAAGTACATGAATATCAGAAAATATGTAATTCTCATTTGAAAACCATAGTCTTTCCCAGCGAGTTACAAAACTGTTGTGAAAAAATATGTCATGATGCTAGCCATAAAGAAATTATAAATAATTTATATAATGATGTAGTTAGTATTTTAAGTCAGGCGGCTAGTGCCGCATATACTGTAAACAGAAGAGGCAAAAATAAGAAGATTATGGCAGGGTGGAATCAGCATGTGAGCGACTCTTACTTGAGTGCCAGGCAGAAGTTTGTTGAATGGGTTTGGTACGGCAAGCCAAGTCATGGTCCAATTTTTGAAGAAATGATTCAGTCACGGAAAAAATTCAAAGGTAGACTTAGGTGGTGCCAAAACCACCAAGATCAAATAAAGATGGATTTGATGGCAAAACACCATTCAAATTCAGATTTTAAGAGTTTCTGGAAGTGCACGAACAGGCTAAATGTTCGGCCTGGTACTCCGGTGAGTGTCGACGACGTGTCCAACCCTGGGAACATTGCTAATGTTTTTAAAAATCACTTTGCTGTGCAGTCGCCTCTGGGAACACCGTGTCGTAGGTTCGATGCTGGGATTAAGTCGGTAATTTCAACACTAATCCTTGCTAAAGATGTCAGAGCTGTGATCAAGAAAATGAGAAGAGGGAAATCACTGGGTCACGATGGCCTGAACATCGAACACCTTAAGCATGCTGGTTACCATCTCCCTGGGGTACTTGCTATGCTGTACAACCTATTTCTGAGTCACTCATTCCTGCCTTCAGACTTGATGCGGACTCTGGTGGTACCCATTGTCAAGAGCAAGACGGGTGATGTGTCGGATAAATCTAATTACAGACCCATCTCTCTAGCCACGATCATCGCCAAAGTACTTGACAGTGTGCTTAACTCCTATTTGAACAGGCATGTTAAGTTGCACGATGCTCAGTTCGGCTTTCGGCCTGTCAACTGAGACTGCCATTCTTAGTCTGAAGCATACTAACAAGTATTACACTGATAGGCAAACTCCAGTTTATGCCTGCTTCCTGGATCTTTCTCGTGCTTTCGACCTCGTCTCCTACGATTTGCTGTGGCAGAAGCTGACAGACACTGGGCTGCCAACGGAGTTGGTATCAATATTTAGATATTGGTATCTAAATCAGGAAAACCGCGTGAGATGGGCGGGTGAGCTGTCAGACTCGTGTAGGCTGGAGTGCGGGGTGAGGCAGGGAGGGTTGAGTTCGCCTTCGCTCTTCAGTCTGTACGTAAATGGGCTGATCGAGCGACTCAGCGGCATGCCTGTGGGCTGCTACATAGACGGTGTGTGTGTAAATAACCTGAGCTATGCCGATGACATGGTGCTGCTGGCTCTCTCGATTAGCGCTCTCCAAAAGTTACTGGTGGTCTGTGAGTCGTATGTGACATCACATGGCCTTATTTATAATGCCAAAAAGTCGGAGCTAATGGTCTTCAGGTCGGGTACCAAGTGCCCTAAGTTTGTTCCCCCCGTGACTCTGAATGGGGCACCACTAAAAAGGGTATTCCAATTTAAATATCTAGGGCATCTGGTAACTGACGACTTGCGAGATGATACCGATATGGAGAGAGAACGCAGAGCATTGTCAGTCCGGACGAATATGCTGGCCCGCAGATTCGCACGATGTACAGACGCGGTCAAAGTGACTCTTTTTAAAGCGTACTGTACATCGCTGTACTCAGCGAGTCTGTGGTTTCAGTATACGCAAAGGGCTTACAATGCTCTGCGAGTCCAATTTAATAATGCGTTCAGGGCGCTGTTGCGGCTTCCGCGCTTCTGTAGTGCCTCAGGCATGTTCGCCGAAGCACGAGCAGACAGCACAGCGTACGCCGTCGCAGCTGGCGCGAGTATGATCCACCCTTCAGTCCCGGCTATCATGGTGACCCCCATCTGTCCTCACTCTCTATCCTTCAGGCCTATTGTGGTCCCTGCTGGGGTGGAGTTGAAGGTAAAATCAACCTTATTCTGTGAGAGTTAAGGACTAAGTCATAAAAATAGCCGACCGGTTTTTAGACTTGGCGATTTTGGCGACCTCGATATGGCCATATTTTCCCCATATGTCAAGTAGTTCAACAACTCAATAGAATCTCTGGAACTCTCTAGAAGTCTAGAATATTTGTGTCCATGACACTATTGCAGGGCATTATTCTAAAATTGTGCTTAATCTATACGTGACTCACGAACACGATTCACTTTCGTTATAGTTAGTACAGAAATTTTCTTATAAAAATGGGAATGTTTTGGATAAGGTTGCGAACGATCCTAGATAAACTTATTCAACTCTTCAAATTATAACTTTTATAAATGGGTATTAGATTCTAAACTTCCTGATAACAGGCTCATGAGTTAGTGCAACATAGCTCGAAGAACTGACGGCTGTTGGGGCGAAAGGTTCTAGAGTAGAGACAGCGCACTGGAAAGCGCCTTGATAAAGGTTGCTGGGAGCCGTTGGGTGCAGGCCGCACAAGATCGGTCGCTCTGGAAATCTACGGGGAGGTATATGTTCAGCAGTGGATGATATGATGATGATGAATCTTGGCATGAAGAACTGAGGAAAACTCCCAAATCAAGAAAAACTTTCTCAATCTAAGTGTTTATTAATATCAAAATTCTAGATCGCCCTATCCCCGGACGCGAGAAACGCAATGTGGGTGTCATTTGACGGCAGGAATAGACAAGCGTTACAACACGGAGATAGGTAAAGGCAATGGTTACAGCCATTCTGCCATCATGCCTGCGCACGCGACGCTTTCTGAATGTATTATTGTACAGTAATTTAGATGCTAATGTATGAAAATTGATTATGATTACTAACAAGAACTAATTGGCTTGTAATTACGTCTTAATTAGTCGTAGAAAGTGGTATAACTACTTTATTGATGTTGGTCGTAGTTTGGATTTCAACATCTTTATGAGATCGTCCATTTAATGATTGGTACATGATGAATTGTCATTTTCAAAAGCGTATTTTTTTAACAAAAATCTAGTTTCAACTAGCGTAATAGATGACACTGTTTGGGGATACTCTGGCAAAAAATATAGTCTATATGCCATAATCACAAACACACAATGTCAAAATTTGTCTAAAACAATCTTACTTCATGAGATAAACTAGCACAAATAATTTTTTTTAAATTTCTAGTTCCTCAGAAAATAATGATAAACGGCAATTGACATTGACAATTCACTTTCCTTCTATTTAATCAGCGTATTAGCAACGCCATCTGTTAGCAGTTATAAAAACATAGCAGTGTAAACCGTCATTGTTAAGTTCAACTCTTGTGGAGTAAGCGAGTGTGGCGTATTCTACTATTCACTCCTACAATAAATCACGTGACAGTGACATGTAAATGCGGGTCAATAGTTTGAGTAGCCAGAACAAGTTTTCATGTTGAGAGTGTCACTGTCAGTGATGAGAGGAGAGAGATGACTAATGCCGCCGGCATTCATTCTGTAGACAAGATACGATACAAGATAGTTCAATTGT
The DNA here is from genome assembly GCA_963924445.1 of Philereme transversata. NCBI lineage: Eukaryota > Metazoa > Arthropoda > Insecta > Lepidoptera > Geometridae > Philereme > Philereme transversata. The sequence continues at coordinate 5,444,481 of OZ004343.1, read as the reverse complement.
CTCAGTATTTTGTAATATGTATTTTAACTCTTTCGGCTTCATTAATAAGTTGTAGCAAGCAAATATCCGGAGTTTTATTTAAGAGAAACTCAGACCGAGCACCCCTCCAAAGAAGGATCTTTTTTAGGAGGCTTTACATTAAATGCGACATCGACATAGTATTGAGAGAGCCAAGCTTGTTTCAGATTACGCCTTGCGCGGGCGCTCGATGCCCGGCCAGTGTTTCTTTCGACGGTCGCTCACAGATAACTCTTAGACCAGGCGATAGGTAAACTTACACGCTATACTGGGAAAGGGTGTTTTAATTTAATAGTACATTGTTGTACAAGGGACGTAAGCGATCGCTTACACCAAAGTTTAACACATAACTTTTCATCACGAATGCGAGGTAAATAAAAAAGTCTTTGTTACAGCTTGTTGTTAAAAAGAAAATTTGCGTTCCCGGTATCCATTGTTTTTTGTCACTACTAAACTATGACCTCTTTTATTTAAAATAAATAAAGATTTATAATGGAGGTTGTACGAGGCATGCCTTTTAAGTTTTGTCGTTTGAAGAAAAAAACACAACTAGAACCTTATAGTACTTTTTATTGTTTTTCAAAGTATTCACCGCGTAGCTTAATACACTTTTCCATTCGCTCAAACCAGTTATTATAACATTTATTCCACTCTAAAGTGGGGGTGTTCAAAATGGCTGACTTGAAAGCGTCGACTGCTTCTTCACCGGACTGGAACCTTTGACCACGAAGACTTTTCTTAATTTTAGGAAATGTAAAGAAATCGTTAGGGCTTAGGTCAGGACTGTATGGAGGATGGTCAAGAATTTCTACTTTTTCCTGCTTCAAATACTCAATCGTTTGACGAGCGCTGTGTGAGCTTGCGTTGTCGTGGTGCAGGATGATGCGTCGCTTTGAGTTAGATTTTCGAAGTTCGGCGATGACTTGTGGTAAACAAACTGTAGTATACCACTCTGCGTTAACCGTTCTACGATCTTCAAGTGCAATAGTCGCAACATGGCCGGTTTTTCCAACGAACGTGGCCACCATCTTCTTTGAAGTGCTTCGAGAACGAACAACTTTAGTCGGCTTTGGCTCGTCTTGAAAGACCCAGATTGTAGATTGTTGTTTGGAATCAGGATCGTAGGCATAGATCCAAGATTCGTCACCACTTATGATGTCGTAGACGTGATTTGACTCCCCTCAGTTGAACCTTTGCAGAGTTTTCTTACACCATCTGACGCGGGCCGCCTTGTGATCGTCGGAAAGCAGATGCGGTATCCAACGGCAAACTAGCTTTCTCACACCAAGCGCTTCATGCAAGATCTTCTGAATGGTTGTCCCTGAGATGCCTAATAGAGCCTCTATCTCTCGATACGTCACATGACGATCTTCGAGAATTAGTTGTCTCACAGCAATGATGTTATCTTCAGTGAAGGCGGATTTTGGGCGTCCTTCGCGAAATCTGTCACTAACACTAGTATGTCCACGCTGGAATTCTAAATACCAGCGTTCGACAGTCCGCAGACATGGGGCTACATCACTGAACACAGATGTTAGCTCTTCTAAACACTGAAGCCGTGTCAGGCCTCTTCTAAAGTTGTAGAAAATTATTGCACGAACATTTTCCTTAGAAAGATTCATTTTCGTACGTGACCTGACAGATTCAAATCGAAACTGTGACTAAACAATAGCATTAATCCTAATACTTTCAACTGTTTTGAGATTCAAAATGTAAACACATTCGAATATAGAACAGTTCCAAATTCAAAATTGCCGGAAAATATGGAAACGACAGAACTTAAAAGGCATGCCTCGTATTTCATTATAACATAATACGAATGTGGCCTCTTTCACTTTTAAATAGAAATAAGGATTTGTTATGGAGGTTGTATTTCATTAGTATATTATGAATGCAATAACTTCATTCTATTTTCAAACTTACTTACGGCCCTAGGGACGTAAATCGCATTTACAAATCAGGTATCGAGCTAACTTGAATGACTAATATTCAGAGCATGAGTGATGAAAAAATATATGTTTTTGCCCGTAAAAGCTAATCGCGGGGTTACGAACTTTTGGGATTCAGTATCATTATAAAATGTTAGTGGCGATGGGCTTGCTAAATACTAAAAGTGGGTATTGCTTAGACTATGTACCTCTCGTATATTATCCTTTCGGGTCCGCTACTGAGTATGAAGTCTAAGGATATTACTATACTATTGTAATAAGATTCATGCAACAACTGACACAAGCTACTTATGTCAGAACTCCGAACATTGTGTGTATGTGGCTCATATATGTGTTAAAAATCATTCAGTTCAAGGGTAAATGTAGGGAGGTACACATTTTTATGGTTTTTTTTATAGTAAACGCACTTAAGGTAAGTTATACACTAAGTACTAACATTTGCTTACACACGCTTTTTGCTTCGCTTTTGCACTGCATGGTTGTGAAATCTATTTTATGTAACCTAATGTAATTTATAATACATATAATTAACACAAAAAATATTTGATCATGTCAAATGTAAAAGCCATATTTTTAACTATACATACAAAGTTCAAAGTTTTACCATTACCTTGTAATTTATGGTAATTATCCTTGATGTATTTTTTTAATGATGAATTTCAAATTAATCACTTACCTATTATAAAAATCTATATTTAAATCTTTCTATAATTTCTATATCGATACTAGCAGACGTTTTAACTATATAAACTTATTATATTCTAAACCTTTAAAGTTAATATGACCATTCCATAATTCCAGCCTCTACGTGACCACGTCAGTATACCCAGTGCCCTCAATATGCGCACTAGACCAGATCTCAGACTGGTTCGACTCCCTCGCCGAATGCCTTCACTGGAACGTACGTAAAAAACAAAAACAGATTGACGAGCTGAGCGACCTCACTCATTCCTCCAGTGATACTATGGAAGACTTGGAAAATAATCATCACGATGAGCAACCGGCTGACACATGACCTTATTTGTCTAGGATAGGCTAAGATCAAGAATTTTGGGGTAGGGTGCGGGTACACCAAGATAATTTAGGGAAAAAGTGAACGCGAGTGGAATTTGAATGATTTTACTCAGTTATTCTTGGGCGGGGCATGCGTCCTTTTCAATAGTTAAATTATCGACTTCTGGCAAAAAATCTATTTTAAAAATCTTATATACTTAAATCGGTCATTTTAAGTTCATACGAAGCCTATTTGGTCTTCGAATTTCACTTGCGTATATAAAAGCAGAAATACAATAATAAATCGCTGTTAAAGTATCTTGGTTTATCTATCCTGTGGCACCAATACAATATAAGAACAACGAGTTAATAAACTACAAATATTATATTAGAGCTGTTGATTGTGATGTGATTATTGTATCGTTTTAACTTTCAGAAGTTTTAAGATTTATGAATTTAAATTACAAAAATAGTGTTTATTTACGTGTTTGTAAAATATTTAAGATTTAAATAAGGATTTTGAGGTACTATTTGATGTAGTATTTGATGTATTTATGTATATGCCCATCGTGGCTTCAGGGATTCCTAAAACACTTTAATTTAAATCGCTTAAAATGGCGTAATGGAATAAAATAATTAAGGTACGGGTAATATTACGCAGCGTGTCTCAATGTTAAAGTTTAAATAAGCTTTTTACATTAGATAAAAAAAATACCTTTACAACTTTTGAAGATGATTTATTAAGCGTCTGGTGGTAAGTTTTAGCACTAGCTCTGTGAAGGACGCAGTCGCTTTAGTACGAGGGATAGGTTTTAAACATTAATATTATTATTTACCCCTTATATAGGGTCTTTCAACAAGGACGGGTCGATGTTAAAATTGAATAGAACAAGATGTGTGTGAGATATTAACGAAATTTATTTTTTATTTAAAAGGCCTATTTATTCCATTATGGATGGAATATGACATCGTTCAAATGTCCGCCGCGGCTTCGTATGGTGGCGCGAATCCGAGAGGTCCAATTTTTAATGACTCTGCTGCATAGATCCGGCTGAATCCGAGCGATGGCCTGCGTTATGTTGGCTTTCAGGGCAACGGTCGAATGTGGTTTATTGGCATAGACCTGCGACTTCAGAAAACCCCATAAGAAAAAGTCTAGCGGAGTCAAATCACACGATCTTGGTGGCCAATTCACATCACCTCTGCGAGAGATAACTCTACCCTCAAACCGTTCATGCAGAATGTCGATTGTGTCGTTCGCTGTGTGGCAAGTAGCGCCATCTTGCTGGAACCACATGTCGTTCACGTCCATATTGTTCAATTCAAGCCAAAAGAAATTGTTTATCATTGATCTGTAGGTCTGCGAAAGGCCGAGTTCTTGATCACGGCGAGAAATCGACTGCCTCGGAGTCTCCTGAACACTCTCACGTACAGCGGCGATGTTCTCGGCCGATCTGGCGCTCCTTTGACGTAAAGGTGTTGGTTGGTTGTTTACCGAACCGGTCGTTTTAAATTTAGTCACCAATCGTTGGAGAGTGGACTTTGAAGGGCCACCGCGTCTGCCGTAAAATGGGCGCAATGCGCGCAACGTTTGCACTAACGAACACTCATTTTGATAATAAAGTTTTATCATTTGCACATGCTGCTCAACCGTGTAACTTGCCATGGTGATTTGGCATCAGTGACTGAATAAAAAAAAACAGATTTGACAGATGCCGCCAAAACAAAATGGCCGCCACAGATTATTAACATCGACCCGCTCTATTTGAAAGACCCTATATATAGTTGGTGATAAATATATTGAAAGTTTCGTTTGATTTGCTGCAATGGCAGTATAAATATACCATCAGCTGACCTGATCTTTCACCGTCGCCGCCGGGGTTCGTCAGGGGTGCATTATTTCTCCACTTCTGTTTAATATCTACACAGAGCTTTTAATGAGAATTGTTCTCGAAAACTGGACTGACGGTATTGCGATTGGAGGGATGAAAATCTCGAACCTACGTTATGCGGACGATACCACACTGTTCGCGCTTCCGTTCTGTTTCTAAAAATTTTTGCCAAGCTGTACCTTGGTCATCAACCATAAAAAAATTGTTGTAATTTGTTGCCCAGTTTTATTGCACGGTTTGCAATGTACATTTTTTACATTCCTTTGTAATTCTTATTTTTACCATTGTAATAAACCTCTGGGTTATGGGTATGGGTATCGTTGACAATTTTATGTTTGTGAAGTGCTTATTATATACTTTATTATATATAAATGTTCTAATTCAATGGGGTTTTCAAGGCATTTTTTAATCTAGCTTTCCGTGTTGCTAATAGATTAATTATTGTCAATTTGAAATAACATTAGTGCACAGTTGGGGATAATAATCACCCAATTTACACCCATATATCTCGGCGATTGGAACTAGTTTTATTATATTAATTTGATTCGGAAAACCCCTCACTATGTTTGTCTTTAAAAATTTAGAGATAAATATTAAAATCAAACTGTGTTGCAATATATTTAAGGTTTAAACTAAAATTAAAAGCTGAATATTTGCAGCATAATAATGAATAGGTGCTATAATTGTAAAAGTGCCAATAAAATAATATTGTAATACTTACGCCAATGTTGTTCATAGTTAAAGCACAAAATGATTGTAATGTCATCGTCTTAATTAGGGTTGCCATACGTCCGGAATTTTTTGGACATGCTCGGTAATATAGGACTTTGTTCGGAATGCGGGGGGAATTCTAAACCGTCCGGAATTTCTACAATTTCGGTAGGTAACGAGTAAAATAGAATATAAAATAAACAAAATATTTTGTTTCGTTCAATCACATGCACGATGCTAACGACATTAATGTTACCTATATTTACAAGAAAATCCGGAATTTTCATCAAATGTCAGGAATTTACCCAGGAATTTTAATTTTTTTATCTGGGAACCCTAATCATAATGGACTTTTTGTGGACTAATAATTTACTACTGTTTTAGTGTAGATAGGTACAGTCAGTAGGTCAGGTACCTACTTAGGTTGATTAACAATTTGCAAACAATTTTTCCAAATGAAGGACAGGAAAATTGTTTTTGACATGTTAAAGATAAATAATTTAGTTTCTTTATCGTATGAACTTTATACTGCTGGTTACAGGATTAGGTAATGTGGAACAACATAAAAAATTATATACGTGTTGACTTGAGAAGCTTGTTTTTCATCTGTTAAAAAAATAGATCTGTTTGTAACTCAGCCTATATAGCTTACTGTACCTACTCAGATTGATTTTTAAGAAATTCGTATGTGTCCTTTTAGCTAGTCCGCATTCTCATAAATTTTTGTTTTTAATAAAATCAACGTAGGTACCTATAAAATTGTTTGTTGCGTACTTAGTAATTAAATTACTTATTGTTATGATTTGTTTAGTGTAAAAAGCTCTACAAGATGATTATTTGTGGTTTTAAAGTTTATAACAAAACATGACATGATGTTACTGATAAATTATACAAAATCAAGTTTTACCTACACAAACACAGTTGTTTTATTCATGCTTCGCATATCCCTGAATTAGTCAGGCGAATCTTGGTGTGGTGACAAGAGGATTTACCCAAAGTTACATTCGATTAGCGATGACGCTAGTCGATAAGTCCGAAAATGTATGGGATTTGACACACGCTATGGAAATATCACGTGGTATATCGACAACAAACCCTATGTAGAAATTGAATCGATTCGAAGCGAATGTAACTTGGCTACGGGCCAAGGAATATCTCTGATGATGTCACTTGTCTACGCTTATTGTATTGATGGATAGTAAATTATTTATTGTTACACCAAACTACAATTACATATCCTAGATAACTTAGACTAACGTGGTGGTACAATGGGCGGCCTTATCGCTTAAAGCGATCTTTTTCAGGCAACCTGTGGATGGACTAGTTTTGATGTAGTAAAATACTACCTACCGTCTACCGTACGTACTCCAAGCCAGGGAAGCTCCAAGCTATCTGCAGAAGTTGCCTCTCAAGGGAAGTAATAAAGATGTTCCGACTAGTCGGTAAAGCCGACTATCTGGCCACTTTCGTAGTTGGCGACTAATCGGCAAAAAGCGCCGACTATCCGGCTTCTTACTTTGTAGGTATGTATTTTTCAATAAAATGTATATAGGAGGAATTACAATAAATAAAATCCTCGATAGTTCATTAATATTTTTATGTTTATACTCGTAGTATTTGCTGTTTTTCCCTGCCCATCACGAGAAATTATCATTTGGCACTAGTTACACTTTACCTTACGGGAATCATTGTCCAATAAGGGGTTCTCATCCCCATGTTGATAACAGATGGCGTTACTTTGTCATGCTCTGATTTACAAAGGAAAGTGAATTGTCAATGTCAACATTATTTTCAGAGGAGCTTGAATTAAAAAACAAACGTGTTTGTTTAATATTACCGCGCATTGCGCATGCTCCTGGGTGGTCGTTGAGCAACCAAGGGAAAAAAACGGCTTGCCTCCCGGGAGCGTGAAAGCACTCTAGAGGTCTGACAACGTGAGATTGTTTTAGACAAATTTTGATGTTGTCTTTGTGATTTTGACATATAAACCATATTTTAGGCGGCTTAACTTCAGACAGCGCCATTACGCTACTTGAAACTAGTTTTTTTTATAATTGAACTGAAAAGCTCTCTTTGGAAGAAAGGAAAGGAAGCCTTTGCCCTGCAGTGGCAAAATACAGGTTACAGATTAGAAAATAATGGATTTTTCGGCTGCATTAACGTCGTGGTTTAAAATTAAGACATAATTATTATTAATTCATTTATTTCCGATTTAAAATAGTTACAAAATTATTAAACGCACACACAATATTCAAAACCAAATGCATAGATTAATTATACAGGCTGTCCCAAAAAATAGTGTCAAGCGAAAGTCCCGAGATAGAACACCCCTTGGGGTACCCGAACCACCCTCATGTATGTTCCGCGATTTTTTATAGTTTTCGAGTTATGAATTTTGTTCCGAATTTTTGAAAATTTTCGACTTGAACAACTTAAATAATTCTTTAAAAAAAAGTAGAAAACTTTCTTGAGATTTTTTTTTGCTACTGAATTTTTATGAGTTATTCTTTTATGCATAAAATAATCAGCTACGTGACTTTGATGAAAACTATGAAAATGTTGGTTTAAAGTCAAAAAATTACATTCAGTGAATTATGACTTTAAATTTTCATTTTAATTTTCAACTTTAAATTTAAAATCTTAACAAGTGATTTCATGGTTCTTGAATAAGTCTTAAGAATTCTCCAGACTCTCAGCTTTCATAATCATTAAAAAAAGTAGTACTTAATGGGCTACTTTGGCAAAAATCGGCATTCAAAGATGGCGAGGTGGAAAATTCTTAAAATTAGCTATCTGATTAGAAAATAGATTTTGGCACTTGGATGTTACATGCGATAGAAAAAACAAAACAGTCTACTAATAATTTACTATTCCTATCTAGAACTATAAGTCAATATCCAAAGTGGCGTTGTATTGCTCTCGCAATATTACTTTTACAGCTACTATGCCTCGAAACTAAATATAACCTAACAGGGATTTGCTTAATTAAATAAAGGATATAAAAATAATGCTTAATTAAATAAAGTAATATGTAAGGAAATAAACACAAAACACTTCAACAACGTGTATTCATTCATTACACACTATAAATATGTAGGTAATAAATTGAAAAAAAGGCTAGTAAAATGACGCCAATGAAATATATCTAGATTCTATTACAAAATTACCTACACAAAATAAGCTGGGTGGGCGACAGTGTAACTGATACAATTTTAATAACTACACGGTCTATTCCAATAATCTGAATATATGGTAACTCACCCAAGCCAACAGGCAACACACAGAAATACAATACAAGTTTACAAAGAAAGATATTACAGCAATATTAGAAAATTGGTTGGTACCTACTTATCTTGTTCTGGAGCCAGACAAAGAAAAGTGCCCATAAGGCCTTTACATTGCTATTTATACCCACCAAAAGTCGTAAAAAGTCATGATCTCTTTGGCCAATCACAAGCATTGGTTGTTTACATGGTAATATCTTTTTATATTGGCTATAACAACAACATGTAATGAACTTAAAGTCTGTTAAAACATAATTAATGATTATTAAATCACAAAATCGTATTATTAGAGCACACATTTCTACTTTTTGGGCGCCACCAATCACAGCAATCTTCTCATGTCGTCAATATTACAAAATCTAATAAAGTAAAACATTTTTAAAAATGATTAATAATTTACACAATCTTTCGTTATTTGAAAATCGTACTCCTAACATATAGCCACACATCAATAATACCTAAACAAACCTGATAAGTAATCATTTAAAAACTTATATCTTAGGAATAGAGAAACAAAATGGAAACACAACTTAAAATATCATTAATATTATTACAATAAATTATTGTCTAATGTACTATCTTAACATTATCAAGTAAGCTTCAATTACTGGTCATCAATAATAAAAAATTTAACCAATGACCAAACTTTTCATTCGGAAACATGTCATAATTTCGTTCTAAAAGATCTCGAATTATTGATTTGCCATTTGGAACTTGAAGACAATTAAAATTGAAGTTTTAATCAGGAACATATCTTGTCACATGCATTTGCCTTTTCTCGAGTGTGGATTTTTTTGTGTTTAATCAAACCACCGGTTGCAGAAAATGATTTATTGCAAATGTTGCAAGCATATGGTTTTTCTCCAGTGTGGATTCTCTTGTGTTTAACCAAACTACCGCCTTCAGAAAATGATTTATTGCAAATGTTGCAAGCATATGGTTTTTCTCCAGTGTGGATTCTCTTGTGTGCAATCAAACTACTGCATTGAGAAAATGATTTATTGCAAATGTTGCAAGCATATGGCTTTTCTCCCGTGTGGATTCTTTTGTGTTTAACCAAACTACCGCCATCAGAAAATGATTTATTGCAAATGTTGCAAGCATATGGTTTTTCTCCAGTGTGGATTCTCTTGTGTGCAATCAAACTACTGCATTGAGAAAATGATTTATTGCAAATGTTGCAAGCATATGGCTTTTCTCCCGTGTGGATTCTTTTGTGCATAATCAAGTTACTGCCGGTAGTAAATGTCTTATTGCACTTGTTGCAAGTATACTGCTTTTTATTTAAATGAATCCGCATGTGTTTCAAAAGTTTTATTTTCTTGGCAAATGATTTTTTGCACACATCACAACAGAATGACAAAGCACACAAATTGTTTGTCTGAGTTTTCACTTTTACCGGAGGTTGTTCTGAGTTTATTATATTGTCATTGTCTGTGACATCTTCTACAAGTGTACTCTCCTCTATGTCAATGGGTTCTTCCTTAACTTTAGCTTCAGTATTTCCTTGGTTTGAATAATTAATTATGGACATGAACGGTAAAGCAGTCACAGCTAGGTTATGAGTGATTGCTCTTGGTGGTACTAATCCATCAGCCTGAAAACCATATATCAGTTTAGAACATGTGAAGAGAAAAATTTGTACCTTTTTTTAATATATTGGGCGCGCAAGATTGTGCGATTTAGCATAGTTAAAGTTTATATGGAGAAGGAGTGCAAAAGATAAAATTAAGTACAAAAAACGATTGAATAATGGTTAAATTTAGACCACAGTACAACTACACAACAACACACAACAACAACAGGCAACTAGTTATTATTAATGTAGGTGCCTATGTCATTGTAGTCTGAATACCTGTTTCACTCTCATTATCTGCAAAAATACAATGATTTGTCTTTCGTGTGATTGTTCATAAAGAACAAAATAATAATAATTTAAGAGTAATTAAATACAGATAACTAGCTTCCAGCCATGGCTTCACAGATGTCGTTTGTCAATAAAAAGTAGCCTACAAATAGCAGGTCTTAAAAGATAGTGTCAAATGCAAGTTTGAATCAACCCATGTATGTTCTACGATTTTTCATAGTTGATATGACATTGATAGATACTAAGGCTTTTTTAACAGTTTAGGCATTTTTAGTACCTATCACTAATTTCGAATATTCGCCAATTTGGCATTGATTTTAACATTTCTCTTGTATTGTTTGCTTGTTCTTATGGGCCGGATTCACATTGTCCGGACAGAATCGAGGTCACCGTGAATTGCCTCCCTACCCCCTTCAACCTCCCCGATCGAATTACACCTAAAGGAAATTCTTGATAAATTTGTATTATAATACCTCAGTGCTTCGCTGTAACAGCTCTCTCTGGATTTGTTCAGATTTGTGACACATGTCAGAAAATCTGTAGCACCTCTGCAGCTGTGAGTAGCAGATGTAGCATATTGTGTGCAGCCTTCCATCTTCTGCATTCAACTGAAAAAACAATATAGTTTGAGCAAATCCATGATATAACTTCAGAATGGCTTTAACACATTTCATAGATATACAACTCTTTATTAAATAACTTACATACAGAAACAAAACAAAGACATACACGCAGGTAAGTACTAAGTTATTAATAACATTAATATAATAGCGGAACAAATGTTTGCATGATCTGCAGATATTTGTTCCAGGTCTGGATGTTTTTCTATATATTATATGTATTCATTTACAAAAAAACAGCATATACAATACATATTCTATCAGTTATCTGGTTCCCATAGTACAAGCTCTGCTTAGTGTGGTGCTACATAGTACTGTGTGAAATGTCCAGCAATATCTATTGATTTAAAAAAATGGCAGTACAATAGATGGGCTTATCACTGACAGTGATCTCTTTCAGACAACCTGAATAATTCATAACTCATAAATAGAGTTCACACACTGCAGGCCTCCATGGATGTGCCTGCCTCATCAAGGTTACACCAACAAATCAGAAATCAGAACGTTTATTTGCCAGAATATAGGTAGGTAAGTACATACATTTTGTTGATCCCTAAACATTCTACTATCCAGATGGTGTGCAAATATAAATCGATACAAAGATGTATTGAGATGCTCTCTCTCTTCGACATTTGTCTCACTTGAATTGAATGTTGGTTTAACTGTTTATGTAAGCTTGCTGCCCATCATGGCTGCTCCATTGATGTATTTACCATTAGCAAATCACTGCAAGTAAAACTGAAGCTATTGTTCTAGACACAGATGGTAGATACATACCTTTGTATTTGTTAATTTCTCGTATATTTCTAGAAGGCGGTCATTTCCAACCCAATGCATTCTCACGCCGGTCTCTAGGCACACTCTGCACCATGACTTTGGAGCATCTAAGCACTCAGGAGAAGCCATTTTAGACAAAACCTTTGTTTGTATTATTTTACCTTAACAAGTTTTAATTGTTGTTACCTACACAGATTACACAAAACAAAAGGCAGATAGAGTGTACGCAACAAACAGTATGACGCCACTTTTCATTCATGTGTGCGTGGCGTTTAGAAATAGTTCTGTAGGGACACGTGCATCAGTATGCGTGTAATGATACCAGAAAAGGAAAAAACTCCCTGTATTTTTTTTTAATGTCCTTTTACGACAACAGGTTCTAAAATTTTATTTGGAGACATGAATTTGTTACTAATTGAATACAAATATGTATGAGTATTAGGATTGATCAATTGTTTAATTAACAAGTTTATTAAACACTTAAATATTTCATGTACCATTGTAAACGCATTGTAAAATTACAGAAGAAATAATATGTGAAGATTTTTATAACTAGCGGTCCGTCCGGTGTTTATTGAGGTTTACATGGACTTTAATGTCCTCCTGGCCGAAGTACGGCTACGGCGGCCATCTCGCAAGAGACTAGCCAACAACGCAGGATATATTCCTGACTCCGGACTGTTATTAGAATTTGAAAAATTACAATAACATTTTGGCCAATAATAGAAACCCATTCCTCGCGTAGTACTACAGGCAACGGGGAACTTTTTGCTGCACTAAATTACATACTTGATTTTTTTTATATAGGTTCAGTATCACGTACTGAATATAAAAAACAAAATGCTTACAAATTTTGCGAACGGAAGTGCCTTAAATTTGCGAAAAACCGTTTTGGCCTATATCTCCGTAGCCGTGCGCTTGAGGCCAAAAATTATCATGACCTTTTTTCTAGACAATTAAATTTACTATCTTTTTTGTTTAATAATTTTTTTTGTGACACTTACCGTTTACAACTTATACGATTATTATTGTTTATTTATCGACTTTTGGACCTATATCTCTTTTAATAATTGTTTAAACAATAAAATGCTCATAAGCTAAGTTGTAAATTGACATATTGTCTACAACTTTGTCTTAGAACTTTTTTTTGCTGAAGTTAATATTTTCGGAGTTATCACGCGTTCATTTTGAAAGTTCTGTGCCTTGGCGGTCAAGGTCACTAATTAAATACATCTAATGAAATCTCCGTGAGCTGTCTTAATGGGATCTCATTGAAATCTCATTATACAGCCATACTACGTATATATAGATAGATAGATAATACTTTATTGCACACCACGAAACAAATACATAAAAAAAACAACTACGTAAATCTATGGATACAATTGGCGGTCTTATCGCTAATTAGCGATCTCTACCAGACAACCTTTAGATGGAATGGACTGTGTAGACATTACCTATTTATATATATATATATATATGAGATCCCATTAAGACAGCTCACGGAGATTTCATTAGATGTATTTCATTAGTGACCTTGACCGCTAAGGCACAGAACTTTCAAAATGAACGCGTGATAACTCCGAAAATATTAACTTCAGCAAAAAAAAGTTCTAAGACAAAGTTGTAGACAATGTGTCAATTTACAACTTAGCTTATGAGCATTTTATTGTCTAAACAATTATTAAAAGAGATATAGGTCCAAAGGTCGATAAATAAACAATAATAATCGTATAAGTTGTAAAAGGTAAGTGTCACAAAAAAAATTATAAAACAAAAAAGATAGTACATTTAATTGTCTACAAAAAAGGTCCTGATAATTTTTGGCCTCAAGCGCACGGCTACGGAGATATAGGCCAAAACGGTTTTTCGCAAATTTAAGGCACTTCCGTTCGCAAAATTTGTAAGCATTTTGTTTTTTTATATTCAGTACGTGATACTGAACCTATATAAAAAAAATCGTGTATGTAATTTAGTGCAAATTGGACAAGAGTAAATATTTCCCCGTTGCCTGTACTATAGAACAACATCTGTCGGCAATCTGCAAAAATCATAAAATAATAAAACTTGACACTGATTACAGTAAGTACACGTTAAATATAACTAGCATCCTCAATTCATTCCACTAATAATATAAATGCAAAAGTTGGTGAGGATGTTTGGATGTTTGAGACTCAATCACGCGTAAACGGCTGAACGGATTTTAATGAAATTTTGCACATATTGAATATGATCTGGATTAACATATAAGATATTTTTATCCCGGTAAAATGTTCTGGTAGGATATTTTTCCCGAAGCGAAGCGAGGGCGGATCGCTATTACTTCTCTATATATACCATTTATTATATATGTGTATATGTATATGTAATGTATATACATTACATATATACATACGGAACTAAATTGTTATAGGTACATATACAATTATATTTAAAATCCCGTATAAGATATTAATCACCGAATCACAGTAAACGGCAATATCATAATTATAGAAATACATCCAAATTCGGACTAACAATTTAGGCGTGAGATTACGCGTGGGAATCGAACCCACGTCCGTACATTTAACAGTCAGGCTAGCTAACGCCTAGATCAACAGGTAGTTTCTCCAATTGAAGGGAAAACATTTTGCCGAAAACTGGCAACACAGTCGAACTAATGTCGAGGTTTTGTGTTTCGAGACAGCCGTTTAATTATTGGGTGAATAAATAATAAAATCAATTAAATAATTTATAGTTACTTGTGAAATGATATTCCATCCACTTTTTTTTGTTTTTGTGAACAACTTTTACACTGTTTAATAACACAAGACGGCATTTTTGACAGAAAATAATGAATCACTCGAGACGTTCAAGCAGTACGACGCTATCTTTAGCATTGCCGCGAGATTGTATTCGCTTTTAAATTTGTATTCGCTTGTGTGGCTTCACTCGCACGTTCGGCGCGCTCTATCTGTTTGTTTGTATAATCTGAGGTTACCTAATACAATTTTGGAATGAGATAAATATTGTACAGACGTAAGCCTGATAAGATGTTTTTGTAATTGTTTTAACATATACGACGCGTGACGCAATAGCTAATTATGAGTTTTATCTTCTCTTCAACGAACCAACAACATACAGAGACACAGACTACAATACCTACGCAATCAATACATTAACTTGATTGAGTCAGGTCAGACCACTTGGGACTTGGACAACCGGCTACACACATACACAGTAAGGGTGCGTCCACATCTGACTGTAAGGGACCACTAAGATGTACTACGTAGAGTCCTTTTTACCAAAGAAGTCCCGCAGCAATTAGTGGAACTAATTTTGAAAGACCGGCCATGTTGTCAAAGCTGTTAGTGTTATTGTGCTGATTTTAATTAATTTTGTTGTGTTGAAAGCGTTGTTTACAATGGCTAAAGTTGTTAATAGTGCTGCCCGAGACATTATACTGAAGGTGAAAGAGTTTTGTGAAGCAGAATCAAGGTTTTGATACCAATAAACAATGTTCGCAAGAGAGTTGCCGCCATGACAGGTACATTTTAGGGATGCCACATAATTGATTTTTCCATGTTGTTTGGAAAATTAAAATTAATTGTGATGCCCATTTTTACTGTATGTATACTTAATTTAATATTTTTTTACATTACAGGTATTTCTGAAACAACCGTCTCAAGAATAATACAAGAAGGAAATACGGCTGCAAGAACTTCAACAAAAATTGTCACACCTGGGGAAAAACGTTCACATTGAAAGAAGATTAGGTGGGATAATTTTGATCTTTGTGCCATTAGTGAAAAAATTCAACAATTTTATATTGTGAAGAAGGAACTGCCAACTTTAAATGAAGTACGTAACGTTTTGAAAGAGGATATTGATTTTCAAGCGAAAAAGAGTTGGATCGTGATTCTGGCGTGCATGTAAATGATTCAGATAGTGATACTAGTATGTCGAGCCCTACTTGATGATTATAATTATACAATAAAAATTTAAAAGGCGTTTGTCATTTTCTATTAATTTTATCTAAGTAGGTAGGTAGTGCCTCTAACGAAATCGTACACTTTTGTAAGATTGATTGATAGGATCTCTTCCAGACAACTTTGAGAGGGTCTAAACTCGTGAGTACGACAATGGACTATATATAGAAAATGTTCAATATATTATATATAAATACTTACTAAAATATATAGCAACAAAGATATAATCTAAGTACAGAATAATGGATATCCATAAACACACTACTAAGTAAACATAGTTACATAACATACCTACATAAAATATATTTACAAAGGAATTACTTACCATCATATACTTTGCTCTACTAAATATCCCGCTAAACAAAATGAACTTACTAAATCAGTTTATTGCACATAGTTATTAACAAAAACGGGTCTTTATCGCGCGTACCTTTATATACAGTGTGTCCCTGGATAAAGTGCAACCCCGAAAGGGGGTGAAACTAGATCAAAAATTATAGACAAAAAAATACAAAAAAAAATTAAAAAAAAATTCGTATATACTTTATTGATGTATTAAAATTTTTATTACTCACTAATTACTCTATTTAATAAAAAAATTATTTCTTCCAAAGTAGTAGGTCTATTTTGTTAAAATAAAAACCATAATCATGTCAGATATGTGACGATGACGATAAAATAACAAATAACTCACAAACGAGTGGCTATCGTGACTTAAAGTTTAATTTTTGTATTAAAATTACATTTTTTAGGCTGTTTTTTTCCAATAAACTCCAAAAATCTTAAAATTAAGCCTATAATACTAGAAATTTTTATGACTTTTTATTATTGTCTATCATAATAGCTTTTAAATAAAATAAAAACCTACGTTCTAACATAAAAAATGTGCTGGCTAGGAGCTTTTAAAGTTGACCACTGATTACGTCACCACTCAGGTAGAGACACGTTTTTTTTTGCTGCTCAGGTAGTATTAAAAATCAAATTTTAGTTACAACATTTTTATTTAACTTATTACATGTAAGTATGAAATAAGGGTTTTGTTTAATGCATTAAATGCTCAAAATGGCTTCCTTGTTGTTGTAGGCACATTGCCGCACGAAGAGCGATTTGTTGTGTGGCTCTAAGCACCATCTCTGGGTCACTTCTTATCTCATCGGCACATCGCATGATTTGATCTTGTAACTCTGCCTCGGTGTCTACGGTCGTTCTGTAGACTCTTTGTTTCATAACACCCCACAGAAAATAGTCTAGGGGTGTCAGGTCAGGTGAACGTGCCGGCCACCCGACTGGTCCATCCCGGCCGATCCACCTATTAGCGTAGTTTTCGTTTAAAAAACTTCGCACATTGCGCCCGTAGTGCGCAGGGCATCTGTCCATCTGCAAATACATCTGTTGCCTTGTAGCCAGCGGAACATCTTCCAGCAGTAGTGGCAGATCGTCTCTTAATAAGTTTAAAAAACTTTCGGCATTTAATGTTGCGGGTAAAATAACTGGCCCAATCAGCGTGTCGTCTATTAGAGCTGCCCATACATTAACTAAAAATTGCACTTGAAAAGTAGACGCCCTCTTTAGGTGTGGATTTTCCTCGGACCATACATGTAAGTTTCTGCAATTTGTGATTCCATTCCGGGTGAATTTCGCTTCATCCATCCATAAAATTTTTTTTAGGAATTGTGGATTATTTCTAATTTTTTGTTGAATCCACGTAGACATTACGCATCTTGCACGATTGTCTACATTTTCATGCAAATGCTGTACTCGCTGATAATGGTATGGATGCAATCCCTTCTTTTTCAAAATTCGCCATACGGATGTTTTTGATATACCGTGACGCAAAGCTAAGCGTCTAATGCTGGTTGTGGGATCAGCAAACAAATCGTTTAAAACGGCCTCTTCTATGGAATGGTCAATAATGGTAGCTTGTTGCTCACGGCGATCTCTTGCTAATCCAAGTCCGATGTTGGATAACTTTCGGTGAACTTCTTGGAAATTTCGTGCTGACGGTATAAGTCTGCTCGGAAACGCATTTATGTATGCAGAACGAGCGACTGTTGTGTGTCCACGTGACATACCATAATAATAATGGATGTCAGCGATTTCTCGCGGAGAGAACTCAGTCAATCGCGGCATCTCCACAACACAACAAAGTACAGTCAAAAACGTAACAAAAAGTCAAAAACAAAACAAAAGCAAAACAACGTAACAAAAACTTGAAGGCGCAGTAAGGTACGGTAGGCGGTAGCAGCGGCGAGAATATCGGAGCGACTGGCGTGCCTTGTTGTGAGTCCTGTTTCGATCCCCACCCTTCATCTTTCATAGAACAGGCCCAGCGACCATAATCTACAACAATATAAGTTAAAAAAGGGTCTCTACCTGAGTGGTGACGTAATCAGTGGTCAACTTTAAATGCTAGGAGCATTGAAATTGAATTTGAATTGAAAAGCATTGCATGAAAATGTAGACAATCGTGCAAGATGCGTAATGTCTACGTGGATTCAACAAAAAATTAGAAATAATCCACAATTCCTAAAAAAAATTTTATGGATGGATGAAGCGAAATTCACCCGGAATGGAATCACAAATTGCAGAAACTTACATGTATGGTCCGAGGAAAATCCACACCTAAAGAGGGCGTCTACTTTTCAAGTGCAATTTTCAGTTAATGTATGGGCAGCTCTAATAGACGACACGCTGATTGGGCCAGTTATTTTACCCGCAACATTAAATGCCGAAAGTTTTTTAAACTTATTAAGAGACGATCTGCCACTACTGCTGGAAGATGTTCCGCTGGCTACAAGGCAACAGATGTATTTGCAGATGGACGGATGCCCTGCGCACTACGGGCGCAATGTGCGAAGTTTTTTAAACGAAAACTACGCTAATAGGTGGATCGGCCGGGATGGACCAGTCGGGTGGCCGGCACGTTCAACTGACCTGACACCCCTAGACTATTTTCTGTGGGGTGTTATGAAACAAAGAGTCTACAGAACGACCGTAGACACCGAGGCAGAGTTACAAGATCAAATCATGCGATGTGCCGATGAGATAAGAAGTGACCCAGAGATGGTGCTTAGAGCCACACAACAAATCGCTCTTCGTGCGGCAATGTGCCTACAACAACAAGGAAGCCATTTTGAGCATTTAATGCATTAAACAAAACCCTTATTTCATACTTACATGTAATAAGTTAAATAAAAATGTTGTAACTAAAATTTGATTTTTAATACTACCTGAGCAGCAAAAAAAAACGTGTCTCTACCTGAGTGGTGACGTAATCAGTGGTCAACTTTAAAAGCTCCTAGCCAGCACATTTTTTATGTTAGAACGTAGGTTTTTATTTTATTTAAAAGCTATTATGATAGACAATAATAAAAAGTCATAAAAATTTCTAGTATTATAGGCTTAATTTTAAGATTTTTGGAGTTTATTGGAAAAAAACAGCCTAAAAAATGTAATTTTAATACAAAAATTAAACTTTAAGTCACGATAGCCACTTGTTTGTGAGTTATTTGTTATTTTATCGTCATCGTCACATATCTGACATGATTATGGTTTTTATTTTAACAAAATAGACCTACTACTTTGGAAGAAATCATTTTTTTATTAAATAGAGTCATTAGTGAGCAATAAAAATTTTAATTCATCAATAAAGTATATACTAAATTTTTTTAATTTTTTTTTTCTATTTTTTTGTCGATAATTTTTGATCTAGTTTCACCCCCTTTCGGGGTTGCACTTTATCCAGGGACACACTGTATAATCCCGACAGTTTGAGTTACAACGGCCGCCGTTGTCACGGGTAGGCTACCCGTACTACCCGTGTTGTGTTGTGACTAAAGCTGCGTGGCAATGCATCATAGATACTTATGTCAAGTATGATGTATTTTGGTCTGCCCACTATCCGTTAGTAGTAACATGTAATCTGGATGTTGTTAGACAGAAAATCATGCCAAAAGCTTCGTACCATTGTAAAATCCAATGGGATCAGAGAAATGCAGACCAAGTACATGAATATCAGAAAATATGTAATTCTCATTTGAAAACCATAGTCTTTCCCAGCGAGTTACAAAACTGTTGTGAAAAAATATGTCATGATGCTAGCCATAAAGAAATTATAAATAATTTATATAATGATGTAGTTAGTATTTTAAGTCAGGCGGCTAGTGCCGCATGTACTGTAAACAGAAGAGGCAAAAATAAGAAGATTATGGCAGGGGGGAATCAGCATGTGAGCGACTCTTACTTGAGTGCCAGGCAGAAGTTTGTTGAATGGGTTTGGTACGGCAAGCCAAGTCATGGTCCAATTTTTGAAGAAATGATTCAGTCACGGAAAAAATTCAAAGGTAGACTTAGGTGGTGCCAAAACCACCAAGATCAAATAAAGATGGATTTGATGGCAAAACACCATTCAAATTCAGATTTTAAGAGTTTCTGGAAGTGCACGAACAGGCTAAATGTTCGGCCTGGTACTCCGGTGAGTGTCGACGACGTGTCCAACCCTGGGAACATTGCTAATGTTTTTAAAAATCACTTTGCTGTGCAGTCGCCTCTGGGACCACCGTGTCGTAGGTTCGATGCTGGGATTAAGTCGGTAATTTCAACACTAATCCTTGCTAAAGATGTCAGAGCTGTGATCAAGAAAATGAGAAGAGGGAAATCACCGGGTCACGATGGCCTGAGCATCGAACACCTTAAGCATGCTGGTTACCATCTCCCTGGGGTACTTGCTATGCTGTATAACCTATTTCTGAGTTACTCATTCCTGCCTTCAGACTTGATGCGGACTCTGGTGGTACCCATTGTCAAGAGCAAGACGGGTGATGTGTCGGATAAATCTAATTACAGACCCATCTCTCTAGCCACGATCATCGCCAAAGTACTTGACAGTGTGCTTAACTCCTATTTGAACAGGCATGTTAAGTTGCACGATGCTCAGTTCGGCTTTCGGCCTGTCAACTGAGACTGCCATTCTTAGTCTGAAGCATACTGTCAAGTATTACACTGATAGACAAACTCCAGTTTATGCCTGCTTCCTGGATCTTTCTCGTGCTTTCGACCTCGTCTCCTACGATTTGCTGTGGCAGAAGCTGACAGACACTGGGCTGCCAACGGAGTTGGTATCAATATTTAGATATTGGTATCTAAATCAGGAAAACCGCGTGAGATGGGCGGGTGAGCTGTCGGACTCGTGTAGGCTGGAGTGCGGGGTGAGGCAGGGAGGGTTGAGTTCGCCTTCGCTCTTCAGTCTGTACGTAAATGGGCTGATCGAGCGACTCAGCGGCATGCCTGTGGGCTGCTACATAGACGGTGTGTGTGTAAATAACCTGAGCTATGCCGATGACATGGTGCTGCTGGCTCCCTCGATTAGCGCTCTCCAAAAGTTACTGGTGGTCTGTGAGTCGTATGTGACATCACATGGCCTTATTTATAATGCCAAAAAGTCGGAGCTAATGGTCTTCAGGTCGGGTACCAAGTGCCCTAAGTTTGTTCCCCCCGTGACTCTGAATGGGGCACCACTAAAAAGGGTACCTATTCCAATTTAAATATCTAGGGCATCTGGTAACTGACGACTTGCGAGATGATACCGATATGGAGAGAGAACGCAGAGCATTGTCAGTCCGGACGAATATGCTGGCCCGCAGATTCGCGCGATGTACAGACGCGGTCAAAGTGACTCTTTTTAAAGCGTACTGTACATCGCTGTACTCAGCGAGTCTGTGGTTTCAGTATACGCAAAGGGCTTACAATGCTCTGCGAGTCCAATTTAATAATGCGTTCAGGGCGCTGTTGCGGCTTCCGCGCTTCTGTAGTGCCTCAGGCATGTTCGCCGAAGCACGAGCAGACAGCACAGCGTACGCCGTCGCAGCTGGCGCGAGTATGATCCACCCTTCAGTCCCGGCTATCATGGTGACCCCCATCTGTCCTCACACTCTATCCTTCAGGCCTATTGTGGTCCCTGCTGGGGTGGAGTTGAAGGTAAAATCAACCTTATTCTGTGAGAGTTAAGGACTAAGTCATAAAAATAGCCGACCGGTTTTTAGACTTGGCGATTTTGGCGACCTCGATATGGCCATATTTTCTCCATATGTCAAGTAGTTCAACAACTCAATAGAATCTCTGGAACTCTCTAGAAGTCTAGAATATTTGTGTCCATGACACTATTGCAGGGCATTATTCTAAAATTGTGCTTAATCTATACGTGACTCACGAACACGATTCACTTTCGTTATAGTTAGTACAGAAATTTTCTTATAAAAATGGGAATGTTTTGGATAAGGTTGCGAACGATCCTAGATAAACTTATTCAACTCTTCAAATTATAACTTTTATAAATGGGTATTAGATTCTAAACTTCCTGATAACAGGCTCATGAGTTAGTGCAACATAGCTCGAAGAACTGACGGCTGTTGGGGCGAAAGGTTCTAGAGTAGAGACAGCGCACTGGAAAGCGCCTTGATAAAGGTTGCTGGGAGCCGTTGGGTGCAGGCCGCACAAGATCGGTCGCTCTGGAAATCTACGGGGAGGTATATGTTCAGCAGTGGATGATATGATGATGATGAATCTTGGCATGAAGAACTGAGGAAAACTCCCAAATCAAGAAAAACTTTCTCAATCTAAGTGTTTATTAATATCAAAATTCTAGATCGCCCTATCCCCGGACGCGAGAAACGCAATGTGGGTGTCATTTGACGGCAGGAATAGACAAGCGTTACAACACGGAGATAGGTAAAGGCAATGGTTACAGCCATTCTGCCATCATGCCTGCGCACGCGACGCTTTCTGAATGTATTATTGTACAGTAATTTAGATGCTAATGTATGAAAATTGATTATGATTACTAACAAGAACTAATTGGCTTGTAATTACGTCTTAATTAGTCGTAGAAAGTGGTATAACTACTTTATTGATGTTGGTCGTAGTTTGGATTTCAACATCTTTATGAGATCGTCCATTTAATGATTGGTACATGATGAATTGTCATTTTCAAAAGCGTATTTTTTTAACAAAAATCTAGTTTCAACTAGCGTAATAGATGACACTGTTTGGGGATACTCTGGCAAAAAATATAGTCTATATGCCATAATCACAAAATTTGTCTAAAACAATCTTACTTCATGAGAAAAACTAGCACAAATAATTTTATTTAAATTTCTAGTTCCTCAGAAAATAATGATAAACGGCAATTGACATTGACAATTCACTTTCCTTCTATTTAATCAGCGTATTAGCAACGCCATCTGTTAGCAGTTATAAAAACACAGCAGTGTAAACCGTCATTGTTAAGTTCAACTCTTGTGGAGTAAGGGAGTGTGGCGTATTCTACTATTCACTCCTACAATAAATCACGTGACAGTGACCTGTAAATGCGGGTCAATAGTTTGAGTAGCCAGAACAAGTTTTCATGTTGAGAGTGTCACTGTCAGTGATGAGAGGAGAGAGATAACTAATGCCGCCGGCATTCATTCTGTAGACAAGATACGATACAAGATAGTTCAATTGTCTCAGTATTTTGTAATATGTATTTTAACTCTTTCGGCTTCATTAATAAGTTGTAGCAAGCAAATATCCGGAGTTTTATTTAAGAGAAACTCAGACCGAGCACCCCTCCAAAGAAGGATCTTCTTTAGGAGGAGGCTTTACATTAAATGCGACATCGACATAGTATTGAGAGAGCCAAGCTTGTTTCAGATTACGCCTTGCGCGGGCGCTCGATGCCCGGCCAGTGTTTCTTTCGACGGTCGCTCACAGATAACTCTTAGACCAGGCGATAGGTAAACTTACACGCTATACTGGGAAAGGGTGTTTTAATTTAATAGTACATTGTTGTACAAGGGACGTAAGCGATCGCTTACACCAAAGTTTAACACATAACTTTTCATCACGAATGCGAGGTAAATAAAAAAGTCTTTGTTACAGCTTGTTGTTAAAAAGAAAATTTGCGTTCCCGGTATCCATTGTTTTTTGTCACTACTAAACTATGACCTCTTTTATTTAAAATAAATAAAGATTTATAATGGAGGTTGTATTTCATTATAACATAATACGAATGTAGGCCACATTCACTTTTAAATAGAAATAAGGATTTGTTATGGAGGTTGTATTTCATTAGTATATTATGAATGCAATAACTTCATTCTATTTTCAAACTTACTTACGGCCCTAGGGACGTAAATCGCATTTACAAATCAGGTATCGAGCTAACTTGAATGACTAATATTCAGAGCATGAGTGATGAAAAAATATATGTTTTTGCCCGTAAAAGCTAATCGCGGGGTTACGAACTTTTGGGATTCAGTATCATTATAAAATGTTAGTGGCGATGGGCTTGCTAAATACTAAAAGTGGGTATTGCTTAGACTATGTACCTCTCGTATATTATCCTCTCGGGTCCGCTACTGAGTATGAAGTCTAAGGATATTACTATACTATTGTAATAAGATTCATGCAACAACTGACACAAGCTACTTATGTCAGAACTCCGAACATTGTGTGTATGTGGCTCATATATGTGTTAAAAATCATTCAGTTCAAGGGTAAAGGTAGGGAGGTACACATTTTTATGGTTTTTTTTATAGTAAACGCACTTAAGGTAAGTTATACACTAAGTACTAACATTTGCTTACACACGCTTTTTGCTTCGCTTTTGCACTGCATGGTTGTGAAATCTATTTTATGTAACCTAATGTAATTTATAATACATATAATTAACACAAAAAATATTTGATCATGTCAAATGTAAAAGCCATATTTTTAACTATACATACAAAGTTCAAAGTTTTACCATTACCTTGTAATTTATTGTAATTATCCTTGATATATTTTTTTAATGATGAATTTCAAATTAATCACTTACCTATTATAAAAATCTATATTTAAATCTTTCTATAATTTCTATATCGATACTAGCAGACGTTTTAACTATATAAACTTATTATATTCTAAACCTTTAAAGTTAATATGACCATTCCATACTTCCAGCCTCTACGTGACCACGTCAGTATACCCAGTGCCCTCAATATGCGCACTAGACCAGATCTCAGACTGGTTCGACTCCCTCGCCGAATGCCTTCACTGGAACGTACGTAAAAAACAAAAACAGATTGACGAGCTGAGCGACCTCACTCATTCCTCCAGTGATACTATGGAAGACTTGGAAAATAATCATCACGATGAGCAACCGGCTGACACATGACCTTATTTGTCTAGGATAGGCTAAGATCAAGAATTTTGGGGTAGGGTGCGGGTACACCAAGATAATTTAGGGAAAAAGTGAACGCGAGTGGAATTTGAATGATTTTACTCAGTTATTCTTGGGCGGGGCATGCGTCCTTTTCAATAGTTAAATTATCGACTTCTGGCAAAAAATCTATTTTAAAAATCTTATATACTTAAATCGGTCATTTTAAGTTCATACGAATCCTATTTGGTCTTCGAATTTCACTTGCGTATATAAAAGCAGAAATACAATAATAAATCGCTGTTAAAGTATCTTGGTTTATCTATCCTGTGGCACCAATACAATATAAGAACAACGAGTTAATAAACTACAAATATTATATTAGAGCTGTTGATTGTGATGTGATTATTGTATCGTTTTAACTTTCAGAAGTTTTAAGATTTATGAATTTAAATTACAAAAATAGTGTTTATTTACG
The DNA here is from genome assembly GCA_963924445.1 of Philereme transversata. Classification (NCBI taxonomy): domain Eukaryota; kingdom Metazoa; phylum Arthropoda; class Insecta; order Lepidoptera; family Geometridae; genus Philereme; species Philereme transversata. The sequence goes on along the minus strand of OZ004343.1, from coordinate 5,418,746 downwards.
TGTTTGTAAAATATTTAAGATTTAAATAAGGATTTTGAGCTACTATTTGATGTAGTATTTGATGTATTTATGTATATGCCCATCGTGGCTTCAGGGATTCCTAAAACACTTTAATTTAAATCGCTTGAAATGGCGTAATGGAATAAAATAATTAAGGTACGGGTAATATTACGCAGCGTGTCTCAATATTAAAGTTTAAATAAGCTTTTTACATTAGATAAAAAAAATACCTTTACAACTTTTGAAGATGATTTATTAAGCGTCTGGTGGTAAGTTTTAGCACTAGCTCTGTGAAGGACGCAGTCGCTTTAGTACAAGGGATAGGTTTTAAACATTAATATCATACCCCTTATACAGTGTGTCCCTGGATAAAGTGCAACCCCGAAAGGGGATGAAACTAGATCAAAAATTATCGACAAAAAAATAGAAAAAAAAATTAAAAAAAAAATCGTATATACTTTATTGATGTATTAAAATTTTTATTACTCACTAATTACTCTATTTAATAAAAAAATTATTTCTTCCAAAGTAGTAGGTCTATTTTGTTAAAATAAAAACCATAATCATGTCAGATATGTGACGATGACGATAAAATAACAAATAACTCACAAACGAGTGGCTATCGTGACTTAAAGTTTAATTTTTGTATTAAAATTACATTTTTTAGGCTGTTTTTTTCCAATAAACTCCAAAAATCTTAAAATTAAGCCTATAATACTAGAAATTTTTATGACTTTTTATTATTGTCTATCATAATAGCTTTTAAATAAAAAAAAACCTACGTTCTAACATAAAAAATGTGCTGGCTAGGAGCTTTTAAAGTTGACCACTGATTACGTCACCACTCAGGTAGAGACACGTTTTTTTTTGCTGCTCAGGTAGTATTAAAAATCAAATTTTAGTTACAACATTTTTATTTAACTTATTACATGTAAGTATGAAATAAGGGTTTTGTTTAATGCATTAAATGCTCAAAATGGCTTCCTTGTTGTTGTAGGCACATTGCCGCACGAAGAGCGATTTGTTGTGTGGCTCTAAGCACCATCTCTGGGTCACTTCTTATCTCATCGGCACATCGCATGATTTGATCTTGTAACTCTTCCTCGGTGTCTACGGTCGTTCTGTAGACTCTTTGTTTCATAACACCCCACAGAAAATAGTCTAGGGGTGTCAGGTCAGTTGAACGTGCCGGCCACCCGACTGGTCCATCCCGGCCGATCCACCTATTAGCGTAGTTTTCGTTTAAAAAACTTCGCACATTGCGCCCGTAGTGCGCAGGGCATCCGTCCATCTGCAAATACATCTGTTGCCTTGTAGCCAGCGGAACATCTTCCAGCAGTAGTGGCAGATCGTCTCTTAATAAGTTTAAAAAACTTTCGGCATTTAATGTTGCGGGTAAAATAACTGGCCCAATCAGCGTGTCGTCTATTAGAGCTGCCCATACATTAACTGAAAATTGCACTTGAAAAGTAGACGCCCTCTTTAGGTGTGGATTTTCCTCGGACCATACATGTAAGTTTCTGCAATTTGTGATTCCATTCCGGGTGAATCCATCCATAAAATTTTTTTTAGGAATTGTGGATTATTTCTAATTTTTTGTTGAATCCACGTAGACATTACGCATCTTGCACGATTGTCTACATTTTCATGCAAATGCTGTACTCGCTGATAATGGTATGGATGCAATCCCTTCTTTTTCAAAATTCGCCATACGGATGTTTTTGATATACCGTGACGCAAAGCTAAGCGTCTAATGCTGGTTGTGGGATCAGCAAACAAATCGTTTAAAACGGCCTCTTCTATGGAATGGTCAATAATGGTAGCTTGTTGCTCACGGCGATCTCTTGCTAATCCAAGTCCGATGTTGGATAACTTTCGGTGAACTTCTTGGAAATTTCGTGCTGACGGTATAAGTCTGCTCGGAAACGCATTTATGTATGCAGAACGAGCGACTGTTGTGTGTCCACGTGACATACCATAATAATAATGGATGTCAGCGATTTCTCGCGGAGAGAACTCAGTCAATCGCGGCATCTCCACAACACAACAAAGTACAGTCAAAAACGTAACAAAAAGTCAAAAACAAAACAAAAGCAAAACAACGTAACAAAAACTTGAAGGCGCAGTAAGGTACGGTAGGCGGTAGCAGCGGCGAGAATATCGGAGCGACTGGCGTGCCTTGTTGTGAGTCCTGTTTCGATCCCCACCCTTCATCTTTCATAGAACAGGCCCAGCGACCATAATCTACAACAATATAAGTTAAAAAAGGGTCTCTACCTGAGTGGTGACGTAATCAGTGGTCAACTTTAAATGCTCCTAGCCAGCACATTTTTTATGTTAGAACGTAGGTTTTTATTTTATTTAAAAGCTATTATGATAGACAATAATAAAAAGTCATAAAAATTTCTAGTATTATAGGCTTAATTTTAAGATTTTTGGAGTTTATTGGAAAAAAACAGCCTAAAAAATGTAATTTTAATACAAAAATTAAACTTTAAGTCACGATAGCCACTTAATAATAATAATAAACTTTTATTGGAACCACAAAAAATATGTCATAAACAATTTTAAATATAGGTGCTAGTTTACATATCATAATTTTGATGTATGCTTAATCATTAGGAAATTATATAAATCAGCTTAAGTAATAATTATTTAACAATGTTATGCATTAACTTTGACCTCCACACTAGGATTCCCTGTATTGTGGAGATCAAATACAAAAAAAGGTTAATCATGGTAGTGCAGTGTTCGGCAAGTGAATTTAAATTTAAAATGATGTATCTACTTAAATGAATATCATGTGTTAATTTAAAGTAAAGTTAATTGTAATCTAATTACGTTTATAGTGTTAAATTTGTTTTGGTATATCTATGTATGTATATAATGTGTGTTTATCTATTATGGTTAGTGCTATAAGTATTATGTATGTGCGGTTGGTTATCCTACTGTTGTTCTATCTGTCATACTGAAGCATTGTCTCAGTCTCAGTATAGTCCTTTTCAAGAAGCCACTTTCGTAGAATTATCTTACATCCCCGCCTTGTCAATGGATAGAAGTTCAGTATTTTATTTATTTTGGAATATAAGAAGGGCCCTAACCAAGAAAAAAATCTACAGAAGAATTGGGTGCGTCTAATAGGGGGTTTCCACCGGATGTGGCGATAAGAAATGATAACTTTGGTTGGTGCAATTTTGTGATGTCTCAAGATGACGGAGGTAATAAATAACTGTCTTATTGTAAGATGGCTATATTCCTTGTATAATTCATTTGTTGGATAGTGAAACGATTTCTTGTAAGCAACTTTTAGAACCGATCTCTGAGCACGTTCCAATGTAAGCATGCGAGTCTTACAAGCCCCTCCCCAAGCAGCAATACAGTAATTAACTATGGACTGACAGAGACTTGTGTAGACGAGTCTAATTACCTCTTCGCTAGCCACCGATCTAAGTCTTTTAAAAATGAACTTTAGTTTCCTGACTCTGCTTGTGAGCGCATCTATCTGGTTCCCCCAAGTAAGATGTTCATCAAGAATGACACCGAGGTATTTAAGAGAACTAACTTTTTCTAACACGGGACAGTCACATTTAGCAGTGTCTCGGTATTTACACTTATGGACTACAATACGATGTGGGTTAAGAGGTTCTGAAAGCTTCGAAATTCTGAAGGATATGGTTTTTGTTTTAGTGGCATTCAGAGTTAGAAGGTTTTCTTGTAGCCATAACCCAACTTTGTCCATTCCTTTTTGACAGTGTGATTCAACGGACTCCCAGCTATCACCATAAAAGATAAGAGCAGTGTCGTCCGCGAATGTGAAAATTTGACCCTGGGCAATGTTAAGGGAGCAGAGGTCGTTTATGTAAACCAAGAACAACGTTGGACCCAAAACACTACCCTGGGGTACTACTTGTTTGTTAGTTATTTGTTATTTTATCGTCATCGTCACATATCTGACATGATTATGGTTTTTATTTTAACAAAATAGACCTACTACTTTGGAAGTAATCATTTTTTTATTAAATAGAGTCATTAGTGAGCAATAAAAATTTTAATTCATCAATAAAGTATATACTAAAATTTTTTAATTTTTTTTTTTTCTATTTTTTTGTCGATAATTTTTGATCTAGTTTCACCCCCTTTCGGGGTTGCACTTTATCCAGGGACACACTGTATATAGTTGGTGATAAATATGAAGCGTTTCTTATACTGTCCTAGGTGTTCTGCTAGGTAGCCGGTAGGCCGGGCGATGAATATGAAACAGCAGTATGATTTACGGAGTTTAATGAGGATAGTAGATAGTTACAGACGTTAGAAGGAAGAATGAAACGATACAGTACAATACAAATTAAATGAAGTGATGCGATATGAATTATGCTTTAGAATTAGCGAGTAAAAGGCGCGAGCGGCTGAGCAAGAGCGGTACGTGTTCCCCGTCGCGAGGCGCTAGGCGAGTGTGACCGCGTCGCCGGCGCAAGTGCGCTCCGTAGATCTCCTCCGTCGCGTCCCGCGCCGAACCCCGCAGCGCAGGGTCGCACTAAGGGGACGGACTCGGTGTATCGAGGATGACGCCACAGTACTCCCCCGCCGAGATCGTAACTGTTACGATCGATAGTAGTCGGGAAATCTCACTGTCCTCCCGCTTTTCGTCCTCTTAGCGGGGCTTGTAGGTACGTCATCGGAACCTAGAACAGGAGTGGAAGTGGCAGTTGGCGTCGGTGTTGGTGTTGGCGTGAGCGTTGGTGATGGAGTGGAAGGTGGCGTTGGCGTTAAGTCGTCGTCTGCGCTGTACGCCGGCTTCAGTCGGTCTACGGTAACGGTAAGTACTTTGTCTTGTACCTTGATGTCGTATGTTTTAGATCCTCGGCGTACAACCTTGTATGGGCCGGAGTAAGGTGCTTGTAGCGAACGACGGACTGGACCTTGGCGTAGGAAGACATGCGTCGCGGTACCCAGGTCTTTTGGTATGTAGAAAGGACGATGTGAGTGCCACGAAGTTGGTTTTGGTGCCAGTTTGCTCATTCGGCTGCGGAGGCGATCGGCGAAGTTAGTGACATCGACTTCTTCTTCAAGGACGGTGTTGAAGAACTGTCCAGGCAAGCGGAGGGGCTCGCCGTAGACAAGTTCGGCTGCTGAAGATTGGATGTCGTCTTTCCACGCGCTACGGATACCCAGAAGCACCATCGGAAGCGCTTCGGTCCACTGTGATGACTCGTGGCAGGTAATAGCGGCCTTGAGTTGCCGGTGTAGGCGTTCCACCAGGCCATTGGCGGCCGGATGGTAAGCGGTCGTCGTGAGGTGAGTAGCCCCGATCAGAGCGGCGATGGACTTGAAAAGGCGTGACTCGAATTGGCGGCCACGATCGGTTGTGATACGCTCGGGGCAGCCAAACCGCGCAACCCAACCAGAGATGAAGGCTGAGGCACAGGTGTCGGCTGTGATGTCAGTGAGTGGGTACGCCTCGGGCCAACGTGTGAAGCGGTCGACTATCGTGAGGCAGTACCTGTGGGAAGCAGACAGAGGTAAAGGACCTATAATATCCATATGGACATGTTGAAAACGGGCTGAAGGTGGCTTGAATGCGGTGAACGGCGCAGTTGTATGTCTCGTTACTTTGCAGCGCTGACATTGATAACATTCCTTAGCCCATTGTCGACAGTCTCGCCTTATACCCGGCCAAACAAATCTAGAAGTTACTAGTTTTACTGTAGCTTTAGCGCCGGGATGACTTAAATTATGGAGTGATTCGAAAACTTGACGGCGGTATGCAGGAGTCACGTATGGTCGAGAATTCGGTGTAGAAGTATCGCAGTATACTTGCGTTTTAGCGTCGGGTAGGAAAACCTTTTGCAGCTGTAGACTGGATCCTTCCGTAAATAGCGTTCGTAGCTCGGTGTCTGTCTCCTGGGCTCGGGCAAGGCAGTGGTAATCTAGGGGCATTGAAAGTTCTTCGATGCGTGAAAGAGTATCAGCTACTATGTTGTCTTTGCCTGCGATGAATCTAATGTCTGTGGAAAATTGAGATATAAAATCTAAATATCTGAACTGGCGCGGCGAACATTTGTCTCTTCGAGTGGTGAAAGCAAATGTGATAGGTTTATGGTCGGTCAGTATGATGAACGGTTTCGCTTCTACCATAAAACGGAAGTATCGGATAGCTTCATAAATTGCCAGGAGCTCGCGGTCAAAGGTACTGTATTTTCGTTGGGCTTGATTCAATTTTCTTGAGAAAAATGCCATGGGTTGCCAATCGTTACCTTTTCGCTGCTGTAGCACGGCTCCGATAGCGACGTCGGAAGCGTCAGTCTGTATAGCAAGCTCAGCGTCGGGATCTGGGTGAGCTAGGAGAGTCGCGAGAGAAATACTGGACTTACAGTCGTTGAAGGCTTCCTGCTGTTCAGGTGTAAGAGCGATTGGTTTCGAACCTTTGCCTTGTTTGCCGACCAGTATCGTGTTCAGAGGTGCCTGCTTCTTAGCTGCTTCTGGAATGAAACGACGATAAAAGTTCAGGGTTCCTAAAAATCTCCTAAGCTCTTTCGTGTTTTTCGGCGTCGGAAAGTCAAGAATTGCTTGAGTTTTTGTTTCGAGAGGGCTGATTCCTTGAGCAGAGACTTTAAATCCAAGAAAAGTGACCTTGGATTCGCCAAAAATACATTTGGAAGTATTTATTAGTACGCCATATTCGTTCAAGCGTTTAAAGAGAATACGAAGATGCTCAAGATGTCGATCTCTATTTTCTGAAAAGATGAGTACGTCGTCTAAGTACCCAAATGTGAAATCTAGCCCGTTCAGGACCTCATCCATGAAGCGCTGAAAGGTTTGACCAGCGTTCCGTAAACCAAAGGACATATACGGAAACTCGTACATACCGAAAGGAGTAGTTATGGCACTTTTCGGTATGTCGTCAGCAAAGATTGGTATCTGATTGTATGCTCTAACTAAGTCAATTGTGGAAAATATTGTTTTACCTGTGAGCTGGTTCGTAAAATCGTGAATATGGCGCACAGGATACCGATCCGGAATCGTTCGGGCGTTCAGCGCTCTATAATCGCCGCAGGGTCTCCAACCGTTGTTTTTCTTTTTCGCTAAGTGAAGAGGGGATGACCAAGGACTCTCGGATCTTCGTGCTGTTCCGCATTGTAGCATTTCATCAAATTCCTGTTTCGCGATCTGTAACCTTTCAGGATCCAGACGTCGCGGGCGGCTTGATACAGGTGGTCCATCTGTCGTCCGGATGTGATGTACGGTACTGTGCTTGGGTGTTGTTGGCTTACCAGCTGGGCGAGTAATCTCGGGAAATTCTCGTAGCAGATTGTCGAAAATGGTGTCGTCTGATGTGGTACGTATCGATGAGATATCAGGAATACCTTCTTTAGGCTGCGGCGCGTTGATGCCGAGCATAGTGATTCCGTCGATTAGGCGTTGCTGTCTGCAGTCTACAAGGAGATGGTAAAAACTTAAAAAGTCTACTCCAATGATAGGCTTTGTGACGTCTGCTACGGTAAATCGCCAGCTGAATGGTCGTCGTAATCCAAAATCTAAGGTAAGTTGAATGTGGCCATATGTAGATATAAGTGTACCATTTGCAGCAAAAAGTTCATACTTCGTCTTCGCTCGAGGCTCCCGTACGGCTGACTTAGGAAAAACACATAGGTCTGAACCCGTGTCGATAAGGTATTGTGCCTTCGATTTCCGGTCAGTGATGAACAGGCGGCCAGATGATATCGGACAGTCAGCTACCGCCACTAGTGACTGCCGTTTGCATTTCCCGCCGACTTAAAAGTACACGGCGGCCTGCAGTTGTTTGCGCTAGCTCCGTAGATGAAATGATACCAGCAGTGCGGATGATCGTCGGGGCGTTCTCGTGACCTTGACCGGTACCTAGAGGTCGAGCGGCTACGGTAGTTGTGGTTCTTGTTGCTGGATCGGGAATTACGTGTAGATAGGTTTTGTACCTGTTTAGCGAGTTCGTCGACACGTTTCACCATCTGTTCCAAAGCCGAGACTGTACCTGCACTTGTACATACAGCAGATGTGCCAGCCGCTTGCTGCATAGGTGATGATATATCGTTAATTTTGTCCGCCAACTCAGCAACGGTCTGCAGCGAGCTTTCTGTCTGTGAAGCAATAATCGTTTGAATGTGGGTAGGTAACCTATTCGACCAAATCTGCCTAATTAAATGTTCTGGAACAGTCGGTCCCGCTAGATTCTGCAAATGTCGCATAAATTGTGTAGGTTTCCTATCGCCCAACTCCTCATGGGTTAGTAATTGCTGCAGTTTACGCTCTTGGGAAGCTGATAATCGTTTTATAAGCTCGGTTTTCAATTTGTCGTATTTACCGCTTTCCGGCGGGTTTAGAATTACATCTTTCACTTCCGCCGCATATTGAGGATCTAACTGACCAACGACGTAGTAAAACTTGGTCTGGTCAGAAGTAATATTTGAAATGGAGAACTGACCTTCAATCTGTGCAAACCAAACGGCCGGTTCCTCGGGCCAAAATGGGGGTACTCGCACGCCCACTCTCCATAGTCCCGATTGTTGTCCCGTAAGTGCGGCTTCTGAACGTCTAGGCTGTTCTTCGTCAGACTTCCTCATCTTCTTCGTTCGGGGTCACCAGTGAAGCGTTTCTTATACTGTCCTAGGTGTTCTGCTAGGTAGCCGGTAGGCCGGGCGATGAATATGAAACAGCAGTATGATTTACGGAGTTTAATGAGGATAGTAGATAGTTACAGACGTTAGAAGGAAGAATGAAACGATACAGTACAATACAAATTAAATGAAGTGATGCGATATGAATTATGCTTTAGAATTAGCGAGTAAAAGGCGCGAGCGGCTGAGCAAGAGCGGTACGTGTTCCCCGTCGCGAGGCGCTAGGCGAGTGTGACCGCGTCGCCGGCGCAAGTGCGCTCCGTAGATCTCCTCCGTCGCGTCCCGCGCCGAACCCCGCAGCGCAGGGTCGCACTAAGGGGACGGACTCGGTGTATCGAGGATGACGCCACAAATATATTGAAAGTTTCGTTTGATTTGCTGCAATGGCAGTATAAATATACCATCAGCTGACCTGATCTTTCACCGTCGCCGCCGGGGTTCATCAGGGGTGCATTATTTCTCCACTTCTGTTTAATATCTACACAGAGCTTTTAATGAGAATTGTTCTCGAAAACTGGACTGACGGTATTGCGATTGGAGGGATGAAAATCTCGAACCTACGTTATGCGGACGATACCACACTGTTCGCGCTTCCGTTCTGTTTCTAAAAATTTTTGCCAAGCTGTACCTTGGTCATCAACCATAAAAAAATTGTTGTAATTTGTTGCCCAGTTTTATTGCACGGTTTACAATGTACATTTTTTACATTCCTTTGTAATTCTTATTTTTACCATTGTAATAAACCTCTGGGTTATATCGTTGAAAATTTTATGTTTGTGAAGTGCTTATTATATACTTTATTATTTATAAACGTTCTAATTCAATGGGGTTTTCAAGGCATTTTTTAATCTAGCTTTCCGTGTTGCTAATAGATTAATCATTGTCAATTTGAAATAACATTAGTGCACAGTTGGGGATAATAATCACCCAATTTACACCCATATATCTCGGCGATTGGAACTAGTTTTATTATATTAATTTGATTCGGAAAACCCCTCACTATGTTTGTCTTTAAAAATTTAGAGATAAATATTAAAATCAAACTGTGTTGCAATATATTTAAGGTTTAAACTAAAATTAAAAGCTGAATATTTGCAGCATAATAATGAATAGGTGCTATAATTGTAAAAGTGCCAATAAAATAATATTGTAATACTTACGCCAATGTTGTTCATAGTTAAAGCACAAAATGATTGTAATGTCATCGTCTTAATTAGGGTTGCCATACGTCCGGAATTTTTTGGACATGCTCGGTAATATAGGACTTTGTTCGGAATGCGGGGGGAATTCTAAACCGTCCGGAATTTCTACAATTTCGGTAGGTAACGAGTAAAATAAAACATAAAATAAACTGGACATAAAATAACAGGATTTTTCATCAAATGTCAGGAATTTACTCAGGAATTTTTATTTTTTTATCTGGGAACCCTAATCATAATGGACTTTTTGTGGACTAATAATTTACTACTGTTTTAGTGTAGATAGGTACAGTCAGTAGGTCAGGTACCTACTTAGGTTGATTAACAATTTGCAAACAATTTTTCCAAATGAAGGACAGGAAAATTGTTTTTGACATGTTATAGATAAATAATTTAGTTTCTTTATCGTATGAACTTTATACTGCTGGTTACAGGATTAGGTGATGTGGAACAACATAAAAAATTATATACGTGTTGACTTGAGAAGCTTGTTTTTCATCTGTTAAAAAAATAGATCTGTTTGTAACTCAGCCTATATAGCTTACTGTACCTACTCAGATTGATTTTTAAGAAATTCGTATGTGTCCTTTTAGCTAGTCCGCATTCTCATAAATTTTTGTTTTTAATAAAATCAACGTAGGTACCTATAAAATTGTTTGTTGCGTACTTAGTAATTAAATTACTTATTGTTATGATTTGTTTAGTGTAAAAAGCTCTACAAGATGATTATTTGTGGTTTTAAAGTTTATAACAAAACATGACATGATGTTACTGATAAATTATACAAAATCAAGTTTTACCTACACAAACACAGTTGTTTTATTCATGCTTCGCATATCCCTGAATTAGTCAGGCGAATCTTGGTGTGGTGACAAGAGGGTTTACCCAAAGGTACATTCGATTAGCGATGACGCTAGTCGATAAGTCCGAAAATGTATGGGATTTGACATACGCTATGGAAATATCACGTGGTATATCGACAACAAACCCTATGTAGAAATTGAATCGATTCGAAGCGAATGTAACTTGGCTACGGGCCAATATCTCTGTGATAATATCTATATACGGGAATATCTCTGATGATGTCACTTGTCTACGCTTATTGTTTTGATGGATAGTAAATTATTTATTGTTACACCAAACTACAATTACATATCCTAGATAACTTAGACTAACGTGGTGGTACAGTGGGCGGCCTTATCGCTTAAAGCGATCTTTTTCAGGCAACCTGTGGATGGACTAGTTTAGATGTAGTAAAAGACTACCTACCGTCTACCGTACGTACTCCAAGCCAGGGAAGCTCCAAGCTATCTGCAGAAGTTGCCTCTCAAGGGAAGTAATAAAGATGTTCCGACTAGTCGGTAAAGCCGACTATCTGGCCACTTTCGTAGTTGGCGACTATTCGGCAAAAAGCGCCGACTATCCGGCTTCTTACTTTGTAGGTATGTATTTTTCAATAAAATGTATATAGGAGGAATTACAATAAATAAAATCCTCGATAGTTCATTAATATTTTTATGTTATTTTGGTGTTTATACTCGTAGTATTTGCTGTTTTTCCCTGCCCATCACGAGAAATTATCATTTGGCACTAGTTACACTTTACCTTACGGGAATCATTGTCCAATAAGGGGTTTTCACCCCCATGTTGATAACAGATGGCGTTACTTTGTCATGCTCTGATTAACAAAGGAAAGTGAATTGTCAATGTCAACATTATTTTCAGAGGAGCTTGAATTAAAAAACAAACGTGTTTGTCGCTACTTGAAACTAGTTTTTTTTTATAATTGAACTTAAAACCTCTCTTTGGAAGAAAGGAAAGGAAGCCTTTGCCCTGCAGTGGCAAAATACAGGTTACAGATTGGAAAATAATGGATTTTTCGGCTGTATTAACGTCGTGGTTTAAAATTAAGACATGATTATTATTAATTCATTTATTTCCGATTTAAAATAGTTACAAAATTATTAAACGCACACACAATATTCAAAACCAAATGCATAGATTAATTATACAGGCTGTCCCAAAAAATAGTGTCAAGCGAAAGTCCAGAGATAGAACACCCCTTGGGGTACCCGAACCACCCTCATGTATGTTCCGCGATTTTTTATAGTTTTCGGGTTATGAATTTTTTTCCGAATTTTTGAATATTTTCGACTTGAACAACTTAAATAATTCTTTAAAAAAAAGTAGAAAACTTTCTTGAGATTTTTTTTTGCTACTGAATTTTTATGAGTTGTTCTTTTATGCATAAAATAATCAGCTACGTGACTTTGATGAAAACTATGAAAATGTTGGTGTAAAGTCAAAAAATTACATTCGGTGAATTATGACTTATATTTTCAACTTTAAATTTAAAATCTTAACAAGTGATTTCATGGTTCTTAAATAAGTCTTAAGAATTCTCCAGACTCTCAGCTTTCATAATCATTAAAAAAAGTAGTACTTAATGGGCTACTTTGGCAAAAATCGGCCTTCAAAGATGGCGAGGTGGAAAATTCTTAAAATTAGCTATCTGATTAGAAAATAGATTTTGGCACTTGGATGTTGCATGCGATAGAAAAAATAAAACAGTGTACTAATAATTTACTATACCTATCTAGAACTATAAGTCAATATCCAAAGTGGCGTTGTATTGGTCTCGCAATATTACTTTTACAGCTACTATGCCTCGAAACTAAATATAACCTAAAGGGGATTTGCTTAATTAAATAAAGGATATAAAAATAATGCTTAATTAAATAAAGTAAGTAATATGTAAGGAAATAAACACAAAACACTTCAACAATGTGTATTCATTCATTACAGACTATAAATATGTAGGTAATAAATTGAAAAAAAGGCTAGTAAAATGACGCCAATGAAATATATCTAGATTCTATTACAAAATTACCTACACAAAATAAGCTGGGTGGGCGACAGTGTAACTGATACAATTTTAATAACTACACGGTCTATTCCAATAATCTGAATATATGGTAACTCACCCAAGCCAACAGGCAACACACAGAAATACAATACAAGTTTACAAAGAAAGATATTACAGCAATATTAGAAAATTGGTTGGTACTTATCTTGTTCTGAAACCAGACAAAGAAAAGTGCCCATAAGGCCTTTACATTGCTATTTATACCCACCAAAAGTCGTAAAAAGTCATGATCTCTTTGGCCAATCACAAGCATTGGTTGTTTACATGGTAATATCTTTTTATATTGGCTATAACAACAACAGGTAATGAACTTAAAGTCTGTTAAAACATAATTAATGATTATTAAATCACAAAATCGTATTATTAGAGCACACATTTCTACTTTTTGGGCGCCACCAATCACAGCAATCTTCTCATGTCGTCAATATTACAAAATCTAATAAAGTAAAACATTTTTAAAAATGATTAATAATTTATACAATCTTTCGTTATTTGAAAATCGTACTCCTAACATATAGCCACACATCAATAATACCTAAACAAACCTGATAAGTAATCATTTAAAAACTTATATCTTAGGAATAGAAAAACAAAATGGAAACACAACTTAAAATATCATTAATATTATTACAATAAATTATTGTCTAATGTACTATCTTAACATTATCAAGTAAGCTTCAATTACCGTAGAACCTTACAACATTGCCCTCGGAATACAATTTTGCCCAAAACCGAAAATGAACTAAAAGTAGTTGTACCCCTTTTTTTTTTAACGGCTACATTTTTCAACATTTCGTGCAATCTTCGACATCTTTATGGCCACACAAATTATCCGTTGTGTTCCTAACAGTCCTAACTTCACTTGGCTCTCAGCAGTTGTCCAAGTAAGGTCTACGCAGGTGGTGCCAATTTTGTTGATCGTGCTGAACCGTGCTGTATCCAAAAGAATTATTGTAGGTGAGTTTAAGTTATTGTGCCCATAACTGATTGAATAGCGATTAATTTTGTTCTGGTTTTACCGTATTAGCGGTCTTTATTACGAAAAAAAAACAAGTGGGCAAAGTTGTAAGCAACTGTGTAGCAAAGAGTTTGCAACATTGCCCACCCTAAAAAAGGTGCTAGGGTTGTCACTTTTTCAATCTGGAAAATATATAAACACAGATAAGGTTTTTCATTTTTTATTGTAGGTAAAGATTGTGAGTCATATTTGTACTTACCTTTGATGGCTTAAATTCGCAACTGGACTCAATAGGTGGCGCTAAGCTTAGGTTTTACAAAATTTGGCAGATCGAAAGGAGTGGGAAGGAGGCCTTTGCCCAGTAGTGGGACACTATACCTAACCAAAAATATTTGGCAGGTCTGCTAGTTCAAACACTTTATTACACAAAATGAAAATAAATGTCCCTACTTAGTTTTTTTTTCTACAGGATGGCCAAAACAACGAAAAAAAAAGCCGTAGACGTGTAGGTGCACGACCGTACAAAAACTACACAAAAGAGATGTTGGACTTGGCGGTACAATATATAAAAGAAAAATAAAATGTCTTCAAGAGAAGCCGAACGCCAGTTCGGCATACCACGGCGCACGTTATTAAACAAACAAAAAGAGAATCACCCAAAAAACCTACATTGTTATCTGAGGAAGAAGAGGAAAACATTGTTAAAGTTATAGTTGCAGCAGCGGACTTTGGTTGTCCTCTAACGAAGCTGGATTTAAGGCTGGTAGTCCATGGTTATTTAAAAAAAAAATGGTCGTGATGAAATCTTTAACAACCAACCTCCCGGAAAGCAATGGGTAGAATGTTTCATGGAATGGCATGAATCAAAACTGACAACGAGAAGCTGTCAAAATATAAAATTGGCTAGAGCAGAGAAAACAGTGGACGAATTCCTTGAATATTTTAACAATTTGGAAGAAACACTCAAAGATATTCCTTCAACACGTATATTAAATTTGGATGAAACTAATTTGAGCGATGATCCGGGCGCATCCAAATGTATTTTTAGGAGAGGAGTGAAGTATCCAGAGCGGGTTTTGAACTCCACAAAAGGTGCTATTTCATTGATATTTACAGCAACAGCTGCTGGCCAGGTTTTACCTGCTTATGTGGTGTACAAAGCTGAATGTCTTTATTCTGAATGGATTTCTGGAGGCCCCCGAGATACAAGCTATAATCGAACAAAGTCAGGATGGTTCGACTCCGCCACTTTTGAAGAATATTTTAAGAAAGTTGTCGTACCATGGGCAGAAAGTTTACCAGGCAAGAAGGTAGTTATCTGTGATAATCTTTCCAGTCATCTCAGCGTCACCGTTATTCAACTTTGCGAGGTACATAATATATCTTTCGTATTTATACCCACGAACTCCACACATCTTACACAGCCTCTTGATGTAGCTTTTTTTGCCCCCCTAAAAAAGGCTTGGCGAAAAGTTCTACTTGAATACAAAATGGAAAATCCTAATCAAACTGCATTAAATAAAAATCATTTTCCGAAAATGTTGACAAATTTGATTAATAGTATAAAACTTGAAAGAGGCCAAAATTATCCAAAGTGGGTTTAAAGCCACCGGAATATTTCCATTAAACCCACGTCAAGTTCTTCAACGCCTTCCTGAGTTTGCTGACAATCTTGGAAATTATAGTGTAGATTCTGCATTACTGGATTATCTAAAAAAGATGCGACAACCGAAGCCAGTCTCTGTACGTCGTAATAAAAAAGTGCCCGTGGAACCTGGAAAATCAGTAACAATTGATGATTTCTATCACATTCTAAGAGAGAAAGAAGCAGCTGCTGCAAATAAGAAATCACAGAAAAAAAGAATACGGGAGTGAAAAAACACAAAAATAAAAAAAAAACAAAAGGAAAATAATGAAAATGAACAAGAGTTATCGCAACTCAATGACGCTAACGAATTTATACCAAGTGATGGTTCAAGTGACGGTAAAATGATAAATAGCATTGATCAAAACAACTGTTCTGATATTTTTCCAGAAGAAAACTATTTAGTCGATCACTTTTTTGGGCAAGATGTCGTAACCGAACTTCTCGACTTAAAAAACACCACCGAAAATCACGACACAGAAGTTACAAATGAAGAATTAAAAAATAACTACAAAGAAATCGGTGCTTACCTGTCAGATGATGAAACGATGAGTATTATAAAACCAGACCAAAATAATGAAATTAGTTTTTTGGACGAAGTTACAGGAGAAATTGTAAAATCATCTTGTCAAGGAAGACCAATAGCTCCATCAAGTTTGGCTCCACCAAGTTTGTCTGTCCTTTGTACGAAAAATATCAACAATTTTTTTGGCTCCTCAATACAAGAAGTTTTTGATCAGTCATCAAATGTATGCACATTAAATAAATTTTCTAAGAAAAAAGACGTTCAAAACATGGCATTTAGGGCAAATACTGAAAATGATGTACCATCATGTTTAAAATCAGGTGCAATATCGGACACCCAAAACTCAAAAAACAATTTGACAAAAAAAATAATAATCTCTAATGAAAAGGTAAATTTTGACAACAAAAAAACATGTCCCGAAAAAGTAAACAAAATTAAAAAACTTCTAAGCGGAGCAGACATTATAAGACATTCTGCTTTGCAGATGAAATTGGCTCCCATGAAAAAACGAAAAGGAGTAAAACATGAAGTTAATATTTATGAAAAAAATACTAGTGATGAACCGAGTACATCAATTGTCGCAACAAGAAAATGTAATAGAAATGATTCTAAAAATTCAGAGTCAAAGAGTTCAGAAAAAAGTTACAAAATGCAATTTTTTTACAAAAGATGATACTGCAAGTAAAGTAAGATCAGAAGTAAGCAATAAGGTAACGAAGCGTGAAAAAAAGGCAAAATCAAAGAAGAGGGCTGTAAAAAAGATGATAAACTTGAAAATGGAAACAAGCTCCGAAGTTTCAGATACTATGAGCATAGAAAACACAGATGATTCATTTGATGGAACATTTGTTTTCTTGAAGAACAAAACGGGAAAGAAAATATGGATCCAGAATCAGATGTTGTACCATTTGGGTGCAGTGACGTTCTATACTGCGCAGATAATAACTACAATAAAGATGATTGGGTTGTTGCCAAGTTTGCAACGAAGAAGAGTCTGAAACACTATGTCGGGCGCATTTTAAGAGTGACTAACAATATTCCTACAGTCAAATTTTTAAGGAAAGTTAAAATTCGAAAAATTCAAAAGGATTAGTTTTTACTTACCCAGACATAGATGATGTATGCGAAATGGACCACCCAGATGATATTCTTCTGATTTTACCAAAACCAAATATTTCTCGGCGCGGACAATTAATTTTTAACATAAATTTATGTGATTACAACATTCAATAAATCATCATCACTCGTATAATTTACGACTGTTTATAACCAATGACTTGCTTGCTGTAAATGACATTGATGTCCTTTTTGATTCAACCTACGAATATAAAAGTTAGATTGTTTGATTGTAATTTTTTGGCGTATAATATATTTGAATTTAAAATTTTTTTGGAATATTTTGAGCAGGTACTTGTACATAGCCTAATAGTGATATGCTGACATCCAAATATTTTACGTTTTTACTGTAGGATACAATAGCATTATTTTAATAGATTGGTCCAACACATTGGGCTTTTCAAAAATGTTCGTTTTGAGTTTTTGATTTAAATATAAGTAGTATATTATTGTTTTTTCTTAATTCAAAGTTTAATTAGGTAGCTTTTGAATTGCCTGTTTTGGAAAGTATTGTTTAAACGTTAAAATAACTCATTGCTACTTTGTTAAGTTTATACAGGTTGTCCAAAAAATGAAGGATAATCCTGTACGCAGGTATAGGTGACATTATGACCTATTATACGCCAATTTTTTTTATAATAATAGGTCATGAAGTAACCTCTCTGCAGTTACTGGATTATCCTTAATTTTTTGGATAAGTATCTCTAAAAAACTGATCTCTAATTATCCAAAGGTTAAGTTTATTCATAATTATAATTAATAGTGATCTCCAGCTGTATAAGCGCCGCTTAGATTTGTTTATAAGTTTTGTTCCTTACCGTGCCAATAGATGACGCTGAGAGTCTTTTATTATTTGATTAAATATAAAAAGACCCCCTGAGCCATCCATTGACGCAAAACAAATAAAACTTGTAAAAAAACCGGAGCAGCGCTTGGACACAGGATATTTAATTTTGTTAAGACATTATTGCTTACCTGTGTAGGTACAATCTTGCCATTTGGCATACCTAATTAATAAAAATAATTTGTACGAATAAAACACCTGATACAATAAAATACCTGATTTTTATTTCGCAGCAACCCTAGCACTTCGTGTCTTTTGTATGAAAATAGCTTTAGGTATTTCAACATTGCCCACCTCAATAAATAAAAAAAAGAAAGATGTTTTTGTCTGTTTTCGAGATGGTTTACATCTTTGCACCATTATTCGTTACATATTTTATTTTCAAAGCAATAGTGCTTATTGTTGCTGAGATTTTGAGGGTGGGCAAATTTGTAAGGAATGGCAGATAAAGTTGCCCACCTCTTTAACTGTATTTTTTGATGCTTTAAATCTAAGATGATATTATTTAAGTTTTAAAGAATTATTCCTTTAAATTAGCCTTAAATAACTGTTTATGCAATTTTAAAATCAAGTCTATGGTTTTTGAGTTATGTTTAAAATAAGCAAAAAAGCGGGCAAAGTTGTAAGGTTCCACGGTACTGGTCATTAATAATAAAAAATATAACCAATGACCAAACTTTTCATTCGGAAACATGTCATAATTTCGTTCTAAAAGATCTCGAATTATTGATTTGCCATTTGGAACTTGAAGACAATTAAAATTGAAGTTTTAATCAGGAACATATCTTGTCACATGCATTTGCCTTTTCTCGAGTGTGGATTTTTTTGTGTTTAATCAAACCACCGGTTGCAGAAAATGATTTATTGCAAATGTTGCAAGCATATGGTTTTTCTCCAGTGTGGATTCTCTTGTGTTCAGCCAAGCGATATTTACTGTTAAATGATTTATTGCAAATGTTGCAAGCGTATGGCTTTTCTCCAGTGTGGATTCTCTTGTGTTTAACCAAACTACCGCCTTCAGAAAATGATTTATTGCAAATGTTGCAAGCATATGGTTTTTCTCCAGTGTGGATTCTCTTGTGTGCAATCAAACTACTGCATTGAGAAAATGATTTATTGCAAATGTTGCAAGCATATGGCTTTTCTCCAGTGTGGATTCTTTTGTGCGTAATCAAGTTACTGCCGGTAGTAAATGTCTTATTGCACTTGTTGCAAGTATACTGCTTTTTATTTAAATGAATCCGCATGTGTTTCAAAAGTTTTATTTTCTTGGCAAATGATTTTTTGCACACATCACAACAGAATGGCAAAGCACACAAATTGTTTGTCTGAGTTTTCACTTTTACCGGAGGTTGTTCTGAGTTTATTATATTGTCATTGTCTGTGACATCTTCTACAAGTGTACTCTCCTCTATGTCAATGGGTTCTTCCTTAACTTTAGCTTCAGTATTTCCTTGGTTTGAATAATTAATTATGGACATGAACGGTAAAGCAGTCACAGCTAGGTTATGAGTGATTGCTCTTGGTGGTACTAATCCATCAGCCTGAAAACCATATATCAGTTTAGTAACATGTGAAGAGAAAAATTTGTACATTTTTTTAATATATTGTGCGCACAAGATTGTGAGATTTAGCATAGTTAAAGTTTATATGGAGAAGGAGTGCAAAAGATAAAATTAAGTTCAAAAAACGATTGAATAATGGTTAAATTTAGACCACAGTACAGGCAACTAGTTATTATTAATGTAGGTGCCTATGTCATCGTAGTCTGAATACCTGTTTCACTCTCATTATCTGCAAAAATACAATGATTTGTCTTTCGTGTGATTGTTCATAAAGAACAAAATAATAATAATTTAAGAGTAATTAAATACAGATAACTAGCTTCCACCCATGACTTCACAGATGTCGTTTGTCAATAAAAAGTAGCCTACAAATAGCAGGTCTTAAAAGATAGTGTCAAATGCAAGTTTGAATCAACCCATGTATGTTCTACGATTTTTCATAGTTGATATGACATTGATAGATACTAAGGCTTTTTTAACAGTTTAGGCATTTTTAGTACCTATCACTAATTTCGAATATTCGCCAATTTGGCATTGATTTTAACATTTCTCTTGTATTGTTTGCTTGTTCTTATGGGCCGGATTCACAATGTCCGGACAGAATCGAGGTCACCGTGAATTGCCTCCCTACCCCCTTCAACCTCCCCGATCGAATTACACCTAAAGGAAATTCTTGATAAATTTGTATTATAATACCTCAGTGCTTCGCTGTAACAGCTCTCTCTGGATTTGTTCAGATTTGTGACACATGTCAGAAAATCTGTAGCACCTCTGCAGCTGTGAGTAGCAGATGTAGCATATTGTGTGCGGCCTTCCATCTTCTGCATTCAACTGGAAAAACAATATAGTTTGAGCAAATCCATGATATAACTTCAGAATGGCTTTAACACATTTCATAGATATACAACTCTTTATTAAATAACTTACATACAGAAACAAAACAAAGACATACACGCAGGTAAGTACTAAGTTATTAATAACATTAATATAATAGCGGAACAAATGTTTGCATGATCTGCAGATATTTGTTCCAGGTCTGGATGTTTTTCTATATATTATATGTATTCATTTACAAAAAAACAGCATATACAATACATATTCTATCAGTTATCTGGTTCCCATAGTACAAGCTCTGCTTAGTGTGGTGCTACATAGTACTGTGTGAAATGTCCAGCAATATCTATTGATTTAATAAAATGGCAGTACAATAGATGGGCTTATCACTGACAGTGATCTCTTTCAGACAACCTGAATAATTCATAACTCATAAATAGAGTTCACACACTGCAGGCCTCCATGGATGTGCCTGCCTCATCAAGGTTACACCAACAAATCAGAAATCAGAACGTTTATTTGCCAGAATATAGGTAGGTAAGTACATACATTTTGTTGATCCTTAAACATTCTACTATCCAGATGGTGTGCAAATATAAATCGATACAAAGATGTATTGAGATGCTCTCTCTCTTCGACATTTGTCTCACTTGAATTGAATGTTGGTTTAACTGTTTATGTAAGCTTGCTGCCCATCATGGCTGCTCCATTGATGTATTTACCATTAGCAAATCACTGCAAGTAAAACTGAAGCTATTGTTCTAGACACAGATGGTAGATACATACCTTTGTATTTGTTAATTTCTCGTATATTTCTAGAAGGCGGTCATTTCCAACCCAATGCATTCTCACGCCGGTCTCTAGGCACACTCTGCACCATGACTTTGGAGCATCTAAGCACTCAGGAGAAGCCATTTTAGACAAAACCTTTGTTTGTATTATTTTACCTTAACAAGTTTTAATTGTTGTTACCTACACAGATTACACAAAACAAAAGGCAGATAGAGTGTACGCAACAAACAGTATGACGCCACTTTTCATTCATGTGTGCGTGGCGTTTAGAAATAGTTCTGTAGGGACACGTGCATCAGTATGCGTGTAATGATACCAGAAAAGGAAAAAACTCCCTGTATTTTTTTTAATGTCCTTTTACGACAACAGGTTCTAAAATTTTATTTGGAGACATGAATTCGTTACTAATTGAATACAAATATGTATGAGTATTAGGATTGATCAATTGTTTAATTAACAAGTTTATTAAACACTTAAATATTTCATGTACCATTGTAAACGCATTGTAAAATTACAGAAGAAATAATATGTGAAGATTTTTATAACTAGCGGTCCGTCCGGTGTTTATTGAGGTTTACATGGACTTTAATGTCCTCCTGGCCGAAGTACGGCTACGGCGGCCATCTCGCAAGAGACTAGCCAACAACGCAGGATATATTCCTGACTCCGGACTGTTATTAGAATTTGAAAAATTACAATAACATTTTGGCCAATAATAGAAACCCATTCCTCGCGTAGTACTACAGGCAACGGGGAACTTTTTGCTGCACTAAATTACATACTTGATTTTTTTTATATAGGTTCAGTATCACGTACTGAATATAAAAAACAAAATGCTTACAAATTTTGCGAACGGAAGTGCCTTAAATTTGCGAAAAACCGTTTTGGCCTATATCTCCGTAGCCGTGCGCTTGAGGCCAAAAATTATCATGACCTTTTTTCTAGACAATTAAATTTACTATCTTTTTTGTTTAATAATTTTTTTTGTGACACTTACCGTTTACAACTTATACGATTATTATTGTTTATTTATCGACTTTTGGACCTATATCTCTTTTAATAATTGTTTAAACAATAAAATGCTCATAAGCTAAGTTGTAAATTGACATATTGTCTACAACTTTGTCTTAGAACTTTTTTTTGCTGAAGTTAATATTTTCGGAGTTATCACGCGTTCATTTTGAAAGTTCTGTGCCTTGGCGGTCAAGGTCACTAATTAAATACATCTAATGAAATCTCCGTGAGCTGTCTTAATGGGATCTCATTGAAATCTCATTATACAGCCATACTACGTATATATAGATAGATAGATAATACTTTATTGCACACCACGAAACAAATACATAAAAAAAACAACTACGTAAATCTATGGATACAATTGGCGGTCTTATCGCTAATTAGCGATCTCTACCAGACAACCTTTAGATGGAATGGACTGTGTAGACATTACCTATTTATATATATATATATATGAGATCCCATTAAGACAGCTCACGGAGATTTCATTAGATGTATTTCATTAGTGACCTTGACCGCTAAGGCACAGAACTTTCAAAATGAACGCGTGATAACTCCGAAAATATTAACTTCAGCAAAAAAAAGTTCTAAGACAAAGTTGTAGACAATGTGTCAATTTACAACTTAGCTTATGAGCATTTTATTGTCTAAACAATTATTAAAAGAGATATAGGTCCAAAAGTCGATAAATAAACAATAATAATCGTATAAGTTGTAAACGGTAAGTGTCACAAAAAAAATTATTAAACAAAAAAGATAGTACATTTAATTGTCTACAAAAAAGGTCCTGATAATTTTTGGCCTCAAGCGCACGGCTACGGAGATATAGGCCAAAACGGTTTTTCGCAAATTTAAGGCACTTCCGTTCGCAAAATTTGTAAGCATTTTGTTTTTTTATATTCAGTACGTGATACTGAACCTATATAAAAAAAATTTCGTGTATGTAATTTAGTGCAAATTGGACAAGAGTAAATATTTCCCCGTTGCCTGTACTACAGAACAACATCTCGCTGGTTTGCGAGAATACCGACGTAATTCAAAATTCTGTCAAATTGAATTCTGTATGCCAAACAATCATAAATCTTTGATATTTTATCGTGAACAGAGACGCAACGCCAATATCGCGCCAGCTTTCGTTAGAAAGAGACAGCGTCATTATTCACTTGAGACAAAATACTCGAAGCGTAATCACAAATAAAGACTCATCTCAGTTGAGCCAATGACAACAGAGTGAACTCACGATCGATTCTCGAAAATACCGACGTATTTACAGTTTGGTTGCAACAATTGTTGATTTTTTTTCAAGAATAGTGACTCATTTAGTGATCCGTCGTTGTTCCTGATAAAAGTAAGTATCTTTTTATGTCTCATTTCTATTTACGCCTGTATTCTTGAATAAATATGAGTGATTGCTTATGATATTGTATTTTATACCGACTTTTTGTAACTTGAGTCTATATTCACGAAAAATAAACGGATTTTATTTTGTCGTAAATAAGAAACGTCCTTATTTTTGAAAAAAGTGGGCATGGTTTTGCTTCTTATTACGAAATGCGTCTGTGTTTAAGAGATTTTGGGATAGAAATATTGAGTTAGTTTTTTACATGGTATTATTTGATGAATAATTATTTACGTTAAATTATTTGTTTTACATAATTATCTTTATCAGAGTTATTCAAGATGGCAGAAAGAATGTTATTCTTGGGAAAGTTGAAAGAAGCGGCCAGTCAAAATAAAGGAAATGAAGATCAACATGATTTAACGAATAGTGAACAAGGTTAGCCTACAATTTTCGTATATTTGCAGTTTATCTCAATTTTATTTATTCTTTCAACTATTTAACTATTTAAAATATTTTAGGTTCCAATACACATAAAAGCAGTTTGCCGTTAAATGCAACAAGTTGCGATGAAAATATCGAAAATGATATAAATTATAATAACACATCAGGTAAGCAAAATAAAATATTTGAATTCAACCAGTCGAAAGATTTTTCGATATCATTTTTATTCCGATGTAGTAGTTTGTCCTGTTGCAAATAGTTTACGCTCACGCTAGTGGCTGATCGTAATCTCCTGGGTTCGATTCCCGGGAATTACAAAAATGTGAGTGTTTCTATTACATAATGGCTTGTTCCTCTGCAAGAAACCCGTGAAATAACTATTGCTTTTTGTATTTATTCTGTTAATAAATAAATGTTTATTGGATTTCAGGTAATAATTCAGAAGAAAATAAATTGATTTTGCGACAAAGATCACCATCCATATCGTCATCATCATCTTCTAGCTCATCTTCCTCGTCTTCTAGCTCATCTTCCTCCAGCAATAGAGAAACAGAAGAATGTAATAAAGAATCCAATAACATAAATTTAAATGAAAAAGGACTCCACGGCCATAGCTTAGAAAATAAAACCAAAGAAAATAAGGTAAGTATAGTGTCAGTAAATGATAATAAAAAAGATGAGACTGCAGTAGAAAGTATTTCACAAATAGAAAGTGAACCAAAAGCTGTTGAACTGACCAATATGAATGCTGAAAGTGAAGAAGAAAAGGAAGAAAGAGATTTTTCATCGGATGATAGTATCGCAGATCCTAATTATCACATTGAAAATAATGATTTATCGTCAGATTCGGTTGAAACAGTAGAAGAGAATGAAGAAGAAAATATTTCACGTAAATCAAACCAAAATATTACACGTAAGAGGAAAATGCAGCCAGGATTTTGGAAATCGAATGTAGCAAAACGTCTACGAAATGCAGGGAAAGAATATGTAGGCAAAAATAATAAAGTTATACGAAAGAGACGATTAGGACCAGGATGTACAGAAAAATGCAAGTTAAAGTGTAACACAAAGTTTGATGATGATACTCGACGCCATATTTTTGACGCATATTATAAATTACCTGATTTGCAAAGTAAAAGAACTTTTGTAGCATTCAATATGTCCTCTATTGTCCCGACATATTATCAATATAAAAAAGGAACACGTCGAAATAATAACGCATTTTATTTTAAAGACAAAGATGGCGAAAAAATTCGGGTTTGTAAGAGTTTTTTTATGTCTACGCTGGATGTATCTGATAGATTTATTCGAACAGTTACCGAAAAATCAAGAAGTGACGTTTCAGGCATTATAGTGGAGGATCTTCGAGGGAAACATGGCAATCACAGTCGAGTAGATAATAATATTAAAGATAGTTTGAGAAATTTCATTAAGGCGATACCAAAAATAGAAAGCCATTACTGTCGAGCGGATACGCAGAAAGAATATATTGATGGAAGTAAGACTATTGCAGAAATTTATAGAGATTATGTGAAACAGTGTGAAGAAAAAAGAGAGAAAAGTGCTAATTATATCATGTTTAATAGAATATTTAATGGAGAATTTAATATAGCATTTTACCAACCAAAGAAAGATCAGTGCGAGGATTGTGTTGCCTACAATAACGCAACTGGAGAAGATAAAAATCTACTGAAGTCTAAATATGAGAACCATCTAAAAGAAAAAGAGCTTTCAAGAATGGAGAAGGTTAAGGACAAGAAAGAAGCAGAAGATAAAGAATCAACTATTGTAGCAGTTTATGACTTACAAGCTGTGATGCCATGTCCTAGGGGAGATGTGTCTA
Source organism: Philereme transversata (assembly GCA_963924445.1). NCBI lineage: Eukaryota > Metazoa > Arthropoda > Insecta > Lepidoptera > Geometridae > Philereme > Philereme transversata. The sequence goes on along the minus strand of OZ004343.1, from coordinate 5,393,047 downwards.
ATTTTTACTATGTTTCAAAAGTGAATACCTTAAACTTTACGATCTATGAGATGAAAAATAAAAATGCGTTCTGCTACGTGTGGCATGAAGGAGAAGCAAATAGAGGAGCTATAGAAATAGGGACCTGTGTTTTAGAGTATTTAAAAAGTCTTGGAGATCTAACATCTGAAGCCAAACTTGATGTTATTTTTTATTCTGATAACTGCTGTGGACAGCAAAAGAATAAATTTATTATTAGTATGTACATGTACGCTGTTTCTACTTTAGCTCATATAAATAGTATCACGCATAAACATCTGATAAAAGGACACACACAAAACGAAGGAGACAGTGTGCATTCTGTCATTGAAAGAAGCATCAAAAAGACTCTGAAATCTGGCCCTATCTATACACCGGATCAGTACATTTCAATTATTCGCACTGCTAAAAAGAAAGGATCTCCTTACAAAGTCGTAGAAATGAGTCATAGAAGTTTTTACGAATTAAAGTCTCTAGCTTCTGACATGGGTAGAAATTTTAATAAAAATACTGATAATGAGACTGTGAAAATGGCAGATATAAAGATTTTGAAAGTAGATGCTGACCACAAAGGGTTCTTTTTCTATAAAACATCTTACGGTGAAAATGAATTTAAATGTGTGAAAATTACTAGCCGTGCATCAAAAGCTTTGGACGAAAATTACAGATTGCAATCTGCTTATAAAAAAAGGAACGGAATCTCAGAAAATAAGAAAAAAGGACTAGTAGATTTAGTTAACAAAAATATAATTCCAAACTATTATCGTCAATTTTATGAGGGGTTGTAAAATAAATGATTTATTTTACTTAGATTTCCTTTTAAGAATTAATGTTCCTGTTTTAGATATTTTTTCATTACTTATTTTGAAGAATTTACGTTTATTTTTATTTCATTTATTTTGATAAACAGGGTTTTTAATACCTAAATTTAAAGTTCCTATTGTATTGTTATAAAACTATTTTTTTGTTATACTTATAAGTACAAAAGTTTTAAACACTGTTGTAAGTTTTAATTTGTATTTTTAAGAGGCTTTAAAGCTAAATAAATGACATAACTTGATTTTTATAATTTGGTGTCTCATGAATAAAGACTGATGTCTGAAACCCCCCTTTGTATGACGATTTTTTAAATAATTTTAATAAAAGTTCGAAAATGTTTTTATGTTTTTTGATACTACGATAAATTTTCCTTTAATCAGTAAAGTCAATCCCTCAATAAATTATTTACATTTTGCGGTATGTACTAAAATATTTACAAAGAAATTAAAAAATGCCATTTTCTAAAATCAATCATTTTTAGTTCCGTCGCTATTCTCGCAAACCAGCGACTGTCGGCAATCTGCAAAAATCATAAAATAATAAAACTTGACACTGATTACAGTAAGTACACGTTAAATATAACTAGCATCCTCAATTCATTCCACTAATAATATAAATGCAAAAGTTGGTGAGGATGTTTGGATGTTTGAGACTCAATCACGCGTAAACGGCTGAACGGATTTTAATGAAATTTTGCACATATTGAATATGATCTGGATTAACATATAGGATATTTTAATCCCGGTAAAATGTTCTGGTAGGATATTTTTCCCGAAGCGAAGCGAGGGCGGATCGCTATTACTTCTCTATATATACCATTTATTATATATGTGTATATGTATATGTAATGTTTATACATTACATATATACATACGGAACTAAATTGTTATAGGTACATATACAATTATATTTAAAATCCCGTATAAGATATTAATCACCGAATCACAGTAAACGGCAATATCATAATTATAGAAATACATCCAAATTCGGACTAACAATTTAGGCGTGAGATTACGCGTGGGAATCGAACCCACGTCCGTACATTTAACAGTCAGGCTAGCTAACGCCTAGATCAACAGGTAGTTTCTCCAATTGAAGGGAAAACATTTTGCCGAAAACTGGCAACACAGTCGAACTAATGTCGAGGTTTTGTGTTTCGAGACAGCCGTTTAATTATTGGGTGAATAAATAATAAAATCAATTAAATAATTTATAGTTACTTGTGAAATGATATTCCATCCACTTTTTTTTTGTTTTTGTGAACAACTTTTACACTGTTTAATAACACAAGACGGCATTTTTGACAGAAAATAATGAATCACTCGAGACGTTCAAGCAGTACGACGCTATCTTTAGCACTGCCGCGAGATTGTATTCGCTTTTAAATTTGTATTCGCTTGTGTGGCTTCACTCGCACGTTCGGCGCGCTCTATCTGTTTGTTTGTATAATCTGAGGTTACCTAATACAATTTTGGAATGAGATAAATATTGTACAGACGTAAGCCTGATAAGATGTTTTTGTGATTGTTTTAACATATACGACGCGTGACGCAATAGCTAATTATGAGTTTTATCTTCTCTTCAACGAACCAACAACATACAGAGACACAGACTACAATACCTACGCAATCAATACATTAACTTGATTGAGTCAGGTCAGACCACTTGGGACTTGGATAACCGGCTACACACATACACAGTAAGGGTGCGTCCACATCTGACTGTAAGGGACCACTAAGATGTACTACGTAGAGTCCTTTTTACCAAAGAAGTCCTGCAGCAATTAGTGGAACTAATTTTGAAAGACCGGCCATGTTGTCAAAGCTGTTAGTGTTATTGTGCTGATTTTAATTAATTTTGTTGTGTTGAAAGCGTTGTTTACAATGGCTAAAGTTGTTAAAAGTGCTGCCCGAGAAATTATACTGAAGGTGAAAGAGTTTTGTGAAGCAGAATCAAGGTTTTGATACCAATAAACAATGTTCGTAAGAGAGTTGCCGCCATGACAGGTACATTTTAGGGATGCCACATAATTGATTTTTCCATGTTGTTTGGAAAATTAAAATTAATTGTGATGCCCATTTTTACTGTATGTATACTTAATTTAATATTTTTTGACATTACAGGTATTTCTGAAACAACCGTCTCAAGAATAATACAAGAAGGAAATACGGCTGCAAGAACTTCAACAAAAATTGTCACACCTGGGGAAAAACGTTCACATTGAAAGAAGATTAGGTGGGATAATTTTGATCTTTGTGCCATTAGTGAAAAAATTCAACAATTTTATATTGTGAAGAAGGAACTGCCAACTTTAAATGAAGTACGCAACGTTTTGAAAGAGGATATTGATTTTCAAGCGAAAAAGAGTTGGATCGTGATTCTGGCGTGCATGTAAATGATTCAGATAGTGATACTAGTATGTCGGGCCCTACTTGATGATTATAATTATACAATAAAAATTTAAAAGGCGTTTGTCATTTTCTATTAATTTTATCTAAGTAGGTAGGTAGTGCCTCTAACGAAATCGTACACTTTTGTAAGATTGATTGATAGGATCTCTTCCAGACAACTTTGAGATGGTCTAAACTCGTGAGTACGACAATGGACTATATATAGAAAATGTTCAATATATTATATATAAATACTTACTAAAATATATAGCAACAAAGATATAATCTAAGTACAGAATAATGGATATCCATAAACACACTACTAAGTAAACATAGTTACATAACATACCTACATAAAATATATTTACAAAGGAATTACTTACCATCATATACTTTGCTCTACTAAATATCCCGCTAAACAAAATGAACTTACTAAATCAGTTTATTGCACATAGTTATTAACAAAAACGGGTCTTTATCGCGCGTACCTTTATATATAATCCCGACAGTTTGAGTTACAACGGCCGCCGTTGTCACGGGTAGGCTACCCGTACTACCCGTGTTGTGTTGTGACTAAAGCTGCGTGGCAATGCATCATAGATACTTATGTCAAGTATGATGTATTTTGGTCTGCCCACTATCTGTTAGTAGTAACATGTAATCTGGATGTTGTTAGACAGAAAATCATGTCAAAAGCTTCGTACCGTTGTAAAATCCAATGGGATCAGAGAAATGCAGACCAAGTACATGAATATCAAAAAATATGTAATTCTCATTTGAAACCCATAGTCTTTCCCAGCGAGTTACAAAACTGTTGTGAAAAAATATGTCATGATGCTAGCCATAAAGAAATTATAAATAATTTATATAATGATGTAGTTAGTATTTTAAGTCAGGCGGCTAGTGCCGCATATACTGTAAACAGAAGAGGCAAAAATAAGAAGATTATGGCAGGGTGGAATCAGCATGTGAGCGACTCTTACTTGAGTGCCAGGCAGAAGTTTGTTGAATGGGTTTGGTACGGCAAGCCAAGTCATGGTCCAATTTTTGAAGAAATGATTCAGTCACGGAAAAAATTCAAAGGTAGACTTAGGTGGTGCCAAAACCACCAAGAACAAATAAAGATGGATTTGATGGCAAAACACCATTCAAATTCAGATTTTAAGAGTTTCTGGAAGTGCACGAACAGGCTAAATGTTCGGCCTGGTACTCCGGTGAGTGTCGACGACGTGTCCAACCCTGGGAACATTGCTAATGTTTTTAAAAATCACTTTGCTGTGCAGTTGCCTCTGGGACCACCGTGTCGTAGGTTCGATGCTGGGATTAAGTCGGTAATTTCAACACTAATCCTTGCTAAAGATGTCAGAGCTGTGATCAAGAAAATGAGAAGAGGGAAATCACCGGGTCACGATGGCCTGAGCATCGAACACCTTAAGCATGCTGGTTACCATCTCCCTGGGGTACTTGCTATGCTGTACAACCTATTTCTGAGTCACTCATTCCTGCCTTCAGACTTGATGCGGACTCTGGTGGTACCCATTGTAAGACAAAGCAAGACGGGTGATGTGTCCGATAAATCTAATTACAGACCCATCTCTCTAGCCACGATCATCGCCAAAGTACTTGACAGTGTGCTTAACTCCTATTTGAACAGGCATGTTAAGTTGCACGATGCTCAGTTCGGCTTTCGGCCTGTCAACTGAGACTGCCATTCTTAGTCTGAAGCATACTGTCAAGTATTACACTGATAGACAAACTCCAGTTTATGCCTGCTTCCTGGATCTTTCTCGTGCTTTCGACCTCGTCTCCTACGATTTGCTGTGGCAGAAGCTGACAGACACTGGGCTGCCAACGGAGTTGGTATCAATATTTAGATATTGGTATCTAAATCAGGAAAACCGCGTGAGATGGGCGGGTGAGCTGTCGGACTCGTGTAGGCTGGAGTGCGGGGTGAGGCAGGGAGGGTTGAGTTCGCCTTCGCTCTTCAGTCTGTACGTAAATGGGCTGATCGAGCGACTCAGCGGCATGCCTGTGGGCTGCTACATAGACGGTGTGTGTGTAAATAACCTGAGCTATGCCGATGACATGGTGCTGCTGGCTCCCTCGATTAGCGCTCTCCAAAAGTTACTGGTGGTCTGTGAGTCGTATGTGACATCACATGGCCTTATTTATAATGCCAAAAAGTCGGAGCTAATGGTCTTCAGGTCGGGTACCAAGTGCCCTAAGTTTGTTCCCCCCGTGACTCTGAATGGGGCACCACTAAAAAGGGTACCTATTCCAATTTAAATATCTAGGGCATCTGGTAACTGACGACTTGCGAGATGATACCGATATGGAGAGAGAACGCAGAGCATTGTCAGTCCGGACGAATATGCTGGCCCGCAGATTCGCACGATGTACAGACGCGGTCAAAGTGACTCTTTTTAAAGCGTACTGTACATCGCTGTACTCAGCGAGTCTGTGGTTTCAGTATACGCAAAGGGCTTACAATGCTCTGCGAGTCCAATTTAATAATGCGTTCAGGGCGCTGTTGCGGCTTCCGCGCTTCTGTAGTGCCTCAGGCATGTTCGCCGAAGCACGAGCAGACAGCACAGCGTACGCCGTCGCAGCTGGCGCGAGTATGATCCACCCTTCAGTCCCGGCTATCATGGTGACCCCCATCTGTCCTCACTCTCTATCCTTCAGGCCTATTGTGGTCCCTGCTGGGGTGGAGTTGAAGGTAAAATCAACCTTATTCTGTGAGAGTTAAGGACTAAGTCATAAAAATAGCCGACCGGTTTTTAGACTTGGCGATTTTGGCGACCTCGATATGGCCATATTTTCCCCATATGTCAAGTAGTTCAACAACTCAATAGAATCTCTGGAACTCTCTAGAAGTCTAGAATATTTGTGTCCATGACACTATTGCAGGGCATTATTCTAAAATTGTGCTTAATCTATACGTGACTCACGAACACGATTCACTTTCGTTATAGTTAGTACAGAAATTTTCTTATAAAAATGGGAATGTTTTGGATAAGGTTGCGAACGATCCTAGATAAACTTATTCAACTCTTCAAATTATAACTTTTATAAATGGGTATTAGATTCTAAACTTCCTGATAACAGGCTCATGAGTTAGTGCAACATAGCTCGAAGAACTGACGGCTGTTGGGGCGAAAGGTTCTAGAGTAGAGACAGCGCACTGGAAAGCTCCTTGATAAAGGTTGCTGGGAGCCGTTGGGTGCAGGCCGCACAAGATCGGTCGCTCTGGAAATCTACGGGGAGGTATATGTTCAGCAGTGGATGATATGATGATGATGAATCTTGGCATGAAGAACTGAGGAAAACTCCCAAATCAAGAAAAACTTTCTCAATCTAAGTGTTTATTAATATCAAAATTCTAGATCGCCCTATCCCCGGACGCGAGAAACGCAATGTGGGTGTCATTTGACGGCAGGAATAGACAAGCGTTACAACACGGAGATAGGTAAAGGCAATGGTTACAGCCATTCTGCCATCATGCCTGCGCACGCGACGCTTTCTGAATGTATTATTGTATAGTAATTTAGATGCTAATGTATGAAAATTGATTATGATTACTAACAAGAACTAATTGGCTTGTAATTACGTCTTAATTAGTCGTAGAAAGTGGTATAACTACTTTATTGATGTTGGTCGTAGTTTGGATTTCAACATCTTTATGAGATCGTCCATTTAATGATTGGTACATGATGAATTGTCATTTTCAAAAGCGTATTTTTTTAACAAAAATCTAGTCTCAACTAGCGTAATAGATGACACTGTTTGGGGGTACTCTGGCAAAAAATATAGTCTATATGCCATAATCACAAAATTTGTCTAAAACAATCTTACTTCATGAGAAAAACTAGCACAAATAATTTTATTTTAATTTCTAGTTCCTCAGAAAATAATGATAAACGGCAATTGACATTGACAATTCACTTTCCTTCTATTTAATCAGCGTATTAGCAACGCCATCTGTTAGCAGTTATAAAAACACAGCAGTGTAAACCGTCATTGTTAAGTTCAACTCTTGTGGAGTAAGGGAGTGTGGCGTATTCTACTATTCACTCCTACAATAAATCACGTGACAGTGACCTGTAAATGCGGGTCAATAGTTTGAGTAGCCAGAACAAGTTTTCATGTTGAGAGTGTCACTGTCAGTGATGAGAGGAGAGAGATAACTAATGCCGCCGGCATTCATTCTGTAGACAAGATACGATACAAGATAGTTCAATTGTCTCAGTATTTTGTAATATGTATTTTAACTCTTTCGGCTTCATTAATAAGTTGTAGCAAGCAAATATCCGGAGTTTTATTTAAGAGAAACTCAGACCGAGCACCCCTCCAAAGAAGGATCTTTTTTAGGAGGAGGCTTTACATTAAATGCGACATCGACATAGTATTGAGAGAGCCAAGCTTGTTTCAGATTACGCCTTGCGCGGGCGCTCGATGCCCGGCCAGTGTTTCTTTCGACGGTCGCTCACAGATAACTCTTAGACCAGGCGATAGGTAAACTTACACGCTATACTGGGAAAGGGTGTTTTAATTTAATAGTACATTGTTGTACAAGGGACGTAAGCGATCGCTTACACCAAAGTTTAACACATAACTTTTCATCACGAATGCGAGGTAAATAAAAAAGTCTTTGTTACAGCTTGTTGTTAAAAAGAAAATTTGCGTTCCCGGTATCCATTGTTTTTTGTCACTACTAAACTATGACCTCTTTTATTTAAAATAAATAAAGATTTATAATGGAGGTTGTATTTCATTATAACATAATACGAATGTGGCCTCTTTCACTTTTAAATAGAAATAAGGATTTGTTATGGAGGTTGTATTTCATTAGTATATTATGAATGCAATAACTTCATTCTATTTTCAAACTTACTTACGGCCCTAGGGACGTAAATCGCATTTACAAATTAGGTATCGAGCTAACTTGAATGACTAATATTCAGAGCATGAGTGATGAAAAAATATATGTTTTTGCCCGTAAAAGCTAATCGCGGGGTTACGAACTTTTGGGATTCAGTATCATTATAAAATGTTAGTGGCGATGGGCTTGCTAAATACTAAAAGTGGGTATTGCTTAGACTATGTACCTCTCGTATATTATCCTCTCGGGTCCGCTACTGAGTATGAAGTCTAAGGATATTACTATACTATTGTAATAAGATTCATGCAACAACTGACACAAGCTACTTATGTCAGAACTCCGAACATTGTGTGTATGTGGCTCATATATGTGTTAAAAATCATTCAGTTCAAGGGTAAAGGTAGGGAGGTACACATTTTTATGGTTTTTTTTATAGTAAACGCACTTAAGGTAAGTTATACACTAAGTACTAACATTTGCTTACACACGCTTTTTGCTTCGCTTTTGCACTGCATGGTTGTGAAATCTATTTTATGTAACCTAATGTAATTTATAATACATATAATTAACACAAAAAATATTTGATCATGTCAAATGTAAAAGCCATATTTTTAACTATACATACAAAGTTCAAAGTTTTACCATTACCTTGTAATTTATTGTAATTATCCTTGATATATTTTTTTAATGATGAATTTCAAATTAATCACTTACCTATTATAAAAATCTATATTTAAATCTTTCTATAATTTCTATATCGATACTAGCAGACGTTTTAACTATATAAACTTATTATATTCTAAACCTTTAAAGTTAATATGACCATTCCATACTTCCAGCCTCTACGTGACCACGTCAGTATACCCAGTGCCCTCAATATGCGCACTAGACCAGATCTCAGACTGGTTCGACTCCCTCGCCGAATGCCTTCACTGGAACGTACGTAAAAAACAAAAACAGATTGACGAGCTGAGCGACCTCACTCATTCCTCCAGTGATACTATGGAAGACTTGGAAAATAATCATCACGATGAGCAACCGGCTGACACATGACCTTATTTGTCTAGGATAGGCTAAGATCAAGAATTTTGGGGTAGGGTGCGGGTACACCAAGATAATTTAAGGAAAAAGTGAACGCGAGTGGAATTTGAATGATTTTACTCAGTTATTCTTGGGCGGGGCATGCGTCCTTTTCAATAGTTAAATTATCGACTTCTGGCAAAAAATCTATTTTAAAAATCTTATATACTTAAATCGGTCATTTTAAGTTCATACGAATCCTATTTGGTCTTTGAATTTCACTTGCGTATATAAAAGCAGAAATACAATAATAAATCGCTGTTAAAGTATCTTGGTTTATCTATCCTGTGGCACCAATACAATATAAGAACAACGAGTTAATAAACTACAAATATTATATTAGAGCTGTTGATTGTGATGTGATTATTGTATCGTTTTAACTTTCAGAAGTTTTAAGATTTATGAATTTAAATTACAAAAATAGTGTTTATTTACGTGTTTGTAAAATATTTAAGATTTAAATAAGGATTTTGAGGTACTATTTGATGTAGTATTTGATGTATTTATGTATATGCCCATCGTGGCTTCAGGGATTCCTAAAACACTTTAATTTAAATCGCTTGAAATGGCGTAATGGAATAAAATAATTAAGGTACGGGTAATATTACGCAGCGTGTCTCAATATTAAAGTTTAAATAAGCTTTTTACATTAGATAAAAAAAATACCTTTACAACTTTTGAAGATGATTTATTAAGCGTCTGGTGGTAAGTTTTAGCACTAGCTCTGTGAAGGACGCAGTCGCTTTAGTACGAGGGATAGGTTTTAAACATTAATATCATACCCCTTATATATAGTTGGTGATAAATATATTGAAAGTTTCGTTTGATTTGCTGCAATGGCAGTATAAATATACCATCAGCTGACCTGATCTTTCACCGTCGCCGCCGGGGTTCGTCAGGGGTGCATTATTTCTCCACTTCTGTTTAATATCTACACAGAGCTTTTAATGAGAATTGTTCTCGAAAACTGGACTGACGGTATTGCGATTGGAGGGATGAAAATCTCGAACCTACGTTATGCGGACGATACCACACTGTTCGCGCTCCCGTTCTGTTTCTAAAAATTTTTGCCAAGCTGTACCTTGGTCATCAACCATAAAAAAATTGTTGTAATTTGTTGCCCAGTTTTATTGCACGGTTTGCAATGTACATTTTTTACATTCCTTTGTAATTCTTATTTGCTTTACCATTGTAATAAACCTCTGGGTTATATCGTTGACAATTTTATGTTTGTGAAGTGCTTATTATATCCTTTATTATTTATAAACGTTCTAATTCAATGGGGTTTTCAAGGCATTTTTTAATCTAGCTTTCCGTGTTGCTAATAGATTAATCATTGTCAATTTGAAATAACATTAGTGCACAGTTGGGGATAATAATCACCCAATTTACACCCATATATCTCGGCGATTGGAACTAGTTTTATTATATTAATTTGATTCGGAAAACCCCTCACTATGTTTGTCTTTAAAAATTTAGAGATAAATATTAAAATCAAACTGTGTTGCAATATATTTAAGGTTTAAACTAAAATTAAAAGCTGAATATTTGCAGCATAATAATGAATAGGTGCTATAATTGTAAAAGTGCCAATAAAATAATATTGTAATACTTACGCCAATGTTGTTCATAGTTAAAGCACAAAATGATTGTAATGTCATCGTCTTAATTAGGGTTGCCATACGTCCGGAATTTTTTGGACATGCTCGGTAATATAGGACTTTGTTCGGAATGCGGGGGGAATTCTAAACCGTCCGGAATTTCTACAATTTCGGTAGGTAACGAGTAAAATAAAATATAAAATAAACAAAATATTTTGTTTCGTTCAATCACATGCACGATGCTAACGACATTAATGTTACCTATATTTACAAGAAAATCCGGAATTTTCATCAAATGTCAGGAATTTACTCAGGAATTTTTATTTTTTTATCTGGGAACCCTAATCATAATGGACTTTTTGTGGACTAATAATTTACTACTGTTTTAGTGTAGATAGGTACAGTCAGTAGGTCAGGTACCTACTTAGGTTGATTAACAATTTGCAAACAATTTTTCCAAATGAAGGACAGGAAAATTGTTTTTGACATGTTAAAGATAAATAATTTAGTTTCTTTATCGTATGAACTTTATACTGCTGGTTACAGGATTAGGTAATGTGGAACAACATAAAAAATTATATACGTGTTGACTTGAGAAGCTTGTTTTTCATCTGTTAAAAAAATAGATCTGTTTGTAACTCAGCCTATATAGCTTACTGTACCTACTCAGATTGATTTTTAAGAAATTCGTATGTGTCCTTTTAGCTAGTCCGCATTCTCATAAATTTTTGTTTTTAATAAAATCAACGTAGGTACGTATAAAATGGTTTGTTGCGTACTTAGTAATTAAATTACTTATTGTTATGATTTGTTTAGTGTAAAAAGCTCTACAAGATGATTATTTGTGGTTTTAAAGTTTATAACAAAACATGACATGATGTTACTGATAAATTATACAAAATCAAGTTTTACCTACACAAACACAGTTGTTTTATTCGTGCTTCGCATATCCCTGAATTAGTCAGGCGAATCTTGGTGTGGTGACAAGAGGATTTACCCAAAGTTACATTCGATTAGCGATGACGCTAGTCGATAAGTCCGAAAATGTATGGGATTTGACACACGCTATGGAAATATCACGTGATATATCGACAACAAACCCTATGTAGAAATTGAATCGATTCGAAGCGAATGTAACTTGGCTACGGGCCAAGGAATATCTCTGATGATGTCACTTGTCTACGCTTATTGTTTTGATGGATAGTAAATTATTTATTGTTACACCAAACTACAATTACATATCCTAGATAACTTAGACTAACGTGGTGGTACAATGGGCGGCCTTATCGCTTAAAGCGATCTTTTTCAGGCAACCTGTGGATGGACTAGTTTTGATGTAGTAAAAGACTACCTACCGTCTACCGTACGTACTCCAAGCCAGGGAAGCTCCAAGCTATCTGCAGAAGTTGCCTCTGTCTGTATAATACACAAAAAAGGGAAGTAATAAAGATGTTCCGACTAGTCGGTAAAGCCGACTATCTGGCCACTTTCGTAGTTGGCGACTATTCGGCAAAAAGCGCCGACTATCCGGCTTCTTACTTTGTAGGTATGTATTTTTCAATAAAATGTATATAGGAGGAATTACAATAAAAAAAACTTGAGAGGTGTCAAAGGACACCCGGATGGAACGAAGTTCCTTTCATAATTCCTTCCGTTAGTAAAAAATATTATTTATTATTTATAAAAAACCTGTATACACTCAACAAAAATAATCGTCGCGACACCACACTGTTCAATGCGAAATAGAAATGAAAATATCTGGCTTGCTTTCTATAAGAGAGAGAGAGACAGACAGAGAAACATGCGACGCCGCACAGCTTACAATAGCTTACTATAGCAAAAAGTGTCGTGACAACTTTTCGTAAGAATTTTTTCCGTCTAGCCCCCTTTCACAACGCGCGATAAGGAACTTCGTTCCAATAAAATCCTCGATAGTTCATTAATATTTTTATGTTATTTTGGTGTTTATACTCGTAGTATTTGCTGTTTTTCCCTGCCCATCACGAGAAATTATCATTTGGCACTAGTTACACTTTACCTTACGGGAATCATTGTCCAATAAGGGGTTTTCACCCCCATGTTGATAACAGATGGCGTTACTTTGTCATGCTCTGATTAACAAAGGAAAGTGAATTGTCAATGTCAACATTATTTTCAGAGGAGCTTGAATTAAAAAACAAACGTGTTTGTTTAACTGACAACGTGAGATTGTTTTAGACAAATTTTGATATTGTCTTTGTGATTTTGACATATAAACCATATTTTAGGCGGCTTAACTTCAGACAGCGCCATTACGCTACTTGAAACTAGTTTTTTTTATAATTGAACTTAAACCCTCTCTTTGGAAGAAAGGAAAGGAAGCCTTTGCCCTGCAGTGGCAAAATACAGGTTACAGATTGGAAAATAATGGATTTTTCGGCTGCATTAACGTCGTGGTTTAAAATTAAGACATAATTATTATTAATTCATTTATTTCCGATTTAAAATAGTTACAAAATTATTAAACGCACACACAATATTCAAAACCAAATGCATAGATTAATTATACAGGCTGTCCCAAAAAATAGTGTCAAGCGAAAGTCCAGAGATAGAACACCCCTTGGGGTACCCGAACCACCCTCATGTATGTTCCGCGATTTTTTATAGTTTTCGAGTTATGAATTTTGTTCCGAATGTTTGAAAATTTTCGACTTCAACAACTTAAAAAATTCTTTAAAAAAAAGTAGAAAACTTTCTTGAGATTTTTTTTTGCTACTGAATTTTTATGAGTTGTTCTTTTATGCATAAAATAATCAGCTACGTGACTTTGATGAAAACTATGAAAATGTTGGTGTAAAGTCAAAAAATTACATTCGGTGAATTATGACTTATATTTTCAACTTTAAATTTAAAATCTTAACAAGTGATTTCATGGTTCTTAAATAAGTCTTAAGAATTCTCCAGACTCTCAGCTTTCATAATCATTAAAAAAAGTAGTACTTAATGGGCTACTTTGGCAAAAATCGGCCTTCAAAGATGGCGAGGTGGAAAATTCTTAAAATTAGCTATCTGATTAGAAAATAGATTTTGGCACTTGGATGTTGCATGCGATAGAAAAAATAAAACAGTGTACTAATAATTTACTATACCTATCTAGAACTATAAGTCAATATCCAAAGTGGCGTTGTATTGGTCTCGCAACATTACTTTTACAGCTACTATGCCTCGAAACTAAATATAACCTAAACGGAATTTGCTTAATTAAATAAAGGATATAAAAATAATGCTTAATTAAATAAAGTAAGTAATATGTAAGGAAATAAACACAAAACACTTCAACAACGTGTATTCATTCATTACACACTATAAATATGTAGGTAATAAATTGAAAAAAAGGCTAGTAAAATGACGCCAATGAAATATATCTAGATTCTATTACAAAATTACCTACACAAAATAAGCAGGGTGGGCGACAGTGTAACTGATACAATTTTAATAACTACACGGTCTATTCCAATAATCTGAATATATGGTAACTCACCCAAGCCAACAGGCAACACACAGAAATACAATACAGGTTTACAAAGAAAGATATCACAGCAATATTAGAAAATTGGTTGGTACTTATCTTGTTCTGGAACCAGACAAAGAAAAGTGCCCATAAGGCCTTTACATTGCTATTTATACCCACCAAAAGTCGTAAAAAGTCATGATCTCTTTGGCCAATCACAAGCATTGGTTGTTTACATGGTAATATCTTTTTATATTGGCTATAACAACAACAGGTAATGAACTTAAAGTCTGTTAAAACATAATTAATGATTATTAAATCACAAAATCGTATTATTAGAGCACACATTTCTACTTTTTGGGCGCCACCAATCACAGCAATCTTCTCATGTCGTCAATATTACAAAATCTAATAAAGTAAAACATTTTTAAAAATGATTAATAATTTATACAATCTTTCGTTGTTTGAAAATCGTACTCCTAACATATAGCCACACATCAATAATACCTAAACAAACCTGATAAGTAATCATTTAAAAACTTGTATCTTAGGAATAGAGAAACAAAATGGAAACACAACTTAAAATATCATTAATATTATTACAATAAATTATTGTCTAATGTACTATCTTAACATTATCAAGTAAGCTTCAATTAGGTACTGGTCATCAATAATAAAAAATATAACCAATGACCAAACTTTTCATTCGGAAACATGTCATAATTTCGTTCTAAAAGATCTCGAATTATTGATTTGCCATTTGGAACTTGAAGACAATTAAAATTGAAGTTTTAATCAGGAACATATCTTGTCACATGCATTTGCCTTTTCTCGAGTGTGGATTTTTTTGTGTTTAATCAAACCACCGGTTGCAGAAAATGATTTATTGCAAATGTTGCAAGCATATGGTTTTTCTCCAGTGTGGATTCTCTTGTGTTCAGCCAAGCGATATTTACTGTTAAATGATTTATTGCAAATGTTGCAAGCGTATGGCTTTTCTCCAGTGTGGATTCTCTTGTGTTTAACCAAACTACCGCCTACAGAAAATGATTTATTGCAAATGTTGCAAGCATATGGTTTTTCTCCAGTGTGGATTCTCTTGTGTGCAATCAAACCACCGGTTGCAGAAAATGATTTATTGCAAATGTTGCAAGCATATGGTTTTTCTCCAGTGTGGATTCTCTTGTGTTCAGCCAAGCGATATTTACTGTTAAATGATTTATTGCAAATGTTGCAAGCGTATGGCTTTTCTCCAGTGTGGATTCTCTTGTGTTTAACCAAACTACCGCCTTCAGAAAATGATTTATTGCAAATGTTGCAAGCATATGGTTTTTCTCCAGTGTGGATTCTCTTGTGTGCAATCAAACTACTGCATTGAGAAAATGATTTATTGCAAATGTTGCAAGCATATGGCTTTTCTCCAGTGTGGATTCTTTTGTGCGTAATCAAGTTACTGCCGGTAGTAAATGTCTTATTGCACTTGTTGCAAGTATACTGCTTTTTATTTAAATGAATCCGCATGTGTTTCAAAAGTTTTATTTTCTTGGCAAATGATTTTTTGCACACATCACAACAGAATGACAAAGCACACAAATTGTCTGTCTGAGTTTTCACTTTTACCGGAGGTTGTTCTGAGTTTATTATATTGTCATTGTCTGTGACATCTTCTACAAGTGTACTCTCCTCTATGTCAATGGGTTCTTCCTTAACTTTAGCTTCAGTATTTCCTTGGTTTGAATAATTAATTATGGACATGAACGGTAAAGCAGTCACAGCTAGGTTATGAGTGATTGCTCTTGGTGGTACTAATCCATCAGCCTGAAAACCATATATCAGTTTAGTAACATGTGAAGAGAAAAATTTGTACATTTTTTTAATATATTGTGCGCACAAGATTGTGAGATTTAGCATAGTTAAAGTTTATATGGAGAAGGAGTGCAAAAGATAAAATTAAGTTCAAAAAACGATTGAATAATGGTTAAATTTAGACCACAGTACAGGCAACTAGTTATTATTAATGTAGGTGCCTATGTCATCGTAGTCTGAATACCTGTTTCACTCTCATTATCTGCAAAAATACAATGATTTGTCTTTCGTGTGATTGTTCATAAAGAACAAAATATTAATAATTTAAGAGTAATTAAATACAGATAACTAGCTTCCACCCATGACTTCACAGATGTCGTTTGTCAATAAAAAGTAGCCTACAAATAGCAGGTCTTAAAAGATAGTGTCAAATGCAAGTTTGAATCAACCCATGTATGTTCTACGATTTTTCATAGTTGATATGACATTGATAGATACTAAGGCTTTTTTAACAGTTTAGGCATTTTTAGTACCTATCACTAATTTCGAATATTCGCCAATTTGGCATTGATTTTAACATTTCTCTTGTATTGTTTGCTTGTTCTTATGGGCTGGATTCACAATGTCCGGACAGAATCGAGGTCACCGTGAATTGCCTCCCTACCCCCTTCAACCTCCCCGATCGAATTACACCTAAAGGAAATTCTTGATAAATTTGTATTATAATACCTCAGTGCTTCGCTGTAACAGCTCTCTCTGGATTTGTTCAGATTTGTGACACATGTCAGAAAATCTGTAGCACCTCTGCAGCTGTGAGTAGCAGATGTAGCATATTGTGTGCGGCCTTCCATCTTCTGCATTCAACTGGAAAAACCATATAGTTTGAGCAAATCCATGATATAACTTCAGAATGGCTTTAACACATTTCATAGATATACAACTCTTTATTAAATAACTTACATACAGAAACAAAACAAAGACATACACGCAGGTAAGTACTAAGTTATTAATAACATTAATATAATAGCGAAACAAATGTTTGCATGATCTGCAGATATTTGTTCCGGGTCTGGATGTTTTTCTATATATTATAAGTATTCATTTACAAAAAAACAGCATATACAATACATATTCTATCAGTTATCTGGTTCCCATAGTACAAGCTCTGCTTAGTGTGGTGCTACATAGTACTGTGTGAAATGTCGAGCAATATCTATTGATTTAATAAAATGGCAGTACAATAGATGGGCTTATCACTGACAGTGATCTCTTTCAGACAACCTGAATAATTCATAACTCATAAATAGAGTTCACACACTGCAGGCCTCCATGGATGTGCCTGCCTCATCAAGGTTACACCAACAAATCAGAAATCAGAACGTTTATTTGCCAGAATATAGGTAGGTAAGTACATACATTTTGTTGATCCTTAAACATTCTACTATCCAGATGGTGTGCAAATATAAATCGATACAAAGATGTATTGAGATGCTCTCTCTCTTCGACATTTGTCTCACTTGAATTGAATGTTGGTTTAACTGTTTATGTAAGCTTGCTGCCCATCATGGCTGCTCCATTGATGTATTTACCATTAGCAAATCACTGCAAGTAAAACTGAAGCTATTGTTCTAGACACAGATGGTAGATACATACCTTTGTATTTGTTAATTTCTCGTATATTTCTAGAAGGCGGTCATTTCCAACCCAATGCATTCTCACGCCGGTCTCTAGGCACACTCTGCACCATGACTTTGGAGCATCTAAGCACTCAGGAGAAGCCATTTTAGACAAAACCTTTGTTTGTATTATTTTACCTTAGAAAGTTTTAATTGTTGTTACCTAATACAATTTTGGAATGATATAAATATTGTACAGACGTAAGCCTGATAAGATGTTTTTGTGATTGTTTTAACATATACGACGCGTGACGCAATAGCTAATTATGAGTTTTATCTTCTCTTCAACGAACCAACAACATACAGAGACACAGACTACAATACCTACGCAATCAATACATTAACTTGATTGAGTCAGGTCGGACCACTTGGGACTTGGACAACCGGCTACACACATACACGTAAGGGTGCGTCCACATCTGACTGTAAGGGACCACTAAGATGTACTACGTAGTAACCGGCTAGTCGGTATATCTCTAGAAGTGTTAGAGACTGTAGATCACTTCCCTTTTTTGAAGTGAAAACTTCTTTAGTCGCGTTGGATGCGCGATGGGCATTTTTTGAGATAGGAAAAAACCATTGAACTCGCGACACTGTTACCGACATCTGTCACTGCACTGCACTGACTACTGACACTGACTGTTACCGAAACCTCTAAACAATGTAATGTACTTTGTGTGGGCTTATAGTTACTTTTGCTTACGGTAAGCGCAAAAAATAATACTAAAAACCGGTAATTTACTGGTTTTTTATTTGCAACATCTGGGCATCCCTAAATGACAATGACATTCTGTCTTGTCTGTCTTTAATTTCTGACATCTTGTATTCACTAACCTCAAAGTTTTTCGAAATCACAACAAAAATAAAATATTTCTCAGTCAAAATGTCCAGAGTTCCTGTATTACTCAACAATATTTCAAAACGAAGTATTTCTGTATCGATTCCCCGAGAGGGTAAAAGGAATTTTCGAAAATTCATCATCCCCAACAAGAGGGGCTCTTACATACACAAAAAGCAGCAAATGAGTGAAAACAGAGAGCTAGAAGTCGACAAGCGAGGAGTGCGAGATGTAGGATACATTCTCAACGGTCAATTCCACCAAATTCCTGAAATGATACCGGAAATAATCGTCCCCGACTTGACAGACTTTAAACTGAAGCCATATGTCTCCTATAAGGCAGCAGATGTGATCCAAAGCGAGTTCACACCCCATCAACTCTTCGACGCTGTGTATAGCAAGAAGATAGTCCTGGATTACAAGCAAGGGAAATTAGATGAGGAAGGGAGACCACTAGAGCCCTCCGATGAAGAGAATTTACAGCCTGAAGAGGCAGTGGCTAAGGCAAAGCGAACTGGCTCTGATATATTCTAATTTTTAACTGTTATTTATGTTGTAGTATAGTTGCATTAGCTAGGATTTAAAGGAAATAAAAATGTAAGTGAATATTGTTAGCGGGTGGCATTTCATTTGAGTTTATCCAATATTGCCTCATTCTATTCAAATTATGTTTTGTTTATGTACTTAATGTTACTTATTACCCAAGTAAAAATTGTTAAGTTGCTGTAGTAATTTATACATTCTACTACATTTCCTATTTTTTTTCCAGCTTAGGTATTATCTTAAAATTAATTTTAAAATCCATAGAATTCTTATGATCAAACAAACAATCAGAAAGTTAAATAAAAATACATTAATTGGTAACAAAGAGCAGTTTTGTTTAGATTTGAAAAATAGTTTTGACCTGCTGGATAATAAAAATTGTGAAGACGTTCAAACACAATATTCCAATATACTAGAAACCATCAAATTAGCAAGCCGTGAAATTAAAGTAAATAACAACAAAACTAATAAACTCAGCAACCAATCCAAACTACTAATAGAAGAACGGCAAAAGTTAACATTATACACTCCAGAATATAAAACAAAAGACAAAGAAGTAAAACGATGCATACATAGGGATATTAGAAATTAGAATTATAATATAGAATTAGTAAAAGTAGCTTTAGATAAAAACCAGTCACTAAAAATTGTTATGAGGGGAACAAAAACAGGAAAGTCATCTATAACAGGAATTAAGGATGTTAACGGAGTAAAGCAGGGAGATAAAAGTAAAATATTAGACGTATGTACAGCGTTTTATAAAAAGTTATATTCTAATACCAATTTCGATTTAGATAATTCAATGAATACTTATTCATGTTCGGATGACATACCGCCAATCACAGGACTCGAAATACATCGCGCACTTGCCAGCATGAAATATGGAAAGAGTCCTGGGTTAGACGAGGTAACAACTGAAACCCTTAAAGTTGGTGAAACTGTTCTGTTACCACATTTAACCAACTTTTTTAATTCAATTTTAAACACCTTTGTTGGACCTAAACATTTTTGCCACTCTAACATCATTTTGCTCCATAAGAAAGGAAATAAAACAGATATTGGCAATTACCGTCCAATTAGCTTGATATCCCATATTTAGAAAACCTTCATTAAAGTAATTGAGAACAGGATATCGGTACAACTGGATAGACATCAACCTACTGAACAGGCAGGTTTTCGCCGTGGCCTCTCCACAGCCGACCATCTCCATTCAATAAATCAGCTTATAGAAAAGTAGGTATACTGAATATAAACTTCCACTTTATCTAGCCCTTGTCGACTACTCTAAAGCCTT
Source organism: Philereme transversata (assembly GCA_963924445.1). NCBI lineage: Eukaryota > Metazoa > Arthropoda > Insecta > Lepidoptera > Geometridae > Philereme > Philereme transversata. The sequence continues at coordinate 5,372,610 of OZ004343.1, read as the reverse complement.
TGACAGTTTAAACCATTCCGCCATTTTCGAAGCCCTTAGAAATCAAGAAATCCCTACAACATACATTCAGCTATTACAGAAAATATACCTCCATAGTACAGCAACCATTAAAATAGATTCAATAGGACCGTCTTTTCATGTCAAACGAGGAGTTAAGCAAGGCGACCCCCTTTCCCCAAAACTCTTCACAGCCACTTTAGAAGAAGTTGATACCTAATTGGAGTGAAAAGGGCATTGTGGTCGGCGAAAGAAGGCTAACCAACCTTCGTTTTGCCGACGACATAATACTCTTTTCTTCCGCCGCAGAACTTGGAACCATGCTCAACGACCTGAACACCGCTAGCCTCGAGGTTGGGCTCAGAATGTACATGTCAAAGACAAAACTTATGACGAACACCACACAACACAGGTTGGAGTAAGTGGTGGGGAGATTTTTTTTTTTTTTTTTTCGAATGGACTAATCTCGCTGTTGGCCTCTGAGGCCGTGACAGCTTAACAGAACTTTTGGCGAGCGCAGATGGCGCTCAGCCCAGTAAGTTTTTTAGGCAACTAGCACAAGGGCACCACTTAGGTACGAACCTCGGCTTGGGCTGTTGCCGGGATGGGGATAGGAGAGAAACGCCCGGGTAGGGGAAAGTGGGGGGGATTCGTACACTTTTCACTTCGAGCCCTATAGCAGAAAAACTAAACGCTATTGGAAAACAATTTGAGCATTGCTAGATTGCTTATATATTTGCCTACAATATTCCCTTAGACGACTTGTTCATAGAAAGAAGCGTGGCCAAGCTATGACGATTTAAAAAAAAAGTGGAAGTCGTACGAATGTACCCCACTCACGGGGTAGCTTCGTACATGTGTTGGGGTACCTTCGTACATTGTGCCTCTGTACATCATGATTAATAATGCTATTTATAGAAAATCTTACGTTTATTGAGATCAAAATTTCACAAAATCACCTTTGGGTGCTTAAGTAGGTATTTAATAATAAGATAGTTTTAAATACAATTTTAGTTAACCTTTTTGTTTTAATATTACTTAACTTCATTTGTCCTATAGGAACTAATCAACATTAATATTTACCATTAGGGTAACAAGAGTCATAGTATTTTTATGAATCTACTTAATGCACATTGTACGCAGACAGATCTTTTTGAAAGCTAAATATATTAGCTGTTCTTGCTGTAGAAGCAGATTTGTTTTCCGGCATTATACATACTATGTCTGATATGTTAACTGTAGGACCTTCGTCTGTGTTATTGGGAAAAACAAATTTCCAGGCGCTGGATTTAAGATATCTTTGAATTTTCTTAAAAATGAAACTTTGTACTCAGTGGGACTATATTTTGTAATCACTTGACCAACATAGTGTTTGACAGACTGTTTCTTCTCGAACTTCACTAGAATTAGCTGTTTCACGAATTCAGTTAAAACTGGAGTTTCGTGCTCCACATCAGATCCTTCAGCAATCTCTTCAATGGGAGAACAGGAACTTTCTCTTAAACTCATGTCAGTCTCATCTTCACTTTCAGTATGTGTACTTTGCTTCTTTATCTTTGGTTTACTTAATATATCTTTGCCCAATATCAAATTTAATGTCCTCTTCAACTCTTTAGCCCTTTGTTTTCTCTCTTGCTCTTGCTTCTTCAACTGTTTTGCTTTTTCAATTTCTTCTAACCTATTTCTTTCAGGCGTATCTGTCCTAAAATCCTAGATTTACCAGGCTGTTTACCTTTTTTGGATTTTTGGTCACATCTCTCACATCTCACTTCTAGCCACTTTAGGGTAGGGTCGGATCATTTCTGGCGTTACTAATCTTTGAGCAGATGTAGATGGCAGACCAAGTGGCTGCGACGATAAATACGGCGAGTATGCCTCTGGTCTCGGTGATACTTCTTGGGTAATATCTATTTCTTCTGGAATGGCTTGTTGCATATTGTCATCAGGGCCTGCTGTGGACTCTGAATGATAAACTTGCACGGCGTCAAAATCACCATCGCTGAAAGTTAGCTTATTGAGTGGCCACAAGATTGTATAACATACGTGGGGTACATTCGTACAGTACGAATCCACCCCGTTTATACCTGTACGAAGCTACCCCAACCAAGAAATTCGACTAATATATTGAAAATAAAAATAACTGCTGAGATTATCTTCAAGTAAATGTCGAAATATTAAACTTAAATATGTATCCAAACACCACAAAGAATCAGTTTAACAATGCCAGCAAAACTTATAGAAGATAAACACGTTTAAAGCTGCATCGAAAAATTACTTACGCGAAGCGAAAATACGTAATGTCCTGTCATATCGAAGCCGGCGGCCGCACTGGAGTGCTACTCCACGGCTAGATTATGCGTATGAGTGGGCATCACACACCCAGATACGAAGGCGCCACTATGTTGCCTATTCGAATTATGGCCGTTGTACGAATGCTCCCGGTGTACGAATCCCCCCCACTTTCCCCTACATGTTTGTACCTCGTATAGGCGGCGACTGAAGGGATTCGTCGACCTCGCCGGCGAGATCGGTGTTTCTGTGAAGTGTTTGCTCTGTCTGATGTAGATGACTCACCTTCCGCATTAGCGGAGGTGATTTCGTCATCCGGGTCTCCGAGCACGTGTCTCGGACGACGGAGGATTTTGTTGGCAGGCGGATCCAACGGGTAGACCGGAATGGTGTGCACCAAAGGGTTCGGATGAATAGAGGCATGTTCATAAAACCGCTTGGAAGCGAGCTTCATGAACCTGGCTATTGATTCTAATTTCATATCGCGATGTAGGTCGTTATTGCGAAAGTACCAGGGCGAGCCTGAGGCTTTTCGCAAGAAGCGATTTTGAATAACCTGAATGGCACCAACTTTAGGAGAGTGGGCAAATACTACAGATGAGTATGTCATAATGGGGCGAATGCACGCTTTGTAAAGAGTCACCTTATTTTTAAGGAACATTTTACTTTTCTCGCCTAGAAGTGAGGACAATCGTCCTAGGGTGAACTTTGCTTGGTTGCACCTCTTAGTGATGTGCAACCTAAAGGAAAGACGCCTATCGAGGATGACACCCAGATATTTGGCTGATGGGGCCCAGCGAATGGGCTGGCCAAATAGAGAGATCGGTTTGGGAGTGAGGTTTCTCCGTGAGAAGTACACTGCTGTACTTTTCGACGGGTTTACCTCGATCCGCCACTTGCGGAACCAAGTGGCTAATGAGTGAAGGGCAGCCTGCAGCCTTATACCCACCCGATCAGGATTCCGATTGGATGTGTACAAGGCTGTGTCGTCTGCGTATAGGGCTATTTCCACTTGAGGAGTGCGGGGGATATCGCTGGTGTACAGCGTGAACAGGAGGGGGCCGAGAACGGAGCCTTGAGGGACTCCTGCTCTGACTGGTCTAGGATTAGAGAGAGTGCCTTCCACGGTGTAGCGAAAGCTGCGACCTTGTAGGTAGTCTCGTATGATGAGCACGAGTCTGTCTGGGACTCCGAGTTTGAAAAGCTTGTAGATCAAGCCGTTGTGCCAGACTTTGTCGAAAGCTTTCGCTACATCGAGGAAGACGGCACCAGTATCTGAAGGCCAGGTACTTTGCCAATTGGAGAGGACATGCTCCGTTATGCGGAGCACCTGTTGTGGGCATGAGTGTTGGGCACGGAAGCCAAACTGCTCGTCGGGAAGGAGTTTGAACTCATTGACATGAGCCCAGAGGCGCTTCATTAGAAGACGCTCGTATATCTTGCCTAGACTATTAAGTAGACTAATGGGACGATAACTAGTTGGATCGTTTGCCTGTTTGCTGGGTTTTCGGATGCCAATGACGTTGGCTTCCTTCCAAGCATCAGGGAAGGTGCAAGTTTCCATAGCCGCATTGAAGATGCAGACTAGGATATGGATAAGGCGAACAGAGAACTGTTTGAGTACTCTGTTGGAAATGCCGTCGGGGCCGGAGGCTTTCTTTGGGTGTAGGGCCTTGATAGTGTCAAAGACTTCAGAGGGCTCAATCGGATCAAGTGGGGAAGTAGGGGGTCGGGAGGCTAAGCGGTCAACCTCGCTGTTCACCGTATGGAGGTGAACAGGGTCGACGGGTTCGAGACTGGGCGAGCATTGAGATTCGAGGGTTTCAGCCAGGAAATCGGCTTTTTCCTCGTCTTCGAATGCTGGAGGGTGATTGGGTCGGATAAGGGGAGGCATCGGAGCGAGAGGTGGTGGGGAGATTGCATACGTCAGTGAGTATTTATACCTACGCCAAAAAGTAGGTATCCTTCCAGAGCAGGCAAGATGCTGAAGTTACACGTCTGTCGCATGTCGGAGGAGTTATGGGCAAAATCCACCACCGAGTGGATCCCAAAAGACAGAAAACGACCACGTGGCAGACCGCGACGCCGAGACGAACTCGACTCGTATATGGAAGACTGGACTACACAAGCGTACGATAGCTGTCACGGCCTCAGAGGCCAACAGCGAGTTTAGTCCATTCGAAAAAAAAAAAACAAGCGTACGATAGAGTGGAGTGGAAGGAAGGAAGGGAGGCCTTTGCCCTGCAGTGGGACAGTACAGGCTCCAAATAAACAAATAAATAAAAATAAGGTATTATCTCCTTGTGAGTAATAGTATTCTATCAGTATTTTATAATTTTAGGTACTAATTCACTTCAGAATTTATTCAACAAAATAAATTCAGAACAAACTTATTTTATTTTATAAAAATAGCATACACTATTTCAAGGCCATTGAGGATCTGGCAGGTGATCTACTAATTAGGCTAGTTAAGGTTGTAGGTAGGTACGTAGTATCTCTTATTTATCTTGGACCTATATTCTGTTTGGGTGATAGACACCTACCTACCCAAAGAATATAGTAACAGTAGCCTAAACACTATCTACATGCAGCCCCACAGTTAAAATACCTGTAGTTGAGTGTAGGTATGCCAGAATAAGAAATCATTTTATGTAAGTAGGTAGGTATACCCTCTGATATACGCTAATAATCACGTACAAAGTATCATTAGTACGAGAGGTGAGGGTATATCATTCGTCGTTACTTGACCTGTAGTTTATCTCGGAAACCGACATAATCGCATACCTACATTATCATTTGAATACCAGATACCATTTCCCGCGGTTGTGAGGCGTCTGCGCACTGCGATCCGGTTCGACAAGCTAGCTATACATAGATATATAAAATGGGAGGTAACTATTCCGCTATGGATCCGATGGAGGTCCCCGTGCCGGACTTACCAAAATTATTCGAAAGAGACGAATATTTGAAGCCATATGAACGTGAAATTCGACGCAGGTGAGTCACGTTAAATTTGTTTGTGATTTTAGCTTATAAGAAGTGGTTTTTGTAGTGAAAATAGTGAAAATACGTAGATTCTAAAGTGGTTTAGGTTAGATCGGCAGTGTTTACTAATAGAAGGCAATCAAGCGATTCAGCGCTTGAGAATTCAGACGTTATTAAACTGGTGTTATCAGTTTTAGTAAGCGATTTTATGATGCTAAACTTCAGTTTAACTAATTTGGAGAGAATGCATTTGAATTACAGCCAGTCATAGTCAATTAATTTATAGAAATCGTAGGATTTAACAAATTGCTCAATGAAAAACAAAAATATCGTACAGTTGGGCGCTGCAAGCGCTTTACGATTCCAATGTCAAATGAAAGGTCAATTGATAACCAACATTAAAAATTATTGATTAAAAATTCCATTGTATTCAAACTGTCATCTTAAAATATCATCTAATTAGGTAATTTCAATGTGCTGCTGTAAAGAAAGTTAAATCAAATTATTAAAAACACGTAGATTTAGCCGAAGTCGGTGGTAGGTACCTAGTATGCCTTCGTAGAAAGTTTTTGCGCACTTATAGTTCAAACTGAATAAAAAACGTCTTAACTATCCGCTACTAAGTCTTTCTCTATCTGGTTAATAATCACAGTAATATTACAAATCAGTTCATTAGCAAAGTAGGAACCAACTTCTCAATAGGAATGTAAACAAACGTCCTTTATGTAAAGATAAAAACACCTACCTTTATAGATAGATGGTCTGCAATGTGGTGCATTAATTAGTAGGCACCTACCTATAGGTAAGTACCTATTTACTCAGAATACAGTTCTTTCTGTTTTCTGAGCCTATTTACTTTACCTACTATATTATAGGGTCTTATATTTTGTGCCTGCAATAAACGAATTTTATTTTTATTTATTTATTATTATGCATTTACTGCATGCACATACTAGTGTGCTGACCATTATTTTAGTAGTTATATTGGTTACCGAGGTATCTAAGAGTTGTAAACAGGTAACTAACAAGCTAGATAGTCTTAGTATAACACATTATTACATTTACATACTTATAGGTACCTGCTTAATGAGCACGTTTCTAAGATGCGTGTAATTGATGATCACTAAAGATGACGCCCTAAGTATTTTGATCCTTATTTTACCGTTGGTGGTTGGTTAAATTAAAAAACACAAACTAACCTCAAACTTTAGACTTATAGTAAAAATGAACAGCTTAGATTAGGTAGATACTACTCGAATCCTCGATACAAGAGGTCGGTTATTCTTAGTTGGTAACCTTTAATTCGGCCCAATGTTTTTAAAGTAAGTAGTAAAAATACTTCTAAAAAAGGCTGGACTATAAAAAGCTTGTTATCTTCCAGATATGGCTGCTTTAAAGACCTGTATGATCGCATCGAGACGTGGGACGGCGGTATCGAGGGCTTCACGAAGGGCTACAAATACTTCGGGCCGCAGTTCAACGCTGATAACTCAGTGACGTGGCGGGAATGGGCTCCCGGTGCACACAGTCTCCATCTACAGGGAGAATTCAGTAAGTTACCTTTAATACTAGAGTCTGGCTGATAAAAGTAGGGACTGAAAATGCGCGGCGAAAAAAAACATCAACATGGTAGCCCCAAAATATAAGAAATACCTGGAATAACCTATCCTACGTTAGAACTTTTTAACTTTAAAGTAATAGAGTTATAATAATAATAAAATTCTAAAGAAGGATCATAAGTAGGAACTATAAGTACATGCCTAGACTTAGCACCTGTATTTAGTAGGTATTTATTTATTCAATGCAACATACAATATAGCTTCTTAAAAGTATGTATCTAAAAAGCATGTACCGTATGGGCGTGTAGTAAAAAACAGTCTTAAAAATTTATAAATTAACATTAAATATATAAACAAAAAAATATTTACATGTACCTACAAACAACTTGACGAACCATCAATATCAACGCGGGGTATAAGATTGCTTGAACATTTCTTTTACTAGTGGTTCGCCTCGAACTGAGATCTCGCGAGTCTCCGATTAAAACAATAAAAATATTATTTGTAATCTTTGACTATAAAAATAGTGCCACGAAATAAATAACCAGCATACTTGACCTGCAGTTTCATTCAAATTACAGGTAACGGGAGTTCATGTAACGTGGTTAGAGTTTTTTGGGGTACAAATTGCAGTTATTCGTGATTTTAGACTTTTACCTATATTTCTGCCACTTAAGCTACACGTGTACCAAATTACAGCACTGTGGGGTCACTGGTGTACCCTGTGAATTTTGTCAAAGTTAAGTTTTTATAATGGCTTATATCAATAACTCAAAAACTACAAAGACTTTACTAAAAATAAAAATGGAATCTAAATGTACTAATGAAGACCTTTAATTTGACGTCTCACTCGACCTAATAGTCTAATTTTCATTTTTTTTACCCCTCTTGAACACCAATATCTCAACAACCCCGCAACATTTTTAGTTCATTTAGTCGCACCAAAATTGTGGTATCACTACCTACCTATGTATCAAATTTCACGATGATCGGATCAACCGCCATCTTGTACTCAGTAAGCGCAGAGACCAGTAATATTACTGGTCTCTGGTAAGCGTGTGCGCAAGAATTTACGTGTAAATCAATTTTGGAGCACGCGAGTCCGCGTACGACTGATGAGCGCACGCGTAATGCTTCACCTTCCAACATCTTTACACGCTAGCTCTTTCGCATACGATTGCTATTTCACGCGCGATAGTGTCTGTGTAAAGCCCGCAATTGTGTCCCTAGTCCCTACACGGTTCAATTAAATGAGTATGAGTACAACGCTATTAGCCCCATACTAAGCAGTACTATGGGAACCAGATTACTGACAGCACTTGCCAATATTATTTTTGACACGTAGCAAGTACTAGTTGCTACATTTACTCTTATTTTTCCAGATGGCTGGAACTCAAAAAGCCACGCCTTCACTAAGCTGGAGTACGGGAAGTGGCAGCTCCACATTCCCGCCAACGGCGATGGCTCCTGTCCACTTAAACACCAGACTCGGGTGCAGATCATAGTCAACGACCATCTATTCCGGATATCTCCGTGGGCCAGCTATGTGAAACCGTTTGAAGGCTTCACGTACCAGCAGTTTATTTACAGACCAGATCAGGTTAGTAGAATGAACAATCATCATATCAGCTGTGAACGTCCTGTGGCGGTTATGTTTTTATTATTTATTTATTAAAATTTTACACAGCCATTACAGTAACGTAACACCAAAGCGACAGTGAAAAACCTTAATATCTAGCAATTATAAACTATTTATTTACACATATGTGTTATATTATTGACTTTATGTTGAATTAATGAATGACATTTAATTATTGAACAAAATAAAAATAATCTGTACTAGGCGAACTTAATGCTAGATAGCATTCTCTTCCAGTTAAACTTTGTGTAATACGGATAAACAGTTATTGTAGGTAGTGTATGTTTGGTAGAGAAGAGGTTTAATTTAAATCCCAAGACACATAGATATAAACAAATAAATATAACTAAACCTAGGCAAACACAAGGTATTTCAATTAACCTACGTTCTAATACTTAAACATCAATAAACCTTAGTTGATGATGATGATGATAGCAGCCATAGGACGTCCACTGCTGAGCATAGGCCCCCAGAGTCACTAATCTTGTGGCACCCAACGGCTTCCAGCAACCTTTATTACGTCGTCTTTTCATCTAGTGGGGAGACGTTTAACGCTGTGTTTAGGTCATCGAGTTATGTGCCCGCCCACTGTCACTTGCTAATTCTCTTTTGCTATGTCCGTGCCTTTAGTTTACCTACTTTAGGTTATCTAGTTTATCTATTACTAGCTGACCAATCCGCAGCTTCGCAAGCGTAGTTTTTCCATAAAAATATTACCCTCTTTCTGCACAGTTGGGTAAAAAGTAGCCTATGTTACCCGGGGATAGTGTGGCTTCCCAACCGTGGAAGAAGTTTTTAAACCGGCCCAGTAGTTTCGGAGCCTATTAAATGCAATCAAACAAACAATCAAATCTTTCCTCTTTATAATATTAGTATAGATAATCTATAATACTCCCAAGGGATGTACAAAAATTAACAATTAACAAATTTAAAAAAGTAATTAAACAAAATCATTATAAAATAGCCTACTATAAAATATCGGATTATTTAGATGATAGAGAAGCTTGATTGAAATTGCTCCTACTCATTCAAAAATAAATTAATGTAATTTAGACGTAATTTATTTTCTTTATTGTTATGTATTCTTATAAGGATCATTAAAAAATCAACCAGCCTTGTTTTTTGCCTTTCTTTCCTAGCTTGGTCGCGATGGAGCAGGCAGTAAAATTGACGTTTCTAAGTGATCCTTGTGATTTTAATGAATAAAAGACTTAGACTACGGATCTCCTTATTTTTAATTCGATCTCGTAGATAAACTCCAAGCATAGCCTTCTCCATAGCACGCTGAGACACGCAATTATCACCATTGACCTCTTTGCCCTCTAATCATCCATCAATAGACTCTTTTTGATGCTATTAGTTAAAATGACACAAAAATAGATCAGTTATTGTCTTGACATAATTTATCATAGGGATCCAATGCCATTACAGAAATTGATAAGATTGTCTGTTATCATCGGTATTAGTTATATAGAACATGCCAAAATACAAATAGATAAATTGTTGGTATGTAAATGTATCTAGCCAAATAATTTATAATATTGGCTATTTAAGAACTGCTGTAGACATGACCCTACTTCGTGTTCGAGCTGTTGGCTGAAACAATTACCGCATTGGCCCATAGACATATAGAAATATAATACTGCCTTTAAAACTAACAAAAACGAAGTAACAAAAAAAACTAAGTAACAATATTTATCACGTAACTAGTGACACTGATGAATTTATTTAAATTAGTTATACACTAAATGAATAAACAAAAGAAGGACATAATACTTAATAACATTTTTATGAGTCATACATGACGGTAAAAATAAACGCTCCTCCACTTTATTACGTTAAAGCGAAATGGTCTTTATTCACTGTTGTCACAAGACTCATTTTGAAGTGTCTTGCACTTGTCTTTTGGTGTTGACGCACGTCTCTATATAAATAGTGTTACGCCTGAGGCTGTTACAGAATAAGTAATAGTCGGCATCTCGAAGTTTATACCTACTGTGTCACAGAATAGGTAATACTGGGTGTGATATATACCTACTACGTTTTTACCTGCAGTTACACAGAATAAGAAATAGACGAAGGACTCTCAGGCTTCCGTCCTCTCTGAGGGTTGGTCCCAGTATCTTACGAAGGACCTCCCGCTGTGCCACCAAGACAGTTAATTAGCACTAAATAAACATTTTCTTTCCAGCCGTATCAATTGAAACATCCGAAGGTGGAGCGGCCCGCATCCCCTCGCATCTACGAGTGTCACGTGGGTATCGCCACCGCCGAAGGCAAGGTCGGGACCTACAACGAGTTTAGGGACAATGTGCTGCCTAGGATTAAGAAACAAGGTACGGTACTTAAGGAACGTACCCGTACTACATCACCCGTTCATTTGGGTCTTCAAAATACCACGCTTGGTCACAGGGGCGGGGAAGGGGCCTTATGTTTTCGTCACGTAGTCAATATCCTCTAGGGAAATATCGCACTTTTTTGAGCTATATTCGAATATGGCGCGTAGCGTTTGGAGCTTTTTAAACTTGTAATTGCACGCATTCATGGCGTCACGCGGCAAGCGCCGTATTAATAAAGACAAATATGAGCTAAATTTTAATTCTATTAACTTTCTGTTTGCAAAAAATTATTTAAACCCATATTTATGAATTACTACGTGAAAACTAGAGTAGGGGGCGGGGTGTCTTGGCATATACTACAGGCGGTCACTGGAGGGGAGGGGTGGGGTGGGGGGGGGGGTTAAAACGTAAAAAAATATGCGTCACGTAGTATGGGTACGTTCCCACGTATCATCTCTTTAAGAGCCGTATTCTATTATTTCCATGACGACCTGTGTGGAGCAGTGGTGGTGAGAAATTTAAAATAAATATGATTTACATTACGGCCCTTGTTATGTTTTTATCGCGAAAAGTTTCGAGTAAAGTACTTTCATCAACTAACTTCTTAGGACCTAATTTATTATGTGTTATATAACAAACGTTTTTACTAATATTATAAATTGGAAAATAACTCTGTTTTCTATCGGTCTGTTTGTTATGTTTTCACGAATAAACGACCAGACCGATACTTATATTTTTTATTGACATACCACGCGTGCGAAGCCGCGGACGGAAGCTAGTGTGCAATAAAAAAGCGATAAGGCCGCCCTTCGCAATCAAAGGTACAATACCTTTGATTTTGTGTATTCTCTTTTGTTTGTTTTATTTTTAATGGTGTGTAACAGAGAAATTATTTATATCTAATCTAATCTTTTAAAATAAGAAGGCTGGTAGTTCAGGAACCAACCACCTCGACCTCCGTGGTGCAGCGGGTGAATAACTGGCTGAGACGCAGGAGGTAGTGGGTTCGATCAGTTATCTGGTTCCCATAGTACAAGCGTTGCTTAGTTTGAGGCTGGATATCGCTGTGTGAAATGCCCATCAATATTTATTTATATAAAACACTAGCTGTATCGTGCCACGCTTCGCTGTGGCACATTGTGATCGAATGGTTGAGAAATGAGAAACAAAACATAGAATACATTTCATATAAGTTTAATTTTGTAATACCTGTGGATATACAATACATTACTATTGCGGTTGTCCTGCGAGTGTTTTCCTGGCTTCTGGCAGATGTCACTGGTACACAGCTGATCGTAAAAAAAACTGTTTTTTCGCGGTCGCGGATATGTGACTGATGAAAAAAATAGATAAAAACAATCCTTGATTCGGATTATATATCATGCTAAAATTTCAGCTCGATCGGTGCAGACTTTTTAAGTTTTTGAAGCGTACACAAACCAACATAAAATTTTTATATATATAAAGAAAGATAACACTCAATCCGTGGATTTAAAATTACCATTCAATATATTTCAGGTTACAATACAATTCAGTTGATGGCGATCATGGAACATGCCTACTACGCATCATTTGGTTACCAAGTAACCAGCTTCTTCGCAGCTAGCAGGTACTACCTACCTAACCCAAAAAAAATAATATCAATCTACCCTCAAATGCTTACTAGGAAGATGAAAATGCACTTAGTATTAGCTTATCTACATTTAAACGGTTTACGAAGATGTTTGTCGAACGATAGGTAGGTAAGGGTCCGTCAAGGAAAAGGAGAGATCTCCCACCGAGTGAGAATGACCTATGGTCATTCTACCTGCTCTTACTTGGCTTGGGGTTCTAGGACGAACTTTCCTGTTGGTATGGTACTGCTTAACCTTATTCTCAAAACACACCATTTGCGAGATCTAAGACTAGTTCATCTATTGGCCTCTAGATGTCACCCAGATCGAAAGATTAAACACCATTCTATCATAGTGTAGCCTGTAAATATCGGAACACTAGGTTTAAGTGTCAATGTTATTTATAAGCATGTGTTTCCCTGGTAGGTTCATAAATAACTATAGGCTGGCTATACAGGAAACTATAAAAAAATATTGTGCCCTGATCATTAAAATTCAGATGTATCTAACATACCTTCTTTATTTCTTCCAGTCGTTACGGCACCCCTTGCGAGCTCAAGCAACTAATCGACAGAGCTCACGAACTAGGTCTATACATTCTACTGGACGTGGTACACTCGCACGCGTCCAAGAATACGCTGGATGGATTGAACGAGTGGGATGGTACCTCGTCTGGATACTTCCACGATGGAGTGCGTGGGACGCACTCACTGTGGGACAGCAGACTCTTCAACTACTCAGAGTAAGTAATTCAATAGAAAAGTAATACAGGCGTCATTCTACCGCGAGCATTCTGACAGTCACAGTTGTGCACGGCATGCGCTGAGTAAGTATCTGTTATTTTACTGAGCGTGGTACACTCGCATGCGTCCAAGAACACGCTTGACGGATTGAACGAGTGGGGTGGTACCTGGTCCAGAGACTTCCACGAGGAGTGCGCGGGACGCACTCACTGTGGGACAGCAGACTCTTCAATACTCAGTGTAAGTAATTCAATAGAAAAGTAATACAGGCGTCATTCTACCGCGCCCATTCTGACAGTGACAGTTATGTACGGCATGCGCTTAGTAAATATCTGTTATTTTACTGGGCGAGGTACACTCGCACGCGTCCAAAAACACGCTGGACGGATTGAACGAGTGGGGTGGTACCTGGTCCAGACTCTTCCACGAGGAGTGCGCGGGACGCACTCACTGTGGGACAGCAGACTCTTCAACTATTCAGAGTAAGTAATTCAATAGAAAAGTAATACAGGCGTCATTCTACCGCGCCCATTCTGACAGTGACAGTTGTGCACGGTACGCGCTGAGTTAGTATTTGTTATTCTACTGGGAGTGGTATATTCGCACGCAGAATGCAAGTCCGACCGTTTCCTACACTTCCCAAACGAAGATGGACAAAGTGTTGAAGTGATGATTTGCACGCGTCCAAGAACACACAGTGCGTTTGAACTGGTTGGAGTGTGCGGGACGCACTCACTTTTGAACAGCAGGCTCTGGAACTACTCAGAGTAATGGTGCTCTCACACAACAGTTACACATACTGCAGTTACCCGATAACATTTAGTAGCATTTGTCAAAATGTAAGGGATAAAAACAAAGAGAGGCCTATGCCCAGCGGTGGGTCGACACGGGCTGAGAATGGTAAATATGAAAGGATAAAATTTTATATAATTGCTGATTGATGGGATACCATACATTAATCCTAAAGATCGGGATAACAAATAAAAAAGGTACATACGCAATAAATACCCGTTTTAATCAGTAATTTTGTTCCTAAAAGAGAACCTTTCCGTTCAGAAAACCTTTTACTTACATATATACAGCTGACAGTGACAGCTGAGCAAGGCTGTCACTGTCAGCTGTCGTAGTAGAATGACGAACTGAGTATTTATTCTACCGGGCGCACCCACTCGAATATTCCACTGGACAGAAAACAAATCTATAAGGCACTCTTGTTATTTGATTACATTTTTAATGTTCTCCAACTTAACATTTATTGTTCCAGAATCGAAGTTTTAAGGTTCCTGTTGTCAAACTTAAGGTGGTATCAAGAGGAGTACCGATTTGATGGATTCAGGTAAATAAATAAAACAAAATACCCTAAAACGTTTTGCAAATACAAAAAAACACAAGATAGCTTGTAAAAATTTGGCACAATAACAGATTCACTTTACATTTAATAATCATGGTTCTACACCAAAACATTTTTATGAAAAAACAAAAAAAAAAAATTTAATCGAATCACCAATTATTGACCAGAAAAAATAAATATAGATCTTTACTCCTTGCATATGCTAATAAAATAAAACAACTCAGGCTATAAAAGTTTTTATTTGACTGACTGAAGCGGTTAACTACTTCCTTACTTTTAAGTCTGCTAAAAGGAGTCCTTATTACCACAAAAAAGTTAAAACACTGTTTAACAAGTGTTTAAAAAATTCCTTACCAATTTTTGTATATAATTTTTGTAAACACGCGCTAAAGAGCGTTAATTTTTTTGTGGTAAGTAAAACGCATTATGGTCTACCCTCAGATTCGATGGAGTGACCTCAATGCTGTACCACAGTCACGGAATGGGGCAAGGCTTCTCGGGACACTACGACGAGTACTTCGGGCTGAACGTGGATACAGAGGCACTGGTCTACTTGATGTTAGCCAATGAAATCACACACAAACTCGACTCTAGGGCTATTACTATCGCTGAGGTGAGGTGAAATTGTTAGGTTGTTAGGTGAATCGCCATTTTTGTTTTAATCTTTACAGCGTTACTATACTGCTAGTTGCCGGTAGATGGCGGTATGCGTTGTCTCTCTCAGACAACCTTTGCATAAGGAATCGGAAACCTGCGTTCAGACACTAGGTCATTAAAAGCATTAACAGTCGACCCAGTACCTTAACAGTAACAAGTAACTTTTTAACAAAAATATAACCGACTTAACCTAACTACTGAACCGATTTTGATGAAATTTCTATGGGACCGATCTTCTGTTTTAAATATGCTTTGAAAAAAATCCATATCGGTTAATAAGTTTTACGTTTATATCTATCGGTCTATACGTTTGGTCTTTCTCGATTGGACGCAAAAATGTCGAGCATCTGTTGGATGATTAATTACGTGAGGCGTTTTTGTAAAATGTTTGCCCCCCCCCCCCCCTCCCCTGGTGAGATGTCGCGAAATTTGGTTAAACCAAATTTCAATTTGTATTTATAGGGTAAATACTAAAGACTTATTCAAGAAACCACAATTGGCTTCATTATTTTTATTTAATAACTATTCAAGATTGCTTCTCTCATAATCTAATCACAGTGATAACAGAAAAAATTACGTGATATTTGCCTACACCCCCGCTCTCCCTCACGTGAGATTTGGTGAGATTCGGCTTGACCCCCTCCCCCTCCTGAACACCTCACATAATTAATGGACGCCCCCTAAGGGGAGGCCTATGCTCAGCAGTGCATAATATGATTATGATGATGATTCCGAACAGAGGTTGGATATATTTTTACCTGACTTCGGCAAAGCCAAAGGATTATGTTTTTGCAGTTTATGTTTGTATGTATTTACCTATGTTCCACCGTAGCACCTAAACTACTCATTCATCCGATTTTGATGAATGCGGTGTCAATCGATTCTTTATTATAGTCTGGGTGACAGGTATAACGTAGTCGGGTTTCAGTTTTGAAACTTATTATAGGTTGTTATTTGGTGTGTCTTGTCCAGGATGTGTCCGGCATGCCGGGCTCGTGCCGCCCCGTCAGCGAAGGCGGCTCGGGCTTCGACTACCGCCTCGGCATGGCCATCCCCGACATGTGGATCAAACTGCTCAAGGAAGAAAAAGACGAGGATTGGAAGATGGGCCATATTATCCATACCTTGACGAATAGACGGTGGATGGAAGGCACCGTGGCTTATGCTGAGAGTCACGATCAGGTAAAGTCAACTTATTATTTAAAAAATATAAAGCGAAAGTCCTGGAAGACAGTGGGGGAGACCTTTGCCCAGTAGTAGGATGACAAACTTTCAAAAAAAACATAAAAAAAAGTACAATAAAGAGATATCTATCTTTTCAGGCGCTAGTAGGCGACAAGACTATCGCCTTCTGGCTGATGGACGCGGCGATGTACACTCACATGAGCACGCTCAGCGAGCCCAGCAGTGTGGTGGAGCGCGGGCTCGCTCTGCACTGCATGATCCGACTCATCACACACGTGCTGGGAGGAGAGGCTTATCTTAACTTTATAGGTGAGTTAGTAGGCGACGAGACTATCGCCTTCTGGCTGATGGACGCGGCGATGTACACCCACACACCCAGATGAGCACGCTCAGCGAGCCCAGCAGTGTGGTGGAGCGCGGGCTCGCTCTGCACTGCATGATCCGACTCATCACACACGTGCTGGGAGGAGAGGCGTATCTTAACTTTATAGGTGAGTTAGTAGGCGACGAGACTATCGCCTTCTGGCTGATGGACGCGGCGATGTACACCCACATGAGCACGCTCAGCGAGCCCAGCAGTGTGGTGAAGCGCGGGCTCGCTCTGCACTGCATGATCCGACTCATCACACACGTGCTGGGAGGAGAGGCTTATCTTAACTTTATAGGTGAGTTAGTAGGCGACGAGACTATCGCCTTCTGGCTGATGGACGCGGCGATGTACACCCACACACCCAGATGAGCACGCTCAGCGAACCCAGCAGTGTGGTGGAGCGCGGGCTCGCTCTGCACTGCATGATCCGACTCATCACACACGTGCTGGGAGGAGAGGCTTATCTTAACTTTATAGGTGAGTTAGTAGGCGACAAGACTATCGCCTTCTGGCTGATGGACGCGGCGATGTACACCCACACACTCACATGAGCACGCTCAGCGAGCCCAGCAGTGTGGTGGAGCGCGGGCTCGCTCTGCACTGCATGATCCGACTCATCACACACGTGCTGGGAGGAGAGGCTTATCTTAACTTTATAGGTGAGTTAGTAGGCGACGAGACTATCGCCTTCTGGCTGATGGACGCGGCGATGTACACCCACACACCCACATGAGCACGCTCAGCGAGCCCAGCAGTGTGGTGAAGCGCGGGCTCGCTCTGCACTGCATGATCCGACTCATCACACACGTGCTGGGAGGAGAAGCTTATCTTAACTTTATAGGTGAGTTAGTAGGCGACGAGACTATCGCCTTCTGGCTGATGGACGCGGCGATGTACACCCACATGAGCACGCTCAGCGAGCCCAGCAGTGTGGTGGAGCGTGGGCTCGCTCTGCACTGCATGATCCGACTCATCACACACGTGCTGGGAGAAGAGGCTTATCTTAACTTTATAGGTGAGTTAGTAGGCGACGAGACTATCGCCTTCTGGTTGATGGACGCGGCGATGTACACCCACATGAGCACGCTCAGCGAGCCCAGCAGTGTGGTGGAGCGCGGGCTCGCTCTGCACTGCATGATCCGACTCAACACACACGTGCTGGGAGGAGAGGCTTATCTTAACTTTATAGGTGAGTTAGTAGGCGACGAGACTATCGCCTTCTGGCTGATGGACACGGCGATGTACGAATTTTAAGCAATAATTATAACTGACTTTAGAAATCAGTCTTCATTCATTTTATTCTGTTACCCAACTTAAAACAAAAGGTTTTTTTTTATTTTCATCCGATTTAAATACTCTTTTTGTTAGAAAGGGGAAACCTTAAGGTTGGCCCCATATAAATTAGTACAAGATCTGATGGTGGGATCCCGAGAATATCATCAAACTCTTGAATTTAGAAGGGCATCTGCACATTTTTTAGATTTTGTGTTTTCTGAAGTAGGTTGTATTTTGTTAAAAGTTACATGTTTTACTCAGAATATCCCACTAATATTATAAACGCGAAAGTTTGTATAGATGTATGTGTGGATGTTTGTTACTCTTTCACGTCGAACGGCTGAACCGATTTCGATGAAATTTGGTATGTACGTAGATTATAACCTGGATTAACACATAGGCTTTTTGCTGACAAACCACGCGTGCGAAGCCGCTGGCGGAAACTAGTAATATTATATATTTGCCAGGCAATGAATTCGGTCACCCCGAATGGCTGGACTTCCCCCGCGCCGGCAACAACTCATCGTACCACTACGCGCGGCGCCAGTGGAACCTCGTGGACGACGACATGCTCAAATACAAGTTCCTCAACCAGTTCGACATGGACATGAACCACTTGGAGGACAAGTACGGCTGGCTGTCGGCCGCACCGGTAACGATACTTTTACTACGAGGGGCGTAAGCGATCAATTGCACCCGAAATATTTAGGCGTACGAGCGAGGACGCTAATAAGTCGAGGGTGCGAGTGATCGTTACCCGCTTATAACACATAACTTTTCATCACCATGCGAGGTCTTCAGTTTGTTGCTTATAAGACAATTTGAGTTTCCGCTTTCTATTGCTTTTTTCACTAGTAAACTATGGCCTCTTTTATTTAATAGAAATAAGGATTTGTCATAGAGGTTGTATTTCATTGAAACATATTATCAATTCTTTCATTTGTAGAGCCTGTAGCACAATTAGCAGTGCATCCTCGTATCAAGAGGAAGGGTGCGGGTTCCAGTTCCGTCTAGGCTTGAAATTTTTTGAGATGGTTTAATAAAAATGTTTGGTATGCCAGGCGTACGTGTCGTGCAAGCACGAGGGCGACAAGGTGGTGGCATTCGAGCGCGCCGGCCTGCTGTTCGTGTTTAACTTCAACGCGTACCAGAGCTTCACGGACTACCGGGTGGGCGTCAACGTCAACGGAACCTACAAGGTAATCCTTACAAAAATAAAAATAATCCTTAAAGAAACCACTAGAATGAAATTCATTCACTTTAAGTATCGGCGGAGTAGGAAATAAAACAACATGAAAATGTAAAAAAATAAACGATAAAAGCGATCTCCTTATTTCAATATAATATTAATGTAATATTTTGAATATTTCGGGATCCCTTTTGTTTTTAACAATTACATTTTTGAACTAATTTCTGTTTCAGGTGGTGCTTTGTTCTGACAGCAAGAAGTACGGAGGGTTCGGCCGAGTAGAGCCCGGCAATGATGAGCACCTCACGTCGAGCATACCGTGGGGCAATAGAATGGATTCTATACAGGTGTACATCCCAACGCGCACTGCCATTGTTTACGCAAAAGTAGATTAAATTTAGATTAGTATGTAATGGTACTTTTATTTGTTAATATAAATGTACAACATATTTAAAGCAGGGAATTGAGAAGTGAGCATGTATTTTTTTATAATTTGGTTGAAAATTGTAAATAGGTCCTAAACTATTTTTGGAAAGGCTCAATTTTTCGATTGTTTAAGTTAGAGTTCTATATTTACAAAT
Organism: Philereme transversata; assembly: GCA_963924445.1. NCBI lineage: Eukaryota > Metazoa > Arthropoda > Insecta > Lepidoptera > Geometridae > Philereme > Philereme transversata. Next base: position 5,352,838 of record OZ004343.1, on the reverse strand, counting down.
ATATATTAAATCTTGTTATTAAAAAACAATCTGTTGTAAACCGTATTTTATTCATGATGGTACTCCGATAAGTAGATTATTCTTAGGTGTGCATGATAAGAAGTTTAGCTTTGAGAGAGTGACTTCGTAATCAAATTGTTGCGCTAAACGGGCGCGATCAGAATCAATAGCCGCCATACACCTCATCCCTCTTTCTGTAAGAGGATGATCTTCATGAGTTTGATCTGCTGCATGTCCAATACACATATACTGATCCACTGTCAAGCTTTTAAACATACTACTCCTCGGATAAACCAAATTATCTGTAGCATGGAGTGATCCATAACAACAAGGGCAAATGACAAACTTAGCATGGGCTTTCAAACATTTGTCCAACACCAAATCACTTGCAACTCCGCAAGCATGTAATGCAATTCCAATATCAAACTTTCCAATAAAGAAGTCCAAGTTGCATTGACAGAAGAGTATATTCTTTACACCCATTTTGTGAACTCTTTCTCTGGCTCTAAGTAGCGACTGTTCTTTGTTTTCTAGCAATAAAACTGTGCATTTTGGAAGTAACATAGCAACGAGAATGCCTAAATGTCCACTGCCACTGCAGAAGTCTACAATCAAATCACCATCTTTAGCAATGTTCATAACAACTAAAGCTAAGTTTTCAAGCTGTTGTGTTTTTCTTACAACTCTTTTATCTGGTAGATATCCTCCTGAGGGTTTTGCTCCATCCGGTATATCATCCCAATTTATTGTAGAGTTTATTTCAGTTTTTGTCACATTCATTTCCATTCCATCCAATAGAGAACTTAATGCATTTTCAATGTCATCCTCTTTGGTAAATAATCTTTTCTTCGGGTTGTGTCTCTTTGGGTCACTTTTGTAAAGACTTACATCTTCTGTTGTGGGTATTATTGCATTTTCAACTGATAACAGTTTCCTAGGGAACTTGTTTAACAGTTCTATAAGAGTATGTTCTTCAACGGTCTTCATAATATTCTTGTACCATTTGTGAGTCAAAGGTAAAAGAGACTGAAAGGCATTGCCAAGAGAGTTGACAATAATGTGGTATGTTGGTAGTAGAATTAAATCAGCTAGTGTAATAAAAGGTCCTTCAGCATATTGGTGACTAATGTTTAAGTCTTCAATCTTGACCGAGCAATCTACTTCCAACTGCTTTTTATTATTTGATTTCCATTTCCTGTTTTTAGCTTCCCTTGTTTTATGACCATCGAGTGTCTTGTCTGAATTGATACCAACTTTATTTTCGTTGGAGGTTTTTAAACTTTCCTTCTTCATGTCTCGGACTATTTTGTAGACATTGTGAACTTTGACTGGTTTTTTTAAGTGGTTTTCGAATCTTACTAAGTTAACAGGTACCTCTTCTACTTTATCAGCATCAATAATATGTTTAACAGTTTTTATGATATCCACTTCGCAGAATTTGGTCCATATTGATACTGTGTTGGGGGCTTGTAGGCAACTTTTTCTAAAGCCGAGTAGACCTTCTTCGTGTTCTTGAGGACTTTGGGGGCTAGATCTATGGGCACAGATGTGCCTGGCTACCGCGCATAGACCCGTTATGATGGTATCATGGAACATTACTACTGGATACACACAGGAGGCCACTTGCCAGGGAACCTCACCACCCTCGACAAAGTGAAGCTCATCTTCAAGCACAATACTTCTTCCATCTTCTTGATCGTTCTTAGCCACCGAAACAATGCGTAGAGATACTACCTCAGGTGAACAGTGTTTATAAATACAGTAGGTTATAAACGACTCAATTGGAAGTTGGATTGCGTTGGTTTCTTTGTAATTAGAAGCCGTGAAAGCTTCTATGAAAATTACGTTGTCCATTCTGAAATACGTTTAAATTGCCGAAAAATGTGAATTGCAATGCAAGAATGCAAATTCGCGAAGGAAAACATAAACATAACCTTAAAATAATCCCAACTATAATATCAAAACATTTTTTGAAAATGACGTTGACATTAAAAATCTAACCCAAAATAGTGTCAATCAATATCAGCTGTTTTTTTTGACTGGTGTACAATTTTCACATTGTTTTACATTCGTTTTCTTTCGGGTACCAAAGAATAAAATAGAATAATAAAAAAGATGTTAGAGGTTATAAATGGATTCCTGCTTGTATATTTTCTAATTTTATGTTCCATCAGTGCTTTGGTTCCTATCCTGGTTAAACCGGTAAGTTAACATAATTATATAAATCCTCTTGTCTGTTCGATAAAAACAACTATCTTATTCAATTAGGCACAGACATTTATACCCAGAATTCTTGTGTTTGTTAATGAAGTAATTTCATCATCATCCGCAGCCCGACTCAGCCACAGCTGGTATAGGCCTCTCCAAGTTTGTGCCATCCACCATGGTCTTGCGCTAATTTCACCCATTGATGGCCCAAGACTTAACGATGTCAAAATTCTACTTATTTCCAGATAATAGCATGTTTTGCACGGCCTTCCAACGCAGAAAGAACAATATGGGTTGAAATAATGAAATTGAGAGCTGAACAGAAAGAAATATCAATGAAGGATGAGTTTGCGGCATACTCCAAAATCCAGCGTAAAATCAATAAACTTGAAGTACAACTAAAAGATGATTCCCAGACCCGAATGGGGAAGAGTTTAGCTGTCAAAAGTACAATTCAGATTGTCTTTCAAATAGTTGTAGCCCTCGTGACTGTTATATCTGTTATTTACTTCAGACGAGAGCCAATAGTGACACTGAAAGGAAACATGTTCCCATTTACAACAATGCTGAGATATCCAAGCGAAATGCCCAATGCTATTTCAACTCACATGTGGGTTCTGATGTCCAATCTCTCAATCAGAACTCTAGCCAAGCCTATTCTATCTTGAAAACACTAGAATAATCATCTCACATTTATATGGGCTAATTGTTTGATTTGAAAGTGTACCTAGGTATATTGTGCTAAATTAACTTGTTAAATAAAGAACATTTTGTATTTTTATAATCTTTTTATTCAATAAACAAATAGTATTTTATACTCAGTCCGACATAAGTCTAAATAGTGTCCTCTAAAATTACATTAACAATCAAAGGCTCGTTCTGGAAATAATATTATGCTTATTTTACAAATAATCAACTTTCTACTACAACTTTCTTCTACCATACTTTTATGGCAAATGGTATTCAACAAACAAATACCTACTAGAATGCCAGTTTTAAGACTAAGGAAAAGTAAAAATCTAAAAGCCTTACTTGCACCAATGAGAGATATCTGAAATTATATTATAGAAAATTTAAAATCAATGAGAAAATAAAATTTATGTATTGCATTATATATTGGACAGGAATCTTTGGGCAAGGGGGGCTTAAAGTGAACATGATTATATAATTAAATGGTTTCAATGCAATGGCTGAAGTATGCATGCAATATTACCTTATTTATATTATTTACAAGCTCTATATCACAGCTCACTCTTGCTATAGACGTGAATTATAACATTTGGATTTCAGAAATCAATGTGTTTCATATAAAAAAGCTTCAATTGCTTTTGATAACACACACTTAAATCCTGCTAATTTTCATCTACAAAAGCTCTGTGCTAGACACAATATTACATCTATTTTAAACTTTACAAAAACAACACAAGAATTAAAATAATTTGTGGCATAAAAGGAAGCATTTTTGTTGTTTGTAATTTATTTTTTGAATACAATTAATTGTACATTTTAGTAACCAAGCTGAACAGCTGTACCTTGGGCAAGTTTAGAAGTCAATTGCTCAAAAGATTTTGTGCAAAACCAACTTAAAATTATGTTGGTGACAGCAAACTGTTACTAAAACTGTAAACTGTAAAAAACTGTTTTAAAGACTAGAACTATGACTAAATACAAATGGCTGCAAATTGTTAAGGACTCATTTCCTTCTGTATAACTTAATATTTTTGACTCTAGCTAAAATCTTTATACAGAATCTTAAATTTATCTGTGGTTAAACTCGAATTAATTGAACATTTAGAAGCAGGTATCTCTATTCGGACGTAAATAAACACCTCAGTTTCTCATTTTAAAAAGAAAATATGACATTTTCATTTCATATGAATAAAATGAATTTCGTTCGCATAGTTTTCGCCAAAATTCGAAGGCAGTTCTCACTCGGTTGTGTTTTCGTTACACGGTCAGCGTGTGGTTAACCCCGTAGAATTAACAGTTATTTGTGCTACTCTGAACTATCAAAACAACGACATAGCTCACATTTTGTCAAATAAATTCACAGATCAACTGTCTTGTATGTTCCATTCAAATCTATTTCACAAGATATGTTAATTTGTGTAAGAATGCCAAAAGTAGAAGCACTCGCGTCCACCATTCTGATGGTGCCTCTACACATTCGTTCATGCACAATGAGCAAGTATAATCGGACATTGGTTTTGAAGTTTTGTGACCATTTCGGTTTGACTTCGAATGTTAAGTCTTAGTTCGATTTTGCTCGATTGGACGCAAAAACATCGAGTATGTACGCACGTTAGGACTTACCATAACATTAGACTACCCACACAGTATAAGCGTGACTTGTAAGCTTGGATAATTAGGTGAACATTACATTGTTTAGAGGACATCTTTGCATTATAAAAAGAAATTGCATCTCTACCAAAATTTTAAAAGGTAATTATCCCACTGCGACCTGGACAGTGTCCTGTTGGACTATAAAACCAATATTTTCAAAAATACTTGTTTTAGAAATACCAACCGTGTCTATACAAAACCCTCTCATTCAATCATCTAAGATAACCGAGTGAGAGGGCTACAACGTTCCAACAATTTCTCTAAACAAACGCCAAGAAGGTTGAACTTTAACCTCATATGAATAAGGTATAGTTTTAAATCCTCCTGGGATCTCGTTGCGAGTGATGGCGCTACGCCTAAGTTTTCTAAGGACACGAGGCTCGGGCGAGGTCGGTGTCCAAGTTAGGTGTTCTCATAGAAGTTGTTGTTGAAGTGTGTGGTGAGTAGATACACCACCGCCTCGTACGTCGACATCATGATCGCTGTGTTCGGTATCTGGCGTACTAGCTGTGTGCCTAAGCCCCTGCAAACAAAACATTGCTTTTATTGAGTGACCACTTGGACGTCTTCCAAAGAGACTGGCGGGATCTGGGTCTAGACCGTGATAAGTGGAAGGAAGAGGGGGAGGCCTTTGCCCAGCAGTGGGGCCGTACGGGCGAGTAAAAAAAAAGTAACTTTCCTGGTCGTACCCCCGTGGTACCCGTGGTATATTACGTGTAATACAATTTTAAAAACATAACGACAGTTGACCCGAATGAGATTGGATTATGAATTGAATATATTTCGGCATTCTGCTCCACTAATATTATAATATTAGCTTGATAAAAATAAAGTGTATAATCGTATGGCAGTCAACCCATACCATAGTATTGTCAGTTACGTGAATACCGTTTAGGACATTTAACTTAACGAGACTAGATCGATACTCTAATTTTACTATTTTAAGTTAAGGAGCCACCAAGTAAATAAAACACAAATTGTTATAGGCTTGATATAATAGCAAAAAAAAAGACTAGACTTAGCTTTTTTTTTTGCCCTACCTTAGAGGCAAGGGGTTAAGGTCATTCAATATTCAACAGTAACTTAAATTTCAGTGTTTAACAGAGTACTGTAACATACCTGTAGACGCCACGATATCCCTCTTCCATCCACACTGTATGCAGCGTTTGCCAGAACTTCCTGTATTTGTCGCCCTCCTCTCTTAGGCGCGTTCTTGCTACTTCTGTCAATTAAATAAAGCTGTTATTAACGACTGTTAAAATATGCTGCTGACGAAGCTGTTAAAATGGTGGTATTAGCATATCATGCGGAGGGAATAATATCATGTAACTAAAAGAGTGTTGGATATGAGTGTAGATAGATATAGAAGTAGAGGTAGGCTGAAGAAGAGATGGATGGACTGTGTGAAGAATGATAGGAAAGATGGAATGATGGTAGGAAAGAAGTGGCAACGGAGATGACGGCTGATACAGAGGTATGGAAGAAATATACATGTTGTGACGACCCCGCCTAATGTGGGAAAAGGGCAGGAAGAAGTTATTTACTAAGATAAAAAAAAGACCACGACCAACAAAGGTTAAACAGGGCCGCCCCTCTAGACCTCATAATATCTCCTTTTTTATATTACCTGAAAAAGGAACCGGCATAAGATGTTAAGTGCCACGTGATGTTAAGTGGTAACCATTGCCTATAACAAAGTATTGCTTCATAGGTCACGCACTTTAGAAACGTGCCATACGATGCACTGCCCTGCGTCCATCAAACTTGAGACATAAAGGTGTAAAGCCTCATGTGCCTGTAATTTGACCGGCAACCATACCCTTCAAGCCGAAACACAGCAATGCTGATTGACGGCAGAAATAGGTATGGTAGTATTAAATAAGTATTAACTCCCTCCATCCATATCTTAGTCTTAAATGAGTCCGACCATATCTTTGACATAACTAAATCCTCTCCTTCCAAAGATAATCTGGATGAAATCTCTTCAAAGCCATAAGACCGCCCATTATACTATTTGCTTTGTGTCTTCTATTTTGTCTGTACAATAAAGTGTTTTCATTCATTCAAAGAAGTTCGTTATATTGAATTTACTTCAATCATGTGATCTATGTCCTCATTGATTGTTCTACTACTTTCCGGATAAACATTTGATAGGCATAAGCTTTTATCAGAAGGTAAATAATCAGTTTATCCTTATTACAGGGGGGTCGCAATCTGTCAAAAAATATCACCTGTATAAAAAACATTAGCTAGGAGACTCACCATGTGGGTAAGCAATGCAAGAGGCGACAGTCTTGGAGAAGGCGCCGGCTCCCATGAACTCGACGAAGTCTCTCGGCGAGCGCGTGTCGTTGGGAACTCCGTCCACGCTCCGCGCTGCGATGAGGCGCGCTTTCACGCCCTCGTATAGCACGAAGTGGACCACAGTTTCGCTTATGCCCATGTAGGAGGCGGTTATGCCTTTGTAAAAGCCTCGAATACCCTGAAAGAGGAATATAAATTATTGGCCATCATATAAAAGAGCCTTATTTATTCAATCCAAAACCATTTTGTATTTTAGGGTTCCGTACCTAAAAAAAATAGGAACCCTTATTGTCATTTCGTTGTCCGTCTGTCTGTACGTCTATCAAAACCCTTTTTCCCAAGAACGCGTGGAGATATCAAGTTGAAATTAATATCGAATACGTATATCTAAACATGCTTACATACTACCTAGGTGTACCTACCTATTAATGTTCGCTAGGGTCGTCACTTTGTTTGTAAATTAACTGAATACCTAATATGATTTATTTATTAAAAATTATTTCAAATTCCTATAAAATATTTTATGTACTTCCTTGTTTTTTAGATAGTCAGGCATTTAATTCTATACTAGCTGAACGCCCGCGACTTCGTACGCGTTACACCACTAAATGTGTAGGTAGGTAACCTAGAAATAAAGCTAAACTCACTGTTCCAACTTGACTTGACACCCAATTTTTATTCAATGGGACCTGATTTATGGGATAAAAAGTAGCGTATGTGTTAATCTTGGTTATAATCTACATACTAAATTTAATTTAAATCGGTTCAGCCGTTACGACGTGATTGAGTCACAAACAAACATCCACACCATTTCAAATTTCGAACTCTACGTCCCTATGAGGCTGTGTCCTAAAAGTGCATAACCTCTGTAAGCTTAGAAACCTTCAAATGAGGTTCTAATATAGTACGGTGACTTTCGAGACATTCCTATTTTAAAGAGTATTTGCTTATGTTTTTAAGTGAGTTCAACCTTTTTTGAATAAAATTCAAACATGTGTCAAAATTGAAATTGAAATCAAAAGCACTAAGGAGTATTGATATCAACTTATAAGCAAATCACCGCCAAAATAACTTTCTACTCCTTTTTAACCCCGTTAGGGGATGCATTTCAATAAAATACGAAACACGTCTTCCATCAATTCTGTTAAAAAAGATTTATGCAAAATTTGAAGTAGATTCGACCTCCTTGGACCAAGGAATCACGTTGTCCCATACAAACGTTGCCCCCCCCTTTTCACCCCCTTAAGGGTAGAATTTCGGAAAATCCTTTCTTATCGGATACCTACGTCATACAAAGAATACACCCTCTAAGTTTCAGGGCTCTACCATCAGCGGTTTAGGCTGTGCGTTGATCCGTCAGTCAGTCATTCAGGACAAAGCATTTTATATGTATAGATTATGTTAGTACAACACGTTACTACTATTTGTACTAAAAACGGGATATTTACCATGATTTGTTTACATGACAGTTTACCCGTGATCATGGCGCATGCAACTGCGTCGAAATATCGGGACACTCAAGAACTCACAAATCATGGTAAATATCCCGTTTTTAGTACAAATAGTGTTAATAACCATGATAGTTTCAAAAGTTAACACGTTACTAGTCCAATTTCAAAGGACTTTGCAGGGAATGATTCTGTGAATACCTAATAACTAGTGGTTCGCCCCGAACTTAGATCTCGCGAGTCTCCGATAAAAAAAAATATAATACTTATACTATAATATAAATCTTTGACTACCAAAATTGTGCCACGAAATGCATAACAAGATTACTTGACCTAAAGTTTCATTCAAATTACAGTTAACGGGAGTTCAGGTAAATTGGTTATACAAGCATGTCTCTTCTCGGCGAAAAAGAGTCAAGTTTACCCAAGTTCCAATTTTCCAAAATGTACCGTTATCTGTAAAAGATCACCTCGAGCTCCTAGGGGTCTCGCTCACGCCTACTCTCAACTTTAGCTCATACATCGAGTCTAAGGCTAAAACAGCTGCCATGAAGCTGGGCATCCTCAACAAGGTCAGGAGATACTTCACACCAGGACAGCTTCTTAGTCTTTATAAAGCTCAAGTCCGGTCTGGTATGGAGTACTGCTGCCACCTTTGGGATGGTTCGGCCAAATACCAGCTCGCTACCTTAGACTCGATAGAACGTAGGGCTTTTAGGCTTATAGGTGAGCAATATATGGCGGTGACTAAGATCCAAAGTCTCGAATACCGCCGTAAAGTTGCAAGCCTATCGATCTTTTACAGAATACATTTTGGGGAATGTGCCCAGGAACTTTACGATCTGATTCCGCCATCTCCTTTCCATCAAAGGACAAGCAGGCGCACGGCTCAGTACCACCCGTACCTAGTCAACATACCACCCATTCGCACACACCGTTTTGGTTCTACGTTCTTGATGCGTACAGCTAAGGTATGGAACACTTTGCCGTCGTCTGTTTTTCCTAAAGAATACAATCCGGGCCTCTTTAAGGTGAGAGTAAATAGGTTTCTTCTAGATCTTCGTGCTACATCTTAGACCACATCATCACTTACCATCAGGTGAGATTGTGGTCAAACGAAGTTCTATCCAATTAAAAAAAAAAAAACTTTTTTGGGGTACAAATTGGAGTTATTCTGGATTTCAGACTTTTGCCTATATTTGTGTCATTTAAGCTATACGCATACCAAATTACAGCACTGTGGAGTCACTGGTGTACCCTGTGAATTTTGTCAAAGTTCAGTTTTTATTATGGCTAATAACTCCAAAACTATAAAGACTTTACTAAAAAATAAAAACGGACTCTAAAAGTACTGATGAAGACCTTTCATTTGACGTCCCACTTGACCTAATAGTCTCATATTAATTTTTTTTACCCCTCTTAAACCCCAATATCTCAACATACCCCCAACATTTTTAGCTCATTTAGTCACACCAAAATTGTGCCATCACTGCCTACCTACATATCAAATTTCACAATTATCAGATAAACGCTTCGAAAGTTATCTTCGGACAAACAAACAAACACACATACATACATACCACGCCGATTTGCCCAAATTGATTTAGAGATCTCGCTTCGCTCGATCAATTATTGGTAATTGGATTTGTTGGATTCCAAAGACAGATTTTTACACGAAAGGCGCTGTTTTGTTTCTTAAAATGAACCCTGTATAAACCTTGGTTTTACCATAGTCACCCTGTTTTAGATAAGAGAGATAGGGTTGAGGTAAGGACCACAGATCTAATTTATATTGAATAGAAGATAACGCAAGTGCGTGAATTTATATGAAAACCAAGCGTACCTAATTTTTGTACCTACTATGAAGTCTCGAGGGCAATTTTAGTGTTGTGTGGGATGCCGACACACCGCGCTCAGCTGATTCAAAGACGCCGCGTCGGCCGGTGCCGCTGCTACGTGCTACTACGGAGCCGGTCAAGCTTGGAATAATTTATGTATCGTAAGTGTTGGAGCTTCGGTCTGGACACGCTAAGCAGGTAACGCGTTATCTATTCCATACAGATCTGTGGTATAGACCATACTAAAGTGATCATAGAAATGGGTTTTGTGACCGATTGTAAAGAGAAATATCTACTGAAGTGAAAAGATACAAAAGCCTAATTTTAGTGTTGTGTGGGATGCCGACACACCGCGCTCAGCCGATTCAAAGACGCCGCGTCGGCCGGTGCCGCTGCTACGTGCTACTACGGAGCCGGTCAAGCTTGGAATAATTTATGTATCGTAAGTGTTGGAGCTTCGGTCTGGACACGCTAAGCAGGTAACGCGTTATCTATTCCATACAGATCTGTGGTATAGACCATACTAAAGTGATCATAGAAATGGGTTTTGTGACCGATTGTAAAGAGAAATATCTACTGAAGTGAAAAGATACAAAAGCCTATACTCCGACAAATAATTAGATTCATACCTTTGACGTTTAGCGGGTTGCTACTTTTAGAGAAAAAATAAATAGTGACGTGAAACAATTAACAGTTGATCTGACGAGTTTTTGGCTCACTGAGCTGAATCCAATCAATATTTCGTTAAAATCTGTGCTGTTGCAAGCGGTAGGGGTGTGGCAACATTTTGGTTTTTCTTTTAGTACCTAGCTAAGCACGCCATGTACCGATCAGGGATGACTGGTAAAAAATGCTTTAAGCATTAAGTCATCCATTTGTAAATTTTTCTGTTTGAGCAGAAAAGAATTTAATAAATAAACATTATCACGCATTATGACATTTCATAAACTTCAAAATATGAATCGAATTATCTGTAGAGTATATCGATATGAAAATATATTACCGAGAAGTCATCAGGAAACGTTTGACCTTTAGATTATAAGGTGGCCAAAAATAGTCTTATCTAGAAAAGACACTTGACAACGGTCACCTTATCTCTTGTTATATTTTCACCAAATGCGCAATAAACGGTTAAACAAAACGTATTAATATGTATTGATATGTCACGGTCAAACTTCAAAATTCCGGGCTTAAAACCTAAATTAATTTGCAATACAAATTTTATTTATCAATGGTAATAAGTTGTAGCGTGACACATACTATTAGTGTGATCTAATTGTGTTTTAAAGCTGGGTCAGTGGGTTCAAATTCCAAGCGACTGATTTACTTATTACGAGTTTTTTTTGCAAATATATTTAAGTGTTGAGAAAGTAAAGAAAAGATGGAACTTAGACAGGACTAAAAAAATCAGTCAACTCAAAATGAAACTTACTTAAATGCGTTTTTCTTATATTATAACGCAAAATCAATTTAGGGCCGGTTTCCACCAAAGCTGAGCGGAGCGGAGATGTGTAAAATTAAACAATAATACTGGACTTAGTTGCTTTTCCTGGGAGCCGTTGGGTGCACGCCACAATATATCTATCGCTACAAGTAGGCACCGTTCAGATGTGGACGTCCCATTTATTAACCGACTTCAAAAAAAGGCGGAGGTACCCAATTCGTCGGATTTTTTTTATATGTATGTTCCCCGATTACTCGAAGACGCTTGGACCGATTAGAGAATTTATTTTTTTGTTTAAAAGGTATACCACCCAGTGCCAATGATGATGATGGGATCCCAAAAAAATCGAAGGGAACCCTCAAATTTTGCAGGGACGCAATTCGGTTTTATGTTTTTTCCTCAGAACTCTGTCGTTTATCATCCGATTTGGACAATTCTTTTTTTATTTCAAAGGAAATACTTTCATATTGGTCTCATAGACATTTAATCAAAATCAGTTCAGTAGTTTGGTTAAGTCGGTTATATTTTTGTTAAAAGTGACTTGTTTACTTATTTAATTCTTTATTCCACAAACATAAATATTTATAAGACTGCTTTTAACTAAAAAAAAACCGACTATTATTTTTTTACCTTATTTGAGGTTGGTGCCGATTAAGCTAGTTCTCTAAATTATATGAGCGCCCATACAACTCAGAGGACTATCTTAATTGGCGTCAACTATGTATGTATTAAATTTTAAACTTTTTTATTTTTTGGTATTTTTCCGTTATTTGTGCTGTAACAAGATTTTTTATCCCAGGATGTTTTTACCCGTAATGAAAAACAAAGATTCGCCTTATTCGCTTTGGGGAAAAATGTTGTATAAAACACACACGTTAAAATAACATAAAAAAAAACCAGCCAAGTGCGAGTCGGACTCCCGCACGAAGGATTCCGTTCTATTATCTACAATAAATTGTATGAACGCCCATACAACTCAGAGGACTATCTTAATTGGCGTCAACTATGTATGTATAAGGATTCCGTTCTATTATCTACAATAAATTGTATGAACGCCCATACAACTCAGAGGACTATTTTAATTGGCGTCAACTATGTATGTATAAGGATTCCGTTCTATTATCTACAATAAATTGTATGAACGCCCATACAACTCAGAGGACTATCTTAATTGGCGTCAACTATGTATGTATGGGGACACCCCTTAATTTGCAACTTTATTTATCTTTAGGATATGTTGTGCTGTAACCTTGCTTTTTGCCAAATTTCGTGATTCTAGGTCAACGGGAACTACCACATAGGTTTTCGATCTAAAACCTATAGGGTACTTCCGGTTGACCTAGAATTGTCAATTTTGGTTAAAAACACAAGTAAAGGGAAAATTCCGAAAAATAAAACATGTTGAAAATTATGGTAAATTTTGGTACCTACTTACAAGTTTTCGCAAAAATCGAAATTAGCCCATATTATCTTTTTATCGTATTGCCTCAGGACCTTGATTTTTATACACCTAATAGGGACTATAGACCTCAGTATCTGGTATAAATTTCAACTTGCTAAGTCCACCCGTTCCTGTGAAAATCGGTGGTGACACACGGACAGACAGACGGATACATGGACAAAGAGTGATCTTATAAGGGTTCCTTTTTCTACCTAGGTACTAAAAGGAAAACAAATAGAAATTACAAACTACTAGATTTAATAAATAACTACTCGTACAAATAAAATAATAATAAACAAATAAATTGGTTTTCTGACAGGGCCTAAGTGAGGACACGAACACTGGTGAACGAGTATATATAAATAAATATTGCTAGACACTATTATATAAATTAAACGACGAATGAAGATGGTGGTGGACCTAAACTTACTGTTTTGTGGTATATCCTCTTTATGCATTGCACTGCGGTAACATTCTGCCCGTCCAGCTGCAAACGAGTTTTCACAAACCATATCGGGTTGGTCATCGTACACGACACGAAACCTGAAATTAAGTAAGGCGGGTATATAAGATGGAACAAAGGCTTTAATGATTTATGAGAGACCGAGGCACAGATGCAAATAATTGATCGAGCGAAGCGAGATCTCCATATCAACTTGGGCAAATCGGCGTTGTATGTATTTATGTATGTTTGTTTGTCCGAGGATAACTTTCGAAGCGTTGATCCGATCATCGTGATATTTGATACATACGTAGGTAGTGATGGCACAATTTTGGTGTGACTAAATGAGCTTAAAAATGTTGGGGGGGGGGGGGGGGGTGTTATTGAGATATTGGGGTTCAAGAGGGGTAAAAATAAATTAAAATGAGAATATTAGGTCAAGTGGGACGTCAAATGAAAGGTCTTCTTTAGTAAATTTCGACTCCGTTTTTATTTTTAGTAAATTCCTTTTAGTTTTTGAGTTATTAGCCATGATAAAAACTGAGCTTTAACGAAATTTACAGGGTACACCAGTGACCCCACAGTGCTGTGATTTGTATGCGCGTAGCTTAAGTGACAATATAGGCAAAAGTCTGAAATCCAGAATAACTGCAATTTTTACCCCAAAAAAATTACCAATTAACATGAACTCCCGTTACCTGTAATTTGAATGAAACTGTAGGCCAAGTTACTTATATAGTATACTAGCTAGTACCCGCAACTTCGTCTGCGCAGGATTAGTAAGTACTTCGAGTAGCTTATTATCTTCTCAATACCTATCTTTATACCATAATTCATCAAAATTGGTTCTGCGGATTACTTGTGAAGGCGTAACAGACAAACAGAATTACTTTGAGAGCCCCTTGTTCTAAAGGGTCTTTCAAATAGAGCGGGTCGATGTTAATAATCCGTGGCGGCCATTTTGTTTTGGCGGCATCTGTCAAATCTGTTTTTTCTTATTCAGTCACTGATGCCAAATCACCATGGCAAGTTACACGGTTGAGCAGCATGTGCAAATGATAAAAATTTTATTATCAAAATGAGTGTTCGTTAGTGCAAACGTTTCGCGCATTGCGCCCATTTTACGGCAGACGCGGTGGCCCTTCAAAGTCCACTCTCCAACGATTGGTGACTAAATTTAAAACGACACCGGTTCGGTAAACAACCAACCAACACCTTTACGTCAAAGGAACGCCAGATCGGCCGAGAACATCGCCGCTGTACGTGAGAGTGTTCAGGAGACTCCGAGGCAGTCGATTTCTCGCCGTGCTCAAGAACTCGGCCTTTCGCAGACCTCAACTTGGAGAATTTTGCGTCGGGACTTGGGTCTGCATCCGTACAAGTTCCAACTGACCCAAGAGCTCAAAGTTAATGACCATAGACAACGCCGTGTGTTCGCTGAATGGGCATCGGAACGCTTGGAAGAGGACCCCGATTTTGGCCGAAAAATAATCTTTAGCGACGAGGCACATTTTTGGATGAATGGTTTTGTTAATAAGCAAAATTGCCGTATATGGGAAGACCACAACCCACATGAGGTTCACCAGGTGGCAATGCATCCACAAAAAGTTACTGTTTGGTGCGGATTTTGGTGTGGCGGCGTCATTGGTCCGTACTTCTTCGAAAACAACGTTGGTGAGGCCATCACCGTCAACGGCGAGCGCTACAGATCAATGATAAACAATTTCTTTTGGCTTGAGTTGAACAATATGGACGTGAACGACATGTGGTTCCAGCAAGATGGCGCTACTTGCCACACAGCGAACGACACAATCGACATTCTGCATGAACGGTTTGAGGGTAGAGTTATCTCTCGCAGAGGTGACGTGAATTGGCCGCCAAGATCGTGTGATTTGACTCCGCTAGACTTTTTCTTGTGGGGTTTTCTGAAGTCGCAGGTCTATGCCAATAAACCACATTCGACCGTTGCCCTGAAAGCCAACATAACGCAGGCCATCGCTCGGATTCAGCCGGATCTATGCAGCAGAGTCATTAAAAATTGGACCTCTCGGATTCGCGCCACCATACGAAGCCGCGGCGGACATTTGAACGATGTCATATTCCATCCATAATGGAATAAATAGGCCTTTTAAATAAAAAATAAATTTCGTTAATATCTCACACACATCTTGTTTTATTCAATTTTAACATCGACCCGTCCTTGTTGAAAGACCCTATAGATAGATCATGCCCCGGATTCAGACAAAGGCTACTTTTTATTGACAAACCATGCGTGCGAAGTCGCTGCCGGAAGCTAGTTTCGCTATATTTGGAAAAAAAATTACTAGACTTGTTTTTAACAAATGTCACTTTTTACGACTTGACGATTCTTTTGACACTGCTTATCTAGAACCACGCTGCCGTTTGGGTGCTGCGAGGTAAATAAGTGTAATAATTACAAACACGGAGACATGGAACGGGTGATACATAGCCCATTCTTTGGCACTAAAGCCGGCCAAAATGATGTCATTTTTGTATGATAGTTTTTGAAGTAAAACTTCTTTACGCACGCTTGACTTGGGGATTGAGCTGGTGAATGCGCGACGAGAGCGTTACGAAAAGTGCGATAGTTTTAGTGTGAGTAATTTTACTAGTACTTTAGTGAGTAGTTTTACTTCAGTCGTGTGGTCTAAAGCACACTCGTTTTTGTTCCTGTCTCAGCATAAAAGTTCACTGTACTATTCTGTGTAGGTACGCTGCGGTGCTAGTTTAAAGCTAAATATTCAAGCTCATTCTCGACTTAAGATCACAATACGAAATGCGATGTAAATACGAGGCATGCCTTTTAAGTTTTGTCGTTTGAAGAAAAAAACAACTAGAACCTTATAGTACTTTTTATTGTTTTTCAAAGTATTCACCGCGTAGCTTAATACACTTTTCCATTCGCTCAAACCAGTTATTATAACATTTATTCCACTCTAAAGTGGGGGTGTTCAAAATGGCTGACTTGAAAGCGTCGACTGCTTCTTCACCGGACTGTAACCTTTGACCACGAAGACTTTTCTTAATTTTAGGAAATGTAAAGAAATCGTTAGGGCTTAGGTCAGGACTGTATGGAGGATGGTCAAGAATTTCTACTTTTTCCTGCTTCAAATACTCAATCGTTTGACGAGCGCTGTGTGAGCTTGCGTTGTCGTGGTGCAGGATGATGCGTCGCTTTGAGTTAGATTTTCGAAGTTCGGCGATGACTTGTGGTAAACAAACTGTAGTATACCACTCTGCGTTAACCGTTCTACGATCTTCAAGTGCAATAGCCGCAACATGGCCGGTTTTTCCAACGAACGTGGCCACCATCTTCTTTGAAGTGCTTCGAGAACGAACAACTTTAGTCGGCTTTGGCTCGTCTTGAAAGACCCAGATTGTAGATTGTTGTTTGGAATCAGGATCGTAGGCATAGATCCAAGATTCGTCACCACTTATGATGTCGTAGACGTGATTTGACTCCCCTCGGTTGAACCTTTGCAGAGTTTTCTTACACCATCTGACGCGGGCCGCCTTGTGATCGTCGGAAAGCAGATGCGGTATCCAACGGCAAACTAGCTTTCTCACACCAAGCGCTTCATGCAAGATCTTCTGAATGGTTGTCCCTGAGATGCCTAATAGAGCCTCTATCTCTCGATACGTCACATGACGATCTTCGAGAATTAGTTGTCTCACAGCAATGATGTTATCTTCAGTGAAGGCGGATTTTGGGCGTCCTTCGCGAAATCTGTCACTAACACTAGTATGTCCACGCTGAAATTCTAAATACCAGCGTTCGACAGTCCGCAGACATGGGGCTACATCACTGAACACAGATGTTAGCTCTTCTAAACACTGAAGCCGTGTCAGGCCTCTTCTAAAGTTGTAGAAAATTATTGCACGAACATTTTCCTTAGAAAGATTCATTTTCGTACGTGACCTGACAGATTCAAATCGAAACTGTGACTAAACAATAGCATTAATCCTAATACTTTCAACTGTTTTGAGATTCAAAATGTAAACACATTCGAATATAGAACAGTTCCAAATTCAAAATTGCCGGAAAATATGGAAACGACAGAACTTAAAAGGCATGCCTCGTATTACTATGGTAATAGCCGAGCCTCAAAGCGGTCCTTACGCATATATATTGCGTTTTAAAAATACCTGTTTGGGTGTGTACGCATACTGTTAATCATTCTGCTGTGTAAATAAGGCTTTGACCCCTGCGCAAAAAGATTGAATACAATAATGTTGGTAGTAGGGAATACTCGTCACTGGCGTCTTCAAATTGACCGTCGTAATATTTTTTATAAGTCTTAGTCTCGGGTTTGACCACAATCTCGCCTTATATTAAAGTATTATGCAGTCTAAGACCACGCTTGTTTAGAAGAGACCCTGTTCACTCGCGACTTGAACACATCCATGAGCCCAATTCTACTAAACCAATCGCTTCACTATGCCAATGGTATCCTCGCAAAATGGCCAATATAGATACCTTTTGGTATTTTTGATCGAGTGAAATTTGATATACATAGGTAGGTAGTGTTGACACAATCCTAAACGAGCTAAAAATGTTGGGGGGTCGTTGAGATTAACGGGGCAAAAAAAATGAGGATTAAGTTAAATGGGACGTCTATGAAAGATCTTCATTAGTACATTTCGACCGCGTTTTTATTTTTACTTTAATTTTTTGCAGTTTTTGTGTTATTAGCCATAATAAAAACTGAACTTTGACGAAATTCACAGGGTACACAAGTGACCCCACAGTACTGAAATTTGGTATTCTTGTAGCTTTAGTGACACAAATATAGGGAAAAGTCTGAAATCCAGAATACCTGCAATTTCTAGCCATAAAAGGAGTAAACAAATAACATGAACTCCCGTTACTTGTAATTTGAATTAAACTGTAGGTCAAGTTTTTTGGTTGTGCATTCCATGGCACTATTTTATTAGTCAAAGATTGTGAATAAATTTTTTTTACTTTTTTGGAGACTCACGAGATCTTAGTTCGAGGCGAACCACTAATACTAAACTAACACAATCTTTTTCAATGCCGTGGTCGCCGTTGCTATGACAACATCATTGAAAGTTGGGCAGCTTATGACAGAATAACAATCATAATCGTTTTTCTCATAACTTAGCAGAATTAAGCCACAGGTTGTAATTATCGGGAAACACAGACTCAGACAAGGCGTTCCACTTTTGGCGTGCGCATAATAGATAGATAACTCTTTATCAAATTACCACAAACAGATACAATACAAATTAGCGTCAGCTTAGTCATTACACTTCATTTTAGAAGTCGCTTCCGCTCTGTTACCTTAGATCTTTTAAATTACTAAACCGATTTTAATGCAGTTTTCAGCAATAGATAGAGTGATTCAAGAGGAAGGTTAATATGTATAACTAGCTTCGGCCAGCGGCTTCGCAGGCGTTGGTTGTCAACAAAAAGTAGCCTATGTAATCTACGTACATACCGATTTGAAAGTAACTCTTTCTCTCTGTCTGTTTGTTACCTTTTCACGAGTTAACGGCTCCACTGATTTCTATGGAATTTGGCACCTATATACCTAGATCGATTATGAATGGACTTGAGACATAGGATACACTTTACGCGACTGCACAGAAGGAGGGTAATGTTTTATTGACCAACCACGCGTACGAAGCCGCGGGCGGGTCAGCTAGTACATATATACATCCTAGAATAAAAATGCATAAAAATGGTATTTAGATATATTATAGCAGGAGGGTAATGTTTTTATTAACCAACCACGCGGGCAGAAGCTTGTGTTGTCTAAGATAATTCGTGATTGACCGAATCAT
The DNA here is from genome assembly GCA_963924445.1 of Philereme transversata. Taxonomy (NCBI): domain Eukaryota; kingdom Metazoa; phylum Arthropoda; class Insecta; order Lepidoptera; family Geometridae; genus Philereme; species Philereme transversata. Next base: position 5,333,544 of record OZ004343.1, on the reverse strand, counting down.
GGTATCTACCTGCGGCACTGGCTGCTGAGAGATGGACCACAGGTGTATCAGGAGCGATGTTCTGATTCAGTATAGCTTTGGCCTGCGAGTACGTGCAAAAGTAGATTGCTCTGGAGGGAGCCACTCCGACGATGTTCGGTCCTAGTCCCTTGAACAGCGCCTTCGGGCCTTCGTTCTGGACGATATGCCTGGAAAGAACATAACACTTAGTTTGTGGTCTTCGAATTAGTCTTTCGCTTTCAATGAACACAACGCCTTTTAAAAGCCACCGCCATGACCTGGTGCTTTACTATGATATTGTAATGCAGTTCAAAAGCTACTTGTTGCTTGCTTTTTTGCTTATTATATAATATATATATATAGCTTATACTATTATATATTTATATATATTTTATAATACACAGCTTGTTTTTCATTATTAACAGAGCCCTATTTCATTCATTCGCAAAGGGTGAAAACTCAGTTCATGTAGATTTCTTCGTAAGAAGGTGTACCTTGGATTTTCTATATCTACAAAACTGCAAATTGTAGATAAAAAAAATACTACCTTATCAGCTTCAAACGGCTACAATTCAAAAAGTTTATACTCTCTCGAGGGCACAGCTTGACCTCAATTAACTGGATTACATTTAGTATGTTGACATAACATTATCTCTGTAGTTATCCATTTACGTCATAGCTTTAGATAAATATTTTAAAGGTCGAGTGGTACCTACGATTTTTTACAAGTGTCCAACTAAAACACCAGTTGATAACCTTCAAATTGCATCTGCAAAACTATGAATAACTGATCTTTATAGTTTTGATGTAGGTAAATTGAAAATAAAAACAAATATTTGATTATTAACAACCGAGTACCAAAGAACAAATGAAAACGTTGGCAACTGCATCATAGTTAAAAAAACTGCGTAGCAATGCCAGCGCCCTCCTCAGCAGTGTTCCTACTAGAAAGTCATTACTAATATCGTTATATTATTCTGTGCTAATATTACTATGAACAAACACATTGGAGCATAAAATATAAACATCACTGTAACACACCAACTTGTTTTCAAAATCCTTGAAAATTGTATGGCAGCATTCATTGTTACTTACTTCCTACGTTAGGTCATTGGCCATGTTAACGTATGTGTTGTGGCTGTACACAGAGCCTATATAGTATCATGTAGTAGGTACAGGGCTGTTTGGTGACAGAAACATCCGTAAAAAATTGCGCCTCGTAAAAGTTTCAATTTGGTTTTAAAAACATCGCTGTGGCATGGTCAAACCGGCCACACACTCTGGCCAGTACAACATCCAACAAGTTTCACACTTAAAGAATGAATAAATAATAAATCTTTTTATTTTGAACTCCTTGGTGTCGTATGAGATTGAGCTAATCACACCAGCAGCGCCGACCACGTGAAGCTGCCGTGATCAAAGCAATTTCTTATCATTAGCGTACAGCTGATAACTACGCCGGTTATAAGCAGTTCCACATAAGCTCACCGGTAGGTACATATTTGAGTAAACAATATAAATTTGTTGTATCTTATATTTGAGTTCAGAGTTAGGTATTAAAGAAATTGTATTTTTCCATTCGTTTTACGCAGCATGATACAATCCCAAAGATTTTCATCCATTTGGTTCTTCTTCACGTATTTAAGAGCCTCGCTCTTGTCGGTGCAATTAATGCAATTTCCCCCTATTTGTCTCGTGCTAAGGCGGTCTCTTTTACCTCCATAAACGGAAGGACATCTATCTTCTCCTTTTGTAGTTCATGTAATCATTAGCTTATTCGCGGCCTTCTTTTTCCACGTTTTCCTTGCATTTTTCTTCAATAATTGTTCTTATAAAGCTGTCATCTCCTATAAGACCAAACTTTCCTTCTATTCTGTATAGAAGCAGCTTTGTTTATAACAAATATATGTTAGATTCATTAATAGAAATGCTTGTCTAGGGCGGTTGATAATGTATGTGACACATCTTATCACATCTATAGCGAAGTACACAGCGCTTTGGTACACAAGAAATGGCTGGAAGCCAAAATTGCATGCAAAGATTTAATAACACTCGTTAAGACTTATTGTGCAGGTAGCTCAGCTGAACAAAACAAGAGAAACGTAAATGCATTTAAAACGTAGATACAACAATTTAGATGTTATTTATTTATTTTATAATGGTTACTGTAGCCGTACATACTATGAAGGTACAAAGTTATAGCATAACGTGTAAATATTTTGTTATGGCATTGTAGTACCAATGGTAGGTACTCAATAGTTTCTGGTACCCATGATATAAGGATGTATTATTCAGGCGTACTCAGGTGTATGAGTGATGTTGTAGCAGCATTCTAATAATGATGCTAGGGTGGGGAATAAGATCTGCACTGACGTCTCGCATTGGGGTGTAATAAGTACACCTCCTTTCTAACTTGACCCCAGCCATCCTAGCTCCTTGAAATAACGGAGCAGGACTTTGGGTTGATGGCTGCAGCCTTCCAAGATCCCCGTGGATGTTGTTGTGGTGTACGATTCGATGAGCTCCTGCAGACCCGTTTTCAGTCTGGCATTGCTTGTAGCCGTCCTTGTGGCTGATTGAAGAAGAGACCGTGGAAGTCTCTTCTTGAAGACATGCGCGACAAAGGCTGTCCGTGGCCCCGGTTTTAATTTTTAAAGGGTTTTTGTTGTTTTTCGATTCTTTGCAGGGAACATTGCCTTTGTTTGCGCAGTCGTCTTTGCGTTCCCAGACTTTCTGGAGCTCTTTTTCGGAGTTCATCCTCAATCTGTTTTTGATTTTGCGCAGTAGACGGATCTAAGAGGTACGACACTATGTCATTCATAGTGCATGCAACTCAAGTTTATGCTTAAACTATCTCTAATATGATACAAGCACTTACTACGCATTCTTGTTTACGTTAGTACTACCACTATACTACTTAACCACCTTTACAAAACATAAAGTAGCTTCGTAAGACTTTATGAGATTTTATGATATGCGTCAACGATATGTAACAGGAAAACAATCTGTTATTGAATCTACGGTTTCATCTATCAAACGATAGCATTCAAGATAAAATTTGTCTTGTTGTTTTACAAACTATATATAACTGTATATAAAAATATATACAGTTAGACAAGTCTGGATCAAAACTTTGATAATTCGTATTCGTCACCTTCGCGTTGTCGACATCGAGCCTTTGATAATTTTTCACAGCGAAGCAAATTTCACTTGCAAGTATCTACAAACTAAGATTCTTTCATTATGTTCGGTTATACACTTGGCACTGTAGGTTCGTTAGTTAGGGAGCTGATTTGTATTCCTGCTAGATCTCTCTCGGTTAGGAACATTCGGTAGTCACACTGAATTCTATCACCGCCATACTTATTCTTCAGCTTTGGTCACAATTCACCAATCGGATTTTAGCTAAGACGCAATGAATGAACAAAAAATACGTTCGTTCCCGGACATGCTAATTAATCGTACGTATTGAAGAAAGAGTTATTTTTCCCTCTAGTCCTATGTCTCACCTAATGCACTGTATGAGGCTCATCCGCGAGTTTGTCCGGGCATGCCCTGCGCGAGCGCACTGCTGCACCTGACAGTTGTACGACATGAGCATTCGGTCCGCTTGCTTGCTGTACGCGAACATCGCGCCCATTGTTCTTCTGTAGCCCCATTTTGCTTCCTGTAAGAAAGGGAAAGTCCTATCAGTCATTATCATCGCTTAAGTCCTTCGAGCAGTACACTTTATTTATATCCGGCTCGAAGAACAAAAGTTATGCAAATTAACGGTTACGATATGAAAGTACGTAAAATGTTTCTAAAATGTACTTAAATGTTTCAATAAATAATATTATTATTATATGATAGTGGCTAACTCTGGTGCAGGAGTTATTAGACTAACCGAAGTTCCTCGACTTGGCTTAACGACTCTTTTAGCTGAGTGCATCTTTTTACATTTATAACGTGCTCTCCGGAGCCCGTAAAGAAAAGTAAATAGTTTTAATCATTATCATAAGTTTAATTTAGGTCCTCTGAATAGTGCACGTTAATATCTGGCTCGAACGATAAAAGTACCGAACGGTTAACTTCATGACATCTAATATACATAGGCAGTGCAATCGTTACATCACATTAATATTATAAATGTGAAAGTTTGGATGTTTGTTTGTTACTCACTCACGTTGTAACAGCTGAACCGATTTCGATGAAATTTGGTATATACGTAGATTATAACCGGGGTTACCACATAGGCTACCTTTTATCCAATAAATCAGTTCCCATTGGTTAAAAATTGGGTGTCAAGTTGCAACAGCGAGTTTAGCTTTATTTCTAGGTTAGTACCTACATTTAGTAGTGTAACGCGTACGAAGTCGCGGGCAACCTCTAGAAGTTTATAAATAAAAAAAAAAGTCAAGATACCTGCCTCGATAACTACTTGCTCTTGTTATAAAGCGAAACAAGCCTTTTGTTTTCTTTATTATAAAATTATGCATACATTTAGTTGAAAAGCATTGTTTTACACAAACATTTTTTTGAGCATTGCATTGTATAATATAGCACTAGCTAACTCACCCTGGCATCGCACAGATTTTTATCAAAATAAAATACACTTAGCCTATTGCACTCCGGGGTAATGTAGCTTCCAATAAATGAAAGAATCTTCAGAATTGGATTAGTAGTTCCGGAGATTGCCCCCCTCCCCCCCCACCCCCCATCAAAACAAACAAACTCACAATTATTACCTCTTTAATACCTATTAGTAGAGATGGAATATACGTCGGATTGTTGACGGCTTGTTGGGGCTTGCACAACAAACATAGCATCTTGTAAATTGATTGTTTTATTCTAAAGCGAAACATCAGGCCACATCATAAATCGTCCCACGTCCTCAGTGGAAGCTATTTATATCGGCAAAGTATTTTATAGCGTTTATTTGAAATTAATATGGGTATACATGGATGAGATTCAAGAACATAGCAATATAGGGGATATCGGAAATCAGACAATTAAGTTATAAATAGATGACTTAATGTATAAACAAGACAGATGTCTTGGGGATGCAGAAAGATGTCACTTCCACCTGGAAGTGATCCTGAGCTATGTATCTATATCTATAATGATAGTTTCCAACTACAAACACAATCACTACAAACAAAAATATCCATTATTTACAAAAGAAGCAGCTTTTGTAAATAATGCATATTTTTATTGTAATTAAATACAAATAGAATAAAAATCAAAATGGTATAAAAACAATACAACGAGAAATATTACTAGAACATAATGGAAAGCGGTGATGATAGTACGAAACTACCTATTAATAGCAGGCAATATCAACGAGAAAATGTCAGTCTGGTAGGAGTTTGTATCTAGCATGGCAACTACTATCACGAAGGCTGTAGTAACGAGGGGAATGACTCAATCTTAAATACATCAAGATTCAGCGCAAAACACCGAAACTGAGGAAAATTACCACTTCAATCAGCGAAGCCATGTGAATCATTTTATCTAAGAGTGATCGTATGATCGATGGACGCTATAGAAAGACTATAAGAATTTTATTTGGCCTTGGTCCAAAGAAAATGAAAAATATTAGCAAATATTTGGTATAGCTTTTAGTAAATGCTTTATCGTTTGAAAAGATAGCTAGGAGGCTTACTATCTTTTAGATTTTTACTAGTAATCGTTCTTACAATGGAGGTAGACTAGACATTAGATGTGCTAAGGGATATGGTAAGGGCTAAGGATCAATCCAAGCTCGTTTATGGATTGGATAGCTGACTGGTTAGCGATGCAACTTCTGACCTTTAGAAAGCAATTTTAATGTCTAGTGAACCGTATAACTGCGTAGACGTGTGTAAGGTCAAAAGGTTATGTTCATTTTTTTATATTTGTCGAATGGAATGGAAAAAAACATCAATTCAGAAGATTGTTACTCAAATATTTAACTTCCTTAAGCGGTAGAGAGATTAAAAAAACTAGACTACAACTCTACAACATACCGGTAAATTATAACCGACAATGCGAGCAAATTACAATCTATGAGCAAAGCGAACCAAATGACATCTCTGAGCGAGTAAGCAAGAGCAGCTATCAAATAGTTACAGCGCAAGTGGCAAAGGCGCCATGTCTAACTTGCCATGCCTGATTCTACTTATAGCCTAGTTATAGCACGGCCTTGGATCTCCGTTAGCTTTTATAGAGAATGACATTATACAAGGTCATTTGTAATCTTTCAATAAGTACGCAGTGCCTAGTACTATGTATCTTGGTTACTGCATGAAATAAATCAATAGATTTGTGTTTTCAATTTCAATTCTCGGATTTATCTTGGCACCAATTTTAGCTTTGAATGTTAGCTTTACTCTAGATATTTTTCGTTATTGCTTTGATTCCGTGTTCAAATTTGATGGACTCTCGTAAATTTCAATTTTTAAACTGTTTGTGGAGATTGATTAGTGCAGTAAATAAAGGCAATATGTACTCAACAAGGTTATTTAAACACGAGTTAGGAGGCAAACCATCTGAATAATCAAAACAACAACGGGTTGAATGACACACAGCAAGCACACCTTCATGAACTACCTATATCCTATTTTAGTAACGACTAGCGTACATGCATCAATTGATTACATCGAGGATACACGAAAACTTTCAATACGTTTGAAACGAGAATTCTCAGTGCATCTAGCTATTTATATAAATCCTTGGCATAAATGTACTCTCTTCCAAGATGTTTTACCGTTAGAGCTATGTTAGCATTGATTTTAGTCTAGACCAAGGTTTAAAAAACTATACAAATATCGCTACAGAACATTACGCATCACACTATTATTATAAATGCAAAAGTTTGGATGTTTGTTTGTTACTCAATCACGTCGAAACCGCTGAACCGATTTCGATGAAATTTGGTATGTACGTAATTTTTTTTTTTTTGCTGGACATTTTACACAGCGCTATCTAGCCCCAAATTAAGCAAAGCTTGTACTATGGGAACTAGATAACTGATAGAATACTTATGTACATTTTTTTTTGTAAATACATACTTATAATATATAGAGAAACAACCAGACCCGGAACAAATATCTGTAGATCTTGCAAACATTTGTTCCGCGGCGGGGATCGAACCCGCTATCTTCTGCGTCTCAGCCTACTATTCGCCCACTGCACCACGGCGGTCGTCTAGATTGTAACCCGGACATAGGCTACATACTATTCCATAAATCAGTTCCCATGTCAATGTTTCTACATGTATTTTTGCACCTCAGAACAACGCGGGCGAAGCCGCTGGCAACAGCTAGTGATAAATATATGAAATTTCTGTTAGTACAAGAGGCAGGCAGAACTTGGAATAGAGACGTAAAAGTCGACGAAGATGACAAAATATAAAATATGCATTTACAAAGAAAACTTTCGTGATATTATCTTATCGTGATGTATGATCGCAATTTCAATGACAATGGGACGGATCGCACTCTGCCTGGTTTACAAACTGATCCGAAACATTGTCGGTCGGAAAACCGATAAAACGGCACGTGATAAATCCCGTGTTTATTAGTGGTTCGCCCCGAACTGAGATCTCGCGTAAACTTTGACTATCAAAATAGTGCCACGAAATAATAACCAACTGACTTGACCTACAGTTTCATTCAATTACAGATAACGGGAGTTCATGTTAATTGGTTATGCTTTATTGGGGTACAATTTGAAGTTATTCTGGATTTCAGACTTTTGTCTATATTTGTGTTACTAAAGCTACACGCATACCAAATTTCAGCACTGTGGGGGTCACTGGTGTCCCCTGTGAATTTTGTCAAAGTTCCGTTTTTATTATGGCTAATAACTTAAAAACTGCAAGGACTAACGACCTCCGTGGCGCAGTGGGCGAAGAGCCGGCTGAGACGCAGGAGGTAGCGGGTTCGATTCCCACCGCGGAACAAATGTTTGTATGATTTACAGATATTTGTTCCGGGTCTGGATGTTTTTCTATATTATTATAAGTACGTTTTTAAAAAAAATATATATATAAGTATTCTATCAGTTATCTGGTTCCCATAGTACAAGCTCAGCTTAGTTAGGGGCTAGATAGCGCTGTGTCAAATGTCCAGCCATATTTATTTATTTATTGATCGAGCGAAGCAAGATCTCCAAATCAACTTGGGCAAATTGGCGTTGTATGTATGTATGTAAGTTTGTTTGTCCGAGGATAACTTTCGAGGCGTTGATCCGATCATCGAGAAATTTGATACATAGGTGTGATGGCACAATTTTGGTGTGACTAAATGAGCTAAAAATGTGGGGGGGTTGTTGAGATATTGGGGTTTAAGAGGGGTAAAAACAAATGAAAATGAGACTATTAGGTCAAGTGGGGCGTCAAATGAAAAGTCTTCATTAGTACATTTAGACTCCGGTTTTATTTTTAGTAAAGTTTTTGTAGTTTTTGGGTTAATAGCCATAATAAAAACAGAACTTTGACAAAATTCACAGGGTATACCATTGACCCTACGTTCCTGTAATTTGGTATGCGTGTAGCTTAAGTGACACAAATATATGAAAAAGTCTGAAATCCAAAATAACTGCAATTTATACCCCAAAAAAGAGCAACCACATAACATGAACTCCCGTTACCTGTAATTTGAATGAAACTGTAGGTCAAGTACTTTGGTTATTATTTCTTTTATTAGTCAAAGATTAAGGCCGGCTTGCACAACGATCCCTAAACGTATTTAGCGACTAAACATGTTTAAATTGTACATACATATTTACATGATTTGATAACTTCTGAAATCATTTTTAGCCACTAAATACGTCGAATCTTTTTTTTGTTTTGGGAGACTTGCGAGATCTCAGTTCGGGGCGAACCACTAGTTTTATTTATTTACTAAACTAAAAATAAAAACGGGGTCGTAATGTACTAGTGAAGACCTTTCATTTGACGTCCTAATAGTCTTATTTTCATTTTTTATTACCCCTCTTGAACCCCAATATCTCAACCCCCGCCCACAATTTGAGCTCATTTAGTAACACCAAAATTGTGCTATCTCTACCTACCTATGTATAAAATTTCACGACGATCGGATTTACGCTTCGAAAGTTATCCTCGGACAAAAAAACAAACATACATACATACAACGAAGATTTCTCCAAGTTGATTTAGAGATCTCGCTTTGCTCGATCAATAATAATTGGAAAGGATCCAGGATAAGGTAAAGTCGTCTGTACTGATTGCTAAAACCCAGATTCCATTATGTATTTTTGTTTAAATATAATTGCAAAGGTGGAGTTTTGGGTTTTCGAATTCGAAAGAAGACTAAAGTACAAGATGTCAGCAAGCGAATATTGGAGCTCAAGTGGAGTTGGGCAGGACACTTGGCCAAATGTAGTGACGACAGGTGGACTAAGGCACTAACAGAGTGGAGGCCAAGAACTGGCCATCGAAATAGGGGACGTCCACCAGCGAGATGAGTCAACGACATTCATAAGACGTGGGCCGTACGTGGTTCAGACTGGCACAGAACACAGAATCGGAAAAATGGCAGAAACAAAGAGAGGCCTATGCCCAGCAGTAGGTCGACTCGGGCTGAGAATGATGATGGTGGTATCATAATGATTTGGGTAACCAAATCATTATGATACCACCATCATCGCTATCAAAACGCTATGTTTTCTACTAATGGTTGTAAAACCATTAGTAGAAAACATAGCGTTTTATTGAAGAATGCCGATGTTGATCTAATTCGAAGGAAAATAGCTCTACATTTCATGTTAGATTAAAAATAAAATTCAAATATACTTTCAGGGCCGACAATTGACTGACAGGTAGGACCGAGTATGTCGAGAATCTATATTAATATCACGGTATAAAGAGACATATGGATTTATAGACTATGCTAAATTATGCTAATATTATCAATTCGAAAGTAACTCAGTCTGTTTATTACGTTTTCACGCTTAAACGTCTGGACCGATTGCGAAGAGATTTGGTATATGTACTATACATATAGATTATGACCAGGATTGGGACATAGGCTATTTTTTATCAGACTGCGCAGAAGAAATGTTTTTACAAACTACGCGCGCGAAGCGGCTAGTTCTACATCAAATAATATATCACATCTTATACTTATCTAAATTTGGATATAAGCCAATGCCAGGTCACAGCTCAATTTCACTTCGATTGTGGACAGGCATTGCATGAAACATCAAATATGCAAGACAATCGATTGTTAATAGACAAAAGTGAGGTAGATCACTTTCTATTTCCCCTTTTTGTAGGTGTAGGGAGAACACTGGGTTAAAAGTTAAGATGGGACACAAAGGGCCTAAAACGGTTATAGAGAATCTTTTTAAAAATCTAAAGCTAACACTAGGAGAAATTTACATCTTCATTTATATATATAAAAAAACTGTAAATTAAATACAGCCAACATCGTATAGTGCAAAAGGGTAATAATTGCACGTGCTGAGCCAAGGTAAATACAAAAAAGAGCAGGAAGATAATGATACTGCTTAATCATTAAAACTAATGCTCTTTACAACATTATAATTATAATACATATTAATATACAACCTGTTTTGTTAATTACGACATTAATTTAAAACACACATCCGGAATCGTATTAACTAATTTATAGGTAATACCGGTAGCTTGAATATTTATCTAGTAATCGATACATTTCTAATAAACCATTTTAACGTAAATCGGCGGCGCCTTTGTGACGATGCCGCTTAGTCAGTTTAACAGGTACCTACTTACATGATGAAATAATATGATTAGTTTACCTATTTTATGCAGGCTGTTTCATTGATATTTTAGGACTTGATATTAAGCTTGTTTGATTTTTTTTTCTATGGTAATGAATTTGAACAAAACCTATTTTACAACAATACTAGCCATTAGCCCTACCCGTGTTTTCATTTAATGTCGTACATTACAATACAATAAGACATACAAGAGGAGGCACCCTGGTGCATGCTGTTCGTCAATGATATTGTTCTTGTCGGTGAAAATGCACTCGAGGTCCAGAAGTGGGCTAGCAAAATGCCAGGAAAAGCTGGAGTGTTGGATTGAAGATCAGCAAAACCAAAACCGAGCATTTGTTCTGTGACTTAGGTGGTTCCTCCAGTTTAGCCAATATTGTTTTGGATGGTGTATCCCTACTAGTCTGCTCCGACTTTCGGTACCTTGGGTCATTGATCCAAAACGAGGGCGACATAGACCGGGACGTAAAAATAGAATAAATGCGGGATGGATGAAATGGCGACAGGTTACAGGAACAACGTGCGATCCTCGAATGCCCCTTAAACTTAAGGGGGAAATTTACAAGACGATATCGTAATGTATGGTTCTGAGTATTGGGCCACGAAAGGGACGGGTGAAAGAAGAGTGCACGCGGCGGATATGCAAATGTTGAGATGGATGTGTGGGGTAACGAGAATGGATAAGATAAGGAATGAGTATATTAGAGGAAGTTTAAAAGTAGCGCCAGTGATAGAAAAATTGAGGAGTACGAGGCTAGCGTGGTATGGGCATGCCATGCGGAGGGAAGATAATCATGTGACTGAAAGAGTGTGGATGGATACAGAAGTAGAGGACGGCCGAAGAAGAGATGGATGGACTGTGTGAAGAATGACATGGGTAGGAAGTGACAACGGAGATGCCGGCTGATAGAGAGATGTGGAGGAGGAATACATGTTGTGCCGACCCCACATAATGGGAATAGGGCAGGAAGAAGTCGTATAAAATTAATGTTTATTAGTATAATCAATAGGTATATTTTATTTATTATTTATTTATTATATTATATTTTGTGGGTTCTGTTTATGTTTAAAGGTCATCACATCGCCATCTTTTGATTTTTGTTTATCCTGTCCATCCAAAGATTCTCTGGAAGAGATCGCTTTTAGCGATAAGACGGCCAATTGTACCGTTGTTTATTTCTTTTGTTACTCTATTTTTGTTTGGTGCGCAATAAAGAGTATTTCATTCATTCATATACTATAAAATAAGTAGTACATTATATTTTCAACGGATCATTAAATCGAATTGATAACGAACACAACACTCATCCGTTCTTAATCATTAATTTATTTTCGTAGCAGTATTTATATCAATCTTTATGGGGTGTGTCAAACGAGAACCACTATGGATTGAAATAAAAGACGCCTATGTGAATTAAAAGTATAGCGATAAGAGCGATCGATGAACTGTGTTTTTATTTTTAAGGTGTGCAATGTAAATGGTTTTCATTCATTCTTTTAATTTTATTCTTTTCTCTCTCTTTTGCTATATAGATTTTTCTGACCGTGGAGGCTCTCAAGTGATTTGTACAGTTTATCCTTGGCCCTAGCAATAGCGACAGCTTTTTTGCTTTCTTTTTACATTCCATATATCCATTTCCATGACGGCTTCCGTGATGCAGTGGGCGAATAGTCGACTGAGACTCAGGAGGTAGCGGGTTCGATTCCCGCCGCGGAACAAATGTTTGCATGGTCTGCAGATATTTGTTCCGGGTCTGGATGTTTTTCTATATATTATAAGTATGTATTTACAAAAAAAAAAATAGTATGTAAGTATCCTATCAGTTATCTGGTTCCCATAGTACAAGCTCTGCTTAGTTTGGGGCTAGATATCGCTGTGTGAAATGTCCAGCAATATTTATTTATTATTTCGCATTCTTCTTTTCTTTTGGGACCTTTTGTACTACTTCACTCCAAATATCTTTATCTTTTTTTTATTAACCATTGGTTTTTCCAAACACATCCGTTGCCACACTCATAATACATTCGGCCATTTCATTCCAACACTCATTATATGTTTTTTTCATTCATTACTGTGTTTAAAAATAACACGTACTTAAGCGTTTTTACGCTAGAGTAGCTAACATTTGTTTAAATATTAACCATGAAAATTGCCGTGAAATGTGAATTTAAACTACCTACCATCTACCAAGGGCAAGTTATACCTACTTTATGTTATGATCTAAGAGTTTGAGTTTGTAAGGAGTCAATCTTTTAGCTTCTAGAAACATGTCTTGTCTTTTTGTTGTCTACGTTTTTAGTGATCAAGTATTTTTTTTTTTATATTACAAGTTTATCACGAATTACTTGACTAGAAACATGGTCACCTTTGAAAAATAACATCTTTGAAACCTATCATCTGCATCACCTACATAGACCTACTTCCATTATGCATTTGTGTCAATTACCGTCAATCATCATTATACATTTGTGTGAATTACCTTCCAACTGAATCGAAATAGTCAACTGCGTAACTATTAGGTAACAGGTTAGCATGTTTTGATGAAAATCCGATGACAATAGGATAATAAATTAATTATAGGAATTAATTGAAATTAACAGAATGCCGTAAAGCTTTAAGAGATAATATGCTATTGTATAGTTTGTTCCCGAGCGAGGGCGTATCAAAATAAATAAGTGAAGATTTATTGGGTATCTATGTACCTATAAATACGACGTAGGATTTGCTTTTAAGTGGTTTAAGTATTACTGACATAAAAAGAAAGTTATAATTAATAGAACTGTTACTTTTAATAAGGAAGTACGTAAATTATACCTTTGGAGACGAAGGCAAGTGTAAGAATTGCGTAAACATCCGATTGCTTAGTTCTAACTTATTAACTGGACTGACGAATCTAAATTCGAAGACTTCTGAACCGATTCTGAAAATTATTACACTGATAGAAAGCTAACTATCCCTGAGTGCTTTAAATCCATACTAATATTATAAGATTTTTAAAACCATCTGCAAAACTTTCAAGACGGACAGGACTTGAGTAGCATTTTTTTTCATATTATAAATACGGTACGTGACAGATAGGTACGTACCGTTTTATCGGTGTTACACTTACGATTGACAATGTTCAAAGTGTTATCAATCACGTACCGATTGATCGTTGTTACGATTGACTATTGAATAGAGAGTTACCAATCACCGTTTTATCGGCGTTAAGACCGACAACGTTCAATCTTTCGCACAAACCCTGATGAAGGTTCACGAATTAAACTGATATATTGTCGGTCGTAATAAAGCGGTACGCTATAACTCCCGCACCTATACATTTATTGAAATAAATCTCGAAGATTTATTGGCAAATTATTTAACCTGTTATCACTTCATCTAGATGATGTATATCTTCATATCTTTACATAGTATAAAATGAAGTCGCTTCCGCTGTCTGTTACTCTTTTAAACTACTCAACGGATTTTAATATAGTTTTCAGCAATAGATAGTGATTCAAGAGGTAGATATATAATAAATAAATAAATATCGCTGGACATTTCACACAGCGATATCTAGCCCCAAACTAAGCAGAGCTTGTACTATGGGAACCAGATAACTGATAGAATACTTATATACTTTTTTTTTTGTAAATACATACTTATAATATATAGAAAAACACCCTATATATGAGTAAGGTGTATAATACATACATAGTAACTGCGAAAGTAACTGTTTGTTTGTTACCTTTTCACAACTAAATGTTGAGCTGAACGGATCGTAATGAAATTTGGCAAGGAGATAGATTATATCCTGGGGAAGGACAGGTGACGAGTGACAGATTTGGCATAGTTAAAGTTTATAATTATGGAGGAGGGGCGAAAAATTTGCCCGTGTTAAAGCATCTAGGTATGTTTGTAGTAAATCAACTTGGGAAAATCGGTATTGTATGTATGTTTGTTTGTTTGTCCCAGGATAACTATCGAATCGTTTATCCTATAATCGTGAAATTTGGTATACAGGTAGGTAGTGATGGCACAATTTTGGTGTGACTAAATGAGCTAAAAACGTGGAGGGGTTGTTGAGATATTGGGGTTCAAGAGGGGTAAAAAATAACCAAAATAGGACTATCCGGTCAACTGGCACGTTTAATAAAAGGTCTTCTTTGGTACATTTCGACTCGGTTTTTATTTTTAGTAAAGTCCTTGTAGTTTTTAAGTTGTTAGCCATAATAAAAACAGAACTTTGACAAAATTCAGGGTACACCAGTGACCCCACAGTGCTGAAGTTTGGTATGCTTTAGTGACACAAATATAGAGAAAAGTCTGAAATCCAGAATAACTGCAATTTCTACCACAAAAAAAAACCAATTAACATGAACTCCCGTTACCTGTAATTTGAATGAAACTGTAGGTCAAGTAAGTTGGTTATTCATTTCGGGGCACTACTTTGATAGCCAAAGATTAAATATAATATTTTTTTGTTTTTATGTGAGACTCGCGAGATCTCAGTTCGGGGCGAACCACTAGTTATCTTGTTACAAAACCTCTACGCACCGGTTGGGACGTAGCGGTAGGGATTTCGAAAATATATTATACCTGCTAAACTTAAGTTAAAAAATATATATATTACGGTTGAATCTCGACCTCTGTGCACTGGATAACTTGTAAACATAATACAACTTGTAAACAAAACTGCGCGCGTCCTTGGCATCTATTTACGTTACGATTAGAGGTAATTCATTACAATCATTAACTACAGTGATTTGCGTATGGAAATACAAAGTCGGTAAGTGCATGTGATAATAACGCTGTAATCTACCAATGATAGGTAGCATTGCATAACACCGTTCTGAACACAACAAACAGTAAGAGCATTATTCCATTGGTACAGGTTTGTAAATGGAGTATTACGAATATTGTGCTGATTTTATCATTGGTCAAAATATGATTAGATTGCAAAGGTTGAAAATAAGTCGGTAGGTATTTACAGAGTATTGCTTAGCTATAATAACAAGAGTCACCTTTATCGGTCTGTATCGAGTCGGTTTTGAAGTTATACTTCTTTTGGCGCGTTTGGAAAAAAATATGCGAGTAAAAATGATGAAGTTGGCTGATAACTGTTGCTCAACTCATAATTATTTTTACTAGTGGTTCGCCCCGAACTGAGATCTCGCGAGTCTACCATAAAAACAAAAAAATATATTATTCGTAATCTTTGACTATCAAAATAGTGCCACGAAATAAATAACGCAATAACTTGACCTACAGTTTCATTCAAATTACAGGTAACGGGAGTTCATGTTAAATGATTACCCTTTTTTGGGGTACAAATTGCAGTTATTCTAGATTTCAGACTTTTGCCTATATTTGTGATACTTAAGCTACACGCATACCAAATTACAGCACTGTGGGGTTATTGGTGTACCCTGTGAATTTTGTCAAAGTTCAGGTTTTATTATGGCTAATTACTCAAAAACTACAGAAACTTTACTAAAAATAAAAACGGGGTCGAAATGTACTAATGATGAATAGTTCGTAATTTTCATTTTTTTTTCCCCTGTTGAACCCCAATATCTCAACAATCCCCAAAATTTTTAGCTCATTGAGTCACACCAAAATTGTGCCATCATTACCTACCTATATATTTGCCTAAGTTGATTTGGAGATCTCGCTTCGCTCGATCAATTAATTTATCATATCATAATTATATTATCCTTTTACAAACAAAGAGTTGTGGCATACGGGGTGAAACTTTAGCTATTTTTGTTCTGTTACGCCAAAGAAGTACAACTTACGTGCGTACATAAGTACACAAACAAGTGTTTTTTTTACTGTTCAGTATAAGTAGTTACCTAGTAGGCTAGAACTTACCTCAATAAAAGTCACCTTTATGCATATTGGTTTTTTGTTTGTGCATAATAAGTACCTAGGTAGGTATATCTAATTATTTTATTGTATTATGTACAGCATAATAATCTATATACTTAATATAAAACCAAAGTCGCGTTAATTAACCTTTTATAACTAAAGAACGGATGGTAAAGTTTTGATGATCTTTGATTTGTTGGATTTGTCTTCACCCCGAATAGCGAATAAATATTAATATAGGTATCAGAAAAATTCACGCAAGAAAAATTATAAAAAAAAATCATATTCTCATACATATGAGCAAATGATTTTTTTTTTATAATTTTTCTCTTTGACCGATTGACAATTCTACCGGTGACGTACATTGACAGCCCGCGTCATATGCATGTCAAGGCGGTACGAAGTTCGCCGGGTCAACTATGTAGTTAGTTATAATCATCTAAATAATGATTATAATGTATAGTTTAATGAATATACCATAATTATCGTGGTACATTCATTTCATTTTCTAAGCCGAATATTAATTGCATCATGATTTTTTCTGATTACGTAGATGATAAAATTTCGTCACTAACTCGCAATTTTCTTTCAATGTTAGTTAATTTTAAAAATCGTAACTAGTATACTTCCTTAATAACTTTTTCGTGAATTACATTTCTGCTACCGTGAGACAAATGTTTGCATGACCTGCACATATTTATTCCAGATGTTGTTGTACTATGGTAGATGTAGGTAGGTACTCATAGTACTTACACCTACTTGATATGATATACAGGGAATCCTAGAGTAAGGTTTGTATAAGTGACCTCCCAGCAGTAAGTTATATTTTTAGGTTACCATTTAGTTAAAGGACTAGATTTTTTTTAATTTAAGTGATTGTTATATACCTGGTTCCCGTAATACATGCTTTGCTAAGTTTGTGGCTAGATAGGGCTGTGTGAAATTTCCAGCATTACTTATTTAGTATCAGAGATTCTTGTACTCTAGTATTCTAAAACTGAGCTCAAGTATCAATCAAAACCATGGACTTTTAGACAGCTTCTAATAAAAAAATATAACCGGTCAAGTGCGAGTCGAACTCGTGCGCCGAGGATTCCGTACCTGTCCAAAATTGACGATTCTAGGTCAACCGGAAGTACACTATAGGTCGAAAACCTGGACCTAGAATCACGAAATTTGGCAAAAAGCAAGGTCAGCACAAGTAAAGGGAAAATTCCGACAAATAAAAAAGTTGTAAATTATGGTAACTTTTGGTACTTACAAGTTTTCGCGAAAATCTAAATTTGCCCATATCTTTTTATCGTGTTTACTTAGGACCTTAATTTTTATACACCTAATAGGGACTATAGACCTCAGTATTTGGTATAAATTTCAATGTGCTAGGTCCACCCGTTCCTGAGAAAATCGGTGGTGACACACGGACAGACAGACGGACAAGAGTGATCTTATAAGGGTTCCTTTTTTACCTTTTGAGGTACAGAACCCTAAAAACTGCCAAATATCTATACTTATAGTATATGGGCTTTAGAAGTTTTTTTGTATGACAAGTCAAGATGGGACAAGCATATAGCCCACATGAATCCATCAACCCGAAATCCTGCTCCGTTACTTCAAGGAGCTAGGATGGCTGGGGTCAGGTTAGAAGGGAGGTAATGCACAATACACCCCAATGCGGGACGTCAGTGCAGATCTTATCCCCCCCACCCTAGAATTAGAATTAGCCCACCTGAAGTGGTTCGCCTACAACAAAGTATTGCCTCGTAGGTCACGTTATTATAGTCAATAGTTTGACATACCTCATGCCTAGCTATCTTGGAGCACACTTTCCTTGCATTAGCTGTGCTGTCTGAGGGCGGGGGTGGTGGTGGCGGTATTCCAAGCCCATGCGAGGACTGAAGACGGGTCTTCACTACTTCAAGTGGGCATGTCACTACTGCCCCGGTTGTGCCGGCCACACTGTAAATAAAATTGTATTTCTTTAAATTTAGAACTGACTGCTGTTGGGGCAGAAAGGTACTCCAGTGGAGACCACTCCCTAGATGGGACAGCCTAATTAAAGTTACTGGGATCCATTAGGTGCAAGCTGCACATGTAAACTAGACATGTAAATCTATAGAGGCTTATTTTCAGCAATTAATGTGCTAATATGATGACTTTAATATACCTACCAGTAACTAATCTTGACATAACATTGACAACCACTGGAATTATTATTATTACTTTAAAGTTCCACTTTTTAATATAGGATAAAAAGTAACAAATGATTCTTTAAGTCTGACTTTTGATAATATATAATATCTGTGCAGCATATAATGTTATCTGATTTGGTATTAATAGCTCGGGCATCATAACCATTCAAAAATGTATTGGCATGATCCTTGACAGGATAAGATAAAAATAAATAAACATAAAAGTATAATATTCTGCAAAGTTGCATTTTTTACTTCCTTATATGTATTGTTTAGTAGTTTCATATTGTTAGATTCAGTTTTATGTCTTTATTATCAGTTTATGCCTAACTTTTCTAATCATCACATCAATCAAGTCTGATTGAGTACTTAAATGTATAGAGGTGAATTAATAAAAATGTATACATACCTACAATGTATTTAAAAAATGTAGTGTTTAAGTAAATAGTATTTTATAAACATTGCACAATATAAATGTTTTTATAAAATGCTAAAAGAAAGTCTTGAAACATTTTTTTTAATAACATTAAAATAATAGCTCATGATGGACATCCTCCGATCTCTTACTCACTCTTACTCTTATGCAGACCCATGAAGATACCTGATACATGCCCATTTTTGCATAGAAGTTATGCATTCACATTACAGGTTGCAAGCCCATCATCAATTTATACAATCATTTCACAAAGCAGGTAATTAAACTATATTGACATAGAGTTCCTACCTAAAAGGTACCTACTGAGACAAGTAGCATCTACTATATTCCCAAGTCAATACAACCAGCAACAAAATTATCAAAGAATGAGATGTAGTAACCAGCAAGTAAATAACTAAATTGTTAATCAGAATATGTGTCTGCCTGTACATAATATTTTGTTCTCGACCATGAGATGCTATTTTGGTGCTTCAGAACTGGTTTGCAGAACTTGCTGTATTGAGTATATAGGATGTTTGATAGTATACGCACAAAAATTAAAGGGGTTATTTTGATGAGCATAATAAATAAATTTGTGAAATGTTTACCATAGAAATGTAAAATTTATTTTGGCATGTAAAAACAAACACCTTAAAACTTATGTTGTGCTATTGCATAATGCTTGCCATCTAACCACAGATACTATATTGGTGACATCTCGAGATATCTCTTGTTGTCCCTTGCTAACCCAAAACCCACAACCGTTTCCGAAAGAGATATCAAATCGACCTTTATTTTCGGATGTCGATTGCAAGAGTAGGCAGTAAGTTTTATATCGAGATAATCATCTAAACTTAGTCGATTTTCTTTAAAATTTGATAATATAACTACTTCGTAGTTTTTTTTCGAGAAGTATTTTTTTATGTTTTGAGAAACCGTCACTTGAATATCGTCAGTATAATAACAAACACCCTGTAAATTTGTAAGAGACAGAATTTACAACCAGTAGATTTTTAAAGATTCAGACAGACTCGTGAGAGATTCAGAGAGACTTAAGAGAGATTCTGATAGTACATATTGATAGAAATTATTTTGGGAATGGACTATGACCTAAAATCATCAATACAAAACTGATTTCTGAGTGCACATTTTCATGTCCATGAAGCGTGCTAGATGCGTGAAATAGTAAATCGGTGTCGTGCGTAGGCCCAGCGGCCGCTGTCGTAAACAGTCTTAAACATGAGCCAAATGCTAGACAAGATTACATACATCTGATAAAGATAAAAAATGATAACAATAATGATACGGTTTCACCTCCCGCAAAGTACTCACCCTCCGGCCACCAAATGTATAGCTGTATCCCTCTGAAACATTTTAGCGCCGCAACAATAATTACATGTCTGTAATTGCGACTGTCTATAAATAAACAAATGCACCACGGATCACTGATTCTGTACGATACGATCACACTAGACTGACACTACGACGAAAACAAATCAATCAGCAACCAGCGCGAGCGGTATGGAACTGTTTTGGTTAATGTTTAGTTTTTTAGGATATTTATCAAATATTCGGCAAATTTATGACGCCGCATACGTTTTTGCTCGCAAGTTCGCAACACTTTACTTCACTACACACACGACACTTCGTACTTCGTACGCGACTCACAAAAATCACACTGCACGCACTGCACACAAATAAGTCTAGCAAAAACAAGTTTAACGCACACACTCGCAAAAACGTCGTAGATACGTGCAGCGTACGTGACGTCTCGCAGGACGTCCCGGGCTGTAGCAAATTCTTGGCTGCTATTGGTCAAACAGATGTATAGTGAAAAGGAAAAACAACATTTATATCTATCTTTGTCTAACGGAAGTTGTGATGTGGTAACACGAAAAAAATAATATGGATCGATAAGTAAATTTTTTTTTATTATATGCAACTAAACCTATAAAAAAAACTCGGCGCGGCGAACCTTAATCCCTATGACACTGACAGCTAATGTCACCATATAACATTATAGTGGCGTCACCATTAAATTGGGATCATATTGGGGGTGTCTAAAAATGCCATTTATAAATTTTACGTAGCTTTATACCATTAGTAATGATATTCCGTTGATATTTTTAACAATTCTTAACATTTACAAGAAGTTATCTCAATCTGAATTTATGTTTACGTCCTGCAAAACTTACGTCGTGTGACGTTTGTCGACTAAAAGTCAAGTATCGATAAAAAATGTCGGTAATGGACACGAGTGCACTTTTTCAGACAAAATAAATAAATAGAATAGAATAGAATGTTTACCGGGTTAAACATTATTAGAAAATAACAAGGTTGGAAACTTTCGTTTTACTTACCTACTTAATCTATGCCAAAAATCTTAAATTAATACAACAACAACATAATGGACATTAAAAATGCACATTATAATATTTTTAAAACATGTTTACCAACGTGGCTGAATGCAAGTCACGCCTTTGTCTAAAAAAAAAAAATTATCGACACGACCAAAGACACGACCCATCACTAACACGAACTGTCATAGGGATCAAGGTTCGCCGCGCCGAGTATATACAGTGTGTCCCTGGATAAAGTGCAACCCCGAAAGGGGGTGAAACTAGATCAAAAATTATCGACAAAAAAATAGAAAAAAAATTAAAAAAATTTAGTATATACTTTATTGATGAATTAAAATTTTTATTGCTCACTAATGACTCTATTTAATAAAAAAATGATTTCTTCCAAAGTAGTAGGTCTATTTTGTTAAAATAAAAACCATAATCATGTCAGATATGTGACGATGACGATAAAATAACAAATAACTCACAAACAAGTGGCTATCGTGACTTAAAGTTTAATTTTTGTATTAAAATTACATTTTTTAGGCTGTTTTTTTCCAATAAACTCCAAAAATCTTAAAATTAAGCCTATAATACTAGAAATTTTTATGACTTTTTATTATTGTCTATCATAATAGCTTTTAAATAAAATAAAAACCTACGTTCTAACATAAAAAATGTGCTGGCTAGGAGCATTTAAAGTTGACACGCCAGCACATTTTTTATGTTAGAACGTAGGTTTTTTTTATTTAAAAGCTATTATGATAGACAATAATAAAAAGTCATAAAAATTTCTAGTATTATAGGCTTAATTTTAAGATTTTTGGAGTTTATTGGAAAAAAACAGCCTAAAAAATGTAATTTTAATACAAAAATTAAACTTTAAGTCACGATAGCCACTCGTTTGTGAGTTATTTGTTATTTTATCGTCATCGTCACATATCTGACATGATTATGGTTTTTATTTTAACAAAATAGACCTACTACTTTGGAAGAAATCATTTTTTTATTAAATAGAGTAATTAGTGAGTAATAAAAATTTTAATACATCAATAAAGTATATACGATTTTTTTTTTAAATTTTTTTCTATTTTTTTGTCGATAATTTTTGATCTAGTTTCACCCCCTTTCGGGGTTGCACTTTATCCAGGGACACACTGTATACAAAGCAAACTATATATAAAACCCTAACATCCTCCGTCGTCCGAGACACGTTCTCGGAGACCCGTATGACGAAATCACCTCCGCTATTGCGGAAGATGAGTCATCTATATCAGACAGAGCAAATACTTCACAGAAACACCGATCTCGCCGGCGAGGTCGACGAATCCCTTCAGTCGCCGCCTATACGAGGTACCTCGTATAGTACAAACATGTACCTACCCGGGCGTTTCTCTCCTATCCCCACCCCGGCAACAGCCCAAGCCGAGGCTCGTACCTAAGTGGTGCCCTTGCGCTAGTTGCCTAAATAACTTACTGGGCTGAGCGCCATCTGCGCTCGCCAAAAGTTCGGTTAAGCTGTCACGGCCTCAGAGGCCAACAGCGAGTTAGTCCTTCAGAAAAAAATAAAACCCTAATCTAACAAGCCGCTGCCAGTGGGTAGCGTGCCCAGAATGCTGGCCGCATTGCCACGTAGAATGGCAATGCTTAAATGTTGGCCAAAATACTGGCCAGCATTTTGGTCACGCGTCGCCTCGACCAGGCGTTTTGAAAGGTCATTATAAATTTTGTGGGCGCTCGGTCCCCACGATCCAAGGGTCTCAACCCCAAAAGGCTCAAATATAAAGCATGTGTTTAGACTACTATATTTGCGCCTTTTGAGGTTTTCGATAAGTTAGACGATCGAGATCCGAGTTCGAGAGATAAAGGTTGCCAGGTATTTTAGAGAGAAAGAGATTCACCAGAATTTTGGCAAGATGATTTATTTGAGAAATAAACCTGAAAAAAATAAATGGTCAGCTGACTTACGCAGCTGACGTTGACATACATAACACAATTGACGTTACGAAAAACTGCATTGATTTGATAGGTATCGATTGCATAATTTTCTGTGATAAAAATTGTAGATATTTACCGGTTTAATTGCGTAAACACTGTATTTCTCTGCGTTAATTATCCAATATGTTTGCCTCTCGTAAAATCGGGGCTGTGCTGTAAGTTTTTAGCTATTCCAAGTCTGTGTTTTGTCGAGCCGTGAGGTGTGAAAGAAGTTTGTCTATCATTAGCATTGATTCCAGGCGCACGGTGGGTGCTTCTCGGCAGAAGCACACGCTTCCTGAGCTGCCATATGAGTACAACGCTCTGGAGCCGGTCATTAGCCGGGAGATCATGAGTCTTCACCACAGCAAGCACCATGCTACGTATGTAAACAACCTGAACGCTGCTGAGGAGAAGCTGGCCCAGGCGCAAGCTAAGGGTTTGTGTTAAATTTTATTTACTTAGACAACATAAGATGGACGAATTATTTAAATAAGTTATTGCTAATTAACTATTACTCCTATACTATTATTATAGAGAGGTAAAATTTATGAGTTTATATGGATAATTGATAATCTCTGGATCTACTGAACTGCTATATGATTCCTAAGTTATATTTTCTATTAGCATGTATATAATAAGAAAGGAAGGGAGGCCTTTGAACAACAGTGGGATCCAGCTGGCTCTTTATTTTAGTTTATTAGATCTGTTTTTGAAACGAGAACTAAATTAGATTAGTGTTTCTCTTTAACTGGGAGAGTATGGGGAAATCATAGCAGATACAGAGAAACCGTTTTGGGTACCATCAATGTTTATTTTTATGAATATAATTTTGATATAATGAAACCTTTGGTCAAGTGTGAGTTTACCATAATAAAGAATTTGACCAACTTTTGATGTCCAGATTTTTTTTGCTCTGATACAATGAAATAGTAATAAGATGAAACTGAGTCAATTTACGAAATATTTTTTTTTAAACTATAATGAAAATTATTTAAAAAAATGGGTAATATTAATTAATTGTTTTAAAAAAACCCACTATGATTTCAGATTTCCCCATCCTGTCCCAGTTATAAAACACACTGTTTAATACTTCTATTAGTTTGACATTTCATAACAAACATAATTTCTGATTGTATGTACTTGTTAGCAGAAGACACAAACACTCTTCTAGGCCTGCTGAGTGCCATTAAGTTTAACGGTGGAGGCCATATTAACCATGCAATTTTCTGGTTGAATCTCACCCCCTGTAAAACTGAGCCATCATGCCCATTGAAGCAACATGTGGAAATGTAACTTATTCAAATCATATTTGTAAAGTATTTTAATATTTTAAACAAAAGGCCATCATCCATTAAGAAGAGAGGAGTTAGTTGAACAGTAGTCATTATGCAGCTTACTTTGATTTTGAGCTCGATATAATATATATATTTCAAAGTCAAAAGTCTTTCAAAACGAATACTGACTGATTATTTTAGGTCATTTGGTTTTCTTGTTTTTAAATTATACATTCGTTAGGGAATTTCTTGACTTTTTCATTCAATAATCCTCTTCCGGCACTCAAAGCTCATTCTGTCTACAGTAAGATCTAAGATTTTCTGAGTCAAATTCAGTTTTAAGATTAACTTATATATAGTTTAGTATGGTACCTACTAAAACTTTTTGCTTAGTATTTGTATTACGTAGTTGTACTAGTTGATTATTTTTTTTTAAAGTAAAAGTAAAAACTAGATTTACCACAAATTTTAATCAATGCAGGACATTTTAACTAATCTCATCAATGTAGAACAACCAACACAAATAGAAAACATGTAAAATATGATTTTGATTACTAATTATATTAAAGGTTTTAAAGATTCAGGGCATATTCAGACAGCCACATCGTTCAATTTTATTCAAGTTGGTAATGCACTTTGAAATATGTTCAAAATATATCTAATCGAAGAAGGCTAAGAAATGTATGACAAGATTTGTACCACCATCTGCAGGTGACATCGAAACAATCATCAACCTGGCGCCAGCCCTCAAATTCAACGGAGGTGGTCACATCAACCACTCCATCTTCTGGCAGAACCTGTCAGCCAATGGTGGCAAACCATCAGATGTGCTTACAAAGGCTGTTGAAAAGTAAACTATTCTAGTAATGCTGGAATGCTTTGTGCTTTGACTGCATCCTATCCTTTTGATATCCTAGGGTCCCCTTGTTTTGGGTTGTTGTGTCCTCGTACTTATCCCTATGCTTTGCTATCTGTTATTATATACTGTGCATAACCCTTTTTAAAATACTCTTTGTCTTAATCTGCTGGCGTATAAGAAAATTAAGATGGGTCAGTGGGGAAAAATCCTAATTGGTGAGAAATGGAGTAAAGCATTAAAATAAAATTAATGTCATCACTGTACATAATTACTGATATAAATGGGTATTTATCGAGTATGTACCTTTTTTATTTGTTATCTCGACGTTTCGACTATGTTGCAACAGCAGTGGTCGCGAGCGGACTGGAGTACTTGGAGCTACCGGCGAGAAGTGATGGCAACTGCAGAAATTACCCTCACGTGGTCTTCTGAATTAGAAATATCCTTGTTCATATTACGAAACACTACACTAACCGTATCTACGCACTGAGACGACCGATCACGACGCGCACACCTAGTAATAACTGGGTTCCAGGACCACGGCTGTGGCAACATAGTCGAAAAGTCGAGATAACAAATAAAAAAGGTACACACGTGATAAATACCCGTTAAATTTGTAGTATTTTTTAAAAGCTCCTTAAAATGAAGTAGACGTTTAATTAACCACTTTTGTTATGAGTTCCTGTTACTAAATTTTTTTCGATAACTGCGTTCTGAAGTTAGTTACATTTTTGTTAAAAAGTAACTTGTTTCATTTCTCAAACACTTTATTTAATGTTCCAGGGACTTTGGCTCGTGGGAGGGCATGAAGAACCAACTGGCGGTCGCGTCGGTTGCCGTGCAGGGCTCCGGCTGGGGCTGGCTCGGCTACAACAAGCAGATGAAGAAGCTGCAGGTGGCTACTTGTCTGAACCAGGACCCGCTTCAGGCTACCACTGGTAATCCACTTTCTACTACACTATACTCCAAGAGTCCAATAAAATGATTGTTTCCTTTTCGATACAATATCTAATAATTAACGCCAACGCTCCTGGCAGACGGGGTCGTAAAACGTGGGTTAAGCTACGATGATATTGCTATCTTGCTCGTTTTTTCAGCCCTTACGGGAGCCGTTAGTGATACGCCGAGTACGTATCGATATCACTAACTAGTGGTTCGCCCCGAACTGAGATCTCGCGAGTACTAATATAAAACAAAAAAATATTATTTCTATTCTCTGACTATGAAAATAGTGCCACGAAATGCATACCCAAATTACTTAACCTACAGTTTCATTCAAATTACAGGTAACGGGAGTTTATGTTAATTGGTTTATTATTTTTTTGTGGTAGAAATTGCAGTTATTCTGGATTTCAGACTTCCCTATTTTTGTGTCACTAAAGCTACACCATACCAAATCTCAGCACTGTGGGGTCACTGGTGTACCCTGTGAGTTTTGTCAAAGTTCATTTTTTATAACTTAAAAACTACAAGGTTAAAAATAAAAACAGGGTCGAAATATACTCACAAAGACCTTTTATTAGACGTGCCATTTGACCAGATAGTCCCATTTTGATTTTTTTTACACTTCTTGAACCCCAATATCTCAACAACCCCCCCCCCCCCACATTTTTAGCTCATTTAGGCACACCAAAATTGTGCCATCACTACCACCTACCTATATAGCAAATTTCACGATGATTCACAAGTTATCCTCGGACAAACAAACATACATACTTATATACAACGCCGATTTTCCCAAGTTGATTTAGAGATTTCGCTTCGCTCGATCAATTACCACAAATTGTTTTGAAAGGAAAACAAACATGGCGTATACTATAGTTAGTTTTACGACTTTTTTAAACTAAAGGTGTCTGCCCACTATCCCGTAGCATACCATGACCGTACTAGGACCGTTTCAGACAAAAAACTATTCTTTGTATTGAGAAGTATAAGACTATGCCCACTAGACCGTTCCGTCACCGGCCGACACCGTAGCGTGCCATGCACGGGCCGTCAACTATTCGTCGGAGGGAATATTTTGCCGGTGCGGACACGCTACGTGCATGGCACGCGACGTTGCCAGACCGCTGCGCGCAGGCGGCTAAACGGTGACTGAGCGGGGGTATGACCGTTACAAACCCACTTCAACAATGAGATCGATAATACTGTTGATATTGCTGCTGCAGAAAATATTACAGCCACCGAAATTCAGAACGAAGATGACATTACTGCCAGTAACAAATCATCACAATCACTACTCAGTCAAGCAAAAAAGGCCAAGATAATAAAGAGAGGTAAAATTCAACCACCACAAACAGCATCCGCTGTATTGATGTCGAAATTGTTAGAATTGCAAAATAAATCTCCACGACAAGACGATGAATTAGACCGATTTTTTTTTCACATATCAGATACAGTAAAGAAGTTTTCTCCTTACTTACAAGCCATCGCAAAAAACAAAATATTCAGTTTAGTTTCCGAAATGGAGTTGCAGCAGCTCGCACCACCTAACTTTGCTACAGCTACACCACCGTATGCCTATGCTTCATCTCCAGCATCGACTTCTTCGAGCGTACAAGCGAGTGCTACACCTATGCCTCCGTCTCCTGAGCTTTGGAACACTAACGAGTGGAATAATAATAATCAAGCTTAAAGCTTTACCATGAATACTAGATCAAAAGTTTGATTAAATATTAATAATAAACAAATTGTTTTTACTTACCGTAAACACACAGCAAGCTTTTCTTTAGGTAGCAGGCATTCTCTAAAGTTTGTGTTTTTTTTGACAATGTCATTTTCAATTTTTTTCAGCAAATCGTTAAATTTGAATGTACACATTCGGAAGTACTGAAAAAACTTTTCTTCGTCATCAACTAAGTGCCTGAATAATGTCCAATATTCTCCTTCCGTTTTGCGTTTTTTTATAGAATTGTGAATCCAGTAGCGTCGAGTGTTTTTTGGGCATTCCTCTTCCTCTTCATTCAAAATGATAGCAATCATTGCCAGTTGTTCAATCGTTAGTTTCCTTATAGCTATAACTATTTCAATATTTCACCACTTTAACGCGTCTACGCAACACTGATATTTGTACGAGAATGAATCGATGTAGTGGGCAGACTCACGAGTATATTGAAAGGATTCCTGCCGTGTTACATACGGGCATCATACAGATTAAATACGGGTTACATACGGGTTGTAAACGGGTTCAGAACGCTGTCGGCCCGCTTCAGTGGGCGAAATAGAGCGTATCGGATTGCTTTCAGTGCTGGATACGTTCCTAGCTCGGTCATGGTATGCTACGGGATAATGGGCAGACACCTTAATAGACGAAAACGGTTTTGCCAATTTTCACCAAACTTAGCTAAGAACGTGCAAACACCAACTTTCTAATAAGCAAACAGCATTAAAATTGGTTAATATTTTTATATGGGGTAGGTTTATTTCCAGCAGTGGACGTCGTGTCACTTATATGATAATGATGATTAAAATTGGTATATACCTACCCATCGGGCAGGTGCCACAGACAGAAAGATAGACAAAGGGTTCGATCAAGCCACTCATCTTTTTACATCTATGAGGAAATTTGTCTACTACTTGTAATACGTTACTTGAACTCGCAAGCATTTTATATCTAACATTTAATCAATTCTAATCTCTAAATAGTGTAAAACAAAGTTGTTATCGCGTCTCTCTGTTGTGCGCTTAGTTATTCTGAACTGCGCAACGGATTTTAATACGGTTTTAAATTTCCACAATCATTTGAATTATTGCCGATAAATAAATAAATAGTTAGAACATTTTTTTTGCAGTTATAGCTGCCCAAAGTGCTCTGCTATTAACATGTACTAATTAAACTTTTTCGTTCGATAACTTAGCTACTAAGTTCAAGTAGAACTGAGCTGGTCATTTATGCCGTATGACGGATGATCAGTGTATAGTATGACTTGGACGACCTCCGTGGCGCAGTGGGCGAATAGCCGGCTGAGACGCAGGAGGAATATTTATGTACCTAATCCATTGATGAATACTTATATATATATGTATTTATTTATTTTTTGCACTGTTTATTCAATATTTAATTATTTTTATTAAAAGCTACCGTCCTATATTAATCTCGTGAAATAAAGTCCATCCAAAGGTTGTCTGGAAGAGATCGCTTTTAAGCGATAAGACCGCCACTTGTATTTCTGCGTGTATTGTTTGTTTTTTATATTGTTTTTTATTTTAAGTGTTTTATATTTTTTTATTTTAAGTGTGATTTACAAAAAGCGTTTTCTATTCTATTCTATTCTGTTCTATTCTATGGCAGCCTTTACTTGATCAGTCCATTTTATAGGCGATCTGCCACGCCCCTGCATCACTATAAACCACCAAAAATTGAACTAATTCAGTAACATTAAACTACCTAATTATTATTTTCAGGTTTGGTTCCACTCTTCGGTATCGACGTTTGGGAGCACGCGTACTACCTCCAGTACAAAAACGTACGCGCCGACTACGTCAAGGCCATTTTCGACATCGCCAACTGGCAAGACGTATCCTCCCGATATGAAAAGGCACTGAAGTAACCCGTTAATCTCAGCATTTATAGTTAAACCTAGGCTTTGTAGCTTATAAACGTAACGTGTTACGATGGGGCCTTGCAATTAGATTATGTGATATAAGTTTAAAATATACGTTTTTTTAGAATGTTCTTTTTTATTTAAATAGTTAGCTATAATATATATTTTAGCAAATAGTTACATCTGCATTGCCCATGTTGCCCATGGTCTTAAAGCTGAATAAGCTGTGTGAATAGTAGGGAACTGGGCCATTACCAACTTACACAAAGGGGCACCTGCCCAATAACTCTTTTTTTTTTAGTTTTTATAATAATATACAAGTAAAACGGTATCGGATAGAAGAGTGGAAAAATAATATAGATCGGACACGGACAGACGATTACAAAGATGGACATGGCAAAACTTTATGGGTTCCTAGTTCAACAACAGAACCCGTAAAAGGCCTTCTATGAGTATGGTTACGATTATGTCATTGATTATAGGTTAATTATGGTTAAGTAATCTATCAATCAGTTGGGTATACCCAGCAGTGGGAAACGTAAGGCTCATGATTCAACTACATAATGTAAATTAAAGAATCATGTAGTAACGACATGTAACTATAACTATTATGTAATATAAAATGGTGGTTGAAAAAAAATGGAATCATGCAACAAAGTTAAATGAAAGAAATCTAGGGCCCCAGAATATAGTTTATAATAATTGGTAAAAGTAACGTTAGAAAAATGCTAAATGTAACGGAACGCTCCTATCAATGTCAAAATGAATCTGACGTCTGTCAAATTACACTAATCGCCGTCATTCGTTGATCGTCTCGTCTCGGTTTGCTTTGTTGCATTTCGTTTCGTGTTGAAAATAATTAAATTTAATTACATTTCTGAATAGTTCTACAGTGGTAATCTAGCTGAACGTGCCCAGAAGATTCCCTCTTGTTGCCTGTGAAGTGGTAAGTGTCAGTTTTGTAGCGGTTGTTTCACTAGCCCGAAGAGACTGGAGGTGTTATTGATTTTTTCGGTCTGTAGATAGTACTTACTCATCCGACGAAGTTTTAGCGTTATTGGGACAGGAATACGCAGTTTTCATCGATTTACGTCGTCGTTTTCAGAATGAGCTATTGAAAATATGATATTCTGATTGAAATCTGATACGGAAATACTAAAACTTTAAGAGCACAAAGAGTTGTGCAAATTGCTTAGGACTTTTCCTATCTCCTGCAAACGCTATTCAAAAGGACTCTTCATATTTTTGCTACCGAACAATAATATAAAAATCATTGAGAGAGGAAAGATTGAGGTGATTTCATACATATTTCAGCAATCACCTTTCTTAGCTTACGAAATTCTTACTTTCTTACCTTACCTTTATTATATTCAGACACAAATAAGTTAGATAGGATATACCTATAACTATGGTTAGTCCTATACCTATATTATATTCAGACCTATACCTATATTATAATCAGTAAGATGGGATATACTTATACCTATGGTTAGTCCATTCCTTAAGTTGCTTTATGTTTTAGCCTCATAAATGGGAAACACCCTGTGCATACAAAAAATTACAAAGAATTTAATTATAAATCTTAGTAAAATTGTAAGGTATATATTAGGTAAATTCACATCTGAAAAAAACAGAACTATTTAATCATGAAAATGTAGAATGCACAGTCAAAATAAAAGTTATTAAAAAATATTACATCCAGGCTCTTAATAGAATCACAAGTTTCCCGGAAGAGCAGATATGGAGATACTGTTAGTTGATTTGATTATGTTTTGGAGGGCACATTAATAAGATGTCAGGCCACACACACAGGTCACAACGCGCGATAAGGAACTTCGTTCCAATAAAAATTAGGCTTGTGTAAATGCTGATGCTATTTAATTACTAAGCACAGTAATTATCTACCTACTGTTACAGTACATGCCCATTTACATTGTGGATGAACAACCTTGAATGAATGAATAATTATTTATCGCATAAAATAAAAATAATCTGTACATAGGCGAACTTAATGTTGGATTAAACCTTCCATTAGATTATTATACAACTTACAAAATTCTTAGCAGCACTGCAGGAAATTTTAAGGCAGTTAGTAATTTATAGCCAAGACCTTCCTCAAAATTCAAATTGCACAATGCATGAATATAATTAAAGGGGGTTGTTGCAAGAAATGTGCCAAGTATAGAGATAGGTCATGTTTTGCATTAGGGTGACCATTACTTATTGGTTTTAATATACTTTTAAATTGTATTTTGCCAAAAAATCAGTCTATTAGTCTAAGAGGTAAAGCTATTGAAATGTTCATGCATGAAAAATGATGATGTTGTTATAATTTTTCTAGAGTTGAAAACATCAAACAAAGTTTACGTTAATGTTTAGTTAAAAATTCTAAAATATTTTTATACCCCAATATAAAAAGCAGATTATTCAAAAACATAAAAATACAAATAAAATTAAAAGTTATTGAACTTACAAAAATGTGGGTAGAGCTTCATAACATCATCATTACCTAACTTGTTTTATCCAGTAATTGTTATCACCATTTAGTCTTGTAAAATTGAATGTCATCTAAAGGTAACCAACTTGTTTAAGCAACCAATTAAATCTTTGTTATCAGGAACTCAGTTTTAAAAATCCAGTAGCAATGTAGTTATATTTCATTTCCGGGCGTTTGCCCTAAGGTTGTTAGATTTTGTAAACTTCTGCATGTGCTTGATATACCCATGTTGCAAACCTGCCGCGAGACACAGTATCACGTACATATATGTAATTTTTGAGATGGTTTTAAAAATGTTATGTTATGTTATTGATATATCAAGTACCTAATACAAATTAGTTTCTGATATAACAATCATCTAACTAATTCAAGGAATTCATACTGTCCCAAAAAACTATACAGACATGGTGTCCACAGTCACCGATGGATTATCAGGTTCGGCGCCACACGCAAACCTGCCGACGGTGAATGCACTTCCATGGGGGTTGGGAGGGGGTTGCAGGTTGGGGGTGCATCCATAATTGAGGTTCTGGGGTTATTATGTCTCCTATTTGTAGAATTCTGGGCGACTCATTCCTGTAACCGTTGGAATTGTTAGTCACCATATCAAATTACAAAGCTTCCCTAGAGTTGCCAACTGACTCATATAAATTTACTTTTTATTGAAAAATTAGCTTCCCCCAGCGGTTTCGCACGCGTTGTTTGTCGTTAAAAAGTAGCCTATGGTTGAATCCAGGTCATAATCTATTAACACACAAAATTTCATCGACATCGGTTCAGCCATTACTACGTGATTGAGTAACAAACAAACATCCAAACTTTCACTTTTTTTTTTAAGCTTGATAGAACTTTGTTTGACCAGAATCTCACCTGATGGTAAGCGATGATGTGGTCTAAGATGAAGCACGAAGATCTAGAAGAAACCTATTTACTCTTACCTTAAAGAGGCCCGGATTGTATTCTTTAGGAAAAACAAGACGACGGCAAAGTGTTCTATACCTTAGCTATATGCATCAAGAACGTAGGACCAAAACGGTGTGTTCGAATGGGTGGTATATCAACTAAGTACGGATGGTAGGTACTGAGTGGTGCTTGTCCTTTGATAGAAGGGAGATGGCGGGATCAGATCGTAGAGTTCCTGGGTACATTCCCCAAAATGTATTCTGTGAAAGATTGCAACTTTACTGCGGTGTTCGAGACTTTGGGTCTTAGTCTCCGCCATATATTTCTCACTTATAAGCCTAAAAGTTCTACGTTCTATCGAGTCTAAGCTAAGCTGGTATTTGGCCGAACCAAAGGTGGCATTAGGTGGTGTACATTTATAATATTAGTGTGATACTACTCTTAATTCATATACATTTAGCGAAAGGTGCAGGTTGATTTCAGATGCTGGACAAATGTTTGCACGAGCTTATATTTGTATCGTATTTTAGTGTTACTGGCTCCAGTTTAGATACTCGTTCTTACACTATACCTATCAGAAAAACTTATCTCAGAGATCGAATTAGGTATACTTACCTACTACGTAGTGTGCGGTTAGGACCTATGCATGTGACTTTTTAGTGTAAATGAAATAAGTATGATAATAATATGACTATCAAAGTAATTTAAGAGCCATTCGAACTGTCTACCCGTTCCACGCGTTTACCAGCAATACCACCCTAGACTACACATCAATAAAATTAATCTCCCGTCTCTGTCTGACAGCGTCTGTCATCTATCCATCTCAACTCATCTCACGCCGGTCATTGGCTGTACTTAGCCAATGACCCTTCCAAGCCTATACTAAACTAGCATTATCCCGCCGCTTCGCCTGTGTGGAACCTAAATACCTATTCTTAGCTGTTCTTTATTAAAACTAGGCACGGAAATACGTAAACAAGACATAAATAGAAACGAAAGAGTTGGAGAAATTGTTAAATATTCATCACCGTCATTCATTATTTTCAGCCTGTGTCAATCACTGCTGGGCGTATGCCTCTTGTTGTTTATTCAAATTCAAATTCGTTTATTTACACTTAAATATAACTTTACAGAATTAATCTAATACGCTGTATCTAAAACATCTACAAGAAAAAAAAATACAAATTATAATATACTTACCTACATTCATTATTAACTTATTTTAGGTTAAAAAGATACACAAAAAACACAACAGATATACAAATACAATAGGCACTTAAAATAACTGACATAACATAGGTATACATAATTAAATACTCTCACAATAACTGAGACACACTCGCTCGATCGTCTTCCAGTCATCCGCAAACACCACTCATCCACTTTATGCCACTGATCCTGATCCTGTGTCGTTCTAAACCACGTACGACCTACGGTCTTATTGATGTCGTCGACCCATCTCGTAGGAAACAAGGCTGGTTGTTATTTTAATAACTTACAATACTAACAAGCTACATAAGTTTAAAAGCTGAAACTCGACTACGTGAAACCTGTGTCGATAGTAGTTTCTGTCACCCGGACCATACTAACGAATCGATTGATACCTTATTCATCGAAATCGGATGGATATTTTAGGCGCTAACGGTGGAACACACATCCATAGATTACTAAAAATATATCCATTCCTTTTGGCTTTTCCGTAGTCGGGTAAAATTGTAGCCTATGTCACCCGGACCATAATAAATAATCGATTGACACCGTATTCATCAAAATCAAATAGTTTAGGCGCTGCGGTGGAGAATAGGTAATTACAAACATGCTAAAAACATAACCGTTCCTTTGGGTTTGCCGTAGTAGGTAAAAAAACCGTAGTCAAATAGACACGGCCTTTATGATTAAATTTAAAGAAAGAGGGTTTAATCGAATGAGTTATTATGTACTTGTAACTATATGTATATAGTTACAAGTACATAGGGGTTACAAGAACGTCGTCGGCATCGGTGAATGAACTCAGGAAATGTCTGACTCCGGAGCGATTGACGTTCAATTTTCCATTTCCGGAAGAATAAATACATTTTGGTGGAAAGGTTTTTTGATGTATAGACATACAGGGTTCTCTGATGGGATTATTAAGGTCCTTATATATGAAATTGGTGTTTTGTCAAACTGGTCCCTTTGATGTCGAATATTTGACGTTTGGTTAAGAATTCCAAATTCAAATTTATTTCAAATTTAGGCTTGTGTATTTGTGTTTTAAATTTAGCGAGTCATTTTTTTTCGCGCCATTTGATTTCTCTTTTACATCGTTCTGATCACAATATAGAAAACTTAAAATATCGGGTTATTTACGAATACGAGTTCCACCGTGGCACCAGTGCTGCAGAAACAGCTCGAAAGATTAATGTGTATGGGGAAGCTACCGTAAAAGAAAACACGGTACTTTTTGGTTCCTACGTTTTCGTTCTGGAAATTTTGACCTACAGAACAAACCCCGTGGACGGCCGGAGACCGTAGTTGATAATGAAGAAATAAAACTGATCGTAGAAGCGGATCCATCGCAAACAACGTCAGAGTCAGCGGCAGGCTTCGGTGTAAGTGATAAAACAATTTTAACTCACTTGAAACAAATTGGAAAAGTGAAAAAGCTCGAAAAATGGGTACCGCATGAATTGAGTAAAGCAAACCAACAAACACGAGTCGAGTCTTGCGTTACATTACTCAACCGTCACAATAACGAGGGGATTTTGAATTGTATCGTTACTTGTGATGAAAAATGGATCCTGTAAGATAATTGGAAAGGCTCATCACAATGGTTGAATCCAGGAGAACCGGCCAAATCCTGCCCCAAGCGAAAGTTGACTCAGAAAAAGGTACTGGTAAGTATCTGGTGGACCAGTGCTGGTGTCGTCCACTACAGCTTCCTAAGATCTGGCCAGACGATTACGGCAGATCTGTATGGTCAACAATTGCAAACCATGATGGAAAACCTAGCCGTTAAACAACCGAGACTGGTCAATTGCTTTAGCCCACTGCTGCTTCAGGACAACGCTAGACCACACACTGCACAACAGACGGTCGCTAAATTAGAGGAGCTGCGATTAGAATGTCTCCGATACCCACCGTACTTCCCGGACCTTGCTCCAACAGGTTACCACTATTTCCGGAATTTGGACAACTTCTTGCAAGGAACAAAATTCAATTCCGATGATGCTGTCAAAACCGCCTTCAAAGATTTTATTGATTCTCTCTCCAACAATTTTTTCAGCAAAGGAATTGATCAAAGGAACAATGGTTCATACTTTGATTGATTAATTAAAAAAATTGTTTTGCTTTTTCCATACAAACTGCCAATTTCATATGTAAGGACCTAATATTTATTATTTGTTTATGAATAAGCTACTGTGAAGCGGATATCTGCTTTCGTATAAGTAGGTACACGTTTCCTCTATAAATCGTAATACGATCAAAAGTTGATTGGAAATTATGAGAATTGGGCTATTGCAAACTTACTCACATGATAGCAGATATATCATGCTCCACCTAAGCACAGATGTCAGTGTACATATGTGTAATCTCAACAATGTACAGATGTTAATACACCAGACATGCAGTTTATCCGTTTGTGGGCAAGTGACGTCACAGTGACATTCCCATACCACACATAACAGACATGATGACTCACCCTGAGAATATACTTAGTAGAGGAAGTTTGTACACATTATGCATGTTTCTTGGTTGTGTCAGAAATACATAGTGCGTAGAGTAAGAGTGACTAAAAACGACCCGACCTCACCCATTTCTGGATATAGGCCTTCTCAAGTTTGTGCCATCCACCACGGTCCTGCGCTAGTCTCATCCATTGATGGCCCGCGACTTTAACTTCCTTGTACGTGCCATCTATTTTTTAGTTCATCGTTTCACTATGCACAAGTTGAGACCACTGTATACCAAAACTCTACAGAAAACTAAAGCCATAGCATTTTTTCTGGAATCTTCTTTTATCCCTACACACGTCAACAATTTCTTTGCGCAAGCCTTGCGCAAGCCTCGTAATTTGACCAAATGCTTCCCATAAAGGTTTGCGCAAAGAAATCGTTACGTGTATGGCCTTCATTAAAAGAAGCTTGTCATGTGAAGATTTCTTTGTCCATCCATATTAATATTAATAGATACTTGCACTTTGTTGTATTATTTTTACCAGTAGGTACTTACGCGTTGCGATGTAAGATTATCTTTAACAAATTTAGAGCAAAATATGTAATTTTTGCAAAAAAACAATAAATGAGTTTCTAAAAGCTTCTTAAGAAATAAGAGGTTGTACGTTTTCATTTGTAACTTTCCAATCTCGAAATATAATAAAAAGGCAGAAACTTTTTAGGCCTCACAAAAACTGTTACGGCCGAAGTTTCTACATTAGGAACTTGTTCTGTGTATTGCTTTTAATTTCAGGGTGTTTTGGGTTCATGGGATGGGTTTTAAGGCAATCATATTTGATCGCTCGTTTACTGGTCTCCTTGATAGACAAGCTGGCTTTGAATCAATATAATGGCAGTAACAGAGTCGATTACAAATTTGATAAATCATTATTTTTCGCTTTTTCTCTCCCGTTACTAGTTATTCGAAAAATTCAGTCTGATGAAAGTCTGGTTGCGGACAGGGAGTTTCCTTCTATGTACAAATTAGAACTTTTGGATTTAGGACAAGCTTGTTACTAGTTTCGAAACGAATTTGCCCGCCGCTCTGCAGTGCATTTGAAAGTTTGTTGCATCAAACTCTATTCTGGAGTTGTAACTACGTTGAAATGAATTTCATTTCGTTGAAACGGTTACAACGAAAATTTTACATCAAAAGTCGACACAGGATCTAAGAAACAGCGAATTTAAAGCAGAGGTAAAAAGTTAATTTAATATTAACTCATTTATTTCAAATTAAAATGTATAATTACTTAACAACTAACACATAAAAAAACATACTTAAAAAAAATAATACACAATTAAATTAATTACAAACAAAAATTAAATTTTTATTATTATTATTATTGAATTATATTAATTGATTAATTTATTAACATTTTAAATTAATGTTATTTTAAAGAAAGTTTAAATATGACTTTTTTGGCAAATTTGTTCATTCATTGTATCATTCATCAGGTTTAACATACGTATTTCGAAAAATCTTCTAAGCACACGTCACGCGTCACAAACGACGAAGATGCTATATTATTTTAATTTTATATAAATATCACTCGCCATACAATCCAATTTAAGATGAAAATATATAGGTATTATCTTCGTTGCGTGTGATGGTCCATTGGATTGCATGGCGAGCGATATTTTATCTTAACATTAAATATTATAGAATCTCCATCGTGTGTGACTCGCATAAGGGTACAAACAAGTATCTTTTTTATTACTGAAACAAAAGTGGCTTTCTAACCCCATCAGGCCTAATAGATCAAGAGTATTAGTCCAGCAGCCAAAGTCTTACCGTGGAATGGACTACTTCTAAACGTAGAACTGGAAAACCGTACCACTACATACATTTGTAGGACTATGTGGCCATTTGATTGTACAAATATTTATTGAGCTGCATACAAAAAGTCAGCTTATTATTGTTACGCCGAGGCTGTCACAGAATAAGTAATAGCCGGCCTCTCGAAGTTATACCTACTGTGTCACAGAATAGGTAATACTGGGTGTGGTATATACCTATTACGTTTTTACCTACAGTTGCACAGAATAAGAAAGAGTAGTCCTGTCGAAATACCTATACGATTCTAGTTGCTAGTGGAACCTTCTAGAGCGTTCGCGGAGGCGTGTAGTGCTGCGTGCGGTATAAATAGAGCGTAGAGACGCCCTGCCAGTCAGTAAATCCTCCGTCGTCCGAGACACGTTCTCGGAGACCCGGATGACGAAATCACCTCTGCTAATGCGGAAGGTGAGTCATCTACATCAGACAGAGCAAACACTTCACAGAAACACCGATCTCGCCGGCGAAGTCGACGAATCCCTTCAGTCGCCGCCTATACGAGGTACAAACATGTACCCGGGCGTTTCTCTCCTATCCCCATCCCGGCAACAGCCCAAGCCGAGGCTCGTACCTAAGTGGTGCCCTTGCGCTAGTTGCCTAAAAAACTTACTGGGCTGAGCGCCATCTGCGCTCGCCAAAAGTTCGGTTAAGCTGTCACGGCCTCAGAGGCCAACAGCGAGTTTAGTCCATTCGAAAAAAAAAAAAACTGTCAGTCAGTCTGGTTTTGGCTATACGTGCGAATATTTCGGTGACTTTTAGTGGTTTATTGTGCCACAGTAGTGTAAATTAGTGTGTTGTGATTACTTGTGATTAAGATCGTGTATTTATCGTTTTAGTGTTGAATAAAAGTGTTATTTTGGTTAGATTGGTTTTCATTATTTTATCGCGAACCCTCAGCTCGTAACGACCTAACCTATTGGACATATTCGGAGTATAGGACGCTCCAGTCAAACCATCTATTTTGTAGGGCAATTGTTTTTCCGAGTTTAACGTCCAATCACCTCAATATTAAAAAAAACTTCGACACCCCACCGAATCGATATGTTTTATACCTACATTACATTATTATTACATTATATTTATACTAGATTAGCTACCTCTATCGAGTAAGAGGGAAAACTTGGGCGTCTCGTCGAACCGAACCTGGGCCCGTAGCCAAATTACTTTCGCTGTGAATCTATTCGATTTCTACATACATTTGTTGTCGCTGTATCACGTGGTATTTCTATAGCATGTGTCAAATCCCATACATTTTCGGACTTATCGACTAGCGTCATCGCTAATCGACTGTAACATGGCTAAGCCTTCTGCTCACGAAGATTCAGCCTGTTATTACTCACTAAGAGAACTATTATTAGGACGAAAATAATACAAACCTCTTGAAATAGAATCACGTCAAAATGATATTACGTTATCTACGTGGGTTATTTTTGGTCGATTTTACACATTTCGTAGCTCAACTTCGGAAAAACTATGGCCGGTATCTTACCGGTCATAGTTTTTCCTCTAGTGTACTATTTTGTCCTTTGTGCTCCTACATTTTTATAGTAATTTAAGCATTTGTTGTCGTCTCTTCGTAGAAAATTGTAATCCCCATAACATCATAGTGATTAAAGGATATGTGAGCGTGTTGTCAGATCGCGTGCCAGCAAGATACTTAATTATTCAGCTTCCAGTTTTATGAATGCTGTTAAGCGTGTTATT
The DNA here is from genome assembly GCA_963924445.1 of Philereme transversata. Lineage (NCBI taxonomy): Eukaryota > Metazoa > Arthropoda > Insecta > Lepidoptera > Geometridae > Philereme > Philereme transversata. Next base: position 5,292,711 of record OZ004343.1, on the reverse strand, counting down.
ATGAAAAAAAAATCTCCACTCTTTGACCAACTTGTAGACTATATCTAGAAAACCATCAAATTTATTGTAATCAGACTAAAATCCTTATAAAATGTTGCATTTTTTAAAATTTTCTAAAATGTTAAGTCTAAAGTAAAAAAAAAGGTCTATATAAATAGTGAAATGTTTTAAACCTTTATCACAACCGTTAACGTTTGTTCTCACATTTATTCCAGAGCTTGCACAGACGCTTTAAAAGAAAATTATTCAAGTCGAAACAACTTGCAGACAGGCCTGAACTTCCCACTTTACGATTTTCTAGTGTTGTCCAACGTTGGTCGAGATGAGAAAGTCATATCCGGAGAGCATTTATTTTGGCCGGACTGATCTGATACGTAATTACAATTTGGTTACCTGTTCTTTCTTTGTTATTATGAGCTGATTGATCAGGTTGAGTTAGGGTCTGCTCTCAACTTATTCCTTTTTATGGTTAAGGAACGTCTTTCGAACGAAAAACATTGCTCATAAGCACTCGTACCTACTCTTCTCTGGGTCGAAAGAAATTGATCACCCTTAGGCACTTGTCTCACCGCTGGCGAGTAAGCGATTAGCTATCAACTATTTTCTCGCTCAAGAAACGAACAAAATATATAGATTCCGTGTCAGTAAAAGAGACACGTATATTAGTAGTTGGTATATTAATAGAGAACTCGCTATCCACTATTTTGTCACAGCGACAACACTCGCTCGCTCAGCGATACTCGCTTAGCGATACGCGCTCAGCGATGCTCGCTTGGCGGTCAGAACATACGCCGTGAGATGATGGGTGTCGCCCGCCGCACTCGCTCACTCGCTTTAAAGCCCAGCGAGACAACTATAGAAACTACACAGTCGCTTCTCGCTGCTCGCCAACTCGTTTCTAATTTCTAGCTCTACTCGCTTCTCGCTCATCGTCGGCGGTGAGATAAGTGCCTTATGCCTGACAGACGTTGAAAAGATTCAGTGCACCAGAAAACCTTCTTTTATAAAATTAAAGCGACATCAGATTTCGTATGACGTTTGTTTGTAACTTAAAATGGTTTGCGTATCTGTCAATCGTACATAAACTATTTTGTTTAGGTCTGCAATTGAATCTGACCACTGATGGAAAGACGACTTAATAAATATTGTTGTAATACTGTTAGAAATATAAGATCGGTCACTCTGGAGGAGCATATGTTCAGCAGTGGACGTGCTTCGGCTGATATGATAAGTTGTCATGGTAAACTATCTGTACTGTAAAAAACGGTTTTCTTTTTATCACTTCCATTTTTTAATCTCAGTCCCTATTTGCATCGTCAGCAAATAAAGTTATGTTTTACAGCAGTAAAGTCAGAGCGGAAACCAATTAGTTTTTACGATGGATGTTAAACTCGGAGGACAGTGGACAGCAATTCTTTGTGGATGGCTGGATGATTTTAATATACGTAGGATTAGAATCACAAAATTGAGATATTGCATGTTTTGTTTATGTTTCACAATAAACCGGAATAGGTATCTACTATGTTAGGTAAGTGAGTTTTTATGGCTAACTCTGATGTCGGAGTTTTTAGGTCACCCGGACCGAAGATGTCGAACAGAAAAGTCGTATGGCTTAGAACTGTCCCATATGTGCAGTAATGCTATTTTTTTTAATAAGGCTCGTGTTTGGCCTTGATCTTGCCTGATGGTAAGCGAACAAGAAACACAGACTCAGGAAAGGATTTCCACTCTTTGGCGCTGCTAAAGTAACGACATAAAAACTCATCTGCATGAGTAGTGACCAATTGTTTTTCCAATGCTCTGCATAAATGTAATATGTTTATTTTTATATATTTCTATTTACTCTAACATTTGTATTATATTTTTGACATATCATTATTATGCAATGCAATAAAATTGTGAATAAATGAATACTGAATACCGATATACTTGTTTTTTATGGTACCTCCCCTATGTAAGTTAGGGGGGATATTTTATTTGGTTGCATTTCCCATCTTGTGGAGTAACGTTGAATAAAAAGTTTTGTTCCAAAATAAAACTGGTTTTAACAACGGTCTTGGCCAAAATAAATTTTTATCGGAAAATACTCGTAAGTACGAAATAAGCTTTCTCAGCGAATTTTAAAACTACTTCACACCCCTCTCACCGTACTCCCTTCGTGATACAAAGCACAAGATGCCGTCCCAAAGCCTTATTCAAGAACAATGGAGCCTGAAACACGAGATACTACCACACGTATGTTAGAACAAACGCTTTACCGTGACTTTAAAAGTGTTACGACACGTTTAGACAGATACTAGCTGTTGCCCGCGACGAGCAAAAAATAGGGGGTGGGTGGTAGAAGCGTGAAAATTTAAGGTTGTATGTATTTTTTAATGCCGAATCATAAAAAAATAAAAATTTTGTTCAAAAAATAAAATAAAAAATTTTGGCGTGGACAACTCTTATCACAAAGAGGTATGAAAAATAGTTTACGTCCTATTCTCAGACCTACCGAATATACACAATAAATGTCATAACAATCGATCATGCCATTTCGGAGGAGTTTTGTTACAAACACTGTGACACGAGAATTTTATATATAAAAAAATTGAAGGTGCGCACAAAAGTCTTAAAAGAAGTTACCTACATGTACAAACGAATATAGATAAAATTCATAAATAATGCTCAGAGGTTAGAAGCCAAGGAGAAAATAGATCATTTCATTTATTCACAAAACAATCAATCAATTGATCTGGGACATCTCGTCTTCATAATTTTTTTTTCTAATGTCATTTAAGGACCTTTATAAAGGTTCCTTCTTTCTTCTATTTAAATCGGTCCCGAACCACAACCATACAAATATGTATTGGCGTGATCCATGACGGGTTAACTTAAAAAAAAACCACTATTTAGGTGCTACTAAATTAAAATATACATTTATTTACGTCACTTGAGACTTGTCTTCGTCATTATACTCTTAATTAGGCAACTAATTAATAATGCTGGATATTTCACACAGCACTATCTATCTAGCTCCAAATTAAGCAGGCCTACTATGAAAACGAGATAACTGATAAATACTTTTTATTTTTTATGTGAAGACTACTACTTATAATAATAGAAAAACACTGGGTCTTCTACACCCACCCCCCCTTTTCACCGGCACAAATAACTGTAAATAATGCATTCCGCTGCGGGAATTTAACTCTCAACCTTCTGTGTTATAACCGGCTGCAGTAGGCGAGCACTTCGGAGAGTAAGAGGACTGAAATAAAATCAAGTCTCTAATTATGTACATGTTGTAACATTTACAAATTTGGTTTTGAGATTGATAACTTACTTTACGTTATCAAGCTTCGTAACAATCGCTCGTTTTCTAGCGGAGAATAACCTTTTCAATTTATCAACGTTTAACATAGAGCGCAATGTAAAGCGAACCACTTATTTCCTACTTCGTAGGCATCGCAACAGATGGCAACGACTAAGAACCGAGAATGAATGAACGAACGTTGTCAACAGTTCGCTCGCTCGCTGTTAGCTCCGTCTGCGTTGCCAGCTCGCTATTCGTTGCGTGTAACTGTTAGCCTGTAACGCAGTACATTGAAAAATTTGATAGCTAGAAAATAGATAATCCAACGTTGATTGAAATCGTTCATCGTTTCGTTTCGTTATTTGAAAAAGCCACAACGACACATGACTACTTGTTCGCGAATTCGCTAAACTCAAGGCTCAGTTGTCATCTTAAGGCGCAGGTCGCCATCATGTGACTATTTAAAGCCTATTTCTACTGGTTGTTATATATGCGCCTTACCCCAGCTCCTCGAATTTTTGTACTCAAGATGTACTTCATTACACGCATCATGGTTAAAAACAAAAGTTTTAATTAAAAATATCCCGAAATCCATGAAGTAAATAGTAACTGGGCCAATCGTCAAAACTCTGGCATCGCACAGTAGGTAAGGTACTTAGTATCAGTGTTTTCAATCATAGACAATTGTGATAAATCTTATTTTACAAGAACATTGATTAGCTGCAGTGATTTTAACTCTGGTATAACATTACTACAGTACAAACTGAGTCGCCAACGTAAGCAGTAACTAACTACCATCTCTAAACGTCCGCATCCTGCGAATGTCGTATATCAAGTACACTAGACAGTCCTTTATAATTTGTGAAGTGAAAACTTCTTTGGTATCGTTGTGATTTGAAAGTCAATAAAACGAAAAAGCGACACTAAAAAGAGACAGACATATAAATTAATAAGATTTAACGTGGGAGAAAATGAGATAGGAAGCATTATACTGTGTTTTTTATGTTCCTGGTTCTCTTTTTTTGAAGGTTTCACTTCTACCACGTGTGAATTGCACACATGCTTTTTTTTAGGATTAGAGTTTTATAATATTTATTATTAGTTGACCCGTCCTGGCTTTAAACGATTTTTATCAAAATAAAATATAATCTAAGCACGTAAGCACTCAGAGATGTAGCTTCCAATTACTGGAAGAATTTTCAGAATCGGATCAGTAGTCTTAGAGACTACCCCCTCAGCCAAACAAACACAAAAACTTTACCTCTATTACAGATTATTATTAGTACAGATTAACGGCAGTACACTACCTAATAGACGTAGTACTACCGTATATTCATTTACTGGGTGACCTACCCCGGCTTCGCAGGGGTATTTTAATAAAATATAGGTTACTAGCTTCCACCAGCGGCTTCGCACGCGTTGTTTGTCAACAAAAAGTAGCATATGTTTGAATCCAGGTCATAATCTATCAACACACTAAATTTCATCGAAATCGGTTCAAGTATTACGACGTGATTGAGTAACAAACAAATAAACAAACATCCAAACGTTCACATTTCTAATATTAGTGTGATTATAATACGCTTGAAATTATTTAAAAATAATCCATAAACATCTCCCTGAGTGCTATACTGTAGCTAACTATCAGATCAATTTTTTTTCGAGTAGAAATATCATTTGGTGCATGGCCGGGATTCGAACCCACAACATCTAAATCGTAAGAGTACTTAAAAATTCTAAAAATATTCTTGTTTACGTTTAAACACCCAATTTCCAACTAAATAATTATCTTAAGTCCTTACTGAGTAAACAACGAGACACTTTATGAAAATTACATTGTATTTTCAGCTTAATTGAGCTTTGTAGATAAGCTAAACTTAGCTTGAAATTAACAAGAATTTTAACAACTTCCTTGAATTTTACTCGGCATTTCACTTTTATAGACACTTAAATTCTTGTTCGATTATTATATACATACTAGCTGACCCCTCCGCGGCTTCGCACACGTGGTTTGTCAATAAAAACATTACCTTCTGCGTAGTCGGATAAAAAGCATGTCCCAATCCCGGTCATAATTTATCTATATACCAAATTTCATCGAAATCGGTCCAGCCGCTTAGTCGTGAAACCGTAACAAACAGATAGAGAGACAGAGTTACTTTCGAATTTATAATACATATTAATATAGATAGTGAACGGTCCCTCTCTCGAAATACTGAAGATGAGAAATAAGGAGATCCTTAGACAAACCAAAGTCACAGATATAGCCAAGAGGATAAGCAAGCTGAAGTGGTAGTTGGCGGGGCACATAGCTTGAAAAACTGATGGCCGTTGGGGCAGAAAGTTTCTAAAGTGGAGAGGAAGTCTTAACCATCTAAAATTCCATCCACTACAGTAGCTGCGTTCTAAATCCAGCTAGAGCAACTTGCCACTGCCGCACTGCACTTGTAGTCTTCTCTTGGCATGTCCATCAGCAGACGTCTCCCGACCAACAATGATGATTATCATTATTATAAATACGGGATTTATCACGTACCTTCATCAGGGTGAGTGGCATCCGCTCCGAATAACGTCTCGCCTCGTGATAAATCCCGTATTTATAATAATGATTGAAATAAATCACGAAAGTTTTCTAAATAAAATGTTGGTTATGATTCTATGTAAATAAGTTATTACCTATTGTGTGTGTGCTCGCCTGCGGTAACAACAAAGTACCGTTTAATTAAATTAAACAGAATTTTGTACATCACAAATTGCGGTACCCTAAAATGCGGCTCAAAAAGGCCGGGCCGACTACAATCCCCTATTATACAGCTTAAAGAGAAATATGGGCCTTATGATTATAATATTTAAATTAACGGAATACTCGGTGGGATTATGATATTTGCAAGTTCATTATTTGGTCTGTGTTTTCTTTGTTGGGTAGCCAGAGTGAAACAACAACAACACCACACAAAATTTACCTACAAATTAATAGTATTGCATTTTTGTGATTTGTATTATCTTTAACTATACTAGGTATAAGTAACAAGTACCTATAGCTCAATAAAACGCATTGATTGTCACCAGCACCTATTAATATATACCATAAATATACTTAGGTCTTACCTAGGTATTATAAAACTGTATCTAATATTAAGTTCTTTGAGAATAAAATCTTTAAACCGAAACATCACAAATACTGATACGTGATGTTTGAAAGCCGCCGTATCTCGGTAAAAGGACATTACAGTAATTACGAGTAAGAGTAACAGCTCGTTTGAATTTAGAAAATATTATTTTTCCTTACCAGTAGCTAAGCTAACCCGCCCCGGCTTAGCACGGATTGTTATATTCATTACCAATATTTAATTGTATATCATCTGAACTCTGTAAGATATAACAAAAAGTTTAGTTAAATTCCTGTTTTATTCCTAAAATTTTGATTGAAATCCGTCGAGTCTTTTTGGAGGCTTCTAGACAAAACTTCAGACGGACAGATGGACAAAAATTTAAAAACGGTCATTTATGATTAAGCATCGTATAAATAGTAGTTTTCACTTAAATTTTGGAATTATTTTGAAATTACAGACGGCCACTTCAATTTTATTATTGGTATAGATAATGCCGTTTTTGACTTACTTTATCCCCTCAGAACATAAATAGTCTTGCCCTGATTTATATGATATAAATCTGCTTTAGATATTTATTGCTTGAAATTTTACGTATGTCTGACTTGGTGTCATAAATCATTCTCAGTAGTAAAACGTAAGGATAGTACATATTTAACATAACATGGTACGTAACATAAGTTCTGCAAAACAGAACCAACCACCAAGTTTTGTGAAATTTAGTTAGATACACAGGTATACTCAGGAACATGTGTTTATCATCAACACATAATTTGGTGGTTGGTTCTGTTTTGCAGAACTATATCCAATTTGTCATTACGTTTTACTAATGAGAATGATTTGTGACAGGTATTACATCAAGTCAGACATTCGACCTCTGAAAATTTCTAAGCCAGAATACGGATTGTTATGGCAAAGGTTTCTGTATTAAGTTTAATTCCTGTCAGAGCCTGCAAGCGATGCTTTTGTCTGAAATGTTTCATGTCGCCAACGGCATTGAGTTCGGGGCGGCATCGACTCCCTCGTATATTCCAATAAAGAAGGACAAGACTCTAATAACGTGGGCCCCAGTAAGCTCCCAAAACGACACCTTAGACTTTCAAACCAACGACCGTACAAAAACCAACCGTACTACATTGTGATACGACTCAATTCGGTTCGGTATAGACATATTCAGTAATAAATACCAAAACTGAACCGCACGTCCGGCGAAGTTTTTAAGGGAAGACGTTGGTAGAATATTAGGTGAGGTTAAGTAATGGAAATTTGATAACACGTGTCAGAAGTATTACACGCCAAGATGCCATGTCTCGTGAATATAAATAATTTAATTAGACAGTCTTTGAGTATTAAGGCAAATTTACATTGAGTTAGTTCGTCATCATCATTGGCAGTTTAATTGATAGCCTACTGCTGGGTATAAGCCTCCTCCCTCAAACGTCATGCCAACATACCTATCCTGTGCTATTCGTATCCACGTCTTTTTTTATGTTTGTTCCGCCTGTTTTCCTCTGACACACGACAGAGACTTGTTTAGGCTTAACATATTGCACAGCCGGTTTACTTTATTTGGTAATGGCAGAGTAATTTGTATATCTATTGGTCCAATTGGATATTATTATTGCCACCTCTTACCCACTACGACCTCTATATCGTCCACCCACCGGGCTGATGGTCTGCCATGGCCTGCCACGTCCTGCCCAATGCCACTTTAGTCTGGCAAAACGGTCTCCAATATCTACTACCTTTGTCCGTCTACGGTTTTCTGTATTTTGGACTCGGTCTCGTAGGGATTTGCCCATCATAGCACGCTCCATGGCCCTTCATTGGTACACGACTTCCTTGGTGAGCGTCTATGCTTCAGCATTCATTGTGGGTAAGAAAAATTGGTTTTAAAGCAATGTGTCCTTTTGGGATCCCTGAAAATGTCCTCTAACTTGCCGAATGCAGCCCATTCCAGCTGTTTACACAGCATGATCTCCTTAGCTCTATGTTAGTTACTGATTTTAAATTCAAGACAATTCAATGTTGACCCGGCTATCACGCTAGCGTGTAAATTACACTTTATGTCGGTACAGCGCTGTCGCAAATTCCCGCTGTATACTTTGAAGTCAATCCGCTCCCTACGTCACCCGCGACATCGGTTTTGACCTTGTCTAAATGAAGAAGTCCGTAGTTTGTTAGTCATTGGTGCTGCGTTGTAGGTTGACGTCGCGTCGGCTATGCGGTGGCGTCGGCGTAGTGTCGAATATGTAAGTACCTAGCCAAATTAACTCGTTTTTCTCCACTGACTGTGAAATAACCACGACTGACTGTGTTAATACTGTCAGTCAGTTCTCGGCGCTAAAACTAATGCCTCTAACTGACTTAATGTAAATCTGCCTTTAGGAAAGTCTGAGGAGCTATCAAGTTTTAATTTTTAATGATAACGCCTACCATTTTCGTTCGACCTTATCGGAGGAATTCTATCAATTTTCAGTGACATATTTAGGTCTTATTCTTTATTCAGTGAGTTTAGTCATTCAAAGGGAGATAGATTGGGTGATTAATAGTTGATATTTATTTATTTATTTATTTATTTATTTATTAATACTTAGATTCACAGTTACATTACCGTATATTATAAACTAATTAACATAGTGCTGGACTTAAACCAAATTGAATCTACATGCATGATATATTCAGCCATTATTGTCCTTTGCAAAGCTCTTTCCAAAACAACTATTCATAAACGGATTTAGTATGAGACATTTATTCCTTATCATTATAAGGACTTTGTGTTGCTTGCTACTTGCTTACAGTTTTCTATTTATGTTTTATGGTACATTTCCAATATACTCTAATTATGTTACAATCTAGCGGAATATGATCGTGAGTAGTTTTAAGCTAACTTAGTTTTATGTTTGTGAATGTGTCCAATTGCACTTTTCTTGGTGTTCTTTATGAATAGCGCTATCACTATATATATAGGGTGTTTGATAATATACGCACAATAATGAAAGGGGTTATTTTGATGAGCTTATTAAATAAATTTGTGAAATGTTTACCATAGAAATGTGAAATTCATTTTGTCATGTAAAAACAAATACTTTATTAAACTTATGTTGTGCTATTGCATAATGCTTGCCATTTAACCACAGATACTGTATTGGTGACTTTTCGAGATATTTCTTGTTGCCCCTTTCTAACCCAAAACCTGCAGCCATATCAGAAAGAGATATCAAATCGGCCTTTTTTTATGTCAATTGCAAGAGTAGGCAGTAAGTTTTATATCGAATTAATCACTTAAACTTAATCGATTTTCTTTAAAATTTTATAATATAACTATTAGTTTTTTTTTCGAGAAGTCTTTATGTTTTGAGAAACTGTCACTTGAATATCGTCAGTATATTACCAAGCAGCCTGTATACAAGTATTACTTATATATATTTATATGGATGCATTAATAGCAAACAAATTAAATTTCTTTGCATTTGAATTTTCATTTGTAGTTCTACGTAGCAAAGCTTTCGTAGAGACTACTACGCCGTAGATATGCTACGCAGCTACGAAACGATCGCGTAGCATCGATGAGTGATATCATTTATTCAACTGATTGAGAACGTTAAAGCTGTGGGTGTACAATCAATCAATACAGTGTATTTAAAACTTGCTTATGACACATTAGTAACTAGATATATGTTATTCGTATCATCTGTATTTGCCTTTGTTTATTAAGCAGTGACTTCAATTATGTTCAAGAAAAAACATTTTGATTCGATTTTGATTTTACAGTTGTCGGTATAATTATTAATTTAATTCATTCAGAATAAATACTCCCCTTTTTTGTGTCGGGGGCTAAAAATATAATTCAAAAATATCATCTCAGCTGTTGAACGTTCAACTGCAATGTCCAATTCCAGCATCACCTTGCAGTATTTATTCCGCACTTGAAGTCACGTACACCGTAAAACAGAACGTAATGCAAGCGCCAGGCGCCGCTAACTGCCGCTTTTATAGAGAACGGAACGCTAACAGTTGTAAAACGTGGTACTTTATTTATGTACTAGGTCTAGGGTTACTACAATGAGCTACAAGTTTACAAGTTCCGTCGTTAATCAAGTGTCCTGTTTTATCCATAGATGGCGTTGCACCAAGTAAACCTCGTCCTTAACTACATGAGCTACATATTTATTATCATCATTATAGTATTTAAACATTTTATATTTCAACATTTATTTCTTATTATTTTAAATCCGTGGTTTTTTAGACTTTGTGTCTTCTCCTCTTACTTATTTTATACAAAATTGACTTAAAGTCAATCTATTTGGATCGGGACAGTATATTTGATCTAAAAAGCTGATAAACAGAAATTTAACCGAAATCAGCAAATTTTTTCCAAGTGATGCTTCAATGAAAATCAGCGAATTCACAAAAGTTGTAGAGAACATTTGTTGCTCTCGTAAGTGTCGAGAATCGCTCCCACTCGGGATAATATACCAGTTCAGAGACACCCTGTATACTACGCGTTTTGTTATAAACGACATTAAACTAAAATACTGTTTAATCAAATAATATTTATTCATCATGTAAGTAGGTACCTGTTATACTGACTAAGCGGCATACTCGCAAAGGCGCCGCTGATTTACGCTATTACTGGATTCAAGCTACCGGTATTAAACCCACCTCTAATATCAGTTAATACGATTCCGGATGTGTGTTTTAAATTAATGTTGTAGATATCAAAACAGGTTGTATGTCTTGACGTTAGACCGCCCTGAAGCAGTTAGTTTAACATCATTATAACCCGATTGCCGAATAATGAGTTTGTTTATCGAGCGTTTCTGAATAAATGTAAGCATATACTCTTTATCGTAGCCGAGTTTAACGATATACTGCGTAGATTTAGCTAAACAATGTGTCAAAAAATTTAAATGGCGGCCGGCAGGTACAATTTTGTCTAGCATATTATCTGTTATTCCTTCAATATGGGTATAAAAAAGTAATGTAATCGAAAAGATACAAACAGCATTGCCGGTTTGAAGGGTATGGGTGCCACCGCTTCGTGATCGTCGCGGGTGAAATCACAGGCACACTACACCTGTTTCCCTCAGGTTGATAGACGTAGGACAGTGCATCGTAGGACACGCTCTTCAGGTGCGTGTCATACGAGGCAATGCTTTTTTATAGGATGATTACCGCTCAACATCAGGGGGCCATTTGCTTGTTGCATCACAATGTTTAATCATCTCAGCCCGTCCAGTCTGCACCCACTGTTGGGTATAGGCCTCTTCTTTATTACGCCATTTTTTTCCGGTCCCTTGCAAGTCTCATACATTGATATCCAGCTACGCTCTCATTGTCATTCGGCCATCGGGCGTGTGGTCTGCCTCTTGGTCTACGAGCATCCCTTGGCCAGCACATTGTAATCGCTTTCGTCCAACGCCCGTCGTCCCTCCTAGCCAAGTGTCCAGCCCATCTCCACTTCAGCCCTGCAATCCTCATAGCCACGTCCACAACCTTTGTGCGACGTTAGATTTCGACATTGGGTATGTGGTCCAAGAGTGATACCGACCATGGCGCGCTCCATTGCCTGTTGAGCTACTCTAATCTTATGCATGTAATCCTTTGTGAGTGGCCATGTCTCGGAACCGTAAGTAAGAATGAGCAGGACACATTGGTTAAACACCCTAGTCTTGAGGCATTGAGGGATTTTAGACTTTAGGACAATAGAATAGAATAGAATACTCTTTATTGCACACCAAAAAAATTAAAAATACAAAGAAATACACAGAAATAAAGGTAAGTACAATGGGTGGTCTTATCGCTAAAAGAGATCTCTTCCAGACAACCTTTCGCACAGACATTGTTGAATAAACAAAAAAAAACGAATTAGTCTTATCAAACATGCCATTTCATATTCGATTACTAAAGCAAAGTAATGTTAATATATTCCAGTCTCGTTTAGTTTGAAAATATAAATTCTAGACGTTTAGCAACCCTATTGGACCTTGTGATGTTTTGATCTTAGCTTAGTGAATTTTATTTTTGTTACTTTGTAAGTGGAGAAAACTTAATGGAGTACTTACTTGTATTTTATTTTACACTAGTCATGTGTAATAAATCTAGATTGCGGAAAACGTATTCAAGTGCTACATATTTGGATTTAAGTGGTAGGAATGAGGTTTCACGATATAATCTCGCACATACTGTATCTTTATATATATATATATATATATATTGTGGTTGTTTGTTATTCCTTAATAAATATAATAGCATAAAATAAAATATATGTAAATAGATAACTCTTTCTTGATACACCAAAATACAATTACATACTTAGCTTAGAAAACTTAAAGACTAATACGTAGTGATACAGTGGGTGTAAAGTGGTAGGAGACTGCTAAATACAGATAATGATCTATTATTAAATACTAGCCGGTTGGCCCCGGCTTTGCACGGATTTTTTATCAAAATATAGTATAGCCTATATACTCGTAGCAACCTGGAATAATGCAGCTTCCTATTGTAATAATTTTTAGAATCTAAACATCAGTTCCGCAGATTACCCCCTACATCCAAACAGACAAACTCACAGATTTACCTTTATATAATATTAGTAAAGGTTATTAAGAAGATGAACATTATGAACAACACATGGTTATTTAAAATATGAATCGGAAAAGCCAGTTACTGGTCCTCACGGTTCTTACAAATGTAAAAAAACTAATAAACAAATATGATATTGAATATCAAGCAAATAAACTTAACTTGTACATTCGTTTTGTTTTCCAAGTAGAGGGATGAGGGGGAGCTCTTGGCCCAGCAATGGGACAGCTAGAGCAGTAAAAACATATTAGTATCTAGATGAATATTATTATTAGTTTTAGCCCTCTGTGTCCCACTGCTGGCCAAAGGCCTCCCCACATTCTTTCCAGTCACTTCTTTCCAGCGCCAAGATGGTCCAATCTGCTCGGAAGTTAGTGAGCTCGTCCCTCCATCTATTCCTTTGCCTGCCGTAACGTCTTCGGGTTGTGTCAGGGTTCCACTCAGTGGTCAGCTGAATATTAAGAAACATTAATAATAGATACATAGAAAGTTTTCGATTATGTTTTGATCCTCATATTATATTGTTTCAGATGACACCGGTTTAAGAAAACAAGATTATCTACATAAGGTAAGCGAAATATAAAAGTAATCATCCTTGACTTAAAGCACTTTGTCATATTAATAAGCCTTTTAAAGCAGCTAAATTATTTAAGATGAAGTGCCCTATTATCCTCGTTTAAACATGAATAATACGTATTTAAGGGAAAATAGCCTTTTTAATTTATGGAAGGAAGGACTGCAAGAGTTCTTAGGTAAAAAAAATCAAATTGTAGTTGACCCGCACGAATTTTATCTAAATAAAATATAGCCTATAACATTCAGGCAACAAAGCTTGTCTGGAAGACCGCCCATTGTACTAAATCTATTTGTAAAATTTATGTCCTGTATTTTATTTTTGTGTACAATAATGAGTTTTGTAGACGAATAACAAAGTAATTTTGTAACCCAGTAGACCTCTGACATGGTTTTACGACTTTTATAGATGACCGACAATTTTTAAATACCATGTAGGCCAAGTCTCATTTGAACGTAACCTATGGTAATACAATTGTTATACAGAGAATATACAGAAAATGCATAAAAGTGCATCCAGCCTTGTTTCTTGTATGATTCATTCTTGGCTCTGTCGCGATTCAAGATTGTTATTCATTCGAGTTTTGACGTCGACTATACCATTTCTGATAAAATGAGGGTACCAAAGGTCATCTATAAAAATAAACAGTGTTAGTCTACACTCAAGTGAATAAATTGAGGTCTCGTGCGACCCTGCTCCCTGAAAGACAAATTAGCTCTGTGACAGGTTAATTATCTGGGAGGGCCTTGTCGGATATAGACTAATTAGTTTTGTATTTTGAAAATACCTATAAAGACAGCTCTGCCCTTTGTTCGAAAAATCCTTTACTTGAAATATTTAGGACGATTGCTTAGAGAATTCAATGAAAAATGCATGTTATATCATTTGTCACGGATTAGAAAACTTTCGTGATTTATTTCAACCATTATTATAAACTAGCTTCCGCCCGCGGCTCCGCTAGTATGGTTTGTCAATAAAAAGTAGCCTATGTGTTAATCCAGGTTATAATCTACGTACATACCAAATTTCATCGAAATTGGTTCAACCGTTACGACGTGGTTAAGTAACAAACAAACAAACATCCAAACATTCGCATTTATAATATTACTGTGATTTATCTGTCGGTCGAAACACCGATAAAACGGTACGTGATAAATGCCGTATCTATAATAATGAACATAAATATCTAACAATTTGTATCAATTCAATTGGGTACGATCATAAGTGCTTTCTTTAGAAGTCTTCCGTCGAAGGAATGTAGTACCTACTAAACTTAATTGCCAATTAAAATCAGTCCAAGCATTGAAATAGAAAAACCTGAAAAATGCAAAAGCCTTTCAAACTACTTCCAAGTAAGTTTAATTAATTTTTACGAGCTCCTTTTCAGAAGTTTAGGTCCCCATCATTCAAAACTTTAAACGTTACCCCAACCCCTAATAAGCACCTTCATATAACCAGTGGCCAACTCTAATAATTACCTAGTCTAATAGTTATTCTTTCAGAATACCAATAATTAAACTGAGAATCGAAATGCGATTATCCTTTCCTACCGTTATAACGACCACGCTGCGCAAAACTCTTTAAAAAAACTCTTGCTATACATTAAAGATAGATAATTCTATATTGAATTACCACACAGTTAATATATAAAGGCAATACAATGGACGGCTTTATTGCTGAAAGTGATCTTTTCCGAGCAACCTGTTACGAGGTATAGGACAATAAGAGAAATCCTAAGCGCCATAAGAGATATACAAAAACGTTCTAATAAAGCACGCCATCTAATATTAGTATTAAAAATAACTGCATTCATAATTTATGTACCAAAAGTTTTTTTGCAAGAATGCACGTGTTAGAATCGATTATCATAAAGAAACCCAAAAAAACTATAGTTATTGGCAATGCATTGTAACAGAACATCTTGCTCGAGAAAGCGCCGTGAATAAAGCTCTCATAATTTAACCGGATGCTTACGACGGGCCAACATCTTTGGTCAGGTTTCACGTTATTAATTGTATTTACGACCGGTCGGGTGTTTTATACCCGGTTCGTCTGTTGGGCCTGACTTACAGACGATCCGGATCGTATTTTGTCATGTGGTTCGTACTTGACTGAACCTTTCGAATGTGTTGATTTAGCTTTGACTAAAATTTAAATTAAATGGTTGAATAAAATGTTCTGTTAAGGGTTAAGTTTCAAAAGAATATTTTACTATTATATATTATTTTTAGTGCTCACAAGAAAATGTCAGATCGAGGTATATGTCGAATGTAAGTACGAGCTAGAAGCCAACCCTAGTGTCGAAGTTTGTAGGCCGTCGGAATCGTTTTTGGTTTTGCTTAGAAATTAGGATTACATATACATCACTATAAATTTATAAATATAGTCCGATAAATTTAGTCCGGCTTTTCGCGGCCGGCTGTGTGTTTTATATCGGTCCGGACAGAGTTACAGGCAATTCAGATAGTATTGTGTTCTTTGGTCCGGTTGACTAAGTTCGGGACACGGTAAAGTTACCGTTACTATGGGTGATATATTTAGGCTTCTGCACAGGCGACTGAACAAACCAACACCGTTAAAGTTCCCACGATAGGTACATGCAATCAAGTGTAAAAGGACGGGGATGAATCCTAAATGATCTCGCTTTTAAACATTTTTGTTTTATTTATTTATTTATTTATTAACAAATAGGAACGCTAACAGCATACATATTACAAACTTTAACATTGAGTTCTAGGACTGCTGTATATACCTATTATAGGCGTACATAACACTGACTTAGACAACATATTTAAGCAACTTATGATTTAAGATTTCACGAACCTGATAATATCGTTTTTGTCATTATTGTTTTATCTATGGTAACGAATTTTCATTTATTAATTAAAGCTTAGAAATAACATTGATGGTCCCGTTCTTTGTAGTTTCTGTATATCGTAACTACAGTTTTGTCTTATAAAACTTATAGATTCTACTCCATTTCGAAAGTCACGTCCGTGCTTTGGAGGGCACTTTAAGATATCGGTCCCGGCTATAAAAGTCGTCAAGCCTTGTCGGAGGCTTTTGGCGACCTAGAAACTCCACACCAGAGTTGGCTACTAGCTCATACAATGTTACTTACTTTAGTTGACACTTTAGCTCGAAGAAGATTTTTTTAATCTAGCCTATGCTGTCCCACTGCTGGGCAAAGGCCTCCACCTCATCTCTCCACTTATCTCTATCATGTACCAAATCCCGCCAGTCCCTACAAAAAGCGTCCAAATCATCGTGCCACTGCTTCTTAGGCCTTCCACGATGTCGCTTTCCATCCACAGGGAACCATCCAGTTACGACCTTAGCCCAACTATTTGGTTGCATGCGGGAGACATGACCCGCCCAATCGAAGAAGAATAACAAACATTTGTTTGTAACTGAAAACTGAAAGATAGTTTTATGAACAGATGCTTAGTAAACTATAGAATAATGTATAGTCTATAGTTTTTAGCAGGGCGATAATACTAGGCAGCTGTGCAGTTTTAAGACTCACTCGTTTTTAAGCTTATTCTTCCAGGAGTTCTTCCTTGTTTAGTTTCCGTTCCTGCTTAGCATACGATGCCTGGCTCGACCATCTAGCGCATAAGCGGGCACTAAGACACAAACGTGCCGCAAACCCTGGACCATCTACAGGGGTCGTATTTACCTGTAAAAAGTGCGGTCATGGCTGCCGCTTCCAAATAGGCCTCTTTAGCCATTAAAGAAAGTGCCTATCTTATCTAACCTGACGCTTACTTAAATCATCTTCTATAGATGTAAAGGCCCATGATGATAGTTTTTAATTCAGCGTGTATTAACACACATATTACAGCGTGGTTAAAGAATTCAGTGCGCCTCGCAAAGTTTCTATACTCTACAGCAGTGTTGCCATATGGATAAGGCATGGATGCCGTATTTTCGTTCCAAAAGTCCGTACAAAATCCGTATTACAATTCTGAGTGAAATTCCGTATAAAAATGACAAATAAAACCAACTAATAATTATTTTATTTATACATATCTTTATTTATCATCTTTAACATATTTACATCGATATTTAAATCATAACAGGGTGATTTACCTAAAAGTTGCTTAGTATGTAACAAGCCTGTTATCGTATCTGTGCCTAATTTATTTCTTTGTTTTGTCTTTAAAAGATTTACGGCGGAGAAAGTTCGCTCTACCGCCGCACTCGAGTGTGGCAAACTCATCAACGCTGAGTTGAATATAGTCAAAATCGGGGAATAGATGTCATCATTGGGATTATGAGCTGTCATTATCTTTACCCAAAATTCTTCCATGTCTTCAGAATCCGTGGAGTGCAACTCTGTGTTGTTCCGTAGATGTGGCCATTCTGTGTCTACGGCTTGTATATTTTCACCTTCAATTAAATTGGGAAACAGTAGAGACTTTAAATAAATATGATAGTTATGGTTTAAATAATGAAAACATCTAAATGTCCTCTTCAGCGACTGCATCTGCCCTAAAAGAGTCTGTGTAAAGTTTAATCTGCCTGTAGCATAAATCCGTTTAAAAATCCGTATGTCTAAATCATCCGTATTGGGCTTCCAAAATCCGTACAAATACGGACAAATCCGTATATATGGCAACGCTGCTCTACAGTGAACTGTTACCCATGATCATAGATCGCCTTTGTCATCGGCGCTGAATAATGACTCAGCCTGTGATTTGTTACAAACGTTACAGTAAACGCTGCCAGAAACCGGGCTCCATGTAGTTTATGATTTGATGGCTCAGTCATTCGCTGTTGGTAGTCCATTATCACTGAATATCTCGGCAACTTAGTGCCTAAAGGGTGTTCTGGTTTAAAATTTGCCATCGTATTGTCTGCAGTGCTTTACTGTCATCCGTATTACTGCACTTTTAATATCTTTCGATATAAGGAACCCTGGGCACAATATCATTACTTCAGTAAGACACTAATATAACACGATAGGCTTACCAATTTATTAATCCTCATAATGGACATCTATAATTCATTTTGAAATTAATTGTTGGTGCATTGTAAAACTGACGAGAATTTGTATAACTTTGCAAGCCCTAACCGGCAGGTAATATTTTTTTTGTTAAACTTTATAGATCTTCGTTTGACCACAATCTCACCTGATGGTAAGCGATGATGTGGTCTAAGATGAAGCACGAAGATCTAGAAGAAACCTATTCGCTCTTACCTTAATTACCCGGATTGTATTCTTTAGGAAAAACAGATGACGGCAATGTATTCCACACCTTAGCTGTGCGCATCAAGAACTTTATTATATATATAATTTAAGATCTTATTTTGTAACATATTAACAGCAAAGAATAAATGACTTATGACTTTATCTCTTACTCAGTACGCAGACTCGTAAATAATATTAATACACCACACCTTTCAAAATAGGGTAAGCATATGTATTAGTAAATATTTAATGAAAACACAAGCACTCTGGCAAACAAAAACATCCTAAGTTCCTTTTGACAAAACGTTATCTCTATGATACATACATAAATAAAGTTGTACAGATATAACAGTTTATCTTGGCAACGTTCATTTGTATAGAAGCGTAGCACTACTAGATTGCGTAGACGCGGTAGTTGGTTTTAATTAGTCTTGAGTGTTTCCTAACATTAAGAATACTTGCTTTGCAAAGCCTTTGAATGTACTCTGAATAGGCGTTTGAGGTAGAAAATTTACGATATTTCATTCCTACATGATGGAGGCGAAAGTTATCCCGAACCTTACAATACAACTACGCAATATAGATTCACGTTTGTCTGAACAGTCTGGTAGGTATGGTACGTCTTTATTAGACAGGCGGTCGCGCTGGGTGGTAAATGGTAATAGTTTTGGTAAAGTGCGTCTGGAGTAGACAGTGGTTAATAATCTGTGAGAAAAGGCTTCTTGAAACTTACGCTTATTATCTTATGAAAGTCTTTGTTTGTAAAAAGTGTGTCTGGACACTAGCAGTTTCATTATCTCTCTTACTTTTGTTTTTTTTTATGCTGTATTATACATTTTATACATGCAGTCCTAGGCAGTAAAGGAGCTGGGTTCTCCATCTTAGTATTGACTACCAGGCGCTGCATAAATCATCTTTGATTTTTCTTTTTTCATGTCTTAACTGGCTGTTTAATATCTAAATTGTATTAGCCCAATAGGAAGCAACTTCCACACCCCTCACTGTTGCCTGGTACAGGTACTCTCGTGTGCAGGTGTGAGAGCAGGCGGGTCATTGTTTTTAAGAGGCCCCGCAGTGGCACTGGCTCCGGGATGGGTCGTAGCCCCACTTGGCTTGATTATCTCAGTAACGACCAACATGAGTGCGCAACCCGTTTAGGGATTTCCAAGTTGGCCACTGCAGGTTGTAGTCGGAAGGAAGATGCTCCATTGATGGAATGTAATCGGGTGGGACAGGGTGACAGGAAGACCAAATCTCGCCGCTACTGGGTTTTGATTAAGGAACTTCATGTAAAAGACTCGCTAAGGGTTTTTAACTTTTTGAGGGTATAAACTTCTAAAAAAGGATAGACACTTATCTTTTACATGTTGTAAGCATAATACTGACTACACACTAGGATTGCCTTTATCGAATCAGCAACTGCGAGTACCATGGTTCCACAACACCCAGCTCCAAAGCAAATATTTGCCGATAGTGCAAACATTTGTTCCGTTCTACATTAATTTAACTTTTAACTTAACTAATCTTACTTAACTTAAATTATTTTATTTGCTAACTATACTATTATGTCTACTTAAACGAAATAACTTGTACTTCGGAAGAGCGAGACCCTCTAACACAGGTATTTCATATTTAAAAAAGGGTCCCCCCCAACCCATGAAATGTATCCTAGATTAAGATTACCGAAATAAAATATTTGTGTTTGTATTGGTTCTACATAACCAGCTCGATATTATTTGTAAACTTTGTTATGCTAGTAAAACGCCCACGGCGCCTGCGATGACGTCAGTTGATTCAGCAAGTTTCATTCGAATCGTAAACAAACAGCCTCCCAGACGACTCTACAATTTGAAAGAGTACGTCACAGACGCGACGCTTAGTCGCCTATCTCTTACATACCAAATCATCTCAAACCCAGTTCTAAAATGTAATTACTGATTAACATTCCAATCTTACCCAGTAAGCAATAGTATGAATATTTTGACAAGCATATACAATTATTTATTTGTATGCTAAAGCAAGCATACAATACGATTACATTTAACTGTGTATTGTATATAAAAAAAATAGAAAAAGAGTCAGTGAAATAGTAGAAGGGATAAACGTAACCAAAAAAAAAAGAGAACTGGGTAGTAATTTCATTGATGCGTAGGATGTGCACGCAGAGGCTACGCACGTTATCAACGTGGGTCTTTTTGTCTGGTTGCGTGTGTCTACTTTTCCACTGCGGCGTACGGTTATTGACCCACGCCCACGTCGCATACGTCAGTGCCGCTTTGAGCTGTGTAGGTGAAGCATCCGGGCAGGCCTTGTGTGTGTTGGTGACGTTATCAAGACACGCATCCGTATGTAGCGTGGCCGTGGGTCGCAGTGGATTGATTCGCCTACATTTTCATACAAAGCGAAGCTAAATACACGTGCGTAGCGTGCCCGTGCGCTACAATGGAACCGCGGCTTTATGCCCGCCATAATGGTATAAATAAACATAAATAAGGTTAATTTATTATAATTTAAATACATAGACTATATGTAAAAAAACAGACTGCTCTAGTCCAGACGACTCATCTGTAGAGTGCGTCACAGGCGCCATCCAGCCGCTGTCATTTGCAACCGTGCCAGGACTGCCAACTCATCGTCTACGTACTCCTAGCTCCTAGTAAACAGTGCCCCAGAATAGTATGTTAACACTAACACCCGTTCTCACTAACCACGAACAAAGAGACGCCTTACTAAATAACGCCTAATGTAAACCAATCCTTTACTTTCACTTCTTTACACCAATTTTCGTCAACCAATCGATTTTCAATTGTTTAATCCTAAAAACAAGAGGTGTCTAAATATTTGACACTTGTCTATGATTTTCAGCAAAATACAAGTGAAGCGGCTGACTGACTGACACAAACACATCTGTCAGTTGAGAGAGTGGTCTAGCATTACGCACTGCCAAATCGGTGTCGTAACTTAAGGCAACGCTAAATAAATAAAATAAAACGAAAATTTATTTCAAGCCAGTGACTCATATTTGTTACAAATATAAATAAAATTACACAAAGAAATTAAACTAAATAAAATAAAAATTATTCAATTAAATTAAGTTATAATTAAAGTAACAACATACACATACATACATACGGATAAAGGTGGGTGAAACATTTTTTTGCTCTAGGAAACTTCTTAATAATTAGGCATCTCATTTAGGCGTCTCCTAGGGTTAGTGAAAACGGTTGTAAAGAGGTTAATTCTACCTAAAATAGGAGACAAGTTATTATTCTTTGACATTTTAGAAACTCTATTATGTTAATGGAACAGCAGTCGGTACAAATCGGTCGTTTTTATCATCATCAGCTCTTAGGTACACACTTCCCGACACATATCTACTGGTAGTTTAGTTAAAATAGGCTTTACAGTGACCGTATGTTTGAATTTTTACTCTTTGAATACATTTTATCCAAACATTCTGGACGTATTGTGAGTGTGCCTTCGTAGTGAGACTTTGCAAAAAGGTCAA
The DNA here is from genome assembly GCA_963924445.1 of Philereme transversata. Taxonomy (NCBI): domain Eukaryota; kingdom Metazoa; phylum Arthropoda; class Insecta; order Lepidoptera; family Geometridae; genus Philereme; species Philereme transversata. The sequence continues at coordinate 5,270,445 of OZ004343.1, read as the reverse complement.
ACGTCAAGTGTTCTGCACGATCTGCAGGACATCTGCATATTTAATGTGTCCTTGTGCCTTTGGAAATGCAACTACTGTTAAAATCTATGAAATGGACCATCGGTAATGTTTTAAGCCCCCGACGCAAAAAGGGAGGTGTTATAACTTTGACTGTATCTGTAACATCGTAGTTCTCAAATCAGTGCGTTTTTTTAATAGAAAGTTAGTTAAACTGAGGTTGCTCTTAGCTGCATACTAGTTGACCCGGTGAACTTCGTACCGCCTTGACATGCATATGACGCGGGCTGCTAATGTACGTCACCGGTAGAATTCTCAATCGGTCATCATTAGTCGCATCTTTGTATGAGAAAATTAATTTTCTTCATAATTTCTTTTTGCGTGAATTTTTCCGAAATTTTAATAGTTATTCTGCTATTCGGGGCAGAGACGAATGCAACAAATCAAAGATCATCAAAATCGGTCCAGCCGTTCTTGAGTTATAAATGGTGTAACTAACCCGACTTTGTTTTATATATTTAGAAGATGTTTGATGAAAATCAGGCCAGTCGATCCGAAGATTATCATCACTTTTCCTATTTCGTGCTCAGCTGTAAAATGGAAATTTATAACGGGTTTTTTATGATCATACTCGTATATTAGAAACACAATCGCATTGGAATATGGTTCGAAACCAGTTATCTAAAGGACCAGTTATTGAAGCTTTAAAATAAAGAAATATTTTACTCTTTGCAATTGCCAATAACAGTTGACAGATAACTTATTCAGCGTTATTAAATGACAAAGGTGACCTTGGAATTCTAGAGAGTATACTGCTCGCCCTCAATGGCTTGCAGTTGTGAAATGGGTCAAGGTTGTTTGTTTGGACTTTTATTGAATGTAGATATCAGCATAAATTAGTTGAAGTGCATGAGAATATTGTTCACTGTTTTTTACTAATTGTAATATGACAGTTGGATTACTCTTTATCCCCTAGGGTGTTTTAGGATTGCTGTAAACTGTTATCCGATGCCCTTTGCTGATAGGAGGCAGTTCCAAGATATCTTAAAGCATCTTACATCATCACCATCCTAGGGAGACAAGCACAGCTTATGTAGCTATGTTCATTTCCCTTGGAAGATCTAGGATTACTTGAAATTTTCTTCTAGATTCTAATAAAAAAACATGTTTAGAGGGTTGTTTAAGTCTCTGGGGAGACATCTAGCATTCTAGTTATTGGAGAAATGTTTTGTTTTGCCAGACATATAGTTAAGTTTAATACGCGACTGATATTGCTTTAGTTATTGCTCGAGTTAAGAAATTAATTAGGTAAAACATGGAGCAGAGTCGCTAGGGATCGCGAGAAATGGAAAGAGCTGAAGGAGGCTAAAAGTGGACTTTGCATACAAAACAATTAATTTAAGTCTCTATAAATTTACCTCAAATATTGTGTAAAGAAAATAAAAGCTTATTTATTATTTTTTTTTTATTTAAGAGATTCTACTTAGCGTGTCAATAGCTCTACTTATATTGTGTTAGATAGGTAGGTACTTAGCTACATTGATGGCGCCAGGAGAAGCCATTTTTAAGTCTTCTATTGTGCATTTAAGAGATTAATTTTACCTCAACAGCTGGCTTGACAGAGATCGCTAAGGGTTCCAGAAAAGTTTAATAGATTTTTTAAGTACTTACGTAGATTTTTAGATTTTATGTATTTATTGTATGTTTAGATTTTTTACAAACACAAGTTTGGGTCGATAGTTTTTTTTTATTACTAAGGTTTCACAATATTTTAAGGAGCAATATAAAGTTCCTGAACTGTAACAATGCTCAACACATTCAAGCCGTCAATACCCTGACTTCAAAAGGTTTTCTTCGGAACCACGTTGCGTGCAGGTCGGGGGTTGTAATATACTTCACTTTACGTTGATTGGCGTTCGTTCCCGACTCGCTGGCGCCGCTCGTAATGTTGTCTAAAATAACAATACAGCAATATGTAAAACTCTACCAATATTCTACGCTACTAAAATATTATGTTGGAGACATTCGGGTAGTATACATTTCAACACCTGCCCCACCTTAGGGCGACTTACGCAATGATGCCTAAACGTATTTAGTAGCTAATTATGATTTAGAGAATTGTCAAATCATACAAATACGTCAAATTGAAACCGGTTTAGTCGCCAAATATGTTTCGGGATCGGAGTGCAAGCCGGGCTTAATCTTAAAAGCCACCCAGTGAGAGTTTGTCACTGAGTGATTTGATAATTCTTGAAGGCAGTTGATAGTAGGGATGTTACGGAGGTTGTTTTAACGGAACCGAAGTCGGAGTTTTTAAATTTTGTTTGTCGGAGTCGGAACCGGAATCGGAGTCGGAGTCGGAGGTGGTTCAATGAAGTAGTTCCAAATAACACTTGATTTTGGCTTCATTGTCCAAATCAAAAACAGATAACTTTAATTGAAAAGCAGCACAAAACAAAACGAATACCCTATATTGCGAATCATACAACGAGTGAAAGAGTAATCGACGATAGAATGCGCGTGGGGAAGGGGGTTCCCTATTCGTACATGCTGACTGCCGTGCCGCCGCCGCTATCGGCTATGCTTTTACCTCCGATTTAAAAGTGTCGGAGCCGAAGTCGGAACCTAAGGTGGAATATCCATCGGAAGTTCCGACTTATCAGAGTCGAAATTGAAGCTCCATAACATCTCTTGTTGACAGTACTGAACATTTTTTTCAGAAGTTGTTATGCGAATTACTTGGCAATCATTAACCGGATGATTTTAAAGATACAGTGCCTTTAGTCCGAGTTGCAAACGTCAATAGATTTCGTGAGCTAGCTTAGCGGCGCTACAAGTAAATATATTGAAGGAAACGAAATGGCTCACAAAACTAAAGGCTCACTAAAGGCCAAGAATAAGGGCAGGATTAACCACTAGCTTTTACGAACTAACTTCAAGACAATGTTAAAGTTTGAGTGGATATATGTATATATTTCTTTAAAACACCATCACGGCTAATCCTACTCAGATTTTTTGAATGTAGTTTGTGAACTGCTCAGCTTTTCTATATCTTCAAAATCACCTGGTAACTAATGCTTGACATGTAAAACGCATATCAACTGCTTAAAGTTACTATCACAAGTCACTGAGATAAAGAATAGGGGCTGGAATCACACGGCTGCTTTATACGGACAAACTCTTTAACCATGCTGAAAAACAGGATAAATCTCTCGGACCTCTCTTTTTCTTTTTTAGCGTAAAATTTTCTAATATTTTAATAGTTATTCTGCTATTCGGGGTGGAGATAAAGCCAACAAATCAAAGAACATAAAAATCGGTCCCGCCGTTCTTGAGTTATGAATGGTGTAACTAACCCGACTTTGTTTTATATGTATAGATATGGCTCAGCTTCGAGCAAACCCTGAGAGTCCTTGAGTATAAAAACGTTTATATCAAATAAAAAAAGTTTTAAGAGTTTCCAAGCGGTTTGCTATATTAAAATGATTCAGCTCCATTCTTCCATTCTTTGCAGATGTATTTACGTCGAATGAATAGGTAAAAGGTAATAAGAAATGCAACAGCGTATTGCTCTGTTGATTGCCTCGGGGCCTTAGTGTTCGTGTTTGCAGTCATACATTTGCTATATTTTGAGGCAGTGGCTTTGTATGGTACGTATTCTGTAGTACGTAACATATCAAGAGGTTCCTCATCATCATATCAGCCATAGAACGCTGACTAAAATTATTAGCGTGAACGAAATAAGACGGTCGCATTTTACGAATTTTTTGTAAGTAAACAACAGAATCGCCATTATTGTCTATAATAATATCACTTGACTTCTGTTATAAGCTTATTTGTTCGGTGTTAATTTTATTTAAAGATGATGATGGGTAGAAGAAGACATGTTATTCATTAAGGTATAAGAGCCTAAAAATACATTTTTCAACGAAATATATAAATCGGCCAACACCTAAGAGAAATAGTCCTTTTGTCAAATAGGGGTTAAAGTATAAAATTGCCGTTTTGTACTGAAAAATTCAGAAAAAAAAATTCTAAGGCAAAATATATATTTAATCAAAGTATTTACATTAACTGTCTATACATTTCTGCCATCCCATGGGAAGGTCAGTTATGCCCTTTTCGGTAACTCTGGCGACCTGAGGGCTTAGCCAAGTTACAGTCGATTGGCGATGACGCTAGTCGATACGTCCGAATATGTATGGGATTTGACACCTGCTATAGAAATATGACGTCATTCAGCGACAACAAATGTATGTAGAAGTCGAATAGATTCGTGGCGAATGACATTTGGCTACGGGCCCTGTACTCAACAAACTGTGTGAAAGCATCTTGTACTGCTTCCTGGGAAGAAATCGCGGAAAAATGGTAGTTGGTTGGGGCCAGGTCCGGTGAGTACGGAGGATGACGGATGGTTTCTAACTGCAGGTCCTGTAGTGCTAAAACGGTTTCTCGAGCAGTATGAGGTCTTGCGTTATCATGGAGCAATAGTGGTGAAGATCGGTTGACGTGTCGGGGCTGTATCGCTGCGAGTTTCGCCATCATTGTTGGAAGTTCTGTACAGTAGACATCTGCTGTTGATTGACTGGACAATTACCATCACTTTTCTATGGGTAATCTTCGCTTTAGAGCATTGCTGCGGCGTTTGACCTGGGGCCCAATTCTGCTAATTTTTAAGAAAAACTATTATGGAGCCATACCATTGTTAAACGATTATGATTGTTATTCCTGTCATAAACTACCAAATGTTCAATGGGGTTGTCATAGCAACGGCGGTCATTGAAAAAATATTGTGTTAGTAGAATACCAAAAGGTATCTATAGTGGCGATTTTTCGACGATACCATTGTCATAGTGAAACAATAGGTTTAGTAGAATTGGGGCCCTGGAGTCAGCCATTGCGTTCTTCGCTTACGATTATCGTAAAGAATCTACTTTTCATCACACGTCACAATTCGGTTCAAAATCCCTTCATTTCTGTAGTTACCGGTTCAACAAGGTAAGGTAAGCTTCAACTCGTGCTTCTTTCTGCTGATCAGTTAAATCATGGGGCACCCATTTTTCAAGTTTTATTATGTTACCTATTTGTTGCCAATGAGTCAATATTGTGGGTATGCTAACATTATACCACGCCGCTAATTCCTTGGTAGTTTGATACGGATCGGTTTCCACCATCACTTTCAATTCATCGTTGTGCACCTTAGTGGCTGCTCTTCCTCGGGGTTGGTTCTTCAAGTCGAAGTTTCCACTACGAAAGCGATTAAACCAAAGTCGCACAGTGCGTTCATTTGCCGTATCCTCTCTAAACACAGCATTGATATTGCGAGCTGTTTCTGCTGCGTTAGTTCCACACCGGAACGTGTATCCAAAAATTACTTTAATTTTAGATTTATCCATCTTTACTTTAAAAGTTGAATGAAAAAACAATTGAAAGTCAAACAAACAATTATTGTAATTTTTTCGGGAATGTTATAGTTATCGAGTGGAAAAAGTTTCACTTTGGAATCTCACACCATGCAGGTTTAATTTTAATTCAAAGGGGCCACTATGTTAAAACGGTAATTATATATTTAAACACTTAGAAAAAAACTATAATTTATTTTCTTTAACATATATTATAAATTAATAAAACCGATGTCTGATCCAAAACATTTTGGAGGACTCTGTCTGGCTCGAATAATTAAAGCCACAAGAGACCTATATTTCGATAAACGACGAGCATAGATGTAGAAAAATTATTTGCAATTCAAAGGAGAGTTCAAGACGCATAAAAATGTCTTGACATGCATTGAATTACAAGGTTAAATACGCCCTTTTGGGTGAAAAATATTGTAGAGAATTCGAAGTAACTGCCTCACGCGTGTTGTGAATATGTTTTACAGTAGTGTACTCAGAGCTTAGGTAACAGAGGGAATTATTAATACTATTAAGCTTAGAAAATTTTCGTGATTTATTCAATCATTATTAAATACTTATTTATAATAATGAATATGATTAAAGTTAAAATATCATCAAGAAAGAAAGCTTTCATGAATAATGTACCACGTTATCGTCGGTCGTAGGCCGTTATCGTAGGGGTTTTGGATGTATGAATGAAGTCCGACAATAATTAGGTTCAATTCGTGAACCCTATTCAGAGTGAGTAGGTACTATTTGTCCGAGGCATTTGATCCACTTAAAAAGTTTACATGGGTTGGTCAGTAGCTCAAACATGAATACTTATATTCTTAGAAGTCTCATATCATAGTTTCATTACCTTAGTAGCTGGGTATAGTCCTCTCTCGGTTCATTATCTCAGTATCATACATTATGTTGCACGCTAGATATTAATATTTGCAGTGAGCTTATCTTTTGTGTTGGTTTCCATTATTTAATGACGCTGTTGCAGTAGCATATGCGATCTTCTTGGCAACGGTACAAGAGTCTATATTGCTTGAAACGACGTGGGTCGTATAATGTGTCGCAACGCAGGCTATGCACGGCGTTTCTATACATTTCGCGGCGTAACGAACATAATTGTTGTATGTTATACAAGCTCAACTAACTGTAAATGAGAGTACCTGTTTTTATTGACCACGTGCCGTCGAATAATTATGTTTAATACGAGATTGAATTACAATTATATCCCCTTTTCAATCAGGCAAATGAAAATTGTCTATTAGTGTTGTAGTTTATTCTTAGACGATAGGAGTGTATAAACTCTTAGTACGTGAATGACGGACGATATTCGAAGTCAGTCCATTTTTTAGATTTTATCCTTGCAACACTTTTCAGCTCTTTAGGCATTCTTTCAAAACTTCCTAGCCACATACACTTGAAATGATTATCACACAAAAACAATACATGAACCAAATTATACTATAAAGGCAATACAATAGGTGGCTTGATCCCTAAGCGTGTGTTTAGACTGGCCACAACCACAATATGTGGCCGGGCAGTAGCTAGTGTGAATGGGAACCATGAGGTGCGTAAAGTTGCGCTGTGGCCGCGATGTCGTCGGTATTGACCACACGTTCGCAACACAATTGAACGCGACTGAAAGTTTGGTCCGTGCGAATGCAACTCTAGGTTTTCATGCTCTTTTTTTTCATTTCGATTTGTGTATGTGGTGTAGTTGACGCCCGCCGCTAAGAGCGGTCTCTTCTAGGCAACCTTTGGATAGTAAAAACTTGTCTTTTAACAATCTAGTGAATATGACATTTTCTTCATATGATACGACTGCCCCCGTCCTGAGCACGTCCACCTACGTGCGAGATGCGTGTGCTACACTCTATTTACGACTTTTATCTGAGAATTTTGTTCTCCCCTGGGTCGATCCTGTGGGCTTGTTTATGTTCGCCTACTTACGCCACCATGTGGGACGAATTAAGGGTGATTGGTGAAGCACGTGTGTGCTAATAGGACACCAAGAAGGTTATAAGATAGAATTTAATTAGATACGTTGAATAATTTATAAGAAAATAAGATAGAGTGAGGCACGCCCCGGGTTATTTAGATATTTGTCCTATTTTCAGAATCTCATATATTCTTTTCAGAAAAAAGGTGAAATAGTAAGATCGTGGGCGAGGGTTATACTTTTCATTCAAGAATACGATTTAAGTAGGAGAGGGTCATAAAATAATTTCGCTTATTGTGGGTTCATTCATTGTCACTTCACTATGCGCTCTGATTAACGTAAAGTGAAATTCCTTACACTGATATAATAAAGTAAGAAATAAGTTTTTTGTTGAAAAATTACTTTTTCAAAACAAGCTTTTATAAAACTCATAATCGGAACCGCAAGCAGATTCAAATGAGCCCAAACACTAGTAGCCTACTATAATCCATTCAGAAGTTCCGTTGTCTAGCATCCGTCTCCATCATGGGACCCACGTCCATGGTACCATATTATTTCATTGTCACCGAAGCTACTTATGTATTCCAAATTTCAGTTCAATCGGTTGAGGGAAACGGGTTTAAAATTCAGCTGCAGGGTTCCACCCGGACAAACATACATACATTGCAAGTTAATAAAAAGCTTGTAAAAGAGCTGTGTTTATGGAAAAAACTAGGTTAAATAAGGTCAACTAACCATCACTTTGATGTTCGTAGCAAAGTGTAAAATATGCTATAATTAAGTACTTGCGCTTGCTTGCTTCCTGACCAATCAGCTAATAAATAACAATAAAAAAATATATTCTTAGAGATCCTACGCTTTGAAATCCTTTTCATAAAGATGTGAATATCTCGCCTGACAGCCTTCTAAAACCACTGACACTAAGATTGACCTTATTGTTTATGGTAGGTAATTGCGTTTGTATACGCATCAATCTTTTTCATACTATCAGGAATCTTTATTACTGATACCCTCAAAAGTTAATGCATATTGCGAAGACTCATCCATCATCATAATATTATGTAGGTAACATGTGGCGAAATTCGGAGGGTTTTCTCATATCAAAGTATGCTTAACGAGCTAATACTTTTTCTTTTGTTAAAAATATTCAGTACCAAAAGTTTTCTAGCTTCCATTATATTTTCCGAGATAATATTTCATAATTCTTGTCTTAATTTGAATGTTTACATCTTTCCTTCCACGAAAATATAAATGTAAATTATACAACTTTTTAATTATATTGTTTAACTTTTTTGTAATGTTCCTAGTGAATATTGAGATTCACTAGAGTAGTAGGCTAGTTTCACATACATATCTTATCTTAGAAGGTATCCTATATTACGAGTGTCTCGGAATGATAGCACTAGGTTTTATTTATTTTGTAAAATGAAAACATGGATTATTTATTTATTAGGTCACCACCAAGGTGTGCACTAGAACCAGTATTATAATAACATTATTAATTAATAACAGCTAAGGTTCTCTATAATAATTATAGGTGAAGGCAGCATGATTAAAATCTTACCACTAAACGAGAAAACCAATATATATAAAACAAAGTCGGGTTAGTTTCACCATTTACATACATAGATGCAGCTAATGATGGCCGATTGACAATTCTACCAGGGCGATGTTCATTGGCAGCCCGCGTCATACGCGTGTCAAGGAAGTTCGGTGGGTCAACTAGTAATAAAAAAAAACAAAGGACTAAAATAATGAATTTAATTTTAATGTAGGTATGTAATTTTGTGACTTAAAACTTTATTTAATTAATACTTTCACACTAAACAGAATAATGCTAGGAGGACTTAATGCTAATAGCATAATCTACCAGTCATCCTGGTCGTGCTAAAAGAAGGTAAGGCGTGACACAGGAAAAAAGGTATTTAAAAGCTAACAATAAAAACAGACTCTAAATGGACTAAATAAGAACATAATAATAAATTCTTTTGTCTTCAAAAAGTCTTATTTTGAATAGATTTTCATTACCGTCAATACAGGTTAATACAAAAGATTTTTTTTACATTGTACCGTTATATAGTTTGGTAGTTTCTGAAAGCCCATTAGCGAATACATTAATACATCCAATTCAATGGAGTTTTTGTGGAACGGTAGAATTATCGCTACGATCGATTCGCGTGCCACAATCACCCCTGTAATTAAAATTCCGGTGGGATCAACCTTTCATTGTGGTTTCAATTGATGCGGGCACAATATTGGTTTCAAACAGTATGAAACTTGGAATAATTCAATGCAGAGGCTACATAGTTGATCTAACCTCTCGTCTTAGCTTAAGTTAAGGTGTTTGTAAGTTTCTATTAATCACTCCAATGGTCTTTTACCTTTAGTAGGTGCATGTTTTAGATAGGAGCGCTTAGGAGGCTTAGGACCGATAGATGATATCAATTCAGGCGGGCATATCCGGGAATATACGTGTCTGTTTTATTTTCTCAATCTTTTTTATATAATTTTAAGAAATACGAGGCATGCCTTTTAAGTTTTGTCGTTTGAAGAAAAAAACACATCTAGAACCTTATAGTACTTTTTATTGTTTTTCAAAGTATTCACAACGTAGCTTAAAACACTTTTCCATTCGCTCAAACCAGTTATTATAACATTTATTCCACTCTAAAGTGGGGTGTTCAAAATGGCTGTCTTGAAAGCGTCGACTGCTTCTTCACCGGACTGGAACCTTTGACCACGAAGACTTTTCTTAATTTTAGGAAATGTAAAGAAATCGTTAGGGCTTAGGTCAGGACTGTATGGAGGATGGTCAAGAATTTCTACTTTTTCCTGCTTCAAATACTCAATCGTTTGACGAGCGCTGTGTGAGCTTGCGTTGTCGTGGTGCAGGATGATGCGTCGCTTTGAGTTAGATTTTCGAAGTTCGGCGATGACTTGTGGTAAACAAACTGTAGTATACCACTCTGCGTTAACCGTTCTACGATCTTCAAGTGCAATAGTCGCAACATGGCCGGTTTTTCCAACGAACGTGGCCACCATCTTCTTTGAAGTGCTTCGAGAACGAACAACTTTAGTCGGCTTTGGCTCGTCTTGAAAGACCCAGATTCTAGATTGTTGTTTGGTATCAGGATCGTAGGCATAGATCCAAGATTCGTCACCACTTATGATGTCGTAGACGTGATTTGACTCCCCTCGGTTGAACCTTTGCAGAGTTTTCTTACACCATCTGACGCGGGCCGCCTTGTGAACGTCGGAAAGCAGATGCGGTATCCAACGGCAAACTAGCTTTCTCACACCAAGCGCTTCATGCAAGATCTTCTGAATGGTTGTCCCTGAGATGCCTAATAGAGCCTCTATCTCTCGATACGTCACATGACGATCTTCGAGAATTAGTTGTCTCACAGCAATGATGTTATCTTCAGTGAAGGCGGATTTTGGGCGTCCTTCGCGAAATCTGTCACTAACACTAGTATGTCCACGCTGGAATTCTAAATACCAGCGTTCGACAGTCCGCAGACATGGGGCTACATCACTGAACACAGATGTTAGCTTTTCTAAACACTGAAGCCGTGTCAGGCCTCTTCTAAAGTTGTAGAAAATTATTGCACGAACATTTTCCTTAGAAAGATTCATTTTCGTACGTGACCTGACAGATTCAAATCGAAACTGTGACTAAACAATAGCATTAATCCTAATACTTTCAACTGTTTTGAGATTCAAAATTTACATTGTTGTTTACACATTTGAATGTGTTTACACACATTCGAATATAGAACAGTTCCAAATTCAAAATTGCCGGAAAATATGGAAACGACAGAACTTAAAAGGCATGCCTCGTACATTTATCAACAGAAAGAATAAACAAAATTTTTACAATACTATAAAATACAGAAGAAACAGTTGAATCATCTGAAGGCCGTCGTTTTTTTTATCTTCTCACTTGCGCAGAAATTAATCATGTAGCTAATTTAACAGATGAACTAGTTTAAGCAACGTTCAGTAATGGATTTTAGGTATTTACTATTGAGGGCGTCAGCGCTTCGAAGGATATGATAAATGGCCGGTCATGTTTTAAACAATTCGTTATATCGAAGGCTATAATCAAGAACCCTCTGAGAGGCCAGGGCCCGTAGCCAAATGTCATTCGCCACGAATCTATTCGACTTCTACATACATTTGTTGTCGCTGAATGACGTAATATTTCTATAGCATGTGTCAAATCCCATACATTTTCGGACGTATCGACTAGCGTCATCGCTAATCGACTGTAACTTGGCTAAGCCCTCAGGGCTGATCTAGCTCATACGAACTTACTTTCCTTACTGTTAGATATGTACTGTGATGCGGGCCCTGAATTTACATTCAGATGCCATTCGTGATACCCTTGGATACTTTGGATTCCCATTGTTTCGCTGTCGGCCTTTTGTCAGTCTGGAGTGTGAATTATACGTCGGGTGCCATGTGATGCTCGCACCTTTGCGTTTTCATTTGTTTTCTATTGTTTTGTTGAGTATTTTGGGTTATCTGAAATATATTACAGTCTTTTGTCAGTTTGAAAGTTTTGCTTATGCAAGGCATTGTTATATAGGTTAAGAAATGCTATTAATAAAACTATAAGAGTTTTATCGCTTATTTTACACCATTTAGTAGTCCACTATTAGACTTAGAACATATGCACTCGCTACATGTACAACATTGTACGCGCGTTTGAATCGATATAAATGCTGCAATCTGCTTTTTGGGACTCTACGGCTACAAAAACGCGCGTCGTCTGCTAGTTAATACGCCGTGTGCATAGGCCCTTAGGTTTCTCCCAAAGGGCCCACCCGATCCTCAGCTCTTCTCACCCAGTCTCTGCTAGCTACCAGCGTGCAGGTCGTCGTTCTATCTAGCTGGACGGGCGTTACACACGGCGTGTCCTCTATAAGGTATTGAACATGTTTACCCATACGGTTATCGGTTCTGCGGCAGTTATGGCCTGCGCGCTGCTACTTTAGCTTGCTGACCTTTGAGCTATGTCGATCTCCTTGGTTCTCCGCCTGATAATTTAATCTCGGATTATTTGCTTTAGAAACCCCGAGCATTACCCATTCCATTGCTCGCTGAGCAACTATAAATATTATTTAGCGGACCGACAACCGTTGGGGTAAACGAGTTCTTGAGTGGAGACCGCGTCTTAGCAAAAGTAGTGTGGGGCGCCTCCCGGCTAGATGGAGCGATGATTTAAGAAAGATGGCGGACAGAAATTGTTAAGAAGAGCCGAAGACCGGGCTCAGTGCCGGATTTCGGAGAGGCCTATGTCCAGCAATAGACTAATGGCGGCTGATGATGATGATGAACCTGAAGTTAATGAAGGGAGTCATTTTCAAAATTATGTTTTGTATTTTATTTTGGTGTACAATAAAGAGTTATTTTATCTTATCTTATCTTATCTCACTGGTTTCTTAAACTATCAGACACACACAGTGACCTTATCAGTAGTTTGACCATATATCTTAGGGTAGCCATGTAATATAGTATGATATAAACAAGAAAGAAAACTGGTTCTTCTGCTATGAAACTTATTTTAACAAAGAAATATATAATAGTGAAATGCCAATACAACAAAGACGTTATCACATTCTATACATATTTAAAATATAAACATAACCTTTACAATCGTTAGATACACTACAGCCACAAAATTAATATTATATCGAAACATCAATATGTACAAAAACTACCCCAAGGTAAGCTAAAAGAAAATACTAATTAATATTACCTCGCCGTAATATAGTTTTTAATTAGCACGGGAGGTATGTTCTGAAACCTTAGTGCTTACATTATTTTATAGTTTTTTACATTAATTAGCCATTAATCGTTTGTATACAATGCAATGCACTATGTATTCCTAAAGTTGTGAAATAAACTTTTTCTTCTTCTTATAATATTAAGTTCGCCTTTGTATTATTTGATTAGATCAAGATGATTTTTTATTTACAACATGCACGCTCCCCTCCCTCCCTCACCCCCTCAAGTATACACATTTACACAACATCCCTCCCACCCTTCTTTCTTCAAATGCGTACGTACTAAATTCCTTAAAAATTATTATGTCTTTTTAATCATTCTCTTTAGGTGACTAATTTCTAAAAAGTTATGTCTATAAAATGAGAATCTGTTATTGGCATTAAGCATTAGCTATAAGAGTTTGTTTACATTGATATTAAAATCTGTTGATTCAGTAATAAAACAAATTATTAGCTTTGAAATACCTTTTTTCCTGTGTCACGCCTTACCTTCTTTTAGCACGACGAGGATGACTGGTTGATAATGCTATTAGCATTAAGTCCTCCTAGCACTATTCTGTTTTGTGTGAAAGTATTAAATAAATAACTAAAAAATAATTTTAACAAAGGAGGAGCCTAAATATTTGTGACCTAAACATTTCAGTATTAAGACTGAAAAGGATAAGTCTTTTGAGTTATTTTAGTATCAATAGTGTCAGTGTTAGTGCCAACCTCAATCTCTTATGTCTATCTCAATATTAAAATAATATTACACTGACATTTCGCACCATGACTCAATTAGTAAGCTTATTTTATTATTGTAACGGCGAAGCAGTTTTAGTGACGTCACCATAAATCGTTCACTCAAAACGTTTCACCTTAAACTTCAAATACAGTGTAAAATTATCCTAAAAAGTAAGTAAATCATGTTTATTTTCGCAATGTTTTATACTGAACGTGGCGTAATCACTAGAAAGCACTGAATATACAACATTATAAGGATTATAACAGTAATGTTTAAAAGTTTTGTGGTTCAAATCGAAATAATGTTGCTACAAGCTTGAAACAAAACGCTTCTGAGACATGATGGTTTTCTAAAAGATTGTGGTGGGCGCCCTGTTCATAAAGAACACAAGAACAAAGTCTCTCTTAAATAGAGACTTCAATAGATCAACTTGGCTAGATTAATCTAATAAAACTAGAGTACATTGATAATGAATCTAAAAGAAAAATAAACCTTTATTTAGAGATAGTTTTAGCCGAGACTAGGGATCATTAATCTAAAGTTATCTACGTCAATCCGTAGACCTATTGTTGGCCACATCTGTCTGACGATCAGTCTCGATATCTTACCCTTCGCCCTTGGGGTTACTTCCAAATACAAGCAATTATTGTTTTCTCACGTCTAAAACGAATTCCGTCGATTCATCCATGTTAAAATGTTATTTATTGTAATTGCTCGATGACTGGGTTTTAGGAAAAAATTTTTTGGGAATATATGGCTGTGTTATTGGAAAAGGTTAAAAATAAAATGTTCGCTTAACTGCGTCTCAGTTTAAAACACTTTCTTCGTTTTATAATTCGGCTTTAAAAAACTGAGTCAGTTCCTAGATAAGAGTTGCTAGTAGTCAGGGGTCAGGGTGCTCAAGATTGGTTGCTGGAAATCTATGGAGGAGGCCTATATTTAGCGGTGGACGTCCTATGATGATTTAGGGTGTATGGGACGTACAACCCAAGACATGTAAGAATTAGTGAATTATTCCGAAAATATTAGCTCAAATTCTTAGCAAACGCATCATTAACCTCCACGGAGCTCATTACTATTCTACGTCACACCATGACAGAGCAAAAGGAAATTAACAAGGAAAAAAGTACTGTAAACGTATTATCAGCTTTTAATTTATTACGTATCAAAATACGTTCGCTTCGACCAATCACGTTCGAGTTGGAAAGCTAACGCATGCGCGTCCGTGGGCGTTGGGTCGATAGCGTGACGTCACAATAACGGACCAATGGCGCCGCCAGCCACATCAATCGATGCCGCCTGAAATCTTCAGGAAACGCGGCCATCTTTATTACTGAAATGCAATAAACGGCACATTGTAAAATGCACCGTTATTACTCATTAATTTTAGTTTATGAGAGTAGGTCATAGTAATATTGTTATAGAAATGGGACTCTTTATTAGCTTTGGTTGCAGTATAAATTTAGTGCACATGAAATGGCACAGACATTGTTCTTAATATGATAACAGCTTTGTTGTTCTTGTCTAAAGATCATTTTAACAGGAACTGACAAAAATAGAATAGAATTTAATTATTTTAGAATAAAAATAGAATTTATCTACCAAAGCACAACTCGACATTTTTTAACAGTAACGCTCATTGCATGGCAGTACAAATAAATGGTTAACATACAAATGTTTTTACACCATTGCGGAATATTTTAATTATAAGTGCTGGACATGACATTATTTTATTTTATTGACATTTTTATATTGTGTAAGAACAGTAAAAACAAATTTTAAATTATTTTTATGTTATATTTGCACACCAGGACATTATCTGGTAGAATGTTAATTGAGCTTAAATTGTATACCAGTGTAATCTACTGACATTCTGCGAATAAATGATTTTTATCTTTATCTTAAAAAAAACTTGTACAAAGGCGAGCTTAGCCCTAATAAGAGTTTTCTTCAAGCAAACTTTGATAGACAACTTTTTATAGTAGTTTTATGATTATTTAAAAATCCTACTCTTGACTATAACGGCGCGTCCTTTACGTGTCTAGTTCTTCGCCTGACGCTTTATAAATTTAATTTAATTTATTTTATTCAAAAACTTGGGACACTATGAACACTTGGTTATATCATAATACGTAGGTATAGTATAGGAACTTAAATAATTAAAATAATTAAATATAGCACAATGCACAAATTTTGGAGGTGCTAGAAACAGACAAGTATTTAATACACTCGTTATTATAAATACGGGATTTATCGAATACCGTTTTATCGGTGTTTTGACCGATAATGTTTCGGATTAATTCGTGAACCTTCATCAGGGTGACCTTCAACTTCTATTATAAATCCCGTATTTATAATAATGATTGAAATAAATCACATAAGTTTTCTAAGTAAAATTTAATACACTATCTCATACACTCATTAGGTAGGTCTAATCACTAGCTGCCGTCCGCGGTTTCGCACGCGTGGTTTATCTACCATAAAAATATTACCCTCCTTCTGCGCACTCGGGTAAAAAATAGCCTATGTCCCAATTCCGGTCATAATCTATCCCAATCTATCTGTATACCAAATTTCATCAAAATCGGTCCAGCCGCTTAGTCTTAATACGTAACGTCATAAGTACATAAAATCGTCCAAACTTTCGCATTTACAATATTAATTTGATTTCCAATTGATTGATTTGATATCCTATCATTTTTCGCTTTTTGGTTTGGTCATGAATCAATCACAAATTCCATCTTTTTTCCACGGGTTCGAATGAAAATACAATTTCGCATAAACAAGTCAAAATACATAAGCATATATATAACTCTATATCCGCCAACGTATTGGCGATATGAAACTTCACTCTTCAGACGTATATATTTATCTCATGAATTGTAATGTTAAGGATAATGCGATACCTAAAGTCTCAAACATCGGATTGTGTAACGTTGGCGTGAGCGAGCTGTTACTCAAAATATCCAGTAGGTACCTGATAATAGTCTAAATATCCAAAGTTTTTCATTTTTTCATTTCAAACTTCACGTAATGTTAGCAGGATGAATACCATCTTTCTGAATATCATCATGAATAACATCATCTTTCCTCTCGGTTTGTGGGAATGATTTTGACAAAAGGTACGGAAATATGTAACAGGAAACCAGGGAAGCGCACGCTATTTGTTTTGACCAATGAGCGCGCGCGGTGGTCTGACAGTAGTCGCATATCATGTGTAACATCAGACGGTGGGTTCCCAACGAGTTACACCCAAACGAGTCACACTGTTAAGGGGGGTGTGTCTCGTTGGGACAAATTTATAAAAATAAAGTCCCAACGAGTAACTGGATGGGAAAAAAACCCAACTAGTTACACTGTGACTCGTTTGGGTGTCACTCGTTGGGATTTTTTTCCCATCGATCCACACAGTCCATTCTATCCAAAGGTTGTCTGGTTGAGATCGCTATTTAGCGATAAGACTGCCAATTGTAAAAGATAGATTTACGTTGTTTTTATGTTATTGTTCTGTTTTATGAATGGAAACAGACAAAATAAACACATATAAAAAAAAGATTCACATAGCAACAAGTACAATGGCCGGTCTTATCGCTTAGAAGCGATAAGATGATTTGATGATGTGCAATAAAGTATTTTCTATTCTACGCGCGAAAAACATTGCGTCACATTTAGGGACGCCCCCGTGTATACTCCACGTTCTGCGTAGCAAAGCCGTAAGGCTTTCGCGTCTGCCTTCGGGGACTGTCAACCCTTCCACGGGAAACATTAAATAAATGCTAAAAGACCTGATAACGGTTGTGTTAGGTTAAGTAAGCTGGATAGCACAATAGGGTTTATTGGGTGGCGACGGCTTCAAAAAAGGCTTAACAAATGGCACATTTCGTGGATTTGAAAAGACAATTTAAATGTTTGTTAGGTTCTATTTATTACAGAAATTTACAGGTTTAGGTAGGTTATTTAGGTTGACGACCTCCGTGGTGCAGTGGGCGAATAGCCGGCTGAGACGCAGGAGGTAACGGGTTCGATTCCCGCCGCCTAACAAATGTTTACATAATCTACATATATTTGTTCTGGGTCTGGATGTTATTCTATATAGATATTATAATATGTATTTACAAAAGTATATAAGTTTTATCAGTTATCTGGTTCCCACAGTACAAGCTCTGCTTAGTTTGTTTTATTTTGATTTATTTGAGACAACAAACAATTATGCCTAAATATTACTAGACTTAATAATTATTACAAAATGTCTTACTATAGGCATAACCAACACCGTTGTCCACAGATTACATTAAGCAAATGGAGGGCATGGAGTGTATACAATATTAAATACATATAAAAAAATATAAGTATATAAATGAACCTATATTATGCAGGCAAGCAAGTGCTTAGGTACCTACCTACCTACACAATACAGGTTAATATTTAGTTATGAGTAATTTAGTCGCTATTAATTTAAATTGAAATTAGACAATCAGACGGTATTGTCTGATAGTTTGGGGCTAGATAGCGCTGTGTGAAATGTCGAGTAATATTTATTTATTATATATTTATTTATTTAATGTTTTAACATACAACATAAAACACAATAGTTCACATTAAATTCCTTTCATTATAGGTGCAGTGTACAACCTACTAATACTATTTGATTGTAACTCTAAACTAGGCTAACAGCTGTAGTTGTTTATTCCCGACATCTTTCCTTACAGTGTTTAAACGTTTGAACCTGTATTAGCCTTACGTTTAGTTCTAAGCTACCTGTCCATACAAATTGTATCGCCGTTGGTTTCTCTAAATAAACAAATAGTTTGGGATAGTTATCGTAAATGACAAAATATTAGAGACCAGCTGAAAATGGTATGGGATACTAGCATATTATGTGCGATTGTTAGATAATCTGCTTTGGATAGTAATCTTGAGATGAAGTTGCCTTAAATAAAGGGACTGATGTGAACGAACCAGAGTAGTAGGAGTTCTTTCATACACACAGCGTGAAAGAGTAACAGCATATAAACATTCGTCCGTAGATGTAAACTTTAATGAGCCACAAGTACATGCACTAGGTGCAGTGGGCTGCGTAACTGGAGTCATAAATACATAGCAGCTAAAATTGTCTGCAGCGTTTTATTCGAATGCATACACAAGAGTATGTAACAGTCAAGTCGCTGCACACCATTTTCACCCGTAAGATATAACGGCAATTATAAAAACTGACTGTAACATTCAGTTAACTAAAAATACAAAACTTATGTTCATATAGTTCTAGTACTACTTGTAACAGTTGAGTCAAGTAGAGATTGCGCCGTATTCCTTGTTTACCATTTGAACTACAGGCATGCTTGTTTTATGCAAAAATGTAATTAAAGTAGTCTGCGGAGGCCCTTTCAAAGCGGAGCACTTAAGGTTAAAGGCTGAGTTATGTTACTTTTTTATAAAAAAACAATAAATAATAGAAGCGTAGAGAAGCGCAACTCATATATATGATACTAAATAAAGTGCTGAATAAAGTAGGTAGGTCTGTCCCATACCCTGAACACTTGCATGTGGGATGCATAGACGGACCAGATGGACGCTGCAGACTCCATACTGCTCACTGAAGTACACGTTGCTGTTGATCGAAGAGTGCATGATTTGATAAGCGGTGTTCGATCGGCCTTCTACGTTTTATATCATTTTCAAGTAAGTTGTACTCCGTACACATTTTTTTGGTGTTATCCTTTACTAGGCATTATTGACACTTATCAGTGTTAAGTATTATAAAGAGCGTAACTTACAATACGTGTACTACCTACGCGTGGTCTGACTGGTTATCCTTAAGTAAACTGTTTAGATAACAGGGACAAACAATCATTTTTTGTCCCATAACATATCATAACTACTTGCTCCGCACACTCATAAGCACATTCACACCTCTTACCTACGTGTTGGACCTTACACACTCCTTGCTTTCATTATTATTATTAAGTACTATAATTCTAGGTTGTAATTTAGATTATGATTTATGTACATAGCCAAACAAAATAGGTCAGTTATTTTAGTTGTTTGATAAAAGTTCGAAGTGAATCACTGGAATCCTCACAATCACACAACGGTTCACTTCTATGCCTACTTTTTAATTGTATTGTAAAATTAACTCTCAACTCTTGAGATAAAGTTTTGAAAGTTAAACACGCTTGTATTGATTTAGTAGAGCGCTGGGGCTTAATTTAAGCGAATATTTCGTAGACAGGTCGTTTACTTTGTAAATTATTCTGAACGTTAAACTTTCAGGTAAGTATACTTACATAGGCGAAGGAGCTATTAATCGCGTCTTTACCCTGTGGTAGGTACAACTTCTTTCTTTTTAGGATGTTTCTCAGAAATCTAGTGAACACCTTCATAAATACAACTATTTATTTAAATAAAAAAATATACAATTACTTTTTTTTTAAATGTTATTTGTGAGGAAACAGGCTTACGGCCCACCTTATGGTAAGCGGTCACCGTCGCCTACTGACGCCGGCAGCACCTGGGGTATTGTCGATACGTTCCGTACCCTGTAGAAACCTTTACATTTTTCTTGAAGCGTACCATGTCGTAGCATAACGGGAAAACCGCAGATAGTAGCTCATTCCACATCTTGCAAGTATGGGGTCGAAGAGATCGCGTGAAGCGTGTGGCGCGCGATACCCATTTGTCGACGATATGTGGATGAGCTTTATTCCGTTGTCGAGAAGTGCGGTGGTAATATCTCACATATCATTTTAAAAGTACAAAATAAAAACAGTTGTATCTTCTAAAGAGATTTGCAAATGATAGCTCAAAATGCTCCAGATTACTACCAGCCGGAATTGCCCTTAATGTACTGGCTGCATTACCCCGCTAAATAAATAGACATAAGCAGTGTACAGAAATAAAATGGAAACGGTGATACCAGAAGGAGTAAAACACTGTTCATTAATAATTGTGTTCAAAGCACTGAAAATAAGTTAAAAGTACCATCAGCTTCATTTATTGGGATTCGTACCATAGGTAAATTATATAAAAAAACTATGTTATATAACCACTGCGTCGTCTTGTGTTAGCTTACCTATCGATGTATTAGCGCTTGTGACGTTTTTACCGCAAATACATACATTGCTCACCTTTTCCAAGAATAAGATTACAGTGGTTGGTCGCGGAAAATGGGGGCAATTCACTTTTACCTTGAATTAAAACGGCTATTTGGGATGTAAACCCAAACTATGGAAAATCTACGATATTTTTTGAGGGAATGCAGCTGTACAATCAACTTCCTAACGCCATAAAATTATGCGATAATATAAAGCTATTCAAAGCTGAACTAAACAAATACGTACTTACGCACTTTGTAACATACCTACCATAAATGCTACGCACTTGTTTATTTACTTAGCATTTTGTTATCTCCGACTGTCTCTAGAAGCACTTTTTGTATCTCATTTAAACGAACATTATTTTTGTATGTGAACAAATGTCTTCAAACCTAATTTGATCAATTCGGCTATGCTTTAGGTTGCTTTGTAAAATACATAAGCCAATCGTGCCGTCAAAGTTTATTTCTGTTTTGAAACCCAATCATAAGTTTTTATATCCATTATTTTGATTACCTTATGATTGCAAAACTGCCTGTATTAGCATCGACAGAGCTACTATTTCATCGCTGCGGTCATATACTATTGATCGATGAAGCATCCATTCAGCATCAAATCAAATTTGCAAACATTGTAAATAATGTATGACAGCATTAATTAATAGTTCCAGGCATGTTCATGAGTAGCGAGTTCTATCAAGATAACAATTTTAATAATTTTCGCGGTGCGTTTCACTCGTTCGTTTCTTTCACGCATTTGCAAGAAGTGGAATGAGCTTCCACCGTGCTTTTCCCTGAGGGCTTCAACATGAACACCTTCAAGAAAAGTGTAAAAAAGGCATTAAGTGATAGGCAACGCGCTCTTACGACCGCATGTATGACGAGTGTTTATAGGCGTTAGGAGGCCTGTCAACTCGTGTGTTTATAATTTCAAAATAAAAATAAACTTACCCCAGCGTTTACTTACAGAAATTACCAAGAAAACGCCTTGTCATCCATGGCCAGCGTTATCAGAGATCCTTAGCAGTTGTCAGCCGGTATTAACCCGCGTTTCATTATAGGATTACATGGGAATGGGCCGAATGGGGTAAGGATGACATTCACCACCTAACTAATTCTAATATTTATTATCTATTTATTTATTAACCTAATTGAATCTGTCAGTCGAGCAACTTGTAGGCTTTATGTTCCGACTTTCCGAGCTCTGGTTTCCTCGATACAGGCTACGCCTAGTGACGAAACCAATAGATAATTCTATAAATAGATATAACTATAAAAATACATAAACAACCAGAAGAAATGGTGCGTCTCAGATCAATTAACTCAGTTCAGAGATCGCTTTGTTATGCGATAAGACCGCCCATTATGCTTATTTTATATCTGTTGTGTCTAGCTTGTAAGGTAATAAAGAATTTTTCATTTTCATTTTTTCTCCAACCTTGACATTGCGAGGACCTACAGCAATGTTGCTTACATTATAATGTTACTTGTCTGATCATATTTGATTGGCGTCTGGCTTCTTACTCCTAATATTTTGATAGAAAGTTACTTGTTTATTAACTACTAGCTGTTGCCTGCGACTTAGTACGCGTTACACTACTAAATGTGTAGGTAACCCAGATATAAAGATAAACTCGTTGTTGCAACTTGACTTGACACCCAATTTTTATCCCATGGGACCTGATTAAATGGATAAAAAGTATCCTATGTGATAATTCAGGTTATAATCTACGTACATACTAAATTTCATCAAAAAATCCACAAACAAACATCCTAACCTTCGCATTTATAATATTAGTGTGATTCTAGGGTGTAATAATATAATTAGCATAATCTGTTATATTATACCTAGAATACCTATGTTTAAGACGCGAAAAGAGACTACTTTTGTAGTGATAAAAAACCTATCTCTATTTCCAATATAATTTAAATCGGTTCAGAAGTACCGGTGTTTCGTCAGCACCAACTTTCTCAGTATCAGGTCTCAGGTCGTTAAATTTTTACGTAACATAAACAATACCTATTCATTACGAGTTTACCATTTATCCGACTTCTTTGTTTTTAACACTGGATACAACACAAAGGAAAATATACTTACATACATAATCCCCAACACAAAATTAACGGGTACTTAATACCCCCGCATCGAATCACGCTTTATTTAATAATTTGTGTACCAGCTGTGTTGTTCCTATCAATGCATCAATTAACCCTTTTACAACGTGGGCCACTAATCCATCTTTGATCAGGGCAGTCCATCAATCACCCAGCCTGGCACTCGCTTATTCACAATATAATATAGTATGTAATAATACGATTATTATGTAATTTCTTGGACGTTAGATTAGCCAGAGGGCTTTATCTTGATAAGTGTGCTGCTTTAGGTCATTTTTGTTGTTTTACCATTTGCAATATTTATCTTTAAATTAAGCTTGCATGCAACATTGTCATTTTGCATAAAAACATCAACACAACACCCACGCCCAAACAAACATTTGCAGATCGTGCAAAAAAATTTCTACGGCAAGAATCCAATCCATTTTGCGTCTCAGTAACCTCGCCCACGGGGCCAGAGGTCGTCAATATTGAAAACAAATACACGTTTTTTCACATTTATGTAAAATACATAATTTTATTCCACCAAAAATTAAATAATCACAAGTTTAGTAATTCACTGTTCCCTGCATTAGTTTACACTGTGTTGCACGTCAAATGCTAGACAGTACATTTTGCTACAAATATAGATAGATAGATAGTTTTTTTTTTCACTAGCCTACATTTTCCCACTGCTGGGCAAAGGCCTCCCTCAACTCAACTCCTTCCACCTATCACGATCCTTGGTGATCGATAGATAGATATGGACATTAATTTCGACACAAGTAATAAACACACAGAAACTACATACGGTGGATAAGTAAATACAGACAATTAAAAACAAGTTAGCTTAAACAAAAAAAAAAAAGACACGTACCCAATCACTATGAGCCCTGAAGGGAAATGGCTCAACATTAAGCAATATGGCTTTTAAGAATTAATAAGCCCTATTGTATAAGTAGACAAGCTCTCTCGTTGCCACCGCTATGCTTACTAAATAAATAAATATTGCTGGAATTTCACACAGCGCTATCTAGCCCAAAACTAAGCAGAGCTTGTACTATGGGAACCAGATAACTGATAGGATACTTATATACTTTTTTTTAGTAAATACATACTTATAATATATAGAAAAACACCCAGACACGGAACAAATATCTGTAGATCATGCAAACATTTATTGCGCGGCGGGAATTGATCCCGCTACCTCCTGCGTTTCAGCTAGCTATACGCCCACTGCGCCACGGAGGTCGTCAATTATATACGAACGATATATATATATATATATCGTTAATACGAACTACGACTAGCTTCTCTTTGTAGAAATAAGGTTTGTTGCGGCCCAGATTACAGTCGATGTGACAAATGCATTAGGCTTTACTGTCTCGCCCTGCATACTCCAAAATATTGCTACTCGTACCATAACAAAATCCCTTTCAGAATGTACCGTTTTAAATTGAAGTGACAATTACAGTCCAGTTTAATTGTACCCAGTTAAAGTTTTTTTTTATTGAAAGATACACCTATTGGTACACATATTTTATCAGTTTATAGCTAGTTACCAGATTTATGATGATAGTCATAAACACATTTCTGATACGTGCACCAATTACAGGTATATACAACATTCGCCAACGACGGTGAAAATATAATTGAATTTTTACTATACATATCTAAACTAATATGTACTAAATAATAAGTGTTCCGATATTGTTTCGGAACACGTGTGCTTCATTCCTTAATGACTCTGTAACATACAGAGATTGTATTAAGTTGAAGTTAGTTGAGTGCTTGTGTTAAACCACCACACAATTTCAAAAAAACGATTATGTATCCATACCATTATATAACGATTATGATTGTTGTTCATCTCATAAGCTGCCAAATTGTCATCGGCGCGCCATTGCTATGACAACACAATTGAAACAATCTTTTTTCAAAGATTGTTTTAATAAAATACCAAAAGGTAATTTTACGCGATTACCTTCCTCTATTAAATTTTGTGTGTGATCAGTGTTCGTTGCAAAATGGCCACTATAGTCATATCATATCATTATCATAGTAAAGCGATTGGTTTAATAGAATTGGGCCCCAGTTAGACTGCACGCGGTTAAAGTTGAAGTTAACTGAGTGCTTGCGTTAAACCACACAGTTTGATAGAGGAAGTAAATCGCGGAAAATAGGTTAAAATCTGAGTTGACGATTCCAACTTATGGCCCTTTCGTATGGTGATCAGTATTGCACTGCTTAGATATTTTAAAGTTGCAGTTAAATAGAGGAAGTAAATCGCGTAAAATAGGTTAAAATTTGATTTGACGATTCCGTTTACGGCCCTTTCATCATCAGTATTGCACTGCTTAGATATTTAAAGTTGCGTAAAATGTACAGTAGAAACGTAAAATCTACGTCACCGTACAGACGGTCTATGTTTTTTCAAGACATCAACAGAAAATAAATTATATTCGTTGATAAAGTACCCTGAAGTTTAATTAAATATACCTCTACATTTCTATAAAAATGTTCGCAATTAGGTCTTTATGTTATGGTAATTGAAACTGACAAGGACGTAGTTTTTCCAACAACATTATTATCCAGTAATTTATTAATAATGCTTCATTTTAACAGCGTTATTTATGACCTATTTGTGTTATATCATGATGTAGCTTACTTAGCCATTCTTAACAGCTAAGTTAAGCAACTTTAAGCACGGTTACTACTTGGATGGGTGACCGCTAATATCTCGTAAAAAAGTCGTTTAAACGATGGTGCAGATCTTTGGGCAACCTAGTCTTCGACACCAGTTCTACCCATTAGCAAAGAACTCAATTTATTTAATTAATTGTAATTTTAAATTCATCTGTGGACGTCCGGATATGATATGAGACGTTATTCGTCCCTTAAGTTTCTACCTTGGTTTTGGTGTTACTACTGCGCCCAAAATAGACGTCCGATTCGTTGAAAATAAATAAATAATCAATAATAATAAATAAATAATGCTGGATATTTCACAAAGAGCTATCTAGCCCCAAACTAAGTCAAGTTTGTATTATGTGAACCAGATAACTAATACAATACTTATTTATATATTTTTTGATTTTATTGTCAATACATACTTTTAGATTATATTATACAAACATTTGTTCTGCGACGGGAATCGAATCCGAAACCACCTGCGTCTCAGCCGGCTCTTCACACACGGCACCACGGAGATCGTCAAAATGCGTGAAGCAACACGTTCAGAAAAGATTTTGGAATGTTTTATTGCTAAATTGGGATTATTCGAAGGATCTGGATGTGAGCTGATCAGATAGATAAATAATAACACTAGACCCAAATAAACCTTAGTGTCTATATGCTAGCGTCTACGGCTTCCCAAAATTACCCACTAGATCTATTCTATAGATATTTGATTTGAATCCGTACGTAGTAATTTTAACCTGAGTCAACATTCGATCGCAGTACAGTATAGATGTAACAACGTAGGCTTCAGTTACGTTTAACGTTTCAATGATAGATATCAATAATATCATCAATAATAGATATATACACGAATTTATTTGGCTTCAATGGATTGTAGGATCGTATTAAAAAAAACGTGTGTGTGTACTTATGTACGCACGTAAGAAGTTATACTTCTTTGGCATAACATAACAAAAATAGCTAAAGATTTTATCCAGTATGCCACAACTCTTTGTTTGTAGCTGACTTTACCATGTCGCTTTTTGGCTGTCGATGTGCGCGCGCATTAGATAGTTATCAGATAACTTTATCATGTCGCTTTTTGGCTGTCGATGTGCGCGCGCATTAGATAGTTATCAGCTAACTTTATCTGCTGCGTGCGTAAAAACTTTCTGTCATAATTTTTTCCAAACGCGCCAAAAGAAGTATAACTTTAAAAATATAGGTTTTCGTTTTTAAAACTGTGTTTGCGACAATGACATGACATTCTACTAATGACGTTAAACCCTGTACACATACATATGTACCTAGTCAGGTCATAAATTCTGTCACATGTTTAATATAAAATAATTGAAACAAGTTTATTCATTATGTAACCATTTATATACCAAAATGAACTTAACAAAACATAGCTTCTTATGAAACTAAAGTCTATTCAAAATGACCTCCGTGATTTTGAATACAGGCCTTCAATCTGCGCGGCCAGTCGTCTATCGCAGCACGAACGAGGTCCATGTCAATATCGGCGGCTGCCTTAATCAAGGATGTCTTGAGTGACTCCAAATTGGGATGAGGCTTTGAGCACGCCTTTTCCTCCAAGTGTTGCCATATCTTGTAATCTAACGGATTCAAATCTGGACTGGAGGAGGGCCAGTCTTCGTGCCGGATGAAGTCGATTTCACGCGCCGCCAGCCAGTGTTGTGTGCTCTTCGCTCTATGAGCTGGCGCCGAATCTTGTTAGAATACCCAGTGCCTGTTATTGAACATGGTATGAGAAACAGGTTCCGCAAGGTTCGTCAGGACTGTATTTTGATACACAACTGCATTCGTTTTTACACCTTTCTCACAAAAATGTACCTCGGTTAAGCCCCAATAAGAAACTCCCAACCATACCATGAGCGAGGATGGAAAATGACCTCGTTGGACACGCGGAATACGGTTGCTCGCTTCTTCACTACTGTGTGCGTACACCTTATCATTTTGTTTGTTGTAGCTCTCTTCTACGGTAAAATTTTTTTCATCCGAAAAAAGAATTTCCCGATATTTTTTTCCCGCGTACCGCTTCAACAAAGCGCGGCATCTCTTCAGTCTCAGGTCCATTAGACGAGCATTCAAACGATGTCCTGTTTTTCTTCGATATGCCCGAAGCCCTAAGTCTTCATTTAACACCCTTTTCACCGTGGTTCTGCTTAACCCCATCTGAAGGGCCAACAGTTTCTGTTTACGTTTGGGATTTCTTTGAATTCGCGCCTTCACAGCTTTTATCACTGCTGGAGTCCTAACAGACCGAGGGCGACCACTTCTTGACCTGTCATCTACACTAGAGTCTTCATTGTATCGTTTGATGGTGCGATGAACGAATCTTTTGGTTATATTCAAATTTTTCAGTATGTCAAAAATTTGAATTGGCGCGTAACCTCAACGATGCAACGCAATAACTGCAACACGGTCTTCTTTAAGCGTCCACTACATATTTAAAAATGAGTAAAATTCTAAAAAGTATACATTTTTATTTTCATGAACAATTCGAAATTCGAATTCTATAAACTTTTTTGTGGCCAGCATTCTAAAAGAAAAGTTTTTACTGTGTGACAATACTTATGACCTGACTAGGTACATACTTTCACTGTTATTTTGTGCAATAGTTTGCAAATAAACGAATTTGTAGGTTCGCTCACAATCTGTAAAACGTTGACCGCTTAATGGCGGTACAAATGGCCCATAGGCGCGGCTCGTGCTTAAATCGATTCGGAATTTCACTCCTAATAGCCATGACCATTATACTTTATTGTTTGTTGTCAAATATGCGTTGGGGTTGAAAGTTTTAGCGGTATTTGGTAGGCATTTTTAAAACTTGAATATTGTGGGTCAGGTCTTCTTAGAGTTTAAAAGTAGGTTGATATATTCCGAGAAGTTTTTTCGACTGTTCCTTTGATGACTACGAGTGACTTGACATTACTGAATAACCAACTGGCATGGCCACACTACATCTACTAACGAATTGCACGAGACAGCTATTCTGTCGCTAAAACTAACACTACACTAACTATTAAAAATATTTTGCACCTCAACACACCGATGTTTACGACATTTTGTTTCTCAAATTTTATTCTTTACTACACAACAACTAATATTTATACTATATATATGCTCTTATATTGTATCAAAATCTAAGAAAATTCTAGATTTAAAACTCCAATACAAGCATCCTCGGAAATCTCCGTTCGTTGAAATTTCGAGGCTTCTAGAAACGTAGAAAATAAAGCATTGCAGTCTTGAAAAATCCATACTGGGAAGGCGTCGACGCCCACTCGGTTTAACATAGTATATCATAGTTTGGTTTATAGAGCCGAATTAATGTGCTTTGAGATTAGAAGCAAATAGTCTACGAATGTGTTGTTTAAACAAGTTGAATGTTATTCGAAAAGCTTGTGTTACCGCTGAGCTTTTTCAAGGGATTTCAAAATAGTCACATAAAAACTGATAAACTAATATAATAAGATCCGGATCAAAACTGAACCCACTCCCAAGAACTAAAAAGGGTAGATGTAATTTTTTTTGGATTCTGGACCAAAACGGTAAAAACGGAACCCTTATGGTGCGCCTTTGCCCGTCCGTCCGTCTGTTACAGTTGATTATCACAGCTGCTAAACCTATCGGCTTGAGGAATAGTTATAAATAATACTGACCTTCCTTTATTGTAAATACAAAAAAAAATTTCATAGCCAAAACAGCCAAAATAGTAGGGGTCATAATCAAAGAGTACTTTTGAGAAATTGTATAAAGAGTATGTTGTACAATTTTAGAGTTATGATGTAAAATTACGAAAAAATACTACATATTTTCCAACCAAGCAACCTATCTCGTTAACCCACGCGCACACACACAAACACACCTTCCTTTGTATTAAGTGTAAAAGCTGAGTAAACACTGAGTTAAATACATACCCGTTTATCTGTCGCATGAAAAGGGTGGCGTAGCAATCTACGAACTGCGTAGATGCGCTACGAAATCTCGTAGCCTGCGTTGTAGCCTTTCAACGGCTATTGTGTTGCCTTTTGCTATGTACTTGTTAACATTTTCGTAGCACATGAGATAAAGGGAGATAAAACTATTTGTTTGGTTGTGAGTACAATGCAATCTAAAATGTTTGTTGAAAATAGTACGTGCTTTTAGAGTACCGTATTCAAAAGGTGCCAACGAGACAAAATAGGTACCAACGCTATTTATGTATCATATGAAGTCAGTTGATTATTTTACATATTACGCGTTATTCTGACCTATCTTGATAAATATAATAAACTAGCTTCGCCAGGGGCTTCGCACGCGTTGTTTGTCAACAAAAAATAGCCTATTTTTGAATCCAGGTCATACTCTATCAACACACCAAATTTCATCGAAATCGCTTCAGCCTTTACGCTGTGATTGAGTAACAAACAAACAAACAATTAAACAAACATCCAAACTTTCACAATTATAATAATAGTATGATTATAAAAAAAAACTTAAAAACCCCCATAAGCCACCATGTTTTGTCAGATTATTTGTTATTGTTGTCAACATTTTAGGAATTATAATAACCTAATTAACAAAAACAACTTAAGGGGGACCCTATGCCACTATGTTAAACTTTTCTAAAAACTACCTAATGTTAGTCTATTCCGGCTATATCTAAAACATCAAATGTTATAAACTACGTATTTGTTATGTACGACATTAAATGAAAACCGGGTAGGGCTAATGGCTAGTATTATTGTAAAGGGATGTTTTTCAAATCCATTACCATAGAAAATTTTAATTTTTCTAACAATCTTAATATCATGTCCTAAAATATCAATGAAAGAGCCGATATAAAACAGGTAAACAAATCATATTCACTCATCATGTAAATTGTAAGTGGGTACCTGTTAAACTGACTAAGCGGCATCGTCGCAAAGGCGCCGCCGATTTATGTTAAAAATGGTTTATTGGAAATGTATCGATTACTGGATCAATATTTAAACTACCGGTATTAAACTCACTTCTGAAATCAGTTAATACGATTCAGGATGTATAATTTAAATTCGTATTTACGAAAACAGGTTAAATATAATACTATGTTTTGAATGGTGATAATAATATTAAATTGATAAAAAAATACTCAAAAAAAAGGTCTGTATGGAACTCTGGTTAGACAAGCTTATATCGCACTTGACTTATTTAATTTTTTTGTTTTCCTTGTTGCTAGCGCGCTATGACTTTTCCCGTCTCTGGTAAAACAGAAAACCTCACTCGCTCCCACTACTTTATTTAAAGTACTTTTGTCCAGAATTTCCTTCTACATGAGTGCACCGGAGACAAAGAAATGGAATAGCGACTGACGATGTGAAACATACGTTTTTCGTCTCGGCGTATTCACGTACAAACTCGGTTTTTTATGGCTGGTTTCGTGTTGGTTACTCTCTCTGAGAAAGGAGATAACGAACTTCTTAGAACGTGGGACCTAGACTGATTAATTAAGAAATCACTCACCCTTAATCAAAATTGAATCATTTTCTGAGACTAACATCGTTAAGTTTCAGAAAATGTTTTGGCGCAGTGTATTTTTGTAGGTTACCCATTGAGTTACGTTTTGTTAGTCGGCATACTTACATACATAATGTGGTTTTTTATACCACTGGTGGCATATAAACTTACGGCCCACCTGATGGTAAGCGGTATCTATGGACGTTTGTAACACCAAATGTCTCATTCGCGCGTTACAGACACTGTAAACATTTTAAAACATCCTTTTATAAGAACCCCATACTATCTGTGGGAAAACCTCGGCGGGGAGACTATTGCACAACCTAAGTGTTCGCGGGAGGAAATTCCTCTGAAACCTCACGGTGCGCGACCACATCGTCTCCAAGTACTGGGGATGAATTAATATGAATATATACTCTTATATATAAGCTAGTTCTCCAACATTTCGTCGAGCAGCATTTTATCGATTTTCTCGAGAATCATCTAACCGATTTCGATGAAATTTGGTATATACGTGGATTATAACCTACATTACCACATAGGCTACCTTTTATCCCATAAATCAGTTACCATGTGCTAAAAATGGGGTGTGAAGTCAAGTTGCAACAGCGAGTTTAGCTTTATTTCTATGTTACCTACAAATTTAGTAGTGTAACGCGTACGAAGTCGCGGGCAATAGCTAGTTTGATAATAAAAAATAACAATTTATTGATAAATTTATTTTTTGTATAGAAATCGTCCCATTTATATAATTAATTTAAATTGCAACACCTTATACAGTCAGTGTTTTCCCGAACTTTTAAAAATATAATACGTAGAATAAATATTAATTACATTGTATATCATGATGATTATGAATGGTTTTTTGTATTGCTTGGGTCGTTTCGCCAGTATTTTTTACGAAAACATGCAATTTATAGATATATGTTATGCGGTTTGCCGGTAAACAGTCGATAACAACAAGCTGCTAGTTGCGGAAATGCTCCTTTTGTTGGGCGCATCCCTCTTCCATATCTACGTGAGTGGAGTTCGTTTGTGCTTGCATTTTTCACTTGCTCTACTGGTTTCGATATTAATAGGGTTTCGTGCTCGGAATTCCAAGTTGATGCAGAGTATTCTTTGTAAAATGTTTCTTCCGAACACAAGAGGTGTATTGTTTGTATTTAAAATGGGCATGACACGTTTTTTATATAGTCTCTGGTCTTTCAGTTCAGTTTAGTAAGTATGTACATATGTCAACATTGTCATTATTATAATTTTATTAGCAATTGGGATCTTGTGCGGCCTGGACCCAACGGCTCCCAGCAACCTTTATCAGGTCGTCTTTACATCTAGTGAGTGACTTAGAACATTCTTATGAGGCCTACAGTGTGAGACCACGTTTCTGTGCCACATGTCATCACTGGTTACACACTGATCAAAGACTGAATTATTTCTCAGTGAAACTAATACCCAAATAGCATAATTCCAATCGCAATCCAATAACTCATTACTGGTAAGAGTAAATCCGTGCCTCCCACTCTCAGTCTTTCATGAACAAATGTATCGATCTGCAGCGCTTGAAGCTTTGACCTTTGGCCCACGCACACATCCAATACTGCATAACCTATATTCTTATAAACCAGTATTATATTCCTACATCGGGCCACTAGTTATTTTGTGGTCACCATAGACCGGAATATATCGCAAGGGCAAAAATGCTTGGGGTTCAAATTGCAGCACTTGCACCTATAAAAATATGATTAATTTGATGTTAAATTTAAACTGTACTTAACGACGGGGCTGTGTCTTGTGCTCTTCAAAGCGCAAATTAGGCCCCACATGGAGTACTGTTCTCACATCTGGAACGGTGCACCGAAATACCAATTGCAGCCCCTAGACTCCTTGCAACGCAGAGCCGTTCGTATCGTCGACGACCCAGTAGTATCTAAGGATCTGGAGCCGCTGAGTCTGCGCCGTGACATCGGAGCGCTCAGCGTTTTTTATAAAATATATAACGGCGAGTGTTCTGAAGAGCTGTTCAATTTAATCCCTGCTTCCCACTTCTACCATCGTACCTCCCGCCACCGGCAACGAGCTCACCGACAAATTGTAGATCGGTGGAAGTCTCACACTGTGCGTTTCACCTTCTCGTTTCTTCCACGCACCTGCAAGATGTGGAATGACCTTCCTCCGGAGGTTTTTCCTGTGGGCTTCAAAATGAACGCCTTCAAGAGAGGTGTAAATAGGGTTTTATTTAAGTGCTAGGCAACGGGACTGCGGTACCTCGAGCGCTGCAGGAGTTTATAGGCGGCGGTTACCACTTAACATCAGGAGGCCCGTCAGCTTGTGTGTACATTTAATATAAAAAAAACATTTACTACTTAAATAATTATTAGGATTTCATTGATTAGAATAACTTTTTGAAGTGAAAAGTTCTTTAGGCGCGTTGAGCATTTTTTGAGATGGGATAAAACCATTGAAACTAAATCAGCTAAAAATGTTGGGGGGTTGTTGAGATATTGGGGTTCAAGATGGTTAAAAAAATGAAAATGAGACTATTAAGTAAGTGGGATGTCAAATGAAAGGTCTTCATTAGTACATTGCGACTCCGTTTTTATTTTTAGTTAAGTCCTTATAGTTTTTGATTTATTAGCCATAATAAAAACGAAACTTTGGCAAAATTCACAGGGTACCCCACAGTGCTGTAATTTGGTATGCGTACTCGTATAGCTTAAGTGACACAAATATAGGCAAAAGTTTGAAATCCAGAATAACTGCAATTTGTACCCCAAAAAATGTAACCACATTACATGTACTCTCGTTACCCTTAATTTGAATGAAAATGCAGGTCAAGTAGGTTGGTTCATTATTTCGTGGCACTATTTTGATAGTCAAAGATTATAAATAATATTTTTTTTGTTTTAATCGTAGACTCGCGAGATCTCAAATCGGGGCGAACCACTAGTTTTATTATGATTGGCCAATGGTGAAAAGGTTAAGTGTGCCTCAGATGAGTTATTTAATGATTCTGTCTTTGAAATTTTGATACCAATTTTTGCTTTCGGCGTTTATGAAAATATAACCAGAGAAAACTTTCTATGAGTTTTAACGTTCATTTTGGTTTCTAGAACACTTTCGCATCTAGAGATTATTTCAAACTTGAGATATCTGGAAATTTTGGTACCGATTTTTCCTTTCGGCGTATAAGAAGATATAAACAAAGAAAACTAACTATGAGGTTTAACGTTCATTTTGGTTTCTAGAACACTTTCGCATCTGGAGATTATTTCAAAGACATGTAGATCGATACTCGAAGATGAACTCATTACTGCATATAACAACAATTACAGAACACAATACAGAAACAAGATATTTAAAAAATCAAAACACGAGACATGTACATTTGGCTATAAAATATTTCAAAATGCTATAATTTTCAGGCATCTCAGCTACTAATTACTCTAGAAACCGTGTGCGGTTAACGAAAATGCGGTTAATAGGTATAAAAGCTCAAAGACCTACGTCTTTCATGAGAGCAATGGCCTAAAGAGCAATGCACCAGACTAGGGCAAGACCTCATAGGACTTTACGAGCTCTGGACCATTTTATTCCTCACCTCAAACGGTAAATTGCTTCTCAATAACTCTTAATACTTTGCCTTTTTTATACTAGTGGTTCGCCCCGAACTGAGATCTCTCGAGTCTCCAATAAAGTTTGACCCACAGTTTCATTCAAATTACAGGTAACGGGAGTTCATGTTATTTGGTTACCGTTTTTTGGGGTAGAAATTGCAGTTTTTCTGGATTTCAGACTTTTCCCTACATTTGTGTCAATAAAGCTACATGCATACCAAATTTCAGCACTGTGGGGTCACTGGTGGACCCGGTGAATTTTGTCAAAGTTCAGTTTTTATGATGGCTAATAACTTTAAAACTTAGTAGTTTTAAAGTTTTAAACTAATAATAAAAACGGGGTCGATATGTACTCACAAAGACCTTTCATTAGACGGGCCATTTGACCGGATAATCTCGTTTTGTTATTTTTTACCCCTCTTGAACCCCAATATCTCAACAACCCCCCACATTTTTATCTCCTTTAGTCACACGTAAATTGTGCCATCACTCCCTATATATCAAATTTCACGACGATCGGATTAACGCTTCGAAAGTTATCCTCAGACAAACAAAAATAAATACGTACATACATATATACAACGCTGACTTGGCCAAGTTAATTAAGAGATCTCGCTTCGCTCGATCAATTAGACAATGCCCTTAGGCAATGTTATCTTTCAAATAGCTATCTTAGTGTTATTGAAAGTATAATGTTTCAACAAAAAAAATAACGATACGGTCCAATTTGATAGGATTCCAAAGAGATCGAATTGTAAATACTTTTTACGGTTACTAAAACTATTATACAAGTCAAAATCAAATATGTGTTTTAATCTTCAAGGCATCGGATGTATCAAGCCTTGTCGGAGGCCTTTAAACTTCGACACCAGAGTTGGCTACAAGAACTTATTATAAGAAATATTATGTATTGTACTTATTGTATCGTTTTTCTTATCTGTATGATACCAGCTGTTTGTGTGTCAAATAAACTGTTTTTACAAGCTTTTTTAATAAAAACATACATACATTGCAAGTTAATACTTGCAATGTATGTATGTATGTTTGTCCGGAATATTGCAACTGAATTTTAAACCCGTTCCCCTCAACTGATTGAGCTGAAATTTGGAATTCATATGTAACTTCGGTGACAATGCAATAATATGGTACCATGGATTATAGTAGGCTACTAGTGTTTGGGCTCATTTGAATTTGCTTGCGGTTCCGATTATGAATTTTATAAATGCTTGTTTTAAAAAAGTAATTTTCAACAAAACACTTTTTTTTATCGTCAAATATATATATATATAACTCATCGTATGTTTTTGGTGAAAGACTGACTAAAAATAGACTTACTCAATTTTCTCCACATTTTTAGGTTTCATGTTTACGTGTGATATCCTCGATATACTGCTTGTAAAATTAGAAACCTCTCATTTTCCACTGACTCCTTTGATGTACCCGAGAGCCAGAGCAAACACGCCGCAGACTTCCTTCCTTTGACGACCGCTGAATATTCAAATATTCATGAAGCTAGACAAGGTCTAACTGTTTTTTTCTGTCAGGGTGATTAATTGTACGATCCTGTTATAAATAAATTGGTAAAAAGATCATCGACACTGTTTATAAGAACTTAAAGACTAAATTGGTAGGCCCACAAAAATATGAAGAAAAAATTAAAGTTCCGGAGATTACCTTCTACATCCAAACAAACTCACAAATTTTACCTCTTTGTAATATTAGTAATATTTTAATTATATTATATTTTAGACAAGT
Source organism: Philereme transversata (assembly GCA_963924445.1). Classification (NCBI taxonomy): domain Eukaryota; kingdom Metazoa; phylum Arthropoda; class Insecta; order Lepidoptera; family Geometridae; genus Philereme; species Philereme transversata. The sequence continues at coordinate 5,233,860 of OZ004343.1, read as the reverse complement.
TTTTTTAAGTTTATAAGTTTGACAAATAAACATCTTACAGGCAAAAGGCTCTAGGGATGGCTCTGAACACAGGTTCAGCAATGGACATTCTATGGCTTTTTTTATACTACATGGAGACGGAACAAGCTAATGGCCCACCTGATGTTAAGTGGTAACCATCTCCTATTACAGAGAATTGACTCGTAAGTTACGCACGTTAGAAATGTGCACTACGATGCACTGCCCTGTGTCCATCAACAGGAATATGAGGCATACAGGTGTAAAGCCTCATGTGCCTGTAATTTCACCGGCAACCATACCCTTCAAAGCGAAACACAGCAATGCTGCTTGGCGGCATAAATAGGTATGGTGGTAGTACTTCCCCAGGCGAGCAATTTCACAAGGAGCTCTACTACTCTTACTCTACTGGCTAATATGATGATGGTGGTGATGATTTTTATGATCCCATTTGTATGCGAGTAAAAGGAAAAAAATATTCGGAGTGTTAGTTTTTGTAGATTTTCCCCATTATCTTTCCATTTTTACATTGAAATCTTACGTTTCCAAGAAGCACTTAGCTGCAAAAGTTCAAATCTCTCGTTAGACGTATTTTTCTCTTATAAAAGAAATATAACAGAGCAAAAGCTTCTTGCTGCGCTCTTGTTTTTAAAAAGACGAGCAACGAACTCGGCGGGTGCCGGAAAAACCTCCATTCGTTCAAATTAATTTCAAGGAAGTCTCTCGAGACTCGGTTGTGTACGGCTTCGGCACTTTAACGTTCCTGTTTGCAGTGTGATGTAATATTAAGGTTCTATAGGTAACGTCCAAATCGACAAAAGGGTGGTGGAACTCAAGTGGAACTGGGCAAGAGACTTGGCTAGACGAGGTGATGGCAGGTGGAGCTTTGAAAGCTTTGATCGAATGGAGGCCAATATTTTTTTTTTAACATTTAGTCACAAACTGACGGGCCTCCTGATATTAAGTGGTCACCGTCGCCATAAACTACTGCGGACTCGTGGTACTGCAGTCGCGTTGCCAAAACTTAATACCTTATTTACACCTCTTTTGGAGGGATAGGTCAAAGAAGTCCGGGACTTCTGATTGCGCGCTGGATCGACGACTTAAAGAAAGTCGCGGGCAACTCCTGAATGCGTAAGGTGCGAAGCAATGCTTTGTGATAGGCGATACCACTTGACATCAGGTGGGTCATATTATGCTTGCACCACTTCCAGTTCGCATAAAAAAATAGATAATGCGTCTGCGAACCAATTCCTTTTGAGGTCTCAACATTCTATAAAGCAAGCGTGCTCCATCTTCTAACTCACATCAGATGAGGTAGTGGTCAAACACTTCACTATCACTAAATAGTATAAAGTAAAGTCCTCTTTCTCGTTTGTCTGTCGGTTTCTTCGGGCTAATCTAGAAAAGTAATATACTGATTTCAACACGGACGTAATCAATAAGTAAGCAATCATTTAAGCAAAGAAAAATACAACAGTACCGGCATTCAGTATATTGTAGAAATTAACGACAATTACGATGCGTAGAATAATTCCATTGTGTGTTTATGGCTAAAATCTTGCATAGTTGGCTTCTTTTGATGAGTATCTACTTTAGTAGGCCAATTAAACTAACTATGGACAGTAGTGATAGTCGTTAACGGACAGAAAATTAGCTATACTTAAGAACTGATGAGCGGACTACAGGAACCTCTGAAGTGTGTAACACTGTTTCTACTGCTACAGAATTCTTTGTACGCAGGTGTTCCAAAAAGAGAATGAACATCCGAATTAGAGGGTAATTGGCAAAACAAACGCGTTCTAATTGGGGTCGTGACGAATTAAGATAGCATAAGTACCTAATTGTAGTATATTCTACGTTGAATATTGTGAAAACACTTGTTTTTGTTGCAGTACATTTATATTTCAAATGTAAATTACATTATTAACAAAGTACTCGACTAGGGTAGCCTGTACATACAGGCTACCTAGTAATTTGGCTAAAAGGGGCTTAAACTTTAATTTTGATGACAAAAATCAAAGATCATCTCGTTGTAGTTTATAAAAATTTCGACTCTTGTCCAAAAGTTGTTATTTTGAGTGTGTTTGTCTATTTCCTTTAGTGTCACTTACTTAAGGACTAATTATTACTAACAAAATATGTATGTAATACTCTGTTTTTTTTTATTTACCTCTCGGTTGATTTTCAGATCGTAACAATTAAAAAGAACAGTTAAATATTTTTTTTGTTGAAAAATTACTTTTTGAAAACGAGCTTTTATAAAATTTATAATCAGAACCGCAAGCAGATTTTATGACGACCTCCGTGGTGCAGTGGGCGAATAGCCGGCTGAGACGCAGGAGGCCGTGGGTTCGATTCCCGCCGCGGAACAAAATGTTTGCATGATTTACAGATATTTGTTTCGGGTCTGGTTGTTTCTCTATTTATTATAAGTATGTATTTACAAAAAAAATGTATATAAGTATTCTATCAGTTATTTGGTTTCCATAGTACAAGCTCTGCTTAGTTTGAGGCTAGATAGTGCTGTGTGAAATGTCTAGCAATATTTATTTATTTATTTATTCAAATGAGCCCAAACACTACTCGTACTAGCCTACTATAATCCATTCAGAAGTTCCGTTGTCTAGCATCCGTCTCCATCATGAGACCACCTCCATGGTACCATATTATTGCATTGTCACCGAAGTTACATATGTATTCCAAATTTCAGCTCAATCGGTTGAGGGGAACGGGTTTAAAATTCAGTTTCAAGATTCCAGCTGGACAAACATACATACATTGCAAGTTAATATAAAGCTTGTAAAATGAAGTCGCTTCCGCTGTCTGTTCGCTTAGATCTTTTAAACTACTCAACGGATTTTAATGCAGTTTTCAGCAATAGATAGAGTGATTCAAGAGGAAGGTTTATATGTTTAATACATACATAACTGTTTGTTTGTTAGTTTGTTTGTTATCTCTACACGACTAAACGGCTGAAAGGATCGTAATGAAATTTTGCAAGGCGATAGATTATATCCTGGGAAAGGAGATAGGCTGCTTTTTAGCCAAATGCGCAAAATGAGGGTAATGTTTTATTGAAAAACCACCCCTGCGAAGCCGCGGGAGGGTCAGCTAGTTAATCATAAAGTACATACGTTACGAAATAAATATCTAAGTTCGCATGAGCTAGACTATCTCTGATTTAAGATCGCCCGAACACCACATGGCTTGAAATTGATGCAAACTATAAACACAAAGAAATTTCCTACATTGACTGAATCATGTATTTCTCATGTTTCCTGTTCCCCGGAGATACGAAGGCTGCGTCGTTTTCCTTCAATTTCCTAGCAATATCCGTATCCGATGGGTACTGTTATTTATTCTGTGCCCAAAGGGACTGGAATGTCGGCCGAGTATGAATTATTATTGTGACTTTGCAAAGGCGAGTGAAGATATGTTTATATATTTTTTTTATACTTTATAGGTTTGAGTTTGACCACGATCTCGCCTGATGGTAAGCGATGATGCAGTCTACGATGGTACACGCTTGCCTAGAAGAAACCTATTCACTCGCGATTTAAAGACACCCAGGTTATAGCTATCAGGAAACACAGACTCCTGCAAGGCGTTCGACTCTTTGGCGGTCTTAATAAAGGTGAAAGAGAACCGCTTTGTGCGAATGGGAGGTATTTCAACCATATAGCGGTGGCGCACCACAGGCGTCTGGTTGTCCGATGATAGAATGGAGATGGTGGGATTAGGTTAAGAAGTCATTTAAGCGGAATCATTCCATTTTTGGAAAGAAAGAAAGAAAATACATATATTTGACAAGCACACAGGATGTACCATTCAGAACAGAACAAACATACTTACTTACATAAAGATTATTAAAAAGAAAAATTAAATAAAGAAACACAAGAAAAACACAAAAATTTTTGAATAGTTTCTTGTTGTTTCATTTTTAAAGAATCGTTGGACATAGGGTACCGTATTGAACCAACGCGGTTATTTCTTTATCATCAACATCGTCAGTCCTTCTCATCTCACTGCTGGGCATAGGCCTCTCTTCGCTGTCGCAATTCGCCTTTGTCCTTCGCTGTTCTAACCCACATACGACCTGCGGTTTTTATAAAAACCGCGGTTACCTAATAAATACAAAATAATAATTTTTTGAGTTATTGAGAGTTAAAACAACCCAAGCTAATATGTTAAAAAAATCTTCTAAATATAGCAATATGGGTATCTTGATAAAGATCTTGGTAAGAAGATTTCAAAAAGGTATATCATCATACTAATTATAAATGCAAAAGATTGTTTCTTTGTTATGCTTTCGCTTCGTAACGGCCTGGATGGGCTACTTTTATTGAAACACGAGAGCGAAGCTACGTGCGGAAGTTAGTTGAGTTTATATATGTATACTGTTCTACAACCTCGCAATACGAACTGACCCTGGAAGTCTCCGCTTGTAGAGAAATATGGCGATTAAAAACTTCCGAAATTAGCATTCGGCAGCAATTATTATTCTCTTAAGCTTCTAGGTCTTAACATCCTAAAGCCTAAAACCATGGGCCCACTCCTAGGGCTTATAATTTGTTTCCTATGGTATATACAAGGCCAAAACTAGAATCAGGGGTTAAATTATAGGACTATAATTTAGTCTTATAAGTGCTTATACCTTACTCTATGTCGTAATTCACCTTTGCTGACCGGAGACTCTTATTAGCTGTCACCTAAAATGCCCCGGTAAATAGGTCTAGCGTGATGCGATAGCTTAGTTCGCCTGATGGGATGGCTGATTAAGATGGAGGGGCGGCGTAACCTGATTTACTTACATCTGAGGCTTACCGCCATTTTGTTTACGAAACTGCTACTGATTTCGCTATTGATAAAAAAATAGGCTCACGAGCACGACTATGTGCTACCTAAGAATGGAATATAATAATTTATTTCAGAATACGTCCATAGGATATACAAATAAAAATTAAGTAATAAAATACAAATACAAATGAAGACTACAACGTATCAGATTACAAAATAATAAATCTAAAATAATATTCTAAAACAAAAGTCATAAAATAAGAATCATTAAAACAGATTTTTTTTAGTAATCTTCTAATACTCGTATATGTGTAAAAACCTCGTGTCTCGGTGCTTGTGGTTACACTCCTGCCAAACGGGTCGACCGATTTAAATGTTTTTTTTTGTATATTTGGTAGGTATGAGAATAGGGTTTCAATTATTTTTCACCCTCCTACCCCGCCCCCTATTTTAATAGTGATTTTAGTATTTTTGTAATAACAATATCCATGTAGTTTAACCGTCGTTCATTGACGTGAAGTTATTGACATGAAGTGTCGCGTCACTTTGACAAGAGTGTTTTATATAGTTTTTATCCCGAAGTTCCCACGGGAACGGGAAATTTCAAGCGTGAGACGCCGCGGGCGGGTCAGCTAGTTTAAAATAAAATGGAATTAATACAAAATTTGACCTACACGTTTTGCTAAGACATCAATCGATTAATTTCGAAAACAAATTTAAACATTCATAATTCATGTTTACTAGTTGCCCGCACAGTCATCGAAATTGACTATTTTTTTAGCCTAATTTTATCTTTCTGCACTCCTTTAAGAAAATTTGAATGATTTGGGTTATTAGTTGGGCATATATTAGTCTATCTTCAGGTATTTATTTATGTATTAGGATTATAAGCTCATTTTTTTTAATTATAATTTTTTGTTTTTCTTCATTTGTAATTACACTCTGTGCACCGCTGTCCATAACTGCTTCGCTCATTACTTTCCGGCCAAAGGTTGCCTGGATGAAATTGCATTCAGCGATAAGGCCGCCTATTTTACTATATTTAGCATTAATTCGTTTTTTAAAGTATTCCTGGTGTGCGATAAAGCATTATCCTATTCTCTTCCTTCTCCATATAAACTTTAACTATGCCAAATCTCACACACGCCCGTGCCCGCTTTGTGCTTAAAATATGGTAGATACATAGTATTCTGTTCACGTATTAATATACAGATTCCTCACATTTGTGACCAACAAAGCCGTTCGATAATTTGCTAACAATCCTTGACATAAAGACCGAACTTGACCGATTTTGAGCATTCGGTACCAGTCACATTTGACCTCCGTACGGGCCCAAGGAGCCGGAATAAGCGCCTGAAGGGTGTGACCTTGAAACTATGACTCTGTGACGTAATAGAATAGAACCACTTTAATTCAGAAATGGTTTGAAATGAGTAGGTAGGGCCCTCGACTGACGCGCTCTCCAATCTTAGTGTGGACTGGTGTATTGGAAAAGGTCAGAGCATTTTATACTTAACAGTAGCTTTGTAGGTTGCGCCCTTATGATTTGCCAATTTTTTTTTCATAATTAACAGATTGTATTTACTATGTGTTCACAATGTGCATAACCATAATATTTATAATTTGTAAGTTATACACTGATATTTTTAAGCAAAAGTAACAGCAATTTTGACGACCTCCGTGGTGCAGTGGGCGAATAGCCGGCTGAGACGCAGGAGGTAGCGGGTTCGATTCCCGCCGCGTAAGAAATGTTTTGCATAATTTACAAATATTTGTTCCGGGTCTGGTTGTTTCTCTATATATTGTAAGGATGTATTTACAAAAAAAAAAGTATATAAGTATTCTATCAGTTATCAGGTTCCCATAGTACAAGCTCTGTTTAGTTTGGGGCTAGATAGCGCTGTGTGAAATGTCCAGCAATATTTATTTATTATTTAGTTATTTATTTAATCACTTAGTAGAATAGGTATTTAATTATTATACCAGTGTAAACTCCATATAACGCCACTCGATGTAACGGCAAACTGATTATTTTATCGAGTTTCCGTCAATGGAGACAACAGGAATAAATTTTAATTATTTTTATTGAGTTCCGCTGTCCCCATTCAATGGGGACAACAGGAATAGATTAAAATAATTAGTATTAAAATCTAAGGACGAGTTGCACAACGATGCCTAAACGTATGCAGTGGCTAAATATGATTTACGTAGTTGTCAAATCATGCAAATGCTTCAAATTTAAACATGTATAGTCGCTAAATACGTTTAGGGATCGTTGTGCAAGCCGGGATAAGATTTCTAAACTTTCTTTAATCTTTTAATTAAGACAAAATACAGGGTTCTGCAGTAAATACATATGGCGTTAAACATTGCGCTTTGCCCAATGCAGCGGCGTTTAGTTATGTACCTTAGCCCCTTAGCTTCAAGATATTAAATTCATAGCTTCAATGCATACTAGTAAGCATCCCAGCAATATAACTTCTATGCAGAATCAATAAGGGTCACTCAATAACTACAAATAGACCGCCAGGGACCAGCGACCATTCGGTTATTTTATTGACACGGTTACGATATGCTGTTATGGGTTTCTGTTATGGGCTTTGAATAAAATCGTAAATGCCACAGTTTAAACAATATGTTCAGGAGAAAATGTATACGTGTGCTTACTTGAATAGCAAAAAAATGTTTCTAACAATGTAGTTTGAACGTAATTAGTTAAATAATTACATTTTTATTTTGTTATTTATTCGATAACTAGCTTCCGCTAGTGGCTTCACGCCCGTTGTTTGTCAATAAAAAGTACCGAAATCCGAAATCGGTTCAGCCGTTACGACGTGATTGAGTAACAAACAAATAAATAAACAAGCATCCAAACTTTTTCATTTATAATATTTTAGTGTGATTAAAATAGCATGATTTTATTATTACGTTAAACTGACTTAAGGTGGCTTTCCACGGTCGTCGGTGTAAATGGAGACAAAGCGGTTTTTCGGATCTGCCGCAAGTTGGTTACTTCAAAGGTAAGCTCGTGCGAGCCACGTCATACTCTCTCTGTCGCATAAATGATAAAATGGCTTCGCATCTCGGTTTTTCACAGACAGACAAGCACCAAGGGAAGAGCCTCGGTGCGGTGCGTAGCTGTCTGTGCCCGATGGATATCCAGGATACAGGGTATCATACGGGCTTAGAACTAATCATACGGCATGTACCTATGTGCCTGTTGTTTTTGAAGTGAAAACTTCTTTAGGCGCGTTGAGCATTTTTTGAGATGAGAAAAAACCATTGAACTCGCGACACTGTTACCGACACCTGTCACTGACTATGACACTTCTGTTTATAAGTATCTGTAGTGTAGTCTTCTTTTGTTCAAGTTTTCACTTCTCTCGGCACTCCCGGATTGCCAATTTTTGATAGTATTTGTTTTATCGATACGTAAAAGTCAGATTCAAGGTTCTACGTCCAAGGCCCAAAATCAGTTCAACATCACTTCTCTCATTATTGTTGTGGATGAAAATAGTTCGATACGTTTTCCTCGTACCTACATAAGTAGCGTTTCGTTAAGGGTGGTACTTTCGGAAACTGATATTGATATTGGCCGAAGGATTTTTGTTATAGTGCTGGGTTACCGTTACTTTTATCTATTTTGAACTGTCAAATCGCATGTCACTGAGATAGGGTGGTTTGAATTGAGATACAAATTACTTTTCCTATCTACGAGTACCATCTTTGGACTATCTTAGTCCAAATATATAAAGATAGAAAAACTTATTTTGTGAGATGATTATCAAAAGGTAACGGAAATGGACCAAATCTGTACCTAAAAGTATTCATGGAAAAAAAGGTATAGCAAAAACCCTTTTATGTAAATAAAAGGATTTGAAACAGATTCTTTGCCCGTTTTCAGGTAAACATTACACATATACTTAAATACTAGCTGTTGCCCGCGACTTCGCACGCGTTACACTAATAAATGTGTAGGTAACCTAGAAATAAAGCTAAACTCGCTGTTGCAACTTGACTTGACACCCCATTTTTATCTCAAAAGAACTGATTTATGGGATAAAAGGCAGCCTATGTGGTAATCCAGGTTATAATCTACATACGTACATACCAAATTTCATCGAAATCGGTACAGCCGTTACGACGTGGTTGAGTAACAAACAAACAAATAAACAAACATCCAAACTTTCACATTTATAATATTAGTGTGATTGCAGCAACTTTAACATTGTAAGAGCATTATTTTGAATAACAAACAAACAAATGAACAAACATCCATACTTTAACATTTATAATATTTGTGTGATTGCAGCAACTTTAACATTGTAAGAGCATTATTTTGAATAACAAACAAACAAATGAACAAACATCCAAACTCTAACATTTATAATATTAGTGTGATTGCAGCAACTTAAACATTGTAAGAGCATTATTTTGAAGTAGTAATAACTAGTTGACTGGTATGTTTATTATATTTTATCTATTTATTAAGGATCATAAACAAAGGAAACGTTCACGACTCTTAAATTTAGTGCTGCTTCATTTAAAGACAATCACATCTTTTTACTCTCATTTAGAGTTTACCTTCACACAATTCCACAAACCAGGATCGTAAGAAGTCTACTTTCTAACCTCGCGTCTCGAATATGAACCACAATCTGTGAGGCACAAAATCGATGATAAACTTTTATATCGTTTCATACTATGAGCCATTATCCTTCACACAATTTCATTAATAGCAAGCCTAGATTTTGTGCTCGTTCTAGCCCAGCCTGTGTAGCAAAACTTAATCGATAGAGACTGCGTCATCGGCCGGTGCTCAGCTTGACGGAATAAGTGGTCAGTTTGTCTAGCCCTTTGACTCATGAGGATTGCTGACGGGAAGATTGCTGGCGTCTGTAACGTAAGCAAACAAGGCGTTCGGAGATATCGCAGTAAAAACCAAATTGGATTGAACAAGAAAAAGCTTGCGTAAGACAACGCGTAATATGTATATACTTGTTTATGTATAAGCTATTGAGAGATTGGAAAGTTATCTTCCGAATTCAGAGCATGCTGAAGTTGATCGAGAGAGCTGAAATCAAAGTGCACGTGTTTGGAATTTGAATCAAGTTTCATTTCGAATCTGTTTGCCCCTTTCGCCTCGTTTGCATTTTCCAATTAAGTAAGCGTTATTGCCACTCTAATAAAAGCCCTTATATTTTATGAGGAACCTATACTTAAGGGTTCATGGCAACGTCGTTTTCATAATTTATCAGGACATGAAGTATTAAAAGCTTTTGAATGCGTAGGTGTCTATAAAGTATTGGATGACAGTGTCGACGATGTTCAAGGGTGCTTCCACCCAAAGCGAGGGTGCATTATTATGGCGAAATAAAAAAAACGTTAAGAGTTCTTTTACAAAGGATTGATTCGAAAGCGCTCTCGACTGTGAATTATTGGACAGTTGAAACGGTCAGGTTTGTGGATTGTGTTATTTGCGGTGTAGGGATGCGCGTAAGGGTATTGCGCAGCCAGGAGTTAGATCGAAGGCTCCGGGTCGCGTGAGGCGCATGCGCGGCGCCGCCGCCCCGCCGTCGCCGCCGCCGGGCCGCAGTCGCATCGCGCACCCGGCCCGACGCGCCATGTCGGCCGCCGTTGCAACCTGACAGAGCACCCAGCTCCAAGTACAAACAAACCCACTGGTACAAAGCTAGCTCGATCGACAGCGGAGATCTGGGTAAGTCCGCAGCGGTTGCCGAGCCTTAACAGTGCAGTGCCCAAGGTTTTAAGGCTTTCGTGCTTCTCCAGGATCCGATCTTTGAAGCGGGTTGTAGGTGGCGCTAGTGCTGCCGGTGAGTCATTTCTGCGACACGTTTTTCATGGCCGTCCTTTCGATCTCGCGTTCGTAGGTGCTGGAAGGTTTTGGAAGATCGGCTGCAGTGGATGTTACGTAAGTGCGTTGGCAGCGGCATTGGGGCCGACACTTTCGATATTCGGAGTGCGCACTCGTCTGTGGCCAATTACAGCACGCGAGCGTTTTCAGGAAAACATTCACCATTTTGTTCGCGGACCTTGTGACAGCAACTGTGTTTATGTGCTCTCTTCTGCCGTTCTAAATATGAGTCGGTCTGTTTTTGTGCGTTTTGGAAATATATCGCGATCTCTGGGATGATTCTGTGTAACAGCTGTTGTTGTGAAAGTGAATATAGATTGAAAATATTTTTTTGTTCCTATAGTGCAGTTCCATCGAATTACATAACCGAACATCTTTATTCTAAAGTAGGTATTATTTTTAGTGTTTAGTTTATATCTTTATTTATTATATATTTCCTGTAGTTAAATTAATGCAGTTATTTGAATTAACAAATTATTTATGCTTATTTTGTACTACAAAAATATCTCTAACTTGGATTAGTATTCTTAATCGGTAAATTGTCGTGAATCTATACTAATATTATAAAGAGGAAAGATTTGATTGTTTGTTTGTTTGTTTGTTTGCATTGAATATGCTCCGAAACTAACCGACCGATTTAAAAAAATATTTCACCGTTGGGAAGCTTCACTATCCCCGGGTGACATAGGCTACTTTTTACCCAACTGCGCAGAAGGAGGGTAATGTTTTTATTGAAAAATTACGCGTGCGAAGCTGCGGATTGGTCAGCTGGTAGGTTATAATTAGCATAATATCAAAGTTAAATAAAATGGCCGTTATATCGTTTTGGAATATTTTTCAAATATTATTTTAAATTTTTGAGATTTAACAAAAGAATAAAGCATTTTGAATAATTTTATCATACAAAAGATGTATATTGGGTGATATACCTATAGCTTTATTATAATATGCTGTGCTTTCTAGCTATGGTGGCTATGGGCTATATTGAACATATTTGACACAAATTAACAACCAACAATAACAAATTAAAATTATTGAATTGCAAAATCAAATTGTGCAATAGACCTGATTGCATGCTATCATCTAAATTCCGTTTTTTTTTTAATTGTTGGTAGTACGGTAGAACAATCAACAATTATACAAAACAAGGACATTTGTAATGATTTAATTGCAAATAGCATCGGTCATTAGCCCTAATGCCCCTTATCCAGTGTTGCGGTAGGAGAACTAATTATACAGTACGGTGTTTAGTAACTGACAATTATACAAAACATTCAGGTAGTCTAAAAGCCCCTTAGGTTCATATTACATTTCAGTTCTGATAGAGCACATCTCTTTTTAATCCTAGTTGGGTATAAAAGTTCTCAAAATGAACCAGATATGAAAGTTCTTCCAATTCAAATGTATACCCAATTAATTAATAGAACACAGGTCTATTTTCAAAAACTGTCATTGTTACAAACAATATTTTTACAAAAAATGGGATATGTATTTTATTTTAAGTATTTCATTCGTTTATGTAAGTAGTTACACAGTTAATTTCTCTTTATATTTATAAAGTTACCGTTCTTTAACGGTCTCGTAAAATCCAGTTCATCCAATGGTTGTCTGGAAGAGATCGCTTTTAGCGATAAGATCGCCAATCTACTTTGAGTATCTAGGTATATGTATTAAATATGATTTGTTAATTTAAGTGTGGTTTACCATGATTTATGAGTTTTGAGTGTCCCGATATTTCGGCACAGTTTTCAGAAGCTATATGGTCTGCTTACAAATACCAAATAACATACTGGTGAATCCCCTAAATCGCTTATTTTAAATTGATCTAATTCTATGCATCAGCTGTGTTGCGTACACTCAACTTGCATTTCGGACATGCGCAAACCGTGACGGCAATCGAACGGTCTCTTGACCTGCAAAAAATATACCGTAACAATAGTTAAATCTGACGAAAATTGAACTTTAGTTAGATAGGAATAAAGTTAGGCATTTGATGTGAATGTATTGTTAGCAAAGGCAGTTGAACTTGAAAATAAATTGGGTGTCATAGTTTCTTTTTATGATTACTCGGGTTATTGCTGGTCATAACTATTCTAGATAATAAGAGGAACTCTACACAGACATGTAGCGGTTTATTACTTTACGATAGTGGTATTAAAAATGCAACTCTTCTACACTTAATATTATAGGTAAAGAGGAAAGATTTGTATTTTTGTATATAATAAACTCAACAACTACTGGTCCGATTTCGAAAATTCATTCACCATTAGAATGCTACTTTATCTCTGGCTATATTTATTACTAGACAAAATTAAGGGTGCCTACTAAAACTTCAATAATGTAACTAAAGATGTAAAAAAAATTATTTGAAATATATTATATAAAATATTTGTAAAAAAAAAGTTGAAATGTCTTTCATCGCATGCGCTGCGGAAATTATCACACTAATATTATAAATGCGAATGTTTGGATGTTTGTTTGTTACTCAATCACGTCGTAACAGATGAACTGATGTCGATGAAATTTGGTATATAGATAGGTTATGACCAGAATTGAGACATAGGCTACTTTTTACCCAACTGCGCAGGGGGGTAACGTTTTTATTGGAAAACTATTCGTGCGAAGCTACGGATTGGTCAGCTAGTATTAAATATAGCGGTACTTAAATCCGCATCTTAGCTCTTATATATATACTTTTTGTATTAATATTATTATAAGTGACTTTAGTCACCAGATTCTCTTGGTAGATCCATATCCCATAGTTCCCATAGTACAAGCTCTGCTTAGTTTGGGGCTAGGTAGCGCTGTGTGAAATGTCCAGCAATATTTATTTATTTTATATATTAAGATTATTTTAAAAGAAATTACCATCGAAATCATAAAACGAAAGACGTCCACTGTTAGACATAGGACTCCCCTGATATTTGACATATTTATTTCACAAACTTTCGCGATGACTACACATATACTAAACAGATAATAAATAAAAAAGGTACGTACGCGTTAAATACTTTTCGTTGTTACGTTTAAATCAGTAATTATATTTATTTCAACTAGTTGCCAATGCGCAGCGGTTGAAATTCGACATTAAAACAAATTTTTTAGCTTAGGTTTAGCAATCGCCACTAAACTTTCTCGTAATTATAAACCTTAACTATGCCAAAACGCTCCTACGGGCGCGCAATAAGCTTAAACAGAGGTACCTATAGCATTTTCTCTTCACGTATTTATGTACGAGTATAGGATATACAAAGACAAATTATGGCCGCATTATGGCAAATTGATAACAATGATCTTTATGGACTTTCTTTTCTTATATTAACATAAATATAGAAATCTAAACTTTACCTATATCTAATCAAAGAACATAAGTATTATCCAATAAGACCGCCCATTGTACTAACCTTAATTTTTGTGTATTTGTCTATTTAATTTTATTTGGTCTGCAATTAAAAGTGTATCTATCTATTATCACTAGTGATCAGATATTCGGGTGCATATTTACCTAAACTTCAAAGTTGGCTAGTATGGATCGCACTTTTTTATCGAAAATATTCCGTGATTTCTGGGATTAACAAAATTATCACATGTTATTTATTTATCTACGAAACATAAACATCCCTTAAAGCTCCATAGGTTTTTTATGGTATGTAATTCAACCCTCATATAGTCTAAAGAAATTCAAATTCTATGAAAAAACGCACACTTTGGCACATAGGTATACATAATGCCTTGTTACAACGTAATATGGTTGCTTTTCCCTACTTTTATTAAAACACGAAAAGCGAAAACAACCTTGTAACAAGTGTCAGATCGGGCCTATAGACCTCAGGGAATATAAGCATTTTGTAAGTGTATAAGTGAGATGGCAAATTCTACCAGCTTAATATTTAAGGTTAAATTAATATGCATCCAATCCCGGGATACCGAGATTTTATTTTTAATAAAAATATGTTAAGAAGCCGCTTCCATAATTTATCAGCTAAAAATCAACTTTAAGTATTTACTTAAATGCATCCTAATATCCTATCACTAATTACGTAACGATTATACACATAAAGTCAATACGGATCCATGTACGGAAAAAAACAATTACAGAATAATAATACAGAGGTACAATTATAAAATAAGGAAAGTTACGAGTACTATTGCGATAAACAAACTGTACATATAAATTAACATTAATTTATGCAATCGGTGTCGTAATTTGCAGTTTGTTCGAATTGCACAAACTAGAATTTATCGAATCACAGCCCACAGGTTTGAACTAACCATACCACATACAGACGTACACGTTCACTCACATACATACTGCTTACCATCAGGTGGGCCGTATGCTTGTTTGCTACCTTAGTAGTATAAAAGAAGCGTGTTAAAAACATAGTTATACATAGATACAAAATGGTTCAAACTAACGGTAAAGTCACTTATTATCATATTATCAATGATGAGTTTGTCCAGCATTGGGAAGGAAGTGGCTAATAATAATAATAATAATTAATAATGAGAGTTAGGTAGATTAAGTGTCAGAGAAGAAGAAGACATAATTAAATTCTGGGATTCTAAAAGTAAAAAACACTTCAAAAAGTATTCTGGAATCTGGTGACGACAGACTAACATTGAAGTGCCATTGGAGGCTTTAGCATAATTGTTATTGCCTTAGCACCCTCGTTAGAAAGGACAATACTCTCGTTTTAGCTAAATGTCACCTTGATAAAATCTAACCATCTTGCTTCAAAGGGGCTCATAAGTTTTTTTTGAGAAGATCTTACCTTTTGGTAACCATTGCATGCCAACTGGAAGAATATTTAAAAAGTTCGTAAACTTTTGCCAAGATATCTATGACGTCACGTTATTCTGTGGGCTTAAGACGTCAGTCCTTATACTCGTAATGGTTCTTCTTTTTGGAAGGCGCCTGTAAAATCATATTGAACCAAAACTATCGTTTCATTAACAATATCCTGGCTAGTGGAAAATAGCTAGAACGATTTTTTTTATTTTACTTCACCATCATCATGATATCGGCCATAAGACGTCCACGGCTGTACATAGGCCTTCCCTATACATTTACAGAGCTAATGTGCGCCCTGCACCCAACGGTTCCCAGCAACCTTAATTAAGTCTTCTTTCCATGTACTAGGAGCTAGTTATGTATTTAGCATGTCTCTACGAAATTAAATCAGAAGTGAGAAGAAATGTGAACAAACTGACAAAACCCAGAGCAAGCCTAAGTGGCATTAGGCATATTGTTAAAATTATACTTTCACGACATTCCTTCGTTACAAAGTTACACAGCTAAAATTACCTTAAAAACCCCTAAAGCCACAATTTTCCCCCATTTCCCCGTCACGGAAACATTCAAGCCATTTCCAGGCTGTTCGAAATCTTGGCTTAATTGTTATTACTGGTATAACAACTGAGGCGAATTGGAGTGGGACTGACTTAGTCTTAGAGACACGCAATTTTATTCTTCGACTTGTAGAATTTGTCCACCTTTGAGTTAAATTATATGTTAGATTAATGTTACGTTCATAGTCCACCACTAAATGTTACTCTAGATTGCAAGGTATTCGATTTTTGACATTTGGTTTGCCTATGTTGGGTTTTCCATCCATAAGCTATTTGACGTAGATATGGAAGATATCCGAGACGGGGGGGCAAAGTAACTTAGTAATTATTAAACCAGTTCCTTAGAATGAGCATTATTGAGCTTCCTTGCAGGACTGCTAGATCCTTTAGTCTAAAAGCAAGATGACTTCGTGTTTAAATGTCGCCACGGAAACATTCTTAGCAATTTAAAGCCTTTGTATAATTATTATTGCTTACACCGAGTTACACCGTCGAAGTCTAGAGATTGCCGGACGCCTGCGCTTTCTTCATTACGATCATTTTCTTCTACGTCTTTAACTTGCCTTGCCATGAAGAGAGTTTTGATTTCAAATTGAAGTGTAAATCTTTCGGAGTTTGTGTATGTTGTAAATTGTAAAAGTTTACGGTACTTAAATTTTAAAGTTCAAAGGGTTACTATTAAGAAGAGTTTAACAGATACTTGAAAGTTTTAATACATCTTATTCTTTTGAATGATTTACTCCTATCCAATACATTTTCAAATTAATATTAACTTCAAAATCCAAGTAATGGACAAAGCATTCCGTACCTACTACTAATATTTTTTTCTTTTTTTGTGTTTGCGTCTAGCTTGTAAGGTATTATAAAGAATTGTCATTCATTTATACTCCTCTTTTCTTCTATTAAAAAGCAGTCTTTGGTCAAACAAAAAAAAAGTTAAACAAAAACTCGTCGACATTTATTAAAATGTTTTTAAATTGTTACAGGCGTAGCGTGCCCGCACCCATGCAGTAGTGTCCACGAGTGAACAAAGCAGCCGCCATGTCGTCGGTGAAGGTGGCGGTAAGGGTCCGCCCCTTCAACTCGCGGGAGATCGCCAGGGAGTCAAAATGCATCATCGAGATGCATGGCAATACTACAGGTCAGTACATAGTCAGCCTTTTGAGAACTTGAGGGACAATTAGAAACACATTTTTAAGCGGTATCACAACCAGTTTTCTAACAACGCCCATATGTATGCTAATCAGCAGATCCGTTCCAAACCGTTTATGATACACAGACTGTTTGGTAATATACTGACGATATTCAAGTGACGGTTTCGCGAAACATAAAAAAAGACTTCTCGAAAAAAAAAACTACTAGTTATATTATCAATTATTAAAGAAAATCGACTAAGTTTAGGTGATTAATTCGATATAAAACTTAATGCCTACTCTTGCAATCGACATCCAAAAAGAAAGGCCGATTTGATGTCTCTTTCGGAAATGGCTGTGGGTTTTGGGTTAGAAAGAGACAACAAGAGATATCTCGAGACGTCACCAATACAGTATCTGTGGTTAGATGGCAAGCATTATGCAATAGCAGAACATACGTTTAATAAAGTGTTTGTTTTACCATGCCAAAATAAATTTCACATTTCTATGGTAAACATTTCACAAATTTATTTAATATGCTCATAAAAATAACCCCTTTCATTTATGTGCGTATATTATTAAACACCCTATATATAGAGAGAGATATTTATCATAACGAATAGTGCTTGAGTATATTTACTCTTAATTGGGTCTAATTTCACCGTCAAACGTCACTTTTAGAATTTTGAGCCATAAAGCCTAATGTAGCTCAGTCTATTTACAAAGTTTCATGTGACCTTAACACATATTACTCACAATATTTAATTTATACAAAGCAAAAAATTAACAAGGCATTGATCTTTTGTTATTACAAGGTTGCATAAAGTTGCATTCCGTTGTGTATCAGTAGGTTAACGTCCAGTATCAACACAAAATACCTGAACATAAAACACAAAATACCTCCTCTGAATTGGGTAAAACAATTTAAGTACCTGGGTCACTGGGTAAGTACCTGCTGACATCGAGAGGGAACGTAGGGCGTTGGCGGTAAGATGCAATATGTTGGCTCGTAGATTACCTGTTGACATCGAGAGGGAACGTAGGGCATTGGCGGTAAGATGCAATATTTTGGCTCGTAGATTTTCACGTTGTTCTGCGCCAGTTTAAATTACTCTGTTTAGAGCGTATTGTACCTCTTTTTACACGTGCAGTCTATGGGCCAAATATACGCAGAAATCCTACAATGCCTTACGAATCCAATACAATAATGGTTTCTGGATGTTGTTGGGGCTGCCAAGGTTCTGTAGCGCATCAGGGATGTTTGCAGATGTGCTTACCGATGATTTCTACGCGATCATACGAAAAAGAACCGCATCCCTGGTGAACCGCATGCGTGGAAGCACCAACAGCTTCCTGACCGTTGTTGCTGGGAACATGAGCCCATATATCATGAGGTGCTGGGTGGCTTTGCTTAAGCCAATCACATGCCTGGTGTCTCAGTAGATGCGCTCATGTTCCAATATTGCCGCATTTATTTTTTATCTTGTCTTTTTGTGTACAATATTTTTTAAGTAAGATTTTTCTGTTTTTAACAAAAATTATTTAACGTTTTTTATTTATTTATTATTTATTTAAAATAGATAGATACAGAAGTTAAGTTCGACCAATTTGATCTGAGATATTCGTACGCGCTCGTCTATGCGTGTCTTCGGTAGTTGTACTAAGCTTAACTTCTGTGATATTCTGTGCTATTAATGTTGTTGACTTATGTATCTCAACCAAAAGGGTATGTGGTAGATACGAAATGAGACATCTATTATTAGCTAATTTCATAGAAAAGGTTCGGTGTATTCTAAATAAAGTTCGCCTGCAATAGTATCGTTTTACTAAATGATAAGGGTAAATGTGGGCGCGTTATCTGTGGGCTAAGTAATGCCTTTGTTGTCAGTGAATTGATATCTATCGTCCAAAAAGCTATCGATCAAAATGTTAACATAAGCTTTTGTCAAACAATACAGAACATTGGTCGTTTAAATATACTAGCAAAGGTTAATGGACTCTAATGCATGCGTAGTAAGTGTATTTTGGCACACTTAATAATAAATAAAAGATAAAGAGGTTATTAAATCATAAATCTTTATTGTTTGTGGATGTGGGTTACATTGTAGGTACAGGTGTTGTGGTTTATAGACATTACCTCACAGCAAACAAACATTATTCTTACTAAGTAAGAGCATTATAAGATACAGTAAAATATTTACAAGAATTTCGTCCATGTACCTATGTAGTTATCTACTAAAGAGGAATGTTTAAGTAGCGCTTAAGACAAACGTACTAAGGTTTTTTATGTGTATTATGTATATGTTTATGAATATTCTAGTTATTTTTTTTAATTTCATTTGCTTATCACACTTCACACTAATATTATAAACGCGAAAGTTATGTTTGTTACTCAATCACGTCGTAACGGCTGAACCGATTTCGATGAAATTTAGTATGTACGTAGATTATAACCTGGATTAACACATAGGATACTTTTTATCCCATAAATGCCATGGGATAAAAATGGGGTGGTAAGTCAAGTTGCAACAGCAAATTTAGCTTTATTTCTAGGATACCTACACATTTAGAAGTGTGGGCAATAGCTAGTTATACATAAAAACGTAACTATACATTTAATAACAAAAAGAATATACGAATTTTAACATTTATTATTGAAAATTCAAATAAAAGGATTGTGTGGTTTTATGAAACCACGGTAAAAGTGAAACTTTGTTTCACATTATAGACATTAGTCAGCTGATGCGAACTATAGGCGCCGCCATATTGGCATCGGCTGCTCTAATGCGCCTTTACTTTATCCCTACTCCGCGGCCGACCGTCACGCGACATGCAACACACAGACGAAAAAGTTTGAGACGATGTAATAAAAGTTTTACTTTAAAAAACAGTTAATCTATCGGTATAAACTTTATAATGTATTTCAAAACATTTGCATTATGTAATTATAAAAGACAACAATACTTTGATACATATTCTAAATGCAACATTCGAAGGCAGAGCACATGCATTAAGTTATTGCTGTACTTGGAACTTTGATGTAAAGTTATTATAGAATATACATTTAGATTGCTTTCGAGTCTCTTGAGAAAATTCTTTAGTATAAATACCTAGAAGCACAGACACAGAATAACTAGTGGTTCGCCCTGAACTGAGATCTCGCGAGTCTTATAATTATATTCTTAGGGCGACTCTCGCAACGATGTCTAAACGTATTTAGTGGCTAAATATGATTTAAGGAGTTGTCAAATAATACAGATTACGCAAAATTTAAACATGTTTAGTCGCTAAATACGTTTAGGGATCGTTGTGCAAGCCGACCTTAATCTTTGACTAATAAAATAGTGCCACGAAATGCATAACCAATTTACTTGACCTACAGTTTTATTCAAATTACAGGTAACGGGAGTTCGTGTTAATCGGTTACTTTTTTGGGGTAGAAATTGCAGTTATTCTAGATTTCAGACTTTTCCCTATATTTGTGTCACTAAAGCTACACGCATACCTAATTTCAGCACTGAAATTAGGTATGCGTGTGCACTCAAAGCTAATAACTTAAAAACTGCAAGGTTTAAACTAAAAATAAAAACTGATTCGAAATGTACTCACAAAGACCTTTTATAAAACGTGCCTCTAGACCGGATAGTCCGATTTGGTTTTTTTTACCCCTCTTGAACCCTAATATCTCAACAACCCCCCACATTTTTAGCTTATTTAGTCACATCAAAATTGTTCCATCACTACCTATATACCAAATTTCACGATGATCGGATAAACGCTTCGAAAGTTATCCTCGAGCAAACAAACATACATACATACATACAACGCCAATTTATCCAAGTTGATTTGGAGATCTTCGCTCGATCAAATAGAAACGAGATCTTAGTCTGTAAATATGTAATAATATTTATAACCATTTAAGTTTTTAAGATCTTCAAATGTAAAATCTCATCATCCCCAGCCTGACTAGAGCCACTGCTGGGTATAATAGGCCTCCTTTACTGTGGTATCCAGCCGCCTTGTATGTGTGTCTCTCGCAACGTAGTTCCCAAAGGGATAGGCGATACGGACGCGGTTTTTTTTTGATAGAAAGCTTGTTTTATTAGGATGGTACTTAGGTATGTCAATTTTTATCCTCTGACGCAACAAGTGCAAAGTAAATTTTGTAATTGTCTTTCGTTTTTATACTACTTGGAGATGGAATAAACATATGACCCACCTGATGTTAAGTGGTAACCATCGCCTATAGAAAAGCATTGCCTCGTAGGTCATGCACCCTAGAAACGTGCCGTACGATGCGCTGTCCTGCGTCTATCAACACAATTCATCTCTTGTCGTTCACAGTACAGAAAGGGTCGGGGTAATGTCACATTGAGACTCACGACTCCAGAACTCGAGACTAAATTTAATTAAAATGTATTCTTTTCTCTGTCTGCTGACATTAATGGCCGTTTTATTTACTTTTCTACTCAACAGTCACCTTGAATACCTTTTATTAGCCACCACCTCTTTACGACCTGACCCTCAGTAATGAAGATTGACTTTACCATCGCAGTAAATGCCCTCGCCCTCTCGACTTAAGTACTGAAACGGTGAAAAAGGCCTTCTGGATCAGGCTTCCGGAACCTTTATGATAAAAAATGTTGTGTTTGTTGATTATGATGTCAGGGCACTATTTAGACCAACACGGTCTGGTATAACTTTTGAAACTATTATGGTATGAACACTATTTGTACTAAAAACGTGATCATGGCGCATGCAACTGCGTCGAAATATCGGCACACTCAAAAATTCACAAATCATGGTAAATATCCCATTTTTAGTACAAATAACCCGGTCTCCTGTTGTTCTAAATAGTGCCCTGACACCCGGAGGTCGTGGGTTTGAAGCCCGGCCGTGCACCAATGGATTTTTCTAATAGAAAAATTGGCCGGCGAAAAAAAGGATTTTTATTAGAATAAAATATAGCCTTACTCAGGGATAGTGTAGTTTTCTATGAGTGAAACAATTTACAAAATCGGTTTTTAGTTTCGACGATTACTCATTACGTCCAAACAAACTCACAAATGTTACATCTTGTTGATATAAGTATGGATATTCAATTGGTAGACGTAAAAGCCTTGTTGATTCAAAGCGTTCATGTTTTAAAATTTTCAATTCTAAAAGTAAACGTAAAATACTTTAGGATAGAATGGTTTGCTTAAACGTCTGCAATTTCGCGAAAGAGCTTGAAGTTTCATTACCTCAGAAAAATTGCTCCCATTTTGTCGAGCGACTCATTGAAATAAATGTAAATTTTCCCGCATATATGGGACTTTATTATGCACGTACGGTATTTTAGAAGTATGAACTGCGCAGTTGAGTGCGTGTTACGAAGTAGTCTGGTAGAAGGTCGCGAACGAAACCTTACAAGTTAACAATGTCAGGAGAAATCAATCGCTTTGTTTACCTAATGCTGCTAGATTGCTAATCCGAGTATTACGTACCTGGGTGCTCGCAGTCTGTTAAAGATTAGCCTACGCCCCAATCCCGGTCATAATCTATCGGTATATCGGTTCAGCAGTTTAGTCGTGAACACGTAACAAACAGACAGACAGAAAGACAGAGTTACTTGTGAATTTATAAATTAGTGTGGCAGATTACTGAAGTATGGATATACATCAGTAATGTTAGGTTGAAAAAACTAAATCTATCTATCTATACAAATATATATATACATATATATATATAAACTAGAGGTTGCGTTGTGCGCGAGCTGCTCGCAGCTCGCGTGTTTTTCTTTTAGTCGATGAAGTAATTAAAGAGGATATCGAGCTGTTAAAAGCCATCAAAGAGGATATCCATGTGTAAGAAGCAGTCAAAGACGATATCGAAATGGAAGAAGCAATCAAATCAAAGAGGATTTCCAAGTGGAAGCAGCAATCAAAGATGATATCGAAGTGGAAGAAGCAATCAAAGAGGATATTGAAGTGAAAGAAGCAATCAAATAGGATATCGAAGTAGCAGAAACAATCAAAGAGGAAATTAAAGTTGAGGAAGAAATCAAAGAGGATACCAAGGTGGTAGAAGCATTCTAAGAGGATGACGAAGTAAAAAAAGCAATCAAAGACGATATCGAAGTGGAAGAAGCAATCCAATGGATATTGAAGATGAAGAAGGAATAAAAGAGGATATCGAAGCGGAACAAGCAATCGTAGAGGATATCAAAGTTAAAGAAGCAATCAAAGAGGATACCAATGTGGAAGAAGCAATCAAAGAGGATATCGAAATGGAACAAGCAATCAAAGAGAAAAAAATTGGATGTTCCAAAATGATCATGATAATAGTTGTATAAAAAAAATTGAACGTTGCAAAAAAGATCATGATGAACGTTGCATAAAAAAAATCTGGACGTTCCAAAATGATCAGGATTGACGTTGCATAATATAAATGTATGTTGTAAAATGATAATGATCAAAAATTTGTACTAATATTTTGTCAAAGTTTGCTAGTCCTATCTCTTCCCGTTTAGAAGATACGAGCGATTAAAGTTTTGTAAGAAAAATCATAAATTTGTTGATTGGATATCGAAGTGGAAGAAACTATCAAAGAGAATGTTGAAGTGGAAGAAGCAATCAAATACGATATCGAAGTGGCAGAAACAATCAAAGCGGAAATTGAAGTTGAGTAAGCAATCAAAGAGGATACCAAGGTGGTAGAAGCATTCAAAGAAGATGACGAAGTGAAAAAGCAATCAAAGACGATATCGAAATGGAAGAAGCAGTCAAAGACGATATCGAAGTGGGAGAAGCAATCAAAGAGGATATCGAAGTTAAAGAAGCAGTCAAAGATGATGTCGAAGTGGAAAAAACATTCAAAGAAGATGACGAAGTGAGAGAAGCATTCAAAAAGGATGTCAAGGATGACAATAAAAAAACAGTTCCACCAAAAGTTTATACCAATATTTTGTACAAGTTTGCTAGGGCTATCTCTTCCCGTTTAGAAGATATGAGCGATTGAAGTTTTGTATGAAACACCACAATTTTGTAGAGCGCATAATGAAGTAACTGAAGCAATTAAAGAGGATATGAAGTAGAAGAAGCATTTTAAAAGGATAACGAAGTGGAACATGCAAAAATAGAAGATGTGGAGGCGGAAGAAATAATAAAAGAGGATGACGAAGTGTAACAAGCAATCAAAGAGAATATTCGAATAGTGGATGTTGCATAATAAAAAAAAATTGACGTTCCAAAATGATCATTGCGGATGAGGCATAATTTAAAAAAAATTGACGTTCCAAAATGATCATTGCGGATGAGGCATAATTAAAAAAAATTGATGTTCTAAAATTATCACAGTGGATGTTGCATAATAAAAAAAAAGAAATTGACGTTCCAAAATGATCATTGTGGATGAGGCATAATTTAAAAAAAATGATTTTCCAAAATGATCACAAAGGATTTTGCATAATAAAAAAAAATGACGTTCCAAAAGTGATCATTGTGGATGAGGCATAATTAAAAAAAATTGATTTTCCAAAATGATCACAAAGGATTTTGCATAATAAAAAAAAATGGACGTTCCAAAATGATCATTGTGGATGAGGCATAATTAAAAAAAAATTGATTTTCCAAAATGATCACAAAGGATTTTGCATAATAAAAAAAAAATGACGTTCCAAAAGTGATCATTGTGGATGAGGCATAATTAAAACAAATTGATGTTCCAAAATGATCACAGTGGATTTTGCATAATAAAAAAAAAAAAAAATTGACGTTCCAAAATGATCATTGTGGATGAGGCATAATTTAAAAAAAATTGATTTTCCAAAATGATCACAAAGTATTTTGCATAATAAAAAAAAAAAAATTGACGTTCCAAAGTGATCATTGTGGATGAGGCATAATTAAAAAAAATGATGTACCAAAATATCACAGTGGATGATGCATAATAAAAAAAAATAATTGACGTTCCAAAGTGATCATTGTGGATGAGGCATAATTAAAAAAAATGATGTACCAAAATCATCACAGTGGATGTTGCATAATAAAAAAAAAATGACGTTTCAAAGTGATCATTGTGGATGAGGCATAATTAAAAAAATGTGGATGTTCCAAAATAAACATGATGAACGTTGCATACTAAAAAAAAAAAAAAATTGGATGTTCCAAAATGATGATGATGACCTTTGCAAAAACTATGAAAGTTATCTCATGTCCCTCCACCACCATTATATAGAATCAAGCAAATTTACAGTAATTTTATAGTACACACAAGCCATGGGCTCCCTACAAAAACAGTATGAAAATTACGGCAAACGAAATATACGGTTTACGGTATTCATACAGAAATATTTTGTATGGGACAATTTTTTTTTTGTATGAAAGACAATTTTTTTTTCATGGATCCGGATATAAAAAAATGTCCTCTGCAACATTAGTTTTTGCACCAACGCTGTAAGACCTATACTTTCCGAGATACGAGGTGGATGGGAGCGAATGGGGGACAAAAGGGGTACTTTAGGATTTATTCCCAACTCACCGGAACTCCCTCTATACGATCCCACCAAACACTTCCCCCCTACGAGGTGGCATCTGGGAGAACAATGATGTCAATGAGTCAGTGAGTCAGTCAGTGGTAATCGAGCTTTATATAATATAACTAGAGGTTGCGTTGTGCGCGAGCTGCTCGCAGCTCGCGTGTTTTTCTTTTAGTCGAAGAAGTAATTAAAGAGGATATCGAGCTGTTAAAAGCCATCAAACAGGATATCCATGTGTAAGAAGCAGTCAAAGACGATATCGAAATGGAAGAAGCAATCAAATAGGATATCGAAGCAGCAGAAACAATCAATGAGGAAATTAAAGTTGAGTAAGCAATCAAAGAGGATACCGAGGTGGTAAGAGCATTCTAAGAGGATGACGAAGTAAAAAAAGCAATCAAAGACGATATCAAAGTGGAAGAAACAGTCAAAAACGATATCGAAGTGGAAGAAGCAATCAAACAGGATATTAAAGTGAAAGAAGCAATCAAATAGGATATCGAAGTAGCAGAAACAATCAAAGAGGAAATTAAAGTTGAGTAAGCAATCAAAGAGGATACCGAGGTGGTAGAAGCGTTCTAAGAGGATGACGAAGTGAAAAAAGCAATCAAAGACGATATCGAAGTTGAAGAAACAGTCAAAAACGATATCGAAGTGGCAGAAGCAATCAAAGAGGATATTGAAGTGAAAGAAGCAATCAAATAGGATATCGAAGTAGCAGAAACAATCAAAGACGAAATTAAAGTTGAGTAAGCAATCGAAGAGGATACCGAGGCGGTAGAAGCGTTCTAAGAGGATGACGAAGTGAAAAAAGCAATCAAAGACGATATCGAAGTGGAAGAAACAGTCAAAGACGATATCGAAGTGGAAGAAGCAATCAAAGAGGATATCGAAGTGGAAGAAGCAATCAAAGAGGATATCGAAGTGGAAGAAGCAATCAAAGACGGTATCGAAGTGGAAGAAGCCATCACAGAGGATATCGAAGTGAAAATGCTATCAAAAACGATATCGAAGATGAAGACGCAATCAAAGAGAATATTGCAGTGCAAGAAGCAATCAAAAGGAAATCGAAGATGATATCGAATTGGTAGAAGCAATAAAAGAGGATATCAAAGTGGAAGAAGCAATCAAAGAGGATATCGACCTGTTTAAAGTTATCGAAGAGGATATCCATGTGTAAGAAGCAGTCAAAGACGATCGAAATGGAAGAAGCAATCAAATCAAAGAGGATATCCAAGTGGAAGCAGCAATCAAAGATGATATCGAAGTGGAAGAAGCAATCAAAGAGGATATTGAAGTGAAAGAAGCAATCAAATAGGATATCGAAGTAGCAGAAACAATCAAAGACGAAATTAAAGTTGAGTAAGCAATCGAAGAGGATACCGAGGCGGTAGAAGCGTTCTAAGAGGATGACGAAGTGAAAAAAGCAATCAAAGACGATATCGAAGTGGAAGAAACAGTCAAAGACGATATCGAAGTGGAAGAAGCAATCAAAGACGATATCGAAGTGGAAGAAGCAATCAAAGAGGATATCGAAGTGGAAGAAGCAATCAAAGAGGATATCGAAGTGGAAGAAGCAATCAAAGACGGTATCGAAGTGGAAGAAGCCATCACAGTGGATATCGAAGTGAAAATGCTACCAAAAACGATATCGAAGATGAAGACGCAATCAAAGAGAATATTGCAGTGCAAGAAGCAATCAAAAGGAAATCGAAGATGATATCGAATTGGTAGAAGCAATAAAA
Organism: Philereme transversata; assembly: GCA_963924445.1. Taxonomy (NCBI): domain Eukaryota; kingdom Metazoa; phylum Arthropoda; class Insecta; order Lepidoptera; family Geometridae; genus Philereme; species Philereme transversata. The sequence continues at coordinate 5,206,443 of OZ004343.1, read as the reverse complement.
GAGGATATCAAAGTGGAAGAAGCAATCAAAGAGGATATCGACCTGTTTAAAGTTATCGAAGAGGATATCCATGTGTAAGAAGCAGTCAAAGACGATCGAAATGGAAGAAGCAATCAAATCAAAGAGGATATCCAAGTGGAAGCAGCAATCAAAGATGATATCGAAGTGGAAGAAGCAATCAAAGAGGATATTGAAGTGAAAGAAGCAATCAAATAGGATATCGAAGTAGCAGAAACAATTAAAGAGGAAATTGAAATTGAGTAAAAGACGTCGAGGACAATGATAAAAATAAAAAACGGTTTCACCAAAAACTTATACTAATATTTTGTAAAAGTTTCCTCGAGCTATCTCTTCCCGTTTAAAAGATACGAGCGATTTAAGTTTAGTATGAAAACCCATAATTTTGTAGAGTGGAAATTGTAGTAAAAGAAGCAATTGAAGAAAATATATAAGTAGAATAAGCAATTAAAAAGGATATCAAAGTGGAAGAAGCAAAAATAGAGGATATCGAGGTGAAAGAAGCATTCAAAAAGGATGTCAAGGGCAATGATGGTATTAAAAAAACTATTCCACCAAAAATTAGTACCAATATTTTGTAAAAGTTTGCTAGGGGTAACTCTTCCCGTTTAGAAGATACGAGCGATTTAAGATTTGTATTAAAACCCATAATTTTGTAGAGTGGAAATTGAAGTAAAAGAAGCAATTGATGAAAATATATAAGTAGAAAAAGCAATTTAAAAGGATATCAAAGTGGAAGAAGCAAAAATAGAGGATATCGAGGTGAAAGAAGCATTCAAAGAGGAAGACGAAGTGAGAGAAGCATTCAAAAAGGATGTCAAGGGCAATGATGGTATTAAAAAAACTATTCCACCAAAAATTAGTACCAATATTTTGTAAAAGTTTGCTGGGGGTAACTCTTCCCGTTTAGAAGATACGAGCGATTTAAGATTTGTATTAAAACCCATAATTTTGTAGAGTGGAAATTGAAGTAAAAGAAGCAATTGATGAAAATATATAAGTAGAAAAAGCAATTTAAAAGGATATCAAAGTGGAAGAAGCAAAAATAGAGGATATCGAGGTGAAAGAAGCATTCAAAGAGGAAGACGAAGTGAGAGAAGCATTCAAAAAGGATGTCAAGGGCAATGATGGTATTAAAAAAACTATTCCACCAAAAATTAGTACCAATATTTTGTAAAAGTTTGCTGGGGGTAACTCTTCCCGTTTAGAAGATACGAGCGATTTAAGATTTGTATTAAAACCCATAATTTTGTAGAGTGGAAATTGTAGTAAAAGAAGCAATTGAAGAAAATATAAAAGTAGAAAAAGCAATTAAAAAGGATATCAAAGTGGAAGAAGCAAAAATAGAGGATATCGAGGTGAAAGAAGCATTCAAAAAGGATTTCAAGATCAATGATGGTAATTAAAAAAATATTCGACCAAAAATTAGTACCAATATTTTGTAAAAGTTTGCTAGGCGTAACTGTTCCCGTTTAGAAGATACGAGCGATTTAAGATTTGTATTAAAACCCATAATTTTGTAGAGTGGAAATTGAAGTAAAAGAAGCAATTGATGAAAATATATAAGTAGAAAAAGCAATTTAAAAGGATATCAAAGTGGAAGAAGCAAAAATAGAGGATATCGAGGTGAAAGAAGCATTCAAAGAGGAAGACGAAGTGAGAGAAGCATTCAAAAAGGATGTCAAGGGCAATGATGGTATTAAAAAAACTATTCCACCAAAAATTAGTACCAATATTTTGTAAAAGTTTGCTAGGGGTAACTCTTCCCGTTTAGAAGATACGAGCGATTTAAGATTTGTATTAAAACCCATAATTTTGTAGAGTGGAAATTGAAGTAAAAGAAGCAATTGATGAAAATATATAAGTAGAAAAAGCAATTTAAAAGGATATCAAAGTGGAAGAAGCAAAAATAGAGGATATCGAGGTGAAAGAAGCATTCAAAGAGGAAGACGAAGTGAGAGAAGCATTCAAAAAGGATGTCAAGGGCAATGATGGTATTAAAAAAACTATTCCACCAAAAATTAGTACCAATATTTTGTAAAAGTTTGCTGGGGGTAACTCTTCCCGTTTAGAAGATACGAGCGATTTAAGATTTGTATTAAAACCCATAATTTTGTAGAGTCGATATTGAAGTAAGAGAAGTAATTGAAGAAAATAGAAAAATAGAAAAAACAATTCAAAAGTATATTGAAGTAAAAATGCCATCAAAGAGGATTTCGAAGTTATAGAAACAATTAAAGAGGATATCAATGTGGAAGAAACATTCGAAAACAAAAAGGAAGTGAGAGAAGAATTCAAAATGATGGCAAGGGCGATGATGACCGTAAAATAACGATTCCACCAAAAGCTTATGCTACAAAAAAAAATTATTTTCCAAAATGATCACAGTGGATGTTGCATAATAAAAAAAAATTGACGTTCCAAAATGATCATTGTGGATGAGGCGTAATTAAAAAATTGATGTACCAAAATGATCACAGTGGATGTTGCATAATACAAAAAAAAATAATAATAATTGACGTTCCAAAGTGATCATTGTGGATGAGGCATAATTAAAAAAAATGATGTTCCAAAATGATCACAGTGGATGATGCATAATAAAAAAAAATAATTGACGTTCCAAAGTGATCATTGTGGATGAGGCATAATTAAAAAAAATTATGTACCAAAATGATCAAAGTGGACGTTGCATAATAAAAAAAAAATAATTGACGTTCCAAAGTGATCATTGTGGATGAGGCATAATTAAAAAAAATGATGTTCCAAAATGATCACAGTGGATGATGCATAATAAAAAAAAATAATTGACGTTCCAAAGTGATCATTGTGGATGAGGCATAATTAAAAAAAATTATGTACCAAAATGATCACAGTGGATGTTGCATAATAAAAAAAAATAATTGACGTTCCAAAGTGATCATTGTGGATGAGGCATAATTAAAAAAAATGATGTACCAAAATGATCACAGTGGATGATGCATAATAAGAAAATAAAAAATAATTGACGTTCCAAAGTGATCATTGTGGATGAGGCGTATTTAAAAAAATGATGTACCAAAATGATCACAGTGGATGTTGCATAATAAAAAAAATAATAATAATTGACGTTCCAAAGTGATCATTGTGGATGAGGCATAATTAAATAAAATGATGTACCAAAATATCACAGTGGATGTTGCATAATAAAAATAAAAAAAAAAGAATTTACGTTCCAAAGTGATCATAGTGGATGAGGCATAATTGAAAAAAAAAATGATGTTCCAAAATGATCACAGTGGATGATGTATAATAAAAAAAAAAAAAATTGACGTTCCAAAGTGATCATTGTGGATGAGGCATAATTAAAAAAAATGATGTACCAAAATGAACACAGTGGATGTTGCATAATAAAAAAAAAAAAAATTGGATGTTCCAAAATGATGATGATGACCTTTGCAAAAACTATGAAAGTTATCTCATGTCCCTCCACCACCATTATATAGAATCAAGCAAATTTACAGTAATTTTATAGTACACACAAGCCGTGGGCTCCCTACAAAAACAGTATGAAAATTACGGCAAACGAAATATACGGTTTACGGTATTCATACAGAAATATTTTGTATGGGACAATTTTTTTTTTGTATGAAAGACAATTTTTTTTTCATGGAACCGGATATAAAAAAATGTCCTCTGCAACATTAGTTTTTGCACCAACTCTCTAAGACCTATACTTTTCGAGATACGATGTCGATGGGAGCGAATGGGGGACAAAAGGGGGACTTTAGGATTTATTCCCAACTCATCGGAACTCCCTCTATACGATCCCACCAAACATTTTCACCCTACGAGGGGGCATCTGGGAGAACAAACATGTCAGTGAGTCAGTCAGTGAGTGGTAATGCAGTTGTATATAATATACTAGAGGTTGCGTAGTGCGCGAGTTGCACGCAACTCGCGTGTTATTGTTTTTGTCGAAGAAGCAATCAAAGAGGATTTCGAGCTGTTAAAAGCGATCAAAAAGGATATCCATGTGTAAGAAGCAGTCAAAGACGATATCGAAATGGAAGAAGCAATCAAATCAAAGAAGGTATCCAAATGGAAGCAGCAATCAAATATGATTTCGAAGTGCAAGAAGCAATCAAACAGGATATTGAAGTGAAAGCAGCAATCAAATAGGATATCGAATTAGCAGAAACTATTAAAGAGGAAATTGAAGTTGAGTAAGCAATCAAAGAGGATACCGAGGTGGTAGAAGCATTCTAAGATGACGAAGTGAAAAAAGCAATCAAAGACGATATCGAAGTGGAAGAAGCAATCAAAGAAGGTATCGAAGTGGAAGAAGCAATCTTAGAGGATATCGAAGTGGAAGAAGCAATCAAAGATGATATCGAAGTGGAAGAAGCAATCAAAGAGGATATTGAAGTGAAAGAAGCAATCAAATAGGATATCGAAGTAGCAGAAACAATCAAAGAGGAAATTAAAGTTGAGGAAGAAATCAAAGAGGATACCAAGGTGGTAGAAGCATTCTAAGAGGATGACGAAGTAAAAAAAGCAATCAAAGACGATATCGAAGTGGAAGAAGCAATCCAATGGATATTGAAGATGAAGAAGGAATAAAAGAGGATATCGAAGCGGAACAAGCAATCGTAGAGGATATCAAAGTTAAAGAAGCAATCAAAGAGAAAAAAATTGGATGTTCCAAAATGATCATGATAATGGTTGTATAAAAAAAAATTGAACGTTGCAAAAAAGATCATGATGAATGTTGCATAAAAAAAAATCTGGACGTTCCAAAATGATCATGATTGACGTTGCATAATATAAATGTATGTTGCAAAATGATAATGATCAAAAATTTGTACTAATATTTTGTCAAAGTTTGCTAGTGCTATCTCTTCCCGTTTAGAAGATACGAGCGATTAAAGTTTTGTAAGAAAAATCATAAATTTGTTGATTGGATATCGAAGTGGAAGAAACTATCAAAGAGAATGTTGAAGTGGAAGAAGCAATCAAATAGGATATCGAAGTGGCAGAAACAATCAAAGAGGAAATTGAAGTTGAGTAAGCAATCAAAGAGGATACCGAGGCGGTAGAAGCATTCAAAGAAGATGACGAAGTGAAAAAAGCAATCAAAGACGATATCGAAATGGAAGAAGCAGTCAAAGACGATATCGAAGAGGGAGAAACAATCAAAGAGGAAATTAAAGTTGAGTAAGCAATCAAAGAGGATACCGAGGTGGTAGAAGCATTCAAAGAAGATGACGAAGTGAAAAAAGCAATCAAAGACGATATCGAAATGGAAGAAGCAGTCAAAGACGATATCGAAGTGGGAGAAGCAATCAAAGAGGATATCGAAGTTAAAGAAGCAGTCAAAGATGATGTCGAAGTGGAAAAAACATTCAAAGAAGATGACGAAGTGAGAGAAGCATTCAAAAAGGATGTCAAGGATGACAATAAAAAAACAGTTGCACCAAAAATTTATACCAATATTTTGTACAAGTTTGCTAGGGCTATCTCTTCCCGTTTAGAAGATACGAGCGATTGAAGTTTTGTATGAAAGACCACAATTTTGTAGAGAGCATAATGAAGTAACTGAAGCAATTAAAGAGGATATGAAAGTAGAAAAAGCATTTTAAAGGGATAACGAAGTGGAACATGCAAAAATAGAAGATGTCGAGGCGGAAGAAACAATCAAAGAGGATATCGAAGTGGAAGAAGCAATCAAAGAGGGTATCGAAGTGGAAGAAGCCATCACAGAGGATATCGAAGTGAAAATGCTATCAAAGACGATATCGAAGATGAAGACGCAATCAAAGAGAATAATGCAGTGCAAGAAGCAATCAAAAGGAAATCGAAGATGATATCGAAGTGGAAGGAGTAAACAAAGAGGATATTGAAGTGGGAGAAGCAATCAAATAGGATATCGAAGTAGCAAAAACAATCAAAGAGGAAATTGAAGTTGACTAAGGAATCAAAGAGGATACCGAGTTGGTAGAAGTATTCAAAGAGGATGACGAACTGAAAAAAGCAATCAAAGACGATATCGAAGTGAAAGAAATAGTCAAAGACGATATCAAAATGGAACAAGCAATCAAAGCGGATATCGAAGTGGAAGAAGCAATCAAAGAGGATATCAAAGTGGAAGAAGCCATCACAGGATATCGAAGTAAAAATGCAATCAAAAACGATATCGAATATGAAGACGCAATCAAAGAAAATATTGCAGTGCAAGAAGCAATCAAACGGAAATCAAAGAGGAAGGAGCCCTTACAGAGGATACCGAAGTGAAAATGCCATCAAAGAGGATATCAAAGATGAAGAAGCAATCCAATGGATATTGAAGATGAAGAAGGAATAAAAGAGGATATCGAAGTGGAAGAAGCAATCGTAGAGGATACCAAAGTTAAAGAAGCAATCAAATAGGATATCAATGTGGAAGAAGCAATCAAAGAGGATATCGAAGTGGAACAAGCAATCAAAGAGAAAAAAATTGGATGTTCCAAAATGATCATGATAATAGTTGTATAAAAAAAATTGAACGTTGCAAAAAAGATCATGATGAACGTTGCATAAAAAAAATCTGGACGTTCCAAAATGATCAGGATTGACGTTGCATAATATAAATGTATGTTGTAAAATGATAATGATCAAAAATTTGTACTAATATTTTGTCAAAGTTTGCTAGTGCTATCTCTTCCCGTTTAGAAGATACGAGCGATTAAAGTTTTGTAAGAAAAATCATAAATTTGTTGATTGGATATCGAAGTGGAAGAAACTATCAAAGAGAATGTTGAAGTGGGAGAAGCAATCAAATAGGATATCGAAGTGGCAGAAACAATCAAAGAGGAAATTGAAGTTGAGTAAGCAATCAAAGAGGATACCAAGGTGGTAGAAGCATTCAAAGAAGATGACGAAGTGAAAAAGCAATCAAAGGCGATATCGAAATGGAAGAAGCAGTCAAAGACGATATCGAAGTGGGAGAAGCAATCAAAGAGGATATCGAAGTTAAAGAAGCAGTCAAAGATGATGTCGAAGTGGAAAAAACATTCAAAGAAGATGACGAAGTGAGAGAAGCATTCAAAAAGGATGTCAAGGATGACAATAAAAAAACAGTTCCACCAAAAATTTACACCAATATTTTGTACAAGTTTGCTAGGGCTAGCTCTTCCCGTTTAGAAGATATGAGCGATTGAAGTTTTGTATGAAACACCACAATTTTGTAGAGCGCATAATGAAGTAACTGAAGCAATTAAAGAGGATATGAAGTAGAAGAAGCATTTTAAAAGGATAACGAAGTGGAACATGCAAAAATAGAAGATGTGGAGGCGGAAGAAACAATAAAAGAGGATGACGAAGTGTAACAAGCAATCAAAGAGAATGTTCGAATAGTGGATGTCGCATAATAAAAAAAAATTGACGTTCAAAAATGATCATAGTGGATGAGGCATAAATAAAAAAAAATTGATGTTCCAAAATGATCACAGTGGATGTTGCATAATAAAAAAAAAATTGACGTTCCAAAAGTGATCATTGTGGATGAGGCATAATTTAAAAAAAAATTGAAGTTCCAAAATGATCATTGCTGATGAGGCATAATTAAAAAAAATTGATGTTCCAAAATTATCACAGTGGATGTTGCATAATAAAAAAAAAGAAATTGACGTTCCAAAATAATCATTGTGGATGAGGCATAATTTAAAAAAAATGATTTTCCAAAATGATCACAAAGGATTTTGCATAATAAAAAAATTGACGTTCCAAAGTGATCATTGTGAATGAGGCATAATTAAAAAAAATGATGTACCAAAATATCACAGTGGATGTTGCATAATAAAAAAAAAAATTGACGTTCCAAAGTGATCATAGTGGATGAGGCATAATTGAAAAAAATGATGTACCAAAATGATCACAGTGGATGATGCATAATAAAAAAAAAAAAAAATGACGTTCTGATCATTGTGGATGAGGCATAATAAAAAAAATGATGTACCAAAATGATCACAGTGGATGTTGCATAATACAAAAAAAAATAATAATTGACGTTCCAAAGTGATCATTGTGGATGAGGCATAATTAAAAAAAATGATGTTCCAAAATGATCACAGTGGATGATGCATAATAAAAAAAAATAATTGACGTTCCAAAGTGATCATTGTGGATGAGGCATAATTAAAAAAAATTATGTGTTGCATAATAAAAAAAAAATTGACGTTCCAAAGTGATCATTGTGGATGAGGCATAATTAAAAAAAATGATGTACCAAAATGATCACAGTGGATGTTGCATAATAAAAAAAAATTGACGTTCCAAAGTGATCATTGTGAATGAGGCATAATTAAAAAAAATGATGTACCAAAATATCACAGTGGATGTTGCATAATAAAAAAAAAAAATTGACGTTCCAAAGTGATCATAGTGGATGAGGCATAATTGAAAAAAATGATGTTCCAAAATGATCACAGTGGATGATGCATAATAAAAAAAAAAAAAAATTGACGTTCCAAAGTGATCATTGTGGATGAGGCATAATTAAAAAAAATGATGTACCAAAATGATCACAGTGGATGTTGCATAATAAAAAAAAAATAATTGACGTTCCAAAGTGATCATTGTGGATGAGGCATAATTAAAAAAATGTGGATGTTCCAAAATAAACATGATGAACGTTGCATACTAAAAAAAAAAAAAAAAATGGATGTTCCAAAATGATGATGATGACCTTTGCAAAAACTATGAAAGTTATCTCATGCCCCTCCACCACCATTATATAGATTCAAGCAAATTTACAGTAATTTTATAGTACACACAAGCCGTGGGCTCCCTACAAAAACAGAATGAAAATTACGGCAAACGAAATATACGGTTTACGGTATTCATACAGAAATATTTTGTATGGGACAATTTTTTTTTTGTATGAAAGACAATTTTTTTTTCATGGATCCGGATATAAAAAAATGTCCTCTGCAACATTAGTTTTTGCACCAACGCTGTAAGACCTATACTTTCCGAGATACGAGGTGGATGGGAGCGAATGGGGGACAAAAGGGGTACTTTAGGATTTATTCCCAACTCACCGGAACTCCCTCTATACGATCCCACCAAACATTTTCACCCTACGAGGTGGCATCTGGGAGAACAAACATGTCAATGAGTCAGTCAGTGAGTGGTAATCGAGCTTTATATAATATAACTAGAGGTTGCGTTGTGCGCGAGCTGCTCGCAGCTCGCGTGTTTTTCTTTTAGTCGAAGAAGTAATTAAAGAGGATATCGAGCTGTTAAAAGCCATCAAAGAGGATATCCATGTGTAAGAAGCAGTCAAAGACGATATCGAACTGGAAGAAGCAATCAAATCAAAGAGGATTTCCAAGTGGGAGCAGCAATTAAAGAGGATATTGAAGTGAAAGGAGCAATCAAATAGGATATCGAAGTAGCAGAAACAATCAAAGAGGAAATTAAAGTTGAGTAAGCAATCAAAGAGGATACCGAGGTGGTAGAAGCGTTCTAAGAGGATGACGAAGTAAAAAAAGCAATCAAAGACGATATCGAAGTGGAAGAAACAGTCAAAGACGATATCGAAGTGGAAGAAGCAATCAAAGAGGATATCGAAGTGGAAGAAGCAATAAAGAGGATATCGAAGTGGAAGAAGCAATCAAAGAGGGTATCGAAGTGGAAGAAGCCATCACAGAGGATATCGAAGTGAAAATGCTGTCAAAGCCGATATCGAAGACCAAGACGCAATCAAAGAGAATATTGCAGTGCAAGAAGCAATCAAAAGGAAATTGAAGATGACATCGAAGTGGAAGGAGTAATCAAAGAGGATATTGAAGTGGAAGAAGCAATCAAATAGGATATCGAAGTAGGAAAAACAATCTTAGAGGAAATTGAAGTTGACTAAGGAATCAAAGAGGATACCGAGATGGTAGAAGTATTCAAAGAGGATGACGAAGTGAAAAAGCAATCAAAGACGATATCGAAGTGAAACAAATAGTCGAAGACGATATCGAAAAGGAAGAAGCAATCTTAGAGGATATCGAAGTGGAAGAAGCAATCAAAGAAGATATCGAAGTGTAAGAAGCCATCACAGAGGATATCGTAGTGAAAATGCTATCAAAAACGATATCGAAGATGAAGACGCAATCAAAGAGAATATTGCAGTGCAAGAAGCAATCAAAAGGAAATCGAAGATGATATCGAATTGGTAGAAGCAATAAAAGAGGATATCAAAGTGGAAGAAGCAATCAAAAAGGATATCGAGCTGTTTAAAGTTATCGAAGAGGATATCCGTGTAAAAAGCAGTCAAAGACGATCGAAATGGAAGAAGCAATCAAATCAAAGAGGATATCCAAGTGGAAGCAGCAATCAAAGATGATATCGAAGTGGAAGAAGCAATCAAAGAGGATATTGAAGTGAAAGAAGCAATCAAATAGGATATCGAAGTAGCAGAAACAATTAAAGAGGAAATTGAAATTGAGTAAAAGACGTCGAGGACAATGATAAAAATAAAAAACGGTTGCACCAAAAACTTATACTAATATTTTGTAAAAGTTTCCTAGAGCTATCTCTTCCCGTTTAAAAGATACGAGCGATTTAAGTTTTGTATGAAAACCCATAATTTTGTGGAGTGAAAATTGAAGTAAAAGAAGCAATTGAAGAAGACATATAAGTAGAAAAAGACATTAAAAAGGATATCAAAGTGGAAGAAGCAAAAATAGAGGATATCGAGGTGAAAGAAGCATTCAAGGAGGAAGACCAAGTGAGAGAAGCATTCAAAAAGGATGTCAAGAGCAATGATGGTAATAAAAAAACTATTCGACCAAAAATTTGTACCAATATTTTGTAAAAGTTTGCTAGGCGTAACTGTTCCCGTTTAGAAGATACGAGCGATTTAAGATTTGTATTAAAACCCATAATTTTGTAGAGTGGGAATTGAAGTAAAAGAAGCAATTGAAGAAAATATATAAGTAGATAAAGCAATTAAAAAGAATATCAAAGTGGAAGAAGCAAAAATAGAGGATATCGAGGCGAAAGAAGCATTTAAAGTGGAAGACGAAGTAAGAGAAGCATTCAAAACGGATGTCAAGGGCAATGATGGTATTAAAAAAACTATTCCACCAAAAATTTGTACCAATATTTTGTAAAAGTTTGCTAGGCGTAACTGTTCCCGTTTAGAAGATACGAGCGATTTAAGATTTGTATTAAAACCCATAATTTTGTAGAGTGGGAATTGAAGTAAAAGAAGCAATTGAAGAAAACATATTAGTAGAAAAAGCAATTAAAAAGGATATCAAAGTGGAAGAAGCAAAATGAAAGAAGCATTTAAAGTGGAAGACGAAGTAAGAGAAGCATTCAAAACGGATGTCAAGGGCAATGATGGTATTAAAAAAACTATTCCACCAAAAATTTGTACCAATATTTTGTAAAAGTTTGCTAGGCGTAACTCTTCCCGTTTAGAAGATACGAGCGATTTAAGATTTGTATTAAAACCCATAATTTTGTAGAGTGGAAATTGTAGTAAAAGAAGCAATTGAAGAAAACATATAAGTAGAAAAAGACATTAAAAAGGATATCAAAGTGGAAGAAGCAAAAATAGAAGATATCGAGGTGAAAGAAGCATTTAAAGTGGAAGACGAAGTAAGAGAAGCATTCAAAACGGATGTCAAGGGCAATGATGGTATTAAAAAAACTATTCCACTAAAAATTTGTACCAATATTTTGTAAAAGTTTGCTAGGCGTAACTCTTCCCGTTTAGAAGATACGAGCGATTTAAGATTTGTATTAAAACCCATAATTTTGTAGAGTGGAAATTGTAGTAAAAGAAGCAATTGAAGAAAATATATAAGTAAAAAAGCAATTAAAAAGGATATCAAAGTGGAAGAAGCAAAAATAGAAGATATCGAGGTGAAAGAAGCATTCAAAGCGGAAGACGAAGTAAGAGAAGCATTCAAAAAGGAACTCAAGGGCAATAATGGTATTAAAAAAACTATTCCACCAAAAATTAGTACCAATATATTGTAAAAGTTTGCTGGGGGTAACTCTTCCCGTTTAGAAGATACGAGCGATTTAAGATTTGTATTAAAACCCATAATTTTGTAGAGTCGATATTGAAGTAAGAGAAGTAATTGAAGAAAATAGAAAAATAGAAAAAACAATTCAAAAGTATATTGAAGTAAAAATGCCATCAAAGAGGATTTCGAAGTTATAGAAACAATTAAAGAGGATATCAATGTGGAAGAAACATTCGAAAACGAAAAGGAAGTGAGAGAAGAATTCAAAATGATGGCAAGGGCGATGATGACCGTAAAATAACGATTCCACCAAAAATTTGTGCTACAAAAAAATTGATTTTCCAAAATGATCACAGTGGATGTTGCATAATAAAAAAAAATTGACGTTCCAAAATGATCATGTGGATGAGGCATAATTTAAAAAAATGATGTACCAAAATGATCACAGTGGATGTTGCATAATACAAAAAAAATAATAATAATTGACGTTCCAAAGTGATCATTGTGGATGAGGCGTAGTTAAAAAAATGATGTACCAAAATGATCACAGTGGATGTTGCATAATACAAAAAAAATAATAATAATTGACGTTCCAAAGTGATCATTGTGGATGAGGCATAATTAAAAAAATGATGTTCCAAAATGATCACAGTGGATGTTGCATAATAAAAAAAAAAATAATAATTGACGTTCCAAAGTGATCATTGTGGATGAGGCGTAGTTAAAAAAATGATGTACCAAAATGATCACAGTGGATGTTGCATAATACAAAAAAAATAATAATAATTGACGTTCCAAAGTGATCATTGTGGATGAGGCATAATTAAAAAAAATGATGTTCCAAAATGATCACAGTGGATGTTGCATAATAAAAAAAAATAATTGACGTTCCAAAGTGATCATTGTGGATGAGGCATAATTAAAAAATTTATGTACCAAAATGATTACAGTGGATGTTGCATAATAAAAAAAAATAATTGACGTTCCGAAGTGATCATTGTGGATGAGGCATAATTTAAAAAAATGATGTACCAAAATGATCACAGTGGATGTTGCATAATACAAAAAAAATAATAATAATTGACGTTCCAAAGTGATCATTGTGGATGAGGAATATTTAAAAAAGATGATGTTCCAAAATGATCTCAGTGGATTATGCATAATAAAAAAAATAATAATTGACGTTCCAAAGTGATCATTGTGGATGGGGCTTGATTAAAAAAATGATGTACCAAAATGATCACAGTGGATGTTGCATAATAAAAAAAAATAATTGACGTTCCAAAGTGATCATTGTGGATGAGGCGTAATTAAAAAAACGATGTACCAAAATGATCACAGTGGATGTTGCATAATAAAAAAAAAAAAAATTGACGTTCCAAAGTGATCATTGTGGATGAGGCATAATTAAAAAAATGATGTACCAAAATGATCACAGTGGATGTTGCATAATAAAAAAAAATTGACGTTCCAAAGTGATCATAGTGGATGAGGCATAATTGAAAAAAAAATGATGTTACAAAATGATCACAGTGGATGATGCATAATAAAAAAAAATAATAATAATTGACGTTCCAAAGTGATCATTGTGGATGAGACATAATTAAAAAAAATGATGTACAAAAATATCACAGTGGATGTTGCATAATAAAAAAAAAAAATTGACGTTCCAAAGTGATCATTGTGGATGAGGCATAATTAAAAAAATGTGGATGTTCCAAAATAAACATGATGAACGTTGCATACTAAAAAAAAAAAAAAAATTGGATGTTCCAAAATGATGATGATGACCTTTGCAAAAACTATGAAAGTTATCTCATGTCCCTCCACCACCATTATATAGAATCAAGCAAATTTACAGTAATTTTATAGTACACACAAGCCGTGGGCTCCCTACAAAAACAGTATGAAAATTACGGCAAACGAAATTTACGGTTTACGGTATTCATACAGAAATATTTTGTATGGGACAATTTTTTTTTTGTATGAAAGACCATTTTTTTTTCATGGAACCGGATATAAAAAAATGTCCTCTGCAACATTAGTTTTTGCGCCAACGCTGTAAGACCTATACTTTCCGAGATACGAGGTGGATGGGAGCGAATGGGGGACAAAAGGGGTACTTTAGGATTTATTCCTAACTCATCGGAACTCCCTCTATACGATCCCACCAAACATTTTCACCCTACGAGGTGGCATCTGGGAGAACAAACATGTCAATGAGTCAGTCAGTCAGTCAGTCAGTGAGTGGTAATCGAGCTTTATATAATATAACTAGAGGTTGCGTTGTGCGCGAGCTGCTCGCAGCTCGCGTGTTTTTCTTTTAGTCGACGAAGTAATTAAAGAGGATATCGAGCTGTTAAAAGTCATCAAAGAGGATATCCATGTGTAAGAAGCAGTCAAAGACGATATCGAAATGGCAGAAGCAATCAAATCAAAGAGGATTTCCAAGTGGAAGCAGCAATCAAAGAAGATATTGAAGTGAAAAAAGCAATCAAATAGGATATCGAAGTATCAGAATCAAATAATGAGGAAATTAACGTTGAGTAAGCAATCAAAGAGGATACCGAGGTTGTAGAAGCATTCTAAAAGGATGACGAAGTGAAAAAAGCAATCAAAGATGATATCGAGCTGTTAAAAGCTATCAAAGAGGATATCCATGTGTAAGAAGCAGTCAAAAAATATCGAAATGGAAGAAGCAATCGAATCAAAGAGGATATCGAAGTGGAAGAAGCCATCACAGAGGATATCGAAGTAAAATTGCTATCGAAGACGATATCGAAGATGAAGACGCAATGAAAGAGAATATTGCAGTGCAACAAGCAATCAAAAGGAAATCGAAGATGATATCGAAGTGGAAGAAGCAATCAAAGAGGATATTGAAGTGGAAGGAGCAATCAAATAGGATATCGAAGTGGCAGAAACAATCAAAGAGGAAATTGAAGTTGAGTAAGCAATCAAAGAGGATACCGAGGTGGTAGAAGCATTCTAAGAGGATGCCGAAGTGAAAAAAGCAATCAAAGATGATATCCCAGTAAAAGAAGCAATCAAAGACGATATCGAAGTAAAAGTAGCAATCAAATTGGATATCGAAGTTAATGAAGCAATCAAAGACGATATCAAAGTGGAAGAAGCAATCAAAGAAGATATCGAGATGGAAGAAACAAAAGTAGAGGATATCGAGGTGGAAGAAACAGTCAAAGAGGATGACGAAGGGAAAGAAGCATTCAAAGAGGAAGACGAAGTGAGAGAAGCATTCAAAAAGGACGTTGAGGACAATGATAAAAATAAAATAACGGTTAAACCAAAAACTTATACCAATATTTTGTAAAAGTTTCCCATAGCTATCTCTTTCCGTTTAGAAGATATGAGCGATTTAAGTTTTATATGAAAACTCATAATTTTGTAGAGTGGAAATTGAAGTAAAAGAAGCAATTAAAAATAATATATAAGTAGAAGAAGCAATTAAAAAGGATATCAAAGTGGAAGAAGCAAAAATAGAGGATATCGAGGTGAAAGAAGCATTCAAAGAGAAAGACAAAGTGAGAGAAGCATTCAAAAAGGATGTCAAGGGCAATGATGGTATTAAAAAAACTATTTCACCAAAAATTAGTACCAATATTTTGTAAAAGTTTGCTAAGGGTAACTCTTCCCGTTTAGAAGATACGAGCGATTTAAGATTTCTATTAAAACCCATAATTTTGTAGAGTGGAAATTGTAGTAAAAGAAGCAATTGAAGAAAATAATATCAGTAGAAAAAGCAATTAAAAAGGATATCAAAGTGGAAGAAGCAAAAATAGAGGATATCGAGGTGAAAGAAGCATTCAAAGCGGAAGACGAAGTAAGAGAAGCATTCAAAACATAACTCAAGGGCAATGATGGTATTAAAAAACTATTCCACCAAAAATTAGTACCAATATTTTGTAAAAGTTTGCTGGGGGTAACTCTTCCCGTTTAGAAGATACGAGCGATTTCAAATTTGCATTAAAACCCATAATTTTGTAAAGTGGATATTGAAGTAAAAGAAGTAATTGAAGAAAATATAAAATTAGAAAAAGCAATTCAAAAATATATATTGAAGTAAAAATGCCATCAAAGAGGATTTCGAAGTTGTAGAAACAATCAAAGAGGATATCAAAGTGGAAGAAACATTCGAAGACGAAAAGTAAGTGAGAGAAGAATTCAAAATGATGTCAAGGGCGATGATGACCGTAAAATAACGATTCCACCAAAAATTTGTGCTACCATATTATAAAAGTTTGTTATGTCTATCTCTTACCGTTTAAAAGATACGAACGATTAAAGTTTTTTAAGGAAAATCATAATTTTGATGAGAGGATATCGAAATGCAAGAAGCAATCAAAAAATATATCCAAGTAGAAGTCGCAATTAAAAAGTATATCGAAGTGGAAGAAGCCATCAAAGAGGATATCGAAGTGAGAGAAGCATGTAAAAAGACTGTCATGACAATGAAAAAACGATTTTACCCAAAATTTGTACTACCATTTTGTAAAAGTTTACTATGCCTATTTATTTTCGTTAAGTCGATACGAGCGATTAAAGTATTTAAAAAAAATCATAATTTTGTTGGTACGATATGAAAGTGGAAGAAACATTCAAAGAGGATATCGAAGTGGAAGATTCAATCAAAAAAGATATCCAAGTAGAAGAAGCAATTAACAAGTATTTCGACGTTCCAAAATGATCATAGTGGATGAGGCATAATTAAAATAAAATGATGTTCCAAAATGATCATAGTGGATGTTACATTATAAAAAAAAATTGACGATCCAAAATGATCACAGTGGATGTTGCATATTAAAAAAAAATTGACGTTCCAAAAGTGATCTTTGTGGATGAGGCATAATTAAAAAAAATTATTTTCCAAAATGATCACAAAGGATTTTGCATAATAAAAAAAAATTGACGTTCGAAAATGATCATTGTGGATGAGGCATAATTTAAAAAAAATTGATGTTCCAAAATGATCACACTGGATGCTGCATTTAAAAAAAAATTGACGTTCCAAAATGATCATTGTGGATGAGGCATAATTAAAAAAAAATTGATGTTCGAAAGCGATCACAGTGGATGTTGCATAATAAAAAAAATAACGTTTCAAAATGATCATTGTGGATGAGGCATAATTAAAAAAAAACTGATGTTCCAAAATGATCACAGTGGATGTTGCATAATAAAAAATAAAAAAAATTGACGTTCCAAAAGTGATCATTGTGGATGAGGCATAATTAAAAAAAATTTGATATTCCAAAATGATCACAAAGGATTTTGCATAATAAAAAAAAATTGACGTTCCAAAATGATCATTGTGGATGAGGCATAATTAAAAAAAAAATGATTTTCCAAAATGATCACAAAGGATTTTGCATAGTAAAAAAAAAATTGACGTTCCAAAGTGATCATTGTGGATGAGGCATAATTAAATAAAATGATGTACCAAAATATCACAGAGGATATTGCATAATAAAAAAAAAATGACGTTTCAAAGTGATCATAGTGGATGAGGCATAATTGAAAAAAAATGATGTTCCAAAATGATCACAGTGGATGATGCATAATAAAAAAATAAAAAATAATTGACGTTCCAAAGTGATCCTTGTGGATGAGGCGTAATTAAAAAAATGATGTACTAAAATGATCATAGTGGATGTTGCATAATAAAAAAAATAATTGACGTTCCAAAGTGATCATTGTGGATGAGGCATAATTAAAAAAAAATGATGTACCAAAATATCACAGTGGATGTTGTATAATAAAAAAAAATAATTGACGTTCCAAAGTGATCATAGTGGATGAGGCATAATTGAAAAAAAAAATGATGTTCCAAAATGATCACAGTGGATGATGCATCATAAAAAATAAAAAATAATTGACGTTCCAAAGTGATCATTGTGGATGAGGCGTAATTAAAAAAATGATGTACCAAAATGATCATAGTGGATGTTGCATAATAAAAAATAATAATAATTGACGTTCCAAAGTGATCATTGTGGGTGAGGCGTAATTAAAAAAACGATGTACCAAAATGATCACAGTGGATGTTGCACAATACAAAAAAAAATAATAATAATTGACGTTCCAAAGTGATCATTGTGGATGAGGCATAATTAAAAAAAATGATGTACCAAAATGATCACAGTGGATGTTACATAATAAAAAAAAAAAAAATAATTGACGTTCCAAAGTGATCCTTGTGGATGAGGCGTAATTAAAAAAATGATGTACTAAAATGATCATAGTGGATGTTGCATAATAAAAAAAATAATTGACGTTCCAAAGTGATCATTGTGGATGAGGCATAATTAAAAAAAAATGATGTACCAAAATATCACAGTGGATGTTGTATAATAAAAAAAAATAATTGACGTTCCAAAGTGATCATAGTGGATGAGGCATAATTGAAAAAAAAAATGATGTTCCAAAATGATCACAGTGGATGATGCATCATAAAAAATAAAAAATAATTGACGTTCCAAAGTGATCATTGTGGATGAGGCGTAATTAAAAAAATGATGTACCAAAATGATCATAGTGGATGTTGCATAATAAAAAATAATAATAATTGACGTTCCAAAGTGATCATTGTGGATGAGGCGTAATTAAAAAAACGATGTACCAAAATGATCACAGTGGATGTTGCACAATACAAAAAAAAATAATAATAATTGACGTTCCAAAGTGATCATTGTGGATGAGGCATAATTAAAAAAAATGATGTACCAAAATGATCACAGTGGATGTTGCATAATAAAAAAAAAAATTGACGTTCCAAAGTGATCATTGTGGATGAGGCATAATTAAAAAAATGTGGATGTTCCAAAATAAACATGATGAACGTTGCATACTAAAAAAAAAAAAAAATTGGATGTTCCAAAATGATGATGATGACCTTTGCAAAAACTATGAAAGTTGTCTCATGCCCCTCCACAATCATTATATAGAATCAAGCAAATTTTACAGTAATTTTATAGTACACACAAGCCGTGGGCTCCCTACAAAAACAGTATGAAAATTACGGCAAACGAAATATACGGTTTACGGTATTCATACAGAAATATTTTGTATGGGACAATTTTTTTTTGTATGAAAGTCAATTTTTTTTTCATGGAACCGGATATAAAAAAATGTCCTCAGCAACATTAGTTTTTGCACCAACGCTGTAAGACCTATACTTTCCGAGATACGATGTCGATGGGAGCGAATGGGGGACAAAAGGGGTACTTTAGGATTTATTCCCAACTCACCGGAACTCCCTCTATACGATCCCACCAAACATTTCCCCCCTACGAGGTGGCATCTGGGAGAACAATGATGTCAATCAGTCAGTGAGTCAGTGGTAATCGAGCTTTATATAATATAACTAGAGGTTGCGTTGTGCGCGAGCTGCTCGCAGCTCGCGTGTTTTTCTTTTAGTCGAAGAAGTAATTAATGAGGGTATCGAGGTTGCGTTGTGCGCGAGCTGCTCGCAGCTCGCGAGGGTAATGTGTTGTTTGATAGAAATCCCCCCCTTCGTAACTCTGACAAAACCAAATCATATAAGGCTAAAACATGTATTTTAAGAAGGAACCTTAAAAATAAGTAAGTTGATTTAAGGATACTTCTACTTACAATTTTATAACTTACATAAACAATCAATAGTTTTGTATCATAATCAGCAAATTCGTGGATACTTACTTAATATTTATTAATTCTTTAATGATGCAATTAGGTATGTAAGAATGGCGAGACGTTTAGTTTAATAAATCCCACCAGCTTTAACCATTCCAAAGTCTACTGTGCCCGTATTAGCAGTAGGCCGTTAGGGTGTTTCCCGCAGAGGCGTACAAGGTCAGTTAATATCTATAAATTAAACAATTGAGAAGTTGGTATATATATTTTATTATTTTCTACATTGGGTATACCTTATAATCATCATCATATCAGCAGCCACAGGAAGTAGACTGCTGAACATAATATGTCAAGTAAAAAAGTAATATGAACGTATTTTAATAATCCTTCTCATATATCTCTAGAGCAACCAATCTCATCTCTCTCAACAAACTAATGCTATTAAATTTGAATACTCATTGACAAATGAAATAGTTAATAGATTTGAATCAGTTGATAATTTTCATATTATCTTTGCTTGACTCGGCGTTCGCCACCATCCTCAATGAGCTGTAATGAGATGCCAGTCGCAGTCGTTCCAGTTGTTGTCTGTTCGAAAACAAAAAATATATGAGATGTGGTTTTTAATAAAATATTTAACGCGAGATACTTATATCAATATATAGGTTTTTAAATTTTCTTAATTTTTTTTCATCTATGTACACACCTCGCTGTATCAACTTATACACCGTACTTCTGGCAAATAAATATCATTTCATTTCACCTTATATTCAATAAAGAACATGTAGAACTCAACAAAAATAGAAACATTTGGGATTTATGCGCATATTTTTTGTAATAATATTTAATAGTCACATTATCCACACAAACTGACGTGACGGCCCTCCTGAATACCATGATTTTACGAAGTTAGCGTCGCCTATCTGCTACTCAGTGCATACGCTTTATAAAAACATAACATAATATTATAAGTATGTTTCTATGTTTGTTTGTTCATCAAGGGTAGGTATATTAAAATATCGAAAAAATTGTTGTAAAGTGTA
Source organism: Philereme transversata (assembly GCA_963924445.1). Taxonomy (NCBI): domain Eukaryota; kingdom Metazoa; phylum Arthropoda; class Insecta; order Lepidoptera; family Geometridae; genus Philereme; species Philereme transversata. The sequence continues at coordinate 5,185,766 of OZ004343.1, read as the reverse complement.
AACAGCATGCCTGCCTATTTAGATAGGAAAACATGGTTTGTCTTCCTGTTGCAATACTCAGGGGCAGGGTTCATATGTGAAACAAACTATATACTACTTGTAATTAGTCCATTGAAAAGTTACATTTGGGGTTGCGTTTTTTAGAGGACGCAATTTTATTTTTTTGATGTATAGTGGCGGTCAGTGTAAAGCTAAAACCAAGTTTGGGGGATCGCCACCCTTGTCCCACGGCCGCCATCTTGAAAATAGGGGTTGAAATGGTTTTTACGATATATCTCTTAAACTATTAATTTGATAAAAAAATTTTGTTAACATTTTTTGTTGCAAATTAAATTCTCTACAACTTTGGTCCAGTAACTTTTTGTAGTAGAACTATAAATAAAAAAGTTATAAGCGAAAATGTTCAGAAATTCGAGAAAAAAATTATATTTTTCGATATAACTTTTTTTTTATCATTTTAGCTTTACACTGACCCCCCCTAAACATCAAAAAAATAAAATTGCGTCCTCTAAAAAACGCAAGGTAAGGCCTAAAAAATGTAACATTTCAATGGACTAAATAACTTTGTCACCATGTGAAAGCAACAAATGTATTGAGTAGTAGAGTTCCTTGTGAAAGGGCTCGCCCGGAAAGTACTACCATCATACCTATTTCTGCTGCCAAGCAGCATTACTGTGTTTCGGTATGAAGGTGATTGCTGGTGAAATTACTGGCATATGAGGCTTTACATCTGTATGTCTAAAGTTGATGGACGCAGGGTACTGCAACGTAGAGGTCTGTGACCTACGTTATAAGGCAGTTCTTTGTTAAAGGCGATGGTTACCACTTAACATCAGGTGGGCCATAAGCTTGTTTCATTACCAGGTAGCATTAAAAAACCCTGATTAGCATTTATGACTTGGATTTAAAAGTAAGCTACTTTTTAAAATCGACAGTGGAAGCTAGTTTATAAAATACATATTTTTGTTACCTGGTTTCACTTCGGATGGTGTCTTAAATGATGCGCGTCGGTCAGTGTCCTTATCCAGTAGCCACTACTGGACTAAGTGGTAAGTAGGTGTTAGCATAGTAATATTGTTGTATTGTTTTGTAGTAATTTTGTGGTAGTATGCATGATTCGTTTTCAATGTTCCATCAGTATCAAAACAGTATTTCCTATCATTTTGGATTTCTTCTGCAATGCTCATTCTGTGTTTAAATGGACATTTCACTTCCACTATGGCATCATCTCCAACAATTCCGTCAGGTGATGCTACTAAAGCACCTGAGTTGTGAAGCCAAAACCCAGTCGGAGAGACTTTCTTCTGTGTTGCTTCCTCGAAGAGTTTTAAAGCCACCTCTTCATGAGTTATTCCCCACTGGATACTTTTAACACCATCCAGATTTAATGATGAAATAATGATGGAGGAAATCTGAAATAAACAGAATAAAGTATTGGTAGTGTTCCTTGCGACTCAGCATAACAAATGCAAAACTTGTGCAAATATGTACCTGTTACGCTGCACAGCAGCAATCACAATCCCAAAATTGCTTGCAGTAATGCAGCCTAGCCTTATTTCATGCCACAGAGGATTACATCTTTAATAATAATAAATATTGCTGGACATTTCACACAGCGCTATCTAGCCCCAAATTAAGCAGAGCTTGTACTATGGGAACCAGATAACTGATAGAATACTTACTTTTAAACATTTTTTTTTGTAAATACATACTTATAATATATAGAGAAACAGCCAGACCCGGAATAAATATCTGTAGATCATGCAAACATTTGTTCCGCAGCGGGGATCGAACCCGCTACCTCCTGCGTCTCAGGCAGCTATGCGCCCACTGCACCACGGAGGTCGTCAAATAGTGCCATGTGCTTTGCCCAATAGTGGCATGTGCAATGGCCAAAATCTCTTTGTGGGAAACCTTTATATTGTGCAGTATGTCGTTTTTACAGCAAAATATAGTACTTACTGATATCGCTAGTCAATTTTTCATTATACAATTAAAAATATTACGGCTTACCTCTGTTGAGTACTTCTTATTTTTCATTGATGCAAATATCTGTCCTCTCAGAATCTCCAAAGAACCATCATACATGACCGACCACTATCGTAACTCTTTTCACCTTTCTTGAATACAGAAATTTCGTTCTTAAATTGCTCTATGATTGTACCCAAACTTACAACCGCAGACATTTTATTTATTATGAAAAAGCTAAAATTACAAAAATCGCTCGTCGAAACCTGTTTGTTTTTACCCAAACGTCAAAATCCGCCATCTTGTTACGTCATACTTCCACAGTTCACTCGGTATGATACAGTGTAAATAATACAGTAAGTCAACCAGCTAGCGTGACTGTGTACATATAGTCACGTATGTAGGTACTTATCCGTTGTATATAAAGTAAAGTAAAAAGTAAAGTCCGCACATTGGCATACAAGAAGTTGAGGCACGACTTAGTGGTTTGTAAATTCTGATAGGTGTGACATAGTTGGTAAGTATTCATGTCTTCATGAGATTGAGGGTTAGGCATATACTCATAATTCTTGGCTGAGCTCTTTAAGGTGTTTGATCAGGATACATTCGGACCTATTTCTCTCCAAGCACACTTTCAGAGGACGCACCTTACCAGTGAAAAATTGCCGAAATATCATCTCGCATCGGTTTTATGTTAGTTTCTAATATGGATATGAGCGCGGTTATTACCTGGTGACATTCACAGTCGCATTCTCTTTAGACAAATCCGGTTGTAAGAACCGCTTGGACCTACTGTTTTTTCTGTATTCTGTGGCGAACGGCGAACACTCATTGTGTCGTTTACGCCAAGTTCGGGCAATATCGGACAGCACGCCCAGGTGCGAATATAGAAAAAAATGCAACTGTCTCTTTTACGTTCCTGATGATTGGAGACAAATCGTCGTAAATGAGTCACTCAAGTTATTGGAATATAAGCTTTTAGCTACTGATTTTAAGACTTTCTTTTGCGTGGTAGTAATTTGCGTAAATATTTTGTATGGGACAATTTTTTTTTTGTATGAAAGACAATTTTTTTTTCATGGATCCGGATATAAAAAAATGTCCTCAGCAACATTAGTTTTTGCACCAACGCTGTAAGACTTATACTTTCCGAGATACGAGGTGGATGGGAGCGAATGGGGGACAAAAGGGGTACTTTAGGATTTATTCCCAACTCACCGGAACTCCCTCTATACGATCCCACCAAACATTTCCCCTCTACGAGGTGGCATCTGGGAGAACAATGATGTCAATCAGTCAGTGAGTCAGTGGTAATCGAGCTTTATATAATATAACTAGAGGTTGCGTTGTGCGCGAGCTGCTCGCAGCTCGCGTGTTTTTCTTTTAGTCGAAGAAGTAATTAATGAGGGTATCGAGGTTGCGTTGTGCGCGAGCTGCTCGCAGCTCGCGAGGGTAATGTGTTGTTTGATAGAAATCCCCCCTTCGTAACTCTGACAAAACCAAATCATATAAGGCTAAAACATGTATTTTAAGAAGGAACCTTAAAAATAAGTAAGTTGATTTAAGGATACTTCTACTTACAATTTTATAACTTACATAAACAATCAATAGTTTTGTATCATAATCAGCAAATTCGTGGATACTTCTTAATATTTATTAATTCTTTAATGATGCAATTAGGTATGTAAGAATGGCGAGACGGGTTAGTTTAATAAATCCCACCAGCTTTAACCATTCCAAAGTCTACTGTGCCCGTATTAGCAGTAGGCCGTTAGGGTGTTTCCCGCAGAGGCGTACAAGGTCAGTTAATATCTATAAATTAAACAATTGAGAAGTTGGTATATATATTTTATTATTTTCTACATTGGGTATACCTTATAATCATCATCATATCAGCAGCCACAGGAAGTAGACTGCTGAACATAATATGTCAAGTAAAAAAGTAATATGAACGTATTTTAATAATCCTTCTCATATATCTCTAGAGCAACCAATTTCATCTCTCTCAACAAACTAATGCTATTAAATTTGAATACTCATTGACAAATGAAATAGTTAATAGATTTGAATCAGTTGATAATTTTCATATTATCTTTGCTTGACTCGGCGTTCGCCACCATCCTCAATGAGCTGTAATGAGATGCCAGTCGCAGTCGTTCCAGTTGTTGTCTGTTCGAAAACAAAAAATATATGAGATGTGGTTTTTAATAAAATATTTAACGCGAGATACTTATATCAATATATAGGTTTTTAAATTTTCTTAATTTTTTTTCATCTATGTACACACCTCGCTGTATCAACTTATACACCGTACTTCTGGCAAATAAATATCATTTCATTTCACCTTATATTCAATAAAGAACATGTAGAACTCAACAAAAATAGAAACATTTGGGATTTATGCGCATATTTTTTGTAATAATATTTAATAGTCACATTATCCACACAAACTGACGTGACGGCCCTCCTGAATACCATGATTTTACGAAGTTAGCGTCGCCTATCTGCTACTCAGTGCATACGCTTTATAAAAACATAACATAATATTATAAGTATGTTTCTATGTTTGTTTGTTCATCAAGGGTAGGTATATTAAAATATCGAAAAAATTGTCGTAAAGTGTAAACAGCATGCCTGCCTATTTAGATAGGAAAACATGGTTTGTCTTCCTGTTGCAATACTCAGGGGCAGGGTTCATATGTGAAACAAACTATATACTACTTGTAATTAGTCCATTGAAAAGTTACATTTGGGGTTGCGTTTTTTAGAGGACGCAATTTTATTTTTTTGATGTATAGTGGCGGTCAGTGTAAAGCTAAAACCAAGTTTGGGGGATCGCCACCCTTGTCCCACGGCCGCCATCTTGAAAATAGGGGTTGAAATGGTTTTTACGATATATCTCTTAAACTATTAATTTGATAAAAAAAATTTGTTAACATTTTTTGTTGCAAATTAAATTCTCTACAACTTTGGTCCAGTAACTTTTTGTAGTAGAACTATAAATAAAAAAGTTATAAGCGAAAATGTTCAGAAATTCGAGAAAAAAATTATATTTTTCGATATAACTTTTTTTTTATCATTTTAGCTTTACACTGACCCCCCCTAAACATCAAAAAAATAAAATTGCATCCTCTAAAAAACGCAAGGTAAGGCCTAAAAAATGTAACATTTCAATGGACTAAATAACTTTGTCACCATGTGAAAGCAACAAATGTATTGAGTAGTAGAGTTCCTTGTGAAAGGGCTCGCCCGGAAAGTACTACCATCATACCTATTTCTGCTGCCAAGCAGCATTACTGTGTTTCGGTATGAAGGTGATTGCTGGTGAAATTACTGGCATATGAGGCTTTACATCTGTATGTCTAAAGTTGATGGACGCAGGGTACTGCAACGTAGAGGTCTGTGACCTACGTTATAAGGCAGTTCTTTGTTAAAGGCGATGGTTACCACTTAACATCAGGTGGGCCATAAGCTTGTTTCATTACCAGGTAGCATTAAAAAACCCTGATTAGCATTTATGACTTGGATTTAAAAGTAAGCTACTTTTTAAAATCGACAGTGGAAGCTAGTTTATAAAATACATATTTTTATTACCTGGTTTCACTTCGGATGGTGTCTTAATTAAATGATGCGCGTCGGTCAGTGTCCTTATCCAGTAGCCACTACTGAACTAAGTGGTAAGTAGGTGTTAGCATAGTAATATTGTTGTATTGTTTTGTAGTAATTTTGTGGTAGTATGCATGATTCGTTTTCAATGTTCCATCAGTATCAAAACAGTATTTCCTATCATTTTGGATTTCTTCTGCAATGCTCATTCTGTGTTTAAATGGACATTTCACTTCCACGATGGCATCATCTCCAACAATTCCGTCAGGTGATGCTACTAAAGCACCTGAGTTGTGAAGCCAAAACCCAGTCGGAGAGACTTTCTTCTGTGTTGCTTCCTCGAAGAGTTTTAAAGCCACCTCTTCATGAGTTATTCCCCACTGGATACTTTTAACACCATCCAGATTTAATGATGAAATAATGATGGAGGAAATCTGAAATAAACAGAATAAAGTATTGGTAGTGTTCCTTGCGACTCAGCATAACAAATGCAAAACTTGTGCAAATATGTACCTGTTACGCTGCACAGCAGCAATCACAATCCCAAAATTGCTTGCAGTAATGCAGCCTAGCCTTATTTCATGCCACAGAGGATTACATCTTTAATAATAATAAATATTGCTGGACATTTCACACAGCGCTATCTAGCCCCAAATTAAGCAGAGCTTGTACTATGGGAACCAGATAACTGATAGAATACTTACTTATAAACATTTTTTTTGTAAATACATACTTATAATATATAGAGAAACAGCCAGACCCGGAATACATATCTGTAGATCATGCAAACATTTGTTCCGCAGCGGGGATCGAACCCGCTACCTCCTGCGTCTCAGGCGGCTATGCGCCCACTGCACCACGGAGGTCGTCAAATAGTGCCATGTGCTTTGCCCAATAGTGGCATGTGCAATGGCCAAAATCTCTTTGTGGGAAACCTTTATATTGTGCAGTATGTCGTTTTTACAGCAAAATATAGTACTTACTGATATCGCTAGTCAATTTTTCATTATACAATTATAAATATTACGGCTTACCTCTGTTGAGTACTTCTTATTTTTCATTGATGCAAATATCTGTCCTCTCAGAATCTCCAAAGAACCATCATACATGACCGACCACTATCGTAACTCTTTTCACCTTTCTTGAATACAGAAATTTCGTTCTTAAATTGCTCTATGATTGTACCCAAACTTACAACCGCAGACATTTTATTTATTATGAAAAAGCTAAAAATACAAAAATCGCTCGTCGAAACCTGTTTGTTTTTACCCAAACGTCAAAATCCGCCATCTTGTTACGTCACACTTCCACAGTTCACTCGGTATGATACAGTGTAAATAATACAGTAAGTCAACCAGCTAGCGTGACTGTGTACATATAGTCACGTATGTAGGTACTTATCCGTTGTATGTATATAAAGTAAAGTAAAAAGTAAAGTCCGCACATTGGCATACAAGAAGTTGAGGCACGACTTAGTGGTTTGTAAATTCTGATAGGTGTGACATAGTTGGTAAGTATTCATGTCTTCATGAGATTGAGGGTTAGGCATATACTCATAATTCTTGGCTGAGCTCTTTAAGGTGTTTGATCAGGATACATTCGGACCTATTTCTCTCCAAGCACACTTTCAGAGGACGCACCTTACCAGTGAAAAATTGCCGAAATATCATCTCGCATCGGTTTTATGTTAGTTTCTAATATGGATATGAGCGCGGTTATTACCTGGTGACATTCACAGTCGCATTCTCTTTAGACAAATCCGGTTGTAAGAACCGCTTGGACCTACTGTTTTTTCTGTATTCTGTGGCGAACGGCGAACACTCATTGTGTCGTTTGCGCCAAGTTCGGGCAATATCGGACAGCACGCACAGGTGCGAATATAGAAAAAAATGCAACTGTCTCTTTTACGTTCCTGATGATTGGAGACAAATCGTCGTAAATGAGTCACTCAAGTTATTGGAATATAAGCTTTTGGCTACTGATTTTAAGACTTTCTTTTGCGTGGTAGTAATTTGCGTAAATATTTTGTATGGGACAATTTTTTTTTTGTATGAAAGACAATTTTTTTTTCATGGATCCGGATATAAAAAAATGTCCTCAGCAACATTAGTTTTTGCACCAACGCTGTAAGACTTATACTTTCCGAGATACGAGGTGGATGGGAGCGAATGGGGGACAAAAGGGGTACTTTAGGATTTATTCCCAACTCACCGGAACTCCCTCTATACGATCCCACCAAACATTTCCCCCCTACGAGGTGGCATCTGGGAGAACAATGATGTCAATCAGTCAGTGAGTCAGTGGTAATCGAGCTTTATATAATATAACTAGAGGTTGCGTTGTGCGCGAGCTGCTCGCAGCTCGCGTGTTTTTCTTTTAGTCGAAAAAGTAATTAAAGAAGATATCGAGCTGTTAAAAGCCATCAAACAGGATATCCATGTGTAAGAAGCAGTCAAAGACGATATCGAAATGGAAGAAGCAATCAAATAGGATATCGAAGCAGCAGAAACAATCAATGAGGAAATGAAAGTTGTGTAAGCAATCAAAGAGGATGACGAAGTAAAAAAAGCAATCAAAGATGATATCGAAGTGGAAGAAACAGTCAAAAACGATATCGAAGTGGAAGAAGCAATCAAAGAGGATATTGAAGTGAAAGAAGCAATCAAATAGGATATCGAAGTAGCAGAAACAATCAAAGAGGAAATTAAAGTTGAGTAAGCAATCAAAGAGGATACCGAGGTGGTAGAAGCGTTCTAAGAGGATGACGAAGTGAATAAAGCAATCAAAGACGATATCGAAGTGGAAGAAACAGTCAAAAACGATATCGAAGTGGAAGAAGCAATCAAAGAGGATATTGAAGTGAAAGAAGCAATCAAATAGGATATCGAAGTAGCAGAAACAATCAAAGAGGAAATTAAAGTTGAGTAAGCAATCAAAGAGGATACCGAGGTGGTAGAAGCGTTCTAAGAGGATGACGAAGTGAAAAAAGCAATCAAAGATGATATCGAAGTGGAAGAAACAGTCAAAGACGATATCGAAGTGGAAGAAGCAATCAAAGAGGATATCGAAGTGGAAGAAGCAATCAAAGAGGATATCGAAGTGGAAGAAGCAATCAAAGAGGGTATCGAAGTGGAAGAAGCCATCACAGAGGATATCGAAGTGAAAATGCTATCAAAAATGATATCGAAGATGAAGACGCAATCAAAGAGAATATTGCAGTGCAAGAAGCAATCAAAAGGAAATCGAAGATGATATCGAATTGGTAGAAACAATAAAAGAGGATATCAAAGTGGAAGAAGCAATCAAAGAGGATATCGAGCTGTTTAAAGTTATCGAAGAGGATATCCATGTGTAAGAAGCAGTCAAAGACGATCGAAATGGAAGAAGCAATCAAATCAAAGAGGATATCCAAGTGGAAGCAGCAATCAAAGATGATATCGAAGTGGAAGAAGCAATCAAAGAGGATATTGAAGTGAAAGAAGCAATCAAATAGGATATCGAAGTAGCAGAAACAATTAAAGAGGAAATTGAAATTGAGTAAAAGACGTCGAGGGCAATGATAAAAATAAAAAACAGTTTCATCAAAAACTTATACTAATATTTTGTAAAAGTTTCCTCGAGCTATCTCTTCCCGTTTAAAAGATACGAGCGATTTAAGTTTTGTATGAAAACCCATAATTTTGTGGAGTGGAAATTGAAGTAAAAGAAGCAATTGAAGAAGACATATAAGTAGAAAAAGACATTAAAAAGGATATCAAAGTGGAAGAAGCAAAAATAGAGGATATCGAGGTGAAAGAAGCATTCAAGGAGGAAGACCAAGTGAGAGAATCATTCAAAAAGGATGTCAAGAGCAATGATGGTAATAAAAAAACTATTCGACCTAAAATTTGTACCAATATTTTGTAAAAGTTTGCTAGGCGTAACTGTTCCCGTTTAGAAGATACGAGCGATTTAAGGTTTGTATTAAAACCCATAATTCTGTAGAGTGGAAATTGTAGTAAAAGAAGCAATTGAAGAAAATATATAAGTAGAAAAAGCAATTAAAAAGGATATCAAAGTGGAAAAAGCAAAAATAGAGGATATCGAGGTGAAAGAAGCATTCAAAAAGGATGTCAAGAGCAATGATGGTAATAAAAAAACTATTCGACCTAAAATTTGTACCAATATTTTGTAAAAGTTTGCTAGGCGTAACTGTTCCCGTTTAGAAGATACGAGCGATTTAAGATTTGTATTAAAACCCATAATTTTGTAGAGTGGGAATTGAAGTAAAAGAAGCAATTGAAGAAAATATATAAGTAGATAAAGCAATTAAAAAGGATATCAAAATGGAAGAAGCAAAAATAGAGGGTATCGAGGTGAAAGAAGCATTTAACGTGGAAGAAGAAGTAAGAGAAGCATTCAAAATGGATGTCAAGGGCAATGATGGTATTAAAAAAACTATTCCACCAAAAATTTGTACCAATATTTTGTAAAAGTTTGCTAGGCGTAACTGTTCCCGTTTAGAAGATACGAGCGATTTAAGATTTGTATTAAAACCCATAATTTTGTAGAGTGGAAATTGTAGTAAAAGAAGCAATTGAAGAAAATATATAAGTAGAAAAAGCAATTAAAAAGATATCAAAGTGGAAGAAGCAAAAATAGAGGATATCGAGGTGAAAGAAGCATTCAAAGCGGAAGACGAAGTAAGAGAAGCATTCAAAAAGGATCTCAAGGGCAATGATGGTATTAAAAAAACTATTCCACCAAAAATTAGTACCAATATTTTGTAAAAGTTTGCTGGGGGTAACTCTTCCCGTTTAGAAGATACGAGCGATTTAAGATTTGTATTAAAACCCATAATTTTGTAAAGTCGATATTGAAGTAAGAGAAGTAATTGAAGAAAATAGAAAAATAGAAAAAACAATTCAAAAGTATATTGAAGTAAAAATGCCATCAAAGAGGACTTCGAAGTTATAGAAACAATTAAAGAGGATATCAATGTGGAAGAAACATTCGAAAACGAAAAGGAAGTGAGAGAAGAATTCAAAATGATGGCAAGGGCGATGATGACCGTAAAATAACGATTTCACCAAAAATTTGTGCTACAAAAAAAAATTGATTTTCCAAAATGATCACAGTGGATGTTGCATAATTAAAAAAAAAATGATGTTCCAAAATGATCACAGTGGATGATGCATAATAAAAACAAAAATAATTGACGTTCCAAAGTGATCATTGTGGATGAGGCGTAATTAAAAAAATTATGTACCAAAATGATCACAGTGGATGTTGCATAATACAAAAAAATAATAATAATTGACGTTCCAAAGTGATCATTGTGGATGAGGCATAATTAAAAAAACTATGTTCCAAAATTATCACAGTGGATGTTGCATAATAAAAAAAAATAATTGACGTTCCAAAGTGATCATTGTGGATGAGGCATAATTAAAAAAAATGATGTTCCCAAATGATCACAGTGGATGTTGCATAATAAAAAAAAATAATTGACGTTCCAAAGTGATCATTGTGGATGATGCATAATTAAAAAAAATGATGTACCAAAATGATCACAGTGGATGTTGCATAATACAAAAAAAATAATAATAATTGACGTTTCAAAGTGATCATTGTGGATGAGGCATAATTAAAAAAATAATAATAATTGACGTTCCAAAGTGATCATTGTGGATGAGGCATAATTAAAAAAAATGATGTACCAAAATATCACAGTGGATGTTGCATAATAAAAATAAAATAAAAAATTGACGTTCCAAAGTGATCATAGTGGATGAAGCATAATTGAAAAAAAAATGATGTTCAAAAATGATCACAGTGGATGATGCATAATAAAAAAAAAATTGACGTTCCAAAGTGATCATTGTGGATGAGGCATAATTAAAAAAAATGATGTACCAAAATATCACAGTGGATGTTGCATAATAAAAAAAAAAAAATTGACGTTCCAAAGTGATCATAGTGGATGAGGCATAACTGAAAAAAAAATGATGTTCCAAAATGATCACAGTGGATGATGCATAATAAAAAAAATAATTGACGTTCCAAAGTGATTATTGTGGGTGAGGCATAATTAAAAAAAATGATGTACCAAAATGAACACAGTGGATGTTGCATAATAAAAAAAAAATAATTGACGTTCCAAAGTGATCATTGTGGATGAGGCATAATTAAAAAAATGTGGATGTTCCAAAATAAACATGATGAACGTTGCATACTAAAAAAAAAAAAAAAATTGGATGTTCCAAAATGATGATGATGACCTTTGCAAAAACTATGAAAGTTATCTCATGTCCCTCCACCACCATTATATAGAATCAAGCAAATTTACAGTAATTTTATAGTACACACAAGCCGTGGGCTCCCTACAAAAACAGTATGAAAATTACGGCAAACGAAATATACGGTTTACGGTATTCATACAGAAATATTTTGTATGGGACAATTTTTTTTTTGTATGAAAGACAATTTTTTTTTCATGGAACCGGATATAAAGAAATGTCCTCTGCAACATTAGTTTTTGCACCAACGCTCTAAGACCTATACTTTCCGAGATACGATGTCGATGGGAGCGAATGGGGGACAAAAGGGGTACTTTAGGATTTATTCCCAACTCACCGGAACTCCCTCTATACGATCCCACCAAACATTTCCCCCCTACGAGGTGGCATCTGGGAGAACAATGATGTCAATCAGTCAGTGAGTCAGTGGTAATCGAGCTTTATATAATATAATAATAATAAAAGTCGGGTTAGTTACACCATTTATAACTCGAGAACTGCTCTGCCCTTCTTATGATAAACAACGTAAGTGCATCGCGGCATATTTCGAGAAAATCGCGCCTAAAGTTTTTAATGTTATTTTTGGTGTCACGACTACCACTAATTATGTTATTTTCAAAATTGTTACTTGTACTTGTAGATTAAAGTGTGTATTTTATAATTACTAACATATTTCTGTTTTCTCTTTTATTTCTGAGTTATTATAACTTAAAAACTATTTATGATTAGTAAAAGTAATGTCACTTTTTTTGAAATACTAAACATAACCATCGCATGTGCAGCAGTTGCGATGTTTATGACTAGGTAAATGAACAATTACGTTCATTATGACTAGGAAAGTAAGCATACGATGTTTATATCTAGTATCTTCATACATCGCAAAAATAATTTACAATAAAATGTAATCATAAGCAACCACATACGTTGATTATGTCTAGTACAAAAGTAAATTCTAAGGAGTTAAAGTATCAACGTGCAGTAAAGCTATTAGGTTTGTAACTTCAGAAGAGTCAGAATTATGATTGGATTTAAGTAAAGTTATTTCTATTAATATTATGAATGCCAAAATTTGTACCTTTATATTGTGTATTATTCATCTTATTTCATATTAGTACTTAAAGGCATAGTAAATAAATAAAAGAGTTATTTAAAATAAATGTTTTATGTTTAAGACAATTATTAAATGCAAAAAGAACTAATTATAACAACACAGTTGCTAATCTTAACATAAATCAGTTCTTCATATACCTTATAATGAACCATGTTTTATTATTGTTTAAGACAATTATTAAATGCAAAAAAAAACTAACGATAACTAATCTTAACATTAATCAGTTCTTCATATATCAAGTAAACTATCTAAGTAGAGATCAATAAACTTGACTATTAAAAATACCACCTTTTATAAAACTCAACTTACACCTAATTAGTAAGAATCAACATTATTATATTTAGAACTTAACAGACTTAAATTATTGTTTAAAAATCTTTTAAACACTCATAACATAAAAGATGCTCTTTGAGCAAGTCAAAAGCTTAAAATGCTATGAAAACATGTTGGTGCTTCACCGTTTAAATTATTATAGTAGTTAATACTTAAATATCTTCAGCTTTTTAGTTATCTATTACAGGCGAACTTGAAATAGGTAAATTATACCAAAAATTTCGTCTATTTGTCGGCATTAGTGGAACAAGTTTTGTTATTATTGCCGCTTTGCGCTCTTTATCAATACCCCTTGGTTCTGTTTTAGCTACTGTTTGAGGGAATTCCATTGATTTGGATATCTTCACTTGAAGAAAATCAAGCTCAGTGAAATTTTCTTCGGCATGACTAGTCTTATACATTATCTTAAGGAGTCCTCGTTGGACTTGAATGCACATCATATCCTTCAAATAAATCCGAGGCTCTATTTTTCTCAGTTTATGTTGCGATGCCAGATCTTGGAAAGAGAAGAAGTCGGAAATTTCCATAATTTTCACAACGTTCTTTCCAGAGTTCGTCACCTGAACGCTATGTACGAAATCAGAAAAATCGTACACTTTTCCTTTCTTCTTCAGCGATCGCTCGACTTGATGGTGAAAGGAGTCGGCAGACATGAATGAATGTCCAGGCTCAAAATATTTTAGAGTAATTGTTTTAGCGCTAATTATGTCACTGTTTACAATTTCTACTAAAAATGAGAAGAAAGCCCAGTTCTTATTTTGCGCTGCACAATTGTCAACCCAAATAGTTATATTTTCAGCATCTCGTTTATGTAAGACAAACAAACGAAATGTGGAAATGATATCTTCTTGATTTCTGCCTGACACAGTCTCGTTCCAAAGCGCTGCAAAGGGCACATGCTCTAATGTTGTCTTGCCCAGAGGAACAAAACTCTCATTAAATGCTATAATCCGTGGGCAGAATATAGCGGCTTTAAACTGGTCTATCCTAGGCAGCATAATGACTTTTTGTAAATCAGCAGAGTAAAAAACGTCAGTTGTTACCTCTGCTGCAGTCTTAACATCATTTTGGTACTCGGAACGACACTCTTCATACTTTTTTTTGTGAGTAATGTAATTGTTGCAGATCTCACATGTATTGTCCGGGTTATCTTTGTGATTAGTGTCATGTATCTCAAAAATTGCACATGTTTCGCATTCTTCATGGCCCAAGTGGGCAAATGATATATTCATATCTTTCTTGACTACTAATCTATAGGACTCTAATGAAATCTTAGCTTCTGGATTTTGTTCTATAAATTGTTTATGCATCGCTGTAACTGAAAGGTCACTCGGTAGGTACAAGCGGTTTGGGGCGTGCTCTCGTCTATAATAGGAAACACTAGGGTTAAATTGTTTGATGTGGTCTTTTATAATTTCTTTGTCTATTTTTTCAACTCTTTCATAGCTTCCACGCAAGTTTTTCTGTTTATCTACGTCTTTTTTCATCACACTTTTAATTTTACTATCATTATTAGCCTCATACCCAAGAGTCGTCAAAAAAAATGTCTTACAGACTTCAGTTTTTTGTAAATTACTTGCATTCATGTAATACTTATAAGTAATTGTCCTCTTTTCATTGCTTGTCACTTTTCTTCTTTGTACTGCTTTTGTGTCTATCGAGCATTTGATGAAAAGGCCTTTTGCTTCAAAATTTAAATTTACATATTTATCATGAATTTCTTTTCTCTGCTCTTCGGTGATATATGAGGTGCATTTTTTTTTGCATGTTAGGATGTTGCATGGATCTTTTAGCATATATTTTATTTCTTCTACTCTTTTCTTCCTGATTTTTCTTTCTTCTATCGATTCATCGTACTTTTTTCTTTTTCTTGGTTCTCCAGATTTCGTGAAACCCTTACTAGTTGTAGCTTCTTCCTGTAAGATAATTTGATTTTGTACCTGGTTTTCTTCGTCTGTTCTTTCCCTTTCGCCAACACTTTGCTCAGTGTCATTGTTGTTTTCCTCTTCTATCATTTGGTGTTCCGCTTCTTGATTGAACATGCTGTTCTGATCCCCTTCTGCGTTATTCTGTGCTGCTTCTACTGTTTGTCCTGTGGCATGTTGGTTTTTTGCTATACCTAGTTCTTTGGCGGTGTATTGTAGTTTTTTCGCTAACAGTGAAGATTTTGAAATAGTTATATTTTCCTCCAAAATTTCATCATCCGTGGTTTCGTCAGAATAAGGTATATAGTCTTTATCGTTGTAGCTATCATCAGAGTTATGCCATATGTCAATGTCTTCCCTCATTACATCATCTTCGATATCAGATGTAGGTAATTCTTCTCTACATAAAAGAGAATCAATGCCCATCTCATTGTCGGGATTTTCATTTGCGGGATTTTTCGCCTTATCATTTTCGGTAGTGTTTAAATCATTATTTATTGATTCTCGTTGTTTCACTATCGCTAGTATTTTGTCTCGTCTAGCAGCCATTTTCTGCAAATTATATAAATCCTGTTAACACATTAGGTTAGTTGTTAATAATAGAATATTTACTCTACTCCTTCTGCATATAGGACATATGTACCTACCTAATAGAGTAGAGATTTACAAGCGTGAAAGGGTAAACATAAATAAACACGGTATGTGTTTATCTATGTTTTACCCTTTCATACTTTTAAAAAACCGCCGCACACAGAAACTGGAGGCTAAGGCATACGAATTGTATTCTATGAATGACTACTGGCCGCAGGCCAGGGATGTGGTGGTAAACTCTTAAGATACAACTAACACGAGCTTTCGCTTCCAGTTTCAGTGTGCAGCTGCTTTTACAGACAAACCGAGTGAAAAACTTTCACATTTATAAATATTGGTAAATTAAAATTCAAACTCACCAGGGTTTGGCGCCAAACTTCCCGCAAAGTGACGACGACCACCTAGCACCTTACTCGCCGCGCGAATGATATTTTTGTTCACTGTTAGTAATGTTCTCCCCTCCGATTACCTCACCGCCCCACCGTTTCTGTATTGTATTTACCGGACATAAACATCGTATGTGCGCTACTTGCGTTGTGTGTTCATAGAATAACGCAATAAAATAACGATTTTATGCAACAAATAAAGAGCGTAGGAGATAGTACTATGTTTATTTCTAGAATATTGTTAATCTTTCTTAAATAAGTACAAGGTATAAACAACGTAAGTGGCTCATATAATCATTATGTTTTGTAAGTTGAGCCGACAGTTGAAGGTACTGCTAATCATAAACAACGTTAGTGATCGTGCGATACTTATAACTAGGAGATTGATTAAAATCTCTGAGCGTAGTGGACAATACGTTGTTTATGTTTAGAAATAAAGTGAAAATTGTGCACGTACGATGTTTATACTTATGTTTTTTTTTATTTCTATCAAACATACAGAAAAATGGATAATTTTTCCAGATAGATCTCGCTTAGCTGATTACAAATATGCTAATAACTCATTTTCGCAAAAAATGTTACCTACGCTGTTTATCGTAAGAAGGGCAGTGCTGAACTAATTTTTATGATCTTTGATTTGTTGGATTTGTCTATGTCTCGAATAGCAGAATAACTGTTAAAACATCGGAAAATATCATGAAAAAATTTTATTAGGAAAATTCATTTTCTTATACATAAATGCACAGATAATGATGGCCGATTCACAATTCTACCGGAGACGTACAGTACATTGGCAGATTTGGCAGCCGGCATCAGAATTAATATGCGCAAGATGGAATTACTTTATTCTTTATTGTACACAAATAGATTACAGACAGAAACAGCTTACAAAATGGACATGGACAAATGCGAGTTCAACCTTAATAAAAGTTTTCTTCCAGCAAACCTTTGAAGATAGAGATAGTTGTTTATAGTGGGTACGTGCACAGAAATTGTCATTGGAGTAAAAATCTAAAAAAAACTGAATTTAACGCAGCTAATAGGTTAAATACACAAAATGTATTAACTCTAAGCCGGGAAAATGTGTTACGAAGTTCACGGGGTCAGCTTGTTATAATATAAAACTGTCATTACAATAAACTATTTGCCTAAGATCCAAAGAATATTTCGATAGAAATGTTCAAATCATTTTCTCCGAAACTACAAAGAAGGTTCGAAGAGTTGGCAAAGTTCACTCAACTTAGAACTTTCTAAATAATCGCTTACCCTTGTCAAATGTCATATTTCTACTATTTCTAAGTCCCAAAGGCATTCCTCGATTTATATTGATTTTATGCACAAATTTTGACCTTAACGCTCACGGGTAAGTATATTTGGAGTTAGGACTTAGTTGCCGTTTTAGCTCAACTTTGATCAACCATCAAGTAGAGTTTGAAATTGAATTTAAACTGACATTATGGATAAGTTACCGCACTTTGAAACAATTTGATTTAAATTTCAGATTGAGACCGCTCGGACTCAACTTCATACTAAGTTACAGTGACTATCGATCGATGAGTATCTGTACGAGGCAATCAAAGAAGACATTTATTCATACAAATTGTACACAACAACATAGACTTAATTAAAAAACGTATACAGGGCGTGGGGGAAAACAATTAAAGTGTATGGATGGAGCACACTACCATGATAAGCCCCTGAGCTTAGCATGTGCAGTGAACTATTTCACAACTCTGATTTTCAGTACTATTTCATTAATCAGTTAAATCAGTCAAAAACTTCACTACTAGTGGTTCGCCCCGAACTGAGATCTCACGAGTCTACCATAAAAACAAAAAAAAAAATATTATTCGTAATCTTTGACTATCAAAATAGTGCCACGAAATAAATAACCAACTTGAACTACAGTTTCATTCAAATTACAGGTAACGGGAGTTCATGTTAATTGGTTACTCTTTTTTTGGGGTACAAATTGCAGTTATTCTGGATTTCAGACTTTTGCCTATATTTGTGATACTTAAACTACACGCATGCCAAATGGGGCAAATGACATTGTGGGGTCACTGGTGTACTCTGTGAATTTTGTCAAAGTTTAGTTTTTATTATAACTAATAACTAAAAAACTACAAGAACTTTACTAAAAATAAAAACGGAGTCGAAATGAAGTCCTGTCATTTGACGCCTCACTTGACCTCTCTGAGTTGAGTCTCATTTTTTATTTTTTGTTGAACCCCAACATCTCAAAAACCCCCTCACATTTTTACCTCATTTTGTTGCACCAAAATTGTGCAATCACTACCTATGTAACCAAACCTATGTATAAAATTTTACGATGATCGGATCAACGCTTCAAAAGTTATCCTCGGACAAACAAACATACATACATACATACAACACCAATTTGCCCAAGTTGATTTAGAGATCTCGCTTCGCTCGATCAATTAACAGCCATTGCCTGTTAATAAAGAAGTTTTGATTTACGCATGGATTATTAAGGATGATTCCTAGGCTATTCAATTGCCAACCAATTAAAAAAATCAGTTCACTGGTCTGACTCTGAATGGCCGGTATTAATTCAACGTGTCTTTAGGCTGCTTCATGTACCAATGCTATTTTCGTTTGACTTGCCTCTGAAAGTTATTTCCATCACGGCCTAAAGTGAATAGGGCTACCGTACCAATTAAGGCCATTAACAGTTCAGCAGTTCGGCTTCAGTCACAGTCGACGGAACAGCCATTCCAGCTGCCCTAGATTAGTGCCTGACGAAGAAACTAAACGCTTAAACGAAACGCTAACGAAGCGCATACAAAATAACATTAGAATACATACCAACTGTAATGTATGTTTCCCGGCGGTCGGCGTGGGAATACAACGGAGCTTCACCTGGTGCGAACCTGCCATACCTCTTTCGCTTCATTCAATCTCATCACCATCACATTTTTTATGAAATGTGAATATAATGAAGCCAAAAACAAAAATTCCTTTGATAAGGGATACGTAATTATCTCGAGTAGTGATGCTTTATTACTAACTATTCGTATATTTTGTTTTTGAAGATGACGATCAGCAGCAAATAAGGTGATACAAATTTTAACGAAAATTATAGTTTCGATAGTGATGTATTTGTCGACGACCACATGTCTAGAGATTCTGTAACGCCTAACGAGCTGCCAACCTCGTTAGTGCCGGCATCTGATGCGTACATATTTTATATTTTTTTCCTTCTATCTGGCTGGTCTGGTTTCAAAAGAGAATGTTCGTACCGTCATTTTATGTTTCGTGTCATTAGGAGATCTTGTAATTTTTTTCAATTCTGATAATTCTCAACGGGAGGTAATTTTTTCTAACACTTACGTCTTACACGACAGACGAAAGTAATCAATAAATTAAGAAATTACACAAAATAATACACGATAATATTCTGAGGACACCTCTAATTTTCTCTCAATTCAAAATCCACATTCTCGACCTGTACTTTACTTTGCCAGTTTAAAGAGTTTATTCTCATAAGAATTATTTTACAGTTCACTTAAAATAAGATGAAATTTAGTTCAAGTAGATTCAGGCTAGTGGCAAAACATGCATTAATGTATAATCTTATAATGTTGTAGAAACTATTTAATTCCATAAAAAAAAGTTTTCTAAAATACATCAATACTCTGAAACTATAAAGACTTAGCAGTAGTAAAGACTTAGTTAAATTGATATGCTGTTGGGACTAACCAAAAACATTTGTTGCTACTCTTTATACTTCATTTATTTGGCTATTTTAGGAGCTTTTTTATATTAAAAAACCGGCCAAGTGCGAGTCCGACTCGCGCACGAAGGGTTCCGTACCATTATCTATAAAAACAGCAAAAAAATCACGTTTGTTGTATGGGAGCCCCCTTAAATATTTATTTTATTCTGTTTTTAGTATTTGTTGTTATAGCGGCAACAGAAATACATCATCTGTAAAAATTTCAACTGTCTAACTATCACGGTTCATGAGATACAGCCTGGTGACAGACGGACAGACAGACAGACGGACGGACAGACAGACAGCGGAGTCTTAGTAATAGGGTCCCGTTTTACCCTTTGGGTACGGAACCTTAAAAATTATGATGATGCTTACAGTCTGTATCACACTAATATTATAAATGCGAAAGTTTGGATGTTTGTTTGTTTGTTACTCAATACGTCGTTAAGGCTGAACCGATTTCGATGAAATTTGGCATGTACTTTATAAATTATAACCTGGATTAACACATTAACAGGCTACTTTTTGTTGAAAAAACGCATGCGAAGCCGTTGGCGAAAGCTAGTAAAAAATATAACAGCTAGAATTGTGAGAAGAATATTTATCAATTACTATTCTCACATTATTATTATGTTATTTATTATTTTAACGCCTCAACTTATCAAACTTAATTGAAGGTTCAAGTTCACTTCTACGTAGGCGATGACGTCACAGCATGAGTCATACCCAGAGGTTTTCCGCCATTAATATGCATTAGCCCGGGCATGAAACTTCGACGTTCTGAAAGCTTGTTTACTTGTTTAATGAACGCTACACTTTGTAGGCAGTAGACAATCTAGATATTGACCTAGTTATAGGAATATTAAGGCAGATTTATATTTGTCTGACGTGCCGTGTCGTGATGCGTCAGAACGGTATCGGATTCATAAATTTTGCATAACACGTCACGACACACCAATACAAATCTGAGTAGAATAAAATAAAGAGTAGTACAGTTCCTTGTGAAAGGACTACAACCACTCCTTGCCCGGGAAAGTGCTACAACCATACCTATTGCCATACCCATACCTGCCGCCCAGCAGCATTGCTGTGTTTCGGTTTTAAGGGTATGGTTGCCGGTGTAATTACAGGCACATGAGCTGTAAACATGTATGCCTCAAGTTCATGGATGTAGTGCAAATCGTAGGGCACGTTCCTAAGGTGCGTAACCTTTGAGGCAATACTTTGTTGTAGAAGATGGTTACACCATCAGGTGGGCCATATGTTTGTTCCATCTCCAATTGGTATAAAAATTAAATATAATATAAACTTATGACACCGGTAACCGATGATACTGTTCTGACACTTGCTTTGCAATCTATCTTGCTTTGTTGTCTGAGGAGGTGGGTTGAAGCTGCTCCACAATTTTTATATTTTTTCCAGTTTCATCATGCTATCAGTAATCTGTTTGTACTACTAGTTCTAAATAAATGAATTTGAAATGACACGCGCACGACACGATACGACACGAAAGTCAAATATGAATCCGCCTTTAGTGTCACGTTTTCAGCCTGAATTGACGCTTTACTTTGTTGGCAGTGAACAATCTATGTTTAGATTTTGACCTAGTTACTGTATCACGTTTTAAGTCTAGATTGATTTGGAAACAATTTATTTACAAACCTTGTCAATCAAAAATAAAAACACACATATGCGTTCTGCAACGATTCCCCTCCCACTAACTTGTATTAGGACCTTAGTCACTGTCGCTCTGTACATTGCGTTGTTGCAAGTCGCAAGCGTTTGTCGAAAACTTTGTACGGCCGGGTTTCCACTCTCTACGCTAAAATGTCATTTTGCTCTATTATTCCGTTCAGATAAACTTTTCTAGGGCGGTCATGCTACTACAGCAGATGGGCCATAAACTCGCTTAACGGCCTATAAACCTTGTCCGCGAAACGTTGAAGATACTTAGAATATTCGTGGATCAGGTTGCCTTTCGTATTTCTGTTAGTTCATTAAAGAAAAAAAAGAAAATTAAAGGTCTCTTATGGTAAATAGGTTTCTTCTAGATCTTCGTGCTTTCTCTTATCACATAGATTCTGTCCATTCAAAAGTTGCCTGGAAGATATCGCTTTTAGCGATAAGGCCGCCCATTGTACCTATGATTTAAAAGTGTATATTATTTTTTATTTGTAATGGTGTGCAATAAAGATATTATCTATCTATCTATCTTATTGGAGTGATAATGGTCTGGGTGAGATTGTGGTCAAACGAAGATCTGTGATTATAAAAATATGGCTTAATTGTTTTAGAAAGTGGTTAATATGGTTTTGGAAAGGTGGCAAAATTGTTTAGAGATTCGAGTGCGATGCTGAAAAATTCAAGCGTACGTAGCCCAAACAAATATTGAGTGGATTCTGGTTTTAAATGCATTTTGTCTTTCTAATATAGAATAATTATAGACGACCTCCATGGCACAGTGGGCAAATAGCCGGCTGAGACACAGGAGGTAGCGGGTTCGATTTCCGCCGCGGAAACAATGTTTGTATGATCTAGAGATGTTTGTTCCGGGTCTGGATGTTTTTCTATATATTTTAAGTATGTATTTACAAAAAAAAAGTATATAAGAATTCTATCAGTTATCTGGTTCCCATAGTACAAGCTCTGCTTAGTTTGGGGCTAGATAGCGCTGTGTGAAATGTCCAGCCATATTTATTTATTTATAATATTAGTAAACCATTTAAGAAGATGGTTAAATCTTTCGTTAACCCCTAAACTTTTTTTAATGGCAAATATGATAGAGTTCAAGTAAATCTGTATATTTGTTCCGTTTCCTCGACTAAACGGCTGGATTGATTTCGATGAAATTTATATAGTAATAGATTATGATCGAGATTTAGACAAATAATTTTTTTTACCCGACTACGCAGGAGGGTAATGTTTTTTATTGACATACAAGCTAATAAATTCAGTTTAGCCTGAATTATTTGTAGTTCAACAAGACTACCTAGAAGGGTCGAAGCCATGTCTCAATTTTGAACTTGAACTTGAATAGTTAAGAATTATTTCACTAAAATCTAAAACATTACACCCTCTATATCAATTTCTGTTACGTTCTAGTTTATAAACGGTTATGTTAATTTGGAAGAAACACGCAACCCCGTTTGTACCGTTTTATAGTGCAGTGGGCATTTAGGTTGAATTATCAAGGTCTGTATTACACTGCCATTTAGGTACAAGTCATCACTAAAAATGTATGCAAAACTCAAAGAAAAAAAGGAATACAAGACCGGCTTACCTAATGAAATCTATATACAGGGTGTTAGGTAATATACTGACGATATTCAAGAGACGGTTTCTCAAAACAAAAAAAGACTTCTCGGAAAAAAAACTACTAGGTATATTATCAATTATTAAAGAAAATCGACTAAGTTTAGGTGATTCATTCGATATAAAACTTACTGCCTACTTTTGCAATCGACATCGACATCCAAAAAGAAAGGCCAATTTGATATCTCTTTCGGAAATGGCTGCGGATTTTGGGTTAGAAAGGGACAACAAGAGAGAATACAGTATCTGTGGTTAGATGGCAAGCATTATGCAATAGCACAATATAAGTTTAATAAAGTGTTTGTTTTTACATGCCAAAATAAGTTTCACATTTCAATTGTAAACATTTCACAAATTTATTTATTATGCTCACCAAAATAACCCCTTTCATTTTTGTGCGTATATTACCAAACACTATACATAAAACAAAGTCGGGTTAGTTACATCGTTTATAACTCATGAACGGCTTGACCGATTTCTATGAAATTTAGTACCTATATAGTTAGATTAAGTTTGGGATTGAAACAAAGGCTACTTTTTACTCGACTGCGCAGAAGGAGATTAATATTTTTATGGACAAATCACGCGTGCGAAACCGCGGGCGGGTCAGCTAATAAATATATTCTAATAAACATCAATAAACAATCAGCTCTTCATCTGGTTAAATGTTTGGGTCCAACCTGTCGAATCTTGCAAAAACTTCCCGTCTAATCACGTGATCCGACAGGACATGATACAAATAAATAAATCTAGCCTAGATAATGATACAGATTTCCGGCCATAAATTGATTAACTTGCATGAAACAATCTGAATGAATATGTATGATTGGTAGTTTGGTTAAATTCTCAATGTATAATAGCATAAAATCGTTGAAAAAAAATCTCGTTTAGATATAGATAATTGCGAGACAGACATTTGTTAGGTATTGCTGTTCTTGTGTGCATGAATATGTTCTCTTGTGTGTACCTTATTTGTGTGCTGTGTGTGTTTTGTACCGTCACAAATAAATGTTGTTTCTTTCTTCTCTCTTTGAAATCTGTTTCGTGATCAGACAGGCCAGATTATTTCTTTTGGCCTTTCGGAGCTGGGCCGTTTTCGTATTATCCGGCAGGACGTGAACAGAATCGCGTGATCGACAGGACTGACCTATAAGTTCATCTGATTACCTATAATAATTAAATTAAAGAGTATTTGTTCATTTACCACAGGTTTATATAATTTTGTAGGTACCTACAAAATATTAGTAGGTAGGTATAGTCTTTACAACAATTTAATCAAAGTATGAAATGCTGTTTACTAGTTGTTTTTTAGAAATTAGGAAAACGCGTCTATCCCTATCTCTTAATCAGACTGTACTGGGTGTAATAGTAGTTTTACCGGTGTAGAATAGAATAGAATACTCTTTATTGCATACAAATCAAAATTAAACATACAAAAAAATACACAAAAATAAAGGTTAGTACAATGGGCGGTCTTATCGCTAAAAGATTTCTCTTCCAGACAACTTTTGGATGGACAGGATAAAACAAAATCAAAAAGATGACGGTGTATCTATGTTCATAAACTTACATAAACGACTTACTAATAAACTAAATATATACAAATATAATATCACAAGTATTTATACATTATTTCTATAAATACTCTGCTATCACAATTGTCTTATAAAAGAATCCTCCACATCTGGATGTTATAAACATGCTACTTGCTAAAGGAAAACCATAAAAATACAGCCGGAATCACTTCAGCTCAACCCCTAGTCACGAACACTCGCCTTTTCCGCTTTGTGGGCTCGCCCAAACTCCCACTAAGAGTCTAAAATTCCACTGAGGTTAACCCTTAAAAGAAGGTTAGTTGAATAAATTGGATAACCCTTTCTCGCAGGGTCAATAAAGGTCGATCCGAGGTCTCCGAGGCAAGGTTTTTGAGATAATCTCGGATTTCCGTGAAGATAGATGAGGAATAACCTTTGCGTTTAACTCAGTTTTTCAAAACGGGTTCTTATACATAACTTTTATAGATAATGCACGAATTAAATAAGAAAAAAGACAAAGATCGTCGTTTTGGAGATTAATTCTTCTTAAACAATTGGTGGTTTCAGGACATCCACTGCTATATAAGGCTATATATAGGTAAGCCGTGAATGTTCTATGATAATCATAAAGGCTAACATTTTTAAGCTTAGACTCAAAAAGCATTACCTATCCTTGTAAACTTTTAGGTTATCATGTGTAAGTAGGTATAGTTTAGATGTATTATTTTTAATATTATAATCATCTTTATTTGGAACAATTTAACAAGGGTGTAATTACAAAAATGAAAACGATGATACCCGCATGAGTAATAAATACTGTGTCGCAGATACCAACGCTCTCCTCCGCGACAAGATAAGTCAGGGTTCCAATACAAGCTTAAAGATAATCACATAATACAACATGCAAATATATTATAAGTATTGTATGTATTCTGGTATATATTATGTATAACTATAGGTATTTATTAGTATTTTGCTCCAATGCCTTTTTCTGTGCACGTACTCACCACTATAATCAACTATCTCTATCTTCAAAGGTTTGCTGGAAGAAAACTGTTATTAGGGTTAAGCTCGCCTTTGTACATGCCCATTTTATAAGCTGTTTTTGTCTGTAAATCTATTTGTGTACAATAAAGAATAAAGAACTTTCTATGAACGTAATGAAAATACTGAAACTAATCTAAACGAATATTTTTTTCTAAACCTAAACTTTCCCACTGCTGGGCAAATGTCTCTCCCATGTTCCTCCATATCTCACAATCACTCGCAACATCCAACCAGCCATCTTGGAATGCATCGAGGTCGTCACGCCAACGCTTCCTCCAACTATCTCTAATACTAGTGGTTCGCCCCGAACTGAGATCTCGCGAGTCTCCCATAAAACCAAAAAACCATTATACTATCAATATACTATCTTTGACTATCAAAATAGTGCCACGAAATAGATTACCAAATAACTTGACCTACAGTTTCATTCAAATTACGGGTATCGGGAGTTCATGTAAATTGGTTATTCTTTTTTGGAGTAGAAATTTCAGTTATTCTGGATTTCAGACTTTTGCCTATATTTGTGTCACTTAAGCTACACGCATACCAAATTACAGCACTGTGGGGTCACTGGTGTACCCTATCAATTTTGTCAAAGTTCAGTTTTTATTATGGCTAGTAACTTAAAAACTACAAAGTTTAAACTAACAATAAAAACGGGGTCGAAATGTACCCACAAAGACCTTTTATTAGACGTGCCACTTGACTGGATAGTCCCATTTTGTTTTTTTTACCCCTCTTGAACCCCAATATCTCAATAACCCCCTCCACATTTTTAGCTCATTGAGTCACACCAAAATTGTGCCATTACTACCTACCTATATACCAAATTTCACGATGATCGGATAAACGCTTCGAAAGTTATCCTCGGACACACAAACATACATACATACTTACATACATACATACTTACATACATACATACTTACATACAACGCCGATTTTCCCAAATTGATTTAGATATCAATAGAATTCTCGTGTCACAGTGTTTGTAACAAAACTCCCCCGAAACGGCTTGACCGATTGTTATGAAATTTTTTGTGTATATTTAATAAGTGTGAGAATAGGACGCAAACTTTTTTTCACACCCCTATGTGATAAGGGTGGTCCACCCCCAATTTTTTTTTGTACATTTTTTTTTATGATTCGGTGATAAAAAAAAACACAACCATAAATTTTCACTCTTCTACCACCAATCGCTATCTCAGCTTAACAAAACAAAATTTATTGATTCTAAAGCGGTACGAAGTTCGCGGGGTCTGCTAGTATAGTTTACCAACTTTACCATTTTATTATCTTCGGTAGTTAATTATAAAAGTTTGATTAATTAAGATATTCAACTCTGCCATTATTTTCCTTAATGAGCAATTTTATAAAATTAAAGTAATATTAGAATCGTAAATTATGGGATAAGCAGAGATTAAGTTAATGGATCACTTCATTAAATAAATTTTGGTTTATTCTTTCTAAATTTGGTAATTTAATATCATCTTTATTAAATTAAAGGGTGTTTTTATTAAATTAGTCTTTTATATTGTTTAATTTGACAGTTGAAAAGAATTGTATAGAAAAAAATATTTATTTGACACAACATAATAACTTTTTTTGCAACCGGGTAATAATAGAAAAATTCTCCTAAGTACTTTGTGCTAAAAGGCTCAAATATTTGAAATTATCCATACTAGTACATACATATATACATAGTAACTCGGTCTGTTTGTTATTGATTAAACAGCATGACTACTTTGATGATATTTTGCATATAGATAGATCAATGACCTAGATTGGACCTGGAAAGTTTTTTAGGTGTATTTATTTTATAATGTAATGTAAAAATATTACTTTATGACTAACTAGCTGACCCGTCGAACTTCATACCGCCTAGGTAGCCCAATGTATGTCACCCTGGTAGAATTGTCACTCGGCCATCATTAGCTGCATCTATGTATGAGAATATGAATTTTCTTCATAATTTTTTTGCGTGTATTATTCCAATTTTTTAATAGTTATTCTGCTATTCGGGGCGGAGAAAAATCCAACCCATCAAAGGTCATCAAAGTCGGTCCAGCTGTTCTTGAGTTATAAATGATTTACTAACTCGAATTTGTTTTATATATATATGTATATATATAGATGAAAATATAATTATGTGTCTACATATGTATAAAAGTCAATTCATCAAAGAAATGAAACGAGTTTTCTCACACTCGCATGTTAAGTCCCGTGAAAATTATCATTCTTCAACTTCGGGTTAATAACCTGAAGAACACTAATAAAAGGTTTCTTTCTTCTTCCCCTAGCGAATTTTCCGCCTCATCACCGCACAATGAATGCCCCTTTGCAACTTTGTATTTTGACCTCGTCATTGTTCGTCAACTCATTGACTTTTGCACCGAATTTTAAAAGTGAAAGAATAGGCTTTAGGAAATAATTTGGCAAATGGTTTTGACTGGTGGATTTTCTTCGGTTCGTTATGGTATCATTGTTATTGTTTAAAGCGTGTTAAACACGATGATGATGCTATACTATTTTTATATCGCTCGCCAATCCAATGGACCATCACACGGCGAAGGTAATATATTTTTCACACCATCTGCTTGACGATGTCAATTTATAAGTCATGTTAACCTCACCGAAAACAGGTGAAAGTAAATTCCTACGGTTGAGCCGGGAGTGAAGTTGTACTCCATGAAGTTGGACATTATGCCCTCGCAGGTATAATGTCGTCTGTTTTTCCTAAAGGATACAATCCGGGCCTCTTAAAAGTAAGAGTGAATAAGTTTCTTCTAGATCTTCTTGTTTCATCTTAGACCACATCATCGCTTAACATCAGGTGAGATTGTGTTAAAAAGAAGATCTACACAATTTAATAAAAAAAAAAATGTGATTTGAATTTGGGATCTCATTTGTATTAAAATTTTAAGCCAAAGAGACCCACACAATAAGTCGTAAATCAAACTAACCTCTGCACAGAATGCACCAACCTAGATTTGGTTTTTATTGTCTCACAGAAAGTGTGAAAAGTAGAGTACGAGGCATGCCTTTTAAGTTCTGTCGTTTCCATATTTTCCGGCAATTTTGAATTTGGAACTGTTCTATATTCGAATGTGTTTACATTTTGAATCTCAAAACAGTTGAAAGTATTAGGATTAATGCTATTGTTTAGTCACAGTTTCGATTTGAATCTGTCAGGTCACGTACGAAAATGAATCTTTCTAAGGAAAATGTTCGTGCAATAATTTTCTACAACTTTAGAAGAGGCCTGACACGGCTTCAGTGTTTAGAAGAGCTACCATCTGTGTTCAGTGATGTAGCCCCATGTCTGCGGACTGTCAAACGCTGGTATTTAGAATTCCAGCGTGGACATACTAGTGTTAGTGACAGATTTCGCGAAGGACGCCCAAAATCCGCCTTCACTGAAGATAACATCATTGCTGTGAGACAACTAATTCTCGAAGATCGTCATGTGACGTATCGAGAGATAGAGGCTCTATTAGGCATCTCAGGGACAACCATTCAGAAGATCTTGCATGAAGCGCTTGGTGTGAGAAAGCTAGTTTGCCGTTGGATACCGCATCTGCTTTCCGACGATCACAAGGCGGCCCGCGTCAGATGGTGTAAGAAAACTCTGCAAAGGTTCAACCGAGGGGAGTCAAATCACGTCTACGACATCATAAGTGGTGACGAATCTTGGATCTATGCCTACGATCCTGATTCCAAACAACAATCTACAATCTGGGTCTTTCAAGACGAGCCAAAGCCGACTAAAGTTGTTCGTTCTCGAAGCACTTCAAAGAAGATGGTGGCCACGTTCGTTGGAAAAACCGGCCATGTTGCGACTATTGCACTTGAAGATCGTAGAACGGTTAACGCAGAGTGGTATACTACAGTTTGTTTACCACAAGTCATCGCCGAACTTCGAAAATCTAACTCAAAGCGACGCATCATCCTGCACCACGACAACGCAAGCTCACACAGCGCTCGTCAAACGATTGAGTATTTGAAGCAGGAAAAAGTAGAAATTCTTGACCATCCTCCATACAGTCCTGACCTAAGCCCTAACGATTTCTTTACATTTCCTAAAATTAAGAAAAGTCTTCGTGATCAAAGGTTCCAGTCCGGTGAAGAAGCAGTCGACGCTTTCAAGTCAGCCATTTTGAACACCCCCACTTTAGAGTGGAATAAATGTTATAATAACTGGTTTGAGCGAATGGAAAAGTGTATTAAGCTACGCGGTGAATACTTTGAAAAACAATAAAAAGTACTATAAGGTTCTAGTTGTGTTTTTTTCTTCAAACGACAAAACTTAAAAGGCATGCCTCGTATTCTCCTCTTTAGCTTTATCCAAAGTTGTCTGCATCTTGGACGTACTTATATCCCTCTTGCACTCAGGATTCTAGTAAGTCCCTCGCTTCGCTCGTGATTTAACTCTAGAATCCTTTGTTACGTTCGGGATTCAATATGGCGCCCGAGACGCAAGACATTGGTTTCTTTATCCCCTCGTTTAATAATCTACTATTTTCATCTTACATTGAACATTATAACATAAAATACTATAGCATGTCCATCGTTTGTGAACAGTTTACTTAAGGCCTGTGCAATCCTAATGCGTGTGCGTGGAGTGTGCGTGACGTGAGCGTGCACGCAGTGGTTGTAATGTATGGAAACTAAGGATAATGTCAGACCGCTTGCGTGACGTTATGACGCGTCACGTCACGGACACGCATTCGGTTTGCCTTTAATGAAGTGCAGATACAAAGATGAACTGAATAGTGCCTTTGAAGCCTTCTCTCCCAATGCTAGATAAAGGCAAAGCTTCCATTGTCTCTACAACCTTGAAACTACAGTTCTCAATACAGCGCCCTCTCTGCTTCTGCTAACAGGAAACGGAAATGTCGCAGTTTTCCGACAAATGCCGGATGCTATAGTGAGAAAACATCCGCTGTAGATACAAGAAAAGCTCTAGCTAGATGTATCTAATAATATAATAAATAGGATACAAACAGAAATACAGATAATTCGGAATTTGTTTGTATACAATATTAGCTACTCGTATAAAATATAGCCTTTAGTACACTCAGGGATAATCTAGCTTCCTAGTGAAATAGTTTTCAAAATTGAATCAGTTGTTCAGGAGATTACCCC
Source organism: Philereme transversata (assembly GCA_963924445.1). Lineage (NCBI taxonomy): Eukaryota > Metazoa > Arthropoda > Insecta > Lepidoptera > Geometridae > Philereme > Philereme transversata. The sequence continues at coordinate 5,154,790 of OZ004343.1, read as the reverse complement.
CTACATCCAAACAAGCAAACTCACAAATTATCCTCTTAACAATGTAAAGATGAATTCCACCCGTAAAAATATGTTTTTTAAAAATAAAGTTAAAAAATATTAAACACTTACAGAAAAAAAAATTATCAACGATGCCTGCCTAACTTTGAGTTTCAGTTAAGCTATTAAAACAGCCGTTTATGACGATAATATATAACAACTTTTGGGGTTATCATACTGATTCTGAAACGTCAATGTTCTTCTGACTACTGAGCAAAAAGTTACGGTACCTTGCAAAGCTATGAAGCTACGCTACTTAAAAGTTGGCACCTACTTTTAGTAACTTTATAAATTTGCCTCTTTACAACGTTAGTGTAGTTTATAGAATGTTTAGCAAAACTTGTACCAAGTCAATGTAGTGGTTGGGTAGTAAGCTTATACTACTTGTTTTGTTATGTACGACAATAAATGAAAACACGGGTAGGGTTAATGGCTAATAAGTTTGTAAAATAAGGGGTTTTCAAATTAATTATCGTAGAAAGTTTAAAAATTTCAAACAACCTTAACATCAAGTGCTAAAATATAAATTAAACAGCCTGTATAAAGTAGGTAATAAAATCATATTCATTCATCATGTAAGTAGTACCTGTTATACTGACCAAGCGGCATCGTCGCAAAGGCGCTGTCGATTTACGTTAAAAATAGTTTATTGGAAATCTATCGATTACTGGATAAATATTCAAGCGACCTGTATTAAACCCACCTCTAAAATCAGTTAATACGATTCCGGATGTGTTTTGAATTAATGTCGTTCATAGCAAAACAGGTTATATAGTAACTATATTAAGCTTACTAACCAATAAGTTTGTTCTTTGTAAGTTTGTATGTTCGTGTATTAGAAACTACAGAAGCGATTCTATAAATTCAAGTCAACATCAATAAAAAGTAATAAGTCTTGAAAAATGTACACCACAATATTACAGTAACTTCCTTCATCCAATATCTTTAAACAATGAAACGCTAGACTT